>OX439045.1:53158385-55558385 GCA_949317995.1 Acholoe squamosa
AGTAGGAATTTAATTTATGAGTGCCCGGGTGCTTATAAGGGCCATTACGGTACATCAATTTTTACAATGATATGTCTGTTTTCAGGTACTTTACCAATAGCCATGTGAAGACAATTCATTATCACCCAATTAGTCCGAGTTCACCAGCAGCCTTCTTAAGTGCAAAAGTGCAGCCATCGATGAGGTCTATTCGGCCATATGAAGCCTGGGCCTGCATACACAAGAAAGATGGCCACATCCTGAGCGCCTATTGCACCTGCACAGCAGGGTGAGTTATATGTACCTTAAATTCTCTCGTATAAGAACTAGGACAGGACTATAAAACGCTGTGTTCAGTGGTTTTCTAGTCAGACGTGATCAGACACTCAGGTGGCCTATGTGTAAGCCTTCCTATCGGAGTTCGGTGGCTAGTCTCCGAAATGGCGAGGAGTACAGTTGCACCTCAGAGGCCTGCAAGTGGAATTTGCCCACACAGCCGGATGGATCTGTCGATGTGTCTCAACCAGTAGATGAATACCTTTGGAAGAAAGAAACCTACTTCAACTACGGTCAGTACTCACATTCCAAAGGCAAACTTCATAGTGGACACATTTTACTTCACAATATAACCTTCTACATACTCTGAGTTCATGACCATTCTATGAGCCACAATAGAAATGATACTCTCATATAAGACACAGCTAACCTACAACGACCTCAGTATTAGATATATTAACAATGGGTTATTTGTCTTTTCAGACAGTAATGATCATCAGCAGTCAGTACGCAGCCTCGCTCAGGACTTCTGTCCACTTACTCTAGCACAGATTGAGTATGTTTCTACAGACAAGTGCACAAATGACTTTGCCAGTGCTTTCCAGATGTCGAATCCAAAGAGTGCATTTGTACAGATGCATTTCAGCACACCGTTTATCCCACCAGAACGTATTACTTGTCCGCCAACACCACTAGAGCTGGCCCAGTCCCTTGCCATAGATGGACCACTGACTCCTGAAATGAAAGATGAGGCTTTCAAAAAGTTCACCCTCTTAGATACAGAGAGGGCAATCATAGAAGAGGTGTCACGCTCACAACATGCAAGCGATGACTGGCAGAACCAGCGCTTGGGAAGAATTACTGCAAGCAATATGCGGCGAGTGTACACAAGGACACATACACTCCTGACCATTCCCCCAGAAAAAGAAGACAAAGAAAGTGAGGCCCTCATTTCCCATTTAATGGGGTACACTGGAAATGCTGACTCGCTTTCTATGAGGCATGGCAGGTGTATGGAACCCCATGCCAGGGAGAAGTACAAAAAGGAAATGCGAAAGACGCACAAAAAGTTTGTGTCACATCAGTCAGGCCTTGTCATACACCCAGACTACTACTTCCTGGGTGCATCTCCAGACCTAGTAGTAGAGTGTGCTTGCCATGGCAAGGGTGTTGCAGAATTCAAATGCCCCTCTTCAATAAAAAAACAACAACCAACGCATGAGAACTATGGTGCACACCTCATGTGGTGTGAGATGTCACAAAAAACCACCATAAAGAAGAGTTCCCCGTTCTATATGCAGATGCAGTGGCAAATGGCAGTGCTTAACCTCAAATACTGCGATCTGTTCATCTACACTGGACGTCACTTTTTTCTGGAGAGAGTGGAGTTTGATGAACCTTTGTGGGACGATTGTCTAATTCGATTTAACCACTTCATCTTCAAGTTCCTTTTTCCAGAGGTCCTTCTGGGAAATCTGGCACCAAACAAAGAAAAGGAGGCAGCTACTGCTTTAGTGCAGAATGAACACGGGTATGCCAATGCTGGTGAAGAAGTGCACAATGCTGACAACCCAAGTACATCTGCTGTTGGTACTGTACAGGGCAGCAAGAAGGCCCCACTAACAAAGCCTCCGCTTGGTGCTGTTTATGTGTGTGGTGTTTGTGCTGAAGATATCGATGAAGTCAGCGACCGTTTCGCAGATGAAAGTGTGAACTGCACCATCTGCGAGAGATGGTTCCACTTTGGCTGTTTGAACCTCACTATTGAAGATGTCAATGCATTTAGGGATGAGTGGTTCTGCAGTGGATGCCTGAAGGAATGAAGCATACCTTGAATAACTCTGCCTCAGTCTTAGTCCTTGTAAATTGGTTGACTCAAGTTTGATAGTGCTGCACATACTCGCAGCATTTTGGGGAGTGCACTAACAAGTGTTATGGGTAGTTGGGTTTTCAGGATAGTGAATGTCTTTAACCGCCGAATAACCTGCTCGACAAGAATTCTGCGATTTGCAATTCGCTGCGTCTTCTTACATGCAGCATCCGACATTTGTTGCTCACCCCTCCTACCTGGTGGTATGTATAGATGGATGTGCCATGCTGCACATTCTTCCTTGATGTTAAAACCTTTATCTGCCATTAAAGTATCATATGGATCGAGAAGATCCAGGTATCCGCTCTTGTTGACAATTCTTTTGTCCGACATTCTGCCACCATAAGGCTTTGAGATGAAAGTTATCATCGAGTTAGGTGCAACTGCAATTAAGAACTTTACAGTGTTGTGATGTTTATAATTCGAATATGTCATATTCTGCAGGTCCATATCCTTGGGAGTCTCGATAAAAATTTCCGAACAGTCTATTATGGACCTAAGGTTTGGAATATTTCGGAAACGAGCAGGTAGGGTACTATTAACATTCTCTTTTGGATAATTGAATACCAATTTCTCACCAAGGGTCATGCTCATTGCAGTTAGCCAAGCATTAAAAATCTGACTGACCAAACTGGATGATATCTTAAATCTCTTTGCAAGGTCATAATTTAGGAGGCCAAGGCAGAGTTTCATGAGTGTGAGCAAAAGCTCATCTTGCGAGCTTATCTTTGTCTTCGGCCCAGATTTCTTGGGAGTAGTTAGAAAGCGGCGGCCTTTCAATTTGCTGTTACGCACACCGGTCCATCTTCGTCCTACAAATCCGGAAACCATTTTATGGACTTGTCGGAAGGTCTCTATTGAGTCTAGACCAGTGTAAAAGCGCACATCACACTGGGTTTTTAGGAGTGCACAGCTCATCCTTTCTCTTGCATTGGCTTTTAGTTTCAAAATTTCCGCCTTCATCTGCCTAATTTCACACTTCAGCATTGTGTTTTCTGCCTTCACCTTCGAAAATTGCGCTGTAGCTTTCCTCCAAAGTGATAGGAGAATCTGCACAATTAGCCATATGGCTTTGAACAATGGCTGAGTGTGATCTCTGTCCTGACCCTCTGGCACCTCCACATCATGCATTGGTTCCACATCAAAGTCAATACGCTGCCGCTTATGAAGACGTTTACTTCGTGGGGTACTGTCATCGAAGCGTTTCCTGGGTGGCTTAGAATGCCCAAGTTTCAGGATGGGATCTGGATTTTCCTGTGATGGTGCTCCACCGACGAAGTGCTCAGAGCACACACGATTGCCCTTTGTAGGCTCCTTTAACTTTGCCGCATTTTTAGGGTCTTTCCGGTCAAACAAAAGTAACCACCGGTGACGTTTCTCAGCATCTCCAGTTGGAAAAGTGAACAACCTGTGGAGATAAAAGTTAATTCGGAGTTGTGTAAAGTGCAAACAAAATCATACAACAATTCTGAGCATATGAATTTCTAAAATGTTATGACTATGAATCCTGAGGAATGGCAACTGTACCAGAAATATTCATAATTCTGCAGAATAATTCTCATATAAATCCTGTCTCTATTATATTACTGACCAAGAAATTATGCTGATTAATTTTACTGTATCTCGTATGTTAAATAATGGCCATTCTTTGATATGAAGAGATTACAACTTACTTGAAAGGTGGAGGACATGTACAGGTTTCTGTACCATGCTTGCACCCATGTAACTTACAATCCTTGTCCAACCACCGTTGGAATCGGTAACCACCATTCGCACAGTCCAGTGCAAAACAGCTCAGTCCGGTTGACATTGTTAGAACCGGCATTGTCAAGCTGAAATATGAAAGGTTATGATATAAAGATATTCACCCCCCTGTGCCAGAGGCGTGGAGAATTTTCGCGCCCCTCTTTGTTCTATAGCAGCAAGCGGGCTCTTTTGCTAAAAAGAGGGTAAATTTTTTTAGGCCCCCCTAAAACCCACCAGCCCCCCCCCTGTTGATGAATAATGACCACTCCCTTAGGGAGTGATCATTTTTTAACAACGGGGGGGGGGGGGCTGGTGGGTTTGCGTGTGGATGTGCGGATGCCGAAAATCGCGTGCGAACGTGCCCTTTTAGCCTATAGTAATGCGCTGGGTTTTCCGCTGAAAACAGGTGAAATTATTTTGACCCCCCCCATCAGAGGGGTTGAAACAATTCTGACACCCCCGGTCAAGGGGTTGAAAAAATTCTGACCCCTCCGCAAACCCACCTGCCCCCCCCCCCCCCGTTGTTAAAAAATGAACACTCCCTTACATTGGGGGGGTGGTGGGTTTGAGGGGGGGCGTAAAATTTTCAGACCCCTCCCGAGCAGGTGGGCTAATAAAATTTTTTCGACCCCCCCCATAAGGGACAAAAATCGTGCGCGAACGTCCCCTTTTAGCCTATAGTAACGCGCGGGGTTTTCCACTGAAAACAGATGAAATTATTCTGACCCCCCCTATCAGAGGTGTTGAAAAAACTCTGCCCCCCCCCCGGTCAAGGGGATGACAAAATTCTGACCCCCTCCTCAAACCCACCAGCCCCCCCCCCTGTTGTTAAAAAATGATCACTCCCTGAGCTGTTACAACATGTACAACATACAGGTAGTCTCAGACTGAGAGGGGGGGGGGTGTCATCAAAAGCTGCTTCTGCTTTGGGTTTAGAGCTTTCCCATGCTTAAAATAAAACTTCTTTATTCAGAGGAAACACCATTCCTAAATTATACGCTCTCAAAGTCGGATTCATTCGGTAAAATTTTGAGTAAATTGTAGGGATGGGCGCCAGCAGCTACTGCTGAACGCTGCCTCTCTGTCACTATAGTAAATAGAGCAACTTCAAAACCTGAATTTTGTTACTTCTGTTCCATGGAAAAATACCATCTTTTGGTATGTTATGTAAAAAGACCCATAGAATATGAATATCATAGGCATTTTCTTGTGGGATGTCAAGTTTATTAAAACGTCAAGTATATACATGACCATGTTTGCTGTGACCGGGGTGAGTCTCACCCCGACACCAGTTACCAAATTTGTTGTAATTCCTACAATTCTTTGTCAAATAACACACTTTAAAAGCCAATTTCAACTTAAAATATCAAGCTTCCTGGCCAATGAAGAAAGACAGAATTTTGTAAAATCTAAAATTGAATAAAAATATTTCAAATTTTTAACCATTTTTTTGAAATTACAAAATTTTGGGGTACCTTTGGAAACCACAACCAAAATGTCCGCAATTTTGTTTTCTACAAGAATCTAAAACTGGTTCCTAAATATCTGTGTGCTCAAAAGTGCTCGAAGAAAAAGAGTAACATCATATTTTGCTCATAATTGCACAAATCTGACCTGAGTGAATTTGCTCCACCACACAGAATTTTGAGTTTCCATCAGAATATGATACATTTTTCCATGTCAAATCACAAAATAGTTTATACCCCTGGAACCACTAAACTGTTTTCTGTCTTCTGGTATGACTGTTTTCTCTGTAACCTTGACTGTTAGAAAGTTATAAGCATTTATATGGGATGATGTCAAAAATGCACCACTCAGTGAGTGTGGTCAGTGAGGCTTGACTTGACCTAATTTTCCCTCACAGAGCTGATAATGACCTGAAAAAGGTGACAGAAAATACTCCTAACTTTTTTTATTCAAAAATGCACTGCTTCTCTTCTAATCATTCTATTACATTTATTTAAAAAGCATTGAGTTGGCACAGATTTCTTCTTTCCGAGGGCATAATTTTCAATTGGATGGTACAAAATCTAATTTATGGGTGCCCATCCCTATAAATTGAGACGATACATAGCTACAAAAAGCAGACATTTGCGACGCACACAGTGCTTAAGACAATGGCAAGTCAGCATATTATCACCCAGCCTCCAATTCAAACACTGTTTTCTCCTTTATTATCATCATTTTCAGGCCAAAAATGCCAGAAGTCATCATATTATGATCTTTTCTGTCTGTCTCCACACATTAGACCAACTGGGGGAGATTTCCCGATCGTACAATCAAGAATTTATTTACCGGGGTCAGAGTATCATGCGAGGTGCGTGTCGGGTTTGTTTACGTACTACTCATTACTTTATGCGACCCATGTCCCCTGCTTTACACCAGTAACAAGGAAGGATTGAATTGTGATAATATTTATTATATTTGGAGTTAAATAATATTAAGTACATACATGTGGATAAGAACAATTGATGATGAATAAAATTGATATGACTTATGATTAAGTAAGAGGGTATGTACTTAATAAATGTAAGAACAATATAATGTATTAACCAGAGATGTTGTATCACAGGATTTTGAGATAATGTAAATACGGTATGAACACTAAAATACAGGCCCCTATAGGGCATAAGTAAAAGGGGTGTTAAACTTAATGGTAAATAGGGATGAAAAAGGAATTAGGAGTGGGTGGGTGGGTGAAAATTGGAATGAATTGGAGAGTGATACAAAGCAAATTGAATGACGACGTAGAGAATGTTTTGATTAGTGTGGTGGGGCGCCGTGGGTGGCGCCACCAGCCTGGTGTTTCCGCCGGGTAATTGTGCCGCGCGCAATGACCCGCCATCCCCGTTGAGGGATGACGAAACCATTACTTTATGCGACCCATGTCCCCTGCTTTACACCAGTAACAAGGAAGGATTGAATTGTGATAATATTTATTATATTTGGAGTTAAATAATATTAAGTACATACATGTGGATAAGAACAATTGATGATGAATAAAATTGATATGACTTATGATTAAGTAAGAGGGTATGTACTTAATAAATGTAAGAACAATATAATGTATTAACCAGAGATGTTGTATCACAGGATTTTGAGATAATGTAAATACGGTATGAACACTAAAATACAGGCCAAACCCAAAAGTGCATGAGATGTGTTATTATGACTGCTGTAGAGCCTGAACCAGCGCCAAGTTCACCTTGCGCCTGTCGGCCCGGGTGATATAGGTCTTGTACGACCCAGAGGTCCAGCCTCCAAAGTGCTGGACTTCGAGTTCGGTACACCCATTGTTGTAAGCTGTGGTGGATGTAGTCTTACGGATAGAATGAAGGGAATATGTCTTGACCGGGATACCAAGCTTCCGGAGAGTATTGTCCCATAGTGTAGTCACCTCGGACAGCGGGATAGGCACTGAGGTGCCTGGGTGTGTAAACATTGCCTGCTGTGGGTGAATAGTGGGTGACAACGTCAGTACTTTCTTGAGAGTGGCCACTGGACAGAAGATGGGGTTCGAGGCCGGGTGGAGTGTAATGTGTTTGTACTGCCCCACCTTCTGCATATTCTTGGCATGCTTGATATACACCTGGACCGTGTCCGATACGCTCACATCGGCCCTGGTGAGATGATGAGCCGGAGTAAACTGTCTGATGGAGTGCGGGGCGACCTCCGACTGTCGAAGGCCAGCAAAGAAGATTGTGAGTAATATCGCTCTCATCGTCACTCCCGTGGGGTCTCGGGGCAGGTTTGAGAGCACTCGCTTCAGAATCGGTAGAGGTATCTCCGGTTTTGCTCTCGGGATGTATGTTTTGTCTCTGTCGATCGAGTCTAGCGCCCGACGTACTCGGGGGTGGTTGATTCCTGTAGACTGGCCCTCTGCCAGTTTCAGGAACTGGCGCACATGTGACAATTTGTTGGCCATGGTGCCCGGAGCCAGGTTGTTGAGCATTTCGTTTTCGATGTACATGCAGACGTCCACCACGGTGGGAGAGAGGATGCAGATCCCCATGTCTAGGCAGAATTCCACGTATGCTCAAATAGTACTGTTGTGATTCTTGATGGTGGCTTTTGCTCTGGCACCCTCCTGCCGTTTCTCCGCCAGTGCCGCGAGGGCATTCCATCTGCCGTCTGTAAGTAAATGATGGTTGGATTTCAGACAGGAAGTACAGGCAAGGGGTGATTTCAGTGAGATTATGTTTTATAATGAGGTCGTCGGTCATGCGGCGGTTACAACGTGACATGTGCGATCTGCTGAGCGCATCGGCGATGTTATTGTCTTTGGTGTTAATGTATTCGAACGAGAGATGAACTTGTAGTTTCGCCTGTATTGCCCAGACGGCCCTGGATGACTGATTCAGAACCTCGTTACGAGCCCGGCCCATGGTGAGGGCGGCGACCGCGCCCGTGTTATCGCAGTGGACTCTGACATGTGAGCCTCGGGAGGCCGACTGCAGCAGGGAATGCAGTGCGACTACCACGTTTGCCGACTCGAGTTCAGTTATGATGAATAGAGAGCCTGTTGGGGGGCGGATTTCTTGGCGATATGCATATTGTCGGTTTGCCGCGCCAATGCCCGTAAGGGAGGCGTCGACCCAGATCTCGTCGTTAGGTGTGGGGGGAGGGATAAAACCCACACCATTCCAGCCTTCGCACAGTTCATAGAGCACATGTAGGTCGGCCGCCATGTTGTGATCGATGGGGGTAGATTCCCCGTGCGTTAGTCTGAGTGCTTGAAGCAGCGAGTGGAGGAAGGGGCGGGCCGGCCCAATACACTTAGCAATGTGAAGTAGTTTACCCAAGAGGGATTGCAGGTCCTTCTTTGAAATTACACTAAGCGACAAGGACTCCGAGATAGATTTTTGAATGTCACGTAATTTGTCGTGGGGGACGGAGATGGTCATGTCGTCGATATTAATGATGACCCCTAGCCACCTGATGACCCTGGACGGCGGCTGGGCCTTGTCAAGTGCCTCCGGGAGGCCTAATTCTGCGAGGAGGGATTTTACACGTGAATATTGAAAACTGGCGGCCTCCCGATTCGGGGCCACGACCACCAGGTCATCGAGGTACATTATCGCGTGAATGCCTTCCTCCTTCAGGATACCTACTATTGCCTCGGCAACCCGCTGCATGTGAGCTGAGCTGCAGCGAGCGCCGAAGGGCATTGCCACTTCTACGTATGCCGAACCCTTCCATTTAAGGGCCAAGAGGGGCCAGTCCAATGGATCAGATTTGAAGTTCTTATAGGCGTTGGACAGGTCCAATGAGAACATATGTGCATGGGGGCCGGCGTGTGTGACATAGTTAATGAGGTGGTCAATGGTGGGGAGACCATGCTCCCTTACTTCGCCCATAGATGTGTTTTTAATGATGTATGCATTAATGGACTCAGATGAGGGGAAAGTCAAATCTGTAATGATTCTTCGGTCCCCCGGGTCCGACTTCGGGCGGGACATAAGTGGGGCTGTATGGGCCCACTCCAGAAAGGGGGAGGACGAGAACGGGCCAACAATGGCCCCTATACCGAGTTCTTTATGTAGGAACTTGTCGATTTGTTCCGGGTACCGTGAGCCACTCGGGTGATTATCCACGTAGGGGTTATGGGAAACTGGCCCCAGATAACCCATGGGGAAGCCGAAGTGGAGGTAGTCAAGGAGGCGGTGATGCGCAGAGTTGCCCCCCAGGTACTTCCGCCAAGCGGGGAGGTTGAGATGCGTAGGTAGGACTTCCCGTGCTGCCAGGCAGTTGGGCAGGCCTGACTCCCTGACCTTCTCATATATCCGTACCATGTCAGAGGCATGGCGACCCAATGCACGCCATTCTGGACAAGGAGTCGGCCAATTGTCTATGCGGTGTCTGGCAAAGGCGGCAGGAGATATATCAACATTGTCCAGTAAGAAATCGAACTCGCACATATGGCGAATGGATTCAAAGTCTGGGTACAAATGTGGTGATTCGTCAACAAGACCCGGTTTAATATCTGTGGCCGGAGGGCCACTTGGGGGGAGAGGGGGGATGTTGGCCGCGTTGTGCTCCCCCCATGATCCCTTACCGAGAGCAGTTGGAATGAGATGGTCGGGTGGGGGGGGGGGGACCGCGTCATACTTATCATGATCATGTACATGTATTTCAATAGGCGCTGTACAATGGTCAGAATCACTATATACAGAGTTAACGGATTCTGAGACCTCAGTGAGTGACTGCATGCCGCCATCCACACATGAGACACTCACCCCTAGTTTTTTGTAGGGAAGAATGGTGGTGCCTGTTGCCTGAGCTGTGGCCCCTGCTGTGAAGTGTGGGGGAAGGTGTTGCTGTTGGATTGTGGCTGCATGCCGAATGTCTGTTGTGGCGGTGCCCACTGTGAGTACATAGGCTGGTGCGTGATGTGTTGTTGTTGGAGTGGTGGGGCCATGTAAGTGGCCGGTGTGTGATGCATGTTGGGGGTAGGTCCTCCCTTTGCCCTGCAGGTGGGGAGGGCATGGTGAGAGTACTTTTTCCACCCGCCCTGTGAGCTGTGGCAATGCGAGCAAAAGTGGAGTAGCCTGAGATTTCCGGAGTAATGATGTTTGTTATGAGAACACCCTTTAGCCGAATTAAAGTCATTGCAATTTACCTCCCGTATGTCGCTGTGTTGTGAATTGTGGTTGTTTTGTGGGGTGGGTTTGGGTTTTCCCCGGATAGCAGCCCTCAGTCGGTCGTTTTGAAACCGACCCTGGTAGTGGTCCCATCCCAGGTTCTCAGATTCCATTGTATCAAACAGACCCTGGGACCAACCCTGCGCCACCTCGGGGTCTACCATTGCATCTTCAAGGATGTGCTCCAAATGGAGCAGGTACTCGGGCCAGAGGGGCTCGAGGCCTGCCCTGGGGTCTCGGACCATGCGCACATAACATGTCAAGTACTCTATAAAGTTCATGCTGTCTCGGAGTTCAAGTTTTTTCTTTATATTGTGGGCTCCGGGGCGACGGATGTACATATAGGGCTTTACCAATGCCTCATTAATGAGAGGGTCAGCTAGTATGTCATCCTTACCGGAGGTCCTATGAATGGTGAGGCGTTCGGCTCTCAGGGAGCTCTCCAGGGCCTGCTCCCGACTGACCGGAATGCGGCCCAGCCTGTGTGTAGTGTTGGGAATATGATGATCCGGCACCTGTGGGTGTGTAGGGCTAATGTGCCGAAGGCGCTGTATGTTAGCAGCAGTGTGAGGGTGGGCGGCCCGAGAGGTATCCTCCTTGGTGGGCGGTCTCCCGGACCCCTCCTCATGCCGCCGATGGCCGTCTGTAGCAGCGCTAGCTGTAGACGGGAAGTTGTTGTCAGCAGCTGAGTGAGTGCCCGCTGTGCGGGCCGTATGGGATGACGGGCATTGAGCAGGGGTGATGGGTTGGCTGTCGGGGTACGCCAGATCCTGGAAAGGGACCGGCATAAAGTCCCGTGGCTGGTCATCGCCATCTTGTGTGTCGTCGGGCGCCTGAGTGCCGCGTAATGCAGGTATGCCCTCCTTGGGCCTGGCGCCGCCGTATTTCACCGTAGGCTGGTTGGGGCCATTTTGAGGGGGCAGGGTGCCATCTTGGACTGTGTGGCGAGAGTGGCCATTTTGTCCGGTATGGTCCGTTTTTAATACCTGCAGAACCTCCTCAAAACGCTCTGCCATCCGCTCAACGGTAAGCTCCAATGCTTGTAAACGAACATTTTCAGTCCTTTGGGAGTTATCAGAGGTTTTACCTTTGCCCTTTTTTGCAGAGTAAGAGGCGGTGTAGCGCTGAGCCCAGGGTGACTTGTCCATGTTGTCAAACCGGCCGTCGTCATCACTGGCACATTGGTAGTGCACTGTGGAGCCGGGTGAAGTGTCCCTAGAGCGGGAATGTCCAAGGTATTGTGCCATATTGTCCATTGTAACACTCACTTAAATGGCCATGAAAAGTTCTCCGTTAAGAGTAGCACGCTCCGTGAAAATTGGAATGAATTGGAGAGTGATACAAAGCAAATTGAATGACGATGTAGAGAATGTTTTGATTAGTGTGGTGGGGCGCCGTGGGTGGCGCCACCAGCCTGGTGTTTCCGCCGGGTAATTGTGCCGCGCGCAATGACCCGCCATCCCCGTTGAGGGATGACGAAACCATTAGCGGCCGCGGAACCCTGTTTAGGTGTATTACCAGTGTAGATCTAGATCTACATAGTCTAGTCAAGAAAATATAGCACATATTCTAAACGACAACAATGCATCTATTTTGAAAGCCTATGAAATCGTTTCTTTTTATGTTGATGTTCTGCTTCTGGAATGCGTTACTTCGAGGCAAATCTTGTTTACGTTGGATTCCAAAATGGCGGACAATATGGAAGGAGATGAAGCGATGAACTCAATTATGAGCGATATGCAGGCTCATCTGAGGACTGCCAACCTTCAGTTGTCAAACCTATCGACAATTGCACAGAAGGGTGACGAGCAGGTAAAATTTCGTGCTGTTTTATTACATGATAATGTGGAAACCGGGCCGACAAAGTTTGCCAGTTACCTGTCAGTGTCAGTCAGTCTCAGTCACACTGTGAGTGTGACTGTGTCCCCCGGCCCCGTCATTTACCTTAGCCTTAGGCTTAAAGCCATAAAGGTAGGCACTTGCATAAACCTCTGCCGCGTCCGCGCTGCGTGTAGCGCTGTTACTGTTATCAAAACAACTTTCCATGCTGCTACATTACAAGCAGCAGATAATAGGGGCTGGAGGGCTTAATATTTGGGCTAGAATAAAAGTTAATATACCAAATTGAAGCTTAGAATTAGGCGATTACAATGAGAGGTGTATATTTGATGTCCATAGAATATTTCTGTATTGTCATAGTTTTTGAATTTATTTTTTATTTTAAAATGACCAAAATTAAGAAAAAAAATAAGGTTCGCCAAAGTTCACCTAGATAGTTGTGTTTCTACATATCCTTAGTATATTCCCTGCAAATTTCAAGTCTGAAGGAATAAGCCCAACGAAGCCCCAGCCATAACAGTTTACCCTTGTCAATGCAGCTTCAGTGCAGGCAACCTAGTCCTAGACACTGGGACTAAAGCATAGTATAGGGACTGAGCCATTCTATGGGCATAAGATAAAGTGTATATTATAGATATATTAACATCCCTTTGATGTTGTTTTAAAAGAAATGGTGCTTATGATGCCTTCACACCCACTCACACTTCTGAGGGGTGTGAACACATCTAAGAGAAATGCTCACTTTGATGCCTTCACACCCTCCCACACTTCTGAGGGGTGTAAAACACATCTAAGGGAAATGCTGTTATCTTTTACATTTGTTCTATTATGCTGTAGTGTATTAGTAAAGCATGTCTCCCCTTCGAATTCTGTGGGATTAATTATTGAGTGGCTCCTATGGAGCCCCTCTATTCAACATGGTAGTATCAAAATGAAAGCCGTACTATACTGGCCCACAGTAATAATTGACCTTCTCTTCTAGGTCAAATTTATTCAGAAATGGACATATACTTCTAGGTCAATGGTCAATGTACACAAACACATTGACTTTTGACAAAGACATTTATTAGTCCAGACCCTAGTAAAGAAGTTATCTACAATGTACCTTTCCCTGGTAATCCGCATTTCGACTTGCCCTATTTCAACTAGGTTGATCTATTTATGAACTGACCATATTTTACTAGGTCAAAGGTCAATACACACAAACTTGATAGGTATCAAAATATGTACCTCTTGCTGTTGGTGCTTCATGCAAAAATTCAGTGTTATATCTGCAATTTCCTATGAATTGCGAGAAAACAATGTGATTAATTAAGTCATGCATGGATTAATCAGGTCAAAGGTCAAATTTAAGGTCAGGATATATAACATGCATGACACTTCTGATAAATGAGAATACATTAGGGAGCATACAGATTCTCATCTCAACAGGTCCATTGTGTTCAGGTACTTAGCTATGTTTTGGCTTCATAGCCTGACCTTGAAGGTCAAAGGTCAATTATAGGTTCATAGAGGTTGACCTTAATATCATACATTATCATTTATCAGTAGGATAAATGTTAATTCTGATGGCAAGTACACAAATTATGAGAAACCTCTGGTAGTTATCATAGTTTGAACAAATTGACCTAGTTAATTAGGTCAAAGGTCAATCATAAGTAGGTCACAGGTCAAATGGGCATAGAGGAACAAGGGTACGATATCTGATAAATATATACTGAAAATTTCATGCAAAAATATAAATTATTGACTGAGTTATGTTAAAAAATCCTCTTTCCTCTGTCTATTCTGGCCCTATCTGGATTCCATTTTGATAACAGTCCTCTTATCAGCTTAACCATTGTGTCAATGGGGATCAAGTGTCCATCAATTTTGGATCTTAGATTAAGATTGCTCGGGAACTATATACAGTAGAAAGACAATCTAAACAGATCTGAAAAGCTGGCAATGCGCTCTACAGGACAGGGCCCATAATCAAATGTTTCAAACAATTAAAAAAATTTATGCAAGTCCCTAATAAAGGCTCGGTCTATTTACTCAAGACTCAGAACTCAACTGTGCTCCCTCAACTGTGACGACTCAGTGAGTGTGGGTCTCAAAACTGAACTGAAGAAACGAAAGTATGAAGTCAGGACAGTGTCGCTGTCACTGTAGTGTCAGTATTAAAAGTGCAAACCTACAGCCTAGTACTGTACTAGTAGTAGTAGTTGTAGTACAGGGGCGGCGGAACCATTAAAATGTTGGGGGGGGGGGGCAAAGTCAGATATTGATCCATGACAACCCGCCACCCCACCCCTCAAAAGATGGGGGGATGAGAAAGAGAGGATTGTTGAAAGGGGGTCTGGGCCCGGGGGCCCTGGGGGCATCCCCGGCCATCTCCCGGAAAATTTTGAATATTGTTCGCCCAAAGGCAAAGAGTGCATTCTGCCTTTTTTTCTTGTGCATTTTTAGGATAGATTAGATGATACATTCTGTCGACCAAAGGCCTAAGGGCCTAAATTGAAAGAGCCACGTCTACTTAAAAGTGTATTCTGAAGACCTTACCCCCTTCCTCTTATGGAGAATTTAGGGAATCTAGGGGTAAAATTTTGCATTTTTGGGAGATTTAAGAGCATGATTAAATGCTGGATCAGATTGAAATTGTAGGCCCTATAACAGAACAGTAGTCAGGGCTCGACAAATCCCTGTGCCCGGCCAATGCCCGTGACTCAAAAAAAATTCCCTGGGCACAAAATATTTTTCAAGTTGTGCTCAATGGGCACAGCTGTCCAAAAGCTACTTGGGATATCAGCAGAATGCAAAGCTGCTGCGATTATTTGGGTGTAGTAGAGATGATATGAAATAAAATCTTTTTATTCATCATAAAACAATATGTGTGCCATTTAGCTAGATATGTTATTTTGAGTATCGAAAGAAAAGGTCCTGGGCACAGTGGGCACACAATCTCCAAACAAATTTGTCGAGCCCTGGTAGTACTGTGCTAAAAAGCCAAATATTTTTTGAAAATGTTGGATGTGCCCCCTTGCCCCCCCCCCCCGTTCCGCTGCCACTGAACTATCGGCCCAAGATTTTGCTGAGTTTTTGTTAGACCTTAGGGAATGGTCATTATTTATCTATAAGTTACTTACAGGGAGGGGGGGCTGGGTTTGATTGAATCATTGAATTTGAGGGGGAGGCATAAACACGTTTGGCCCTCCTGAGCTAAGGAGCTAAGTGAGATGGGGGGGGGGGGGTAAGAACTTTTGACCCCTCTAGGGGGGGGGGATAAAAAAATTTAGCCTCTTTTTAACAAAAAAGGTCTGCACGCTATAATTCATAAAAGTTACTTATTAGGCCTAGCTCAACATTATTTCCATGGAATTGTCAATGTGAGCAATTTAGCTAGGGTAAAACCTCAATTTTTATTTCCATTTTACGTAAAAATATTGTCTCATGCCAAAATTTGCTGATGTGTGGATGATTCTGGTATTATCAGTTCCGGTTTATAAATAGCCATACCAAGTGTAGGCCTATAATTTTTTTTATTGTCTATTTATATCTAATCAAAACATTGTATATATTTATTGCATGTAAGATGCCACTGGTTGCTACAGTAATAATAACAAATCTGGTCACCATGCATTTAATTGAATCCAGCTATCAACTCCATGTCAATGCTGTACTGTTGTCTCAAAATAAATTCATTCCCTGATGATGTCCTGAGAAGGACGAAACGTCGGAACTCTCAAACTCGTTTTCCAGATTTCTTGTGACTCCTTGTCAAACCTCACGCAACTCAAACAGGGTTATTCGGGTATATTTACAAACCTTTCCTCAGAGTAAATTTCTGATAGCACATTTTGATTGTTTTATAGAGTAAAGAAGAACTGAAGGTACGTGTTGAATAAAGTACTGTATAGGGCTTAGTATGGAGGCCTAGTGAGTCCACCATTGCTGGATCTGTCACCTGGCGAGATAAGCACTGATAAGAACCAGCATGATGGGTACCAGGTGTTACATAATGTACCCAAACAATTCTGCATTGAATCCAGGGAATGATCTGATTGGTTGATAATGTATCCCGGGTCAAACATGATGTCATGTTGTCTAATAACCCGGGATACATTTTCAACCAATGAGATGACTCCATCCATTCACTGCAGAATTTTTTGGGTGCATTATGTAACACCTGGTAGCCACCATGCAGGCTGTTATCATTGCTTATCTAGCCAGGTCCAAGATCAAGCAATGGCGGAACCACTGGACCTCAATACTAAGCCCTATAGGGCAGCATGCTATGCTAATGCACAATATCCTTTTGTTGGCATGATATGGGAAAACAGCACAGGCAAGTATTCCTGTCGTTATACCCCACGTACGGTATAAGGCGCCATGCCTTACTTAAGGGTTAGAGATATAAGACTATCTGCAGCACTAGACACTTCTCTGTACCACTGATATATACATGTTGTATGTGCTTCATCTTACCTTCACATGAGCTGCATGGCCATACACATACACATAAACTGTCTATATCACTTCACATATTCCATATTCTTGTGTCATACTAAATTGTATTAGGCGTTTCTTCATGTATTTAAGAAAGAAAAGAATAGAGCTATACATGCACACTGCCGCCTGCACACTTCATCAAAGTCATGGCAATTTTACAGTGTTTCTGATCATATCTTTAACTGTTATCACTTCCCACTGTGAATTTTACATTTTTCCTGAAAATTTTATATGTGGATAAATCAATGTGTCAGATAATTCTTCTATACCGGGGGTACCGTAATCTCCCGCGTATAAGGCGCGTCTTATACGCCAAACAAAATGCTGCTGAGTCTTATACGTGGGAGGGACATTGCCTTGAGTTTGGGGTGCGCCTTATGGGGGGGGTATTTTTACTATAAAACAGTACTAAATTAACAAAAATCTGCCCTTAGGGGTGTGCCTTATACGTGGGACAGGCCTCCCTGAGTTGGGGGTGCGCCTTATACGCGGGCTGCACCTTATACGCGGGAGATTACGGTATTTGCTCTCATTGAATCAACCAATGGAACTTTGTGAAAGTCTTCAGGGTTTTCCCTGATTTCACTTTTCATAAGGGGTTTTCCAGTTCCAAAGACGTATACATTCCTGTACTCTACTTATTATCAAGGGAGTTCTAATTTAGTATTTCACGGATTGTTTGGTCCGTCACTTCCATCCCTGTACTGAAAATCATGAAATGAAAAAGTTCGATTTTTGGGAAGAGGACCATACAAAGGTTCTCTGTGCTAATCCTCAGCAGCATCACACCAACTATATATTGCCCTTCTTTTTCCATGTTAGCTTCGTATTTATTGTAATGGTTGTCTCGTTTGTTTGTCTTCACATCATCTGTGCTTTATAAACTGTTGCAAATAACCTGACAGTATCCACTTTTGTTTCCAGGGATTCTGTTATGTACCAGTGAATCACCTCATGTATAATGAAAAACGGGAACTAGCAGCTTCATCAATGGGAGAATATATATATATATATATATATATATATATATATATATATATATATATATATATATATATATATATATATATATATATATATATATATATATATATATCGTTTAAAGCTATCTCAGGAAATGGAGCCAAGTGGAAGTGTGCCGTGATGGCCTTCCTGGCAGGGTGACACAGGGTCGACCAGGGTGTGTGACCAGTGTGTTAATCTCCTGGACTCACGGGCGGTCCATATAGATGATTATAAATTTACTTTTGTAAAGACTTGCATTAACACATTGAGGGCTAGCATCGACTATAGTCGACACCATGGCAGGCCTAGCGTCGACTATAGTCGACACCATAGCAGGCCTAGCGTCGACTATAGTCGAAGCCCATTATATAGGATTAGTATAGGAATTGAAAATAGGCTCGTCCTCTAGGAACTATACTTTTTTCAGAGGCTGTCCCCATGGCCAGGGCAACAATTTTTGCTCTGCCCTTAAAGGGTTAATATCTCATTACAAATGTACATAAGATTGGCATTGAAAGAAGGCAGAGAACAGTAGGGCTACAAGATCGTGATATGAAAGATTAAGTGCTGATTTCCTGTCCAAGTAATATAATATGTATGTTTTAGGAATAATATATTCCAGAGAAGCAGAATTTTTTTTTCTTTTAATTGGAACTTCTTCAATAGATTACATTAAATTGACATCCTGGATAATCTGTTCCCTACTTTCCGTCTATTATTGGTCGAAAAATCGAATGGCATTTCCTTTGATATTCACCGAATTACAGTAAATTAGATACTTTACCCATCTCTGTCCCCTACAGCTAGTAGAGAAGTTTCTGTCCGAGACCGTCTTTGTCCGGGTTGATGGACGCCATCAGTTAGCAGATAACAAAATAGAGGTTCTACAGAGCCAACTTTACATAGGTAAGTCTTACAACATGAAGGCTAATTTGAATTCAAATCGACACAATTCACAATATGATTTAAGAATTGGTGATGATTTTATTACATTTATGTGTTTTACAGTATTTCGATTTCCATGTATGATCTGGCAGTATGATATATACAGATCATTTGACATAATAAAGTATGATTTATAAGTTAGATTTAAATTTCTTGATTCATTTACGTTCCAGCTTGTTTCTGGGGTTTCAAAGACACAGTGAAAGGAGTCCTCAGGCTCGCAAAGGAACAAGCCATCCGTAAGTATAATCTGTCTTACAGTACTGTGGTACTTCTAGTCTCCACGATTTTGCATGCTATTAGTCCTTGTATGTGTCTGTGCCGTAAAACCGGGTAAAACCCCTTGTATTGTATAACATTGGTTTTACCAGATTGATACACTAGATGGCGCTCCGGTAGCCCTGCTATTTACATGTGCATGTCCAACATCCACTCCCAGGGCTCCATAGGCTTACCACTGGTGCACAGACACCCCTTGCAAAAATGCCCATTTGCAATGTAAAATAGAGCTCCACCTCTTAGAAATCAAAGCAGTGCACAGAGAAATAGTGTGGTTATACACTCTATCAATATTTAAAGAAAATGGGTTTACCAAACATAAGGCAGACCATTATAAACATGTTGGCCTATTACAGGTACTGGAGTCAGCCATGCCCCTGGAGGAGTAGCATGGCTGCCACTAGTGCCATCTGTTGTATACGCCGATGAAAGCGTTGTATAGGCTGCTGGTTATAGATTATTTCATTGGTGCGGCTTACAGGATGTCTCTGAATCCAGAGTGTGGCTTATATGCGGTGTTTTGAATATAATAAGGGGAGCCAACCTTTTCATGCCTCAGGTGCGGCTTATGGCTTTCTCCTAAAGTCAGGGTGCGGCTTATAGAAAGGTGCAGCTTATACATAGGGTTCTACAGTATGAGAAGTGCGTGGAAATCCCTATCCCCGCAACCCCCACCCCAGTGGTGGTCGAGTGGTGGGGGATGCATCCCCTACACTTTTTCAGGTTTGGCCTAAAGATTGTAGTAAAAGAGACCTAAATTTACATACCCGGTATATCATCCAAATTTGTCAGCTGTTCCACCACTGCTGAATCCATATGTATTTTAGTTGTTCCTCTACATGTACTTGCAGCTATAGACGTAAATGCGCAGAACAAGGAGACGTTATGGACGCCTCTACATGCAGCAACCTTCCAGGAGCATGGTCCGGTAAGGCACCACAGGCAATGAATAAACTAGTAAAACCAGTCACACCAGCAAAACTTTAAACTCTACAAACTTAAAAAAACAACATGTATTTCGCTAAATCCAGATGCAAACCTTTATTTCTTGAGAAAAAAAACATACACGAGATATCTAAAGTACATTTAGGCACTTTTTTTTATCATTCATGAAGAACGATATGTTGATAAATTGATGATAAGCTTTTAAAGGTCCCCATATATGATAAAGGGAGACAGGCACCAAACATCCCAATGGGATGTGAGGGACAGCTACAGGGAATGTAGATCATTCTGTGCTTGTGATATTGTCGTCCTTAGTTTGGCTATGAGACAGGGTTGTAAATGTTTATGATATCATGATCTGCAGTTAGTGATGTCACTGTTGGGTGCTGGTGCCGACCCTAGACTGGAGGACTCAGAGGGCAGGTAAGCACATTGACCTGCTACCAGAAATTCTCATGCACATGAGAAGTCACGACTTATCGGTATCTATAACCAAACCTCAGGTTCGGGTTAAGTCTTGAGTATTTTCCTAAGGTCAGGGTGCATCTTGAGCTCCTCGTGAATAGAAAAGCGACTTGGGTTCAATATATCAAGAACAGCATGTGTATAAGTGACCATACAATACTTGCAAGACTACCGGTATTTTGATAAACGAATTCAGTCTCTACATGATGTATACATGTATTTCCCCTTAGGACCCCAGTAGACTTCGCTTCAGCGTCAGACAAAATCTGGGGACATTTCGCCGCTGAAGGCTTCAAGAAGACACCGCGGAACATTCTTGTAGAAATGGGAATTATTAAAAAGGTTGGTTACATTTCACAAAACCAGGCACAAAGAACTCCAATGCAGACATTTTATTTTATTGTTCTCTTATTGAAGACACAAAACAGTATTGATAATTTTTCAAGCCTAAGTTTTATGTATGATTTGAGATGAATTCTTATCTCTTCCTCAGGATGAACACTGTATTAATCAAATCAAACCTCGGAAAAGCTTAAATCACAAGAACTTTTGTATTATGTCATATCTGTAAACACTATATGATGTTGTCTTCCTCAGGTGGACAGTTTGGGTGAACCAGCTATATCTCCGCGTGGTGGGAATACTTCGCCGCGGGAACCGGGCAAGGGCATCAGGATGGTGAGAATCCACTTATTAATGCATTAATATGTGACGACGAAAAGGAGAAAGAGTTCAGCAAAAATGGGTTATAAAGCTTGTCACTATTAATCTCATTCTCAGAAGGGAAAGAATATGTCCTATAATAAGTGCATCAGTACATCATGACAACAAAATAATACAATTCTTTGATACACTAAGTAATATTTAAGTATGAATTAATCTCATTAAAACCTACTTTGGTTGATTCCAGGCAGCCTATGACCGTCCTGAGTCGGCCTACGCCTACAACAATGACCCTTTCATGGCCGCCTCAGCAACAGGAGACGTACTGGCCAACGACAATGACATGCAACAAACGGGGCCAAGTGGACCCCAGTTTGCCATATATAAATAGATGTTACTCTTATTCAAATGATACAGTGCATGTAGTTTAGAAATTGACTCGTTAGATTTTATGGATGTTCTTCAGAACTGAAATATTTATTTTTGACATACCACATGATTTTTTCCCACTAGATGTTATTTTTTCACAGAGTGAATTTTTCTCAAAAAATTATGAGATCTCTTCTATATTAAACCTACGATTTTGTTATTTCCCCCACTAAGAAATGAAATGATCCCAGAAATAGGATAAATAATGAGTTCATCATAGGTATGAGTAAAAAGATAATTTTGGGGTAAGTTAAAAGTGTTTTGTATACACGTATGGTAATAAGATGTAAACAGGCCCATAATCAAGGTACCGAATTATTGTTGGATGAGATATTGATTATCAATATTCTCACAGTTGTTAACTTAAGATATTCTGAGTATTGTTGAATGTGTGTAACCACAAGTGGTTCACTAAATGTTATATGTCACTTAAGAGTTGTATGATGTCACACTATATCGTTCACTATATTATCAAGCGGTGCATAGTGAATTAATGTAGTATGTCCATATATTCTCATAATGTAAGAATTCAATAGTGATGAGCGTACTGCTAGAGGCTCAGCATGGAACGTTCGTTATTGTTGCATTCAAGAAACAAGATGACATTATGGACATGATGCATTAAAGGCTATGTGGCACATGAAGGATCAATGTAAAACCCTCTACTCTCACTGAATCTCACCATTAGAAGTATTGGAATTTATAACTACTCTCTAGGGCCATAAGATCTATCCAAATGAAATATTGGTGAAGTGATTGAAAGAATAGAATCGCACTCGATATTAAAATCCAAATCAGACTGGGACTTTTCTTACCACTGGAATACCCAGGTATATAAGGCGCACCCTGCATATATAAAACAAATTCTATAAGGTACACCCATGGCTTGATTTTAAACTAATGTAATTTCCCCCACCATCCTCCATATAAGCCACTCCTTATACGCGAGGTATTACGCTACATCCATGCCTCAGTCACCGACTTGGATCTCAAATTACCCCGGTATATCATTCAGTCAGTGGATAATGATACGAATCTGAAAGAAATGGGGAAGAAGTTGTTACTCCACCTATATTTCACCAAAGCGACAACTTCTCTTAAAAAAAAAAAACACACAACCTTTCTTGCAGAATTGAATTATCTGTCTTTGTAAGGTATAAAGACCACTCGTACCTTAGGTGTCCGCTGAACTTGTTAATATATGTCATAATAAGTGTTATGTTCTGTATATTTACTACATAGGATGTGTACCACTGCATGGCTGTGAGTGTTAAATGTTAATTTATTACATTATATATTGATATTTCACGTTTGCTCCAGTGGTAATGAATGATGTTTCTTACACGTTCTTATCGCATTATTTTGGACGTTTAGAATTCAGAAACTAGATTAATTGAAACATCTATTCTGATATGTGCAAACTGTGCCATGCTTTATATTGATATAGAAGTGCCTGCTCAAAACGTTTTATCGACAAACACTACTTATATTAGTTAGTAAATTGTACATAAAGGTACAAACGTAGATGTGATATCCTTTTCCCCATCACTGAAACTGCATTTATGATAACGAGAATAGACTTTTATCACAAAACGGTTTGTTATTCTTATCCCAAAACGGTTTGCATTCAAGCAATATATCTCAGTTTAGTAACTACGGGTAGTTAACCAAATATGCCGGACGAAATAGTAATCTTGAAGGGGCTTGCCTCATAGCATCAAGCTATAATGTGATATGTATTACACGGTTATATTAGATGTCATTAGACTAGTAAAATGGCTAAAATCTGTGTTTCATAGATGTTGCAGTCTGGTGGCACTACCTGGTGTTAAACTCCGGCACTATAAAACGCATCTCCTCCCAATTTGGTGTACAGGGCGGATACATGGAAATCACAGACATTGCTCTTCTACTAGCTTTTGATTTTGGAATGATTAGATACCAAGAGCAACTCACGATTCATAAATGCATTTCAGCCTATTTCATACTGATGGTATTGATGGCCAGGGGGGAACTGTAGGTGACTTAAAATTACAGGTTAACTGCAATTTGTGCTTGTAAAGTGCACCATACTTTTCTATTCTTGCGTATTACACTACCATAATGTGGCTTGTCGTTAAGTTATCCTACAGTGTTGATGTACCATGATGGAGAAGAGGCTTGCAGCCCTTATTGTCTACTCCAGTTAGCATGTTGTCTCATGGGCGCCGCCATTACTGGAGCTTGTTACCAGTGAGTTCTACCGATAACACCTATCAGATGGGTACCAGTTGGCCCCCGACAGGACCACAGTGAATAGTTGCTGTCATTTCATTGACTGATAATCAAACCAGCTAAGGCCGTATACGGCACATGGCTATTGTATTATTGACCAATGGGAAGCATCCCTGGCATTTACTGCGGAGACGGGGGCTGAAGGTGTTAGTCATAGTGCAGTCGGGGTCTAATGGCGGCCTCCATAGCCTAATGTGCTAATGCCCCTATTCGGACTTAGCAGGATCATTCATTAGCCAAGGAGATAACCCCAACGATTCACTGTGGCCCATGGGGCGACCTGCTAAGTCGGAATAGCTCACCGCTGGTTTCATACCCAGCTGACTTTTTTAGAAGGGGGGGGGGGTATTTAATGGAAATCTCAGAATTCCGTCCAGTGCTACAGCTTACAAGAGATTGTAGTATGAAATATACACCGAGTTGTATAACAGTGTTTATTTTTTGCACTTCTTGTATAAAGTATTTCAAAGAAAGTTTGTATATTTTGCACTTTTTGTAAATTGTCCAATCTCGCGAACATTTCAGTATACTGAGGAAATCAGTCACAAATAAATCATTCTGTATTGTGAATCAAAATACACGTGATTTTATTTATCCTTATAACGTAAAACACCATAACGCTGAAAGGCACTATGTCATTTTGATGTATAAAGGCATCCCTGGTCAATGCAGGGGCGGATCCGGAAGGGGTAGACTAGGGGGACATAGACAACTGTGGTTTGCTGTTGGGTGGGGGGGGGGGTCAAACAGTGTCACATATAGGGAACAGAGCCATTCCTGTATGGAGGTGGCCATCTTGAAATTAGTTATGTAACTGACCCCAGACAGCCATCTTGGATCTGGCAGAGGATTGTGGGTAATCTCTTATCTTCCCCTCCACCCAAAGAAAACAATGGGAATTGATAAGACTGATAAGCTGCCCCTGCCTCTATCTTAATCACCTTAAGTACCTGTCCATTGTTTTAGGTGTGAATGGAGGGGATTAGTCTGATATGGAGGCAATGGCTTGGTTTTACTCAGCCTGGATTATATGTGCCCTCTAAGAAAACAAAGTTTAATTTCTCTTGTATTTGAAGTACTAAGTCTATATAGAGCTAATATTGTTTAAGTTTAAAGTATTTGCTATCCAAAGGTATAGATTTTTAGAATATAGCTTCATATAGACTATTAGGAAGGGCCAACCAAAGTAAAGTGTACAAAGAGGCCAACTGCTGATCTAGCCCCCGACTACATGAGCCACCTAGGAATTTTGCTTGGTACTAGCAATGGCTCTGGATCGAGGGAGGAGGGGGTGGGACGGGACCGTGGGGCGAGGCCATGGATAGGATTGCACCACTCCATGGTGTCCGGTAGATAGACACTTCCCACTGCAGGCTACTATGGTGAGCCAGTCTAGGGAGTTTTACACAAAGAAGCATTAAACTTAAAGAAAATGGTTCTACCCCTGAACCATACAACAATGTGTCTGTTAATGGTCCACACCATCATGCTCACCTCAACCATTGTTGTCCTGATATAGGATCTCCCCTGCCAAGACAGAAACGACACTCACTATGCTTTTATTGATTTGTATCTAGGGAGTGGTCATTTTTTAACAACAGGGGGGGTTGGCGAAAATTTTTTCATCCCTCCTTCCAAGGGGTCTGAAATTTTTCCATCCCCCTTTTCTTCTATAGTCGCGTGCGGGCTTTTTTGCTCAAAGGGGGCGAAAAATGTTTTGTCCCCCCCCCTTGGAGGGGTCTGAAAATTTGTTGTCCCCCCCAACCCACCCCCCTGTTGTTAAATTATGACCACTCCCCTAGGGACACAGGGTGGGGGGGGGGTGGTATAAAATTGTTGGGCCTCTCCTGGGGAGCTGAAAATTTTTGACCCTGTGGATGCAAATAATCTGCGAAAAAAACCAACCACCCTCCTTGTTGATAAATACTACTTCCTGATGCAGGAATGCATGATGGTGAATGTAGGCTAGCCGTGGTGAAGTACTCGCCAGGGCTTCATTCATGAATCATGTATCATAATGACCAAGGGGTCATCCACAAAATATGACATCATGCTGGAGGGGGGGGGGTCAGGCTGGACATGACGGAATTGATTTTCCAGCATTGCAAAATTAGCAAAACAAAAACATGACGAGGGGGGGCGGTCAAAAATGGTCAAATTTTGCATTACGTCATTTATGGACAATGGACATGATCGTTAACGATGCTATCAAACCAGACAAGTTAGAGCTGTGGGGAGGGCTGTTGTATTTTGAATTTGTTTGAATATTTAATCAGTGGCGGATTTAGAGGGGGCGCGGGGACGCCCCCCCCCTTTTGCCAGTACTTAAGAGTTTAAGGGAGTGATCATTTTTTAACAACAGGGGGGGGGGCGGTGGGTTTGAGGGGGGTTAGAATTTTTTCAACCCCTTGACCAGGGGGGTCAGAATTTTTTCAATACCTCTGATGGGGGGGTCAAAATAATTTCACCTGTTTTCAGTGGAAAACCCCGCGCGTTACTATAGGCTAAAAGGGGACGTTCGCGCACAATTTTTGTCCCTTATGGGGGGGGTCGAAAAGATTTTACCCCCTCGAGAGGGGGGGGTCGAAATTTTTTTCGCGCATCCGCGCGCAAACCCACCAGCCCCCCCCCCTGTTGTTAAAAAATGATCACTCCCTAATTACATATTTTCAACCCCAAAATTTGCTAAAAGATTAATGGATGCGCCCCCTCCTTTTGGGCCACGCCCCCCCGACGCCCCCTCCTTTCCGAAATCCTGGATCCGCCACTGTTAATTTTCACTCCTCCAAGTCTAACTAGGGATCCCCTATATAATATGAAATGCACTGGCCGAATGTGGCTTATGCCACAATTTCGAAAATCCCACTCATACCGCCACGCATCTTAATTGAAAAATATTGATTCGGCGGAAGTGTCCCAGCTCGGGAGTGGGAAAGTGTGTCACTACGAAGTCTGCGTGCTGCCACGAGCTCAGATAAACACGTGAGTAACCTGTGTTTTGGCACTGATTTCATTTACCATGGTGGGGTATACTTTACATGGGCCTTGGGGATGTCATCAGGCACCATTCTGTTGCACTGACTGTGTGTTTTAGGCTAAGGTTTTAGAGAATGCAGTGAATCAGGGCATGTGGGAGGGGTGTGATGAAGCTCCCGGGCTGGGGACGACCAGAGGCCGGGGTAGACGTGGCCACGGGTCGGTTTGTGGATCGAAGGAGGAGCCTGGAAGGGGCGGGGCGGGACCGTGGGGCGAGGCCCTCTTGCGCTCTGCTTGAGGCCCGGCTTGAGGGCACTGTGAAGTATTCTTAAGTGCGTTATGTATTCTCTGCTTGGTATGGCGTGTAGGTTTTGGAAGTCGGCCTAAGTTTGATATGCCCTACCAGGTTACCACCCGCGATAACACTGTAAGCCATCCAAGTTCTTGGTGAGACAGATTCCTAATATTATTGCAGCCACGCCCTCCTCAAACTTTACAATTCATTACTGCATGATTAGGTTTCCGGGGTAGCCAACAATGTAGAAAGACGTCAAACCTGTTATGTATGATTTGCAATATAATTTATGTACCCAACGCACATCGTGCCAACTTCCACAGCCACACTTGAGTCCAGATGGCATGACTGTAGAACTGGTGATTAACTCGTCAGTACCACAATTAGAAGTCATGCCAAGAAAAGGACATCAACGCGATTCCACCAGATGTCCTGTATAGTAGAATCAGCATGATAGATGAATGGAGCCCTGGCGAGTTACTCACCAGGGTTTCATTCACACATCATGAAATATGTATCATACACTAAGCACTATTAAAAGATTGGCTCTCACTACAGGCCCAATAAAAGGGTGTAATTCAGCTCTTAGACTGGGAGGTGAGCTGCTCAGTGAGTGGGGACCCTGAGGTGTGGACGTCCTGATCACACATGGAGCTGCTCACACCCACTGCCCCAGTCAACGGCATGATACAACCACCAGGGGTCCATTGTAGGGTTATGTCGCCTTATACCTATATTGGGTTACTCATTTACTGCATTCAGGAAGGGATTTCAAGTGTGGGATCTCATTTTAATGTACTACTGCACAGCCCGATTGTAACAAACTTAAAAACACCTAGTTGTGGATCTAGTTTATATCACAACTTGTATGAGGGAGCTAGAATCCCTGGCTAGAATCAGTATGAATTTTAGGGTAACATATCTTGATTACTATTGCTGTTGTTGTTTTTTGTTTTTTTTATATCAGTCTTTGCATTCAATAGAGCTTACTGTAGTAAGTATACCATTAGAGTAACACCAGAGTATTTTCAACCATTTAATGGGAGCATAGTTCCTTAGTAAGCTCTGTGTTTTCGTTGACACGCTGTATGAACACAACATGGCGATTAACTGGCTAGTACATTATGCCTTATTTTTATAAAAATGTATTATACTGCTGCTTTTGTCTGTTCATTCACTGTATTCATCAGCTATAACATGACCACATTACTGTATTACACCTCGGTGTGGACGGAAAAACGTCCCATTGGGACGAGTATACACGTGAATAAACTAATAATAATAATGCCGGCGCTACTGGTGTATTCTCAGTGCGGCACCTTGATTCACAGTGTAGTCTGCAGGTGCTGCATCAGTGTATCATGACGAAGAATTGACATCCAAAATAAGGTATATGCAGACTCTGAATTTAATATCACATTACAAGAATATTGTCAGCTGTTTGCCCTCAAAGGGTCCAAGGAATTTATTTTCTCTACAAATTCTGTGTGGGTTATAACTAGACTAGCCCAAGACACACGTGGCTCCATTTAGACTTTGGAGGTCATGGACAAAAACAAGGGGAGACGGTTGACCTACCAAAATAATAAACATGGAGGAAATCTACGACGTTTGTGGGGCCCTGGGATGTGGGGTAGGGAAGGTTTCCGTACATGTCCCTATCGACCTTTTTAAAATGCCCATGTCACCCTCGTGAATTTGAAAGCCGCCCAAATCACCCCCTTGATTTAAAGAAATGCTCATGTCATGCCTGCACGCCCTCTTTCTTAGTACTTACAAGAGTTCATTTTCTTATTTTGGTCCTCAAAATTCACCCAAACGCAGAGGGCGCATGCACCCCCACCCCGACCCCCACCGTTTGGGTCGCGCCGCCTCCTATTTCAAACCCTGGCTCCGTCAATGAGCACTGTGTCTGATAGATAACGACACAGTGCCATCACCCGTACAATGATGTACAGGTTGTACATCATTGTACACTTTGAACATAATCTATAACTTGGTTTTAGCATAATCTATAACTCTGTCTTCTTTCCTAATTCCTATTTCCAATAAGCAACCCCTGACACTCCTGCATAACCTTCTCGCTACTACTGTATATAACCAACGTGATCTAACCATGTCCCCTACCCCCGCCATGGAAGCATTCAACCACGTCAAACGCTGCTGTGTTTGAGGCCAATATAAAAACCAACCTCCTGCCATGTACTTGTATTAAACCACTGCATACTTATATACATGTACATATGGAAGCCCAGACATGACCTTACTGGAAGGTAAGAATTTCTTCACTGCATTAAATCCTCGACTCAGTGCAGCAAGGTTGTATCTGCATTTTTCAAGTTTTGCAGAGAAGCAAAAGAAGCGTTAAAATTACTATAGCACCCAGTTAACACAACTTTTAATATTTTACAAGGGCCTGTAGGCACACCTACCATAGGTAGAGCTTCAGCACTTTCATCATAGGTAGATATATGTAAGGGCCAATAGATGTTAAAACAGAAGAAAACTCAATTTTGCCAAATATCAGTTACAACCTTGCTGCACTGAGACGACGAAATTTATACTGGGATACAATGGCCCGGATACAATACATAAAAGGTCGGGTGGCCAGACTTGGTGATCTGTGTTGTTCGACGTTATGCTACAGTAGGCAGGGAAAATGTAACACTCTGATAGATAGCGACACAGTGCCTCAATACACGTACTAATCATCTTTATTTGACATCGGCAAAACCCAGGTGAATAACTCCGAGGGAGTAACTTGCCAGTAGTGCACCGATGCATCTTGCCAACCATTTAGATTAGGCCCATTAATAGGGTTGGCGTAACATCTCAATACAGCACTGGGTAGTTACTCCAGGGTGCTCCTCCATCCATACATGATGAGTACCATTTGTAAACTACAAAGTGCACTATGTCGACCTACACTGGTTGAATTACAACATGTGATGTGTGTGCCATGACCTGTATGTGAAACATTCCTTACGTAGGTTGAGGTGACAAAAAACGTTAATGTGACCTACCTGTGCACGCCATCCTACCTCACAGGTTTATAGTCCCTGCTGAAGGTATAGAGGACAATTGTCAATGGTCTATAGCTGTTATAGAGGAGGCTTTGTGTTTGAGCCTTCTAAGCTTTATTATACAGCCATATACACACAGCTAAAAATAATTTTCTTGGAATCTTAAATAATCTTACCTGATGGACAAAACTACCAGTTTTAAGATTTTTAACTTTCTTAAAACTGGTAGTTTTGTCCGCCACGTAAGATAATTTATCTTATTTTCTTAAATCAAGAAAAATATTTTTAGCTGTGCATGTACATCATATAGATTTGTTCAGATATGATGGGCTGTGATGGCTCGTAAAGCTGGAGACTTGTATTGACATTTCATTTAACTGTCTCAAACCTATGGGCTACATTCCACATTTGCACGAAAGCTCCATGTGGCTTTTAGTTTAATACTTGCAAACTTTACATTAGACTTGCTCAAGTCTCTCGAAGAGAATTTGAATAGAAAATGAAATGAATTGAGCTTTAAACAAAAAAGTTAAGAAGACCTCTTGTGCTGGAGGGTTACTGGAGAAGGGGGGGGGCAGAGCTTAGGGACTGTAGCCAGTCGAACCCTACAGCACCATAGTGGCCCTCTAGAAGGGTACATGTATAAACCCCCAGGGGTGGAAGTTTATCGTTTTTGTACGTTATTCCATAGTTCTTAATCATCAGAAACATAACAGTTAGGTACAGGAACCACCAGCATTTCTCAATCTGAGAGTAGGTCACCAGAGGAGAACAGTCAAGCAAAGGGATGTTGTCATATTGACACATATTGTCCTAGGGGTTTGGATTGTGTAGTAATACAAAGGACAGAAAAGGGGAAGAGCAACACAGGACTACTTTTTAGGACCGGGTTGTTTTATGTTAAGGACTGTGCCCAGGGCGACACCATCTAATAAACCACTATTTGATTCTGTTTATTACAAAAAGTACAATGCGAGACCCAAACAGTTAGACAGGAAGGGAAACTGGCCACAGCGGGTTAGAGGAGGGAAAAAGGCTACAGAAAGACTACATTTATTACGGTAACTTTTTGATTGGGGATGCTATTCACGTGAACCACCAGGGTGGATTATCAGTAAACCTCAGTAAGGCTGCAGTCCTGGCCCCATTTTGAATTCTGTTATCTTTGTCTGGAGTAATAAATATAGATAAGATAAGGAGTCAGTCAGTGGAAGATATCAGTAGAATCAATTGAATTAAAATGATAGAAATGGCACTGTTGGATTTAAAGGGACAAATGAATAGAATCCATACTATGGTAGTTATATTATGTTACCATTTACGGACAGGATGAATACTACAAGATTCCATGATCAATTTTCGTTATAATGAACAACCAAAGAACACACCATAGCTGCATATTGGTATAGCGATCCTGGAGGACCATGTTGATGAATAAAGCGCTGGTGAGTTACTCGCCACAGCTGCATTCCTGTATCATGACAAGAGGGTATCATAGTGCTTCTAAACATGATAAGAAATTGTATGCGTCGCCTACGACAATACATGTACAGACATACAAGGGCATGATAATGAAGGAAAGTGGCATGAACCTTAATTTGAAGAAGCTCTGTTAGAGTTCCTGAAAATTGGTCTTCCCCTAAGGCTAGGGTACGTTCACAAATGATGTCACCAGGGGTGGGATATCATTAGACAGGGATGGGTCATGGAAAGGAAAATTCTCCAAAGTTGTGGCATCACTTGTGACCCCTTCCCCCAACAACACTTTACAGTTGACATTGTCTGTAAGATATTTCACTGCAGTTAATGAAATGCACAGTGTACATGTATCTTATTGGATGAGTAACGATTCTTCCCATGCTTCGCTGCTATCATAGATGATTTATAGACTTGAAGAGTATCTCAGTATCAGTTGTCTCTACATCTTATGAGTATATCTTAGTTATGCCTACCAAAACGTAGGTCTCAACTTTTAGGCAGGGAGCGTGGATATATATGTACTGTAGTAGACGGTCCTTGGTTTAGGTGACAAACGTTATACCTGAGATCTGCTGTAGAGCACACACCGGACAATTTCCTACATATATGCCATTTTGAAAACATGCGCCTGCAACTAAAAGTGAATTTGGGTAAGGTTTGTATTTTTCATAAACTTGTGTACAGTTCACTTTTCCAGCAACCCTCTGTCTATGCCCTCCTCCCGCGATGTTCTATATGCGAACCGGGTATATATATGTTTAAAGCTATCTCAGGAAATGGAGCCAAGTGGAAGTGTGCCGTGATGGCCTTCCTAGCAGGGTGACACAGGGTCCACCAGGGTGTGTGACCAGTGTGTTGATCTACTGTACATGTATCCCGCCTTAGACACCTAACACACTTTATACACTTACGGCACTGACACTGTGAACCTATTGAAAACTCTACAGGGAATCTCTGCTTCTTAAGCCAACAGAAAAGGAATTTCTAATATATACTTGAGGGGACGAGGGAAAATGATACCAAATTGGAAGTGGAAATACTATTTTGTGCTTTCAATTTCAGAGATAGTCTAGGTGGTACTGAGCAAGTGCTAGATATTTTTGTAGAGAGTTAGATTCAGTATAAAAAGTTTTACTCTTACCCATGTCTGTGGTGGACTGAGATCAGTGTCACCAACCATTCTTGCCACCCACTCAGGCCACCCACCCACCCACCACTGCACTCCGCCAGGAAATTGCCACACCCACTCTTTAAGCTCCATTTTCTACAGAGCCACTACCTCTACTGGCCATATTGTAACGTACCTGAAGAGAGTTATATGCCTAGATTATTACATGTACCTACTGCCTCACCCTAAGCTGCTTCCCCCGCCATGAGCTGCTCCTTTTGCTCTGAGAAGAGCCGAGTTCCCTCATTCTGAGCTGCTTCCCTCACCTTTATCAGTGCTGAGCCAATTCCCTCACCCTGAACCGCTCCCTCGACCCTAAACTGCTCCCCTCACCCCCCTCACCCTGAGCCACTCCCACTGCCATGAGCTTCTGCCCTCATACTGACGCGCTCCAGTCACATTGAGCTGCTTCCCGGGCTGCTCCCCGCACCATAGGCTTGTGCTAGTCAATAATGGTCATATGAACTGACCTCCAATAGCTTCCAATAACGCCCAACCCTCTCCTCCTCTCCTCCCCTCCCCAACTTACCTATTGGCTGACCAGTCCATAGAAAGAACCGTTCCTTATGACCGTGTCTGGCCGTCAGTAAGTTGTAGAGGCTATTGGACGGGTATAACCGACCTCTCCGTGCTCCTGCTGTTACCTTCCCAGACCAACAGATTTGCTCTCCTCATGAGTAACTGAAGGTACATTTTATAAGAAGATCTCTAAAAGGAGGAAAGATACTGGATAGTGAAAGTGTTCAAGAAGAACATAGATTGGGAACTACTACCACTTCTTGAGCACCAGGCTAAAAAAGAAAATTGGCCTTTGATTGATTTGACTGGGTTTCAGGCAATTTTCTCAAGTAGACTTATTGTTTGTCTTTTTATTGTAGTGACCACACACTGCTGGCTGTATTCACTTTTTAGGCACGTACCTTTAGGGCCTATTTACTGTTATGACCTAGGGTAAGATATTATTGAAATGCTTTGTATACTGTTTTTGGTCCTAACTAAACGCTCGAAGGGGAAGCCTAGGTATGACAAATAAGCGCTAGCTGGGACGCTTCTAGCGACATCAATGGCAGTTTCCTTTAGCATGTGTGTAGGTTTTTAGACTTTAATCCTTCTCCAGTTACTACAGACCCAGGTCTATTCAATGTCTACCCGATATTGCCATGAAACATGAGCGATATTAGAGGTAGAGGGCACTGTGGGACTTTCTGAAAGGACTGGCCGGCTCCATTCATGGCTTAAGACATGAAATCTATGGCCTTCAAAGGCTAGTAAAAATGACGGATAGTCATTGGTTGCAGACAGTCACGTGATCTCGTAATCACGCCTGTTCTCGCGTTATTTCAATCTCTTTGCTGGTTCCCGCTGTGAATGGATTTCAGTGTATAGGCTCTGTCTGCATGACGGGTACTAGTGGAGGATGCCCGTATGGATTTTGTCTGCTTTAGGATCTTTATTGGCTTTTGCTCCAAAGGAGATTTTACTGATACATGGCCCATTACCTACACTCCTGTGCTGAACCCTTTTTGGGAGTTTGATACTGCTCTGATATACATTACCCCACTGAGCCATTGGTACATAATTCAGAGTGGCACCCATGGTGAGTAATCTGACATTCACATCATGCCCACATGATATCAGTTAGGTTATAGCAAGTTGATATACCCCCAAAGAGCTGTATCAATGCAGTACGCTAACTCGAAAGTCAGGACTGTCCTAACACTATTTTTAACCAGATATTTGGTTAAAGATGACTAACAGAGTGATTTCCTGGTATGCATTTAGGGTGCGTATGTACTTTAAATAGTATAGGATATGTAAAGCATAGTAGCACACCTATAATTATGTACAATTGATAAAAAAAAGACATTCCATAACAGTCCGGGACTAAGTTATCCACTAAGACTAGACTAAATTCTAATCTTTAGTCCATAAGTTTTGGACGAACACATGCAATATTTTGGTGTGTACCTTATAGGCGTAGATATCGTACTATAGAACGTCCTAAAGAGGTCAATGTCTTGCTTCGGATGCACCTTATAGACTTTTCTTTAATTTGGGTGTACATTTCCTTAAAATGGCTGTCAATGCCTGAATCTTTACCAATTTATTTGATTTTATTTACGTGAAAAAAAACAAAAACAAACAAACATCGCAGCAATATTCCCTTTCTGTGTCTCTCTAAACAAACGTTACCCTGTATGTATTTGTTAGTCGCATGTGTAGCCCTCCTCTCTCATTTTGGATTTCCTTTATGGCTACTTGAAAATATAGATTGCTCTATGTCATCCTTCCTGTATAACACTGTAACTTTAATCTTCTAGTGGAGAGGATTTGATTGCAATGGTGGGTGCTGCATTGAATGTTGAAGTATTCTTTGACAGGAATCACTCTCAGTTCACAAAAGTTGCAACATGGGTTGTTGATCACTAAAAATTATCAATACAACCAGAAAGAATATGCAGTTAGCATAGTTTCATGAGGTAGTGTAGTAATGTTCTCTGACACAAATATGAGTAATCATAGTTATTCAAACATTCATACATTTAAACATGATATAGTTACTGCTGGCCATCTTTGATCAACTAATTGCAGTTAGCATAATCGGTATCCTGACAGTGGACAGAGACGCTCAGCCTCGATGTTACAACTACAAGATGGTGACCGTTATGGTGGTACAATGTATAACTAAGTATATGTATCCCCGATATGTATCCCTCATACCAGTACCAGTAGGTACAGCCCCTCCTCCCCAACTTATGGCTACAACACTGGGGTCCCCCTGTAGTACATGTTTGATGTAGATGGACTGTTTGCATGCAGACCAGTCCCCTCACACCCTCACCCTCAGCCCCCCCCCCCTCACACCAACACCATTTATAATGATACATGGTGCTGCACACTAGGTGGGGCTCCAGTGTACATCCTACCTGACTCTGTGCCATTTTCCAAGACTTCCTATATCTTAATGCACTCTGCTCATTTGTCAGCTTGTATTCCTGCTGACAGGTATAACTAAGTCGTCGGTGCTGTTCTTTCTCAAGTTGAATACTGAAGCCCCATAGGTTTTAACCAAGGAGCCCCATATTGCACGGTCTTTTACAATAACCCATATTGCACGGTCAGTTACAGCACCCCAAATGGCAAGACATCTATGAGACCCGGGCTATGAGATAAACCTCAGTCACACCAATTCTCGTCCATCTTTTTCTTGTCAATAATGTACGCTACTCGGGGTGGGGGGGGGGGGGGTGACAAAAGGGGTACAACAACGATGGGATAAAACCCCGGTCCCTGCACTTTGTACACTTAGAGTACGTTACCTGCGTTCTAAAAAATGTGAAAGAAGGCTATTTTTTCACACCCTACCAATGTCCCTGGATTCCAGAATAAGGGGTCATTTTCTGGCCAAAAGTCATTGGATTTTAAAATAAGGGGTCATTTTCTCTCAAGGAAACACCAGGGAATTCCAGATAAGGGGTATATTTCCAGAGGGCTGCATGTCTTGCAGATATAATGTCTAATGTGAAAAAATCCCCCATGATCAAGCCTAACATAAGACTTTGTTTCCTATAAAAAGGTATGTTTTAGGCCCCTAGAAATCAGAATTTCCTAGAATAAGGGGTGTTTTGGGGCTCCCAAAAAAATCAGTGTTTTTCTAGAATAAGGTGTATTTCTTCACCTCAAAATCAGTGGATAAGGGTGTGTTTTTGCAAATGGAGAATGCAGGTGATGTCCCCTTTTGGTGCTGAGTGCAGGGACTGGGGATATACCGAATTAGCAGGTTTAATTATCAGCCAACACAATAGCACTAAATTATTCACTGTGGTCATCTTGGGGGGCAGGTGGTACCCAGCTGATAACTGCTATCAGTGATAATCGCTGGTAATCAGCTTCAGCAATGGCCGCGCCCACTGGACAATCCGCTACCTCGGTATAACTAACACGGGCTGCATTCATCCCAGCCTCGGTCAGCGGCAATTAATACTCTGTCAGGCTGGAGGGGGCGAGCCTGCATTCATCCACCATCGTGATAGAAAGGGTATCTAAGTAATATGCAGTATCTGAGATGTGTGGTAGGGGATTACCGTGAAGGTGGAGGGAGGCTAACATTTTGGATGCTCTTCCCACAAAGTTAACATAATATGGTGTTCTGCATGTAATACTTGACATATCGCATATCATTATGGACCTTTGATATTCAGGAACTTATAGCTACGATATTACCTTGCTAAATTGCTGTTTGTATAGTAGCATGGTTAATATCCTCCATAAAGGGCATAAAAATAAATTCATGTCTACTGACCAGTGCTGCATCATCCCAGCTCTTTACACGGTTTACACACTGCAGACGTGTTAGTATAATATGGCAATGCAGCATTGTCATGTTTCCAGTGCTGCAATGGTGCATCACATGGCGGCAGATGAACTGAAAGCCATCAGGCATCATGTCATCATAAGGGGTTTATTATAGATATACTGATCCACAGATCCACACTGTGAGTGTCTGCTTAGCTTGACCCCCCCCCCCCCAGGACTTGGCCAGTAGCGTCCATATCTCGCAGTGTCTCGTGCCGTGCGTGATCTGGGGTCGTAAACTTATATGACCTTTACTGAAATGGTAGCCATGGCCAAGTGGACATACCCATTATCCAGCATGCAGGGGAGTATCACAGACAGCGGGGGCGTTTGCTTCATTGCAAGGAGTGCTAGCTTCAGTGCAAATCAGCCTGCTCAATGCTACATTTTGTCCCTTTTCTCATTCTATGAATGTCTGTGGTGGTGAGGGTAGATACCACAAACTCACCTTGGTAGTTTGGTAAATCACTGCCCTCTAGTCCTCTAAACAAAAAGGGGCCAAGCTGGAAAGCTTACCCAAGGGAATACCAAACACTTCAAACAGGATCATGGTGGCAGCGTACCAGTGCCACTGGTAGCTTATAATGTGCTGTACAATCATATAAACACTCACAAGATTCTGAAATGGAAATAATCCTCGGGGTACTAGTATCTATTTTACTATGCCACATTCTTTCTCCTTGTCCCTCTTTCTGTGTCTGTCTTTTTGTTCGTCCCTATCCATCCGTCCATCTGTCCGGATCCCTCCATCCCTTCCCATTCCCTCTACCCCCTCCCTCTCTGTACGTTATACAGTCTATTATTGGTCACTCTCAGATAACATCATGGAATGTGGGAGATGAGAAACAAGCTATTAATGTATCCTGACCTTTGCATGACCTTGGTGTCGTGTCAAGGTGGCGCCCCCTGGTATATCAGACTAGTACTAGGCGTTCATTAATTCAGCAGCGTCTGTTATCATGTGACACACGCACGTGCTACTTGGTGTGCACGTTAAACACGTGTTGTGATGAGCACCTCAGGATGAGGGAATGAATTCAGTTTGGCCAATCTGTGTGTCACATCACATCAATTGAAGTGAAGACTTCACTTAGGCCTAGTTTTTTTAAAACTTTATTTGTTGCTCTTTTATTGAAAGGTTGTGTATATCACACGTCACCACAATACCTTTATATACGTTTTCAGAATGTTCATTACTTTGCTGTTAATTCACTGTTGAAACATCGAGAACAGATTGTCGTCCATTCTTATCCATTGTATTTAACTTGGAATACACAAAATTAGAACACTCAAATATGAACTTATAAAGGATAAGAAATACTTGAATTATAATTTCACATGTAGAGATTCTGGCAAGACCTACACACAATTCTACTTATGCCCCTGTTATGTGAAAACCTGTGACTGCATAGTGCAGCACTTGGAGGAAGAAGTGAACAATTTAAAGCAATCTTGACTTGGCTTGGAAGGCTTTGGTTGCTATAAGAGCAAGCTTGACGGGTCCTTAGGCTTCAAAGAAGCCAGTAAAACTCATTTGTGGCAGACCCATCTTTGATGTAAGAAAGGATAGCTCACACAGAAAGAATGGGTAGAGCTTTCTTTAACCTAACCCTGTAAGGCCTACATATCCCATTGTACAATCTGCTCCTTTATCTTGACAATGCATGAAAACAGCTGTGAGCTATCTGTCAGCATTGCATAGATTCATTATACTGACTTTAGAGGGTTAATGCATTACTAAATAGTAATTGTGATTCATCAGTACAGTGCCAGTGAGTAACTCACCTGTACTGTTCTGGTGCATCATGCAAACAAATGACCCTTGAGTCACTGTTCCACCCTTAGAGGCTCAAAGCATCATGGACTGCAGAGAACAGTCCCCAGTCTCCCCCCTTCCGGCATACAACACAAAATACATCCTCCCCCACCAATTGTGGGAAAAGAAAGCCAATATCTGTTCATGAAAGTCCTCGATGGTTCCAGGCATTGCCGGTAGTTTAACTCTTAAAGGGCTGAAAATCTGCAGCGTACCGTGTTGTTGACTTGACTGTGACGACTATAGTTCTCTAGTGCTTAGCTCATGTACTGAATCTATTGCCTTGATACTCAACTAATGTTTCACGGTGGTGCATCAAATATGTGTCTGCGAGTTACTTCCTCCCAAATAAAACATGAAGCCTTGAGCATCATGCTGGCCTTAAATAGCCCAGTGGTTATATATGTGAAAAGCTCTAAATGGTTTCCCTTTGTTAATACTGGGACTCGTGGTAACACTAAAAGCTAATATGTGTCTGCGAGTTACTTCCTCCCAAATAAAACATGAAGCCTTGAGCATCATGCTGTCCTTAAATAGCCCAGTGGTTATAGATGTGAAAAGCTCTAAGTGGGTTTCCTTTGTTAATACTGGGACTCGTGGTAACACTAAAAGCTAAGATGGATCTCCCTTAAAACTCAAGCAATTGACATGGCTGTTTTGTTATCATAAGAAAATGTTCATACTTTATATATTGCCTTCAGATTGCAATGGCTAAGGATTGAAACTGGCGGTAGAGAGGGTTCTGACTGTATAGTGGTAACAGCTGCGATATACTTTCCGCCCCTGGTGCATTAAAAGACACTTATATACATGTAAATCTCAAGTTCCCATTCTAAGGGTTCAATCTAGATAACTGGGTTATAATTATAGCCACTTTTTCGCGAATGTCATAACTATAGTCGTATGTTAAACAGACAACTTTTACACAAGCAGGAAAGGTAACGGTGCTAATAACTATAAACGATAAAAAATACTTGAACACGTCACAAGGTAACTCATATTGCACACGACTCAGCAATACCTTGTACATGTACTATAGTTATGTCTCCAAGGTGATAGCACCATTCAATCTTTACACTAGGGTTTTTATTTGTCGTACCAGTTGTGGATGAACTATATTCCCCCGAACGCAGTTAACACCAAAACTGGGGACTCTTTGATCACAAGAAGTGTGCTTTATTTGTGGGACAGTGAAGGGGTACGACGCAAATCAATACTTCACACTTCTCTACTTCAATATCCATACCTCACTCACTCACTGGTCCTTAGAAGGGTTCAACCCTTTAAGGGCAGAATCATCGTTTTACACTGCCTTTTTGTCATTAGCATAACAGAAAACCCACGAGGACTGCATTTATGCGCACCATACTGACCATAAGGTATCAATAAACCTCTATAAAGACATGTCATGTTGCACTAGTGTTGTACTGTTGCATCATGTTGACAGGGGACTTTGAAGCCGTGCGGCATCATGCCTTTGTTAAGGGGTTAAGTCACAATTGGGAAATAGTCACAGCTCTAGAAAAGCCTGAACTCAAAGAGACTTCTTTGAAAAGACTTTTATCTTTTGGGGATTGTGCTCCAGTCTGACTGCAGAGGGTGGGACTATCAAATTCCACATCCCAGGTTTGTCTGGAAATGATCAAGTGGTCTAGAAATGGTATTGCCGAAAGGAAAACGATCCAGACTTCGACATTAAACTGTAAAGCTAGTGGTTCTATAGACTCTAAGGAGCGTTAGATATATATTTTCTTTTAAATTGTCAGTGTCCAATTGGTTTTGAATGAATTATCCCACATCTGTGTTAAAAAAAAAGATTGGCAAGTGATGGATATATATTACAGGAGCAGCTCTGTTTTAGTTGTAAAATGTGGAAGCAGGAGGGGTTTGTCATGAACTGTTACTACAACCTAAGACCTACTAGGTAGGATGGAAGGCATGCTAAGGGCAGTAGTGGTACTGGCATGAACGTTAACGCCCTCCATCAATGGTTGGTGCTAGTAGCCTGAGCACCCTATAACCACCGCCCACCACTGCAACCCCTCCTGCATTCCACCCCAGGGCTCTTGTGTAGGCCACAGGCCACCAACACAGGCCCTGAATAAATATCATGTCAGCTTTCTGTACTGTGCCCATTTGTCGTGTCTGGGTGAGAAATGCCTACTGGGTCTTTTAGTAAGGATAGAGATTTCCTATAGTAGGGGTCTAAACATGGGGTGTGTATACATGTGTACACTGGAGTTTTGTGTAATATTGACGAAGCTGCCAGCAGTTCTATGTTAAACCTTCCAAATGCAGTAAATATTGTGCATTAGTGTACTTTGTTGTCACAAATGCTGCCCTCATAAATAGCCCAGCAGAGATGTGTTCATACATCATACCGATAAAATAGGTACTTTTTATACTCCCAGATAGTCGTATGAGCTTCCTTGGAGCACAACTATGAAACCAACATGTGAATAGCGATCACTGCAACATACATTGCATCATGCCACATTATTGTGGCACTGTATTCCCTTAAGCACTCCATGGTCTAGATTGGGTTTCACTTTGGGCACAGGCTTGTGAACTCAGGGTACCAGCAGCATACGGGTTCTGTATAAGCAGTGCCCCCCACCTCCATACACACATAGCTCCTGGAGGGCTCTTCATTACTGTGATTGATGGATACTCATATTGATCTGTTCTCACTGTGGGAATTGTTAATCTCTCACACCCTGGTCACACAGAGCCACACTGACCACCACACTCTCACACTCCTCTTACTCTTCTTCCACTTTCTGCCCTACCTGAACTAAGGCACCCTTTTCAAAGTAGATTAACCTTTATTGAGCTCTAATGCATTAGTGCATTCTAATGCATTAGTGCATTCTAATGCATTAGTTAGAGACAACGATCTTCTTCACATCAAGACTGTCTGTTGTCCTATAATGCACGAATGCATCTGAGTGCATTTTAGGACAACAGGCAGTCGAGATGTGAAGAAGGAGTTGTCTATTGTCTTTATAAAACATTCTAGATTTCATTCCAATCACTTAAGTACCCAATTAAGGTATGTCTAGACCAATTAATGGCCCTTGACTTGTTTACAGCTATGGTGACCTTGCTCAGGTGTGCACTACACTCCTATAATGCACTCAAGGTCACTTCTATCGTGCTGCAGAGCACTGTCAGCCGTTTTATAATGCATTCTAATGCATTAGTGCATCATGCATATTATTCGGCAAGATGCACTAATGAAGTGCTGGCGAGTTTTCTCGTCAGAGTTTTATTGATGCATCATGCTCACCCTCCCAGAATGTATCAACCCCCTGATGCATGTTTCTGGTCCGCATTGATATCAGGGCTTGATGCATGCATCATGATTCTTATAACTAGCGTGATGCATTAAGGCAAACTCAGTATTTCAAGCGTCAAAAGGACCTCATCAAATATATCCCGTCGCAAAAAAAGCAGTCGTAGAACTAAGGTATCTATTTGTGAAAAGAATTGGGAAAGACCCTACAGTTAAAACCTTTCCAGGTTCTTACCAATTTGTGTAATTGGTATATGCCTTATAGAGCTCCAACTGGCAGTGCTATAACAGTACCATTAGTATCGGCTGGAACTATCCTAACTGAAACCAATGAAGCCATGACTTCCCACCTCACTAGGCCGAACAAGCCAAAGTAATTGGGAGTTAAACGTTTTGGGTGTTTCCGACACTTAGTACCACTCACTGGTTTTCTGTTTCCATTTTTCTGGTTCCCCAAGTCCCTACTCAGCCACTGTTAACCCTTTAGGGGAGACATGATACCGCATGCCTAGATCTCATTGCCATGATGCCGTACTGGTTAGTTACTCACTGGTGCTGTGTTGCTGTATCTACCAAACTTCTTGGAATGTAGTCTATCAGCCCTTAAGGGGCCATTCGCCAGGGCTGCATTCATGCATCACTGGCACCAATGTGCATTTATCCTCGGGGCATCACCCCGTCCTGTAGGCTTAAAGTGAGTGCTGGTCCCCAGCCGCCTCCCACGTTTTTCTCTGTTTACCAGCCGGGAATCAGCGTCTTTCGCTGGTTGAGCTGGTTGGTGGCGTGTGGCATTGTATTCCTATTGGCGCTCCTATATACAGTCTGTCCAGGACTTCCTGTCAAGTGGTCTTCTTTTGCCTTACTGCCTTTTACAGCCAAAAGAGATTCCAATTCTATAGCGAGAAGGACCTGTAATGGTATATCGTGAGCCGTCGTGAGTCTATATGAGTAACCTTTTAACCTCTTAAAGATGGTATGATTCTTCAGAGCAACATTGTGTTAATCTTGACGAACTAATAGTGCATCACACCACACTCAGACCGCGTGAGGCAAACATACATGACTCCGTTGTGTGGTTTATGGGTTGGTTTACATGATGTCTGTAGCCTCCTGTAGCAGCAGTTGTTGATGGGGATGTCATGCACTTCTAATACTATGAGGGTAATTTAGAGATAACTGTTCGGCCTAATGCAGAACGAAATCAGTGCTAACATTTTATGGACCACATAATTCTTTAACACTCTCTGCCATTTTGCCAACATCTTGCTTTAAAACAGGCCTGAGTCCATGCATGCATGATGTTGTTCCTACAGAGCCATTACAATCCTAGTGGAAAGTGTGATGCATCAATACCAGCCAGAGCTTTGTTGGACTATCAAAATGATGCCATTGCCGGAAAGTAGCGTGTTGTCCCCACATGGATATTCTAGACTCAGGCATTGTATTAGAGTTGTTGAGGCAGTGCCAATCTGATGCTAACAAATGTGGAACAATTTTGAATGTGGCTCTAATGGTGTAGAACATTCACGAGTAACCCTAATGGCTCTCACAGTTCTACAGGTCCTGGTGGGTTTAATCCATCAAAATGAAGGGCTTAGTATAGGAACAGATTTTGCAGCTGCGTATCGAATCTACGCAGACTGTGCTATGAAAATAACTAGTCAGCAGTTTTTTCTAGTCTTGTTTGATGTTGGGGGTTTTGTACTTTGGGGGAGATAAACGCTTAGGATAAGAGGTGTTTCAATTAGCCTGGATTAAAAACAATGCCTCGTTACCACATAAAGGGGAGTGCTCTACCCTTGGGATACAGTATGTAGAGTGTCTTTGTATGCACAGCCATTAGACTTTTAACACTTCATCATAATGGTTCTATGTGTTCTGCCCCTTGGTTGTGGACTCATGATGTGTAATGTTTATCATAAAGATGTCATTCACCAAAACTGACATCGTTTTCAATATTCCCGCTAGTAACGCTTTAGTATGCTCTACAAACATTACCCAAGATAATTAATCAAACATCGAAGAATCATGTTATTGATAAAGGGTTAACGTCTCAGGGGAATAAGTGTTTTCTTTGATGCTCAAGGATGAAAAGAATCGAGGCGTATCTCTAAGGCAGATCAAAATAAAGAATCCTCCCATGGACGCGTTCTTCATAACATTGCAGTTCCTTATAAGTCTCCAGAGAGATATCAATCAACATTGCATGTCAAATACAAATAACAGGCTTCATAGTGATGCTCTGCAATATCTTTATTCTAATCGATGCACATTGGTTAATTATCAATCTAGACCTTCTCTCTTTGTCTTCAATATCTTATCATTCCAAACATACTTCTTCTTTGCACAGGTTTTAGACATATGTCTATAGGGTTCAACTATCACAGTCCCTGAGACAATACTACCAGTAGATGTGAAAATTCTAGGTTGGGTTGACCTAGTTTCCATTTATGGTTTAGGCCTGATGATAGATTACCTGGTTAGGGGCTTAGAAAAATCTATGCCTCTCCAATCAAAACCATCAGCCTTTTCCTCATGATATGTAGGGCCTACACAGCTAAAAATATTTTTCTTGATTTAAGAAAATAAGATAAATTATCTTACGTGGCGGACAAAACTACCAGTTTTAAGAAAGTTAAAAATCTTAAAACTGGTAGTTTTGTCCATCAGGTAAGATTATTTAAGATTCCAAGAAAATTATTTTTAGCTGTGTAGTAATCTGTTATATTCACAAATAATAATGTTTGGGCAAGAGCCATGGGCAATATCTATCCATCCATTGACCTCAATATGGCTAACAACAATGGAAGTGCCCATAGCCGGGCCATAGCAAGAAGATTGCTTGCACATTGGTAAACATAGTAACAGTGTGGCAAACCCCCGGTATTATCGCCCACTACCTAAGCTGGCAATTAAGGAGGTACAGGATAATAATGGGACACACAGAGAATGAGAAATGGTGTGCACCTCAATAATGACTACGTTGATAGTGTGTCCAAACGCCTGTTTTATCGCCCAACTATTTATCTTACCAATTTGGTAGAGAACAATAGTGAAGAAGGATGACTTGCACATTCACGTCTCCCATAGTTACAGTATTGAGTGGTAGCCTACCTGTTTTATCGTCCACCTCATGCGTCCACCTAGTGGATGGGCGAGCTTTACCGGAAGTGACCTGAACCCTGGGTCCTAAATCAGCGCCATCTGGTGGGACACTCGTTAGCGACCGCTGGTTACTGTTTGGTGTGTGCTATGAGAAGCTAAGCACCACCCAACCTCCAAGTACCAGCAGAGACGTCCCAAATCTAACATATTGCCATCATACAGGTCTAGCATGCCAAATAGGGTAAAGGTGGACCTTGTTAGTTTCACATTGAAAGCTGTTATAGTTACCGTTAACAGAGGCCTAGCGTTCACTCATGAATCCATACACATCTATTTGATGGTCATATTTGATAGAACAATTTGAAAGTGCTAAGGCTCGTCAGTGACTATATTGAGAAGTAGCCCTGATGCAATGGAATAACATTGTGGCCAATGCTTGAAATGGGATAACAATAATTATTCAGACTTGGTCTTTATAGTGCTTGGCCATGTGTGGCAAAGGTGCGGTCTGGTGCCCATCGGATGTTAATTTCTTCCAACATAAAAAAAAAATATGTTTATTGGGTTTCTAAGAATACAAAACCACTTTGGTTGCCATGGCAACCGGTTTCCTTAACAATACAACAAAATAGTTAAAAGGGCCTCAAAATGGTCATATGAATTACTTCAGTTAGAAGACTAACCATCCCTAAAGCCTAATACAAATACAAGACAATATGTATTTTCAAGTGTTTTTTCATAGGAAGGGTGGTTGCTTAGCAACACCAATTGAATCATGATTTCTGCGTAGCAACCATATCAAAAAGGTGACTCGTACTGTGAAGGATGCATTTGGGCTCTCAATAGGCTAATTTTGATTCCTATAGCCTACTTTTCACAGCCTGCCTGTCTACTATACGTAACACCTTCCTATACTATTCACAACCTTCCTACCATGTATAAGTAAGAACTATCCTATACTACTCACAGCCGTTGCTTGGAACCCCTTATACTACTCACAGCCTTCCTACATCAGGGGCGTAGGAAGCAAATTTTCATTGGGGGGGGGGCTGCTATATTTTTATATAGGCTTATATAGGGAACCTCCTCATTATTGGGGGGGGCAGCCCCCCTGCCCCCCCCTTTTTCTACGCCCCTGTTACATGCACTTCTAGAAGCTTTCCTATATTACTCATAGCCTTCCTACCATGTATGAGTAAGAACTTTCCTATACTACTCACAACCTTGGTACATGTACTACTAGGGACATTCCTATACTACTCACAGCCTTGATACATGTACTACTAGGGACATTCCTATACTACTCACAGCCTTGATACTAGGGACCTTCCTATACTACTCACAGCCTTGATACATGTACTACTAGGGACATTCCTATTCTACTCACAGCCTTGATACATGTACTACTAGGGACCTTCCTATACTACATACAGCCTTGATACATGTACTACTAGGGACCTTCCTATACTACTCACATCCTTGATACATGTACTACCGTAATCTCCCGCGTATAAGACGCGTCCTCTAGGCCAAACAAAATGCTGGGGGGTCTTATAGCTTTCTCTCAAGTTGGGTGTGCGTCTTATACGAGGGGTAATTTTACTATAGAAATGTACTAATCTTACAAATTTCAGCCTTAAAATGTGCGTCTTATATGCGAAAATGCATGTGCTGAGTTTGGGGTGCGTCTTATACGTGCAGCGCGTCTTCTACGCGGGAGTTTACGGTACTAGGGACATTCCTATACTACTCACAGCCTTGACACATGTACTACTAGGGACCTTCCTATACTACTCACATCCTTGATACATGTACTACTAGGGACCTTCCTATACTACATACAGCCTTGATACATGTACTACTAGGGACCTTCCTATACTACTCACAGCCTTGATACATGTACTACTAGGGACATTCCTATACTACTCACAGCCTTGATACATGTACTACTAGGGACATTCCTATACTACTTACAGCCTTGATACATGTACTACTAGGGACATTCCTATACTACTCACATCCTTGATACATGTACTACTAGGGACCTTCCTATACTACATACAGCCTTGATACATGTACTACTAGGGACCTTCCTATACTACTCACAGCCTTGATACATGTACTACTAGGGACATTCCTATACTACTCACAGCCTTGATACATGTACTACTAGGGACATTCCTATACTACTCACAGCCTTGATACATGTACTACTAGGGACATTCCTATACTACTCACAGCCTTGATACATGTACTACTAGGGACATTCCTATACTACTCACAGCTTTGGTACATGTACTACTAGGGACATTCCTATACTACTCACAGCCTTGATACATGTACTACTAGGGACATTCCTATACTACTCACAGCCTTGATACATGTACTACTAGGGACCTTCCTATACTACTCACATCCTTGATACATGTACTACTAGGGACATTCCTATACTACTCACAGCCTTGATACATGTACTACTATAGCTCGATGCAGCAAGTTGGGAACCTGAGTGTTTTTCAGTTTTGGAGGCAGCTGTGCATGTAAAATGCCTTCATTCAAGGGACATTTTTGTATATGCTGCAGAAGACAAGTCTTGTGTATGATTCTATCTCAAAAATCATAACAAAATATGAAAATAGAATCATTTGCTATGCAGTATTCCCTCATAATACATGTCAGACTAGACAAAATGCCCTCTGTAGGTCCCATATGGGCTGGAAAAGCACCATGCTCATAAATGCCTTCATCATTTTCAAGATGAGAATATCTGAAGACCTGAACAATGTGAACAGGTCCATGGTGCAAAACTCTTTTGTTTCTATTAAATTCCATCATCAATTGTTGTTTTCACCTGATGACCCATTGAAACCCATATTGAAATGCTATTAGAACCCCATAATAGGCATGTGAGGCCTATCATAATGCACTCTTAAGCTATTTAGCTGTAAATATCAACAAAAGCATTGTCGGCACCAAAGACTAGAATCATAACATGTGGCTAATTCTTCTCACACTTATTGTATCACTTAGATATTTCACATGCCTTTAAAGATGATCAAGTACACCATAAAAATGGATAATTCTGGTATCATTGGGTGATCACGCATCCATATATGGTGATCTATGTGGTCCCACATCAAAAACCAAGCAGAAATTTTGCTGAAAATCACAGTTTTTGCAAACTAACAAAAATCACATGTTTCCCATAGTGTAATAAGCCACCATAGAGGTAGGGAAAAAAGGCATACTCATTTATAAACTTGATGGGTCAGTATTATGCACTATCTATCAAAAACTGATGGTTAGAATATTTTTTCACAAAATATATAGGGCCAAACTTTGAAAAACAGCAATTGTTTTAAACTAATGATTTTTAAATTTATAATTTGTACTTCAGTGGAAAAACTGTGCACTATATCAATGTAATACCATCTACCTTGGCCTGAAAGCAATGAGTTTCATCTTTCATTTGCTGCAAATATTGTGTAAATCGGATAATTTTTGGCTAAACTACAGCATTTCTTAGCGAAAATTCAGGAAAAACTAAGTTTTAGGTTCCCAACTTGCTGCATCGAGCTATAGGGACATTCCTATACTACTCACAGCCTTGATACATGTACTACTAGGGACATTCCTATACTACATACAGCCTTGATACATGTACTACTAGGGACATTCCTATACTACATACAGTCTTGATACATGTACTACTAGGGACCTTCCTATACTACTCACAGCCTTGATACATGTACTACTAGGGACATTCCTATACTACTCACAGCCTTGATACATGTACTACTAGGGACCTTCCTATACTACTCACAGTCTTGATACATGTACTACTAGGGACCTTCCTATACTACTCACAGTCTTGATACATGTACTACTAGGGACCTTCCTATACTACTCACAGCCTTGATACATGTACTACTAGGGACATTCCTATACTACTCACAGCCTTGATACATGTACTACTAGGGACCTTCCTATACTACTCACAGTCTTGATACATGTACTACTAGGGACCTTCCTATACTACTCACATCCTTGATACATGTACTACTAGGGACATTCCTATACTACATACAGCCTTGATACATGTACTACTAGGGACATTCCTATACTACATACAGCCTTGATACATGTACTACTAGGGACCTCCCTATACTACTCAGTCTTGATACATGTACTACTAGGGACATTCCTATACTACATACAGCCTTGATACTAGGGACCTCCCTATACTACTCACAGCCTTGATACATGTACTACTAGGGACCTTCCTATACTACTCACATCCTTGATACATGTACTACTAGGGACCTTCCTATACTACTCACAGCCTTGATACATGTACTACTAGGGACCTTCCTATACTACTCACAGCCTTGATACATGTACTACTAGGGACCTCCCTATACTACTCACAGTCTTGATACATGTACTACTAGGGACCTTCCTATACTACTCACAGTCTTCCTACATGCCCTAATAGGAGCTTTTCTATACTACCCGCAACTTGCCCTACAATCTCAATCTTTTGTTATCTGACAGACCTATCACAATCAACACCCAATGCAGTGCTCCAGTCTGGAGTCCCCTCTAACTTTATCTAACGTCACCCCAGGGAGACTACATCTTAATACCAATGTGAGCAAAAGGGTATTTATCTACTTATAAATACCAGCTGGAAGGTGTCACCACTATTGGTCTAACAGAGTCTGGGTAACATCAACTGGGCCCCACAGGCTTATCATGAATCCGGCTGCCATTGTACCTCGTTAATTAATGATATCCATGATGTCACGGGATTGATACAGTACGAGCGGGTTATCATGATGCACCAAAGGAGTGAAGGTACGCTAGCTACCTGCCGGTTGGTGTTATGGTATGCAGGCACATGAAGACGTAAGACAGCGTTCATAGCGTCCGTAAAGGGTTAAATCCGTTACTTTAGGGAACCAGCGTCTCTGGAAGTCGTCTGGTCTTATTGAATCACATGACAGCGAGCATATTGGATAATGATAGCTGTGTTCAATGTCAGTACTTGCAGGGGGTAGATCATGGCTCTTATCTGCTGTTGTTTTGATTGCATTATGCAGGATAAATCAAATTTACTCTGAAGATATGGGGTTTATTGTGTATTATGTTGAAGGAATAGGAAACAGCAGTACATATCAGGAACCCTAACTGGCATTGACATAACAGCGTACAATTTAAAGCCAATCTCAGTAGGAATTAATTTGGGACTTCAGCAGGCAGCAAATAGGGAACGTCAAGAAGGGAGAAGTACTACAAAAAGGGGAGTATCAGCAATGGAAGCCACTGCCCCTATCCTCCACAATTCTTCATACTAATACCGCACTAAGCAGGGGCCAATAACACTGGGATGCATATTCACCTTGCTGTAATCACTCACTAACTGCCAACACCCTGACACAAATAAACCACCACTCACCCCCTACTGACAAACCACACCCCCTTCTTAACCACTCAACGACTACATGATGACTCAATGCTATAAGCAAGATATGCATTGTTGGCAATTTCCCCAGCAGTACTTCATTGTTGCATCCTGCCAACGTCTTGAGAATGTATCAGGACCAGTATGGTGTCTTGATACACCACTGGTGAGTTCATCACCACACCTGCATTCATGCACAATGACCACTATTGGGCAAGAGAGTCCATTAAAGCATAATCCTGCTCTTTAAGGGTTAGATTCACTCCTTTACCCTGCACCCTCCATGCTAACATTCCTATCTCCTTCAGCCATGTTGGGGAGAGTTCCATCAGCTGCTAATCCCCCCTGCTGAGGGGCTAAGCCCTAAATGACGTTTCCATGGTAATGAGTGGCCATTACTGGGTAGTGTGAGGTGGATGGGGGGTAGTGGACAGTAAGAGGGGTTGAGATAGGAGCAGTGTCCATAGACTGTGCAGCATCTGTCTTTGTTCATGCTGTTTGCCTTTTCTGGCGGCCACAGCTCAATGACCCATCAGTCTTCTTCAAATGGACAACATCATGGAGATATCTATAGTCCAGTTCCCACTGTGACAGCCGTACACTTACTCCACACCTTGGCACCTTGACTGCATCATGTCATGGCAGTGTATCTACCCTGTAGGTCAGCAGGATGCAAAAATAAAACTCAATTAAGTTACTCACCTGGTCTGCATTCATCTATGATAAAAAGAGCATAGCACATAATGTATTGAACTGCCACATTGTCTTTTAGACGTTTAGGTATGCGGCTAGGGGTTAAATGAATAAGGAAATATCCAAGGCTCAATGTTTTGGTATCGTGCAGTGGAAGAGCCTGAAGGCTATAGTCAGTAATGAAAGGTAGGTTGCAAATGAAGTTGATGTGATTTGTGAAAGGGAAAGACGAGGCTACTTTTGCAATGCAGCAGTCAAAGGACATATATTCACTCAGGCGCATGGTTACAAACGCCTATTTATATCATATCTGCAATTCGTTACGGTGATCAGGGTTACGTGGTAAACTACTAACTAATAGACATCGTTATCAGACTTTCAGCTTCTTATACAGTAGTGACGGGTAAGCGCATGGTTTATCAATAGTTCATTAAGGCTTAGGGACACCATGTACCATAATGTTAACAAACAGGGCCATGTTTAATCACACCGCCCCGTCGTTACACTGATGGACATCTAATATAACCATGCACCATGACCAACCTATCTGTGGGGGGGGGTGGAGGTAGGAGATGGGAGGGAGGGGGTCCGAGTGGGAGGGAGGAGATTGTGGAATTAGAAAGAGAAAGAGAGAGATAGCTGGGAGAGGGAATAGAGGACAGAAGTGAGGACAGAAATACTGATACTACACTTTGAATTTGACCTTCGCAGCATTACAGACCCTATGCTATGAGCTAACACTCCACAACTAAGCTAACACCCCAACCCGGGGTATAGGGGGAGTAATTGGGTCGGGGTGAGATGGGATCGTTTAAGGAGAGGGAGCTGCAGGATAACTGTGTTGTTCAGGATCACTGCCCACAGCGCCCACCCACCAGCGTCCCCGCGACCTTTGACCACTCAAGGTCAATTTGCTCGGCTTAGGAAGGTCATCAGTCATGGGTGATTGATGGCCGCTTTTAATGTGTCCCCCTCTGGTGGTGATGGATACAACCAACAACCAGCACCCTCCAAGCACTTACCCTGAAATAACTGATTGTTGGAGTACAAAAACCTTAGGAGAAGTCTTAAGGCCTCAAATCTTGAGGTTCATTTGACGGTATGATGATTTGCTTCGCTGCTATGACAATCTCCCTTGGGCATCATACCAACTCTTCAGGAGTACCTCAGTCCCAGATGGGGGGGGGGGTGGGCATGATGCATGAATGCATCGAGTAACTGGCCTGCACTGCATTCATGCATCATAACCTACATGTTCATCAATGCATTAAGAACCATACAGGGATAATGCTTGGTGAGTGAGTTTGTGGTTTGGGCTCACTGCTAGTCTGTGGGTGGGTGGGCGGGGGAGGGGGTGTTGAGCTGTGGATTGGGGTTTTGGTGAAAGGGGTGATGATGGAAGTAGGAGGGGGAGGGGGTTGTGAATAATAGAAGTCCCCATAAGTCATCCCAATATCCTTAAACAAATAGAGGATGGGCCGTGATGGGTATCCCGGCCATTTGGTGTTAGTCACACGTATGGCAGGGTAAAAAGAGCATTATAAACTGACTTGTAATGATCATCTCAATATCTTGTATCCATCTTTTCTCACGGTTTTCAGCATGCAATGTCCATCTCCAGGTCATGACAACTAGGTCACGTGTTGAACAAATCTTCAGGCATGAATGTCCTCAGAGTCTTCCCGTATTTCAGTGGTGTTCAAGTTCTTTAGACCTACACATTCACAAAAAGCCAATATGTAAGTAGATATGATTGAGCATTTTCAGAGACTTTTGTGCTCAGTCAATTTCATCCCTGCTTATGAGAACACTGTGTTTGGTATTGTCCTCTGAGAGCACATACTGTTGCTCGGCGAACAAAATCCATTCATTTCTTCTTTGAACTAATCATGCGTGACATGCCCCAGTGCCCCCATCTAGAGGCACTAATACCCTTGTGCTGCTGTGGGACGCTATAGGTGGCGCTCCTGTAGCTGAAAGCTGCGTATTGGTCACGGCTGGATGCAGTGATACCCAACATTCCTCTACTCATTCATCACTGACTTCACTCTCATTATCATCTTAACTATGTAAGGACTGCATAGCATCTCTAGATTCCATCTGTAGTTTGCATCATGATACACCCATGTTATTCCAATGTGTAACCCACCGGCGGTGCATAGCTGCATCGTTTAACCCCAGTGCTTTGAGAAAGTATCAGTCCAATATTGCAGGGGCGTAGGAAGCAAATTTTTATTGGGGGGGGGGCAAGGGGTCTCGGTTGGGGGGGCCTGCTATATTTTTATATAGGCTTATATAGGGAACCTCCTCATTATTGGGGGCAGGCCCCCTGCCCCCCCCCCTTTTCCTACGCCCCTGTATTGTCAGCATAATGCATGAATGCAGCACAGACCGACATGGTTGCATTCTGGCTTTATTGTGACAAAATTGTGCTAAAGTACTGTTCTTCCCTTTAAGGGTTGTCATCTCACAATGCCGTTGCTGCCTGTTGGACTTTACAAGTGGCCTCAATATTACACCCCCTTCTTCTGATGCTATTCTCCCCCTACCCACATCTGCCTGCCCCTCCTTTCTGTTCCACCCCAGGGGACGATTGTACCCCCTGAGCGTGACTCAGCAGAAAGGGAATGTCATAAACTTGTTTGGGAACTGCTGAGAAAGGGGTGAGGGCCAGTTTGTGGCCGGGAAAGGGTTGGGAGGAATTTCAGGGCACATTGCGAAGCATCGAGCACGGGAGGGGATATTTTGATATGCGGTTCGGGAGATGGAAAATGGAGAGCCGAGGCAAGTTGTACATCACATAGAAAGAACAGGTGGGATAACAGCCATAAAGTTACTCTAAAGAAATGAGTGAAGGGGAAAAGTGTAAAAAGGAAAGCTGAAACTGTGAACAATGCCAGTCAGCTAATGCCTATCAGTGTAGACTAGTCAGGGTGACCTGAGGACATGTTACACTGGGGTAGAGAGGGCGGGGGTGGGAGGCGTCACCCTATCCGATTCGATCTATGCAGGGGCGTAAACCTTTTTTTTCATTTTTTAGCTAAAATCAACGTTCTCAAATGGCGGAGTAACATTGAAGCAAATAGCTGTCCCGTACCAAACTGTTGTTTTGATTCCTGGTAGGGTTGGACGTCTTGGGGTGAGCCTACCCTAGGACTTGTGAGGTGGGGATATTTGGGTAAGTCTAGCATGTGACATTGCTAACAAGATAGTATTGGGTGTGAGGGAAGGTGACAGGGGATGGGAAAGGGTGACTCTCTGCTAGTCACTGGTGGGTTAAGGGGGTGAGGTGTCAGGGCAGCGTCTGATTGATCACAGTCTGGTCAATGGGCGCCCGGGGAATTTTCAACACAAGAACTCATCATCCCAAATTACAGTTCTCACAGGTTCTTCCCCTAGCTGTCCTGTGGCCTTCCTGTACCTGTTGTACCTTACAATACCCATGCTTCATCCAATACTGCTTTCTCCACCTCTTATAGCCTAATGCATTACGGGCGGTGCTGTGTAGGAACCCGCTTGTATTCATTTGACATCCTGCATCAGGCTGCCCCTATACATGTATTCTATACAGCTTTGGCTACTTCTGGTGACTCATCATGCTTTCCTTATCATTATGCAAAGAGATTGATGTCATGTTGAGAACCGCAGTCTATGCTCTAAGATATAGGCAGTGCCGTCCAATTGTAAGCGATATGTAAGTGTAGTCTACCATATACTGTCACCCCTTTAATGGCTCCAGTTCATTTAGATTATCCTCTAACAGACCTTCTTAGCTAATAATTGATTAGAGGTATCCTCTAGGAGCATTGGCCCTCCTAGGTTCTCCATACCCCACAGAGTAGAGCTTCATTTAGTATCCATCACGTCGGATCCGTCCGAATAAGGACCCCTGTGCATCTTAGGATGTGCCCCCAGCGTCCCCTGATTAATCTGTCCCAACAGACTACAACAATTCATCATGGTGCAAAAACACTTACCCAGTCACTGCCAGCAATATCTCACCCCTTCCTCTATCCGACCTCTCCCTCCAACCTCCACACACATGCACACAAGAGTCACCTTAGGTCTCTTAGCTTCTGAAGGGCGGTATGGTGCCTAGATGCCCCATGTTAATTTATACTAGATTAGTATCTGTGGCTATTGGTGTTTCATGTCGGAATGATACATAGATACAGCACTGGCAGGTTAGGTTGCAATAGTAAATTATTCGATCACATTTTAATTCTCTGAATGCACCAAAACAATATTAGGCCCTTAAGGTGCTGTGCCACAGGTCGGTTTTATAATTAATTACATTCATCACGACCCACTGTCTCTCTAAGTGTCTTCTACATGTTGAGCGCCGTCTGTTGGCATGCACGCTCTTTGCAACATGGGACATGCAAAACGTGAGTGGAATAATTTTTATCTGATTTGCACCCCCCCCCCCACTCTCCCCCATACTCTCTCCACTTGAGCAGCTCTGAGACACAATTGGCCGAGCACACATTGAACGGTACTCCCTGGAGAGTGGGTGAGACAGGGGGAGGTTTGAGAAGGCAGTTTGGACAGATGCCCCACTCCCTCTCGCTCCCATTTCCCATTAATTTTGCTTGGTCCAATATCTATAGATGTTCATTCCTTGGTTATCTTGTGTACTCGCGATATTTTCCATTTTGTTGCTTGCATCGATCTTTGTCCATCAATCTTCTTCCGTTATATCCGTTACTTCTACCTTCTACACTTCTAACTACTTTCTTCTGCACCTATACCTGCCTCTGTCTGCTTTCTTATGCGCTGTCTTTCTACAGCGCACCCACCATCTAGTATCAATTTTCCATACGTTCCCCTATCTCTCCCAACAGATTCTCACCCAACGTCAGGCCCTCTTCCCCCTTCACTACCACTGCTCACTTCTCCAACACCACATTTGGGTACTGCGGCAGGAGGCCCTACTGGGAGGGTTTTACCAGGATCTGCTCGTCACAAGACGTGCTTATCCTGGTCTGTATCTGGGTGTTTAGGGACAGAGCTGCTCACAATGCAGATGAGCTACCCCCGGACCCCAGTATGATGCTTGCTGCTGTCTTCATTTCTATTTATCTACATAATGCACCAATGCACCTGCTGGGAGTAATATACTGGTACATCAGGTTGACCCTTTGGTCGTATATATGTATATATGAGCCCGTATGGCCTGCATAATGCATCAAGGCAGCACTGGTGAGTTACCTGCCAGGGCATTCATACACCATCTCAGAAAGGGGCATACTGCATTGGATAACTGAGCAGACCTTAAAGGGCCAAGAGGTGGGCTGCTGAGAATACAGATGAGCGGCTGGTGAGCTGCTCCATGGGTGGGTCTGAGTGACTCACAGCCGGCTGGGGCTGAGCTGAATGTGTCGTCTTTATCAGGGACCAACAAGGGGCTCATACACCAAGGGACAACTTGTAGTCCTCTAAGGATAACATCATGTTTTGATGCAGCATCTCCATTTGTTGGTATAGTGGTCATGTATACATGAACTTAGCATCTGGGATGCATCAGACAGATGTATAGGGAAGATGGACTTGTCTCATAGGCTCAACATGATGATTAGAAAATTATTTCCTGGTGCTCTGTTGGCACACCCCTATCACCGATAAAGCCTTGTGGCATACTGCTTTCCTTAAAGATTTAATCTATTCGTTTCCCCCAATTCACCAAGGCACCAAGACTGATAACACTTTAATACTTCTGCTGTGTCCATGTGTTAAACATGGCACCTGAACCTCTACACTACAGTGGTTTAGCACTAATAGTCTGTACGAAGCACTAGCAAAGCCTTTAATGGAAATCACTTTGTAATGCTACCCTACACTCTAAGCAACATACATGTACACGATATTGACTTTTAGTTGGTCTTAGTTAAACCCCTTCATTTGTTTATTCCTTCCCTTTTTCTCCTTCCCTCCTTGTTTGCTTCCTTACTTCCTTCCCTCCATTCCTTGCTTCCTGACTCCTTTCATCCCTCCTTGCTTCCCTCCCTCCCTCCCTTCCATGCTTCCTGCCTACCTTCATTCTTTCAAACCTCCATTGCTCCCTTTCTGTCCTGCTCATTTCTCCCTGATCCCTCCCCATCCACATCCCCTGTCTTTTCCACCTTGTAAGTGTTGCTGCAGATTGGCTTTGAATCCCTTTTCAGCCCATCCTGTTCCACCCATCCTCCACACCCACACATCTCCCAAATTAAAGGCTGGTGAACCGGGAGGCTCAACAGGTTAAGGGTGACTTCAATGTTTGTGGGCGGCTGGGGCTGTCTTCAAAGCAGTAATTACTATGGAGATGATGTTTGTATTCAGGGATGGAGGGGGTTAGGTGGCCAGGGAGGGGGTGGGGATGATCCGTGGTCAGGGATGGGGTAGGGGGGTGGCACAGGAAATATGGGGCTTTCCATGCATGCTCGTGGCTGTGGATATTGGCGTTGTAGATGAAGTTGGGGCTCTGCAATGCTGATATTACGTTGGCAATGGTGGTGCTATATGAAGGATGTTCTGAATGATTGAGTGTTGTTAACACCATTGCACAACTGTAACTGGTATGGGTTTTGAAGTGAGCTGAATCCCTCCAGCCATCCAACATTTGTACACCTTGCACGTCTATGTCGGGGTATATGAACAACTGTTAATTGGCCCAGCTCCTGCTGGGTCATTGGCGGCGGGTTTTCAACATTTTTGGTCGATCAATATGGCCGACTTTGAGTAGGAATTTCTAATACAAAGAAGGGGTCTATAAGTTAATGGAAAGTTGATAAATTTTCTTAGATCTTCGTCCTTCTGTAGATGGTAACAATTCCTGGAAAAAAATTTTTTACCTATGAAAAAAAGCTGAAGGAAAAACTTTGACTAAATTTCTCATGAAAACGAGGCTCCATAGGATTGTATTGCGCGGTCCATTTTGGCGGTCGACAGGGGGTCAAAATAACACATTGACTCCTATGGGAATAGGGCAATTAAGACGTTTTTTTTCAGTAGGTAAGGTGGAATTTCCGGCACAGGACGGGTTAAGACCGTTGATATATGAGTGTGTAAATCGGACCACCATTTTTTTGTTATGTCGAATGCCTCCCTTCCGGTCTGGAGACTTGACGCATGTGCGTAGAGTAAACGGTCATCAGTTTTTATTTTTTTAACAGTAAATTGAGGGGGTGTATTCAATTCAATTCGATTGATATAGCTAAACATGTATGGATTATATTCAAAAACCTATTAATTTTACATTAAATCAATAAAATCTATCGAATTCTCCGTCGAAAATGCGACTTCCAGCAAGGAGGGGTCGCGCATGCGCACAGAACATCAAAATCCAAAATGGCGGACAGCGAGACGATTGCCTTACGGTGCTATCGAAACTGCTGGATTATAACAAAATGGAGGAGAATTACAGTCTCTCATGCATTTCTGTGGTTAATCTGGATCCTTATTCAACACCTGCTGATATTGTACAATGCTTAACTCACCAGGAGAGGAGTTATTCGCCAATGAAACATGTGAGCGATAAAGGGTGTACTCTCTATAGGCTTAACCATTGACAACTGACAGACTGTCACTATAGTACCAGTCACCTACGGTAGGTCTTGGACGCTCCAACTAGCCCTGTCAGAATTTTTTATCTTTTCTTCCTATACATTGTACTTCAACTCATACGTGCCAAAACCTGGGCCATATGTGATGTATATCACACATTAAATTTTTTCCACCTGCAAACACCGGGTTTCCATGACAGCCTTCATCCCTGCCATGCTGACCTCTGTGTGTTAGTAGTATTGGGAAATGGATACCATGTCCTCTGTGTTCCAAAGTGGGGCCACCCCTCCCCCCGTCTGTTCTAGTAGCATAGGAAGGTTGACTGATTATTCCCCTGTGTGTGTTCATAGAAAATATTGACTTCTTTACTACAAAAGGGAAGTATGTTAGTAGATTAAGAAAATGGGCACTCTTTCTATGTTAGTAGTATAGGACAGTGGATATTGTTCCCACTGTATGCTAGTAGTATATTACAGTGGGGACTATTTCCTTCTGTGTGTAAGGACAATGATAACTATTCTCTGTGTAATTAGTACAGGGATGTAAAATTCAGAATTCTGTCTGAGTTCAGAATTTTCCAAGTCCAACACGTCAATAGATTTGTCCAAATTTCCTTTCTTAGTTTATAGATTTGTAGTGTTTTACTGATCCCCTGTCTGTGTTAGTAGTATAGGACAGTGGGGACTGATCCCCTGTCTGTGTTAGTAGTATAGAACAGTGGGGGCTGATCCCCTGTCTGCGTTAGTAGTATAGGACAGTGGGGACTGATCCCCTGTCCGTGTTAGTATTATAGGACAGTGGGGACTGATCCCCTGTCTGTGTTAGTAGTATAGGACAGTGGGGACTGATCCCCTGTCTCTGTTAGTAGTATAGGACAGTGGGGACTGATCCCCTGTCCGTGTTAGTAGTATAGGACAGTGGGGACTGATCCCCTCTCTGTGTTAGTAGTATAGGACAGTGGGGACTGATCCCCTGTCCGTGTTAGTAGTATAGGACAGTGAAGACTGATCCCCTGTCTGTGTTAGTAGTATAGGACAGTGAAGACTGATCCCCTGTCTGTGTTAGTAGTATAGGACAGTGAAGACTGATCCCCTGTCTGTGTTAGTAGTATAGGACAGTGGGGACTGACTCCCTGCCTGTGTTAGTAGTATAGGACAGTGGGGGCTGATCCCCTGTCTGTGTTAGTAGTATAGGACAGTGGGGGCTGATCCCCTGTCTGTGTTAGTAGTATAGGACAGTGGGGACTGACTCCCTGCCTGTGTTAGTAGTATAGGACAGTAAAGACTGATCCCCTGCCTGTGTTAGTAGTATAGGACAGTGGGGACTGACTCCCTGCCTGTGTTAGTAGTATAGGACAGTGGGGGCTGATCCCCTGTCTGTGTTAGTAGTATAGGACAGTGGGGACTGACTCCCTGCCTGTGTTAGTAGTATAGGACAGTGAAGACTGATCCCCTGTCTGTGTTAGTAGTATAGGACAGTGGGGACTGACTCCCTGCCTGTGTTAGTAGTATAGGACAGTGGGGACTGACTCCCTGCCTGTGTTAGTAGTATAGGACAGTGAAGACTGATCCCCTGCCTGTGTTAGTAGTATAGGACAGTGGGGACTGACTCCCTGCCTGTGTTAGTAGTATAGGACAGTGAAGACTGATCCCCTGCCTGTGTTAGTAGTATAGGACAGTGGGGACTGATCCCCTGTCTGTGTTAGTAGTATAGGACAGTGGGGACTGACTCCCTGCCTGTGTTAGTAGTATAGGACAGTGAAGACTGATCCCCTGTCTGTGTTAGTAGTATAAGACAGTGGGGACTGATCCCCTGTCTGTGTTAGTAGTATAGGACAGTGGGGACTGACTCCCTGCCTGTGTTAGTAGTATAGGACAGTGGGGGCTGATCCCCTGCCTGTGTTAGTAGTATAGGACAGTGGGGACTGATCCCCTGTCTGTGTTAGTAGTATAGGACAGTGGGGACTGACTCCCTGCCTGTATTAGTAGTATAGGACAGTGAAGACTGATCCCCTGTCTGTGTTAGTAGTATAAGACAGTGGGGACTGATCCCCTGTCTGTGTTAGTAGTATAGGACAGTGGGGGCTGATCCCCTGTCTGTGTTAGTAGTATAGGACAGTGGGGACTGACTCCCTGCCTGTGTTAGTAGTATAGGGCAGTGGCGACTGACCCCATCTCTGTGTCGGTAGTATAGGACAGTAAGGACCAGACCCAGGCAACACGCTGACTTACCTACCCAAACTCATGCGCCGTGACCCATCATCTCCCCTAATGCACCAAATAGGAAAGGTTTTAAGTGAGCTCTCATATAAATCGTCCTGATGACACGTCTGTATTAGATAGGTATGTCACGGTCACCCTTTTAGAGACTTGTCAACCCTTAACAGTGTAAATGATGCTTGAATGAAGTAGCAACTAGTGCAGCAGAGTAGCGAGAAACCGAGAAATTTGGGCCGAAATTTGTCCCTTTTGTTGATCAAGTGATTATGATGTTTTTTTTTATTGTTATATGAAACATTTACATAGGCTGTCGCCTGTGTATGAAGAATAAATATACATAACAATATGATTCTATTTAAACAAGGGGTGATTTCTCCACAAAGTATGCGCAGAAAACCACAAACACATTCCAATATAACTAGCATTCTACCTGCCGCATTGTCTACATTTGTTGGTGGTTTTACGTGGGTTGCCTCAGCCTGCAGGGTCCCTGTTTGCCACCCATCAATGTCAGACCCTATATATGCCATTTCCATATCAAATATCACCTTTCCCCCCCGGGGCCTGGGGACCCTTAACCCTTTAAGAGCGCATAGTAATGTACCCTTCCCTTTTGTTATGATGATATTTTGTCACAGCCATGAAAAACTGCATAAATAATGCATCATCTAGACCAATGCTCATTAGTTCACCTCAGAAGGGTTGGCTGGCAGCATGGCGTTTATTCAGTGCCAATATATGTAACTCATTATGACAAATGAACATGAATCCTTGATATGTATGCGGCCCTTGAAGGGTTGATACCCATACACACTGTCACCAACCAATGTAGGCATTAACGTGCATAAGCACCGCCAGATCCACTTATACCATACACACATAGGCCTATACAACTTATTCCATGCATTATTGTGTCTTTATGAGAAACCAGGGGCTACCTTGAAGCTTTCCCACCCTCATAACTCTAGCTATATGACCGGGGCATTATGAGGTCACATCTCCAAGCTGTTTTATGGTCAGCTTACCAGTGGCTATGGATGGGATAAGGAAGCATGTGCTGGGAGAGTGTGTGGTTAAGGGAGGCTGACCTCTTGACCTATGGCACCCTGGAGGAGGTTGGAGGGACCTGTGTGTGTTTATGGTAGGCGAGGGGTTTGTTGTCAGCCCTTAACCATTTAAAAACAGCATGGTGTCCCAAGGTTTCATAGCCATTTGTCATCTTTAGTAATACAGCAATGGTGGACTCTCTAGCTATTGTTGTGAGCCATCATGTTCACCATGCTGAAAAAGACCTCACCTCTCTGTACCTCTCTACCAACCAACAGTGGTGTGGCCCCAGCATTTGGAAAAGTTGGCCCTAAAATAATGGATTGCTCTCTTATGTTTTATCAAAATGTAGGTTCCAAAACTTTTTTAAATAAGCAAAGAAACTCATATTAACTATAGTAAAAAAAAGCACCCACCCCGCCCCCACCCCCACCCCCACGTCTAAAACCGCCACTGCTAACACCTCTGTGTGCTTGCAGGCTTTAAATTCTCTAGAGAAGCTTAAGTACATGAAAATAAAAAAGCAACATGAACCTGAAGGTATTATACTATTTCCCGTGACTAGGGGCGTAACACAAATGCCAGGGGTCATCCTAATCAGGTGGTTTCACTGTGGCACAGGGGATCAATCTGGTATTGAATATTTCATTCTGTGAGTCGATTTAAACTATTTTTGAGTGAAAAGGAAAGGAGAGTTTCGAGCATAGCAAGGTGATTTGTTTGGTCTGGTTTTCAAGACCTCAAAAGCAATAGCCTGATGGTGGGGCGGGGATGTATTTAGAAGCAGGGAAATGTTGTGTGCAAAATTGTAGCAAGGTTAGGGAAATCAAAACTTTGCCCTAAAAATCAGTACTGCATTCCAATTACTCGAATTGCTTTGACAACTTATCTGCTCTTATCTGTTTGGTCCGTTCACAGGATAATAAATCTCCCATCACCGTTCAGGCACTATGACTTCGGGGGGTTTCCCAAACAACATTCATGACAGGTCGACTTCGGTGCCCGCCCTCAAATTTGCTCTGTCTCTCCCCGCCTTCATTTTTCACGTCTTCCCTCCGTCCATGCCTCCCTTCCATCATTGCATACTTGGCTTCCCTGAATCATTTCTTCTCTGCATCCTTTCTTTATTCCATCATTCTCTCTTCCATATTCCTATCATTTTCTGTCTGACTTTTACGATCATTAAATGTCCTTTCCCCACCTCTCCCTTACCTGTCACTACCATGCCGTCCTGCTGGACTGTGTCCTCTCCCTCCATCTATCATTATGTTCCGATAACTGCTGTCTCCCCATCAGTCCCTCCCTCATTCTACTTTCTATCCATACCATTCACCCTCTCACCAAGATGCCCATCCCCTTGTCTCCCCTTTGTCCCAATACTGTCAGGTGTCCAAATCATGAAATGGCATTCTTTGTGTTTTTACTGTACATACATATTCTAACACACGCTTAACATCTCTGATTTCAGATGACGCCCTGTTTCCATGACGACCATGGGTTGACGTGACGCCGGACGTCCCCTCTACGTGGCGCCACCCGTCTTACTTCCCTCCCGGCTTCCCTGGCGTCTCCTACCACCACAGATAGTTACCATGACAACCAGAACGCCGCTACCCCTCCCCACACTGACACCCCGACGTCATGCGCATGTGCAACTCTGACTTCCTGCGGCACACATTAGTTACCCGGATGTTACCACACAGTCCGTGAGTGAAAAGGGAACCGTTGTGAGTGCATGGTGGTGTGCTGCCGCCTCTAGGAGCGCTCAATGATGAATACACTTCTTTTTGTGTCTACAAAAATGAAGAGGGGGCTTATTCTGTGAGACACCATCACAATCTCTGAGCCATGGAGGAATTGCCACTTATCCATACCAGGAGCTGGAAATCTGTACTATGATCTGGGCCTGTTGTATTGGCACTCTTCAGGGGCTGGTGAAGGCTGAGAGGATCTATAGCTATTTGTGCTGTTAAAGTCACCCGGATCAGAAATCTGATCTTTTATCTTATCTCATCTGCCAATGTTGGAGGATGAGTTATAAATCACCACAATGAGGTTTTAAGGCCACAAGCACCAAGTAGCTTCTATCATAGGAAGTATGTGTTATAGTTAATTTGTGCGAGGGATTGTTGTTAATTGTTGAATTTTACGGATGAAAGGATTACCGACCTGTGCATTGTTTTCTATATGGATTTTAAAACCTTCACACAGATTACTTGGATTACTATTATTATTGCCGAATCTGTTGCTTTATAATATATTTGTTACAAATATACCCATTTGTTAATGACATCTTTTACCCACACTGCTGGATTGCAACGCTTCAAGGAGTTAACACAGTAGATTGAAAGTCAGTAATGCATTGGCATAATAGTAGGCTAGAAGATTTATCACCTTTTCCTGGCAGGGTCGTTTTGTGAAGCTGCTTTAATACTTTCCCCCACCGTGGCTTTCAGTGTAGGGATACAAGAGGATTACAAGGCACTAACCCTCACGGCCCGGGGTGGGTCAAGCACAGTAAACACACGCCCTACAAACCACCCTGTGTCAGCGGGGTAAATATTTACTGCGGAGCCCCCCAAGTGTCAGCCAATGGGTGAGGTTTTTTTCGTCAAGCCCACTTAACCTGGCTGTGATTGGATAAGGTTTGTGGAAAGTAGGTCAGCTGGCATTTGCATAATGGTGGTGTTATCAGTTAACTGCTAGATGTGTTAATGGGCGCTGATTGCCATCTTCTTCAGGTCCACAGCTACCCAAGACTGCCCTGCAGTAAATGAGGCAAATTGCAAGATTTGGGCAATTAAAAATAAGCTTTGGTCTCCAGAAAGGAGGCACTTGAGTTTCCTGAAAATGTGACTTTAGTTGGATAAACCCGGTAGTTTTCCAACTTCACACTACTACCTCGGATGTGTCACAATGTTATTTGTGTGATGAAATACCAAGCAGAACACTCAATTGTTACTTTATTTATTACTGTTATTTAGAATAATCTAAATTTTCAAAATGGCTGCTGCTGCATCACATAACCCAATGCGGCATAGCATGAGCTCGGACTTTGCGACTCAAGCAGACAGCTTGTTCTGCGACCATTCTGCTGAGAGTTTGGTGACAGTTCGACGGTTGAACCTACATGACCGGGCTAACAGTGACACAAGCCTGGCACACCATGCCTTAAAACAGAGGTCTACTCTGAGTGTGGACAGGACGGAGTATACATTAGGGTCTGGAGAAAGTGTCACCGTGTCATGGGACTTACATCAATCTGTCAGCGCTAGCGACTGGATCGGACTCTTCCTGCTCGGTAAGTCAAAATTTTTCTTTAAAGATTTCCATGCCTTTATGTTTCCAAATGAAGGGAGTAAACCATTTGAGGTGATCTGTTATTGCAATGGGAAGAATCAGATCAAAAGGAGTTAATTTTTTACAGAATATGCCTATACTGACTGTAGTGAGAGGTTCAGATTCTGTCTCCCATGTCCATATACTACTTACATGGTTACGCCTGTGTATCGTTTTCCTATACTACTTACACTTCAACACAGCGTCAATTCAACCTGAAACCACAGCAGTAAATGCAGCCATATTATTTAGCACATTTTCCCTTGCTGCATTGCAATACTTGTATTTTTTTCTACTAGAAAACGGCTACACGTAGAATGTTTTAGTCCTAGCCATGTACATATAATATTTGTCACTGTCAACATGACAATCCTATGCCTGTGTTATGGATTCCGACTTCACGTAGTCTCCAGCCACATGTAAGGCATTACCCATATTGCAGTCTAATAACTTAACTTCCGGTCCATCCCGTCAACCAACAGAAACTTCTTTGAGTACCTTGTTAGAGGCTTCCTGATTGGCTTGGGTAAAGAGATGCTGTCAGCACTTGTTACAGGCACGCTGATTGGCCCGTCAGTGAATAGTCTGTGACGGGATTTGTTAGGGGACCTGTGCTTGGTCTGTCAGTGAGGAAGCTGCTATCTCCGCTAAGCATTGTGGGATGGGATAGGCGGCAGATTGTATCTGGGACTGAGGAGTAAAGACAGGAGGGTGTGTGTGTGGGGGGGGGGGGCGTGTATGTCAATAGTAACAGTCTGCTCGAGATTGGCCTATCGGTTGCTTTCCATACACCCGTTTATAAATTATCATTTCCCCCTGGGCTCTCCATTTCAAATCACAGAATGTATTTTAGCATCCTGCTGTCCTTGTTTTGATACCTCAAACTTGTGTTGATGCCTTTACCGTCAGAGGCATAGAACACTGTGTGGGGCAGATGGGGGAAGTGCTATGTGAGGACAGAGTATACTGGGGGAGGGAGGGACGGCAGGGGGTATTAGTTAATAATGTGTTACAACACTGCTACCATAGTCTGCTACATGGCCCCTGGGGACATCGGGCACTCAGCCGTGACCACACTAGTGTCATGTGACACCAGAATACATTAGTCATATAAGGATGCCATGATATGGCACAAGTAAAGGCAATATGTCCATTTGTACCCATGAGATACTAATAATGCATTAAGTACTGGTGAGTAACTACAAACTTACCTGAACTACATAGACGAATCATACTAATCTCCAATGAATGCCTTGCTGGACAGTTACTCGCATTATACTTCATGACTTCAAAAGGCCATGATACAGTAAAGCACCTTCAGTCCTTGAAGGGTTAAATAATGACTGTCCCTATGGGTGAGAATTAATCTGCATATTTACCGGTGTCATGTAACAACCATGTATTCATACCTAGATGGATAGGGATGCATATTGGACAGGCTAGAGTGAACACGGGCAGATGAATGGTAGCCCCTTTAGAACATTGATCCTTAGTAATCATTAATTATCCAGCCACAAAATATGAATAGATCATCAGCATTTTGTTCCACATATATGCATATTGTTAATTGTTATTAGTTGACATTGATGAATGGGCTTTTCTTGCGTTTATGTCAATCCGAGCTTACCAATGGATGGTGAGAAGTATATGGGAATGGCCCTTGCAGTCAGGTCGGTGGGCTCCTGCACACCTCTGTCACTTCTAGGCCTATTTTATTCATTGACCAAACAAGTCAGTTACCACCAAACATAGTTGAATTTATCTGGTTTCCGACAGCCCTACTGGTATAAAGCAAGCCACTTTAGGCCTACTAATTCTAGAACAATACATGTACTTCCCGTTAATAGAACAAGAAACTCCTTGCTCCTCCTCATTCTCAAATGACCCTGCCCCCAACATGACGTGCTGGCGTGACATAAACAGACCCGGTAGGACGTCTACTGCCCCCTGGTGACGTACAATGACAATTCATCTCCCGCTGGTACCCGCAGCCAGTACGGTGATGTAACGGGTGTCGCTGAGAATCAGCGTCAGCTAGTAGACTATTATGGTATGGTTACCATGCTGGGCCCGGCAGTGACTTTCCATCCGTGAGGTGTTGAAGGTACCATAACGAGGAAACAGGGGAATATGTCTTAAAGCTTCCTCAGTTGTTTCTTTATGTCATGGCTGATACGAACGTCACTATAGATTAATACTATAACTGCCGTATCTAATGGGGGGCATTGAATACAATATGTCCATATTCAATGGGTGTCCGTCATCTTGGATTTTGAACAGATCTGAGCTGTTTTTCTTTATTTAAAAGCAAAATAACCCCCTAGGCCATGACATAAATGCACGCCCCTCATTCAGCCCCTCTGTGGGACTGGTCGTATCCCACTCAGTCATATAATGGCTTCGTGGGATACGCCAGTCCCACCTCGGGGAATACGATGTAAAAATATCCCATGGTCGTGGACATTTGCTTATATATGTGACCAGATGGGGGTAAAACCTGCATCCAGGGGGGAAATGGCTTTTTAGAGTTGAATTCATGTGCTTTAAAATGAGATATCTTGAGCTAAAATATTCCAGGTAGTTCTTCTGTAATTGCTCGCCAAACCTAGGTTGGTGTGAGCAATTGAAAAATGCAAATAAGCTCTAAATACATTATATCCTAGCTTAAATAGTAATAATGCAAAAAGTACAGTTTTGTGGAAAAATAAACAAAAATGTGATTTTTTTATCATAAAATCTGTTTTAGAGGGAATTTTCTGGGTCTGTTTTTGGTTCTGAGTTCCTTATGTAAATATTCAACACATTTGTGGCAGAAATTCCCATTTAGAATAATGGAGTGGTTTCCATGGCAACCAGAAGTTGCTATATGTGCCAATTATCTATGTTTCTCTTTTGCATTCCATAAATTGAATGTTTTCAATAAAAATGGAATAATTCTGACCATACCATTGAATTCCCCATCAAAAATTGATCTAAGCCAATTTTTGGTATATTTTTCAGTATTTTACTCATACACTGCCCCCTGGTGGCCAAATGCAGAACTAAAAATCCCCCCCCCCCCGGATGCACGTTTTCTCCAGATGGGTCACATATATGCCTAAAGGACCAGTTCACGCCCCTCATTTAGACCCTAATTTTGGCTAAATTCTAGGGTAAAAAATGTTAGGTAAACTCTTAAGTACTGGGAAAAGGGGGGGGGCGCCCCCTCTAAATCCGCCACTGTAGACAAATGTTTGTACACAAATTTGTTTCCAGCGATTTCTAAGGTTGTAAACTGTATTGTGTTTGTTAGTTAGTGTCATATTTTAGTAGGCCCTACACACAGAAACCTAACAAGAAATAGGGGCCTAATACACAAAGCATAGAGAGAGGATTCACGAAGCCCTTATCGGTCCCTCCCCTAGATTAGTCCTTAACAAGGAGTGGTGAGTCAAGCCCTACTTGTGATTTGGAGTAATCTGATCTGATGATTGATAGCAGAGCAACTAACTGTGAGTAGCTCACATGATGTCCACATCACGAGGTATGGGTCCTGAACACTACCTGACCATTATTCTGTGAATCTACATGATGAGTAACTCACCAGTCCTGCATTCAAGCACCATGCAGGGTTCACTCTTGGAGGGGTCAGAATGATGTAGCAGCGATGTTGGCAGGGCCGGAGTATTAGAGTATACTAATGGTAAATGAACATAATGGCTTAATAAGGCATCATGCTGTCTATAGAGGGTTAAGAGCACTGACTGCCGCTGCAGGCCCTGTCCTAATGTAAGCAGGTGATTAGGGATTATTCATGCTGACCTAACTACAACTGGACTTTAAGTTTTGGTGAGTAATCTGTCTTCTTATAGAGTATTATGCCATTTTCTGTTTTGTTTTGCTAAGCAAATATGCTTGCAGTGAGCGAACAGAAATTCTAAGAACAGCGAGTCTTAAAAACAGTTGGCTTAACACAAGTAAGAAGTACCGCGTAGATGCATATTCAGACAGACATCCCTGGAGGAGGAGGGTGGGGGTTATGCCTATAGTGGAGGCAACACAGTCTGCATAGGAATGGATCTACATCGAAAGTTTGCTAAAAGCCCTAAGACTGGTTCCCTCGCTGAGGGAATAGCAACGCTGGCCATAGGTAGAATTGTAAGGAAAGAAGGTAGGCAATAAATCTATGAATAAGGGAGAAAATACTTTAACACACGTGATTACTATACCCATAAGGCCTTAGGTAAGTGTACACGTAATCACATGTAAATATAGGTTTAATAGATAACAAGGGTTCACAGTCTATTGTCCACCAGGATGGTCAGTTATTAAGACACAGTAACTCATTACTTATTGTTATTAGTCAGTGTGAGAGGATGACCAGTCTGCTGAACCCTCTAAGGGCTGTATAGTGTGCATACTGCAGTCTTGGTGAATGACAGTCTACATTTATGCACCATGCTGAGCCTGCTTTGAAAATGTTGGCATTATCCATTAATGTAGTGTAGTAGTAGAATGTTGTAGAATCACCAGAACTGAACTGTTACACATGCCAAAACACTGGAGGCATCAAGCAGTCCGGATAGGGTTTACTCATCAAAGTTGTACCTAAATGCACTATGTTTTTTTATAATGAATGCAGCAGCTGATCATACCACTGCTGTACTCATACATCACACTCCTCATACACGATTATCACTGCCTTAAGTGTGCAGGGTGTACTAGTGCAGCAGCAGGGGGTTTATTCATTTGTTGTATACTTGCAAGGGAAGGCCCTTGCAGGTTACTCACTGATGCTGCATTGATGCATGGTGAAGACACATGAAGAAAAGCCTGGAGTACCACTATATCTCTAAAGGGTTTATGTCCTGTCATCATGTACTTAGTACCCTGCTGCTTACTATTACCATACTCCATGGTGAGTAGATGGATGAGGAGGGAGTCTGTGCACCCATTATACCTGTAATTAGTCCGCTCGCTGCTGGGGATTTATTGCCTAGGGTGACTTGTATTATAAGCATGTGGAGAGAGTCAATTTTGCACTCTTGTCAACATGTAGTCTAAGGTATTATTACATAGTGCACAGAAAGTCACATGAATGTATAAATCTATGCGTTTCCTCTATTCTTCCCATCGATGATTAGTGGTTGGCTTTCACTATGTTTTAGTACCTTTACTAAAGTTTGGTTATTTTAGTAGATTGCAGTCAGAGCTCGTCAGATTTCATTACAAAGTGCTAACCTGGAGAGAGTATTCTACAGGGGAAATTACATGCAATACAAAGAAACATAGATGCATAAATTTGGTTTCTCTAATAACTATCTATAGCTATATAAATAAGTAATGATGAGGTAAAACATGGCCCATCTTCCCTTCCATGGGGAAGGGACGATGGTCCATGTTCTTGCACCTTGCTTTCTGTATGCATTCTTGCACCTTGCTTTCTGTATGCATTATTGCACCTTGCATTCTGTATGCATTCTTGCACCTTGCTTTCTGTATGCATTCTTGCACCTTGCATTCTGTATACATTCTTGCACCTTGCTTTCTGTATGCATTCTTGCACCTTGCTTTCTGTATGCATTCTTGCACCTTGCTTTCTGTATCAGTGAGTTACTGCCATGGCGGCATTGTTGCGTCGTAATGACAAAACGAGAATAAAGCCTTACTAATAGGGTAGTTAACCTGTCTTCCGTAAAGGGCTAAACAGCAGCAAATTGCTAGTGACAACAAGGTGGATGGCAGAGTTAATTTGTGCTCCATTTATCCCAATCTCTCACTGTGGCCCCACTCTCCAACAGAACCAGGATGGTCTGCAGCACATTAACAGCAGCAACCACAGCACCCACCAGCTGCCTGAGAGGGATGGGATGACTACAGTCTTTAGGAAGATTGTCTTCTCTGTCTGTCATTCTGCCTGTCAATCTGTTTGTCCTTCTGTCTGTTTCTTCTCTCTTTTCTTTAGGCCCGTCTCTGTGCAACTATTTGCCTGTCTCTCGTTAGACTATCTATTTGCCTTTCTCTGTCTCTCACCCTTGGTTCTGTTTTTGCTGGCTCTAACCAGCTCTGTCTCCCTGGCTCCAAATGTGAAGGCTAATGATTTTGACGATGGCATTGTGTGAATAAGATATGAATAAACAGTTTTGGGCAGAGAGATCTACTTCCCAAGACAATTTCATGATTTGGGAGCCCATGTTGATACGGACAATCGGAGAGAATTGCTTGTACAAAAAGGTCGCTGATTGCCAGAGAGATGGATTAACAAACGAGCTATTCCACACACCCCGTGAGATGTGCATGTCTTATATTTCATGGCCAGTTACTACTTTCAAAATAAATGCTTATTAAATCATAACGCATTTGCTGCTGAATATTTTCATTTTAAACAATATTCCCATGAAATAAATGCAAAGGTTCACTCCACCTGTCTGACCAATTCTCATGAGCCTTTGCCTAAAAATCTATCATGTTAGGTCCTACCAAGCACCCTTACTTTGATTTTGTTCATAATAATAGTGCACCAATGCAGCGCTTATAAGTCGATGAAATTTCATCTTAACAGATGTATTGTTTGAGCTAAATGCACCTTGTACATTAGTCCGTTACTTCCGGTGTAACATGATATCAACAAGCACAGTAACATCAGGTGTTCGAAGTCATCTCACAGAGCAAGGCGGTTCATATTGACAACAGGTATCACTTATTTGCAGGGATTGTCTCATAGACCTGTAGAATTCCCAGCGAGAAGAAAAGTGAGGAATAATTGCAAGGATTAGTAGCATCACTGAAATGCCAATGTCAGGTATCTAGCTAGATTTTATTGCAGTTCATTTCGGAGCCACTTTATCAGAGAGCAACCTTAAGGGTGATTTAATGTAAATTACCAATCCATTACCCAATTGAACACTTACTAATCAATCAGGTCAGTATGACCTCATTCAGTGACCCAGATAATTGCCACTTCCAGCATCTACACAGTGAGTGTGATGGGGAGGGGGTGATTGAGGTTGTAGTTCAGCTGATGGATTGGATGTTGTGATGTTCTATTCTCAACACTAAACTAAGCTCCTATGCAACTAAATGCTTTAGCTTTTTCATAGCCGCTGATATCCCCCATCTTTTGCAAGCCATGAACACCTGAATAACTCATTTGATTCTACTTTTAATGGAGATCCTGGAGCGTTTATAGAATTAGCTCTATAGTTATGTAGTTATAAGTGAAAGCTCCTGTGGATCTCCATATTCCTGATTGTTGGAGAAATTTGGAGAAATGACAGGTCAGCAGGAACTATTATGCAATGACAGCCTCCAGCTGATGTGTTGGCAATGAGAGTATACAATACCTGTGCTTGGAGAATGAGAGCAGTCTCAAGTTGAAAGACATTTTTCTCCTGCTGGCAGAAGGAATTGTCATATCCATGTGTCCATGGACAGTTTTCTCCTTCTGACAGGAGGAGACAACTGTCCATGGACGGTTTTCTCCTTCTGCCAGCATGATTTGTCATGTCTATGCATCCATCGATGGTTTTCTCATGCTGACAATAGGATATATCATGTCTGTGTATTCTAGCATTAATATCAGCTAAAATATAGCTTGATCTCATGACTCCTACCCTAAATACTATATATAAGCTACACCCCCTACTTTGTGAGCAGCTATATGTCACACACATGGCTTGAAAAATGAAGCTTTTTTACTGTTCTATGAGGTTATGTACCCCAATATAAGCTGCACCCAGGCTTTGGGCTCATTATATAAGCTGGCCCTTTGCTTGGGTTCTAGTATAAGCCATGGCTTTAATGGATATATAACAGTACTGTAAATTCCCTCATATAAGCCCCACCCTGAGTTTGAGAGAAGAGTATAAGCCTCATCTGGGACTTGAAAATTGGCAGTCTAGTACTGTTTCATGGTGTAAGAAACCCTCATATAAGGCGCACCCTGACTTTGGGCTCATTCTATAAGCCAAACTTTGATTTAGGTTCTGGTATAAGCCACGTCTTATACAAGAGAATTTGTTGTAGTAGAAAATGTATGAACTGCAAGGCCTTAGGTAAAGCTACCTAGTCTATTTTATTGGCCCTCTTTCTATGGCCATTTTGGGGGGAAAATCTTATTTGCACTTATCGAGAAAAATGGTTGATCCCATGCATCAAATTTGTGTCAAAAAGTATATGGTAGTCCACAGAGTTTTTTAATTTAATAAATATTCATAGATAATGAAAAAAAAAATCCTACATATGCCACACTAAACACAAAAGTATATTGATTTCCATTAGAAAAAAAGATGTGCGGAAGGACAAAGATTTATCTTTAGTTTTTTTTGTCTACAAATTCGACAATCAAATATATGGAGAAGGTAATTTCTATTTGTTTGATCAAGCAAGCTTCAATTTCTATAGCTCACATAGCCATTATCAGCTGGGGGCCGCCATTAGACCCCGACGCCACTATGACTAACACCTTCAGCCCCCGACTCTGCAGTATATGCCAGGGATGCCTCCCATTGGTCAATAATACAATAGCCATGTGCCGTATATTGCTCAAATGACCTTTTACTTTAAAATTATGGGATATTTATAATTCAACATTGACTAAGGGGTCTGCCATTTCTGTGTCTCTTTTTATCCTGCTCTGACGTGCTTCTTGTTTCTATTATCATTTCATCTGCCAGGTCACTCCTGCAGTTCATCCAGCTCTGATGACAAATATTTTACAAGTATCACATGTACAAAGGAAGGGGGGTCATCATATAACATTAGCATTGGGATGTGACCATTTCTCAAAGTACCAGCATACATGCAAGAATCAGATATATGAAGCTTGGATATGGTCCCCATTAATGTGCTATACGATAGAGGCGGTAACAATAAAACACTTTTCTTGGGCCACCCTTAAAATATGTCCGTTTCCTGTCCAGAGGGTGGGATTTTTCAGACCCATGAGGGAGGGAGGGAAATGTTTTTCTAGGAAAGTATTTGTCATGAACATCGTAAGCGGAGACGGCATGAATTCGTCATTGTGTTTTAAGATTTTGTGATTGGAAACCTAGTTTCTTGTGCTGATAGAGGAAAAAACTAAATCTTTTTTCTGAACTCAGGGAAAGATTTCCGATTCTCCCAAAATAATTCACCATATTTTTAAGGATGGCCTTGCCTTGATTGTGATATATTGACTACCAACATTCTGGTCCCTCAAACCCTACAAGATGGGAGGAGGGTTCGGGTTCAGTTGATGGATTAGGGTTTAGTGTATGGTGGGGTAGGTGAGTGGGTTTCTATGTAGGGAATGAGCATACTGGTCCCAGAGTTAAGTACTAGCGTCCTAGACTCTGGTCTTCTGCCCTATGTCTGATGGGAAGGGACATGAAAGTAGTCCCTGTTGGTATGGGTAAAACACTAGAGGGAGCTGTGGTTGTCAGGAGTGGATAAGGACTGCTCTTGGTGTTGTAAATGAGGTGGGGGCTTTACACCCTGTATACCACCTGTCCACAATAGGGTAGTGGTTAGAACACTGGACTGATAATGCAGGGTAACTGAGTTCTAGTTGCTGCCAATTTTTAGGTTTTCATTTCATTTTGCTCTGCTGCTCTTACCAAGCATGTTTAACTGCTCAAAGAAACTAAAATATACATAGCAGAGGTGATGTTTTTGGTAATGTCTTAATAGATCTATACATTTCTTACATAAATAATAGTATTGACCTGGTGGATCTATGGTGATTTGAACCCAATTCCGTCACGTTGGGAGTCCAACCCTCTACTGCATGAGCTAGCGGGACTGTTGTTGACTTGTGGTAGACAATCTCCTAATATAATAGTCTTCAGCCCAAGTTCTATTCAACTGAATACCTAGTCACAGGGTGATTGTGTATGGTATATGTTGTTGTCAGGTAAGTATGCTAGGTGAAACCTCTATGCTGCTGTATACACTGCACCTACTACAGTGATGTAGTATATGCAGGTAATACACAATAGGCCCCGGGATAAGGTGATCTAATCTACTTAGAATACAATGCTTTTATGACCCAGGTTTCTATAGTACATAAACACACTTAAATGGAGCTCTGCCATTGGTCAGTTTAAACCAGCGTTTGCTAATCAAGGTAAACTTCCAATGTGGGAATGATGCATGTGGTGGGGGGGGGGGGGTTGAAGTGAGTGGCAGATGTTAGTGAATATATAACGTTGAAACTCTAGATGTTTGTCCACCCACACCCCCTAGTTATATAACTACCATCTAATATATGACGTCACTACCTGTCCACCAGACACCAGATGGCACTGCAGTGTGACCTTGTTAAGTGAGCAGGAACCCACTCATGAATATAAACCCTTTAAGGACATCATCTTGCAGTGATTCTGTCATAATGAATGATGCATACATTTACACGAGTCACTTGCATTTATGCATCATACAAATATTGTAGGGTTTGTATACTTCCAGAAGGTCAACAGGATGTACCAATGAAAGACTCAGTAGGTCTTCCATTGATCATATTCAGTTCCGAGCCTTCATGTCTTAAGTCCCTCATGGGAAATCTGGTGACAGCTAATCTATGAATAAATGAAATCGCACTCTATATGAAAACAGAGATAGCATAGAAAGTATATTCTATACAGCAGGCACTGAAAGGTTAGATTTATAGGACCCTAGTCGTAATTCTGAGCCTAGTGCCTACCCACCTTAATGTGCCTTAGTGTGTTTATGTGGGCTGATAGCCTCACTGATTTGGTGGGTACCATGGCTACATCATGGCATCACTTCCTATCTCTTCTAATCACATTCTCCTCCATTACACCCCTCATATATTATTGCGTTCCATTTGAGGCTAATTCTGTCTCCCTCACAGTGTGCATTGGCGCACTGCAGCACTAAATCTATCGTTATAGATATCTGACATGACATTTAAAAATCCCACATGACTAAAATACGTCAATAGACATGGTGGAGAGAAGTTGCTCTCAACTCACATTGATTTACCAAACATCTAGCATAATTAAATGTGTCACTCTTTGAGATATAAATCCTTGAGATTTCCAAATCTGGTGATCGAGTCCCGTTAGATTCTCTTTCCAATTTAACTCAGTCGAAGAGTTCACACACTAGGGTTCTTTTCTCAGTATATAAATCATTCTGATTTTAAGCATGATGGATACATTAAAGACAAGGTGCGCACCAAGGCATGATAATGGCAGAAGCACCATTACTCAAAAGCAACATACTGCCCTCATGAGATTATGGAAGGAAGACCGAGCTCATATTATAGATGAGATTGCCTGTCAGTCGAAGGTCTCTTGGAATGTCTTGAAAACCAAATCAGGAGATACGGTACCCCGGCATGGTACTTCAGTATAATTGGAAGCTATTTCTATAGCAAACAGCTTCAGATTGCCCTTGATTACCCTCAGGAGTTCCGACCACTTGGGACATGTCAAAGTCAATAACGAGGGAAGCAGAATGAGATTTCATCTTGTCAACACCACTTTACATGACATAGGGCTTTATAGTTTGAAAACCAGCATCCTACAGTGGCCAAAAGGGTCAGGATGAAGTTTGATAAAAGAAAGTTAGAGTGCAAAGCCAGTATACAATGTTCAAAGTCATTGCTGTCAACCTGTCAACTTATGCAGACCAACTTGTGACAGGTATCTTTGAGCATTGCTTGAGGCACTCTATATCTTGTTCTATGAACAATGTCCATAATCTTTACTGGTTCCCACACCTAGTAGCGGCTGGTTCCCACACCAGATAGCTATGGGTTCCCACACACAATAGATAATGGTTCCACACAAAGTAGCTGTTGGTTCTAACATACGGTAACTGGTGGTTCCACACCAATTAGCTGCTGCATCCCATACCAAGTACAATGTGATGGGATGAGCAGTTATGTGTGATGAACCAAGTTCCTACAAGATGTCCATGTACATGCTCACACCAGGGTCCTTACACATAATTATGTTGGAACTCGTCAGGTTCAGTGCTGACTTGCTAGGTCGTCCGAGACAATGAAACCAAACCTACACACTATATTGTTTACCATGAGGGCATGTCAGATATTTGGCCAGGATGTTGTCAAGTGTTTAGAGAGACTGGTATTATTAGGGCAGATGGTGAAGTTGGTCACCTGAGAGTAAAACAGTATATCACAGAATAGCCCTGGGCACAGGTAGTGAGTAGTACAGGGAAATGAACATATTTGCTCCATGAACTGTTCAGCCTTCCCTGAGGTGCCTACACATAAAATGCTCATCGCCAAAACAAATGGCTACAATTAATCACAGTCCCTCTGGACAGGGGGCGTGGAGGGGTGTTATGGGGGATGGTTGAGGAGGGAGGGGTGTTAGTTATATTTTATAGCAGCTCAGTATGAGACATGACTTGTAGGTCACTGCTAGGAATGTGCAAATTGAGTAGGGGGAACAAGGCATTAGTTCTTTGGCAACGAAATATAATTGAACTATTTTTTTCTTTTCTCTTGTCATGATTATGATGCCGTGTGGGTAACTCACCAGAGCTGCTCTCTTGAACTCTGGTGGACGTGATGCATGAATAAAGTTACAGTCAGTTTGTCTTCAGTGCTGCATTGATGGGAACCCAGTGTTGCATTGGGACATCATGGTGGGAAATCAGTGCTGCATTGGGACATCATGGTGGGAAATCAGTGCTGCATTGGGACATCATGGTGGGAAATCAGTGCTGCATTGGTACATCATGGTGGGAAATCAGTGCTGCATTGGGGCATCATGGTGGGAAATCAGTGCTGCATTGGGACATCATGGTTGGAAATCAGTGCTGCATTGGGACACCATGGTGGGAAATCAGTGCTGCATTGGGACATCATGGTGGGAAATCAGTGCTGCATTGGGACACCATGGTGGGAAATCAGTGCTGCATTGGGACACCATGGTGGAAAATCAGTGCTGCATTGGGACATCATGGTGGGAAATCAGTGCTGCATTGGGACACCATGGTGGGAAATCAGTGCTGCATTGGGACACCATGGTGGAAAATCAGTGCTGCATTGGGAAATCATGGTGGGAAATCAGCGCTGCATTGGGACATCATGGTGGGAAATCAGTGCTGCATTGGGACATCATGGTGGCAGATCAGTGCTGCATTGGGACATTATATTGGGAACTCAGTGCTGCATTGGGACATCATGGTGGGAAATCAGTGCTGTATTGGGACATCATGGTGGGAAATCAGTGCTGCATTGGTACATCATGGTGGGAAATCAGTGCTGCATTGGGACATCATGATGGGAAATCAGGGCTGCATTGGTACATCATGGTGGGAAATCAGTGCTGCATTGGGACATCATGGTGGGAAATCAGTGCTGCATTGGGACATCATGGTGGGAAATCAGTGCTGCATTGGGACATCATGGTGGCAGATCAGTGCTGCATTGGGACATTATATTGGGAACTCAGTGCTGCATTGGGACATCATGGTGGGAAATCAGTGCTGCATTGGGACATCATGGTGGGAACTCAGTGCTGCATTGGGACATCATGGTGGCAAATCAGTGCTGCATTGGGACACCATGGTTGGAACACAGTGCTGCATTGGGACATCATGGTGGGAAATCAGTGCTGCATTGGGACATCATGGTTGGAACACAGTGCTGCATTGGGACATCATGGTGGGAAATCAGTGCTGCATTGGGACACCATGGTGGGAAATCAGTGCTGCATTGGGACATCATGGTGGGAAATCAGTGCTGCATTGGTACATCATGGTGGGAAATCAGTGCTGCATTGGGACATCATGGTAGGAAATCAGTGCTGCATTGGGACATTATGGTGGGAAATCAGTGCTGCATTGGGACATCATGGTGGCAAATCATTGCTGCATAGGTACATTATGGTAGGAAATCGATTCTGCATTGCTAGGCTACATCGTGGTACATCATGGTTGGAAATCAGTGCTGCATTGCTACATTATGGTGGGAAATCAGTGCTGCATAGGTACATCATGGATGGAAGTCATTAATAAAATTTGTGAACTAACTCCCCCCCCGTAATGGGTTAGGTAAGTCACGTTCAAGCTATTTATTATTTCCCTCAATGTGCACTGACATCCCATTCCGAATGTTATGTCTAGGTCCAATTGAATGTTCTGTTTTAAGTACATTGGTTAGATAAGACAGTTTTTGTCATTGGCTGCTCAGTGGGGAGGTCACAACAGGCGGACAGGTTGATAAACGGCCTTTTATTGATTATCATGATGGCCTTTTTTAAATTCCCACTTGGTTAGTTACGTGCCTTTTTAGGTGCGTTTAAGAGCAATGTCATATCCGGTATTGGAAGATACGGCAGACTTTGCTTTCCGGGAATAGAGTTTATAGGTCAACGCGCAATTCTTCACTAAATCACAAATTTTAATTCAATGTAGGCCTACGTCATGGCATGATTTTATGATTCATCGTATTATCCGTAAATAGACCATTTTAGCGTTGTGAGGTGAAGTCTGCAAAAATGCCTAGCTGGAATGACATCGGCAATTAAGTTTGATAGAAGAGGAAGACAGGAATATGGTTTGCAATTGAAGACATGGGTGTGGACATTACTTTGCATGAGTAGCGCTGCTCGCTCTATCTGAGGGAAATGAATGTAAAGTAAACCATCAAGAATTTCTATAGGCTAAAAGTTCTCTCCATCCTTTTCATGATGTTACGATGCCTGGAGGCCCTCTAGAGGTATTTATTTCTCCTCCATCAAGATCGAGTATAGATCGCATAAGCTTGGCGTAGTACAGGAATGCAGGCAAAATATAGATCGCATTAAGATAAGACAAAAAATGTTGTGTGTTTGAAACTGTCAGGTTGCCCCACCCTCTCTAGCAAAGCAGGGCCGACACTAGCCTTTTTTCTTCAAATTTCAAAAAGAAAATTGTTTTGGGTGAATTTTTAGTCAATTCAATTATTCGCGAGTCACTTTATCAGTTTAAAAAATATTACTAATGAAAAGAAAATCCAACCTACCCTACCTGTCTTTTTTCCCCTACCCGAGAAATCATATTTTTGGGCTAAGGATGGATACAGTGCGCACCGTAATATCTTGTTCAATCTCACAGTCCCCATTACATTTACTCACCAAGGGCTACTATTCCAGCCGATCCCGTCCAGCCCGTTCCGCCAGACCCAGCTGACGAAGAAATAGGTCATTACCGTAAAGTCTCCACACACAAACAGCACATGGAGCAGCAGCTGGCCCGGTCCTGGGGTTATTTATAGACGAGCTGCTCCCACAACGTGCCCACTGCAGGCTTTTACCTCAGTTTACATCGGGCCTCTTACCCAGCCTGCTGCCACATCTCAGGGTGTGGCCCTGTCTCAGATGAACTGTTTAACCGCCATATATAGATTAGTCGTGCTTTATATATTCAACCTTTTTATATTTCCATATTTCCCTTTTCTCTATTTTGACATCTCCCTCTTCATGGGGGAGGCAGTATGCGATGAGAAGACTGGTTCCAAGATTCTGTTTAGTCCATCGGCATCTGTTCCAGAATTGATTGCATAAAGATTGAGTGGTGGACATTTGGGGATCTAACATCTGTTTTCCCCGTTTTCCTTTCTTTTGATGCTGAAGTTTCGAATATCTATCTTTGATATCGAATTTCGGGGTAATTTCAAAACCAGAGTCCGGAATTAGTTTTGGAACTTTGAGAGTGGGAGAGGAGGTCGGGGAGGGGGGGGGGGTAACTGGTAGTTCTCAGTCCATGTTTGCCTGGTCGTCAGGGCCATTCTGGTATACTACTCACACCGCCCATCGCCACAGCTACCAAAGCGACGAGCCCTCGATGCAAGACGCGGGTACAAGACAAGAGGCAAAGTGCCTCAAAACAGCCCTTTAGATGTGTAACTCTACAAATCTTTGTATGATAGTGCACCAGACAAACAAGATGGCCATGCTAGCCTTTACCACAACCACACACCCCTTTAGGCTTTATAACCTCGTGGTGGAAGGACCGCACCCTACACGTACAGTTTACGGCGTCCATGAGGCCCGGTCCCACTGGGACGAGATCCGATTACGGGGCCTCACTGCCAAGTAGCGTTTGGCTCCGAGGGTCAGACCTAAAACAATTCTCCTTCAATTGCGCCTTAATTGAACACTCGGAACTATTGATTCAGGATGGCGGACGGTAGCTTGCTCTTCAAGGTCGCCATGTTTTAGGCGGAAGATGGTTTTGTTGTGATTTATTGAAGACTCGATCGGAGATAAGACTCATTGGATTTCCTATTGTTGCTGTTTTTTTCCTTATCTACTCTTGATAAGGGTGAATATTTCCAGAGATAGCTTGAATCGCTGCTGGTGGCAGGAATCGAATTAAAGATTTAAGCAGGCTTGAATACTAACTTTTGTTCAAAACGCGCAGACTTTGTTCAGCCAAAGACGCCTATTCTGTGAACACAAAGCAGTCCTGCAATTGAAGGAACATCTTTGGAATGGCCTCCCTTAGACATGTATTTCTGATTCAAATCTATAATTGATCTGATTTGTTTGATTGTGAATTGCTCAAAATCATGCATGCTCTTCTTAGAAAGTGTAGAGATTGGTTTCATCATGTCAACCATAAGACTCTGAAGGGACCACAATAATTATGTCCCAGGCCAGATCTGATATTTCTGTCTTGGCATAGTATATAGTAATTAAGATTGGTATAACTCACCAGTGCTACATTGGTGCATTCTACTCACGCACCAGGAGTGTATCAATGATATAGGACCAAAGGTCCAAGTCAGCATAGTATATCAATGCAGCACTGGTTCGATGCCATTGCTGCATTCATGCATCATGCCACAAGTGAGAGCATAAGTATCTAAACCAATACGCCCTCCTAGTCAGTTAAATTTCCACGGCAATGCGAATTGGACATGTTTATGATAACAGTTAAGGACATTACTAGCATGATCAACCATCACCATGGTAACGACCTACCCTCCTTAGAGATTAGACGTCATTTGGATGCATCCTCCCCCTGGGGTTCAGCCTACCAGAACTGGGTTCTTAATCCATCTAGTGCTACATACTGTAGTGATCCATCTAGTGCTACATACTGTATTAATCCATCTAGTGCTACATACTGTATTAAACCACCTAGTGCTACATACTGTATTAATCGGCTCTCTCCTGATATAAGTCGCCATGTGAAATGTGCACCCCACCAGATGCATGTTTTCTTATAAAAAAGTTGGGTTGAATGTAAAATATGGAACCTATTTGTATCAAACGGCCTTTTTTCATGGAACTAAGGACTGTAGCGTAGAATGTTTTTCACAGGGTTGCCTTCCCTTTTGGCATCTATCAACTGACCATTTGTATTTAGATTGGGGAGTTTAATACTTTTTGAGTCAGCCTAATCCTCATCCCTCTTGCCCCCACCCCAAAAAAAAGAATAGATTACAGGGGGAGGGGGAATCAATGTAAGGTGACTCAAAAGACCTCTCTTATACATGTAGTCCTGTTTTATCCCTCCTTTTGGTTGGAGTTTTTTAAATTTTGGTACCTCTGTTTAGGGGGATCTGTAATGGAATAAAGGTAATTTTCCTATATTTTGGGATATTTCCAGTATATGTCAGAAATATAGATATGCCCTTTATTCCATTACAAACACCCCCTCCGAGTAGTCCTGTTTTATCCCTCCTTTTGATCGGAGTTCTCTAAGTTTTGGGACCTCGGTTTAGGGGGATCTGTAATGGAATAAAGGCAATTTTCCCATATTTTGGGATATTTCCAGTATATGCCAGAAATATAGAGATGCCCTTTATTCCATTACAGACACCCAGCAGGGATCAATAAAAATAAAATGGGGCTTGGTATATTTTGAGGGGTATAGCATCCATTGTCTGTGAAGGGATAAAAGTTTTCCATATGGATACTAAAACAAATACCCCTCCAGATGAATAAAGCTGCGCTACCAAGATTGTAAACCCCAAAAAGTTCCAAGCCCCTGTTTTTCTTTATTTGTCCCCTCTGGAAACCCTTTCCCCAAGGGGGTTGTTTTCCCCCATGGATGTTTTAAGTTCCTATCTTATGGTGGATGGGTTATACTACTACTGTTTTATCCCTCCAATCTGTGGAGGGGTAAAAGTTTTCGGCATGGAGGGATAAAACAGTAGTAGTATAAAGTTAACCAATCCCTTTTACCATAGAATCTTAAAACATCCAAGGGGAAATAACCCCCGGGGGAAAGGGTTTCCAGGGGGGATCAATAAAAATAAAATGGGGCTTGGCATATTTTGGGGGATATAGCATCCATTGTCTATGGAGGGATAAAAGTTTTCTGTATGGATGCTGAAACAAATACCCCACCAATACCTATATAACCTATAGTAATTACATAGAGGGAAAAAACTGTGCTATATAGTCACCTTTTATCCCTCCATCCTATAGTGGAGGGGTTAAAGTTTGGAGGGGTAAACCCCCATGCTAATACCCCTCCAAAGTAAATGGTGGGGTAAAAGGGTGCCATAGGCTATAGGAAAGCCAATACTGAAATGGAGGGGTAAACCCACATGGGTTTACCCCTCCATAATGGAGGGGTAAAAAATCCACTATAAGATATATGTAGACACCTGGCCTATACTTAGCATTAAACCCCTGTCATTTCTTTTACTTCCAACAAGGATTCTTATTTTACTTGTAACGGACTTGGAGGGGTAATCCCGGATTTGGCCTATTAATCCATCTAGTGCTACATACTGTATTAAACCATCTAGTGCTACATACTGTATTAAACCACCTAGTGCTACATACTGTATTAATCCATCTAGTGCTACATACTCTATTAAACCATCTAGTGCTATATACTGTATTAAACCACCTAGTGCTACATACTGTACTGATCCATCTAGTGCTACATACTGTATTAATCCATCTAGTGCTACATACTGTATTAAACCACCTAGTGCTACATACTGTTTTAATCCATCTAGTGCTACATACTGTATTAAACCATCTAGTGCTACATACTGTATTAAACCACCTAGTGCTACATACTGTTTTAATCCATCTAGTGCTACATACTGTATTAAACCATCTAGTGCTACATACTGTATTAAACCACCTAGTGCTACATACTGTATGAAACCATCTAGTGCTACATACTGTATTAAACCATCTAGTGCTACATACTCTATTAAACCATCTAGTGCAACATACTCTATTAAACCATCTAGTGCTACATACTGTATTAATCCATCTAGTGCTACATACTGTATTAAACCACCTAGTGCTACATACTGTATGAAACCATCTAGTGCTACATACTGTATTAAACCATCTAGTGCTACATACTCTATTAAACCATCTAGTGCTACATACTCTATTAAACCATCTAGTGCTACATACTATATTAAAGCCCTCTATCATGTTGTTGCCATGCATGATACATGCATTAATGCAATACTGACATGTAACTCACCGGTTGATCAGCATGATTCACCACTCCTTTTCAGCACCTCATTGGTGTATCAGGTTGGCAGAAGGGAATGATGTCTTTTTAGCACTGTTCCGTCTTTAAAGAGTTAATCCATCTAAACCAGATTGTCCCATAGTGCCGGCAATCATGGTGCCTAAATCACTGCCCTGCCAATAACTATGACCTCTGATCTTTTCTAGGGTCCTCAAGGTCAATACCCTTGACCTTGCAGGAAGGGGACTTTCCCACGACGTCATTAGTGGGGGCTGCTCCATATTGGGTCTTATCTATACTCTAATATGTACCAGTGCTAGGCCAGGGAAATCTGAACAGATTATCAGGACTTGTGGTAACTATCCTGGGGTAATTCTACACATTTGAATATTCTGATAGTGGAGATTCATAATTTAAGTTCTTTTTCTTGGGCGTTTTTGCATAGATTAATGAATATGTTATGTTATGTGGTACTATCGTTGTCTTGGCCTGGATACACTAAATGTCATATAGATACGAATCTAATATATTATATTCGGTTGTATTTATAAACCTTTTGAAGATTGAATATGCAATTTGTTGTCATAACGTACTACTGATGCATATAGATCGCTGGTGCTGCATGATTGACGTATCATGACGAATTCTTTGGAGTATCAGACTCACAGGATCGGCATAATGCATGTAATACATAACTCAGGAGGGCTGCATTCACGCATCATGACAACAATGCGACATGAGGCCGATGATACTAGCCCGGGCATCTCATGCGAGTAAGACTCTTACTCGCATGAGATTTTCTAGAAGGCAGGACACTAAAAGTCCCTTTAACAAAATTTATTATTGCTGCCACATCTCAGGGTGTGGCCCTGTCTCAGATGAACTGTTTAACCGCCATATATAGATTAGTCGTGCTTTATATATTCAACCTTTTTATATTTCCATATTTCCCTTTTCTCTATTTTGACATCTCCCTCTTCATGGGGGAGGCAGTATGCGATGAGAAGACTGGTTCCAAGATTCTGTTTAGTCCATCGGCATCTGTTCCAGAATTGATTGCATAAAGATTGAGTGGTGGACATTTGGGGATCTAACATCTGTTTTCCCCGTTTTCCTTTCTTTTGATGCTGAAGTTTCGAATATCTATCTTTGATATCGAATTTCGGGGTAATTTCAAAACCAGAGTCCGGAATTAGTTTTGGAACTTTGAGAGTGGGAGAGGAGGTCGGGGAGGGGGGGGGGGGTAACTGGTAGTTCTCAGTCCATGTTTGCCTGGTCGTCAGGGCCATTCTGGTATACTACTCACACCGCCCATCGCCACAGCTACCAAAGCGACGAGCCCTCGATGCAAGACGCGGGTACAAGACAAGAGGCAAAGTGCCTCAAAACAGCCCTTTAGATGTGTAACTCTACAAATCTTTGTATGATAGTGCACCAGACAAACAAGATGGCCATGCTAGCCTTTACCACAACCACACACCCCTTTAGGCTTTATAACCTCGTGGTGGAAGGACCGCACCCTACACGTACAGTTTACGGCGTCCACGAGGCCCGGTCCCACTGGGACGAGATCCGATTACGGGGCCTCACTGCCAAGTAGCGTTTGGCTCCGAGGGTCAGACCTAAAACAATTCTCCTTCAATTGCGCCTTAATTGAACACTCGGAACTATTGATTCAGGATGGCGGACGGTAGCTTGCTCTTCAAGGTCGCCATGTTTTAGGCGGAAGATGGTTTTGTTGTGATTTATTGAAGACTCGATCGGAGATAAGACTCATTGGATTTCCTATTGTTGCTGTTTTTTTTCCTTATCTACTCTTGATAAGGGTGAATATTTCCAGAGATAGCTTGAATCGCTGCTGGTGGCAGGAATCGAATTAAAGATTTAAGCAGGCTTGAATACTAACTTTTGTTCAAAACGCGCAGACTTTGTTCAGCCAAAGACGCCTATTCTGTGAACACAAAGCAGTCCTGCAATTGAAGGAACATCTTTGGAATGGCCTCCCTTAGACATGTATTTCTGATTCAAATCTATAATTGATCTGATTTGTTTGATTGTGAATTGCTCAAAATCATGCATGCTCTTCTTAGAAAGTGTAGAGATTGGTTTCATCATGTCAACCATAAGACTCTGAAGGGACCACAATAATTATGTCCCAGGCCAGATCTGATATTTCTGTCTTGGCATAGTATATAGTAATTAAGATTGGTATAACTCACCAGTGCTACATTGGTGCATTCTACTCATGCACCAGGAGTGTATCAATGATATAGGACCAAAGGTCCAAGTCAGCATAGTATATCAATGCAGCACTGGTTCGATGCCATTGCTGCATTCATGCATCATGCCACAAGTGAGAGCATAAGTATCTAAACCAATACGCCCTCCTAGTCAGTTAAATTTCCACGGCAATGCGAATTGGACATGTTTATGATAACAGTTAAGGACATTACTAGCATGATCAACCATCACCATGGTAACGACCTACCCTCCTTAGAGATTAGACGTCATTTGGATGCATCCTCCCCCTGGGGTTCAGCCTACCAGAACTGGGTTCTTAATCCATCTAGTGCTACATACTGTAGTGATCCATCTAGTGCTACATACTGTATTAATCCATCTAGTGCTACATACTGTATTAAACCACCTAGTGCTACATACTGTATTAATCGGCTCTCTCCTGATATAAGTCGCCATGTGAAATGTGCACCCCACCAGATGCATGTTTTCTTATAAAAAAGTTGGGTTGAATGTAAAATATGGAACCTATTTGTATCAAACGGCCTTTTTTCATGGAACTAAGGACTGTAGCGTAGAATGTTTTTCACAGGGTTGCCTTCCCTTTTGGCATCTATCAACTGACCATTTGTATTTAGATTGGGGAGTTTAATACTTTTTGAGTCAGCCTAATCCTCATCCCTCTTGCCCCCACCCCAAAAAAAAGAATAGATTACAGGGGGAGGGGGAATCAATGTAAGGTGACTCAAAAGACCTCTCTTATACATGTAGTCCTGTTTTATCCCTCCTTTTGGTTGGAGTTTTTTAAATTTTGGTACCTCTGTTTAGGGGGATCTGTAATGGAATAAAGGTAATTTTCCTATATTTTGGGATATTTCCAGTATATGTCAGAAATATAGATATGCCCTTTATTCCATTACAAACACCCCCTCCGAGTAGTCCTGTTTTATCCCTCCTTTTGATCGGAGTTCTCTAAGTTTTGGGACCTCGGTTTAGGGGGATCTGTAATGGAATAAAGGCAATTTTCCCATATTTTGGGATATTTCCAGTATATGCCAGAAATATAGAGATGCCCTTTATTCCATTACAGACACCCAGCAGGGATCAATAAAAATAAAATGGGGCTTGGTATATTTTGAGGGGTATAGCATCCATTGTCTGTGAAGGGATAAAAGTTTTCCATATGGATACTAAAACAAATACCCCTCCAGATGAATAAAGCTGCGCTACCAAGATTGTAAACCCCAAAAAGTTCCAAGCCCCTGTTTTTCTTTATTTGTCCCCTCTGGAAACCCTTTCCCCAAGGGGGTTGTTTTCCCCCATGGATGTTTTAAGTTCCTATCTTATGGTGGATGGGTTATACTACTACTGTTTTATCCCTCCAATCTGTGGAGGGGTAAAAGTTTTCGGCATGGAGGGATAAAACAGTAGTAGTATAAAGTTAACCAATCCCTTTTACCATAGAATCTTAAAACATCCAAGGGGAAATAACCCCCGGGGGAAAGGGTTTCCAGGGGGGATCAATAAAAATAAAATGGGGCTTGGCATATTTTGGGGGATATAGCATCCATTGTCTATGGAGGGATAAAAGTTTTCTGTATGGATGCTGAAACAAATACCCCACCAATACCTATATAACCTATAGTAATTACATAGAGGGAAAAAACTGTGCTATATAGTCACCTTTTATCCCTCCATCCTATAGTGGAGGGGTTAAAGTTTGGAGGGGTAAACCCCCATGCTAATACCCCTCCAAAGTAAATGGTGGGGTAAAAGGGTGCCATAGGCTATAGGAAAGCCAATACTGAAATGGAGGGGTAAACCCACATGGGTTTACCCCTCCATAATGGAGGGGTAAAAAATCCACTATAAGATATATGTAGACACCTGGCCTATACTTAGCATTAAACCCCTGTCATTTCTTTAACTTCCAACAAGGATTCTTATTTTACTTGTAACGGACTTGGAGGGGTAATCCCGGATTTGGCCTATTAATCCATCTAGTGCTACATACTGTATTAAACCATCTAGTGCTACATACTGTATTAAACCACCTAGTGCTACATACTGTATTAATCCATCTAGTGCTACATACTCTATTAAACCATCTAGTGCTATATACTGTATTAAACCACCTAGTGCTACATACTGTACTGATCCATCTAGTGCTACATACTGTATTAATCCATCTAGTGCTACATACTGTATTAAACCACCTAGTGCTACATACTGTTTTAATCCATCTAGTGCTACATACTGTATTAAACCATCTAGTGCTACATACTGTATTAAACCACCTAGTGCTACATACTGTTTTAATCCATCTAGTGCTACATACTGTATTAAACCATCTAGTGCTACATACTGTATTAAACCACCTAGTGCTACATACTGTATGAAACCATCTAGTGCTACATACTGTATTAAACCATCTAGTGCTACATACTCTATTAAACCATCTAGTGCAACATACTCTATTAAACCATCTAGTGCTACATACTGTATTAATCCATCTAGTGCTACATACTGTATTAAACCACCTAGTGCTACATACTGTATGAAACCATCTAGTGCTACATACTGTATTAAACCATCTAGTGCTACATACTCTATTAAACCATCTAGTGCTACATACTCTATTAAACCATCTAGTGCTACATACTATATTAAAGCCCTCTATCATGTTGTTGCCATGCATGATACATGCATTAATGCAATACTGACATGTAACTCACCGGTTGATCAGCATGATTCACCACTCCTTTTCAGCACCTCATTGGTGTATCAGGTTGGCAGAAGGGAATGATGTCTTTTTAGCACTGTTCAGTCTTTAAAGAGTTAATCCATCTAAACCAGATTGTCCCATAGTGCCGGCAATCATGGTGCCTAAATCACTGCCCTGCCAATAACTATGACCTCTGATCTTTTCTAGGGTCCTCAAGGTCAATACCCTTGACCTTGCAGGAAGGGGACTTTCCCACGACGTCATTAGTGGGGGCTGCTCCATATTGGGTCTTATCTATACTCTAATATGTACCAGTGCTAGGCCAGGGAAATCTGAACAGATTATCAGGACTTGTGGTAACTATCCTGGGGTAATTCTACACATTTGAATATTCTGATAGTGGAGATTCATAATTTAAGTTCTTTTTCTTGGGCGTTTTTGCATAGATTAATGAATATGTTATGTTATGTGGTACTATCGTTGTCTTGGCCTGGATACACTAAATGTCATATAGATACGAATCTGATATATTATATTCGGTTGTATTTATAAACCTTTTGAAGATTGAATATGCAATTTGTTGTCATAACGTACTACTGATGCATATAGATCGCTGGTGCTGCATGATTGACGTATCATGACGAATTCTTTGGAGTATCAGACTCACAGGATCGGCATAATGCATGTAATACATAACTCAGGAGGGCTGCATTCACGCATCATGACAACAATGCGACATGAGGCCGATGATACTAGCCCGGGCATCTCATGCGAGTAAGACTCTTACTCGCATGAGATTTTCTAGAACGTGGGACACTAAAAGTCCCTTTAACAAAATTTATTATTGTGCCTTATTTCCCATATTTCTAGATGTCCTGTTTCCCAAATGTCCTGTTTCCCAAATAAATTGCTCCAGTTTCCCAAATAAGTAGTCCCGTTTCCCAAATAACTAGTCCCGTTTCCTAAAATAACTCATAAGTCCTGTGTACTAGAAAATCCTGTGGGAATAGGAGTGTTATTCTCACGGGATACCCGTGCGAATATCGCTTCCCGCGACATGATGCATCAATGCAGGATTCAGTGCCTACAGGGTTATAATATCTATGATGAATGATTTGACAGCTGCCTGCATTTTGCATTACCAGTACTGGAGCAATGTCTTATAGTCTCCCTGATCAATTATATCGATAAGCAATACCAATATAAGGTGATATGAGAAAGTACCCATGTGGACCCTAGTCCTTTAAGGACCATATAATGATTTAATATTTTGATAATTATCCACGATCCTTCATTATCACTAACAAATGACTTACCAGAGCTTCATTCATGCATCTTGCAGACCCCAGGAGGAGTGATACAGCAGGGCAATGCCATTATTCCACTACCTTATTGTTGCATGCCTCACCGTGACAACAAAGGAGCATAAAGCTAGAGATATTGTGGTGCCCCTGAAGGAAAAAATATGCTATGGAATTTCCCTATGTGTGTGGTTCTACTCTTGCCTTCTGTTTTCGCCCCATCTCAGACAAGGAGGGAGATATTGATGATGTATTTTGGGACCTTATTGTGGATGATTGTATCCTTAACCCGTCAAGAGCACCCTTAGGGCCTATGGCATTTTATTGTGCTATAATACACATACTGAGATACTCATTAACACTATGTTTTTGCCATAATGGCCAATCGACATGAACCGATAGAAAGGCAGCATACCCTACTTTAAATGTTATGAATAGGTATTGAAGGTGGTCTTATACTGTCTTTGTTAATACAAGGTAGTAATGGTTACCTATAAGAATGGAATTGCCTATCAGGAGCATTGCCAAAGAGTACAGAGAAATTCAAAAAGACCTACGATCTTGCTGCAATCCAATATTGGAGACGGTCCAAATTGAAAAGTGGCCCTTTGACCTTTAACCTGACATCGACCAGCAGATATGAGTCGGTGTAGTAGGGGCAGACATCTAGGGTCACAGAATGCAGATTGTTCCCGAAATACAGCCACTGGGGGAATCCAACCGTCCTGCTACCAGACACCAGGGGCTATAGTGTCTGCTTCGGTGTATCTACAGCCATCTTGAACTAGTTCTCCCCACAGACCAAGGTCTATAGGGCCTGCCTTAATGTATCCACAGCCATCTTTTAGTTCTATCCAATACACCAGAGTCATTGGGGCCTGCTATGAGATATCTACTGCCATCTTAGTTTTGCCCCAGACAGCAGAGGCTTAAGCAGTTTACTGTGGTCTATCTTACGCCATCTTGCAATAGTTCTACCCTGACCTGAATGCGCTATAGATTCTAGTGACCTGTGGCTAACACCATTGATGATACTGTGGGAAATAATGGCATAAATTGACTGGCGGGGATCTGTGATTGTTTGATCCTAGTATTTGCTGTCTCAGTTACAGACTTATAACTCATAGGGACACATCTTGAAAAGTTGTTGAGTGTGCTGCAGGATCTTGACAGAATTGTCTAGGCCAACCCAATCTCTTCATGTAGGACGTGAAACCAGGTTACTATAGGTCTGTCATGGAAGGTTCTAACCCACTTTAACCACACCTGGGTCATAGGCTGTTATGGTCGGACTACATTACTGTAACTTGTACTGGGCGGTCCCGCACTGCCGTCATTACTATTGACCGGAAACCAGCAAAGTCACACCCCCTCTCACCAGTAGGGGGCACTGCAATCAATGCACATGCGCTGTGGGGTATGGCACATCCTATTTTAGGAGACGGGACAGGTGGGGGAAGGAGGAATAGTCAGTTCAACAGTCAGTGGGATCAGGGTTTGGATTAACCAGCACGGTACCTCAAAGCTTTATGTCATTTAGTCGTCGTGATGCACCAATTTGAACTAGCCATATACCCTAATATAAGCTGAGCATGATGGATGGAATTCATGACTGAAGTCGTGTCATAAATATATGATAGGTGCATTGTGCTGCCTTTTGAGGGTTAATGTGACAAACAGGGTATTGGTGTGTAGCGAGGGGGCAATGTTTCTGACTGACTGCGGACAATATAAGACAATCCTCCTGTTCTATCAGAATCTGTGGGGCACAATTCTGCTCTTGATGTTATATTCTGATAGTTTGTTTCAACCAAAGCATACGACAAAGGAGAACTGTAGTGTCTTCAGATTATCGGCGATCCCCTAGCACCCTCTGGACGCAAATGTCATGGCTAGTTACCAACCGGGGTAGTTTTCGCTTGCTATTCATTATCAAAGATGTATATTGTATATCTATTCAGACATAGAAGCAAAGGGGAGAAATGCATATAGAGGCAATGTGGGAATATCAAATGTATAAAAAGCAAGTAGAGCAAGTAATAACATAACTACCGTAATATGTCGCGTATAAGGCACACCTCGCGTATAAGGCGCGCCCAGACTTTGCAGATGTGATTGTAAAAGTAAAAAAAATCATAACTTGTATTCTAATCAACGGATTTTCAAAATTCAAAGACATATGGCCATCTTAGAGCGTCCCCCATCCCATTTTACCACTATACAGGGTCAAGGGAGTATTGGGAAAATTTTAGAGAAAAATATCTCCTAAATAATTCTGCTTCTATAAGGCGCACCAGGGGTGCATCCTCACGTATAAGGCGCACCTTATACGCGAGGTATTACGGTAGGAGCACGGGCTCTATCTCCTGTATACATGCGGTAGTTACCCTATATATAAAGAGGGGTTGCTTCATCGCTAGTCCCCACCCCATTGAAATAAGCTTGAGTACTTGCCAGTACCAGATAAACCAAAAGAGGCTACAGAGATTCATGTACTAAATTCAAAGTTAACTCGATTTTTTATTCGTTTTTTCCTATTTTTTTTATTTTGGGGAGTCCTCATTACAAAAAAAACTCCCTGTCCCCCAAGTGTTTCTCAGATCTCTTTTGAACTAAGGAAGAAACTTTTTTAAAAAAGTACCCTCGCAAGAGGCCTTAATTGGTTACCAATGTCTGATACTAAAGATATGTCCGCCATTATTACCCCATTCACACCAGCATGTAAGATAAGAAACTTATGGAAGACTCGTGATATATTATTCCAAAATTCAACAGACAATATCTATTTTGAACCCTACCTGAAGTGGGATATCAAAACACCTTCAAACACTTGAAATATATGGATCGTCAAATGGCGCCACATATTTTGCCTCCCTACTTGGACTTAATTGACAGTTTGTATTTTACACTTATGCTAATGCCCCAAACTCTAGTGCCAAAGGCACTAGTAAGTAGTATATGAAAGCAGGACTCTGTATATGGCATAAACATGAGAACTCGTCCATAGCCTGTCTACTCTGTGCAAAATAGACCTGTCCTAGAACTCTTTAGGGATGACAAAATGTATAAATGCATATTTAGTCATCATAATATGGGAGTGTCAACGGAGAGTATTTTGACACAATCTCAAAGGAAAAGTGCTAACAAGAGTCTGAATGGCACAGTCCTTATTGTAGTTGTGATAATAAAGGAATATGAAGCCTTTAGCCATTACATATCCATTAAAGGGTTAGAATATAGCCCCATCCCGTAAACATGCGCTATGAGGGGCGGCATGTACCCGTGGGAAATCTAGAGACGTAGGGAATTATTTTTCTGACTTATAGCTCTTTGAGTGTGCCATAACCCCGCCCCACCCCGGGTCAGAGTACCAAACTGGTTTCAGATTATATGAAGCCACCTCAGTGAAGTATACATGTAACTTCATCTTTTTTGGTATTTATTCAGCCAGAGGGGTGGGGGGGGGGTACCAGCCATTTCAGAGGACATCACTTAAACCTTTTATCCAAGGCCATCTTTTACTTGCATTATAAACAGATTATAAACCTAGTGTGAGGTAAATTCTAGTTGTCTGAGTAACTTGAAGGCTTGATACACCATTTATGATGCACCAATACTGTGACAGCAAGCGAATAGTAAACAGTAGGCTTACGTGATGATATCATGCTATTGTTTAGGGAGCAATCCCACAGGGCTGGCGAGTAACTCAGGGGCTGTGTCCATGCATCATGGCAACAAGGGAACATAATGCAGTATTGTATTATGCCACTATCATGTCTATCATCAATGTAGAGTTACGAAGCAGAAGTGTGAATTAATTATATCAATGAGGATGGGTATTTGTCTTGCATGTGTTTAGTATTTCAAAAGGGCTGCACATGCAGCTACCTAGTTCTAGATTTAATGTAAAGTATGTATCATGATATTGAGTGATGGTGGCGCCCCCTTGGTTTAGGTACAGAGGTAATAAAGATAATACTTTATGGGAGCCAGGCAGATTTAAACGACATTAGCCTCACGACATGTTGTTATGTGCTGCTGATAAAACATGTCCTCTGCCTCCAGCTCTGCACCTAACTCTCTGTACATGTATACATGGGGTATAGAAATGATGCCTTGACTCTTTGGATGTGGATCATCCTTTCCACTTAGCTGCTAACATTGTCTTTATGTAGTGCAACATACCTACTCCCTCTTGTTCCAATGTGAGCTGCCAGACAGAAAGGATGATTTATGTTTCCTGCATGCAGAGGGCATTCTGTCATATATTTTGAGTACATTGTAATAAGAGAAGGATAATTCCTTCCTAGCCCCTGGGTTGGGTAAGCTGGTATTTGGATGAAATGATGTATTTTTAATACGTCGCATGTACTTTACCACATGGTTGGTATTTGGAAGCAGGGCATAGTGGGAGAAAACTATATATATATATCTACCACCATGGCTTGCTTCCAGTCAGAGGATCAGGAAATGGAACCAGAAATACTGCTCACTCTTCAAACATAGGTTATATATTTGCAGTCTGAAACATAGGCTTGCAGAGTGTCAGGTTCATGGTCATGCTGGTGCTTGCTAGTGTCATTATAATGACGCTAGGTATGAGTGTAATACTCCCTTGGCTCAAGTCGCTGTAGATGCACGGTGGATAACTCATTCCATGGCATGGTGGGCATACAGCATATCTAAGTCATATCCACAGACTGAGTTGGAAGCAGAGGCATTACATTTATATCCGTGTGCCATTTTTCAATGAAAAATGGCACACGGCTAGAGACGTAGGCGAGCGGGCTCCAGGGGAAACCTTTCTATTTACCAGTTGTGATCATTGCTCATCGACCATCTTTACACATATTCTACATGAATACCACGGTTATACTATACCACCATAAACGAGTGCCTCCAATAATATATCGACCAGGAAAACTAGCTCGACACCTCTACTCTGCCTCGACGAGAAGGGATTACCCAAAATGGCGGACATTCCAAAGGTAAACAAACCGAACGGGGACAAATCTGTGCCGCTACTACCTCCTCTTACATATAATGCTAAACCCAAAGAAATAATAGACAAAATAAATGAAATTGACTCAAGATTAAACTTCCAGGCCTCTATTAGCCAGCGCACGCTTGAACTTCTCCAAGGATTAGAAAAGCGCATCTACGGTGATGAAGGCGCTGTCAAATCTAAAGTCACTCTACCACAGCTTGAAGCTCGCATTGACACCATTGACTCAGCGCTAACCGACCATAGTGACAGCATATCCAAAAACTCCAAAGATGTCAATAAAGTAAAATCTAGTTGTGACAGCTATGAAGAAAACTTTCTAAAAATGGAGTCTGATCGGAAAAGGAAAATCCTTGTAATAGATGGATTACAAGAAAATTCACCTGTTACGTTAAGGGACAAACTTGACCAGTTAATTCAAGACTTAGGCCTATCCTTTGACAATACTTGCGCAGAAGCCGTGTACAGACGAGGTAGGAAGCTTGATCCAACCCCACAACAGAGAAATGACCCCAAATTCAAGCCTAGAAACAGGTCAGTAATCGTCATATTCACTGCTACACACTACAAGTCACTAATCTTTGCTAATATCAGCAAATTGAGAAATAACCTCACCTGGAAAGGGGTTCATCTCTCTGACGACATGTCGACACAAGAAAAACAAATCCAGAAGGACCTTAGATCCATCCAGGCCCTAGCCAGGAGTAAACAGATTATCTCCAGAGTACGAGGGAATTCTATTATTGTTGATGGTGTAACCTACGGCTATGGTGAGCTAAACACCCTACCACATGGATTATCTCTTGAAAATGCAAAAACAATCGATACTCCGGACGGTGTAGCATTTCAAGGGCCCCATTCAGTCTTCTCAAATCTATATCCTTGCCAAATCCAGTACCATGGACAGATGTTTGATTCTGTTGAGAGGGCATATTGTGCAGAAATGGGTGTTAAATCTAACCAACCCCATGTTCTTCGCAAAGTTATGTCAGCTAACACACCTATGGAGGCAATGTATGCAGCAAAGTCCTGTAAAAAATCAAATGAATGGTTCGATGAGGAGGAAGCTACCATGTTCAAACTCGTTGAAACTAAATTCAATAATCCTCTCCTCAGGAATAAACTGACAGCCTTAAAAGGCAAATACATGTATGAAGCCACAGTCAACAAAACATATGGATGTGGGTATCACCTAGGTCAGAAGATGGACATAACAATAACAAATGTGGCCAGGTCGAACTTTGCTAACAAGTTGGGAGAAATTCTGGTTGAAGTGCGTAGACTACACACAGGTGAAGACCCTCTTAAAACTGCTGAGGAGGTTCGACTGGAAATGGCCCGAAATCAAGATTTGAATTTATCCCAAACATGAATGGACTCTACTTGATAATCCTAGTAACATACCGGTATATTTAACATAATGAGCAGAATCACTCTGTTTTAACCTATATGTTTGTGTAAACTTTTCCCTATGCCCAATATGCCCATCAAATCTAGCTGAAGACTCAATACCTACCGGTACCATGGGTGGCATAAAGGCCTATGCCCGTGAAATTGTACCGAAATTATCTACTAATACACTGTACCAATCATTATATACTGATTTAATCATTTATTATATTCCTAACTATGTACAGAATGGACTCGAGAGAGATTTGTCAAACCAGGTTGTACTCCAACTTTTAACATGTCACAAGACGTAACTAAATTGGCTGGCACCAAAGGTATTCATATTGTTCACTTAAACGCCAGAAGCCTAAGGGCTAACTACCCTACTATATGTACAGAATTATATAATGATAAGATTGAAATATTTTCCTTCTCTGAGACATGGCTGAAGTGTGAAGACCCTGAAACTTCATATCAGTTTTGTAATTATATTAGATATAGATTAGACAGACAAACTCTGGATGGTAAAGGTAATATTAAGACCGGTGGTGGTTTGTGTTTCTACATAAGACAAAATGTATCACATGATTATTGTGCATTTGAGCATTTAAATCTCTCTGAGGAACATATTGAAATTCAAAACGTTCTGATCAATAAGGATCATATGAAACCTATAATTGTATTTAATGTATACAGACCACCGAAAGAGGGTCTGAAACAAATGTTCATTGATTCACTATTGAATACCATTGATAGCATTAACAACATTAATAACTATGAAATTGTTATAATGGGTGATTTCAACTTTAATATAAGAGATGACAATGATATGGTAAATCAACTGTTAAATAAAATGAAAAGTCAAGGTTTCATGCAAGAAATTAAACAATCTACTCGTAAAAATGCTATACTTGACCTGGTTTTTACAAATTTGAGAAGAAACTATATCCAGACGGGTATATTGGAATCTTATATTTCTGATCTTCTTCCTATATACTTGGTTAGAAAGAAATGGCATATTGCACCCGTAAAGGTAGAGATTACTGGTCGCTCATATTTGAAACTCTCTGATGATCTTTTGTTTGCCAAATTTGATAGCTTTGACTGGACTACATTTAATCAGACTAATAGTGTAGATATTGCTTGGGACGAATATGAAAAAGCTGTTCGTTCAATCCTTGATACTTATTGTCCTGTACATAAATTTTCTGTTAATAAATTAAGAGATCCATGGTTCACTCCTCAGCTTATTGAACTTATCAGAGACAAAAATTCTAAATTGAAGGCTGCTCGAATATCCAAAGAGGAAAATGATTGGAAAGTTGCTGATAAATTAAGAAATAAAACTAATAAATTGGTCAGCAAAGCACGAAGATTATTTTACAAGGAACAAACAGAAATATACAAAAATGATCATCGTAAATTTTGGAGGGTTATAAATAAATTGATCCCAGGTCACGAAAATAGAGCTGGTGACATTAATTTGGTGGACCATGAAAATCCTAATACAACCATCCCTAGAAATGACACTTCTGATTTTATCAATGAGTATTTCTCCAACATTGGACCAAAATTAGCTACTAACATGCACATACCTTGGAAAAGTTATGATCCACCGACTGATAATTTCATAACAAATTTTCATACAAATGTTCAAGAAGTCAGCAGACTGGTTCATGACATTAATCCACTTAAATCTTCAGCAATAGACCAGATCTCATCCAAAATTTTAAAGAAAGTTTTCTCACATGATCCCAATAAACTTGTTAAAATATTTAATCTATCATTTACAACAGCCACTATACCAGCCAAGTGGAAAATTTCCCAAGTTACCCCTATCCCTAAATCTGGAAATTTGAAATTAGTAAACAATTATAGGCCTATCTCTTTGATTCCCTTACCCTGTAAATTAATTGAAAAAATTGTTCACAATAGATTGTATGGTTTCTTGACTGATGAAAATATTTTAACAAAATTTCAAGGTGGTTTTCGCCCTGGCTTCAGTACTGTTGACACCCTTGCTAAATTTACGGATGATATTAAGAGAGATCTTAATGTAGGCAATTCCACTGTTGCTGCTTTTATAGATTTGAGGAAAGCTTTTGACACTGTGGACCACTCTGTTCTTCTTACTAAACTTCATAACTATGGTATAAGATCCGACACTTATCACTGGTTTAAAAATTATTTATTTGGAAGAAAACAAATTGTTAAAGCAAATGGTATTGCTTCTGAAATGTATAATGTAATATGTGGTGTTCCTCAAGGATCAATACTAGGTCCATTGCTTTTTTTTAGTTTATGTCAATGATGTAATTAAATGTATAAAAAACTGTAAAATCAGGTTATATGCTGATGATACTGTGATCTATGCCTCGCATAATAATTTTGAAACTGCTAAAATGGGTTTACAGGAAGATCTAGAAATGTATAATACCTGGTGTGAACAAAATAAGTTGTCGGTTAATATTGCTAAAACCAAAATAATGATTTTCTCATCTTGTACTATGAAACTCAGTACTCTGTCAGCCAATATCACCATGAATAATATACTGTTACAAGTTGTACCTAGTTATAAATATCTTGGAGTCATATTGGATCCCTTACTGAACTATAGTCTACATATTAAAAACCAGGCTAAAACAATTGCCCATAAAACCTACTTATTATGTAACCTAAGGAAATATATCAATACCAAGCTATCACTAAAAATTTTCAAAACCACTATTTTACCATATATGGACTATGCTGATATCATTTTCCTTACCACATATGAAAAATATCTGGAAATGTTCCAGTATGCTCAAAATAGGTGCTTAAAGATTTGTCTCAATGTACCCCATCTCACTAACACTCGCTATATTCACCATATATCAAACTGTAATTATTTATCTGATAGAAGACAAATGCATTTATTGAATTATATGTATACAAGATCTAGATGTAATGAATATATAGACCATAGGCAGATTAGAACAAGACAGCATCTGGCTCCTACTTGTAAGGTATTATTTCCAAATACTGTATCCTATATGAAAAGTATTGAATATTTTGGTGCCGTAAGTTGGAATGCTCTCCCAATATACCGTCGTAATACTGAAACATTATTAATTTTTAAATCTAACAATAAAAAATTATTACGAGAACTAGTCCCAGATATTGGGGGAGCTGCTCAACTTTAAATCAATTATATCTACTAATTAACCTAATTCTGTGTTGCATCCCTTCTCTCTCGTTCCATTAATCAATATAACAGGTTAACTGAACTAGCATTATATTCCTTTATTACTCTATACTGTATTGGTACATTCTCTATTTTTTTTTTCATACACTTTCTATTGTTTCATGTGTGTCAATCCTCTACAATCATAAGCTATCAGTCTAGGTAGGACCTGAAATATCAACCCATACACCCTACGTGGTGGGGATGAGGTCCATTACCTTCTTTAGTCTCAGTTTTGGATACAAATATACTTCATATAGATATTATTTTGCTACATGTAATTGTCATTATACCTGTGAACTGAGCAATAAAGAGAACTTAACCTAAAAAATTTGCCCCCCCACCCCACACACACACATTCCCTTTCGAAAGGTCCTTCTTAGTCAACCATTGAAATGGGTCTAGGCCGTAAAATCAACATGGCCTTAAAAATATGCAGCATAAAACATGCAGCCACTAAAGGGTTAACTCATTCTCCCTTCAGTTCTGTGCGACCCTCGTGTGACATCGAATTGACAAACTGCCATTCAGGGGGCATTGGTTATATAGTCTTCAAAGAAGGGGCATCAGATCTAATAATGAAGAGGACTTTTAAAAGATGTCATTCTCTTTGAGAGATGCTTTTGCCTAACTATTCCAAGCGCCAACTGATCATGTATGTTAAGTGTAGCTCCACCATAACCATGGCATGCTTCATAAATGACACCCACATTGATCTGAGCCTTGAACAACTGTAAACAGTGCGGAGCGATTGAATGTAGGCCAATAAGATTGATCAATTCAAATAGCCTGAACTATTGACAATAATTACCAATAATAGATATATTGTCCCATGTGATGAGGCAGAAGAGAAGTATTTGTTAACAGGCCTCTGATTGGTCACTGCTCAGGAAGGCTTTTTCCTGATTGGCTGCCAGTTATCCTTGCCACCCTTTTCATTAACCCTGGCTATAAAGCCCCCTGTACCTGTCACACTCCATTATCTTTACATGGAATACAAGTTACCCATTAATTACCCCCTGATACCTCACCAATAACGTGCTGAGAGGGTAATCGTATGGTAACAGTACTGCCCTGGGCGTAATCTTTAGTTAAATCCAGGTGGCAGGACTACTAAAACCATGTCTCTTATCATGTTATATATCCATCAGGATTAAGCTTCTATTTTATATGTAAATTGATTGAAGTCAGTATGTTCCCTGATGGCCATCCCCATAGGATCCAGCTGATATGTAAGGTCCCTGTAGGCGTCTGCACCTCATACCACCCCTTCCCTCCCAAGGACAAGTCAGTCACCAGGGCCCTGGAAGCGAACCGGATGTAGAGTGAATTACCCAGAAGCCTGTGGTGGTCACATGATGTGTCATGTGGTTAGGAGCCTTGATGTGACCCAAGTCACAATGTGGCTGGCAGAAGAGGCCAGTTGTGGATGTCAGGAATGCATTTTGTTTTATATTTTTATTTGGAAATATTTTCCTAAAAGTTCTGATTTGATATCCTGTTATCTCACAGAACCTATGGACTTATTGCAAAATATAGACGTCAGTCTCCGAATGTCACTTTTGTAAAAAGAAATGAGTTTTTATAGGTATCCAGATTTTAAGATAAAGTGAGCCAGGGAAATTTGAAATTGTTTCCTTTCTCTTTTGCTTATTTCCATGATATTCAGGGCAATATATTGTGTCTTTGTCAGTGATGTTTGGCTACACAAGGCTGCACTGTGACTACAATAGTATAATACTAAGTATATATAGAAGCCCATTAAAACACCCCGCGGCCTTCAGAGGGTTATGGAGCAGTTGGGCGTCCTAACATCACCATTGGGACGGGCTTCCCTAGCCCACTTAAAAGGGTCTATATCTCCTCTTTCCTATCCCCTCAGGATGTGTGTGGTGCATATATGCACGGGCACTGACATATTCTTCTGTTAGATTATCAACCTGTGAAGCACGGGATAGCCACTTAGTGCCGCTAAAGTGCTGTAAAACACAAATCAATCAATCATCACCATTGGGAAGAAGGTGACAGTAGAGCGCCTGTACCGTAACCATGGTTACTGTAAAGGACCAGTTGCATCTGGGAACCAATCCCTTTCATCATTCATCCACTCATGAAACCCTTGTTGCCATGACAACATGATTGCCTTAGCAACCGTCATGTCGTCTTGTCAAGGGTGATTGGTAGGCTAATCTGTTACCATGGAAACCTATGGGAGCGACTTGTCACTCTGAACATTGGGGTATTCATGGTAAAGTATACCTACAGGGAGATGGGATATAGCAAGTTGCCTTTGTCCATAAGTGTGTGAAGGCAGTTATAGTAGTGTGCCTATCTCCACTTGTCCACCAAAACATGTAGGAAAATGCAGTAGTAGGCCCTAATATAAATATTATTCACCAAGGACATTTAGTGAAGTGAAATATGGGAAGATGAAGTCACTTTTTAATGAGATGATTATTTGGCTGCATAGTGCTTCAGTGCACTATATACCTTTGTTGTCGGGCCTCCCTAGCCCACTTAAAAGGGTCTATTTCTCCTCTTTCCTATCCCCTCAGGATGTGTGTGGTGCACATATGTGCGGGCACTGACACATTCCTCTGTGAAATTGTGTAATGTAGTTCTCGCCATGAAGATGACCTCAGCTGTCGAAATGGCGTTAAACATCTATTACTCACTCACTCACTCACTCACTCACTCACTCACTCACTCACTCACTCACTCACTCACTATACCTTTGTTATGTGATGATATGTGAATAAACTGCTGTGTGAATTACTCAACAGTGCTGCAGGATTGATAACTGCTATAGGATTGGCAGGATGCACTCTGTCAAAGATGGGGGAGGAGCCGATTTCAGATCGATTCAATAATCCCATGTTGGTCATGTATCTGGAAATATGGATGAGATGTTTTAAATTATTCTGATGGTTAAAATGGTCTGAACAATACAGATTGATGTGCCCATGGTAGTTATAGACAGGTCTGCCATAGTTCCCTCTCAGAACCCCTCCAATCCAGATAGTGTTACACTATGTAATAGTCTATGGGAAATGTCGATAACGACCCAGTTATGCCACCTGTTGCCATCATTAGAACCTTAGATCATTTATAAGTGATCTTTAGGTCATTTCATTCGTTTGTAATTTGTAATTAAAAAAAAACATCTAAATTAGTAGCAAATATATTTTAGTCTAAAGGGGTAATACCAGGTCTGACCCATCCTTCATACAGTGTCTCCCCATCACTGCCTTGGTGCCTCTATTACAACAGATATACACGAACCCGGGACATGAAGCTGGAACTATCATGCCGTTCTTTAGGGTTAAACTGCTTCCAGACTTTTAGATCTGATAGATAAGATGTCCTGTACCGCCCCTGGTGCCAAACTCTCGTTGCATGTGTGTAGCTCAATTTAGACACGTCGTCTTGCATCAGGCAATGTTTCATGGGGCAATCGGGGAGGCTGTTGCCATTCATGTGGGGAATGTGCGGCCGGGCATTACATGTAGGCCCACTTCCATATTATCTGTTGTATTTGGTTCAAACCGATTGGGGCATTGTCTGACGGAACGACAGACGTGGATAACAGGCTGCAGGGATATACGAGAGAGAAAAGGATTCCGAGAATTGGGGGCGGGGGAGGCGTCAAGGATACTTGTTTGATCCTTATTGTGTCCCTTATTGGGCGTGAAGGAATTCTACGGTCCCCCAACCCCCTAACTTCAAGAGGGGTGCAATCTACTACATTGTAATACTGGGCCAGAAAGAAATGTATAGTTGTGTTCAGGTAACATTTTCTAAAATCTTTTAGAAAAGTCCGATTTTCCCGCATTATTGTACCCATCATTGATTTCGATATCATTCACTCATGCCACATATTTATCCATAAATCAACATCCGATTTCCTATTTATAGCTCACGAGTTGCTGTCATGACTTGAAGACGATAAATATGACTAAAACATAATAACCCCACATTGTAGGCCTAGGCCTATGTTTTATTCTCAAAACTGAAGAAGAAATGCTATGATCAGCGCTGTTTTGCTATGTATACATAGGGTACATGATAATTATAATAATGTATATAACTATCTAGTGCAACAGTCATGTATCGTACCAACATGATTTAGGCCCACGTGTTGTTATAATAGAAATGTGTAGTAAAAATCATTTAAAAATCTGTTTTCCCCTTTTCAGATGATAACAGCCCCACAAACTTCATAGACCAGAAGAACCGTGGTACCAACGTGTCTCAGAAGGGTGACATAGTTTGGTGTATAGACAGTGTAGAACACAACTTCTGTGATGGTGAGTTAAAGCTTTATTGGTAGATGTTTCCCTTTAAACCTGCAGGTTGCACAAGAGAGTCATTGTAGTTGACCTTCAAATCACTAGGGGGCAGCACCGCATTAACGAAAGCACTGTAGCATCGCGGAGGATCGCTAAGCTGCCTGCAGGAACTCCTGACATTAATCTTTTTGTTCTGTCGTTTTTGTTTTGGATGCTCATTCTGCATGCAGTGTTATTTGACAAAGCTGTTTCTCATTAGTGAGACGACATATAAATTATGTCTAAGATAAATTGGATATCCTGTGCTGGTTCTGCACTGCAACATTCTCCCCCAGACGTCTGATTCTCCACTGTAATCTGAACATTGTGGCTGCATGGACAATCTATAAATATACAAAGAATATGAAGTAATAGGCCCTAATCAGTGTTAATAGAGATCATCAGAGTCATCAAAGGCTTTGCAAAACTCATTCAACCATGATGCAACCAAATCAATAATGGATCAATACCCAATATTACATTTGTATATATGTGGTTAAATATACCTTTAATTGCAATACTCAAAAATGAGGGATTTCTCCATGATTGGCCTACGTATTTGGGACGTAGAAAAGGTGGGTTTCACGTCAGTAACGTACGTTCCACCCCTCCGCGAGTGCTACGCTTGGGACTGCTAAACCTCCCTATTATTAAGATTTTTATCCACAACAAAAGTAGTAAAGATTTATCATTATTATAGTCCTACAGACTGGGGGAACTTTGCCTGTATCTGTAGCTATTTGTCTCTACCTGAGTAGATCAATAGGGCCTCAAGGGCCTCAAATCTAGCAATAAAAAAAGTGTCAGTTTGGATAATCAATATTATAAAATTATTTTGCACCTACTTTACGCTATTCTATCCTGAGTAGGCCTATATGCTGTTATATGATTTAGGTGTACCCTTTCTTTTATAGCACAAGATTTGTACAGATTTGGCCTCTAGTCTTCATGATTTCTCTTTTTCTCTGTAGAGGCGGAAACAATGGATTCACCTCATTTCAACTGTCCATAATGTGCCTAAAGTGTGCTTCTCACTCACATTCTCTCTGCCCCCGTGCGCTGTACGCGAGCAGCGGTGACACGGGTGTGTTTCAGGTACTACCAGGGTGCCTCAGGATCCCTCATCACCTCCTCACCTCCAGTGTCCGTCCTTAACAACGCTCCTGAACGGGTGAGTGCACAGCTTTAATTTAATTTTCGATCCAGCATAAGTGCGTGTACTTTATATGAAATAAAAAAAAAACAGGAGATAGGGCCTAATAGAAGTTACTCCTCCTGGTGGGTTCTAGAGTAGTTACCACTTCTGAACACTGCTTTTTGGCCCCTGGGGGGGGGGGTAAAAAATGTTGCCTCTTTTCAGCAAAAAAAAAAAAAAAAAAGCCAGCGCGCTACTTTAGTTCAAAAAGGGAGTGAATTTTTTCTGCTCTTCTTCTGCAGGGGGGTCATAAAAACTACTTTAGAAAAAAAATATTAGCCATCTCTATCCCGAGTTAGGGGGTGATGTTACACTCCTCCTTAGGTTATGGTAGATTTGGGGTGCTCCCTTGAAGGGTCCCAAACTGCTTGTACATTCCCACCCATGAATAGGGTACAAAATCCAGGGATGTGTTCGCAACTATAGAAAAGATAGGGAGTGACCCCAGGGGGTGACATGGGCCTTTCTGAAAATTGACAAGGGACGTGGAGCTTCTGCTAGCCATTTCTCAAACACTACGATCCTACCCCTCTCCCTCTGATTCCAACCACTCCTACGATCCAGTCCAATCATAGTGATTGACCCTTGGTGATCATGTATTACCTATGATTGCCTATACAGGTGCATGCCTTTTCCCTCTGTATCTGCTGTAATCGTAGTATTGACCCTGTACAATGAAGAATTCCCTTCCAATCCTGGCCAGGTCAGTGCGATTTCAGGGTGCCCAAAACCTAGTGTCTGAGAAATGACTTCCAGGTGACAAGGATATGGGAGTAGGCCGGGGGAGTGGATTGATGGGACATGGCCTTTTACAATCCAATAGCAAAAAGGTTACTTTTTCCAGTACATTGCCTAGGCTATATAATTTGACCATTTGCCAGGTCCCTATAGCAATCAGGGTTCTGCTCCCGAGAATAGGCCTAAAATCGACAAGTGAGGCTTTACTTAAAATCGACAAGTGACATGGGGACCCATAGCCTATATAAAAAAGACCCTCCCTATAAGCCTAATCATTTCGGATTCGATTTTGGCTAATTTCATGGAAATTTCCCGTGAAAAATGTTTTTTCACCTCTTGATATTATTTGTGTAGACTGCTTCGGCCTACTACTGAAGCCCATTGGAGTAAAAGGAAATTTTTGCAGTAGGCCTATTCTCTATCAGACACGTTCTATTGATGCGTCCTAATAGTATCATCCCGGAGTACTTATCATGTGCCATGATTAGGGGCCTATTGCAATTAGGGGGTAGGCCTAAACACCCTATATGGGGGGGGGGGCTATGGGGCTGTGTACAAATGACGTCATGCAGAAGGGGGGAGGGGGGGTCCCACTTGCCATGACCAAGCATGACCAGGGGGGAGGGGGGGGGTCATGGGCTGCATGACATCATGCCATCAAGAAATCACAATATGCTTTGGTTTTGACAAGAACAAAATCTTTTGTAATAAGATTTGTAAAGGTAGGGAAGTTTAATGCATTCATCTGACATAAATTTATTACCTATAGGCCCTACATGCATGCAATCCTCAGACATCTACTCGATGAGTGTCACTGCCATCAATGTCAGTGTAAAATCAAGGTGATGTCCAGGCCACTATAAGGGGGCACTACTACTCTATCCTACCTATACCAATTTAACCCATTTTTTAAAAAGGGCCACTGCTGCCCTCAGGATCTAAAATGATGCATCTAAAATACCCCTGAACTGCTGCTGTTGCCTCAGGGCAGCATCCATAGTAATCCATAGGCTTCTTTTTGAAAATGTGTGATATTCCCCCCCCCCCCCCCTGAGGTGTCAAAATTATTTTGCTCCTCCCCCAATCCACCCCCTCCCGGAGTCCCACTGTTGATAAATAACGAACACTCCCCTGGAGCTCTCCACCACCCTGTTGCTATTTTCACCGAGGGGATGCTTGGGGAGATGTAAAGGGGACCTCCCCCCAAACTTAGGCCTACTCTCCACATCTTTGTCTGAATGGAACTCTATTGGACTCACCTTATTTGCAGATTCTACAGTAAAATGCTGAGGTGACTCGATTGCTTTGTAAGATCATAAATTGGAACTATAATTGCAATAGATGGTCTCCTGAGAATTTGTGATGCTTTCTGAGATTTTTTTTTCTATTAGGTCACTCACTAAATCCAGAGTGTTCTGCCTGAAACCTATTTCTAGTACACTTGTATATGGTTCAAGTTACAGATTAAATCAATACATTCAATTTATCAATACATTCAAGCTCTTGAACTATATGATCCTTAATAATAACTGTTCTCGAGGGGGGTTCAAGTGTTGTATGACGAAACATGACAAGGGGGGAGGGGTCAAAAGTGGTCCAAAAATGCATGACGTCATTTGTACACAGCCCCTATTCGTGGAAATAGGCTAAAAAGAGGATATGTATATGCCTAATAGCTCATAATATCATAGGCCTACATTAAATCTTCTAGTTTTAGGTCTATATATTTTTCAATATAAGGAAAATAGCCCTATGAGGAAGGGATACCAATTGGTGCAATTATAACGCAGCTGGTCCCTATAGCCAAATGGTCCAATTTATAAATTGGACCATTTGGCTTTTAATTACACACCCTGACTCCAGAATTCTAGATTTTTCTGCTATCACCCAGAAACTGAGAAGGCTATAGGAATAATCACTGGGCAGGTAATAGTGTTTAGGGGGTTCAGAATAGGCGATCCCCGCGTACATAGACCACAGTAGGCCTCTATTCCTGCTCCTCACGCGGTAAGTTTCAGCAACGATCCTCAGTTTAAGTTAAAATGCTTCTTCCCAGACGGGGAATCGAACCCCGGCCGCGGCGGTGAGAGCGCCGAATCCTAACCACTAGACCACCTGGGATGGCTGGGGCTGTAAGCTCTGTTGGTCGGATAGCATTCTAAACATATATCTAGGGCAGGTCGGCTACAGTTCTAGATACGGTACAACAAATAGCTAGGCATGCACGCACCACTTCCTAGTGGGCACAAGTTGAATCGATGTTGATATAGCATGATTAGAGTTTGGCTATCGACAGCTGATGCAAAGTTGAAATGTAGGCCTAGTTGGATTTGAAAGTTCACAATTTTAAATAAAAAATCATCTGTGATTTAAGATCTCCACATCAGTGCTAATTTAATGTGCTCTGTGTTGATTCATTGTTAACATGTGCCTATACATGGGTGCTCATAATCTTTAGGACGTCACACCGTCACTTTTTAGGAAGGATGGTGCATCACTCCATCACATTTTTTTTATGTATATGCCAATGTACTGGGAACTTTTGATTGTGTCACGTCACAAACGTCATTTTTAAAACCCTGCATCACAAGCATCACTTTTTACCTATGTATAGGCACTAATATGACATTCTTTCAAACAGTTTTGTTTTAATGGTGAAAAAAATTCAGTGATGAATTGAGAAGAATATTTTAACGTCTACTGTTGATCAGATATGCAAATGGCATATCCATTTGTGGCACATTTGTGTGTGTGTTTTTTTTGTTACCAAGTAAAAGGTTCTTACTCACAAAGGATTTCCACTAAGTCAGTTTTCTCAACCCCCCCCCCCCCCTTGCTCATTATTAAGCAAGGTTTAACATGTCACCGGTCCAGCGACACACCATGTCAGAATAAAATTAAGTGTCCCCCAGGCTGGGCCCCCATTGCCTCTTGCAGGAAGTCCGTAGGGCCTTTTCATATATTAAAGACAAATCCCATTGGGACCATACTAGGGTTGTAGGCCTATATATGATACTTTTAGAGGATAAGTCCCTTGATAGGCCATCAAACTTAGTCAGCCTATATCAAAAGGGACCATTTCCCAGTATAGTGTCAACTTATTCATATCGGAGACACGTTCATCTCAGCTGCCCGATCTCTGACCTTATAACAGTGACGATGCTGATGACGAAGTTTTGACGTCTTCACGGAGGGCAGGTCCTGTATGCTCTAACTGAGGTGAGCGGACCCTTGCTAGCTTTAATACGCTGGGCATCTGCGGTCTGAAAAACCACCATAATTATGTAGTGGGGGAGTAGCGGGAGCGGAATTCAGGGGTAGGTTTCCAGCCCCAGGGGGGCCACTCCCTATATGACCTATAGTAACCATGTGCGTACAAAAACTAGCGGGAAAGGGGTACCATTTTTGGGTAGGGGGCGGGTCCCCCCGGATCCGCTATTAGGGGGTGCATTTTCGACCATTTTGGGCTAAAAGGGGTAGGTATTTTGGCCAAAAAAAAGTGAGCCAATTTTTCAATGTGTTCAGTAAAAATTGGGTATATTTTTAGCTATATTTATCAATTCACTCCCATCTAAATAAGGGGTAACACACAGAAAGGGGTACAGTTTTTGTAAAGCAAGGGTTTATCCCACCAAAAGGGGTAAATTTTCTTACAACTTTTGCGTGTGCCCCGCCATAAGGGGGGTGTTTTCATGAAATTTTGCCCGGCTAAAAGGGGTACCAAGTATAAGGTGATGTACGCACATGGTATCCATAAATTTGAGAGTGGCCCCCCCGGGTTTCCAGCCTATTGCTAACTTTGCATCAGGTTTGTTCTTGTGTAAAACTCCAGATGGCGTGGCTGTCAGGGTGCAGACTCATGGAGGCAAACTTGCCTAGGCTAGAGTTAGTAGAAGGCAAGAATTAGTGGGCGGTGCTAAGACTTGGCATAGTGGGCTTGCAGCAAAAGTCAAGTAGACTCTTTGAAAACGAATCTAAAAATGAATCAAGTGATGATTAAAAAAAACTGCACCAATTCAACCTGACAGGCCTGAGTGGCAGATTAGTGACAAAATTACCTATACCCGGGCCATGTTGGCCTGGTTATGATTATTCATGTAGTGGGGTGCAACTACCGCATTGACATGTATCATAAGCCGGGGCGCTCATAGATTTCAAGTAGGCTCAACCCCCAGCACTAATTCAAGACCAGCGCTTATTCAAGACTTAAGTTAAAGTGCATTAAAATTTGGATACCCCTGTACCCCCCGCGCTCATTCAAGACCGGCGCCCATTCAAGAACTAAACCTTTTACAGGCTAATACGGTATAGCCTACCATAGTTATTTCATACATGTATCTATATGCATGCAGAATGGATGTCTATTGTTTAGAATTTACTTGTTGACTTTTATATCAAATATGAGCAAGGATAATCCCAGCTTAAGTTTCGTTGTGCTCATCGATGGCGGGAGTGGGCAAATAGTAATAGAACGTAGAGGCTGAACAGTTGGAGTGAGTGAGTGAGTGAGTGAGTAATAGATGTTTAACGCCATTTCGACAGCTAAGGTCATATTCATGGCGAGAACTACATTACACAATTTCACAGAGGAATGTGTCAGTGCCCGCGCATATGTGCACCACACACATCCTGAGGGGGTAGGAAAGATGAGAAGTAGACCCTTTTAAAGGGGGGCTGGCATGGAAAATTAACAACATGGGTACCGATTCAAACAGCGATCATAAAATCGCGGGAATCAGCGGAAAATCACGATGCCCTGATTGGTCAAGGGGTGATCACGTGACTTTTTAATGCGGGCATGCATTACCATGCCAGGGACCCTTTAAGTGGGCTAGGGAAGCCCGGCTGAACAGTTAGCCTTAGGTTCAATATGCAGAGTCTAATAGATGCGCACTATGCAGAAATCATGAAGGGATGGAGAATTTTTCATATCCATCCCCTCATCATATCTCTCCACTTCCTGTCACCTTGACATGCATAGGGCTCTTTCCAATAAACTCTATACTTTGTCAAATCACTTCTGAAACATACAGTAAACTTTTGAGCAGCCATGTATGGGCACAAAATAGTTAGGATCCAGTGCACCGTGAATTAGGCCTCAATTAAGCACTTCAGGGGCAGCAGCAAATCTCAAGGTTCCATGTTCATTCTATTATCAATGATAGTGCCTGTATATAAATAGCGCAGCAGTGACGAGTTAACTAGTAGGGAGGTTTAGCAACCCCATCGAACGGGTGCAGGCCGATGTAGACGCAGGTATTTTGTGTATCACGTCATCAAGGGCTGTGTGAAACTCAATCAACCATGACGCCCCGGACAGCAAGCTCAATGTTGGTCTTATATATGTTCCACTATAATTGCATTTTAGATAGGATATAGATAAGATACAGCTGTAAAATACACACAGAACATAGCCAACGTATGTGTCTAAATGTATGTGAGATGAATATATTACAATATAGCTTAGTTCCAGCACAAAATACCTACGTATTATGGACGCAGAAAGAGTGGTTTTCACGTCAGGAACGTACGTACCCCGCCCCCATGTCTGCGTCCTACGCATGTAATGGGGTTGCTAAACCTCCCTATTGTTGCATTCATGGATCATGTCAACAGAATTGTATAGAAACTGAAAGAAATACACTGGCCACTGTCATATACAATTTCATCAGGAATTCATAGACAGCCTGCAGCCTACCCTTATCAATACCACACACACAGACATGTTACTAATTAAGGGCCATCATTACCGGCGTCTGGTGGGGGTCACATGGTGTCAATAACAGGTTACCATGGCAACAGGACGCAGCGCCATCTGTCCACTACACCATGCCCTACTTAGTCTGTACAAGGCCCAGGTGGGAATTAATCCTTTTAAGGTGGCATGATGCCTTATATCTGCATGATGCACCAATGCAGTCTAGGGGGCTAACCATGAAGCACTGCTTAAAGGTGCTGGTCATTGGGGAGTGCATTGGCATCATAATCATGCATGAATGCAACAAGGGCTAGTCACTACTCGAATCCTAGAACTTGTCTGTGCAAGGCATGAGTTGCATCAATATGCTACGTGGTCTTTAAAGGCTTAGTGGGTATCTATTTTGAAATGGTAATTCATTTAGATATATTTTGCAAGTGGTGTGATGGATTAGCGGCCTTCTGATGTGAGATAAGGTTATCGGATAGATAAATAAATGATGAGGGATGGATGGCCTTCCATTAGGATAGCCCCACACTAAGGGAACTCCCAAAGGATGCTACTCAAATACCCTGAGATCTCACATTTGTTTATTTGTTCCCAATCCCAGGGTTACCATATCAGGGAGTGTGACTTTAGAGATCACTGTTATGCATGTATGCAGGCAGTGTTCCTATCTAGTCCTATCTACATTAGCAAGTTACTCGTGCAGTACATTAGTACAGTAAATCATCCTTCTATAAATGACATGTAGATTGAGGCATCAAATTGACCACAACAGGCTCTCCTGTATAACGGACATGTACTTTAATATCCTGCCTGTTCTGCTTCTCGGTTTTCTAAGTCTCACCTCTCTTTAGTTAGCTTTGGTAAGCTGTCAAATAGCATACTCTACAGCTATCAGTGTCAACATCAAAGCCTTGACTCAATTAATGCCAGTCTAATATTACAGAGCACAGACTGATTACACACTACAATCCTGATATTACTCTTCATCCTCCCCCTGCCCTATTTGGCGGCTCAGATATGACCTGATTGATATTTGATTACCCCTTGGCTGATTAGCGAGGTGATTGTACAAAAACAAATTTCATTCTGTTCTCATCAAATTTCACTCTGTCTTCATCAAATTTCATTCTGCCTTCATCAACCCTGAAGAAGACTCCTGTAATCAGTCATAACTTTGATAGTATGTCTTACCAACACACACCCACATTGTTAATTGTTACATTTTCTGAAAAGTGCCCCATCTTAACTATGTGGCTTTATTGCCAATAAACTAATAAATACGAATGTCACACCCTGACAGTAAGATGATGGCTGATGGCTATACATTTTTCATCAAGATATGACAATGTAGGACCAGCTATAAACCAGCAATGCATTGCTGGATTATGTTTAGCCTTTTGGGGTGTATCAATTGCATATGTACGTAGAGTGGGTATTATGCATAAAGTGTGCCCTAGTAAGTTACTTACCAAGGTTGCATTCATGCATCATGACAACATTGAATACTGCATCAAAATGGCCTTGGCGAGCTAACTCTAAATCAATGACAAAGTATATATAGTTCTCTCCAGATCCTTGCCAAAGGACATTTTGAAAATGTACTCAGCTTATTAGAGCTAATTGGGTAACTAGTTTTGATTAGCGCTCCTGATGTTAAGGATTTCAATTATGGTAAGAAATTGTCATGGTGTAATGGTATTATTGTGAAAAGCCACAATGGATTACGTCATTATCTCCTAAGGACCACATACATATTCATCCAGTTAATAATATATATTTTTTTATACTTATTTACATTTGATACTATACCTTCGACACTGTGCGATTCAGGTATGGGATGGCTATTTATAACAGGGGTTTGTAGAGTCGTATACATTTTTAGAATTCATGGTGATATTTCAATCCAGTGTGAATTTCGTTGCTTCCTGTATGTAGACAGCGAGCGATAAGTGCCATAATCTAACACATTCAGATATAATCACTTTCTTTTGGTTTGATATGGTTGAAAGTAGAAAGCAGATCCTGTTTCAATCGATAACAAAACCTCCAGTCATATGTTGTTTGCCTCTGATGATGACCAGAGAAATCTTGCGGCATACAGGTTGTGTCTAAATTCAGGGTGCGGCTTATAGGTGGGTATAAAACTATAGAACAGTACTAAACCATATTTTTTTCAGGCTTATAGCATGCTCCTACACTCAGGGAGTTAACAGTAATTTTATTCACATACTATAGCATGAGGTAGCCGGGAATGTAGCCTACCAATGGAGTACTGGCGAGTCGTTCGCCACCGCTCCATATCAGCACGATCCTGAATCCTAAAACCCGTGTTTTGTCTGGTTCTGTTAGTCTCTGGATTTATCAGGCTTTTGCCGCCCTTTTGCGGTCAGATCGAGGGGCACGTGACCGGAAATAAGGGTGCGCGCACAGGACTGATGGCAGAAGGCAGAGATGATTTGTCACTCACAGGGACCTTCACTCTCCAAGCAGATTGCAATATAATATGTAATACCAGGGAGTCTATATACTCCCTGGTAATACCATGTGAAAATGCATGATATTATGGTCCACAGTTGTATACACGTACAGTGGCTTCACCTATACCGATAAGAAAATAATGCAGCTTGTGGGGCTATGTTTGATTCCATTGTCTACCTCGGCAGATTTACGTCGCCTCTGAATATATAATCATATTCAATTTGAATGCGAGTTGGTTGTTTTAGGGCAATTTCTAAAGATGGATGAGTGTGAAAATGGTAGAATAGGAATGATCCAACTTGTTGCATTAACCTGTGGAGGTGTGGCAGTTCACCCCCAATATCGTAAAATTGGTCCTTTATGGGTACTTCCCGGGTACTTCATGCCTCCGACCCTGTCACCATCAACTTCTGCAAATTGACCACCACAATGTGAGTGTGAAGATAAAACTTAGCTCTTTAACGGCAGCACATAGATACATGTAGTTCTTTGGCTCTTTCAAGGCCTATAGCACATTAATGCATCATGCCAATTGGTCATCATGATCCATGGATGCAGCCATCATTCATCAGGGCTATATTCAGCCGTTATGACCACTCTACGGGATTAATATACTGCTGGAGTGAAGCGTCGACATGATGCACTCCTGCATCCTTATTATTTTCAGGGTGACATGTGAAGTGCAGCACACCGGTAGACCTGCTGCACTCCTGTAGAGATTGCATGAATACCAAGGGGGCCCTTGATGGGGGGTCCCCAATGTCCCATGTCGATTTTAAGAAATGATCATGTCACTGTGTCGATTTTAAGAAATGTCCATGTCACTGTGTCGATTTTAAGAAAAGCTCATGTCCCCATGTTGATTTTAAGAAAGTGCCAATGTCCCATGTCACTAAGCTCAAAAATGCCCATGTCGCCATGTCGATTTTAAGGGTCTAGGGCCCTACCAAGGAAGTGCCAGGGAGTTACTGTCGCTTACTCAGCCTTCTTCATCTTCTCGACAATGAGGATAATGACTTGAGTTATTATGCCGTCTGTTAAGTGTTTAAGCTAAAAGGTGAAATGATTCTGTCTCCCTGGTTCTGGCTACATTCTTCCACAAGACTCTAGTATCATTATCAAAGCCGATATCTGCTTGGAGAGTGTGATACCCAGGTTGCCATGCACCTTCAGTATCACCGTCTATTAGTGTCGGTAGCGGCCACCTTGGTGACAAAAAAAAGAGCGAGAGAGAAAAGGTAGGAAAGGAAAAAGTGGCGGGCGCGGGAAATGAATGAAGAGGACGAATGTCGTCTGCTGTGAATGGACGAGGTGTGACTGACCACAGCTGGGCTGGGGTCGATGTAGGTCGATATTTAGTAGGTGAGAGGTGGGTGATTGGACGTGGGGGAGGCAGAGCAGTATTTAAACCTTTCAATGTTGCTGCACCTGTGAGGAACTTGACGGTACAGCATTCATTCAAGCTGCTCCTTTTTTGTCCATCTAGACCCAAAGGTCAACATGGCACACTAATGCAGCACCGACTGCATTTATATATTATGATGGCAAATATGGATGGAGGCCATGGAACCTTGAAGTATCACGTTGTCCCTAAGGATTAAGAAGGTTGTGGGTGGGTGATTGTGAGGCAGGTTGGGGGACGAGGAACTGAGGCACTCTTGATGGAGAGTGGTATTCACCTAGTCTTCCATTCAGCTTCCGATCGACTGTTAGTGATGGGATCTATTGATGCAAGGTCTATACATCGCAGTGCCAGTTTAGTTCAGAATTCCCTACTCAATTGATGCTGATAATGGCAAGATACTCAGTCGATTAAGATTCAGCAAGGATCCGACAAAGATCTGTCTGGTAATTCGCCCAGATAGAATAATACATGTATGTCATTCTATACGACTTATGGCAGAGAGGGGTCTTTCCAAAGTCAGATTACACCCCTTAGCTTTTGCATACAGTCATTGAATATTTTCCTGGGAAGGGTGGAAATGGGACTTGTCTATTCATTTTCAATAGTGCATGTGAGCTTTGATAGCCAATATCATATATCTGTTCTTTTTCCTTGTCCACAGTTGGGATAGTACTTACAGCAATTTACCTTTCACAAAGTGGTTGTATGACTTAGCTGATGCATCTAAATCCTAGTTTTTCATTGTCCCTTGCCTATTTTTAGATTAGGCTGGAGTATAGATCTCTGTGTGGGACTGGGGGGGGGAGAGGGGGGGGGGGTTAAGGGCACTGAGGATTGTTGATGGAGGGTGGAGAGTAGGACAGAGCAGTGGGCAAAGGTAGGGGCATTAGGCCGCTGAGTGGGGGAGCGTTCGGCAAAACATAAACACTTTCTTTTATATCATTTTGATATGAATGATAAGTTGAATGCAAATGTTGAGACTACAAATGAGAACCAGCAATATAACATTTGTGAAGTTCGTCTGCTAGAATGCCCTTTCATCCATGAATTGCTGTAACTCTGTGGGATTTGCGTGCAAATCCTGCTTTATGGGGTGGAAGGGTTAAGATTCAACCAAAGAAAACTTTATTTGTTGGGATAAGAGCATTTTAATCTTAGTCCATGATGGTACATTTCCGAACGCACCCCCTCACTTTGCCACCTAAAGGGATGACCTTGCTAATGGCCGCCCTTGACCTTGACCTTGTAGGGCAGGTTATCGACAAGTTAGTACCTGATGGATGCAGGGTGGAATCAGTAGGACATTTGTCGTGGTGGTGCTTTTATTGGCACTATAACTAGCACGTTGTCCAAGTTTCATCCCCTCTATTCCGGCTTTATGCATGCCCTGTCCGTTTGAAAGTCAGCACCCCCCCCCCCCCTTCCCGGCTCCTCTCTCTGAGGCTATTTCAGACTAACTTTCCCCTCTTTACTGCTTGCATGACTACCAGCTTCCTATACTATCGCAATCCCTTCCAGCCCCTCACCCACTCCCTGCCCTGCTGCATACTCGCCTTCCCTGCCCAAACAGTAGACATGTCTTATAAGTAAAACACAAACTTTATAATGTACCACAGATGTATGTATATATGTATATATATATATATATATATATATATATATATATATATATATATATATATATATATATATAATTATGTGTATGTGTATATATAATATATATATATATATATATATATATATATATATATATATATATATATTTCTCGACATAACCCGTAGTTAGCACTGTCATCATGGTGCATGATCTAAACACCAGGACCGTATGCAGGCATCATGATGACGAAAGAGCATGATGCATTGAATCACCATAGTCAGGTTGACCAGTGAGTAAGACGCCGACAGGTGGTAGTGTCATCTGACACCGGTAGATGACAGCAGATTAATGACACCATTGGACAATGAAGGTCAAATTAGGAACAATGGGGACACAATGAAGGTCAACCCCAAGGTCATTTTAACCTCATTACATTGAATGGCCTCTGCTAACAGATGCTCACGTGTGGGGTAGGATTGGATTAAGTTTAAATTGGTTTGATTTGAAATGATTATAAATGTACTCATATTAGAGTAATGAGATTAACTCTTTAATCTGTAATTCCCTCATGCTACATGCATGCATGATGCCATTTCCTTGTTCATAATTCAGTGGAAATTAAGGATGCTCCAAACCATTGACATGCCTTTTAAAACCCTTCTACCATCCCTCTGCCCCCCTTATCGCTATGAATGATACAAGAATGCAGCCCCGGTGAGTGTCTTGCCAATACTCATGCATTCATGATTCAGTCCCAATAAGTTAGCATATTGCACATTATCTATGGATACAGGGCTCGCAGTTCACCCTTTACCCTATATTAGTATTACCGGACGTAGGATGAGTTCATGGGCAGGGTCCATATCTAGTGTTCCATAGCCAGGGTAAAGTTACACTTTTCCTATACTACTTCTAGTGGTACTTGGGCCTAAACATGTATACATCCCCGGCTATACATCACTCTATGGCCGTAGTCAGGCATTTGGTGCGTTCGGCTGAGCTAGCCTGCTTGAAAGCAATCCAGGGTGTTCAGGGTTTATGCTTCGGACTCTTTGGGAGACTGCTGAAGTATGTTACTTGGTCGGTTTATAACCTAAGTCTCAAAGGTGGACCCCCTACGTCACAGAGGTCTAGGACTTAGGCAGTGTTTGGTCAGGAACACTCATAAACTTGTGAAATGGGAGAAGCTTACATTCACAGGAGTCACTCTAACTAGTATGTAGACCAGTGTAGACTACCTCTAATGTTCATATCGAAAGAACCAAAACCACACCAATCAGGAGAAATCCCGAGGCCCTCGTTCTAGTCACGTGCGGTTACAGACCCGCCCTCTGGTGGCCAGGTGTAGAGTGATCACTACCAATACGCCCTCTACACGCCCACCAGCTAGAGTTTCTCTGGGTTTCCGCCTTCTTCCAATCGTCTCTAACCTCCTCCATGCCTATGAAAAAGAGGGGCAAGCATGAGATGCTCTTTTTTTTTTAAATATATATAGCAAATATTCTCACTGCAACGAAATGGCATCTCTAAATCTGATACTTACCCAGTCCTAATCAGCATTGCCTCTCTTCTCAGTTTTTATCATATCATATGGTGTAGAATAGCGATATTTTCAACAAAAAGTATATCAGGTTATGTAGTTTAGGGATGGGTTGTCTTTTAAGAGTTACCAAAATAGGTAACACTAGTTTTGAGCGTCCACTTCCAACTCACCACCAGAGATCTAGCTGCAGACAGAGTACTTGGTGCTATATAATTCACGCTGTCTCTGGCTCCCACCAGTTCTTCCGATACCAATGCATTTCTGATGTGTTCAGGCCGTTACAGCAATCAGCAGTTGTCCATAAACAAGGACCGGCGGCTGTCCGTAATGGCCAGAAAGCTCCCATTTCGGTCCGACACCGTCATGCCTGTTGCTGCTCTATGTGACGAATAGGGACGAATACTGAATAGCCCAAAATCATTCCTCCACAAGATGGATAATCTCATGAATATAGCAAACAAAACGGCTTTTATGAAAACGTGTTTTTTATATTTTTAATTGACCTTTGTCACCAAGGTTCATAGGAGTATTAGTTTTGTTTTATTGTAATGATAAAACTCATTTTTAGCTACATATGATTTTGTAACATATGTAGGACGGCTACATCTTGTTGATAAAGGAAGAAGCCTGAAACCCGTTGCTTTTTGTAGGAATTCCCACTTTTGTAATTACTGGTACTCTCTGATTAATGTTCAATGAAATGACTAAAGTCTAGGGATTTCCCTACTGCCTCGTGGTATCTTTTTTTGAGTAGTTTAGGATAAATCCGGAAGCTCCATGAATACACTTATAAGGTCCTCGTACCACAGTTTGTACTGTCTCATGTTTAAAAGACCTCTTAACATTTAAAGGCAGGCGTGATACACATCGGGATATTTGGTGAGTATTTTGCCAACCTTTGGTCGACCCTTCGTGAGTCCATCAATTGTGGAAGCTGGACAAAAGGCATGGATGCAATCCTGCCGAGCTACTCGCTAATCCTGCCGAGCTACTCACTAGTTTTACATGTCCACATCACGATACCCGAACCAAATAAACACAAAGCCTCATTCAATGTAGCAAAGTAGTTTATATCAAACGTTTAAACAAAAAAACTTTATGTCTTGGCTATGTTGGGTAAAAGTTAAGAAGGATTTTATGTTTTTAACATGGTGCCACATAGAAGATATTTGTATTAAAGCCTCTCTTTCGATTTATTTCATATCATCGCCTTAGTGCAACAAGGTTGTAACTGCACTATTCATGTCTTGCAGGAGAGGCAAAAAAAGCACCCCACTTACTATAGCTCTTAAGTGGGTACAACAATATTACATTGGGGTCTGTAGGCACACATATCATAGATAGAGCTTCTATATTTTCATAGTAGCTAGATAAGGGTCAGTATGTGTTAAAACAGAAAACTCATTTTTGCCGAAATGTCAGTTACAATCTTCTTGCATTAAGGCAAAGATATGGGGATTTACATTCTTCCTGTTGAGACATCAATGCTAAAGCGGTCATACCCCGGCCCCTGCATTCTATATGTAGTATGTACACCACCTGCGTTCCCTCCTTCAAAGAAATACCCCATTTCCATGGAATTTTATGCAAAAAATACCCCTTTTTGTGGGAAAACGTTGACTTTTCAAGGTAGAAAAACACCCCTTTTTCTCACAAAATACTGACATTATTTTGAGCACCCCATTTTCTCACATTGAAAATAATTTGAGATATTGTCTCAGTTAAACAGCATAAATTTTATACCTGTGTGTGAATATTTATTGGCAAAATAAAGGAGGGAAATCCCCTAAACTACAGAAAGCATCCATGTTCCTCAAATTCCATGGAGTCAACCCATGAAAACACACCTTTTTTCTCTAAACCATGGAGGTTATTTGAGAAAAATCACCCCTTTTTCTTGATTCCAGGGACATTGAAATGAGATGGAAAATCACCCTTTTCCGCTGCTTTGGGGAACGCAGGTGGTGTACCTCTACCATAGAAAGTGCAGGGGCCGGGGGTCATACTGACTTGCCAATCAAGTGTCTCCTATCACCATTGGCATCTAGGTTGGCTTTGTAGCCACATAGATTTGATTCCTGCCTTGATATCCAAAGGTAATCACAGGTTGGGTTCAAATCCTGGTGTCAGAAGTTTTGAAAATGGCTCTTCAATTTTTCTCATTAGAGAAGCTAGGTTCAAACCTAATGTACTTTTACGTTTTAAATTATAAATGGCTTAGATGTATCAAGACGTTTCTTTGGTACTTAATTCATGTGAAATCGCATGGAATTGTTCTGAATGTTCTGGAAAATATTTAGAACACAACATTTTCAAATAATTCTACATAAGGCATCTACCTAGTTCATACCTAGAGACTACTTTCATTTAGGTTCATACACGTGTCTGTGTTCACCGGGAAGAGCACAGTGTGATAAAGGCTTAAAGTGTCACTTCCTTTTCACCAATGTGCAGAAATCTGAGCATCCTATATTAGGAAGCCTATGACATACATGACATAAACCACAACTTTCTCTATGATGTGTGGGCTATATCTCACACACTAAGTGTAGCTATATGCCTTGTCTAGACCCCGTAAATACACCCAGCCTTTATTGGACTTATCTTGGAGCCACCACCTGGAACACCTTCCTTAGTTCTTTATAGAAGACATACTGTACTGTCCTATTAGTCGTCATCACCCATGAGTAAAAATGTCTCTGGTATGTGACTCTCAAGTAATGCAGTCATTGATTCTACCATCCTGCCAAGGTTGATGTTCCGCCAAATACTCTGTCAAAGTTCCACCATTATGCACAAAAGCCGTGTCCCAGAACTTTGGTGTAGGTGCAGTATATACCGGTAACAATAATTGTGTATGAGGCCTTGCACCATGTTGCCCTCATAGGGTTATTGTTATAGGCTTGGGGAGACATCCAGGTCCATAAAGCAGCCCTCTACAACCCTCCCCACTGTGTGACGGGCATAATAATGGGATAAAGAGTTATTTACTAAAGGGCCATTGCCGGCCCAAAGACATAACCCTCTACTTAAGGGCAGCATGATGCTTCAGGGTTTCATGTCCTCATGATGCACCAATGCAGTGGTGTGCATGGTGAGTAACTTGCTTGGGCTGCATAAATGTATCAGGCCTACCCTGGGAGTGTGTGTCAACCAAATAGGATCAGTCTACTTATCATTATGCATCATAGAGGGCTACAGGTATAGTCCATGTTACCACTTCAGGGTTAATATAAGGAAAGGATCAACTACCTCCTCTTTGGCCTTTTACAGCCGAAATAAGATTTAAGGTGATGGGCATAAAACAAAAAGTTGAAAAGGGATACTGAGGATGGCGGATATTACAGGAACTACTTCAGCCCATTTCTTATAAAAGGCGAAAAAGTGCTGACATGGCAGAAAGGTAAAACGGTGTCCTTGACCCTGAGGGGACAGATAGTTCATTTTATCAAAGGACACCAAAGGATTTAATGCACAATGTTAAAGTGAGTTTATCTGATGGGTGGTTAGGGCCTAAAAATCAATCCTCTTTGAGATGTGCAAGGGTGTTCAAAAAGGACAAATTTCCCTTGCTATACACAACTCATATCTACTGATATTTGAATTGATTTTACTTAGATTTGGATGAAACAGATAGGTTTAAGCCCAAGAACCAATTTATGGTGGGCAAATATCAAGTTGCATCAAATATTAATGCATTGAAACAAGGTAAACTCGTGTTAAAGTCTCTGGAACGACATTGCTGCTCAAAAGGAAGACAAGAGGTAAAGAAACTATGTCTATCTCCCATATGCCATGTTTGAATTAGCTTTAAGCATTTTCTTTCGTAGGCATTCTTACATTTTGAGTGGAATTCAAACCTACAGAACATTAATTTTACTAAAATATCAAGATAAATTTTCTTACTCAGCACATAGAAACAGCTACTGAAATCGATTTGACCTACTTACGAACCGGAAGTGACCTTTTGACCTCGACTTTGCGCATGCTCAGAGATAAGCTGAATTCAAAATGGTGGACAGCGAGACGATCGACTTATGTTGTCATCAACTTTGCGCATGCGCAGAGATAGGCTAAATCCAAAATGGTGGACGGTGAACAATCGAGTTACATTGCCATCGAAACTGTTTGATTATAACAAAATAGAGGATAATTACAATTTCTTAATTCTTTCTATGGAAAATATGGATCTTTATTTGACCTACTTTTCACGAGCACTGATTGGTTGCGAGGTGGTTGCCATGGCAACAGCATGAAAACAAAATGTGTTGTTGTCATGCCAACATCACATGGACCGTATATTTCTCACTGTAGTATAAACGAATGGTAGGGAGCATTTATTATTAACAACAGGGGGTGGGTAGGTAGGTAGGTAGGGGTAGGTAGGTAGGGGGATAGGTTTATATAGGGTGTGCGTGTGTTATACACGCGTGTGTGTGCATATGTGGCCCCCCCATAAAATACTTAAGGGGTGCCCCCCACCTCATAGTTTACCCTACCCTACCCTACCTTACCCTATTTTACCTACCTACCTACCTACCTACCTACTTGAGCCTAGTTTACCTTGGTTATTTATTTTTTTATGTTGTGGTGGGAGAATGTTATAATGTAGGTGTAGGTATGGTAGGTAGGTAGGTGGGGTAGGTTTATATAGGTTGTGTGCGTGTTATACACTCGAATGTCTGTGTATGTGGTTTTTCCCATAAAATACTTAAGGGGTGTCCACCACCCTATAGTTTATTTTGCCCTACCCTACCCTACCGTATCCTATTATACTTTCTACCTAACCTATTTTATTCTATCCAGTAACCAGCATGTTTTTTGTCCCCTACATTATAACATTCTCCCACCGCAGCATTACAAAAATAAATGACCCTATCAACATGTTCAAATTAACCTTTTACATGCTGCACCCTACCATAGTATGTGTACCCTTATCATAACATTTTCCCAGCTACCACCACCACCGCTGCCGCCCATTGCTGCTTACTGGTTTGTAGATGAATAACAAACAATTTATGTAGGGTAGGGTATGGGGTAAGGGACACCCCAGTAATGACACATGCAATGACTGACACCCCCTTTCAAAAGAGACAACATGGAGAAGAAAAAGGGTTAATATAGATGTTAATACACTCAAGCATGAAGAGTTACATGTCAAATGCAGACATCGTTCTAACAATTTTCTTTTTTTTTCATAAAGGATACATGTCATGTTAAAATAATGCCTTTAACCTATGTATTCTTTCTACAAAAAGAAATCTAACATTTTAGCAAAAAGTTTACAAATTTGCCTAAATGTTACAAAAATGTCTACTTTTTACACACAAGGTTTTCCTTATTTCAGCAGAAATGTTACAGTTTTGACCAATGTATTTCTTTCACAAAATGAAAGAAATGCAACATTTTACGAGAAATTTTACAAAAAAAATCCTACTTTTACACTTACACACAAGATTTAGCTGTGTGCAACAGAAAAGAGAGAGATTTTCATATGTCCAAGGTCAAAGTGCTTACACCGTCTTGACACACGTTTTTTTGATAACTTAATCCCTGTTTGTTCTGCAAATAAGTACTGACTTGATGGTTTACCACTTTGAATCCTTTGTTGATCAACATAGCGCTTTTCTCGATTTGCAAAACCTTTTTGTAGTCTCCAGCTGTTAATGCGTTTTGTTTTTAAATTACTCCTTTGCAGCTCGTTTTTTAGGGGTAAAATTTACCGACAAGCATTAATCCTGGAACACTAGTACCATTGAAAGTGGCGTTGTCTTTTCATCCTTTGGTTGTTGTGTCTTATATGTGACATTATGTTACACTTTTTGGATGATTATACCATGTTCCTGGTAAAGTAGGTTTATAAATAAATCCTAATGTGAGTGAGCAGTGTAGAAGCCTACAGGTTTAATTGGAGCTAACTTTTGCTATATTCTTGAAGGGATTTCCACCAATGTACAGTGAAGTAGTTTAAAAAGTAGATGTAAATAAAGTTCCCAAGTGTTGTATGTTGTACCCTTGATGTTAAAATCCTGGATTGAGTACAAGGTAATAGTAGATACAGTATATGGGTGGTCAGAGAGCTTGCTATATAGAGTGGAGAATTTCCTCTAATGTACAGTGAAGTAGTACAAAAAGTAGATGCAAATAAAGTTCCAAAGGTCTGTATGTTGTATCTTTGATGTTAAATCCTGGATTAAGTACAAGGCTGTAGATACAGTATATGGACGGTCAGTGTTGCTGTGTAGAGTGGAGAGTCAGTAATGAGAAGAGCTCGGTATGTAGAATGGAGAGTCAGTGTGAGAAGAGCTTCCAGGAAACGACAAGCTTTGATTAAAAGCAGGCTTGGTCACATGGTAAACAAAAACCATGTGACTGGTCATGTCACAAAGAATGTGTATAGAGTAGCATTACTAGGACTCACCAACAGATGTGTTTGCATTCAGTGTGTGGAAGCGTGGGAAGTTGAGGCTGAAAAACAAGATTGATATTAGTACATATATGTAGCAAGTAGAGCCACAGTACCATACATGATTAGCATTATAAAAGAGGCGCTTCCCTGTCCATTTACCAGGAGGTAGATGATGGTGATGATGATAACAGAACGATGGGAAATTCATTCAATTGTATGTAAGCAACCCCAAGCCAACAGACGATGTCTAGAAACAGGTCCTTAAAAAGACACACTAAAATTATCGGGTCAAGATCGGTACATTATTTTATGAGGAATGAACATGGGATTCCTGCAGGTATCAAGGTAATGATGACATAAAGCAAATACTTACGGGGAGCTAGCAGATAGTCACAGAGATTGAAATCAGCATAGTGTGAAAGTGAGACCTCCATCTCCAAGCTGACCATATCTACGTATAGACCTTGGTTATAGCCGGAACTGATGGGAGAATAGCCACTTATTATGTTTAGCAGTGAACCCCAAGGAGCAGATGATGAGGTTGTAAGTAGGGCCAAGGCAGGTGAACCAGCAAGGATGGTCCGTAGCAATGGTGCAGTGGAGAATGCCGACAGCTGACCAGAAGCACTGGTGACCAGAGGCAAGTAGAAAGAAGTTGGTGTTGACGACAGGGCAAGAGCCAACATAAAAGAAGGTGAGAAGGCACGGCCGGGATTAACCCCAATTGAAGGCGCTATGTGAGAAGGACCCGGCTAAGGTGATGGAATGCACACACTGGAGGGTCCAGCTTGAGGTAAAAACTGCGACTGGATAGACTGACCGGAAGTAGGCACCAGAGGCACACCAACGCTGGACACAGGGCGAGTGCCGCCGTGCCCCCCTGAATATAAAGGAATTGGGCATGGGGGCGCAGTGGCTACCCCTGTGGTGAATCTGGGGTAAAAGCTGGAAAACACAACGGTTAGGGCACTGCTGCACATTTGATATAAGCCGTGTCCATGAGACTGAGCAGTGCATAGGGTACTACAAATTCCGGTACCCTTGTTATCATAGTCTCCATTATATAGGTGAACCTTTAGGGCGGTGTTGGCGGTATAGCCACAGTGCTGGATCAGTGCAGCCTGGGCAGTGCTAAGGTTGGGAAGAACGGCAGTTAGGGGTCCAACATGGACGATTCTCCCAGGTATAGTGTGGGTGTCATTGTAGCAGGGTGATCCCAGGTCTTGGGGCACAACGAGGTGGAGTTGCCCAGGCCTACATGCTTGTCTTTTGCCATGGGATTCCCCCTCAGTGAACCATGTCTGAATGATTAAAGGTCGTGGTTTGTCTGGCCCTGCCTATGGGACCAGGCAAATAAAAGAATACTTGCTATCCTTTGAGAAGAGTAGGGGAATGAAGCCCCGGTAGCAGTTTTCCCCCTCAACCCTGCTCATAGATGTGGTCATTCATCTCATAGATTCGGTCATTCATAGATTTGGTCACTGCTGTGTCGGGCAAGCAGCATATAAATACCTCTCTAGCTGTCTGGACATGCAGCTCTGAAATACCTGTCCAAACAGAAAAGAAAGGACATATTGTCCGCGGACCACAGAAAGCTCTGCTAACTTTTAAGTAGTATTAGTGGAGGTAAAATCAACCAAACCAAGCCAACATCTTCGAGCTGCTGAGAAGCTTTGAACGAAGCAGGTATTAGTAGAGAGTGAAAGGATATATCTAAACGACCGTTGGTGAAATGGACACCAGAACATGTTAATGTTGAATAAAAATCTCTATAAAATCATGGTGCCAATGATCTAAGTGGCAGCTCAGCCGATAGGTAACCAGCAGATTGAGACATTGAGATATATATTAACGCTGATTCTGATAGTAAAGAATTGATAACTATCCTGAAAGGGACCAGCTGTATATTTGAGCATGGAAGCCAGACACAAGTATAGGAGGGCCAAAGTCTCCAATGGCACCAGATGGCTATGGGGGAAACGGCAGGTTCAGAACCATCACATGCATCATATGGTTTCTGTTGTGGCAGTGCCTTAGTAGGGCAGCGGGCATGAGTTTTGATATTAAGGATAGGATCGATTTAGAGGTAGCAATAAAGTCAGGAAGAATTATTAGTATAGCAGATTCGGATCATGTGTCCCAGGAGTTTGTATTAGAACTAAACCAAAAATGTTGTCCCCCCACAAAGTGTCAGCATGTATAATGAATGCATACAAACAATTAATGCCGTAACTGAACAATCTAATACTTCAGTCGTATACACCAGGATATGCGAGATAATAAAACTTAATGAAGAATGATTGGACCCGGCTATTACCATGAAATGATAAGGGTACGGCAGACAATCATACGTGACACACTAGAGTTGATACCGGTCAGAAACAAAACTACTAGACCAGAGAGAGCAGAAATTCCAGTACTTAATGTTTTCTCAGAATTTACCTACCACATATTTGAAATTGCTTGGACAAAAGATGTAGAGGCAGTTGGAGAAAAAACTAACATCATGAAGGGGACACAGAGGAAAATTTATAAAATGCTAAGAGAGCTCGCCACAAAGGGGGATGAAAATTTCAAGAAAGTGCAGATTGAGCTGGATAAAACCCTACAACAATGGAGGATGTTGTTCACAGCACAGGCGGAAATATTTAAATTCCAGGGGTATCTAGAAGACCGTATCAATCAGAACACTTTGTTCAACATGTCTATCTTTCAGTCACATATCAACGTCATGTTAAGAACCAAACTGGATATGTCCTCCACTTTTTACTTTTCCTTTTTCCTTTTACTTTTTCACTTTTTTTACTTTTTTTACTTTTTTTTCATGAACGAGATACATAGAACAGCTAAACTGGTCAGGGAAATAAGAGAAGGTATTAAACACAAAATTTCACCAAGACTTTTCTCACCAAAAACATTCAAAAGATGGTGGAACAAGCAGCAGCCCTATAACTAAGTAAGAATTACCCAAAATACTCAGTGACCTTCATAGAGCCAGATTACTATTACGAGAATGACATAGTTACATGCTACTAGGATAGAGGAAAAACATATTTAAAAGTGAATATCCCAGTGATGACTGGTGAACACATTTTCAATGTATATCAGCTGGTGATGAAATATCTATATCCAGGTCAGGGACATATTACATCGTCACACCAGTGGTCACATGGTCAAGCTGCATTCGGAAAAAAAATGTAGCAATTTTGTCCAAATGTGCCCCACATGCGAAGAGTGAGCGAAAAATCATGTATAGCTGCACTCATCAGGAACAACCAGTTACTATGTGACATACAATATGTGGCACGTCCCATTTATCCAGCAATGGCAATGGGAGATAACAAGGTGTTAATCACTGGACCAGAAGTAAAGGGGCAACTCTTGTGTGGGTCGCAAACCCCACAAATCATCACCATCCATCACTGCAGTGTAATAGAAGTGGGGTGTGCCTTTCTCACGGCGGGTTCCTGGATGCCGTATAGTCTAAAAGGGTGTGCTAAAAAGGTATTAAAAACCAAGGTCCATTTCTCAACAAATTAACTGTTGAAAATGCGAAAGTTAGATTACGAATGGGTGCCAGCAATGATTGACGCTTAAACAGGTTTTGGCTGTCAGGCAATGTTAGGGACGCATTAGAGTAGAAGGCGCTAGAAACTAACAACACGGTTAAGGTGAAAATGGCATCATTGTGTGCAGGGATGGTCTACTAACTCTAGAGGATGAATTAGGACAGATTCAGCTGCAATCTACTCGCATGTCAGCTGGTGAGTATGTAGGTGTCATACTAGGGTGCCTCATACTGATACTATTGGTATACTTAGGCTGGAAGAGGCAACAGGCCATAGCCGCAGCAGTTATAACCGTCTTCAGGAAAACCAGAGCCGATACATTATGGGAGGACTTGCCAGGACCTAAGTTACCCCAATGCCCGGATGAGAGTAGCTGTAAGGACTCTACAATAACCGGGTTGGTTATTATAGTAGTAGTATTAATACTAGTAACCATATATACCTGATTAGGAAGATTAGACCAATGAAGAGGAAGAGACTACAGTATAGAATATACTTGGAGTTATCATCAGACTCCATGAACAAAGTAATCCATCTGGACACCATGTCTTTCAAAGGTCTATAGGGGAGCCGCTGGTCAAGGAAGTGGTGGTATCAATAACAATAATTAATTTTACAAATTTACCAAAGAATTTTACTTTTTACATACAAGATGTACAACAGACAGAATACATGTTAAAATATGGCCTTAACCTTCATATTTACAAAATAAAAAGAAAATGTAATATGACATTGTAGCAAACCTCCATGTCTGTTTTTTTTTTGTGGATAAACAGTGGTCGACATAGTCTTAATTTTGCGTTGGATGAGGAGTGGTTGCCATAAACGTACCATAGTGTCCAGTATGGAATTAATACCATAGAGTTAACATAGGGTTTGAATATGCAGTGGGACCATAGACTTAACATTGTGGTGAAAGAATGTTATGATAGGGGGTAAAATCCGACGACTGGTTTTGATCCTAGAAGACAGGTACCATGGGAGTGTTGCTGCTGCTGATGTCTTTGATCCTAGAGGATGTAGCACAGATGGTCCTGAACAGAGTGTAACATGCAAACAGCATGTAAACTGCTAATTTGTACATGGTGACATAAATCCGTTTATTTTTAATGCATTCAGTGTGTGGAAGCGTGGGAAGTTGAGGCTGAAAAACAAGATTGATATTAGTACATATATGTAGCAAGTAGAGCCACAGTACCATACATGATTAGCATTATAAAAGAGGCGCTTCCCTGTCCATTTACCAGGAGGTAGATGATGGTGATGATGATAACAGAACGATGGGAAATTCATTCAATTGTATGTAAGCAACCCCAAGCCAACAGACGATGTCTAGAAACAGGTCCTTAAAAAGACACACTAAAATTATCGGGTCAAGATCGGTACATTATTTTATGAGGAATGAACATGGGATTCCTGCAGGTATCAAGGTAATGATGACATAAAGCAAATACTTACGGGGAGCTAGCAGATAGTCACAGAGATTGAAATCAGCATAGTGTGAAAGTGAGACCTCCATCTCCAAGCTGACCATATCTACGTATAGACCTTGGTTATAGCCGGAACTGATGGGAGAATAGCCACTTATTATGTTTAGCAGTGAACCCCAAGGAGCAGATGATGAGGTTGTAAGTAGGGCCAAGGCAGGTGAACCAGCAAGGATGGTCCGTAGCAATGGTGCAGTGGAGAATGCCGACAGCTGACCAGAAGCACTGGTGACCAGAGGCAAGTAGAAAGAAGTTGGTGTTGACGACAGGGCAAGAGCCAACATAAAAGAAGGTGAGAAGGCACGGCCGGGATTAACCCCAATTGAAGGCGCTATGTGAGAAGGACCCGGCTAAGGTGATGGAATGCACACACTGGAGGGTCCAGCTTGAGGTAAAAACTGCGACTGGATAGACTGACCGGAAGTAGGCACCAGAGGCACACCAACGCTGGACACAGGGCGAGTGCCGCCGTGCCCCCCTGAATATAAAGGAATTGGGCATGGGGGCGCAGTGGCTACCCCTGTGGTGAATCTGGGGTAAAAGCTGGAAAACACAACGGTTAGGGCACTGCTGCACATTTGATATAAGCCGTGTCCATGAGACTGAGCAGTGCATAGGGTACTACAAATTCCGGTACCCTTGTTATCATAGTCTCCATTATATAGGTGAACCTTTAGGGCGGTGTTGGCGGTATAGCCACAGTGCTGGATCAGTGCAGCCTGGGCAGTGCTAAGGTTGGGAAGAACGGCAGTTAGGGGTCCAACATGGACGATTCTCCCAGGTATAGTGTGGGTGTCATTGTAGCAGGGTGATCCCAGGTCTTGGGGCACAACGAGGTGGAGTTGCCCAGGCCTACATGCTTGTCTTTTGCCATGGGATTCCCCCTCAGTGAACCATGTCTGAATGATTAAAGGTCGTGGTTTGTCTGGCCCTGCCTATGGGACCAGGCAAATAAAAGAATACTTGCTATCCTTTGAGAAGAGTAGGGGAATGAAGCCCCGGTAGCAGTTTTCCCCCTCAACCCTGCTCATAGATGTGGTCATTCATCTCATAGATTCGGTCATTCATAGATTTGGTCACTGCTGTGTCGGGCAAGCAGCATATAAATACCTCTCTAGCTGTCTGGACATGCAGCTCTGAAATACCTGTCCAAACAGAAAAGAAAGGACATATTGTCCGCGGACCACAGAAAGCTCTGCTAACTTTTAAGTAGTATTAGTGGAGGTAAAATCAACCAAACCAAGCCAACATCTTCGAGCTGCTGAGAAGCTTTGAACGAAGCAGGTATTAGTAGAGAGTGAAAGGATATATCTAAACGACCGTTGGTGAAATGGACACCAGAACATGTTAATGTTGAATAAAAATCTCTATAAAATCATGGTGCCAATGATCTAAGTGGCAGCTCAGCCGATAGGTAACCAGCAGATTGAGACATTGAGATATATATTAACGCTGATTCTGATAGTAAAGAATTGATAACTATCCTGAAAGGGACCAGCTGTATATTTGAGCATGGAAGCCAGACACAAGTATAGGAGGGCCAAAGTCTCCAATGGCACCAGATGGCTATGGGGGAAACGGCAGGTTCAGAACCATCACATGCATCATATGGTTTCTGTTGTGGCAGTGCCTTAGTAGGGCAGCGGGCATGAGTTTTGATATTAAGGATAGGATCGATTTAGAGGTAGCAATAAAGTCAGGAAGAATTATTAGTATAGCAGATTCGGATCATGTGTCCCAGGAGTTTGTATTAGAACTAAACCAAAAATGTTGTCCCCCCACAAAGTGTCAGCATGTATAATGAATGCATACAAACAATTAATGCCGTAACTGAACAATCTAATACTTCAGTCGTATACACCAGGATATGCGAGATAATAAAACTTAATGAAGAATGATTGGACCCGGCTATTACCATGAAATGATAAGGGTACGGCAGACAATCATACGTGACACACTAGAGTTGATACCGGTCAGAAACAAAACTACTAGACCAGAGAGAGCAGAAATTCCAGTACTTAATGTTTTCTCAGAATTTACCTACCACATATTTGAAATTGCTTGGACAAAAGATGTAGAGGCAGTTGGAGAAAAAACTAACATCATGAAGGGGACACAGAGGAAAATTTATAAAATGCTAAGAGAGCTCGCCACAAAGGGGGATGAAAATTTCAAGAAAGTGCAGATTGAGCTGGATAAAACCCTACAACAATGGAGGATGTTGTTCACAGCACAGGCGGAAATATTTAAATTCCAGGGGTATCTAGAAGACCGTATCAATCAGAACACTTTGTTCAACATGTCTATCTTTCAGTCACATATCAACGTCATGTTAAGAACCAAACTGGATATGTCCTCCACTTTTTACTTTTCCTTTTTCCTTTTACTTTTTCACTTTTTTTACTTTTTTTACTTTTTTTTCATGAACGAGATACATAGAACAGCTAAACTGGTCAGGGAAATAAGAGAAGGTATTAAACACAAAATTTCACCAAGACTTTTCTCACCAAAAACATTCAAAAGATGGTGGAACAAGCAGCAGCCCTATAACTAAGTAAGAATTACCCAAAATACTCAGTGACCTTCATAGAGCCAGATTACTATTACGAGAATGACATAGTTACATGCTACTAGGATAGAGGAAAAACATATTTAAAAGTGAATATCCCAGTGATGACTGGTGAACACATTTTCAATGTATATCAGCTGGTGATGAAATATCTATATCCAGGTCAGGGACATATTACATCGTCACACCAGTGGTCACATGGTCAAGCTGCATTCGGAAAAAAAATGTAGCAATTTTGTCCAAATGTGCCCCACATGCGAAGAGTGAGCGAAAAATCATGTATAGCTGCACTCATCAGGAACAACCAGTTACTATGTGACATACAATATGTGGCACGTCCCATTTATCCAGCAATGGCAATGGGAGATAACAAGGTGTTAATCACTGGACCAGAAGTAAAGGGGCAACTCTTGTGTGGGTCGCAAACCCCACAAATCATCACCATCCATCACTGCAGTGTAATAGAAGTGGGGTGTGCCTTTCTCACGGCGGGTTCCTGGATGCCGTATAGTCTAAAAGGGTGTGCTAAAAAGGTATTAAAAACCAAGGTCCATTTCTCAACAAATTAACTGTTGAAAATGCGAAAGTTAGATTACGAATGGGTGCCAGCAATGATTGACGCTTAAACAGGTTTTGGCTGTCAGGCAATGTTAGGGACGCATTAGAGTAGAAGGCGCTAGAAACTAACAACACGGTTAAGGTGAAAATGGCATCATTGTGTGCAGGGATGGTCTACTAACTCTAGAGGATGAATTAGGACAGATTCAGCTGCAATCTACTCGCATGTCAGCTGGTGAGTATGTAGGTGTCATACTAGGGTGCCTCATACTGATACTATTGGTATACTTAGGCTGGAAGAGGCAACAGGCCATAGCCGCAGCAGTTATAACCGTCTTCAGGAAAACCAGAGCCGATACATTATGGGAGGACTTGCCAGGACCTAAGTTACCCCAATGCCCGGATGAGAGTAGCTGTAAGGACTCTACAATAACCGGGTTGGTTATTATAGTAGTAGTATTAATACTAGTAACCATATATACCTGATTAGGAAGATTAGACCAATGAAGAGGAAGAGACTACAGTATAGAATATACTTGGAGTTATCATCAGACTCCATGAACAAAGTAATCCATCTGGACACCATGTCTTTCAAAGGTCTATAGGGGAGCCGCTGGTCAAGGAAGTGGTGGTATCAATACCAATAATTAATTTTACAAATTTACCAAAGAATTTTACTTTTTACATACAAGATGTACAACAGACAGAATACATGTTAAAATATGGCCTTAACCTTCATATTTACAAAATAAAAAGAAAATGTAATATGACATTGTAGCAAACCTCCATGTCTGTTTTTTTTTAGTGGATAAACAGTGGTCGACATAGTCTTAATTTTGCGTTGGATGAGGAGTGGTTGCCATAAACGTACCATAGTGTCCAGTATGGAATTAATACCATAGAGTTAACATAGGGTTTGAATATGCAGTGGGACCATAGACTTAACATTGTGGTGAAAGAATGTTATGATAGGGGGTAAAATCCGACGACTGGTTTTGATCCTAGAAGACAGGTACCATGGGAGTGTTGCTGCTGCTGATGTCTTTGATCCTAGAGGATGTAGCACAGATGGTCCTGAACAGAGTGTAACATGCAAACAGCATGTAAACTGCTAATTTGTACATGGTGACATAAATCCGTTTATTTTTAATGGAGAGGATGTTATGTAAAGTAACTCCTTTCTTTGATCTTGAAACATATGGCACAGGTGGCATGACAGTGTTTACCATGTTGATACGGTCATTTATTTTTTTAAGTTGTGGTGGGAAAATGTTGTATTGTTGGATGATGTATTGTAGCATCGTATATGCACCAGTTCAACAACTAGTGCTCATGAGTTACAATCATCAAAGCGTTATAGTGTATCATCTCAATGCATAGAAACTATGGTGTAGCATGCACGATGAAAAAATAACAAAATTTACTTTTGCGCCTGAAAAAATAGAAAAAAAGACTCTTCTTACAAGGAAACATAAGATGCCAACTTTTAAAATCTATAGCTGGTTTAGAAAAAGATACAAAAGAGTTTAAAATGTCAAATTTTGTAATGCTTAATTCATTTGCGTCTATGGTATATAGGTTTACTACCTATGTACACACTTACTTACACCCGGCATTGTGGTCACATAGCTAGGGGCTAAAAGCACAAGTCAAATTTGTCATAAGAGTGGTGTTGTTGTTGTGGGGGTTGTCGTAAAAAAAAAGGTAGTGAAACAGGAGTCATGATCAGCTGAGCAGTGAGTGAACCTTGCACCATCAATGCTCTCAGTGGCTACTCGGTGGTCAGTTTAAGTGGGGTAATACATACTGGGAAAAAGACCTAACTAAGATTTAAACGTAAACTAGGCTAAAGTAGGTAGGTACGTAGGTAGTGTGCAACGCGCGTCGGCAGCAACAGCAGCAACTTTGAGGAGCTCACCTCACCATAAAACAGCAAGGGATGATAACCAAGAAGGGGTGCAAGCCCCCTTCAATTTCACTGACTGGGGGAAAGAAGTTGGTCTTAAGAAGAAGTTCATGGATTTACTAAGAAAGCAAGACCTGGATTCTGAGCAGGTTTTGACTACACTCCTGCCTGGACAAAGATCAAGCAACCAGACAAACCAGGCATTATTGGAAGCAGGCATGGTTCTCAACCAACTCTTAAAAGGGTCCTACTTAGTCTGCAGCACTAGATGAGCAGCTAAACAATGGTGCCAAGGACATTTCCACCCATGTTCATCTAAGGACACATCACTTGGATTTACTGGCAGCAAAACAAGTGGGGCACAGGGTTACAGACAGTCCTCTGGGGTTACATGAACAAGTCGCCAGTGGACAGAACAGCTCAAACAATAGAACCCATATAAATCGTGTAATTAGGTGAAATAATGCCTCTAAAGACTCTCAAGCACAAACTAAAGTTTACACATCGCCGTATGCAAAATGGATTAAAAAAGTGTTAGCTTTTAGCACCTACATCATAACATTCTCCCACCACAACGTAAGAAATAAATAATCAAAGGTAAACTAGGCTAAAGTAGATAGGTAGGTAGGTAAAATTGGGTAAGGTAGGGTAGGGTAAACTATGGGGTGGGAGGCACCCCTTAAGTATTTTATGGGGGTCCATACACGCGCATGTATAACACGCGCACACCTGATATAAACCTACCCCCCTACCTACCTACCTACCTACCTACCTACCCACCCCCTGTTGTTAATAATAAACGCTCCCTACCATTTGTTTATATTACAGTGAGAAAAAACTAGGTCACATGCCCATATACAGTCCACGTGACGTTGGCATGACAACGCCACATTTTGTTTTATGCTATTGCCATGGCAACCACCTTTCAACCAATCAGAGCTCAAGAAAAGTAGGTCAAATAAGGATCCATAATTTCCATAGAAAGACATAAGAAATTGTAATTATCCTCTATTTTGTTATAATCGAACAGTTTTGATGGTAACGTAAGTCGATTGTCTCGTTGTCTGCCATTTTGGATTTAGCCTATCTCTGCGCATGCGCAAAGTCAATGACAACGTAAGTTGATCGTCTTGCTGTCTGTCATTTTGGATTTAGCCTATCTCTGCGCATGCACAAAGTTGAGGTCAAAAGGTCACTTCGGTTCATAAGTAGGTTAAATCGATTTCAGTAGCTGTTCCTTTGCGCTGAGTTTGCCCCTATATACTACTACTGTTTCATAGAATTATGCCATGAAAGGGTACAGTGTGTATCGTCAGTCGTATTTTAAATTAGGTGTAACCAATGCACATTGTAACAATAAAGCTGAACGAAACAAGTGTTAAAAGAAACTGAGATATCAAACATGACATAGACACAATATAGCTACAAATATATATATATATATTTATATATATATATATATATATATATATATATATATATATATATATATATATATATACACATACACACACACACACATACACCTTACGATCATGCTTTGATAGCTTGAAACATATCAAATATTCTCCTCTCATGATCAAAGATCTATGCTCCTAAATTTTTATGTTAACTGCTTAAACCGTAGTCAGCCTCTACCTTTAGGTCCCTCCCCCCACCCACTGTGAGCTGCCCCGGTCGTCCACCGCCAGGTGTCATCTATGTAGTAATCACGTGACAGCTGTGATGCCGCCACTGCGCATGCGTACACCGGAAGTGAGCCACACAGGCGCTGTGAAGGACTTGTGTCGGCGTTCGGAAAGTTTTGTGATGACTTTATGATCAAATGGAAGGGTCCACATTGTAAATGAAAGTCAGAGAAAAAGAACATAGGGTAAAGAGAGTTCAAGTTCAAGTTCAGTAGGTTTTTATGTCATGTTCTTCAGTCACGAAAATGGGCCGACAACATCCTCATGGATATAATAAATAGCATTTTTGTATATAAATAAACAATTGAGAATACATGCCCCAAAATATGTTGCATGATAATGTACTTTACATTTAATAAGATTGTACCGGTAAGACGGCATGATTTTAATAAGATACTGCTGGGGCATCTTGTTCTGCAGCAGCTAGAACTAGTGTTTCTATAAATCACATCAGTTAATATATACATACAATACATACAATAGGTATGCACATGCTTATCTCTAAACAGCTTAGGATTATTGAATATTTCTCACAGATTGGCATGCTATAATACTAGAGCAGTCTGTATTTACTTATAATAAGTGACGATATCACAGTGCCTGTCATCATATAATAATAACAAACTCAATCAGTACATGTGACACATGTGGGCGGATTAACCAGTCCCTGTAAATTTATGCAGCATATTTTGGGGGCAAAACAGCTGATTAACCAGTCTGCCTACAATGTTTATTCCAAGCATATGTGAATTAATCACCTGCAAATGTTTGTGATCACTTTGGCGTACCTTACCATGGAAAACCCTCCCATGTGCCCCTAACAGGGTCCAGGTAATCACTTTAATTGGTTCCAGATACAAAATCAGTGAGTCTTTGTGCAGGTAAATGAGGCGAGATCAAGGTAAAGCTTGGTTCTCTTAAATGGCTCATACAGTAATGTTTTGACATTTATTAAGTGGGAGAACAGAAAGAAAGAGAAAGGTGCAGTTTCAGCATGTTGGGTGATGTGTTTGGGGGAGAGGTGGACAATTCCATGTACCTCCGAGTACATGTATATAGATACCAATTGTATTTCCAGCTTGATGCACTTATTCAAGACGAAGACAATAAGCAAGTACATTGAAGCACTATGCAGATCTCAAAGGTATATCCACAGCAAATTGCATTCCAAGGTACCATGAATTGGAAGGTCAGAGAATTTCAATATGAGAGTTGTGTGGTTTTGTGACGTCTCCATAATCAAACAGTAGTGAGATGCCTTCTCCAGTCTACTCTCATTGGACACTGTTGGCTTCTTTTGGTGAACAGATGGAGGTTGCTCCATTTGCTGTTTGCAGTGAAGAATGCAGGACGATTGTTACAATTATTTGTTTGAAACAGTCCTGGCAGGGAGTTGTATTGAAACATTCGTTTCTAATTGAAATCAAAGAACACATCTTCGGATATCTTTCAAATAAAAATTATAATAATATATGATAAAATCATAATTTTATAACCTGAGAGACTTACAGAATTCATATTAATAATGATAGAATACTCCAAAATGATTTTAATGGCCTGAAATATAAGTGATCTTCTACAAGATGACATTAGCTGCCGTCGCCCTAGTCAGCCTAGTTTGCCTGACTCTCTCTGAAGGGGAGCAAGACTGTATTCGACTCTCTTAAAACGCGGTCATGTTGGAGCTAGTCTGGCTGCTTTATGAATGGCCCTATGGTAGTTCTGGATGCCTCCCACACATTTATACGAACATGCCTCCTCCAGGGGCTGGGCTATTGAAAGTAGGAGTAGGAGGAGGTGCCAGGTGTCCGCGGTAAACCTGCATGGATAGCATGATACCTCAAGGTGAACATTATGATGAACCCCATCACCTCATAAAGGAACTAATCTAAAGTACACAAATGGAGCAGTTCAGTAAAGTATGAAACATCCCTACCCTGTCTCAATGAATCACAAATACAGCACAGATGAGTTACTCGCTACTAGTCCAAAATTTATGTATATCAAGTTCCTGTCCCAGTAAAACACCTTGCTGTCCTTAAAAGATTAAAGAGCATCTTCCCTACTGGGTCAGTGTGTTTATATGCACACTAAACACACTGGAGGAAACAACTGTAGTAGCATTAGTAGTAAAAGTAAATTCATCTCTATAACAAAGTTACTGTAAACAGTGCACATACTGTGTCTATCCACAAGGATATCTATATACACCCACATGATGCATGGTGCGTATGGGAACCAGTGTCCACAGAGGAGTAGCTAATTAGGGTGTTCCCAGAGGAAAGAGGAGTTATGGACAACTGGAGTTGAATGTCTGCTCACCATGGTGGAATACAGGAGATCTATATGATGGAATACGTGAAAACTTCACCAGTTGTAAAACCTTTACCGGGAATGAGGAAAATACTGGATTTGTTTTGGGATTGCTGACACATGTACGCCTTGGAGTTACCACGAAGACTTATATGTATACCTTCTCAAACTCTTATCTTATACCTGCATAATTGCTCCATACTACCAACGACACAAATATCAAATATGCAGACAAAAATTGAGCGGGTGAACCTCTCTCTAAAGACGTTGTCATCCAATGAGGAGACAATGTCTGGGGATTATTCAGTTGTGCACATGACGAGGCCAATGGGTGCGACAAATTCGATTAGAACATCGCAGCAGATTGGTAACACTTTTAGAATGGCAGACTGGCCTTACAATATGCTTCCAAATGTCTGCATTGTTATATTGATATATTATTTTTCGAGATATACTTGAAGCAAATGCTGAGACGTTGTAAGGATCTGCTCTATAGTTGAAAGCACCCGGTCCTTATTTGATGCCGACTTCAGTTCTCTACATCGACACGACACAGAATGTTACAATTTACATCAACATAATTTTGACAATAGGATTTGTATGTCTTGAATCTAGATCAGTACACCATAGACAGTGGGATTTATATGGCAGGAATCTACATCAAGACAATATAGACAATAGGATTTATATGGCAGGAATCTACATCAAGACAATATAGACAATAGGATTTATATGGCAGGAATCTACATCAAGACAATATAGACAATAGGATTTATATGGCAAGAATCTACTTTACATCAGTACCATACAGTCAATGGGATTTATACTGCCAGAATCCACATCACCACAATGCAGACACCCCAGTAGTCCAACTCTACTGTATAAACACAGAAGTACCCACTTGTGTGTTCCCTGACTCGCCATAATGTAAATCATGCACGAACCATGGTGAGACCACTCTTTTTTCATGTTCCTTTTTTTGTATTCTACTGAATTTTCCAATACATATCATCTGTAAGGCTAGTATACATGTGTATATATATATATATATATATATATATATATATATATATATATATATATATATATATATATATAATATATATAGGTAGTCGCTTTGGGTTTCATGTCAATCCCTCTGATGTATATCTATAGTCCTTTAGAGTGGCAGCAACGGTAAGTTGACTGATGCTGCATAGAATGAATATTGTTTATCAAGGCATGCATATTCCAGGGTTTCCACTGGTCAGTTAAAAGTCAATTAAACCCATTTTTCTTTAAAGGTCAGTTAAAAGTCAGCTAAGAAGATATTCTGGGGAAAAGTCAATTAAAAGTCAGTTAAAAATGGTATTTTGACCATTTTAAAGGGGTGATTGTCAAGATTTCATGCAAATTTGCAAAATTGCTTTAGTATCCTCGATTTGGAGCTGGTGAATTTTTTCATGAAGCCCATGAATTATCCAATATTTAGTCAGGTAAAAGGCGATAAATGTCAGGTAAAAGTCAGTTAAAACCATGACCCGTAAATGGTGGGAACCCTGTATTCCATTGAAGAATCTTTCTGTTCTTGATTGGAAATTAAATGGCAAAGATTTCCTAGGGGTACAAAAAAGAGAATATAATATTACCAAATGTTATGCATATATATATATATATATATATATATATATATATATATATATATACATATATATATATATATATATATATATATATATATATATATATATATATTTATATACTTCCCTTGGATACTTGATACTTTGCCATTTTACATGATAATAGCGACAGCTGCTCTTTCTGTCACGGGCGTGGACTGGTTACCAGACTTTGCCAAAGTAACCCCTCACCTCCGTAATCAAGGTCTGTGCATAGCAAATAAAGGCACCAGAGGGCAGCACTGTTCCCTTTAGTTTCTCACCCTTCTATAGCATATGGATAACACCTACACAGACTAAATCTGGTAACCAGTCCACGCCCATGCTTTCTGTAGCTTCTGTTCCTACCCTCGACCAGAGAAATATGGGAGTATACGACACAACCTAGGCTTATCACCATAGACCATGGCCTCGTCCATTGCGTTAACCATCAATCTTCTGAGGGTTGTATAATGGGTCGATACTCCCTGTCCTTTGTTAGCATGATGCACAAATGCAGCCCTGGCCAGTGACTCGCCAAGACTGCATCCATGTATCATGCCAGCCCTGTGATGCAACAATGTTCTTGAGCAATTCATACAGGTTGTGCATTATCACAAACCGGTAAAGACATAGCTTGTGGCACTCTGTCACCCTGAAAGGTTTAGGCAGTTCAAAGGGCTGGCATTGGCTCAGTGAGGATCACAGTGTAAGAGGGCCCTCTGATCTCCGACATTGATACTTTGTACATAACGAATACCTCTAACCCTTTTACCGGCTGTACAACATAGTGCTTTTTCCACTATGTGCTTCTAATATTCAAACAAGATGAATACCAGTGTCTGCATTGGTGCATGATACTTAAAATGAGCATGAAGCCTTGGGGCATGATGCGGTCCTTATATCAATATGTAACATATTACGTTACATACTCCACACAAGATACTGTGTTAACTGTTGACAAACCTTTCTATGCAGCAAAGACTTGGCAGTGTAGCAATGTGTAAATTGATCAGGTTTCAAAAAGTTACCGAATTTCAGCTTCACAATGTACAATGGAGCAAGTAAAACAGATAACTATAGACAAGTCAAATAATGAAAAAGTGAAGGTAAGAGGGATTGAATAAACAAGTGACCACAGTAATCGGCTAGGTACAACTTAAACAATCCTCTTTGCTCTTGGATCCCTTAGAGTGTGGATATGTTTGACATGTAAAAAGAAGACAAAGTGGTGTCTTGCAAAAATAATTGAAATGCAATTAGGGACAGATACATTTATCTAATAGTTGGTTTTGGTTAGGCCGTAAGTGGTATGAATGTGTTGGACGTGTCCACTATGAAAAGTTTTTGAGCTGGTGTTGTGTATGATGATGACTAGGACTTAGTGTGCACAAAAATGAGCTGCAATATGTCTCTATGTTTGTAGAAGGTTGGTCTGCTTTAAACATTTAATGGAGACATGATATTCCAATATTCATGCCTCCCTCTCCTTATGAGCAAACCCAGGTGACTCACACAGCATGGACATAGGAAAGACAGTGTAGGATTACATAAACCCCACAAGTTTAGAATAAAAACATTGATACAGTATAGCAAATTACTATCCAGAACTTCTTTGCTGTATCATGATGTCAGATGTAATAAACATGAAGCCTTAAGGCACCATACAGGCCTTTAAGAGTTAATTAATAATGTATTGTAGTCCTGCTGTAACAACCCTGTAGGGGATAGGTCCTTCCTAGCATTTTGGGGAGAAATTTGAATTTTCAAAATTGAACTTCATTATAAGATGGACCTGGGATCGCGGAACAGACTAGAGTATAATTTGAATACCCAGGTGTCTATGAAGAGAGCTATGTGTGCCTTGTCTCTATTTAACCATGGCGATATGCTAATAAGTCAACAAACATGACGGACGCTGAAACATGGTTCATATTTCGTCCATATCAATAGGCTCAGACATATCCTGTTATCATATTTCTTGAAAGGCCAGCATCTTCACATTACGTACTATTCTACATTTCGATTATTGAAGTTTATTATATTATTATTCTAGCTCTATTGCAATGAAACTGCCGTAGGTCTCGCGCACAAGGTGCTGTAAAAATGCCATTTTTCCCCTATGCAGAACAGAACTAAAGTGCTGCATTGGTTATAAATTGAAGTTACTGGAATAGAAATGAACAGCTAGTGAGGGAAATTAACTTATTCGGTGTTCCATACAATGGTACATTCCCGCTAATAAGTGCCTTGTACAAAGATTTGCACCTTCCCTAATATACTCACTGATAACAGCATACTTCAGCAGATAACACTAACAAAGGCCCTGCAGTACCAGACCCCTCCTGATAGCCTCCACTACCCCCTACTCACTGACGCACCCTGGAGGATCGCACTGAGAGGTAACCATGGTAACCAGGTGACTAGGGCCACTGGAGGAGGTATTGAGAGGGGAAGGTCACCTGAAGGTCACAGTGGGAAGGTCCCTGTGTCCGTGATAGGGCCTTAACAATGGAGAATGACATTTCACCAATGTCCAGGAGGAGACGAACAGCCCATGGGCAATGCCTTCGGGGGAATGGGGTCAATGACCTTCTTGAATAAAATCCCAATTTAATTGTGATTGCTGCAGCTTTTTTCTGTCCTCTTCCAAATCTCACTGGATCAACAATTTGAATCCATACACAAAGCGGAACAATTGTCCTGGACGTTTGCCTATCAGTCCGGCTAGGGTTTCAGCAAAAAGTATCCCAAGTATTCAAATTCAATTCTCCGCTGGAGTTTCAAACCTTTAAATGCACCGTACCCCGCTGTCGCCATGATGTATTCATAATGTAATCATGCCAAATAACTCAGTGCTATATTTCTACATCATGCCAAGCTTTTGAGGTTGATACATTACCAAGCAGTCACCATTATGTACTGATATAGTTCTAGTGTGCAGTCCCCTGGGCTATGCTACATTATTAGATTAGGATGACAAAAGGACATAACGTGCGAGGCACGATGTTGTCCCTTGATGGTTAATACGTCCTGAGGAGATAACGATGGAGGTGCAAGAAACTAGGTGATGTTTTATTGAATCCTATATTGGTCATAATATCTTTCTGACTGCAGAATGATATCCTGTTTTTAAAAAGAACTCTAATACTACGCCATTCTGTCTACGTGAACTCACTGTGACCCTGAAATGTTGGTATGATATCCCAATGTAATGCAGGTAGTTTAGTTAGAAGTGCTACGTTGATGCACAAGTAGAACACAAAGTCTCTTCTCCCTCCATCCTTCCATTAATTATCTTCACCTTTTTTACCCCCATCATTTCCTTTTAAATATTTCATTTGCAACTAGATCTAATCTTTGCAGTGACACATATACATATGTGCATAACTGTATGCTGCCTGTCTGGACATGTCCATTAGACTAAAGGGAGCACCGTAGTAATATGAAACCAGGCGTTATTAGACACTGAAATATAAGCCGTCTAAGAGTAGAAATATTAAATTCAGAACCCAACTCTTTTCTCTGTTCCCAGAAAATGTTATCAAATGTGATTCTGGTAAAATCCTATCAAGAACTGAAATGGGAGTCAATGTCCTCGGTGATATCTCCCCTCGGTAAAAGAACTTGGCCTTTTCCGAGACCTCCATTTCAAGGGCCTCCATTTTATTTGTTGAAGGGCAAAGTTACATGTCTTTTAAAAGTCCCATGTAGCTCAGACCACTGATATGCGATTATGTCCGAAACTTTTGTTCGGTGTTATTAAGGTCGTTCACATTTTATCAATCAGCATTTTAAGAAACTGGGAAAGTTGGCCGGAAGGTTTACGGAAACCTTTGGCTGTGTATTCTCATCTCAAAGTACTACAGAGGGGATGGGTGATTTATTGTACACTTCCAGTTGGTTATCATATACATATGGGTGGGGATGGCGCGGGATATCTTGTATAGCAAATACAAAATGCCCTCTGCAATTGTGGATCTAAAGAGTCTACGCTGCTAAAACTATAATTCTTTTTACAGCTGATTTGCAATGTTGATTTTCTCTCAGTTGATAATTCCACCGTCTTTATAATAACCTACCCGTGTTCCTTTGTTATTAGTATAATCTCACACTTCTCTGTTACCGTCTGTTTCAGGGAGCGTCTCATGGCCGAGTGAGAGGCAAGCAGCAGCCGTCCGAGCAGCTCTCCCTACTCCGCTTTACTATAAACGGTACGTGCCGGTTTAAATCTATGAAGGCCATCCACTGGTTTAACCATACACCTTGTGTCAATGATGTAGGATTGCAGCATGGCCCTTAAGGATTGATACTGTTCCGGAGGCTCACTGTGATGCATGCATGCAGTGCTGGTCGTCATCATCGGTGCATCATGGGGACCTAGTTACATGAGCCTTAATAATTTGAAGTACTCAAACTCTCAATGGGTATATCTTTCTTCTGTTTATTTCTCTTTGTATGTCTGCAATGTAAGTTCTCTTGTAGCCTTCTTGTAGACTGATTTCCTCTGTGAATAAAGGTATCTACATGGACTATGATGCATCTGACGCATGTTGTCCAGGCATATCTATATATTTCGCCCAGACGGATTATTAAGAAATATTTGATTAGCATTCATACAACGTGTCAATCCTATGGGGTTGATTCATTCTCAAGGGTCCCATAATGCACCTAGGCAGAGCCGCTACTGTGTTGATACACTAGGATGGCTAGACGGCTTTAGAAACAGCTAGATGTAAAGCAGCATGGGAAAACTCTATTACATGTAGTAACCTCTGTGGTAGAGCAGACTCTAGGTTTCTATTTTTTTTTACAACAGGGAAGAGACAAAAGGGTCAGTATTCTTGGAGAAAGTGTACCCTTATGTCAATTTAGGTCAAGGAAGTGAATGCCAGACAACATTCAAGAACCTTTGGTAGAGGAGAAGAAATTTTTCGTATATATTTGTGTGCAATTCCCCTTCCCCGGGTCCCCTTCCCCCTTCTTCCAACACAACACTGGTTCCATGGCTAGACGTACAAGGGTCGATGGTAGTAGACCTACTGGTAAAGATGGGGAAGAAGGGGAAGGAGGAGTTTTCCTGTGTTACCGTTAACATTGCCACGAGACATCCTGCCACAAGGGATGTCTCATGGTTGGATTGGAGTGGGTGTTGAGTAGGGAGACAGGGAAACATGAATGACCGAGTGGCTCCACCCTTTTTGTTACCTATATCCCTATTTAGCACTTGTCAATCAAGACATGGTCACATTGTGTAGCTCCACATTTGAGCTTACCTTCTTTTCAGCTCATCTAAGTAGTGTGCATCAAACAAGCTCTGTGTCATCATCAGGTTATCTTTTCTTTAAAAGGGAGAGTCTGGCATTGAGAAGGGCTTTTATTTTCGTTACAAACCTACTATATTATAATTATTGATTAAGATCAGAATGAATTTTTTGGAGTTGCTTGCCGCGTAGCGGCCAGGAGCGCAGCGACCGTAGCAGCTTCATTTTGTTTTCGGTTTGTCAGTGACGTGACGGTCACCTTGTGACACAATTTGTGACGTCATACGCCAGCCGTGACGTCACACGTCGGCCGCAGAGTTGCAACTTCTATCCGTGGTCCTTGCTACATTTTTCTTGTTATAGAACTTGTTAATGGTTCATTATAAACATATTCTCAGATAACCTGAAGTGTCCTTGGCCTTACAGTATCTACTAGCGGCCTTCTCCAGGGGAGTGTCCATGGCAGAAGCCATGCAATATGTGTTATTGACAGTTACTCTGTGATGAGGGTCAGAATGGATACGTCCATCACAACTACATTTGTCCTCAAGCAAACATTTGATGACAACACTCTTTTTCAACTTTTTCTCTTACTGTGATTATTTTGTTGGGAGTATCTAACCGAATGGTTGAATTAACAAATGGCAAATCTCTGGACAGCGACATAGATGTGAGATACAGGACAACAAGGTTAGTTTGTACACAGTAGATTCAATGTTTACTGATTGTGTGTCACTAGTCCCTGCTGTATACTATTACCATAGAGCACTATGGCAATGCTGGGACCTCTACCATTCTGTGAAAGTCTGTGTGGGGGTGGGGTAGAGAGGCCAGTCGACATGGGGTAACTATTTAACATCCACATAGTGTATTGATAGTGTATTGATGCATTCATCCTCAATGTTAATTCATGAAAACATCCCTGATGAGGAATCCATCAGTGTTGATGCCCTACTGAATGATTGGCATGATTCCCATGAAGCTGAGTCCTCCAGTTATAGAGTTATTAAGATAACTGAGTCATGATACCGTCCTTACAGGGTTAAAGGTATATTCTGTTTGTGCAGGATGAGCTGGGGGCCTGTTGCCACCTCCCATACACAGCAACCAAAGTTGTCTCATCTCCATGTTATACTGTGCTAGTTCCATCCTTCATTGTGTAATGTTATCCTGCTAGGTTCTCGTCTCCCCTCCTCCAGCACAGATAATATGGTGCTTTAAGATTTAACCCTTTAGACCATAAAAGAATTGCAGAAAATAGTGCTTTATTTCCTCAAGATCTGACCGATTTTGGCCAAAGATCGGCTCTTTTTCAGGATCATCTCACTTCAAACCTTTGTAAAAAAGGTTATATTGCTCAGATGATGACAAGATGAAGAGTATCAAACAATAATAGTCACACAGCCCCGTATAGGTAACTCGCCAACCTTGCATTGATGCATTATTGGATGCATCAGCCCCTTAGACACGTCATGAATCCTAGAAAGTTACATAACTGTGCAGGTAGAATGGGCCTTAGTTGCAACCCCTAGCTCTGAGGGGGGGGGCAAAATAATTGTACCTGTTTTTATCGAGAAAGCTCACACGTTAATCTAGGTCAAAAGGGCACATTCGCGTGCAATGTTCGGGTCCTGGGGGGGGGGGTCCAAACAAATTCAGACCGTCAAAGTATTTTCCATGTGGCCGCACGCAAAACTAACCCCCCCCCCCCCCGGCGTTAAAAAATGATCACTCCCTAATGTCTTCTGTGTATAACTCTTGTTATATTGATGGCCGTGCTGAAGAGCCTGGTAGAACAATGAGATAGTAGATGGAGCTCCTCCAGCTCCTGAAGTCTCTGTATAGATAAGGACAGCTGGGGCTGGCTATACCCCTAAGTGCCACACCACGCATTAATCCATTACATATGACACTTTGTCATGATGCATGAAAAAGGGGCAGTCACTGTGACTGCATTCATACACAGTGGCGGCTGTACTGCCCTGATACACATGACTCCAGGGGAAGGTTGGCATGATGCACTAATGCACAGCCAGTAATTTATGACATGGGTCTTGAGACATCATGTATACCTAAAGGTTTGATGGATAGACCATATTGATATTAGACCAAAGCGCCGTGCTTTAGAAGAGAAAGAAGAGGTATAGCATACGAAGGAGGATGTCCTGGGGTTGAGGCGGGGGGTGACAGAAGGATGTCCTGGGGTTGAGGCGGGGGGTGACAGAGTCCTTATGTATTGAATGGACCTTGCTGTAAAGGACATGGTTGATCTATAGCAGGACTCCCTGTAGGTGTGGGGTATGGGGACTGTTTGATCTCATCTTGTATTAGTGTTGGGCTATATCCACAAGGACTTTCCTCCCGGCATGCCCCATACCATAGTCTTTAACCCTCTAGGTCGGCATGGCGCCTCAAGGCTTTTGTATTCGGCCCCTCCCAGCTTTTATCTCATATGTCTATATTGGAAGTTATTAGACCTTTGTTTCGTGTGATTTTTAACTTAAGTGGTGTGTGAGACGAAATTATAAGAATGTCTTCCCTCCGAACCCAAGTGTAACAGGGCCGGGATGTCAATGCATTTATTTTAAATCAGTATGTCAATTTGACCCTCCAACGGCCAGCGATATTCGCACGAGATCCTCATGCAAATAAGCCCCCTATTCACACAAGATATTATAAGATACATGACATATTTTTATAAGATACGAGCACATTTTTTGTAAGATACAGGACATACAATTACAAGACCCGCACAAGATTGCAACATATAGATAAGCTCCCTCAAACCATTTTTCCTACCTGCCTTGCGGCCTAATGGTTAAGGAGTCTGCCTTCAAATCCAGACTACTCAGGTATGAACCCCTCCCAAACCCTGGCTTTTTAAGTTTTTCCATCGAGGGTAAGATACAGGACATACATGTATCAGATACAGGACCACACCAGGAAGCATAAGATACCAGACACATAATATACAGGACCCTACAGAAAAGGTTAGATACAGGACACCAGATATCAGAAACAGGACCACCAGGAATAGCGATATACTGACCAGATAGAGTACTTAAAAGAATTACACAGGAATGGCATTATGCTTATCACAAGATGTCTTGAGGGTGGTCGTGTATCTTATCGGTCGTGTATCTTACCATTCCATAGGATATCCTGTATCTTACATGCCCTGTATCTTAGCATTTCTTGAGTTGTCCTGTATAGATCTTACATGTCCTGTATATCATGAAATCTCGTGCGAATAGCAGGTCTTATTCGCACGAGAATATCTTGTGCGAATAACATCAGTCCCCTCCAACTCGGGGAAATAACCTGACAAAAATGAAGCATACATTATTTTTTTGAAAGAGATATTTTGCTTGTGACCCTCATACCGATCAACTGGTAGATCCCGGATTTTGAAAAGGAGGGGCGTACTCTTCTTTTAGTCTTTTTTTGTGATTAAAAGGGTAAAACAGACTCTTATAATATAGCTACAGAGGGAAGGAGCAGGTGCGTGCCTCTGTGCCCCTCTAAATCTGTCAGTACCATACCATTTTTAAAAGGACTAAATAAGTTCTATACTGATGTAAACAATGTGAAATCAAAGTTTGCTATTGTCAAAAGGTCTTTTTAAAAGATAGCTCATACCAGGTATTCTTTGACATTTAAGTCCGCTAACATTTAGCATCTTCATCAAGGTATAAATCCTGTTGACATTACTAGATCTTAGCCTCTGTTAGCATAAATACAAAAATATACCACCTTGATACAGGCCTGTAGTGGCCGACACATTGAGGGGCACAACCAAGAATAGATCTTAGCCAGTTCGACCACTGCACAAGTAGAGAACTCAACCGCTTTTACTTTATTACTATATTGTACATTATACCATATACACCATCCATTATCGCTCATTACATGTACTTGCCTACAATGTATGCAGTAGTACCACACCCTGCTACTAGGGGGTGGTACACCCGATGGTTATTATCTATATAGAGCCAAGTGCTAGTACACCTGCCAGCATTACCATCTCGCTATTCGCTGAGTTAACATCTCTTCTGCATGTACTTTGTACAATAAGGCTATCATCAATTATCCACTAATTGCCAGCTTCTTGTTATCACTATGTTCATATAGTAGCTGTGAATACCCCATAGCTAGATATGACACACAGAGCATTTTCCTATAGTGAAAGCCCTTATGCACTTACAAAGAAATCAAAGATCAGCTCATCAAAATATCATAGAGCATTGAATAACTATGTAGCACTGATCAAAGGGTGAATATGGCCGTATGTATAAGGTCTGTCTGCACAGAGGCTCCCACACACGTTCTAGTGGATGTGGACGAGCACTATAGTGAGGTCTCCGTCCACTAATGGCCATGTATATGACATCTATCAAATATTCATACAGCTACCACAATCAATATCCACATTCAGTCTTGTGAGACCTAGATTTAACCCTTTAAGGATGGCCTGGTACCTGGACGATGATTTTCCTTTATTCTCCAGATGTAATTATGAGATTTACCCTCTGCAATTTTATTGGTGCATCATGCCGTCAGTTCGGGAGTGTATCAAATCCATTAGACCGGCATGATGTATGAATGCGGCACTGCTGACTTACTCACCGGGGCGCCATTCATGAATCATGAAAGCTAAAGGGCACATTGCAAAGAACACTATCCTACCCCTAAAAGGGTTAACATGTTGCATGAACCTGCATTGCTGGGCAGCGTGTCATATATACTTGTATAAAGTAGGGGAGGCACTGCTACAATGTCCAGGCAGATGTTTGCAGCTCTGTATCCCACCAGGCTGGGGCTGATGATGGACTGCTGTGCTGGGAGAGTGGCATCAGCCGGAAGTGGAAACCACTCGTTGCGCATGCGTGGTTAGGTGATGGCACCGGGGCAGTGAGATGTGTAATGTGATGGTGGGGATCCTGTTAGGGCTGCACACTGTTTTCATGCCCTTATATAGGTAGCTCCCTTTGTTCAATACAGCTCATTCTTGGATCTTTATAACCCCAGTGTTTGATATGTATACGTGTATTCCCAAACATATATGAGGACAGACGAACTTGAGGCATGAGGGATTATGCTTGAATGGTTACTGTGGTGGGGACATTTGGAGCAGAAAGGATCGTTTGTAGACTGGGCACTGTGAACCCAGACTCCCCTACTGGTTTATGTGCCACAAATGAAAAAGGTACCCCTGTGATTTGGTTACTGTAGTGACTCATTTTTAAGACAATATAGCGTAAATATGACAGCCCAAGGTTTGTACATTGACAAACGGCTCATGCAATATCGTCAATATACAAACCGTGGGCTGTCATATTTATGCCATAATGGGTTTATACCACCTTTTCCTACATTTTGTATTAATTTCTTACCTTATATCCCCAGTATAAATATAGCAGAAGACATTTTGTAAGTGCCAGCGATACTCCCCGGTTCGCTCTGTGCGAAGCCATTGTTATTGTTCCTTCCCGGGAATGGTACCGCTGTGTTTACACACACTTTTCGGATTGAATCCAACCATCACAAGTTGAGATATTAAAAGGTACACATCCTTAGTCTAGATGATCCCTGTATACTTTTCATGTCCAATATATTCAAAATAAAGAATCCAATGATTTTTTCATCGTAAGCGAGTCGCGGTCCGGCTATTCTCAGCGTCTTCCTTGTCCAATGAAAGTGTGTCAGTGGCCCGGATGTGGATGTAGGTCAACTTCTCATCGTACGAGGAAGAGGCTGAGAATGGCCAGACCATGACTCGCTAACAATGGAAAAATCATTGGATCCTTTTTTATTTTGAATATATTGGACATAATAAGTATGTATGGATCATCTAAAGATGTGTACCTTTTAATATCTTGACTTGTCATGGTTGGATTCAATACATAAAGTGTGTGTAAACACAGGACTACCGGTACAGGTTAAAATTTAAATATTTTCGCATTGGATTTCATCACTGTTCAGTGTGGCGTAATGGTTAAAGCTTCTGCCCAGATCCACTGCAGCTGGGGTTCAATACCCCTATGAGTTGCCAGGATGATTTTTCACATTGAAACAATGGCGAGACTGAATTTGTATGTCTCACCACTTTCCCAAAATATTCCAACTTGACCTCGAAAAAGTATATCCAAAAATCTGAAAAAAGCACATGCGCATATTATGCTCTCATAAGGCACTGGTAGAAGATGGCATAACAGTAAGGGAGGTGCAGGAATAGTGGTATAAAACGTAATATATCACATAAGGGCAAGTTCCATTTTAGTACAGTGTAGGAACAAAATATCATGATTCATTTTCCCTTCTTTCATACCACTCTTATCCCTGTATCTAGCTGGTGAGAGGAAAATACCGGTTTATGATCTCACTTCCTTCTGTGAATATAAGAGACGAATGTTAAAATTACCCTATTTAAAAATGGGAAACCTTCCCAATGACTCACTCCACCTTCGCTGCCACTCAAAAACCGTGTTGGGCAGGTCCTTACTCAGGCCTGCCGCAAGTAAATGTTAACAATGCCTGCTGGGTGAGAGGAGGAAGATGCAGGGCACCATTACTGGTGGCGTTAGGAGTACCTCTGTGTACTCTTGCCATTTGGCTCCATGACTCAACAGAGTCAAATCCCAGATACAGAAGAGATCTCTTTTCACCCTGAAGCAGTTTGAGTGACAACCTCCATTCCATCGTCTCCTGTTCTTACTCTCTGCAATCCTTACACCCTACGATCCCTGCCCCAACTGTATGTCCATCCACTTGTACACCCTTTGGTTATTTGTTCATATTTGTGAATATGTTTCTTTACTTCATATACCTCACCTTTCTCTCCCTTCCATCTCCAATTCTGTCCTTACTTCCACACTCCATTCGCTTGTTCCCAACCCCTGCTGTCTACCCACGTCTGTCCCACGCCTTTTCCGCACTGGCCCTCTCATAACTCCTGTCCCTCTAAATCTGCCCTGACTACGGAATAGCCCCCCTGTGGACGCTCACGGTCAGGCATGGTCGATATGGAGGCAGACCTGATCTGTCTGAAGCCCTGGAGGAGAGGATAAAGCACCCTATAGGAGGGTATAAAGTCCCCTGTAGGAGGCGAGCATCTACAGCAGGCTAGCATCCACCTTACATTCCCTGGCTTTACAGGAGAGCAGTTCCTCAACATAGCCTCTCTCTCAGACACACTCACAATGACCTGTTCTAAGATGAGGACTGCTTTAAAGTTTGTAAGAGTTTAGAAACCTTGCTTGAACACTTAGTTGTCACATGTGGCCCTCCCTGTAAATATAAATGACTGATGCTCTCCAAGGAAAATGAAGCACAGCACTGGCTCACCCATCCGACATGGAATGTAGCTTTGGCTACATAATATTGAAACCTTAACTCATAGCTTGCATACTCATACCTGCAAAATCCTCAGTTTTTTCAGTTTTCCCTATATTCAAATTCTCCTGTCTCGTTTTCAAAGAAAACACGGTGGGTTTTGCAGGCTCAGTTTTTTTCCTGCCTCGAGTTTGCAGGTATGATACTAGGGAGACTATCATATCATAGTATACATCATGCCCTTGGTGGTCGTGCTGTATGGAAAGGGGTTGCTGTGATTATCCATCATGCTTAGCCTACACTACGGAGTCGATAGCCTAGAGTTGATGCACCCATATAAAATTGGGGAAGGCATTTAGCAGTCCTTGCAGGGCGAGTGGTCTGTTCTAAAGAAGTCGTAATAGAACTGGGGGTGCCAATGTGGCTCTGTGGGGATGGCAGGTGTTGGGGCTTCTATCGACCGCGATAAGCACTCTCTATCATAATGTTTCTTATGTAATGCACTGGACAGCATTTCATCGTTGAGAAGACATTATTGCTGCTTAGGGAAGTTGGCTTCAGGATAACCTGCTCCCGACACCCCAATGACAGCTACACACTGTTAGACTGGGACAAGGGTTTTACAGTAGATCACTTCTATTTTTGTAAAACAGTAGTGTAGTAGAGTTGCTGTTAGTACAAATCCAATGCCCCGACGTGGATTGCCCTGTACCCAGCACAGTGGTCTATAGCTCATTTACATTGAGGCTGAGAGTGCACAGAGGTCGATCACATTTTCTCTCTATCATGTGCACCTAGAAATCTTGATTCTACAAAATCTTGCGAAATTGAATCCGAGAATTGTGAAGTTAAAATGTAAAGGAATACTGGTTCCTTCTACTGAATTGCCAAAATTGCTCAGAACATTTAATGTAAGCAGGTGTATCTGTAGGCAACTGGGGAGGGTGCTAAGGCTAATATGGGTATGGCAGATACCATGCAGTGACACATTTGGCTGCTACAGTAGATAGCAGCACCATCATACTGTTTATCACGAATCATCTTTCTAATCTATTCCCTCATCTAAAACAGCGCAGATGGGGATCAATAGCAATTTCATACTAAGGACAATCTATGATAAGTGATGTATTTATGTGTTTCGAATATCAATGATAATTATTGGTGTTAGCTTGCTTGGGCTGATCAATCTACCTCCAACTTCATGTTGAGACTGAAGATAAACGTAAGGCTTTGTATATTCCAGTGGTTCGGTACACTTTAGAATATGTGACCTGTACTGGGAAAGGGGACCGTATTCCCCCTGAAATAATGTCCATTTTCGCAGATTGTGTCACATATAATCTACTAGAGATCCTCATAAAGCTGATCAGTTAACCACTCTGTTTGTATAGCAGAGAACCAGTGTAGATTTACAAGAAGCTCCATGTGGCAGTATGAATCTTACAAGGAATCTCTGTGAAAATAACGATGACTCACTGGCAACTTTGGGCTAAGATTCTGTCGTTATTTCGACAGCACTTTTATTACAGTGAATGTCATTATCATTATCATAAGGATGAAGCTCTCTTAACTCTGTGTTCTGCTCCTCTATCTATACAATCCTTCTGGCACTAACACTTTCAACATTAATCCTTTAAGGGAAACCGACAGAAGGTTTCGGTAGTGTGCGAACCCTTTATGGCCAGCATGATGCAAACAGGCAGCACTGGTGAATCATTAACGGACAAGCACGCTTGAGTTTATGCATCGTGCAATAGCACCGTGCTGGATGTTTCAGAGGCTGTGTTCTTTCCTGTTTTAAAGATTTCTTGTGCCACTTTAAAAACACTAAATGCCTATGCGGTATTAGAAATCTGTTTTCCAGACCCCCATCGTTTCTCTGTTCATCACTATGTGAATTCTCATTAAACCATCCACTTTAAGTTATGATTGGTGAGAGTCATAATAACGTATCACCGTTAGTGATGATAGCCGGTGGATGGTAAGTCCAGACAATACTTATTTATTGGCCATCGGAAGACAGTGTATTGACAAGCAGAAAAAAATCTACTGCTTCGTAAACACTGCACCATTAAATGATCGGACGTAGAAAACGAGTCCTAATTAATCATGGTAGTGTGTAATTAGAATGCTAAATAATGACAAGGTAAAGAGGGTGGAGGAAATTGGATGATTACATGGGAAGGCATGATTCTCTATAGCGCTATAAACATCATCACTTCCCTCATCTAGGACTATGAATCGAATAATACCCTACTAATGGAAACTGGTAATCTCCTCTATGATCTGTAGTTTTTTTCTTTTCTTGTCAATAATCTGTCATGTAAACTAAAGAATCCTGCACATAGCTTTTTGGTTATCTCAGCTTCATATCACTGACTCGACAATATTTTGTTGATTGGTTTTAGTAGGAAGATGTAAATCGTGAAAGAGTAGCAAATACAAAAATGTGCTATAGAAAGGTTCAGATGTCTATGTTATTCCATAATTATTTCAGTGCCCTACCAGTGGTACCTAGATTCATGAAGGGTCACTCACTGTATCCTCACTAATGTATACATATCTAAACATTGAGAGGAAATCTCTGCCTTTTGACTAGAACCATGGAGGGCGGGGGGCAAATATCCACACCTCATCCCCCCTAGTGTTGACCTGCCCTCTTTTGTGCACATTGGGAGATATCTGTTATGGTGAGCGTGAGGTGTCGATCAATGGTCTCCAGTGGGGCTTGGGGAGGTGAGGATATCTCTATCATATTGACACGTGGACAATCTATGTCATTTACATTTAGCATTGAGAATTCGGCCTGTAGATGAAAATATCATGGTATTCTAGTTGGCCAACAATTGAGAACTAGTCAGGGATAATGACCATAGTTGGAAGAGATCGATAGAAAATAAAAATATGAATGTGTGTGTGTGGGTGTGCGTGCGTGCGTGCGTGTGTATGTGTGTGTGGGTGTTATCCCAGCCCTTCTTTTATATGTCTATACCAATGTAGATGCCGAACCTTTATGTGTGAATGCTGGTCTTTCAGATGGACACTATCTATTCACCCGTCATATACAGAGAGACTTTGATTGATGTTGGGAAAAATCCTATGTATGAAAGCACCGTCTCAGATATGATATGTAAATATATAGCCATGGTCAGGTCCTGAATGGATGTACAATGTATACGTTGGCACCAGTGTGTCTTAGTTCCATGTGGCCCTTATAATTCTGTACCTTCCTCTATCTAGGGTTTTCACACTGGGACATAGCAGATTTGACCCCTGCAGTATTGGGGCTTCGCAAATCAATCTGGAAAGGGTCTTTATCTCCTCTTTTTGTCCCCGCATACACTTGTCTGGTGACCGTACTTACAGAATCAGTACACCTTGAATTAAATTGTGTTTTTCTTGCCATCTTTAGATAGCTCTTAACCTCATCTTTCCTGTCCGCTCTGTAGGCATGGTGCACATATACACACGTATAGGGCTATACACATCAATCTATCAAACTGATGTCTAATGTAGTTTTCACGTTGTGAATATGACCTCAGCTATTGAAATGGCGTAAACAACCAATATTCAATTTATCACTCTTGCTGTGAAAATGACTTTAGCTAATGGCATTGAACAAACAATCACTCATTAATTACGACTGAGTAAATGCATCACAAATCACATTTGCAACCAGATAAACAGAAAGGAGGTCATCGATTACAATTTATGTGGGAGTATTAGATAAACAATGTATTATCTGAGATTTGATTACAAATAGCAATTACTTAATAGCATGGTAGGTCCGCCCACCTCTTGCTTCATGTCAAGCTGTAAGCAGACTTGAAGGAACCTGTAGCCGTGCCTGCGTGTCGTTTCGAGTAGCCATAGGCTGCTTATCAACACGGATTGAGAGTTGAAGCTACAGACTTCAGAAGCCCCTTTCTACTTTTCACTCCCCAAATGTTTTTTTAGAAGTGACTCTTACTTTTCTCAGTGTAATCAGATACTTGAAGTCCCTTTTCCCCCAAAGATTATTTGCCCTAAAACATTCAGGGGGCCAAGATGTATAAGAGGTCGCTATGGAAACAGAGATAATGTTTTCTCAGTCATAGTGGCCTTCCTCCTTTGCGTACGCCACTGGCAAAGATTGGCATTATTCTTAAAGGACCTACAGCAGGAGAAGGACGAACATAGTTGCAGAGAACTTTGTATCGTTCATCAAATATCGAGTGTTTGTTTGTTTGTTTTAAAAAGGGGGGTTTCAGTCATAATATGTAAATAAGGTGTTGATAGGTTAACTTAGTAGAAGAAAAAGTGAAATTGCACTGCCATGTCAAAGCGTTTTCTTCTGAAGAAATCAATATTCTATCTCAATATCTTTAAGCAATCGTATATATATATATATATATATATATATATATATATATATATATATATATATATATATATATATATTGCATTCATGCTTCTTGAAGGACTTTCAATTCAGGATTTCTGAGATGTTTACCCCCACCCTTTAAACCTCTTGAATTATCTATCACGTCTCCATCGTATTGCTTGTAGACAGCTGAAATCTACACCGGAAATGGGTGTTGTCAAGTAATACATTATGTCGCAACCAAACCGCGCCTCCCCTTGGTCACCATTAATATGCAGGGGCATGTCTCGTCCTCTGACTGTCCAAGGAAGCAATCAGAGTTAAATGTTTAATTTCATCTTCTCAAAGTCGCAGACCGATTCGTATCTAAGTTTTACAAGTTACAGTGAGTGTCTGATCCAGTCGGTGATTGCAGGCAGGTTACACTGACAGAAAAAAAGAGGATCAGCCTGAGTTTCACCTAGTCTCTTGTGCTGTCTGAGTATCAAGAGAGCCTCTGCTAGAGGCTCTCCCCTGACATGCCATACTCATGCTGAGCCTGCTTCAATGCCACACATTGGGAAAAAGGATCAGCATGAGTATGGCACAAGGCTCAGGCATGGTGCCATACTCAGTCTGAATCTAACTGAATATTCCAGCAAAGCAGGGGCCTAGCCCTTACACTGATGTCTGAGATTATATCATATCCGAGCACCCACCACACCATGTGCCTTATTAGCTCAGTTGATATGGCACTGAACTCTGCATCTGAAGGTGGTGAGTTCAAGCCCCATTGAGAATTTTTGTAAAGTCATTCTCGGTAAGTCAATCTTATTGCTACAATGTGAGCATGAATATGCATTCATAATGGGGTTGTGAGAAGATTTTTCCCTATTAAGCCCCCCCCCTCACCCATTCTTGCACATACCCAATATCCTTTCTATTATTCTCTAGTCCTTAGAACCATGATATCTAAGAATATAATCTTATCTATTTAGGAATATAATAGGAATTAATCACTAAAACATTTAGAATATGATCATATCTTTGCAGTAAATGTAAAAGTAACATATGGTCCCAGGCATATTTCTAATGTTTTGGGGCTTGGAAAAAAGTAGAATACCAGATTTCAACACACAGAGGGAGCAGATCATATGAGATTTCAAGTGGAGATCTTTCAGCACAGTCAAGATGGTGTAGTGGTAACATGTTTACCTTCATATGAGAAGGTCCTGAGTTCGATTCCAGCCCAGGGATGCTCTTCAAAAGTTGCAAGTTTTCAACCCGAAATATTTTGTTATGCAAACGATTTATTTTCTTGCTATTTTCTGACTTGGCAGACGTTGAAGATTCTGTCAGTTTTCAAGCAAGCATCTATTTTAATTAGTTACAAAGTTAGGTCTTAGAAAAATACACTGTAATAAATGAGATGTTTCCTATTAAACTGAAAAAAAGAAAAATGTCTCTCAGCACCACCTAGACTTGAACCTGAGACCCCTCACATGCAAAGCGAGAATCCTAACGCTGTGCCACCTCTACAACTGGTGAGCCAGGTTGCAATAGGCATATAAGTAGGACTGTGCAATACTTACTGAGGATATTGTGGACATTTGTCCTTACTATGGGCATTTTTCCTTACTATGGTCACTCCAGTCTGTGTTCCCTATTAGTCTACTGGGCCTCAAATGACCAATGACATCTCACTGTAGTAGGTCTATGGTTGAAATATCATATTGATAGTGCCACTTTCAACACCTGACCCGCTAGCACATATAGGAGCACAAAGGAGTCACAATAAGGAGGTACCCGGTTCAAATCCCACCAAGGAGCAAAAAGGACACTGAAACCAGGAATGCACAAACTATTCATCGATTAATTAGACTGCCTTAGGAAGTTCAATGTTCGACCATCTGAAATCCTTGTGTGTATGAAATTATGGGCTTTTGTCAAACGGTGACCTTAATTTCTATATTTCTTTATAATGTTTAACAAACCAATTATGTGTTGGGCTTAATACACCCTACAGCTTAGTAGTTCAATAAGCGTTAAATGTATGTTATGGGTACGCACGAGTGGGTTTATGGGTTAATAATCCACGACCCCGAAGGGGGAGTGGATTATTAACCCATAAACCCACGAGTGCGTACCCATAACATGCATTAAAGCATTTATCGAACATATTTCTCCATTTTGTACTAATTTCTTACCTTATAACCCAAGAATTAATCCATGAGAAGACATTTTGTAAGTGCATCCGATCCGCACAGTTTGAGAAGCCAGCGTAGCCATTGTTTTTAGTCCACCCGTCAAACCCTCGTATTTACAACGAATTTTCGGGTATAATCCAAGGATGTCAAGCCATGTTATTCTAGCAGCGCCAAATATCAGTCTCTAGTTGGTGTTCGCAAACATTTTGTCTCCATTTTCTTCAAAATAAATAAGAATCCATTGATTTTCCACATCGATACGTGTCGGCACCCACCTCGTACGGCCATTCCTTGTTCGACGCGTGGCTGACCTAGTTCTTACATCCGGGCACCTCCCCGCTTTGTCAACAAGATGAAATGGCCGTGTACCGGGCCGTATGCATTGGATCGTTATGGAAAATCAATGGATTCTTATTTATTTCGAAGAAAATGGAGGAATTTGGCATGGCATGTTCATCTAGGATATCTAAGGATGGTTCTCTGTTAATAACTCCACCAGGCTCCATTGAAATCTATGCTAACGAGGTCTGCAAACATCAGGTATGTCGGACAACTTTTTCAAATTCTTGATGTAGATTCATTTCTAGCACCAGTCGCCTTGGTATAGTGGACAGCGAGCTCGCCTCCTGCCCCAGCGGCCGGGGATCGATTCCCCGTTGAACCTAAACGGTTTTAACAGGAAACATATGGAGGAGTTGACATTGTATACTTCTCCAATTTATTAACATGTCCGGATTGAAACCAGCAGCTTCTTGAAGACGAAGAAAAGGTCTCAGAGTGCGTTATGGCTGGATAACGCACTGGGTTATGAGCAAAAAAGCACTGTTGAGGCTCAGATAGTTAGATAATAAGGGCTACAAATGCAGGGCTACATAACCATTACAATTTAGACTGTCTGTAAGCCCTACAATGCAGTGCTGATTAGTAACTCTTTAAGTGGGGTTGTGCCGACTGGGCGGGCTTCCCTAGCCCACTTAAAAGGGTCTATTTCTCCTCTTTCCTATCCCCATGGGATGTGTGTGGTGCACATATGCGCGGGCACTGACACATTCCTCTGTGAAATTGTGTAATGTAGTTCTCGCCATGAATATGACCTTAGCTGTCGAAATGGCGTTAAACATCTATTACTCACTCACTGTGCCCACTGGGTAGTGTTGCTGGACTCACTCTGAAGATAGAATCCAGTAAAGTGTGATCCTATGTATTGGGATACTCTGGCAGTGCATTACACCATAGGTAAGAAAGACTCCTGCAATGGTGGAGCCTGTTCAGGTAGGATCCAGCATTGCCTGACCCTCTTCATAGAGATACTCAGGCAATGTCCTATTCTCTTCTATTATGTTACTCCAATTGACCCTGAGCCTGTCTCTAAAGAGACTCCTGCACTGTGAAAGTAGGGCAGTAGAGAGGGTACAGCTAGGCCATAAACAATCTAGAGTAGAGTGTCAGGTATTGCTGGAGTATGCCTACACCCTAGGCTCACCCTGAGTATCAAAATATACTCATTTTGGCGACATTTGCCTGAGGCTAACATTAGGCTCCCGGTGAGTATCATTATTTTTTCTGTGTAGGGCAGGTGCAGTGGTTTCTGAAAGGCTCAGAGTCTAAATCCAACTTGCCATAGCTATTCAGTCATTGCCAACTGAAGCTATATTGAAGGCATGTAAGGCATCTGAATGTAGAAGTCTTCAGGCCGCATTGATCACCGTCATAGGGGGATCGTGGGTGGACATGTGGCTGCTGAATTTAACCCATACAGGCTGACATGATGCTTCTAGACCTTATGTTAAACTCCAAAAGCGAGTTATAAGGAGACACCCTGGGACCCTGCACTTTCAGTCATTTTGGTGGTGCGAATAAGTTTAAAAAAAGATGAAATTTTATATATATAAGAGGCAGAATTACTTAATGAATTTGTAGTGCCATTAAAGGAGGAGATGTAGGGGTCTTGCAGGAAAAGGCATTTCATTACCATGTTTTGTAAATTTTGAGAAATTGTTATTGTACAGACTCAGTTGGTTGGCAGCCATAAGACACTTTTTGCCTCCAATGGTGATGGTATATGATGTTGATCCATGTATCAACTTTTCTACCTTTTTTGGCAATGTTATGTGAATAGCACAGTTATGGCAGGAGTTATGCAAATAGTGGCTTGGTAGTGCAAATAACCTGGGTGAGGGAGTGCTGATGCAACAGGATGAGTGCACAACTCATGTCCACTCATGGGAGCCAATCACAGGCTTTTCACTTTTCGAGTTATCAGCAATTTACATTGCTGCATTATATTTATTTGTGGTCATAATGATGCACCTATATTAGCACTGGAACATTATGACATTATGCCAATACTTATTATAGAGCGTTAAGCAGCCCCATAGAGTCAATATGTTGCATTAATGCAACACTGAAAATTCATTGCCACGGCTGATTTGGTATCATGATAACAAAATTGCATTTTGAGTTAAAAACATAGTGTTGCTCATCCAGGGCTAGTGGGTAATTAATGTGTTTAATGCAAAATCCTGGGTCTTAAATTCTCAGTAATTTGGTATTGCAGTCGGCAGGTGCATTGGGCACCTTATCCGCCAGGGCTTAGAGTAATAAGACAGGTGCTAAATCCACACATTGATCAGTGCAGAACAGTAACACCTGGTCCTATAGACTGCTCCAGGTACTGCATCATAGAAACTGATGAAGCTCTTAATGCAGTGACCACACAAAAATCAATGTACAACACTTTAAGGGCAGTATAAGGCCTCATAGCTTTTAGTAAAGATTTTAGTTTGATGTCTTTAGCACATAGCTTTGCAGTTCCATAGTTTGATTTGCATCTGAAAATCTTGTTTTACCTAGCTAGCCATTGATCTAAGTGAACCATTTATAATGCTGCATATGTAGTGCTTTAACTTTGGCTTGCACTATTGCATGCACTGTGACCCTGCACTGAAAACCCGCCGCTATTGGTAAGTCGTCATATATGACGAGTTTAGGGTCGTCAGAGGGTCGTCAGGTCATTATAACTACCCTAAGTTGTCATACTGACCACCTTGGATTCACTGCTAGTCTGGGTTTGTGCCATGAGAGGGCCCCACTATGCATTTCTATGATACAAATGATGTAACCTGGGGTGTATGTTGAGCCTTATCTTTACATTGTTCTTGTTGTATAGTCTAATATGAAAAGGAAAATATTGGCAATATTTGACACAAATGAACCTGTGAAAAATAGGCATTTCTAAGTAGAAGAGGTAGAAAAAAGAAGGATAATTTTGGTAATGACACCTCTTTTATGGATATTGCTAGAGTATGACCACTTATTTGAGTGTGGCTATGGTATGATACATGTAGGTGGGAGTACTGACAATGTACTATGTCAGACTGTACCACTGAACCCATGATAGTGGGTTGGGAATACCTTCAATAAACTCTTTAATGGTGGATGAGGTAACGAGGTATAACAAAAGAAATGATATTGGGAAAATGTAGAAGAAAATACTAAATACATATATGTAATTTCTACACAGGACTATATAGCTATAAAGGACAGACATAGTGACGACTTTAGGTTGTCACTGACGACCTAAAGTTGTCACCTATGATGACCTCCTGACGACCTAAAGCTGTAGTTTTGGGTATTGTCAACCTGAGGACCTAAAGTCGTCACTATTGATGAGTCCTGGACCCTGTAGGTTTTCAGTGTGAGTTATCATTATTGATCTAAGTGAACCATTTATAATGCTGCATATGTAGTGCTTTAACTTGGGTTTGCACTATTGCATGCACTGTGACCCTGAGTTATCATTATGCATCCATAAATGCAGTACAGGAGAAGAACCTTCTTACTAGGTTGCATTCTTGAACAATGCTGAAACCACTTACCGTGTCGTCATTTACTGTCCTCAACCAGGCACAATGTTTCAGGAATCATTAGGCAAATATTTAGGCCTAGGGCAGCGTGTGCCAGCAGCTTTTGTGTGTTTTATGCGTATTCATTAGGCAAATTTCAACTTTTTATGTTCAAGAATCCAAAACATCCCCGACAGCCTCAAGAATAAAATGCAGGAGGCGGAAACCTGGAGGAATAAAACATTAACACTCAATTACGGATAGGGTAGGTTAACCTTAAGACATTCACATGCCTTGAGACGTCCACCCCACACTGCAAAAAAAGGTGTTTAGATCCTAAACACAATTCTAAACATATTCTTGCAACGTTTTTGTAATCACATTAATTTCCTAAACATGTTTAGCCAAACAATGTGCTTAGCTCAAGTGTTTAGAAATGTAGGTGTTTAGGTTAAAACTTTGTGTTTAGATATCTATGAATTTTTGTGTTTAGGTGTTTATGAATTTTTGTGTTTAGCTGTTTAAATGATTTGATGGAGAGTTAATGTTTGCAGACATGTATGCATTAAAAAAAGAGATATATTTTGTTTGTTTTCTCATTTACTGGGGGGGGACATCAGCAGGTATTTACTTGTCAAAGTCTCCAAAGATGTCAGCCACAGCTATATACGTGTACATGTATTACACACTGCATCAGAATGAGAGAATGAGAAAGTACAACAGCTTGGCTTGCTTTGAACTTTGCTTTGAATTTTAACCTCACCTATGTGCCCTTTGGACACGTCAAGGGTGAGAGGTCCCGTGGCGTGAAACCCGGACCCGTACACTAGAGGGAGCTAAGGTAGAAATCACGCCCCTACACATTTACCGAGGCAATGGTTCTTTAACATCCGTCACTACATAGGCATAGTGAGAGATGGACAGGCCTGTTTCAAGTCATTTGTCTGCCATGACCGCCGAGAGACTTTCCAGCACAGCCTAGCCAGAGCAGGGAGGAACTCAAACGACACCTTACGGCGACGTTTGGAACCACCACTATGCCCCGGCCGGGCCGGGAACCGAACCCACGACCTTACGGCCTGTGAGCGGACGCGCTACCGACTGCGCCACGCCTCCCGGCTTACAGCTTGGCAGGAAGGACATTGCCTTATCTATTCAAGAACAACATCAAATAGGTGTCAGGCATGGAGCTTATTGATTATTTTATGCTAATGATGGTGGCATAAGGTGAATCTAGTCAATTTTCTATTGCCCTTTCTATTCACATGACATTCTATGAAATGAAACCATGATAAACATGGGATTTGGGGACATTTGTCACAACAATTGATTATAACTATGTGCAGATAGTCCATTCAAAGGTACTGCTGCTACCTGGTGTGGATTCAACATCCAAGTGTCTAAATATATTGATGTTTAAACCTAAACACCTATTATTCAACTGTTTCAACTCTAAACATCTAAACATGTTTAGCGTAAACGTTTATGTAGTTAGAATAAAAGTGTTCATTTCCTAAATGTGTAGTCGATGAGACACCTAACTGACCTATATGTTTAGGTTTTAAATGTGTTTAGACCTAAACATGTTTAAAATCTAAACACCATTTTTGCAGTGCAGTTACATAGAAATAACATTGGGTTTGCTACTAATCAACATTACCGATTGATAGATTCAGTGCTCATCAATGATGTTGATGCAGGAGTAAACCTAGTTTTCATGCCAAGTTTGTGGGCTAGACGTGTCAAGTTATGTGGACGCCTTTAGGTTAATTTTCCCTACCAGTTCCTGCTCTACATTCGTCCAGCAAAGCATTTCTCTGGGCTCTCTCTCTCTCTCTCTCTCTCTCTCTCTCTCTCTCTCTCTCTCTCTCGCTCTCTCCCTTATGACCCCTTATTATAACGATCGACCTTACATCGCTCCCGGGTATAGTGAGGGATGCAGGAGGTAGCCATAAACATTGATTCTACCACGGCCAACTTGCTTACGATGTTAGTAATTATGAAATTGCCATCTGGAATCTACCCATTTTACGATGATTATAGAAATTACGATACAGTGATGCAGGTCACTTCAGAGTCTTCTTCATTACATTTGCCATTTTAATGATAGGTTATTACCACTTGTGCTTGGTCAGTTCCTTAGACTTACTGATTATAGGCTGTTCCCACACCATATTGTCATCATAGTAATACATTCTAGGGACTGTCTCCTTAATATTCCTAGTATGCCTTTTTCCTTGACAGCCACCCGCGCTTACTTTGTTATGTATGAGAATAATCTCGCAAACCTTCTCACCTCCCCTCACCAAGTGACCATTAAATAACACTCAGGGTGTTGTCTATGGGGTATGAGGCCACAGCTTATGGTCAGTGGGAGCCATGGTTACAGTTATTAGGGGGTAGCAAAAAGAAATTAAGTTCCCTTTGAACCATATATCCTTACTTATTTCATGTTGATATGCCCGTGATACTGACAGTCCATAGGTTTTACAGTTCAGCTGCATATATACATATCACACTCCCCCCCCCCGTGAGATAACCCGCGAAAATATCACACGCCGAGGTCATGTGACCATTTGATGATGTCATAGCTCCAAGATGGCAATGTAAACAGTGTGCACGGTTGCAAATTAAGGTGAAATTAATTGGAAATTCATTGTATTTCCTTAAGAAAACATGAAATAAATGCAAAGGCACACTCGTTGGGGAAATTTCCGAGGGTTATCTCACTTGCAGTTCAGCTGCCACATCACACTCTGCCCTGCGGGTGTCATGCGATATAGCAGCTGAACTCCGCATGAGATAACCCTCAGAAATTCCTCCAACTCGTGAACCTTTGCTTATTTCCTTTGGAGGGTCACTTATCACAAGCGACCCTTGCCTTTGTATAAAGGCTAACTTGTAGTTTTAATAGGATACCCTGTCACTGGAATAGTGTATTACCCTAAAGGCTACGTCTATCAACTGCAATAAGTCCACAAGAAAGTTTTAATTGTCATGAACGTTACAGATATTCACCCATTAATGAGGGAAGTTATTGAAACCATGTGTTTTGAGTACACATTACATCTTGGCAGCTAGTCACTTTCTCTTCGCTGCATCTTAGCAACCTCAACTGCACAAAACATCACAACGTGCAATTCACCCAAAGATTCTCCTAAGGACTTTTATGTGAGTTAGTTATCTAGAGAGAAGTCCACTTTGTGAGAATACCCTACATTGAAGTCAGTTACAACCCTACAATGGCAGATATAAGACAGACCCCATATTAGTGCACAGTTAATGACTCATTTACATAGTAAGGTTGACAGTTATTCAGTCCCTAATGAGGCGTAGTTGAAGTAACAAGACTACTAGAGTGTCAAATTGAACACTACCATTCCCACTCCAACAGGTAACAGAAAACCATTCCCAGCCAGTATTTCCCATTGGTTTTAGAATCCTGCCACCCAACTCAGCCCCCAGGCCATTATCAAATTGAAACACATCAAAACACTTGCCACTGAAATGTTCGAGCATGTCAAACAAACATAACCAAATAGAAAAACAGATTAAGATAAAGACAAAAATAAAGCACCACCGCCTACAACTACTGTCACATGAGTTGGTCTGGTTCTGGCACAACCACCTAGATTATTTACAGAAGTGTTTGTAACAGAGGTTTGTGGCTTATGAAACCATTTTATGTACAGCATATTACTTCAGTAAAGTATGCCTTCTTGTCAGGGATATCGAGTATACCAGGTACCGGTAGTTCATGAGTGGTACATCCATGCATGGTGATTTTACATCCTAAATGGTTGCATTATATACAAACCCAGTGCCCGGTGGGATACACTGGGGCTTCATTGGTAAATCTAGACCGGACATTATAATAGAGTCTTAAGGGAGCATCTAGTCCTTAAAGGTTTACCTTCCAGATTTAGGAGCCGTGGTCGGCATTTGGCCAGCCACCATGTCACCCCTAGCTTTATCCCACACAGTCAGTCACTCACCAGACAGTTTACTAATACACATGAAGGGTCTCTGCAGCAAGCCCCCATACCACGTTTTAGAACGCAATGCTTAAATCCGTATGCATACTGGTAAAGAGCAGCCGTTTTTTCTTCTTTTTTGGGGGGGTGAATGGGTGGGCCTTATATTGTCTACATCCACCAATCTCAGGCAATCTAGTAATGTGTCATGTGTCAGATCTTGATGAGGTTACCTTGTCGGGATTGTTTTGGTCTTTTTCACAGATGAATAGCCCTACAAATGGTTGATTTAAGAATTTGTAAGGTTGTAGATCCAACCATCTATAATGGGGTCATGGGAGGCACAGTGGACGCTGCCATTACCTTAGCTGGTCACAATCAAGAATTCACAGATATGATATCCTATAAAAGACACAAATTTCCTCTACGAATTCTACAGGGAATGGAAAAAATTTTCTCATTGGGCCAAATAAAAAAAAAAATATGTGTGTTTTCAGTAACCCAACCGACCCTAGCAAAACGGGCAAAAAAAAACTTTTTTTGTGATTTTGAAGAATTTTGTCTCATTTTTTCATATTTTAAAGAAATTTTCATTACTTTTTGAGGATTTTTCCTGTATTCTTTTCGTGTTCTTACCCTCTCTCATAGTTGCCATTTTCCCATCATTATTTTACAATGAAACCAAAGAATTTGATACATCCATTGATATGTGCCCTAACATTTCCTATATAAATGTAAAAATGTATATATATTATTATTATTATTACTTTATTAGGGTACAATCGTCCCGAGGGGACGGTTTTCCATGTACCTCATGGGATACAGTTACATAATATCTTTGTGAAGGAACATTGGTATACACATAATATATGTCATCCGCACTCAATATAAATGATTATATCATGTAATATTATGACAATTATTAGCCAATAGCAAGAAATTCTAGGGTTTTGTATATCACAGTATGTGGGAGAAGGCTGGACAGAAGCATTGGTTGAAAGGGGTTTTTAGGGTTATCACTTAGGCCTGCTGTAGATGCTGTTTGATGGCGTTTTTAAATCTTGATAGAGTTGGTAGTTTTTGAGTTTCAGCTGGCAGCTTATCCCACAGACAAATCCCTCTGTGGTATGGTCCCCTTTGGTAAAAGGTTGTTTTTGCTCGTCGTTTTGCAAATCTGATCTTGAGATCACCCCTAGTTCTTACATTGACTGGCTGCAGTGATTCCCCCATCTTCACCCTTTTCCACATCATAATAAGAAGCTGGCGGTTTCGTTTTACTTGCAGAGTATCAGCTTGGCATCTAGTGTGTAGATCTACTATACTTATGTCTCTGATACGTAAATTTAGGCAAGTACGCAGGGCCTGATTTTGCATGCGTTGTAACTTTATGAGTTCGGCCTGACAAGCGCTTCCTGTATAAAATGAACAGTATTCAACTGTAGGTAGGACCATTGATTTGTACACACGTAAGCTTATCTTTTTACTCATGGCTTTACGCAACTTTGTTAACTTTAATAACTTGTTGCCAAAGTTCTTCTTTATCTTACCCATATGTGGGTTCACACTTAGTTTCTGATCTAGCTCAACCCCTAGGTAATTATATGTTTGACATACTGGTAATGGCACATTATTTAGGCTTATTATGGGGTTGTCCAATCCAGCTAGCTTGCTGCTTGAGCCAAACATCATGATCATGCTTTTGGTCGTATTGACCGTCATGTAATTGTTATTACACCATTTACCAACTCTTACGAGATCTTTCTGTAGCAATCTGCCTGCCTCATCGACTTCAGAGTGAGATGTATATAGGACGATGTCATCAGCATACAAGGTATATTTAGAGTTCAAAATTTGTTCAGGTAGGTCATTAATAAATAGCAGGAATAGCAAGGGACCTAAAATCGATCCCTGTGATACGCCAAAATGGACTGGTAGTTCAGCTGATCTGGTATTATTGGCTATAGCTGCATGGGACCTGTGGGCTAGATAGTCTGTCAACCATTTCTTCAGAGCTCCATGTATGTTTAACCGGTAAATTTTGTGTAGTAGGGATGGGTGGTGGACACTGTCAAATGCTTTGCAGAAGTCGATGAAACATGCAGTTGTGACCAAGCCGTCATCTCTTGCTATATACAGGTCCTCTAAGACTCTGAAGACTGCATCAGCTGTCCCTCTTTCAGCTCTAAAACCATATTGTGCCTGGCTTAAGATATTCTCTTCTTCAAGGTATTTAATGAGTACTTTATGAATTAATTTTTCTAACAGTTTGCCAGGGAGAGGGAGCAGCGTGATGGGTCGCCACTTCTTTATACTATTCAGATTCCCTTTCTTTGGTATGGGGACAAGGAGACCACATGACCATGAGTGAGGAAAAATACCAGTCCTTATGGATGTTTGAAAAATGTAAGTTAGTTCGCGGTATAGCACCGTGAGTGCGTCTTTCAGTACTCTGCTATTAATGTTCTTTAAACCGCAAGATTTGTCAATATTTATTTTCCTCACCATTGATAATACGTCCTCCTCAGTAAAGATCTCTCTTGCATTAAGTGGCCCTTCTTCAGGGTACTCAGCATCAGTGATAATGTCGCTTCTAGGCATTTTACTAAACAAATCATGACCAATGTTGGCAAAATAGTGATTTATGTATGCTGCAGTTTCTTCCATTGGGATTACCTCTCCAGTCAATTCATTGGTTAATTGTATGGAGAGATTCTTGCTAACAGGATTCACGAGATTATTTATTTCTCTCCAAAATTTCTGTGGGTCACCTTCACATTGCTCTAAGGTTACTAATACAAAATCATTTTCTGCATTGAGCAGTTGCCGCTGTATTCTATTACGAATAGTCCTAACTTCGTGCAATAGGGCTCTATCTTGTGTGATGCGCATTTCGTTCAGCAATGCATGCCTGTCATTGATGAGTTCTATCGTTTCACCTGTGACCCAGGGTTTTGGCTTCTTTTTAATGGTCACTGTCCGTATAGGACATACTCTATCTAGGTAATCAATTAGGAATTCATATATGAGTAACCACTGTTCATCCGGGTCTTCCGATTGATACAAATCCCCCCAGGGTCTGTTGGTCAATCTATCCCTTAAGTCATCTGGATCGTAGTGACGGTATGATCTCCCAGTAAATGATAACTTGGTATGGACCTCTCTGTCCTTCTTCCTACAGGCATAGACCGTATAGTGGTCAGCAATCAAGCAGCTCAACACTCCTGACCTACTAACAATATTACAATTTGTTATTATATGATCCAGACAGGTTCCACCTGTCATGGTCTGATTTGGCCTGGTAATCTCCTCAATTAGCCGTGATATGCTGAACTCCCTGCATAGATCAAATAACTCTTTAGAGTGGTTATGATTTCTATCTCTAGTATTTATATTCAAATCTCCCATCACCCATAATTCATATTTCACTCTATCAATACTTCTGAGTATTGCACGCATAGTGTCTATGAAAATCACTATGTCCCCTTTAGGGGGTCTATAGATATTTAGGAGCATGATACTCTTATGCTTTGGTTGTTCTATGGTTAGGGCCTGGACTTCTATAGCGGATTCCATTTTCTGTAAATGGTTTACTGCATTACAGTAGGGACTGAGACTATCATCTACGAAAGTAAGCAGACCACCGCCTGTGTGACTATCTCGGTCATTTCTGTAAATGGTTTTTCCAGGCCAATGGACAAAGGCATTATCACTGCGGTTATCAAGCCAGGATTCGCATATGCATAGAATTTCACAATCAAGACTTAACTTGATGTCTAACATGGTTTTCCTATTTAAACTACCTGCATTACAGCTAGCTAGGACAATACCTTTAAGACTGTTTAGGAACAATTGATTATTGACAAGTTGCTGTCTGCGTACAGCTTCATTCATCTTAAGCTAGGGGGTGCAATCGATGGGTATGGAGTGAACAAACCCCGAGTTATAACACTGGGGGTCAGTTATGCAGGGGGACAACCGAGGGAGTGGACTCTACCAGGGTTGGCACCAGGTTTATTGTACCAACAGGATAGAGTCAGGTGTATTGACGAGTGAAATAAAAGAGGGGGGAGGACTCCGCAATCCCATATATGTGATCAGATACTGAAGGTTGGTTTAAAGGCAATGCACCAGGGGCATGATGTATGACTGGAGAGGTAAATAAGTGAACTTGATTATGATAATAGGTAAATGAGCAAGCATCAGATGTGATTATTTCAGATAAGATGAGAAGTTGTTTCTATTCAGCCCTCGCCCACTAATTTAATCAACATATGTACAATTAGGATAATTATCAGTTGCATGCCCATTTGCTTTATAGTTTTACGGCATAATTATTCCACTTACATAATATACCTATACAAATACCAATAAGCTAGCATTATAGGACTTCAGTTGTGTAGAAGACAAATGGAGATCATAGACCTCCTATATAGAATATGCAATTATTATCTACAGGGGTCAGGCAACAGACAGTTCATAGTTCACATCATAATCGTTTAGAACAGTCCATAATTCAGTTCATGGTGCACATGGTATTCATGGATATCAGCGCATTATGCAATTGTTCGAGTTCCCGTCTGGTAAGTGAATGTCTCTGCATGGCTGTAAACCTGTTAGGATAATTAGGTGGGTCCTACCTTAGATGTTCGGGATAGTTCATGGTATTAGGATTGGCAATGGGTAGCAAGGTGAATAGTCAGGTAGTAGCAGGAAAAAGATCATCCTTGGATACTGGTAGCAATCGTCATCCCGTCCCATATCAAGGTGCGGCATTCAGCGGCGGCCAGTTATGAGCGATGAATCCGGAGATGCCTTTGAACCTTAAAAAAGCGGGTAGCATTCATATATATATTAGCTGACATCGTCTAAATAAACATCGTCTAAGTAAATAGACCCCGATGTATAAATCTGCGGTGTGCTTGTCACTGCAGCAATCTCTGTGACTATCTTCTACACATCTACACATATGTAAGTCAGTATTTGATGGACATAGTCAAGGTTCGAAGGTGATTCACATTGTGTGCTATAGATAAGTGTGTGACCATAATAAACTAATAAACCCAATTACTGTCAGTATCAGGCATGATGGGGCAGTATGGCAGTCGGTTCAGTGATAGGTGCAGGTGTTGTGGACTCAGGGAGGCCGTTTGTACCGTCTGGTGTGGTTCCGCCTAGTTGACTGTGAAGAGGCAGGCCATTTGGTTTCAGGTGGGCTTTACGTCTGGCTTTCAGGATATCTCTCATTTCCATAAGAAACTGCCCACATCTATTCTCTCCTGGGAATGTTCCTGACTCCCATCTTGTATCTGAGTAGATCATTCCCCCTCCAAACCTACGACACATTGTAGATTCTATGATTGGTACGTCACAGTCTACAAGCCTATTAGCCAATCTCACATGCTGTTCGAATTTGCACTTAATGATCGCTTTCAAGATAGTGAAACGGACAGTCCACCATTCATGCCCATTTGGGAAGTACACAGTTTTACCCTTTTTTTCTGATTTCAAAAGGACAGGTCTCTTTCATTATGGCCTCAGCAATGTCGGGTCTGTTACCATAGATGGCCTTATTGTACATAAATGCCTGTTCATTACAGAAGAATGTCATGGGGTCGACAGTGTGGCCATCTGGGTGCAGAGGCTTATAATTTATTTCAGCAGTGAACATGTTGCTGAATGGGGCTCTAGGGCCGCTAAAGATTAATCCACATTTAGTCAGCCTCATTTTTTCATTTGCCTCAGTCACCTCAAACTGCATTGGTTGATTGCGATTTTCTAAGTAAGCCTTTAGTTCATCCACAAGTATATCACCTGGCAGATTTTCATAATCATCATGAGAGAATTCATCACTACCCACTCTAATTCCAGTGTCTGTTACCTGAATCAGCATGGTACCCTTTTCTCTATGGTATCTTGATATCTCCCTGGACATCCATCGCTTGGTTCTAATGTCATTAGGTTCATCTCTATTAAAAAACACCCTTTGTGGACCATCATCTGGTCGTAGACCCATTCTGAGTTTCAAAGTGTCCTCAAGTGCCTTGACACTACTAAAACACACTATTACCTTTGTAATTACATCCTCACTCTGTGGTATGCTGGCTGGTCTCATTCTGCCCGCCCTAAGTATGTCATGGTCCTGTACATTTCCACCTAGGTCTGATAGAAAGTCAAGTACCATTTGTTTTGTGTCCTCTTGGGGGCGTTCCTCTAGGCCTGATATAATGAGATTACGGTTGGTCGCCGGTACCTCATATAATTGACGATCACTAGGGTCATGGTGTGAGGCTCCACTAGCTGACACAGGATTAGCCCCAGTCCCAGGTGGATTGGTGGTCAAGCTTGCACTTAGCTTGCTAGTTTGCAGTTCTACATGTTGCATGTGTTCCTTTAGTTTGGCCTCAATGTCCTCTTTAAATTTATCATTTTCCACCTTTCTAGCCTCCATGTCTGTTTGTAGCTTATTTTCTAAGTCTGTTCTCATTTGTGTCATTTCCCCAGATATAGACTGCTGGTAATTGCTGAATTCACTCTGTAATTGCTGCATGCTATTTTCGACCTGCTGGGTCGTTGCCAGCTTATTTAGGGAATTTTGCATTGCTATCTGAGTGTTTTGCATATTATGTAGGAATTGCATTAAATCGAATGACTGATTCATGCCCATCTGTGGTTGCAAGTTCCCCTGCCAAGGCTGCAATGGGACAACACTTAGATTAGGGGCCTGTTGGTAGCCTGTTCCATAGGCCATTTGCTGCTGTTGTAATGGGGGTGGGTTATCATTTAACTGATTCGGTACTGACATATTACTGCTTAGAGTTTTGGGTGTAGATCTAGGTGTATTAGACTTGGGCTTCTTATTTTCTTTAGGTATGTCGTTGGTGGGGGACGACGCACTACGTTTGACTGCCCTGCCACGCTTGGGTGCACCCTTCACTGCAGTGTCTTTGTTGACCCTTTCCTTTGGCGGGAGCCTGGGTGGCATTGCTGGGCAAGGAGGACAAAAAGAATTCGGTCTAAACACACTTATATGTCAGAATAGCAACACTTACAATACCTTCATGTGAACCTTGGCCCTTTATCTCTGTGATAGTGATGTTTGAGATCCGATCTGTGTAATTAATCCATGGTTATGATGGGATATTTGCGGAGCTCCCCGACACGTCGTGTACACTACTCGGCCATCACACTGGTGTTTAAGTATATGAGTGTCTTTTAAGGTTGAACGTAAATAAATCTCCAGAAAGTCGACCTTCGAAGCAGCTAGACCTACGTGTCTCACATAATATATATATATATATATATATATATATAAATTATTTCGAAACCTACAAATCTATTATGTGTGTATGCTATCTTCACTGATATTTTCACTTGGTACACATTTGTGTTTAGCACAGCAGATCTATAATCCATCACAGTTCCTGAAACATTACCGTAAGTCGTAACACCCTTGGGGATAACAACATGCTACACTTAATACAATGTTACATGTGAGCAAGCTAGATGGCGCAGAGATACATACTAGGCAAGCTAGCAGATACTACGAGCCAGTAGAGTGTCATATTTGCCCCCACACCGCCAGTAGCCCTGTACGCATGAGCTGTGAGTTGGCGACTACAGCGCCACCCCCAATGGCTGGTGGTATTACCATGAACGGCAGCATGACGGCTCAGGCGCCGCCGCCAGCTACGTGGTAATGATGCCGTTCGTGACCGCCCTCAGAGCGCAGGGATAGGATTCCATCACTGGTGCCAACTTAACGCTGTGACGCGTGCCTTTTACTACATTCTTGTTTTCAGTGAAAGAAATCCCAGATCATTCCCTGCTTTTTATATCGGAAATGTGTAATCCTATCTAGATTTGGGATGAGAACATGCAGAATAGGAAAACATGGTGCTGAATTCACACTCAATTACATCCTCAAAACATTGAGCCCCAGCTTTTTAATTATGTCAAAACAGTGCGACCTCAATTCATTGTAAACTTTTCAAAGAGCTGCATAGTATGTAAATGCACCAAACCTACCATTTTCTTATCATGAAGCATGGGTGCAGCCTTGCAATTTGCTCCATATATTCCATATATAAACCTTCTAGAATTTAACACACGAAGGACAATGCTTAAATTTCATATATCAATACCATAGAACATATGAATAACGTAACGATGCCATACTCTTACTATCTCAGTATACAGCATGTACATGGTGGTAATTCCATATACTACCTTCCTAGAGAACATACATGTAGGCTTAGTACAAAACATGTACAAAATGACAATCCCAAATACTATTACCTTAGTACAAAACATGTTCAAAATAACAATCCCATATACTACTACCTTAGTACAAAACATGTTCAAAATAACAATGCCATATACTACTACCTTAGTACAAAACATGATCAAAATAACAGTCCCATATACTACTACCTTACAACTAAACATATATAAAATGATAATTCCATATACTACTACCTTAGTACAAAACATGTTGAAAATAACAATGCCATATACTACTACCTTAGTACAAAACATGTTCAAAATAACAATCCCATATACTACTACCTTAGTACAAAACATGTACAAAATGACAATCCCAAATACTATTACCTTAGTACAAAACATGTTCAAAATAACAATGCCATATACTACTACCTTAGTACAAAACATGTTCAAAATAACAATGCCATATACTACTACCTTAGTACAAAACATGATCAAAATAACAGTCCCATATACTACTACCTTACAACTAAACATATATAAAATGACAATTCCATATACTACTACCTTAGTACAAAACATGTTGAAAATAACAATGCCATATACTACTACCTTAGTACAAAACATGTTCAAAAAAACAATCCCATATACTACTACCTTAGTACAAAACATGTACAAAACGACAATTCCATATACTACAGTAATCTCCTGCGTAGAAGGCGCAGCCCGCATATAAGGCACACCCCCTACTTTGATATGTCTGTTTCACGTACAAGGAGCACCTACTACTTCTGGATTGATTTTTTTTTAAAAACCCACGTATAAGGCTCACCCCCAACCTGGGGAGGTTTAGAGGGGCAAGCCTTAAGGTTGGGGCATACCTTTTGCAAATATTGCTGAAAGACCTAGTGTCCCAGGTAATGTCTTTGCTTTAACCAAAGAAAAGTTGTAGTTCATACCATGGTGCTCTATACATCCATAAATTACTGAATGAAGCAAACCATTCTACTAACCATAAAAGTGTTTCGAAAAATATGTACATCCAACTTACTGACAGCTTCATTAATTAGACTATTGACCTTTTAATCAAGAGAATCATAGATCCAGCATTACAATGCTCTTGTCTCTTGCTTCCACCTGGTGTTTTGTTCTGTAGGTCCTTAAATGATTCCTAGAATTTACACCAGGCTACACCATAAGACAATTTCGATATAACTGATAATATGGGTGAACTTAGCTTACTAAAAAAAATATTTAAATTAGGTTTTGATAATGTGATAATATATATTCATTCCCTAACATGCCACAACATTGATGGAATGCAGGAATTGAGAAAAAAATGATATATTGTTAGAGTTAAGTTCTAATTCTGTTTACACCTCATTTGTGGCATCCAAAAAATTAAATGACTAATGCTAGTGACATGTTCCAATTGGCATTCCTCAATACCCCGCGTGTAAGGCGCACCCCCAACTCAGGGAAAACCTATAAGGTGCACCCCTGACTTGATTCACGTAAAGGACGCGCCTTTTACGCAACATGTACAAAACATGTACAAAATGACAATCCCATATACTACAACCTTAGAACAAACCATGTAAAAAATGACAATCCCTATCCTACTACCTTAGAACAAAACATGTACAAAATGACAATCCATATACTACAACCTTAGAACAAACCATGTAAAAAATGACAATCCCTATCCTACTACCTTAGAACAAAACATGTACAAAATGACAATTCCATATACTACTACCTTAGAACAAAACATGTACAAAATGACAATTCCATATACTACTACATTAGTTCAAGACATATACAAGGTGACGATTTCATATGCTACTTCCTGCTAGTGCACACAACATACAACGGGACAATATAATACACTACCAGGAATGAAAGGCTCATGGTGTTTCATGGGTTTAAAGGACTCTCAGGATTTAATTACTTGTACTTACATAGAGGGCCCCTCTATCAGTGGGCCCCTATTTGATAATGTCTTCATGGGATTTTGTGACTTTTATCGCTGTACTATTAAGTACACAACACATGTAAGGTGACCAACCATTGTGCTGCTAGTTTAGTATACATAACGCATACAAGATGACAGTTCCACACACTGCTACTTTAGTATACGGGTAACAACGTGGTGATTCCATGTATTTTTACCTTGAGAACACAGCATGATAGGGTTAATATAGCTCCACCATCAGGATTGTGTTAACATAGAGCTCTAGCCTCCTGTCTGCTATTCACACTACAACCAGACTTCAGAATAAAGGCTCTCAGAGTGCACTAGACATAGTGTAAAGGGGCCAAATTCAGCGTGACTAAAACATTTAACTCTGTCCGTCAGAGTGTGAAGGCGGCTTAAGCCGATCTCGTCCTGCCGCCAGCCTCAGGCGCCGACCTACTTTACAGATGTCCCTTCTGTTCTAGGCAGGTCTAGCCCTTTAAGGGTGGTTTGATGTCTGCAGGTTCTATATTGTGCTCCACTAACAAAGAGCCGTCAGCAAGAAACTCACTGATACTGTACCAGTGCGACACGACAGCCTTTAAAGGGTACATCCACCTCGTATGGTCGGCTTAATGAACGAATGCAGCCCTGAATTACTCACCAGGGCTGCATTCATGCACCAGGAGAGTAAAAGGGGATTGCACATCAAAGCAATAGATGGCCCTTAGAGAGCTAGTCACTTGTGGACAGCATTGGAGAGCTTCCTGGTAGCTCTGTGGCTCATCATTTTATAGTTGGCACATATATGTAGCATTCGATTGCTGTAATAGCTAGGCAGATGTAGAGCCATTTCGCTATACTTGGAGATCTTATATTGCCATGCCCGACGGTTCCCGATTTTCCCTCATCCAGCTTAAAAGAATTGACTCTGTTTCAAAATTCCGTAGCCTATATACCAGTCACATGTAGCCTACGGATTTTGGTAGCTTTCGCGTCATAATTATAGGCCAACGCTTGAGCCCAGCCTTCCTTTGAGATCCCAGAGCATAAACTGCCAACCACAATTACCAGCTCCAGCTGCAAATGTGAGGACCGTGGCTTATTTGTAGGTTGTGACTACATGGGTGCTGGACTAGTGCCCCCAGAGGCCTTCCCCTCTGGGAACATGTGAGAGGGTTTTAATGCCTCTCTAAGTGCCCTATTCCCCTGACAATACCAGCGCTGCTAAGCTAGGTTTAGAAACCTAGATGGGATTAAAATAGGGTTCAAATAATATTTAATGTTAGCCTCTTCAGGGCGGCATAGACTTTAAATGCCCCTTGCCAACAACAGCTCATCAAGAAAGCTTTCGCGCCTCTCCCTGAGTGTCAGTGCACTCCTAAGGGGTCGTCATGATGTACCAATGATGCACCAACCGACGGGTCACGCACTGGCCAAGTGACAAAAAATAGCAGATTTAATACCTATAGATTAAAAACCGACATTGAATGGTCGAAAATAGATTATGGGTATTCGCCCTACAAGGATTGATTTCCATAATCCTATTTTCATCCGGCTGTCAACAACCGATACTCAATAACCCTGTCAAAACTGATACCCAATAACGGAGATGGGGATTTGGAAGTTTCACTATTACCCTTCCATATTTTAAGGCATGTCTTGCTAGTCCGTTCGAGATTTATCTGCCAACTATCGATACCCCTGGAGATTATGCCCTTACAATGGTACAAAGATTAGATGTGTCTCAGTTCGTCACCCACACGTTTCATTAATCCGGTGTCAATGTTACTGTCAGTTATAAAACCCTAAAACAATGGCAAATAAGGGATAGCCTACTGTCTCGATAATCCGTCGAATATTGAATTAATTGTCTCCAGGCCAAAATGAAGGATTAGATTCAAGTAAGTATAACCGAGGCGGAGAAGGCTACAGTCACCCGCACGATGTAATTGCCTATGTGGAATTGAAAATCGTTTCATCTTGGTCAGCAGGATTTATATATTCATTTATACCACATGCATGATCAGGCTACATTTTTGTATATCTCTGCAGCATTTTCACTTGAATGAGTCGGGCTTCCCTAGCCCACTTAAAGGGGTCTGTTTCTCCTCTTTCCTATCCCCTTTGATGTGTGCGGTGCACATATGCGCTGGCACCAACACATTCTTCTGTGAAATTGTGTAATGTAGTTCTCACCATGAATATGACCTTAGCTGTTAAAATGGCGTTAAACATCTATTACTCACTCTCACTCACTTGAATGAGTGTGATCCCAATCCCCCTTCTCCCATATTGCCTTTGTTCTTATGAATCATACAAAAGACTGCAATCCCAGTTAAGGGTTATTCATTGGACTGATTCCCAGGGGAAATATCCAGCCTTGTTTTTTTTTCTTGTCATTGCCTACTGAAGCTTATTTTCTTGGGAGGAAGTCCGTCTGGGTTGCTGCCTTGAAGAGCGGTGGGTGTAGGGAGGAGGGGAGGGAGCAAAAACGATTGTTAATGTCAGTTTGACATGCCACTCCCACATCATCATTACTCTTAACTACTATTGTCTACGATCGCCAATACAGCTAGTTTTCATACGCTAAAGGACAATAAACTTCAAGGTTAAAGGGGGGCGTTGAAAAAGGGAAGAAGAGATAAAAATCACTTGAGCAAACACAGGATCCTCTTTCCCCGGCCACAACCCACCCATCCTAATCTAGAGGTACATTTCTAAATAGTGGTCTCTGGTTTGTTAGGCCCTCCAGCCGAGGAATCACTCTCAGAGCAGTGGCGGATCCAGAAGGGGACAATGCCCAAACCACCCACCCATCAAAGAAATAAACTGAGAGTTGAGGAGAAAGAGCAAATTCACAGAGGGTGAAGGCTGGTTTTATGATTTGGTGTTGCAGAGGATAGACCCTAAGGTTTAATTTGGTATGCCAGAATTACACCAGAACACGTGATTTCCAATCTTAAACATCACCCCCCACCACCTCCCACTTTTACACAATCCTTAATCCGCCACAGGAATCTCATAGAAGAAACCTATAATACATACATTAGCTTCTGGTGGCTAAAGATGGCTTCAACAAAAGTATAGAGAATACAATGTACTATGCTCCCTGGCGCCACCTTGTGTCTCCTGTCAAAATGGTTCACCCTTTCTGTGGCATGTCATCTCAGATGGAAGAGTTGAAGGACGCAATCTCTAGTGTAAAGAACGGTGCTGACAAAATGACCTCATTTAAATTGGGGAAAATTGAAGCAGACACGTTGTCTGGATTAATCACATCCAATAAGACAGGTCCGGTCTGAAAAGGACGAGAGATGAAATTGATGTTTTTAAAACAGAAAACGGACATCTCTGAGGTGCTGTCTTTTACTAGTTTTAGAGTTATATAAAATGAGTTCCATCTGGAAATAATAAAACGAAGATAAAACGTTTTGAGATGTTAAAATTTGTCTCAAAGCTTCATATTTTTCTCCTTTCCTGAACCTTTTTATAGGGTAAACGCACCCTGAGACAAATAGCTAAAGTCGGACACCTTTTGGATTGTATTACATAATCAATAGGAGGATTTCAGGTATCATATGAAGTAGACATGAAACCTAAGCTATCATACATTCTAACAAATACAGCATAACAAATATAAGCCCCTTCCTACATAGTTTTACAACTGTGCAAACACAGGGTGTTTTTGTTATATTTTGATGATAGAGAATGGTGAGTAAATGGGAAACCTGGTTTGAATCATCAATCTCTTGTGTCTTCACTGGAATGTTTATATGATCTATCGATATATCATTGGAAACATGTATATTTTTTATCATAATTCAACTTGGCAAACCTGAAAACATCCCTCACGTTACATTGTGGGAGTTATTCTTATATTGCCTTCAGATTACCCCTACTGTTGGACACCAATTACACCCTGCCTGGGACATGATTATATTATAATTCATATACATGTGCTTTAACAATGGATTTTCATCGCAATGAGAATCTTTTGTGATATACCTTTACTCTCAGATATGGATATTTAATCTGTATTTGGTTTTCCTGATATCTAACACCTAAATTTAATCACCTCTCCATCTGCCCATGGAAGTCATCCATTTGGGCCTGCAGAGTGCCCTGTTAAAGGTATGCAAAATTACACATCTGAGAGTTTTCTGGAGAGGAGTATTGTATTAGCTAGTATTCCCTATAATGTTCTGCTACATGTCCCTATAAAATAATTCACATACAGTGGCCCATTATGTCTGTATCAAGTAGATAACATAGTGTCTGACTCTAGGATCCCTTATGCAAATGTGCTGTCTGACGTTAGGGGCAATTTGATGTTCAGAAGGCAAGATATATACAGTTCATTTATTCATATATATAGGAGAGATTTATCAAAACCATTTCATGGATATTGATGGCTAAGTATCATGTATCTATTGGTACAATGGGAAGTAGAATCTAATACAGGTGAAGGTACATAATTTGAATATCAAATATGGTCAGCTCCTGTGTGGCCAGGAGCGTCCGAAATGGGTGCCTCTACCCTAGGAGCCCACAGACCCCATGAAAATGGGCCTTTTATGACTTCTAACTATAGAAATCTGGCACAAGACACTGTCCCCTAGTCTAGATTTCAATGAGCCCCCCCCCCCCAGACCACGTGTTCTTGATACACCCCTGATTTTCAACACTTTGTGGTTCTTAAAGGTTTGACATATTAGACAGTGTGCTGCATTGTTTCGACCCATTTGCCTGTCCCTTAGTTCTAATATTGGTCACTAGGGGGCAGGGTGATGAGGTCACGTGTAAACAGGACGCAGCAAACATTTGACTCCAGTTATCAGATTGGCGTCCATTAAGGACGGCTACAGATGCACGCCTCCTGATCGGGGCATGTATGCCTATGTTAATGTAAAGAAATGTAATTTTGTTTACATTTAATACCCTACGATGTGTCTGCTAGATGTTTAACTAACTGACCCCGTGATGACCAATCTTGCACTCCCCTCCCTGCCGAACTGTCTCCTTGCTCCCTGCCTTCCTGCCTGCCCACATCCCTCACCTGCTTCCATTATACATTCCCGACTTATCCAAGTTCTATGAACATCTGTAGGCTACAATGAAATGGCCCGTGCATTGTCTAGGCCTGGGATGGTGTCCATGTTCCGCTGACGCGACCTATAGTTCCCCTTGCTCATTGAGTCCCTCGCCATGCTCATATAAAGAGGGGGTTGACCCCATTGTACCTGAGTCTATGGAGGAGGTGTGTTAGTATGGGGGGGGGGGTTAGTCTGTGCTGGATTGGGGCAAGGATGGAATAGGGGCTGACAATGGAAGCTGATCCTGAGGTCCATCTGTTACCCTTTCTACCTCCCCCCGTACCCGTGTGGGATAGAATACGAAATCTGAATGGGGATGTTATCAGATTTAATTTTTTGGAATTATCATAAAATGGAAAATGGAATTATCATAAAATAAATCACGTTTCATCACGTGGACCTTCTATTCTTTTTTCAAGAAATATAACGACAGTTCTCTGGATGGCCTCACCTCGACTCAGGTTGCTGGTTGCATGTTGAGTCTAGGGTTTTGAGGTTGCAGGGGGTCCGAGACATGACGTGTTCCGCATGAGTGGTGTTTAGGGGAGGATGCAGGAAATGCGTGACATGGGGTAGTTATAATAACCCATAACACACACAGCAAAACCCTGGGTACGCCCACTAACCTAGACGGAGGTCAATCTTTGCTTGTCTGCCCCAAATTACAGACTTTGATGTTAATCCTCAGTAGCCTGATGAAACAGCGCAGCCTGAGCGGGTCTTCTTGGCAAGGTTGTCTTCGTGTATTAAGCTGACTCAAAAGCAGGTTGTCTTCATGAATCAATCTGACTCAAGAGCAGGTTGTCTTCATGTATCAATCTGACTCAAGGGCAGGTTGTCTTCATGTATCAAGCTGACTCAAGGGCAGGTTGTCTTCATGTATCAAGCTGACTCAAGGGCAGGTTGTCTTCATGTATCAAGCTGACAGAAGGGCATTGATTATGTGACAAGTTCTTCTTGACAAGGTTGTCTTCATGTATCAAGCTGACTCAAGGGCAGGTTGTCTTCATGTATCAAGCTGACAGAAGGGCATTGATTATGTGACAAGTTCTTCTTGACAAGGTTGTCTTCATGTATCAAGCTGACTCAAGGGCAGGTTGTCTTCATGTATCAAACTGACTCAAGGGCAGGTTGTCTTCATGTATCAAGCTGACTCAAGGGCAGGTTGTCTTCATGTATCAAGCTGACTCAAGGGCAGGTTGTCTTCATGTATCAAGCTGACTCAAGAGCAGGTTGTCTTCATGTATCAATCTGACTCAAGGGCAGGTTGTCTTCCTGTATCAATCTGACTCAAGGGCAGGTTGTCTTCATGTATCAAGCTGACTCAAGGGCAGGTTGTCTTCATGTATCAAGCTGACTCAAGGGCAGGTTGTCTTCATGTGTCAAGTTGACTCAAGGGCAGGTTGTCTTCATGTATCAAGCTGACAGAAGGGCATTGATTATGTGACAAGTTCTTTTTGACAAGGTTGTCTTCATGTATCAAGCTGACTCAAGTGCAGGTTGTCTTCATGTATCAAGCTGACAGACCTTTAAGGGCCGCTGGTGCATTCATGCATCATGCCGATTGGTCGCCATGATGCATGAATGCATTCAAGCATCATACCGCCCCTGCCGGGTTAACATACACCCACAGGGTCGGCATGATGCTCCAACGAGCAGACCGACCAGCACTTCATTGGGACATCATGACGACCAGTGGGCATGATGCATTAATGCATTTAGCGACCTTAAAACTCTGTACACCTGGTGACACTGGAGGTGTACAGCGTCACGTGTGAACACCTGGGGTTATAAAGCGTAATTAAAGGTAAACTTGTGTACACCTGCCCCTCTACAAATGACGTAATGTTTCACATCCACATACCGATCTAACCCCTACTCCACAGTCACCCTTTGTATGGCTGTGTGTGTGGCAGGGGGGGGGGGGTAAGTAGTGTAGTGAAATGGGGGCACAGTGACAGTGTGTATACTTGGGGCGGGGAGTAGTATATTGAATTGGGATCGAGTAAGGGCACAGCCATCAATGTTATACATATTATACATATACCAGATTCGCCTTTTTTCATAGACTTCAATGCATGCACTGTACACTGGGGCCTCCTGTGTCCCCCTGATGCAGCTGTCACAGGCGTCCAGTATATTACGTGTGTAGAGAGGGGACAGCTAAAAGCAGTGAATCATGGGTAAAGTGTACAATTACTGTGTTACATGATCAGCACAATGACTGGACGCACTTACCTAGACCCCCCCCCCCACCCCCAACCACCCACTCACCCCATACCCTTACCCCCCTGATCTCCCATCTAAGGCGAAACAATACATGAGGGTTTCTTTGTGGTAACTCAACCCGATCTAACCAAAACAGAGCGGATCTGAGGTTTTGGGCAATAATTATCTATGGATTTGATAGAACTTCTGATTAAGATATTGTTATTTAGCAGGTGTTTTTATTATGCGCTTTCTCTTTTGTCACATTCTAATATAGCTTCTGACCCTGTTCCTTGAAATACACGCATTACGTTTGCCTAGGCTACATTAGTGTAGTGTATCGCGTGCCGGTCTTTCTACCATTGTCCGCACAATAAGGTTTTGCCATATCAGTATTTCCATCAGTGAGTTAGTCATAGTAACCTGTGTGTGCAGATCGTATCAATCCTCCCTAAGCAGGCAGCTTTCCACACTTCTCACCACCCCTCCCCCCGGCACGTACACCCACCTGAACCCATTCTGACTCCTATAAACTTACTGTAAAAAAAGTCGGTGAAATAAGGACGTAATCCTCGTCCCAATAAGGTTGCAAGAGGTCCATTGTTCTTTTCACAGAGATTCCTTGTACATTTGTGCACCACTGCACTGCCATCTGGAGTTTCTTGTTAAACCTACACTGGTTTCCTGTCATACAATTACAGTGGTTCTGTTTTATGAGGATCCCTGGTAGATTCAACAGTTATTTTTTATGGTACTGTAAGAATCGTTTAAAGATCTTGTATGTATAATTGATGTACAATATAAAAAGATTAATATCCACTTGTACTACAGATATTTCATGTGTTTGTTTCATTACAGGTGAGTAGAAAACACTGACTGACCATAAGGTACAGGTAGGAACCGTAACACTGACTATAAGTTACAGGTAGGAACCGTAACACTGTCCATAAGGTACAGGTAGGAAAGTAACACTGACCATAAGGTACAGGTAGGAACCGTAACACTGACCATAAGGTACAGGTAGGAACCGTAACACTGTCCATAAGGTACAGGTAGGAACCGTAACACTGACCATAGGTACAGGTAGGAACCGTAACACTGACCATAAGGTACAGGTAGGAACCGTAACACTGACCATAAGGTACAGGTAGGAACCGTAACACTGACCATAAGGTACATAGATAGAACTAAACGACTGTGGTGTATGAGGTGGCCGATCCACCACGAGGGGGGGGGTCTCCCCTGAGGGCGTTAGCCCGAGGGGGAGAGGCCCCCCCGAGGGGTGGATCAGCCACCGAGGACACCCGGGGAGTTAAGTTCTATATTTATTTTGTTTTTAGAGGTTTAAATAAGGAAAAATTATCAAAATCCGGTACCGTAGTTCCCCATACAAGCGCCGATCCGCCATTTTGAATGTTTACATGCACCCAGAACGAGGCTGCAGTGGTGGGTCGGCCGCTGTGGTGGATCGGCACACGTTACGCCACTGGGGGTGTGCGGATCGGCCCTGCAATGCTATCTCTATGGGAAGAAGTTATTCACATAAAATAAAGGTAGGAACCGTAACACTGACCATAAGGTACAGGTAGGAACCGTAACACTGACCATAAGGTACAGGTAGGAACCGTAACACTGTCCATAAAATAAAGGTAGGAACCGTAACACTGACCATAAGGTACAGGTAGGAACCGTAACACTGACCATAAGGTACAGGTAGGAACCGTAACACTGTCCATAAGGTACAGGTAGGAACCGTAACACTGACCATAAGGTACAGGTAGGAACCGTAACACTGACCATAAGGTACAGGTAGGAACCGTAACACTGTCCATAGGGTACAGGTAGAAACCGTAACACTGTCCATAATTTACAGGCAGAAACCGTAACACTGAGTTGAACCCTCTAACGACTGCATGATGCCCTGAAGTAAAATACCAAATCACTTTTCAGGAATCAATGAATTATGCCTATCTCTACTTTTGGTGTTATAGGCCCTTTTTTCATCATGGTGAAAACATCTGGACCAATGCAACATTCTGACACGACACTATACTGGGTTAATGTATTCCTGGAAGAGGCGTTATGAACCAAAGCATCCCCGTGGGACTTGCTGGTGCACATAGCAATAACGTACATGAAGCCTTGAGGCACCATGATGTCTTTAAAAGGTTAATGATGAATCAGTAAGTGGGACACACACAATCCAATCGTCCACTTGATACAAGGACCTGCTGTGTTTGCTGGTCCAAGTGAATAAGGATGTCAGGTCTCATGTTGCTGATAGGCTTACACTAACCCTTTAATGGTTTTATGCCGCACGCTCAATATCCATCTGCCATTATTAGGCATCCGCACAGTACTTCAGAAGAGTGTCAGTGCTGGAGGGTCAATGGATTGTACATGTAGGATGTAGCCTTGGCTAGTATATCCCCACCAGGGCTACATCCATGCACTATGCTCAAAGATGGTCATAGTGAAATAAAGTCCTATGTGTTACTTGAAGGGTAAATGTCATCTACTCCTTATCCACCTGCACCTGCTACTGTCGGGATTGGAAGCTGGGGATGACAGGGATTATGAAGATTTCTGAATGGGGGCGAGTTAACCTGTTTTTAAGGCATGCGTACACTTGATAATCAATATCCTTGCCTACATTTCTCCTTTGGCCATATATATGTTATAGATCAGCACGACATTATTGAAAATTGTTATCAAACAGAAGGCGTCTGTAACTATAAAAATGGTCATAAATATTCAACGATGGAACATGTTTAAGATGAAAATTCTTGACCATCTTTATAAATATGTGTCCTCCCTAGTTAGATTAAGTTTGCGTTGATTAACCTTGTTTCCATGACAACACGTTAATGACTGGTGTCTTTTTGTGCAGCACCAGACAAGATGGCAGCCATGATACAAAACACACGCCATGAGAGCTAGTTAACCCTGCAATGACCACACTACTTCAGTCTACATTTTAGTCGACATGATACATTTATACAAGTGCTGCAATGGCGAGTTACTCACGCATCATGCCATTACTATGGCTATGATACAATGTCGATGGTTATATGGCGCATCAGTGCCGAACAAATACATCTATTAGTGTTATATGCAATGTATTTGGAACCGTCACGTGGTGCAACATGACTTCCCTCATTTAAATGTCTGAAGTTTTAACCAAGTACAATGCACTCATAGCTAGATCTGCGTGTGTAACCTGGGCCAGAGTGAGGGGGGGGGGGCAGAGGTCTACTTTAGTCCAGTTCAAGCCACCTAATCTGGAAGGTAGGGCTGCTAAGGGTCCTGCCATGGTGAGGATGTACTTAGTCCAAACGGATGGCATGATCCAGGCCGACACAAAGGGCATCGATCAAGTACGTATACGTATACTTTGATACCATTAGATGGTTAAATCAACTTACATTTTAAGGCATTAAGAGGAAAGAATGACTTCACATCCGTACGGGATTCCCTCTCACACGGTACTGCTTCTGTACAGACCTTACTAAATAGTAGCACACCCTCATCTGTGAAAGGTGGATTACAGCACAAATTGTCTAGATTAAAACACAACGTAAAGAGTGCTGCTCCGCTGGTGCCGCTTGGGCACTGTGTTACACACTAATGGCAACGGGCGGGGACCAGCGAAACCTTTGTGCTGAGTTTAACAAAGAGACACAAGGGGGCGGGATCATAGTGTGTGTGTGGTGGGGGTGGGGGGGAGTGGGATAGAGGTTACTAGTAACCTCTAAATACCGCTGTAACGTGTGGTTTGTTAAAACTGAGAAAGTGGGACCACAATCAAGGGTAACAAATCATAGTTTGTAAATATACAGGAAATGTCACACTGAGTGTAAAAAGTCCTGTTGGAACAGGTTTCTTAGGTTATAAAGTCCATTTGTACATATATGGCCTGGGGGGGGGGGCACTGAGCCTCGGTTTGGATACCAACTGTGGTTCCAGCCCTGTGGGGTGGTGGCTGTCGATGCGTAGATAAGGGGAAAAAAGGGGGGCTGTCAATTGAATTAGACTATAGGATCAAGGCCTTTTGATAACTGCTACAACTTGTATGGAATCAAAATAGCCTAAATATTGCATAAAAATTTAATCATCACAGTGCTGTGAAACAACCCTATTTCAAATGGAGGAGGGCCCCGAAAAGGGGGGCTGTTATCTGACTTACCTGAAAAAGGGAGGCTGTAAATTTTCAGCTGTTTTTAAGGGGCTGTCAAATGGCCATAAATGGGGGGGCTGTAGTTTCGCAGGTTTTTTTTTGAAGTTGGTACCACCTATCAAAGAGTGACTGCCCCCGGGTATATGGCATTTATGGGAAGAGAGTAGGCTGTGTTACCAGTGAAAGGGGACAGAGCCAGTTCTAATTCTTTGTATAACTCATAACTCCAAATAGCTACTAGTGCATACGGTTCACGATAACAGTCTCTGAAAGTTTTGCTATGCATGAGATACAAATCAATGAGAGAAAACAGCAAAGAGAAGATAACACTCAGTGCAGAACGAAGGGTTTCAGGAACAGTACATAGAAATAGTAAAAACACATCAGTCAATCATGATTCACACACCCTCCCTCCTCCCATGAGTAAAATCATCATCAAAATCATTAAAATTGATGAGCGCCGTGGGAGATATTGATTGAGGTGGGAGGGGGTGAAGTTGGTGATATTGACACCCTTCAGGATTGGCACTGGTGTACCAGGGGTTGACATGATGCACCAATGCCGTTTTAGCAAGCTACTCACGGGTTCTGTATTGATGGTCCATGACAACGATTAATACCGATAAACAAAAAGTCTTGAGCTCCCTGCTGCCCTTAGAGGGTTAACCATGTCCGAGGTCTATAGAGTCTCCACCAGTTGTCAAATCTCGGCTTTATCTCGTACATTCACGCTCCTCTGAGTCAGGTTCCATGTACTTTTCCCTCTTTGCGATGTTTATTTTTCACTCATATATCTCAATAACCAAACGTATCTAACCATCCTCTGATATACATGTACTAGACACAGTCATCCTTTATCCAAATATATGCAGATATATTGTGAAAAATATATGGGTACTTTGTCAACCGATGAACAGTCTATTACCTGAACGGTATGGTAAATATTTGTGGGATTTGGGGACGAAGGCTATTAGAGGGACCTCAGTCTTGTGGCAGTGTTTCATACACGTCTGTTTATAAAGGATTGTCGGATACCCTATAGGGAGTCTCATTTAAAAATAATTGGCAAGGGAGTGTGTTTTCTTTCCTTTATATAAGCGGGAAGGATTGTTGAGATATGTATGATTGTGATGACGGCAGTTACCCAACTTCTCATATAGTCACGTGATATGAGGTTAGCATATTCCCCCATAAAGAGCTCACACCTATGTATACATTTACATGTACAACTGTGCATTATGATGACTCAGGTACAGAGTGAGGTACATGGTACCTTTGGGGAGGGTGTCTGGTATGGTGACAGCTGACTGACTGAGGTGGGGGTCTGCATGCTGCTGGTGTGATAGCGCTGGTGTAACGCCAAATACTGAGCTCTGACTGTAAATGCATCGTGCCCTTTTACAATCGTGCTGAATGATGGCAGCCATAAGAGAAGTAAGACTGCTGATAGTCCTGGGGAGCCACACGTGATGAAAAGTTAAACAGAAATAGTCTTTGAAAGAAAACTACCTGTCAGCAGGGGCCTATACATAACACTATTGTTTCCTTAGATTATAAAAATACAAGGAAAATTGTCTGAGGAAGCAAATTATCCGAGGATTTAAGTCCAAATATACTAGAACATATAGAGGGAGTTGTAGGTCATGTGCCTGAGGTAATTGAATGAAGACGACGTGGAACAATTTGGAATTATGTTTAATTGAGAAGAATTATGATATCAATGTAACATAACACAATTAAACTAGCAGGCCAGGCCCCACACAACAATTTCCTGGAATTAATGACAAATAATTAGTTGATACCAGTTGACATGGATAATGTAAATACCAAACCATTGAAAACCGACACCTAATAAGTACAAGATAATCACAACATAATTATTATTAATGAATGACGAATGACCTAATTACACCCTACCACCTAGAAACAGTTGATTATAAGGCGTGGGCGGGCGGGAGATGAAGAATACGTCCTCAGTGTTCAACGCCAAATTTGAATGTGGCGGGCTCCCAGTTAGAACACACCGGGGCAGGTATGTCACATGATATGTTAATGAGGGGAATAAGGTCAGTGGTTATATGATAATTCCAAAGGGGGAGCCACAGTCGCCTCATTCAATTACCGCCTCATGATGCATGTTGCACAATTGAATGAAGACGACGTGGAACAATTTGGAATTATGTTTAATTGAGAAGAATTATGATATCAATGTAACATAACACAATTAAACTAGCAGGCCAGGCCCCACACAACAATTTCCTGGAATTAATGACAAATAATTAGTTGATACCAGTTGACATGGATAATGTAAATACCAAACCATTGAAAACCGACACCTAATAAGTACAAGATAATCACAACATAATTATTATCAATGAATGACGAATGACCTAATTACACCCAAAGCCCTTGGCCAGGGCATTTGTCACCGATGAGCGAAAGAAGTCTTTCGGGGCGTACTTGAAAACTGAATCAGACTTCCATAGGCCCTGGTTTTTAACATCTTCCAGGGTGGCCCCTCCAATGGCAGTTTCCCGAGCGGCCACTCTACGCAATCCATGGATCGTGTACTCCTTGTACCTTTTATACCTTTTTGCCATCAGCGCCTCCCGGAGCATTTTCTGCAATGTTGGAGCTGTCACTACCTTATATGTATCTCCCCAGATAAAGGCCGGGGCATCCAATGGGGCGGGGACCCGGGTCACCATTGTCTTGTACGCGTTGACCGGACAATATTGATTCCCTTCTTCCAGCCGCTGGATGGGGATGTACACTGGGGGATCCGCGGCCTTAGTCGTCTTTGAACTTCTTACCACTATCACCAGTCCTCCAGGGACCTCAGCGATGTCTTTGCGCATCAAACCATGACCATCATCCCATGGTGACTTGACACACATATTTGAACCTCTCAGAAATGCAAAGTATCCGATCAAAAAGGCTGCCTTTGCCACCATTCCAGTCAGACCCTTGGTGTCCCAATAATCAGCCACATCTCGCAATATGTCCGATGTGATAGGCGGGGCAGGTTGCGGGACGTGGTTCGACACTCTTTTAACCCCTGCAAGCATGTCTTTCACTAGTTTGCTGTCAAAGGCCCAGTCAGATCCTCCCAATGTCAGGACTAAGTGTCTTGCCCCTGCGACATAATTCTTCACAGACGCAGGTGATTTCAAAGTGGTGGACTTGTATTGAATATAGACACAGACGTCATCGACAGTTGGGGCCATGATCACCACGCCATACATCATGCAGAAACCAAAGAACTCCTCATATTGGCAGTGTTTGTTTTTCTCAGTGGCTTCAGTTACCGCTCTACGGCGCGTGGAGAGCATCTGGTGGTAAATTGTCTGTCCATACCAGCCTGCAACAGCAACCAAGAACATGTATAGTCATAAACCAGGAGTGAACAAGTCAATCTCAAGGTCGGGGTATACTTCAGTTAATCCCCTTTCTTTGATTAGCCTTTCAGCGACCACCCTGTGCCCTACTCCCATGGACATTCTCGACAAGGCATCCGCCAACACCATTGTGACCCCAGGAGCATGATTCACTGTTACTCTAATGTCTTTTTCAACGGCATAGAGCCAGATTTCCCTGGCACAAGTGGATAGTATTGGTTCCGTCGTCCTCCCCGTAGCCAGTGAAGAAACTGCCCCGGTGTTGTCTCCTATTAACTCAAACTCGTATCCTTCCGGATCAGGGGGGCCTAACCATTTAACCGCCAGGATCATGTTGATTGCTTCCAGCAACGTTATGTGGTACCTCACCCCAGTGATCGGATCGGTCTTGAAGTGGTCCGGGTAGACGACTGAGTAATAGTGCGTGGGCGACCAAGCACCCCCCCCTTCCAGGCTGCTGTCGCACTCTATTCTCCATTTTGGTCTTTCTTCCCTTATCAGATGGACACCATTGGTCGACGCAGCGTGAGCCCTGAACCATGCCAGGTCCTTCTTGCATTCTGCAGAAATGGGGGCCGGGTTCAGGACATTTGTGAGCCTTAGCAACGCGAGAATTCGTGCCATAAATCGTCGCGCGGGGGGAAGGCAGGTGGCCAGGTGGAACAGCTTTCCTGCCATCTGTTGGACTGTCTTCTTTGTGACCCATTTCTTATCCTTCCATGTGTCCACTTCCTGAATTATCTCTTCCAGTTTGTCCGGAGGGATTGTGATTGTCATGTTGATGGTATCTATTTGGTACCCGAGCCACACAGCTTTTGTAGTAGGCCTTACTGTTTTTGAAGGGGCTAGACAGAGGCCTAGTTCTTTATTAAGGGCCTCAAATGCCTGAAGGGCCTTTTCTCCTTCTTGGGTCGTAGCGGCCACTGCTGCATAGTCATCTATGTAAGCTTTGAGATCGACGCCGTAACGTTTCATCATGAAAGCTATGGCCATGGACACTCTCTGCATGTGCATACTACTACTTCTACATCCGAACGAAGGAGAGGTATCAAAGTAGTACTTGTCTCTGTGCTTGATCCCAGATAATGGAAGGTCAAGGACGTCCACTTTCAACTGGCGATAAGCCCTTTCTAGGTCGGCTGTCCATATCAGACATCCTCTTCCATACTTCTTAATGCTCTGGAGGAGGTCCGTTACTGCCGGGAGGGAGTATTTCATGTGGGCACCTTGGAAGTTATTCTTTAGGATGCCATTATTGACTGAGCGGCCTTCAGGGTGGGACAAGTCAACTATGATGCGTCTGGATTCTGAGTTCTTCTTTTCAACAGTCATTACTGGGCTCACTTGGCTCCATGGTTTAAATGGAACGGCATCGAAAGGGCCAAGGAGGGTCCCATGCTGTATTTCCGTGTCTATAAACTTGTCAATATGAGATAGATGCTGGGTGGCAGAAGTGTGATTGTCCTCTGTGCTTGTTGGCGGAACATGGCCTGTGTATGAGCTTGGAAAACCAAACTGGAGGAATTTCACCACATCCGCATTCGCGTAACCATTAAGTCTGCGGCGCCAAGCATCCAAATCGAATGGCGATGAGAGCTGTATTTTAGCACCAAGGTAATTTGGAAGGGCTGTTGCTCTGACTGCATGATACATAGCCATGCACTCCGGGTACTTGTTGCATGCTTCTCTAGTCGGGTGCGGCCATATTGTATCCAACAGTGGGGCGTATTGGTAGGGGTTGACCATGTGGGCTATGATGGGCGACTGGGCGTCTGATCCAGGATAGCTCGTCTGCCTTGCAACGTCAGTCAGTGTGTCACTAACGCTACGTGGGATGCTGACCCCCCCTGAAGCATGACGCTCTTTCGGTGTACTACTTACATCGCCCGAGGCCAAGGTTTGATTGGGTATACTACTCACAGGCGAGTCAGTGCCAGCGGTGGCTTTATTATGGCCGGTCCGCTGTAGATTGCCTATGTCGCCCTCTGCTATTAACGCAGAAGGGGGGTGAGTAGGCAGTTCATTTACAGATTGTGTCACACTAGAGTGAACATGACCTGTAGAGTCATATTGTGATTGGTGGCTAACCGAAACATTGTTATGTTTTGATACAAGGTTTTCTTCTAGGACGCCACAATTTGATACATTTTTGGCGCTGCTTTTACACATGACAAATTCTGGGTATGCCATGTTGCGACAAGGAGTGGATGCGTTATACGACTTTATGTCACGTACAAAATCTGTGCTTGGGGAGTCACAAACATTTTCTGATATGACATTACCTCGGACAATTGTCTCATCAGAGGGCCCAACCATACAAGCAGCACTGGTGTGATTTCTAACTTCCGGATGGATTTTTGAGAAATCTAGTGCAAGATTAGAGTCTAATGAATCATCAATGCTGTAATCCACCAGTGCGCCTGATTTGAGTGGGTCCGGAGATACGCTACTTAGGTCATCGCGGTGCTCATTGTCATGGGACATGACATCGCGATATACCATCATAACATGTTGACTTTGATGAATAGAATTTTCATCACTGTCAATAACGCTATACTCCTGACACACAAAGTTGCTGGTTATCTGATCAGCATTCTCATGCGGGTCATGTACTGCGTCATCAGGGACAGATCTGACCTGTTTTAAGACATTAGGGTCGAGAGACATGTCAGCTATACCAATACCAACGTCTTCAATTGTAGTTGCAGACATAGACATATTGACAGAGCTGCCAAGGCCCTCGCTATCATCCAATGACAATGTGGCAGATACAATATTTTTGGAGTCAGTTTCACCATTGACAACATTGCGTATTTCTAAACAGTCATCAAAACGAGTCACCTTGATAGGAGGGCTATGATCGAGGCCTGCCTGGTGTGCATCGGATGAACTGATGTTATTCGATACACGCCATCTGGTGGTCGCTCTATGCGACCCTTGATCCTCCAATTCACAGCACCCGACTGGTGCGCGCTTGCAGCTGTTAAAAGAATCGACGTCAGATGATGCTGATTCCGTTACTGTCCAACTACTCACTGCCCAGTGGTCGGACGGTTGGCGTTTTTTGATGGTCTGCCACCCGTCACCCCGTAGCAGCGGATCCTGGGATGGCGGTTTGCCTTGCATACGTTGGGAAGGCACCATGAGCAGAAATGGAGCCTTCTCTCTCCGGCCTCCACGTGATGCTTCTCATGGGGACAATTACCGTCGTTGAAGGCTTTACATGGGGGCTTCGGCTTTGCTATCTTGACTTCATCGGGTAATTCACACACATCGCCTTTGCGGCCATATGTTGCTCCTGGTGTGGCAAGATCTTGCGACGTTGCCTGCTTAAGGCCAGCTCCGTTCCTTAAAGTGTTAGCCTTGGCACTCAACCACTTGCCTTTGCGGGCTTTTTCAGACCGTGTGATTCGTATATCCGTTGGATTGTCCCATGTAAGATCTGAGTCCGGGGCAAGTGTTGACGCGATCAGGCCTTCACTCCAGGACCGGATGTCCGGCCAGTAATAGTTCACCATGTCCTGGGTGACATCCATGGCGTGCTTTATGTAATGCCGCTTATAGGGTAGGGGGGTGGCCGCCGAATCATATATTTTTAGTAAGCCCAGCATATATTCAGGAAATTCTAGGTCTCCTAACGTGGTCAGCTCCATTTTATCACCCCTAGTTATATGGGCATGGGGAAATAGAGGGTGCGGCTTACCGGATTTTGCGAACGTAGTTTTCATAAAATCAGCGAGATGCTTCTGGAGATTCTCTGCTGTAGGATCAGTGACAGCTCCATTAACCGCAGCTGCATGGTAGAGAGGTTGGGGCTGTGCTACGTACTGAAACGGCTGTGGCATAGTAAGGCCAGGAAGGACCGACTGGTGTTGTTGACTGGTCACGGGTGGTTGCACTTGGGGGAGCGTAGCTGGCGGGAAACCGACAGGCTGGATTACCGGGTGACCGCTGTTTTGCTGAAACGTTTGCGGTACAAACGTGGCGTTCCCTTGAGGTGCCTGATGCATGACATTCATGGCAGGCGGTGGAGGTATCGCTTGCTGCTGGCTTTGAGGATTCTGAAGTAGTTCCATCATACGATCCACTTTGTCCGTCATGGAACTGACTCTGGCGTCATTTTGTTGGCGCCATTTTTTGAAAGATTTCTTGGACATCTTCTCCGATGTTCCCTTTTTCTTTCGCGGTTCCCGTCCGTCTTCCATTGCCGTACGATTCTTGTGTCAAAAGGTTGACGCACAATTGTCTTAGAACCGGCGGTTATACCCAGCGGCCGGTGAAACGACAGATGAAGAATACGTCCTCAGTGTTCAACGCCAAATTTGAATGTGGCGGGCTCCCAGTTAGAACACACCGGGGCAGGTATGTCACATGATATGTTAATGAGGGGAATAAGGTCAGTGGTTACATGATAATTCCAAAGGGGGAGCCACAGTCGCCTCATTCAATTACCGCCTCATGATGCATGTTGCACAATGAGGGATCGGAGGAATGAAAGGGTCGAGGGAGCAAGGGGTGACTGTACATATACCTTTTAACAGGGTTCATCTATAGACAGGGAGAGAGCTTTGCTTGATATAGACTGCAGGCGCTTAAAAGTCATGTCATAATTGTATGTCGGAATGCAGAATGAGTGACCTGCTCAAAACTGCAGGATCTGTACCAATGCATCATGTACACAACCTAGGTCAATATGAATGTTCATTCACCGTTCACACCTAGCCCCACACACTTTGGCAGGAGCCTATATTAGCGTGACGCTTTGGCTGACGGCAGTGGTTGGCGGCGCAGGAGGCAGCGCCATTAACACGAGGACGGCCGAGGCGGCAGGACCCACAGTACAACACAGGAGGGTACCACTGGTACAGCATCACCGGCCTCCCAGCCTCCTCCTCTGGACGCCAACCTGCCTCCTGCCTGATGCCAGGCATTAGGCATACAGCAACTGTACCTGCATCAACTATTAAGTGACTGTCTGATACTAAAGGTCCAGGGACCCTAGGCCTATCTGTTAGTCAATGAGGTGGGGTAGTTAGTCATCATCATCATTGGGGGTCTAGGAAGGAGGACTGCTGCTGGCACAGACACAGTCAGAGGAGGCCCATTATCACCTCTACAACTACCAGAGACTCACTCAGTCCCAGTCCCCATTGACTGACACCACTGCTGCTCCTGATATCCTTCTTTCCCATATTGCTATCGGTATACTACACCAGCCTGGGGGCAATTGGTACCTGGATATAAAACCAGTTCATGTGAGGTCTAAACACACTGGAGGAGGAAGCTCCTCAGGCTCAAAAACAGCAGCCCTGGAGCAGTGAGATGCACACAGGAGGCCCAGCAGGCAGCCTGTAGGATGAGACAGGAGTACGGCAGGAGGTACAGGGCACACCGGGGGTAGAGGCAGGCAGAGCCGGCAGGTGACGGCCGGGGGCAGCCTGCAGACGGAGCCGACAACACAGACTCTGTGTGCCGCTGTGTCTGTTCTCTCCACTCGTGGGTCCCAGTCTTACAGAGGAGCAGGAAGGAAGGAAGCAGGACAGCTAAAAGCCTGTTACCACAAAGCCTGTGTGTGCCTACACTGGGATGCTCTTTGATTAATATTCCCACCTCCATCAGTACTTATTATATTGGTTGTCTAGTTCTCTCTACACTTATATCTAAGACTAAGGAGGAAATTTGTTTGACATCAGGTATAAACTATTTGCTCACTTTCGAGCCTAAGACTAGAGTAATTTACAACCTTACATTTGTCCTCATTTACTTTATAACTCATCTACCTTTTAACTAGGGACCTCAACTTCTCACAGTGGGTCGGTTAACATTGAGTGGATCAACACGTACCTCCTGGAATAAAAGCCCAGTGGCAAGGATTGACTCACACAGAAATTTCAAATTTGCTATTTTTTCTTGGCTGCACTGCACCGGGAACATCCCACGAACTTACAGCATTGAAACAACCTGATGTCATGACCGCGACTAACCTAGACATTCTTAATTCACGTGGATTTTAATATTGTCCTACCCCCTTTAAACCCAATGTTAATTCTGTGAGTGCCAACCACCTATACCATAGTGACTTGCAGTATATACCAAGGTGTTTCTAGCTTGCCTCCTACTGTGGATGTGTACCACATAGCCCCTGGAGGGCCGCTGACTCACTATAAGGCATTAAGTATTTACCACAGGCACAAACCCTGGAGTACTCACCTTTAAGCCCAACCTCTATACTACCCATCAGGCCTTCCTACCTTCCCATCTGTCATACTAGACAGGCCTCTCCCACCCCATATATACTGTATACTACCGCACCAGGTGTGCCCAAGGACCAGGCCCGCCCTACTCATCACCCCCAACCCTCATACACACCAACCCTACACCCCCCAGCTCCTGATGGGTCCATGCTAAACGCCCTCATTAGTTACTACTTGCCAACACCCAGGGAGGAGCACATGTAGCAGGAACCCCTATGGCTCTCTCTGTCTAAGGACCTGGAGGTAGCACAAGGAGCTGTAGTAGATCATGCATGAGGGCTGCATGGAGATTATGAAGATTGGGATAATGAAAAGATAAGGATGGTTATCTAGGAGAGATGACCCTTTTCAGTGCTGTTCTGGATTTGCATCAATCGACAGTTTCTACACCTAGGCGTTAATGCATGAATTTGGACGTTGATCAACAATATCAGGGGCATATATATTACCCATGTTACAATTGATAAGTGACAATAAGGAGCAAACGAATGAACCCAATTGACGAACGATATTAGGAGTACATTACCAGCGTTATAATATTACTGGGTCCACACATAATATGTATGTATGATATGATGGAGACAGTGGTCAGTAGTCAGCCTCTCAGTACACCTATACACACACCTGGATTTACCTGTGTGACACCTTCATACACCTGACACCAGGGGCACTGCAGTAGGATGAGCTCCGACACACACAGGTAACCATTCATTTATAATACATAGATAGCAGTGTATTCTAGTAATGGGAATTGTACTCTTTATGGGCAGCATAAAGCCTCAACGCCCCAGTGTTAAACCTTTAACCGCTACTTTGATGCATCACGCCAACCCAAATGGTAGAATACACTCCTACAGGGTCGGTATGATGCCCCTTAAGATGTGCAAGTAGTGCTAAAAAGGTTTTCTTTCATGCACCAAGATGGCAAAGGGCACAGCGCATTGAGGCATTTCGCTCTCCATAATGAATTGATAATTTTGAATATTTATTTAGAGAGATTTACTCATGTATTTGTTAAAATGATTAAGATGTTATTTATAATACATGCACTTATCAACCAGGTCGTAAAGTATTAAAAGCTTTCTTGTGTTAAACATGTAATAATAAGCAGATCTATACTTGTAAACGTTGTGTGAAAATGGTACCGTCGTAAACCGCGTTGAGCATCGGGTCGTTTTTATCATGGCGTCGCCAGCATGTACTACTGTGCACGTTTTTACTCGGAATTTCCTCTTTTTAAGGTGCACCTACGTGCCTATGGTATATGCGGGTCCAATTTGTTGCAGTGTTGTTTTTTTTCAGTCCATCTCCTCTATGAAGACATGTATGGAAACACACAGTGGTGAAACAATTTGACATATAAACTAGCTCTTGTCGATAGCAAACTTAATGAGTTTTCTGTATTCACTAGTATAGCATTCAAAGGGCCAGGTTGTGCAAGAGCGCTAATTAGATATTGGACATATTTCAGTGGCAATTATATAAGAACATTGATGCACACATGTATGTACATGTAATGTGATCATAACACCAGCAGCTCTGGGGTTGGAGTTGCTAGTGTTACATAGTCTAAACTATATGAATGCAGATCTATAGATTGTTATACCACGATTTCGGGACTTCCGGTGGGTTTATATGCAGTTTAGCCGTGCATTATTCTGCATATACCACACATGTGCATTTTTGAAATTTTTGGTATATACTTTTTCGAGGTCAAGTTGGACTTAGAATATTTTGGGAAATGTTTGGCAGACATACAAAGTCAGTCTAGCCATTTTCCATTGTGAAAAATCGTCGAAACTCGTAGGAGGATTGAACCCCGGCCGCAGTGGAGGTAGGCGAAGGCCTTAGCCATAGCGCCACACTGAACGGTGATGAGAATCAATGCGAAAGTAAATAACTTCTAACCTGAGGTCCTAGTGCTATGTTTCCAGTCAGTTTTCGTCTTGATTCCAAGCTTGTCATGTTATAATATTAAAATCCCAAGAAGTATTCGATCCATAGACGAGGAATGCGTGCTAATTTTCTCAATTTTCTTCGATATAAATAAGAATCCATTGATTTTCCATCGTACGCGAGTCGCAGCCCGTGGCCGCTCTGCGCGAAGCCATTGTTTTTGTTCCTTGCCGGGAGAGGTACTGCCGTGTTCACACTCACTTTTCGTATGGAATCCAACCATGACAAGTCTTCAAATTAAAACATACATATCCTTAGACATTCTAGGTGAGTACTCCATGCTTGATATGTCCGATATATTCAAAATAAATAAGAATCCATTGATTTTTTCCATCGTAAGCGAGTCGCGGTTCGGCCATTCCCACCTGCCTCCTTGTCCGGCGAAAGTGTGTCAGTGGCCCGGATGTAGATATAGGTCAACTGCTCGTCGTACGAGGAAGATGCCGAAAATTTCGGACCGGTTTGGAAAATCTATGGATTCTTCTTTATTTTGTATATATTGGACATAATACGTATGGAGGGATCATCTAGACTATCTAAGGATATGAACCTGTTAATTTCTCAATTTGTCATGGTTGGATTCGATACGAAAAGTGACTGTATACACAGCGGTACCTCTCCTGGCAAGGAACAAAAACAATGGCTTCGCGCAGAGCAGACCCGGGCCGTATCGCTTGCTTTTACAAAATGTCTTCTCGTGGCTATAATCTTTGGATATCAGGTAAGAAATTAATACAAAATGGAGGAAATGGTGGTATAAACCTATTAGGCTGTATATACAGCCCTAGGGCCCCGATCTCCATCATCTATTAGCTTAATATACACATGTACTATACATTTTATACTCATATAGGGCGTGTCTAGGATAATACATGTAATGAATACTCGTTGATAGTTCAATGTAATATAAAGAGCTCTAGACTTCTTTGCACATGTCTGAAATTACGAGTCATAGTTTCTGTTCAGCCCAAGCGGGGCCTACCTTCACGCCTGTAAGCTAGAGTCATACAAAATGCAACACCATTATATAGCATTATGTTTTACACAAACTGTCCTGATTAGCTCTAAATTATACTAACTTTATTTCTATAACCTAACCACACACCTCCTCACAATCAACATACCGACATACTGAGGTGATGTATGAAATAGTTAATTCTCTATGTGTGGAACGAGATAAAGAGCCTGGCACCACCCTGTACTGATGCCGCCAGGAATGTGGATTTATAGATGGGGTCGTCGTGAGAGGTACTGTAGGCATGCCTACCCTCACCTGGCACAGATTGAGAGATGTGCACCTGGGTCTTTATATCTAGGGTTCAGTGCCTAGACACGTGTTGATCAAGTAGATACAAACCAGCTGTGTAGATAAGCCAGAGACTGCAGATACTGGCATCAGACCTTCACCGACTGAGGCCTTCACCATTTAAAGACAACAGCGTGATCTTATGCACCATGTTCCATTGCAAGGCTGATACATACCCGTATGGTAGACATCATGTACCAATGTGCTGACAGCAAGTGGCGTTTTCCATCGGTGCATTCTGACGATAAGGCCTATAAACGTTGTGTTCAGGTAAAGGGGTCGAAAGAAATTTCCCCCTAAAATGCCCATAAACCTAAAGAGTTAGGGTAGGGCCAGATAAATAGGGTAGGTAACGTTACCTGAAGACAATAGATTTTAGGCCTAAATGACCTTGTTCAAAGCGATGAACCCCGCGATGAACCTACATTATGGTTCACACCACCTACAGGGATAGGCCATGTGTAGTAAAGACAACAGAAGGTTCAGCCCGATTGGAGAAGTCGACACTACTGAGAATTATGGCATAGCATTTGAACTTGTATGTATAAGTGTGTGCCTACTTGCAACCCCTGTGCTCCTTGCTCAATATACAGAACTTTGCTCCCCCTATATGTATAGCATTCTATAGGATTATATAACAAGTATATACAATGCACATATATGTAACATGCCAATCCTCATTCATACCCCATAGACCGCCATACCTAAAGGGTGTTATATCATGTTGTGAAGGCAGTATCAAACCAAGGCACGTGTATGTATACAGGAGTCCAGGGGAAGAATGCAGAGTGACTTACATTGGTGCCTTTCAGATGGACATGGTGCCTGGAGGTATCATGATGTCCTTAAATGTTTAATGCCTGGCGTACAGGAGGGCAGGGGTGAGGTTACTAGGTGAGGTGTGCTCAGGGTGTGGTGTAGTATATAAGTTCCTGGAATCTGGAGTGTGTGGTCAGCAGGATGGCATGCCTTGTATCCAAACCCAACCACCAACACTAACCCCCCCCCATGGACACACTCCTACCCCACCAGTACCTCAACATACACACACGTGCCAGGTCGCGTGCGGCCTCCATCCACCCTCACCCCCCCCCCCCCACCTCTCCCATCATCCACTCCCCAACCCCCTCACTCCCCTACTGACCACCCTTCTTCCTGACCCTGGTGCTGACCCCATGTGTACGTTTTTAGATCGATTGCTATGCACTTGTATGTACACTATGGTAAGGCTACATGGCACGATGAATGGTAAGGTACCAACGTCGATATTTACTTTTTTAAGGGAAGGTGGCACGGGAGGTGGCATCACTGAAAATAATCTCTTTGAACTTGCTGGTGCAACATAACTACCCCCGTCCTACCCTTTAGGTTGGACATGTTGCATGAGTGCAGCTCTAGTGGGTAACCACCGGTAGTGGAGCACTGATGGTAGTGGTGCATCCTAATGACAAATTCACATTTCGTTCAGGAAAGATACACATGAAGTTTTGGAGAGCATTAGAGTCGCGATAACAGTTGGAGACTGTACAGTCCTGATAAGAGGTGCCAGCAAACAGTGTTTTGTTTTGGCAGTAAGTCAGTTCTGTCAGAGCCAGGTCCAACAAGAGGAGCAGCTCATAGAGTAATGTGGGAAATGAGTAAGTGGGGTAATTACAGACAGAGTTAATTACAAACTGCTCACTCCAACATGATATAAATAGAACAGCTGCTCACAATGCCTGGAGCCTCAGGGGGTGAATGTGACAGGAGAGTGGGGTAGACTGGTGGTAGCCTCTGTCTGTGAGCTATAGGGAGGGATGTGACATCTATCAACACCCACATAATGAAAAAAAAGAAATTATATGGATCAGAGGGTTGGGCAAGTCTATACAGGGTGAAGTGGATATCTGGAAGGGGAGGTGGCAAGTGGGGGGGGGGGGAGTAGAATTAGAGAGGCTTGTTTTGTGATCATAGAGAGAATGCTGCATTTATTGTATTTTAATTTAAAAAGCCTTAGAAAGTCGATACTCCTACTCTATGGAGATGGAAATTAAAAGATATTACTTCCCCTTCGCTTATTATCTATTTGATAAAAACAAACCACTTGCTTTTAGTATGTAGAGTTCAAATAAGGTTCCTTCTAAGCTATAGACATAAAACATCACTGCGCCAGACAGTTTCTTCCAATTCTAATACGTGTAGCCATGTAAATCCTTGTATGTGCTGTGTCGAGGCAGAGGTCAGCAGCACGTGCTATATTATTGTTACTCGGAATATTAAAAATAACAGCATGGTGCTAATGTGATGAAAAGTATTGCTCTTTCACACGTCTCTGCAAGCCTTTGATCCCTTTGTTTCAAAACAGAAAAGCAAGAAACACCACTAACATAAGCTGTGATCTCTGTACATCTCATCGTTAAAAGATCCACCACACTGAAAACATGGAATATCCGAAACTAGTCAGTGGTGACCACTTTAGGTCCTCAAGTTGACGATACCTAAAACTACAGCTTTAGGTAGTCAAAATGATGACTTTAGGTCGTCATCCTGATGACCTGATTCATCAATATGACGACTGTACTGTCAGTATTGTCATCCTGATGACTCAAGTCATCAGCATGATGACCTAAAGTCGTCATTTTGACTACCTAAAGCTGTAGTTTTAGGTATCGTCAACTTGAGGACCTAAAGTGGTCACTGCTGACTAGTTTCGGATCTTCCATGTTTTCAGTGCACGCTCAGCCTCAGAGCCTTGCTCCAGTGCACCATCAGCCTCAGAACAAAGCTGTGGTAGCAGAGTGGAAGGAGGGTGGGGGAGGGGGTTGGTAGGTAGCTGGGATCCCACACTGGACTCAAGCCTCCATTGTCCTACTCTGACTCAAACCCTGGATCCACAATTTGCTGCTGGAAACGCTTGTATGGCATTGTGAGGCGCCGTGTAGGCGGCATGTGGGCTTTAGTTGGGGGAAGGGGTTGTGAGGAGGAGAGGGTTAAAATGGGCGGTTGAGGTTGGGGTATGAGGGGAGGGGGTTAATATGGGGGTATGAGAGGAGGGGGTTGATGCTGGGGACGGTGTTGGGGTGTGAGGGAGGCAGGGACCCACCTGTGCTCCTGCCGTGTACGGTGGTGGTCTCTCCTATTCTCAACCTTCTCACTGTCTGAAAGAACTTTAGATGGGGACGGGGGAAGGATGTGAGGCTGGATGTGGGGTGAGGTGAGGAAGCTTTTTGTGAGAAAGATGAAAGACAGCGGTTGCAGTGGGAGAAGTGAGAAGGAAAGGGATGGGAATGGAGTATAAAGGTACAGGGAAAGTGTAAGGAGCAGGTGATAGCAGAGGGTGAAGGTAGGGGACTGGATGTAGGTGGGGGGGGGGCAACTGCATTATGCATTAGGAGACCGCTTGTAACCCACGCCCTCATTTAATAATAATTTGCACCTTAACACTGTTGTATGGTTCATATCACCCAGAGAGATACAGCAATGTGCATGAAGTGATAATGCTCAGATACCTCTCCTCTCATCCTCCTACCATTCTGATTCCCCAGGTGCCCATCAGCAGAGCCACAGCTACAACCACCACCCCCTTACCCCAACCCCTTTAGGCTGGTTTTTAACAAGGGCATGTGATGTCTTTTTTTTCGTGTGCCCGAAATTATCCATCCCACCGCCCCTTCCCCCGAAATTTTGTGTTCCCCCTCCCTCGCCCAATCAACCAGTCTCTAGCTACCCCCTGTTGAAAAAAAAATTACCACTCCCTTAACAGGGAAGACAGGTGTACATGTGACCTAGTCCAAGTGACAAGGTGTGTGTGTGTGGGGGGGTGACCCGCAGTACACCTGCCTCCCACCCCTACCAACACAATGACAGGGCACGTGCAATATGGGATGTAGTACATGGGGTAGGGGATCTATGGGGAATGTTGTGTGTTCATGTCAAATCATACTTAATGCTACTTAATAACTAGTGTACACTAGGTCCACTGATTCTATTTGCAAAGTGTTATTCACTTCTATTCATCGACTACTACAAACATAATTATAGCATCTATATCAGAAACACGCCTTGAATGTACATTAATATTTGATCGTGTTTTTAAGGTAAATATAGAGGTTTTCTGTAAGATACATTACATTAGTCTGCTTATTCTTTCAGCATTTATAATCATAAACCCAAACCTGTGGATAGCTGTCCTGTTTTCTCCTGTTCCATTTGCTAATTAGTATCATTGTTTTGAATTCCCTACCTCAGTATGTATGAGAAATAAGATATTAAACTATACACAACACAGTAGAGGTATAATGCCTACTGCCCTGCTCCCTGCTAGGCATATTGTAAACCCCACAGGGAGTTTTAATGAGGACTGGGTGTGCTGTATTGATATATCTGTGTCTCTGTGGGAAAATGATCTATAAAGTCATTACACAGAGGGGGTAGACTGCAGGGGACCCATATACATGTACAGCCACTGAGACTGGGATATATGGTCTGCAGATGGAATGAGACTAAATGGAGCGAGCAGGCTCTGGAGGTTTAATACTAATGAAAAATGATAATGTGAGAATGATTGTATGTCTTCCCATGTCTTCTTCATAAGCTAGAGTAGTATTAGCTATTCTTGGACATAAAACGAGAAAGCTTCATCCATTTTAGTCATGACTAATTCAAATAAATCCCCTATCAAAAATTCTGAAGTAACAATCATTAGAAAAGACTTGATTAGCAGTTTGAAGTCTCTGAATTTGTTGCCGGGATTTGCTGTCAATGATGTAGACCTGTAGAGAAGCACCACCGTTTCTTGTAGTCAAGTTTTCACTAACCATGTCAATTACAGTACCAGTCCACAGCTAAGGTCCAATCAGCATGCCTCCCACACACCCTCAGTATGTATGGGGCTCAGCCCGCTCAGATCTGGACCCCAATGTACTGTACCTCGTCCTCTATCCATATGGAGGGACCCATCACACAACTCGGCAAGGGTCCTGAGTGTGAGCCTGCCCCTGTATCCCTGTGTATGAAAAATTAAAAAATAAAAGCCAAACTATAGTATAGAATTAGACTGGACCCCATCTTGTTGGCAGCATGTATGTGTGTAGTGCTTTTTTCAGTACCAAAGGTGACAATCCTGATGGGATATATCTAAGATGAACACGCTGTCACTCCTAAAAGGGAATCATAATCACACGATAGCTACTGTAGAAGACAACCCTTACCCCTTTACATCCTAGGAGCAGACCGTGGAGGATGTATGGTGAACCTCCAGGTGTGATCTGTAGGTGAAGAGGCTCAGACCTGGTGGTCAATCCTTCCCCTGACCACCCAAAATACCTGCCTCCTCTACACGTGATCTGCATTTACATTTACCACTCCTGTACACACAAGTATGTACGCACACTCCTCAACAACTCCTTTATATTGCACTCTGCACTGCAGGTACCTGACTGTGGTGGATGCATCACCTAAACGATGGAGTTTCCTTGATTTCTTTTACTTAGCATCAATGACCTGCAACTGCTGCAAAAGCCTATAGCCCTTCATGGGAACAGGGTGCCTCCAGGTTTATGTTCCTATGTTGCCACATGGGATGCAATATTATCTACTCTTAAAAAGTACATTGGTGAATCATGCTGACATTTTGGGAATGTATCAACCCCAGGGAATGCATGCAACACAGGTGAGTTACTGGCATCATTTGATATGACAGATGGACATGGTGTACAATTAAAGCACTATGCAACCCTTAAAGGGTTAAAGACTTCAGGGTGTCCAGCAGGTTGCTGGAACCCCCGCAGAAGGCGGTGTAGTTGACGAGGCCCTTCCTGCTGGAACCTACCAGGATACATACTGCACATTGTGTACATACAGGAACCAGCAGCATGAGGGGTGAGATGGTGATAAGAGGGTGGCGAGACATACCTACAGGTGTGAATAAGTGTATGGGGTCCAGATGGTTCAACCCCCATCACTCTCCACCACTCCTTCCTAACCACACACCTGTCCCAATTGATGACAAACTACCACTGACTGAAATCATTCTGATTGGTGAGGTAGAAGTACACATGCCTATAGGGAGAGATATGACATCCACGTGGTTGACGCCCCTCTCATTAACCCTTAAAGCACAGCATGTTGCCTCATGGCACCATTTGTTGTCATGATCCACCAACGCAGCACATGCAAGTGCATCGCCGCATTGCCTTGTCTGGTGTTTTTTTCCCTCCCTAATTTTACAAATCAGATATACATGTATATGGTAATGTAGATCATATTGCTTAGAACTTCTATAACCTGTTTGCAACATGCAACCTCACAGGGTAAATTACTGAAGGAAAGGACAGCATGGTACCTTAATGAGTTTGACAACACTTCATGCTTATTGACAGCGTATAGCTAGAGATACACTACAGCGTCTGGATTGGTACATCATAGCAAGCCATCTGATATCGCTGTACAACAAAATTTCACTTTTCCAAAAAAAAAAACGGAGCTGAAACCCACTAAATCTCATGTATTTTGACCTGGGGATTTCAAAAATAACATCCGTTTTTCAATTTTGAGATACCCATAGTATCTAAAATTGCCCATTTTCGTCCTCGGTAGCTAAATCCATACTAGTGCAAATTGTACAAACACCAGATTTCATATCAAATCTGGTTTATTCATTTCCAATTACCATTTACAAACCCATATCTAATGAATTATTTATCCTTTGACTCAGTAATATGCAGTAAAAGTAGTAAATATGCTCAAAATGTAAGCTCGACGACACTTGTTCGGGACTGCTTTGCCTGTCTCTTGTACACAATGTTGGGGCTCATCCCACATCAGACTCCATTACTAGCCTGCTAGAAGAGAAGGTAACTACTATCTTTGGTAGCATTTTTCCACCTGTGAGAGGTCCCGTTAGAATCTCTGCCCATGTATGTAACTTACCGAGCCTCAGATTTCTTTTAAAGGATGGGGGGTTAGATGCAGAAAGTGGATCTTCAAGGACATCTTGCATTTGAGTTTCTGATACATGGCAGCAGTGTATCCACATACTTTACAAAGTCCTTAGCCCTCTATTTCCCCAGAAATCCTATTATGACTGCTCTGCATGGCAAGCCATGACTTCTATTTACTATGTAGCCTATTTCCGGTTATAATATCAAATTTCCCTCACTTTTATCTCATGATTATTGATAATCCTAATGTTAAGATGCAGTCTTACTCACCATAAATCAATGTTAGATGCTCTAAATGACCCAGAAGTCAGTGTTTCAAGGAAGTAAACATGGAAATTTGGCTCTCTTTTTAAGATGACTGCCCTCGTACCAAAATGAAGCAATATAATCGCGAAACATGTGGTTATAACGCCGTGTACATGAAATCGAGCCTATTTGGTGTGAATATATATACATCATGACCACTATTGGCATGATCCAAGTTGGAATCTTGGTTCTGAACTTACAAATCTGCTACAACCATGCATATGGAGTGTACTAACACCGAACACATTATATTCCATTAAACTGGTTCCGGCGCTCAGAATGATAGAGGCCTAGAAGCCACTTTTGGGTGAAATATGATTTGCAGCAGTGTCAGAGCTATTGATATTACCCAGGCAAATGGATATCTCAAAATTGAGAGCCAATGGACATTTTATTAACCTCATTTTCAGACTCAGCAACCTCAAATTAGGTATAATTAGTATGTTTGGTCTCCGTTTTTTTTTGGCCGTTCTAAAGTGTATTTGGTTTCCTGATGTATGATGCAGCTCTGACAAGTTGCCCATTGATACATTGTTTATGCCTCCTGCTGATGCACGATGATGCATCAAAGCACTATTCTGAGTTACTAATAAATGGCTTTATTTCATCGTGAGAACGAGCCTTACTAATGATTTGTATGGAAACATCCATTCCTCACAGTGGCGTGCAGAAACTCATTCTCTATTGCCCCATTCTCCACCATGAAGCATCAAAAGACCCTCAAATCCCTTGTCAAAAGGTAATTTTTGGGCACGAAATAAATACAGAGATCCACTTGATCTACTCCAAACTAAGTGTTTCTTTACTTGATAGCCTCAAAGCAGTATTCCACTCAGCCCTGCCTCGTGGAATACTGCTTGGAGGCTATCTCATGAAGAAACACTCAGTTTGGAGTAAATCTCGTGGACCTCTCTCTCTATATATACGGCATGTATGTTGATATCAAATGGATATCAAATTTGTACTTGTGTGATATAGTTTTCTTGTCATGAATATGACCTAAGATGTCTAAATGGCATTAAACAACCATTGCCCTACCATACAAATAAACTGCACCTATGTTGATATCAAAAGGATATGTACTGTTTGTATGTCAATAACAAATTGATGTACTGCTGACCATGGGTCCCTATCTACATTCCAAATAATCAGTTTGCATGTACCATATCTGTTGGTGGAGAGAGATGTGACCACCCAGTAAGATTAGCCCTACATGAGATATCAGCATAGACCATATATATTCCATGCCCATAGCCCCTGCCCACTCACCCATCACCCCCTATACAGACCCCTCAGGAGGTGCCTGGGACTCCTACACCAGGCCCCCAGGTATTTGTCTATGTTAGGTCCGCCCCTGTATCGATCCCTGTGAGACCACATCATTGTTAACTAGTTTCCAAGGGGCATTTGGAGCGCTGGGTGGTGATGGGGAGTTTTATATGGGCCTCTATTGGAGGGTGTTGGTGGACGCAGAGACTAGAGGATTGAGAACTTAACTATAGGATGATTATAGTGGAATTTTACGTACTAATGTACACTGTTTTATATTCATAACGGCCACTGAAATGGACCAACTACATAGGCATGGAAAGCAGGGAGGACAGGGGGGACATGCCCCCCCCCCACTTTTGGCCAACTCCTCAAAAGGTCAAAACTAAAAGGTCAAGCAAAGGGAGGTCAAAAATTGTAGAAAAAAACCCGTGTCCCACCCACTCTGAAACTGCTTCCTACTCCCCTGAGCTATGTTAAATAAGGTGTTTAACATCCTACATCTAGCAGCCACAGTGTGGTAGAATAAATGTCCCCCGGATTAGAAACAAGATGGCTGTACCTATTCACTTACCAGGCAGTGCCCTATACCGAGGTTACAGATTCCTTAGTATGGGGCATTATTGCTTGATCTGGTTCATTGCAAGATAAGCACTGAAAGCAGCCATCATGAAGGGTACCAGGTGTAATGCACCCTAAAAAATCTGCACTGAATGAAGAGAATTATCTCATTGGTCAAAATTGTATCCCACTATAGGTCGGTATAGACTGTCACTGTGTCCACTATATATGTATGTAATTAGAATATTCTAGATTGAGCTTAACTTCCCCTCTCCTGCATCATACTAACTATAGCTCAAAACAAAAGTCTGTTGATAATTATCTTAGTTTCCTTAATATCCAAGCATTATTCGAGGCTAGAATGTAGGATAGAAGTGCATGGCAATATCATCATGCCCTTTACATGGCCCTCATCAATTTCAAAGTGGTTATAGGAAACCAGGTGGGGCTTAAAGGATGTCTTTCCGTGGTAGATCTTCTTAAGATTGACCGAGATATCTTGTAGACCTCACACATCAAGAGGGCACCTGATGATGAATGGTCCACTACTACCTGACCTGCCCAACATACAACCTTTGTATCTCTACACCTTTATCAATTCATCTCAGCTCTCTTATTCACCTCACATACCTGTTACAGTTCTGCAGTGCATGGGGACCCCATTTTCCTACTAAACTTCATTTTCAACTCAGCGTTTCCCTTGTATCCCTTCCCATTTCAGCATTGCATGTGCACTACTAGTATATTTCGTACATGCTATCAGATAATATGCCACTCCCCAAGTACATGGTGTGTTCAGGAACGCATTGAGTGGTGTGGTGTAGGGGGTGCTGATCAGGTACGAGTATCTGGTTACCCTCCAGGTGAGGGGCTGGAGGAGGAGCATGTGTGTGTATTACACACTAGGGAGATACATGTGTGTGTATTACACCTTATGGAGGAACATGTGTAGGTACTACACCTTACATACCACACACAGATTGTGTTATACCATACATACCAGTCTTAGATGGAGCTGGAAACCTGAGTGTGCCACCTCCCCACCAGAAACACGTGTGACTGGACAATATTTTGCAGATGTAATTGAACATGCAAAGCAATATTGTGTCAGTCCAAGGGAAAACCAGTCTTATAGACATCTCACCTAAAAGAAGTAAATGCTGTTTAAAAGACAGCCAATTTTGGTGTGAAAAATTACACCTAACTTCCACCTTTAGCCTCAAATCTTGTGAAATGTACTTTTAGAGACATGGGAATGGGTGCAAATTAAAGCTTATTGGAAGGGCTATGGCACACTATAATGATGAGGCGGGGGGGGGGGGGTCAGGAATGAATTAGGGAGCTTGATGTGGAAACTAAATCCTCATTTTCACATCCTGCTATGGTTATCCACAGGAATGCTGAATAGTTTCAGAGTGAGAAAAGTACTATCATTCCCATTTTGGCTCATACACAAGCTAATATTCACTTGATTTTCACATCAAGCGCAGTTTTATAAAGCCAAGCCATTCTATTTTTAGGATAGACTTAGATGGCAAAATTGATATCCAGACCCAGAAGCCCTTGGACCGTCACATATGATGCCATCTTTGACTCTTGAACTGCATATGATTCTTTATTCAAGTATAATATTTGTTGTTTTTTTTCTGCCATGGAATAGAGTGTGTTTTAGGTAAGGTATGGTTAAAATATGATAGATATTGAGAGTGTACATCATTGTACTTGAAGATGAGAGCAATTCACATTAAATGACTTGACTACTAGAGTAGGGGTCTAAAATACTTAGATATGGGAGAATATACCTTGCCAGGTTGTAAGCCAATTCATTGTTATCCAGCAGCCTGCAATCGGATGACTAATAAAGTTGTTTTTACTTCTTTTTCATTTTATCAGTGTTGTTTATCGGGTTGTAGTGCATATTGAAGTCTTTCCACGTGACCAAATACATCATTTAGCCACTATCTACACATCTTAATAGTGTCTACATGCCAATGCATGTTAATGACCAGTGTGACTAACATGAGATTGGGACCCAGTGCACCTGACGCAGTAGGAACCAGTGTACGCCCACCAGGTTCTGGTAGCTACGTCCAATATGACGCATCATGCACACTAGGCACTGAGTAACTCCGGCTGTTGAGTGAGTGGTGAGTGATCATCTACAACTAGGTAAGAGTCCTAAGGTTGAACAAGCCTTTTTAGCGCCTCCCACGCCGCGTAGTGGCGGTACCGCGAAGCTGTACGGGAGTGCGCTATGATGATTGCATTTGCCCCATGTGATAAGGTCTCACAATACAAAATTACTGAATAGAGAAATTGATAATTGTGAAATCTTCTTTACGTCTGCTTTTATGAGACATGTCATCAAACACTGGTATACCGACATTTTTTTACACAATCACAACCGCATTTCTTGTTTAGTACTAGTCTACTGGTATTATGGGTGAGGACACCGACCACGCTTGTTCTGAATGTGAGTATCCAATGGTGATGTGCATCCACACAAAAAGGCAGTTTTTTCATGGCTTCTATGATCTATGAAATGGCCATTGGAATATCCATCTAACTAAGATAGCAATGTTGTACACCAGACCTTACAAATCAACAGTGGAACCTGTAAATGTTGAGGGAAGTAATATCTAGGGCACTGGGTGAGTAGCTCGTGGTGTAGGGTGTGAGGGAGGGGTGAGTGACTCAGCAGGTGCCTGCAGGTAGTGGTTTGGGTGTGTGAGGTGTGACAACAAACACTTACACCTGACTCATACTCCCAGTCCAGATAAGCCACCTAAAGCCTCATACCAGCCCTCAGGCTATGTGACTGTAGGGATATAAAATCTAAAATAGGCCTGTAACCCCGCCAGGAACATGCATTACAGGTCATCATTTCGGAGGCATGACTAGATTTGTGAATTCGAAGATGAAAACCCGATTGAAGAATTGAATTGAATACAGCAACTTGAAGAGGAATCTGTGTTTTATAAGCTAAGATTCTAAACTCAGGGAAATCATTTTGCTCAGTGACCTGGGGACACCAAGTGCTTACTGGCGAGTACATGAGGGGTAAATGCAAAGGATGCTCTGCCCCACTAGCTGTCGTTCTGCCCCCATGCTCTTTCCATATTACAACACTCCTTTTTCACATATAGCCTTCACAGATCATGTTTATAGAGTTACAGTACCATGCTGTAAAATCATTATTTTAAATATTACATCCCCTTTCCGCTCCCAGCAGTGAAAGCTTCTAAGCTATCAGTTCCAATATAACCACAGCTTTAGACTACTGTATGCGGTGTTCCCTTCCCTGTCTCCCCTACCTCCAAGGGCTGTTGTCTGACGGCTGGTAATGGCAGTTAACCCTATAAGGAGGGCATGATGCCCCAAGATGTGTATTTGTCAATGTAGTGTCTGCATGTAACCTCCCAGCCTGGCATTGATGCATCATACCCACCCTTTGATAGTGTACCAACCTCACAGATCAGCGCAAAACATCATGAATATGGGTTTCTGTTACAGAGCTGCATTTATGCACCATGCCGACAGTACGGCATTATGTGTCCATCAAAACACAATACAGATGTTAAAGGGTAGAGGGAGTTATAATGGTATTTCCGTGGCCTTTAGCTATTATGTGGTTGGCACATGAAAAACTCTTAAGTCTGCCTCCTGTGTGTTAATGTAGCCAGCCTCCTGCTTCCCATCACCACTAGCCATATACAGGAGGACTGAGAGGCATTTCCTCTTACATCATCCTAGGGTACATGTACCATTTCCCTATACTAGCTACATGCATAGGAAACTTCACTCTTGCCACTTAGAAAAAACTTTCAAATCTCACCTCACTGTCCACACGTTGCAGAACCATGGCTTAAGGCCCTCCAACAATTAGATTTTATTTGGACCCTGACTTGAGGAATAAAACTCCTTCCAGACAATTACACTAGATACGTCTGGATTGGTTATTATTGAGGTCTGGTATGTATTGCCTTGCTGGGATGATCGGAAGTAATGTTTTAGTGGCAATCTTATATAAAGATGCATCAGTGGTGTGGATTCTGCGTCAGCCTATGGTGCACCCAGGTTCCCTACCAACATTTGCTGTATGGGTTGATACACTCCAATAACTAGTTACTCGCTGGCACTGCGTTTGTGTATCATGGTATCAAATGCGTATGAACTATGTAGACAGTATGTCCGACATAAAGAGTTATGGCTTTGCAAATACAAAGTTTAGCCTGGGGCCTTACATTTATTGCTTCCTCGCTGGCAGTCTGGTGTTAGTGACATAAACCCCTGTTAATACCCCCTGTCGTAAAGGATTTATGTAAAGTCAGTGTGCTGAGTTTTTTACCCTTGAAGTGCAACATCAAGTTTTGCAGCTTCCTGATTATTTGACGATATTTCACCAATGTGGTACTGGCCAGTTACTCAGGGTGATGGCCAATGCCATATATTGATACAATCAGCATGACGTCAATCTATGACTAGCTAATGCGTTACTCGCTGTCATATCGCATAGACAAAATTACATTATATGTTATTGTGCTGCCCTTCAAGAGTGCAGGGATTGAAGATTAAGTCCCTACACCTGGCACAGGCTACATCTTAGCGTGACTAAGGCTTAAGCAGATACCATAGAGGTCCCTGGGGTTTTTCTGTGTTGCAAAGATCAAGTCAGCCCCTGTATATGTTACATATAACATCTGTATATTTTATACAGCCATCTTCACTAATGTCCTGAGAGTTGTGAATGCTGGTCAGTATTTATACAGATGTTGGCCAAGGCAGTCCTTATCATATACACCAAGTACCTCTAAATACAGCACTCACTAGTTATCTGTTACATGAGTCTCTTTTATGGTATCCCACAGGGGGAATAGTGAGATGTGGCTGGAGGAAAATGAGGTTGAGTTACTTACCCTTGACAAAAACGCATTACAGCAAAATTTGAGGGGAAAAGAAAGGAAAGGGAAAAAGCCACAACGCTCAGCATCACAGGGGATTACGCCTCCAGTTGGTATCAGTCTCTCAGATTTTCCCACCGGGTTGGAAGGTGATATGTCAAGGTCATGTGGCTTGTGTCCATGGTCATTGAAGGTTATATGTCAAGGTCATTTGGCGCCTACCCAAGGCCATTGACACCGTCTGGTTACCTCAGTACCAAGAATGTAGCCAGGACACTGTGGGTGACCTTAGAACTACATATATCACGGCCTGTGACTTTTGTATGCCTGCAGATGTTACCGTTACAACATGTGTCAAGAGGCTCTTCATTTGATGTATGATTGTATATAACGTGTTACTGTGAAATTGGTAGAAATTATAATTGATCTGGTGAAATGAGAAGGGAAAGAATTAACTAATAATTGTTGTCTGGATGTTATTTCAGAACATATTAATATAGCCTATTGCAACTACGATCTGAAACCTGCCAAATCTTTGTTGGCAATTGTAGGTACTGGCCTATGTCTGTAATGGCGGTTTCACTTCTATTTGAAACTCTGGGATATTAATCCGTTCTAAAACGACTGGACATCCATTTGGAATGAGGGTCCCATTTCTTCTATTTCAACAGACACAATTCTTGACAAGATGTCTGTATAGTCTCGTACATTTCGTGGGCATCATGTCCATTACGGTGTCATGGGAAGTTTCCCCTAGATTGCCTGCCCACGTCTGTCAGTTCTCTAGTATAATGAATAAATGCCCCTTGATGGAGACTGTTGTCTACACAGAGCTTAGATCTATTCAGTATTAATCAATTGCTGTAAGGTCTGCACTTTGAACTCGGTATACAATACGCCCTTGGGAAGTGGTCCAAATGTTGCCAAACACAGTGAGCCCCTATACGTGGGAACCGAGGACACGGGGATTTAACCTACGTTATTTTTATCAATACCAATGATGGGAATGTATGGCAAGCCTTTGTATGCTATCCACATTCGAATAAAATGATATAGATCTTCCATTTCTATAGTTAGTAAATTGATTGTTATCATCATCATCCTATGCATCATCATTACCTGCTGGTGCTGCATTGATACAGCCTTTATAAGTACAGTGCTCTGAAGATTCTGCAAGGACCTCCATGATACATGCATGAGTGCATCATCACCAAGGTCTTGATGCGCCAAGGCTGAAAACATGCCCTGATAGGGTTAAGAATGCACCAATCAATTTGGTTGTGAAACCCTTGAATGAGGAGATCAATCGTGCCTCTATATTGGTGATTAGTATTGAGGCAGCACCCTCAGATCACGTCAGTGTCTATTGTAGAGGGTTGTACACGGTGAATAGACTGGTCATGTGAGCCTAGACATCAGTATAGAGGCTGGCTATTTAGTGTATGGGAACTAATGTCAGGTGTATATGGTGCGGCACTGTCTGATCCAATGGGTTGTGAACCAATACCACTTTGCCACAGTAGATAACACTTATATAAAGGTATATATCGCCCTGAGCTATATCTATTTACTCATATTAGGGCATGAACGACGATGAGGGCATTGGGCATTGCAGTTCTATTGCCTGTGGTCGCTTTAAGAGTCCATGTCCTCCATCGTAATATAAATAGATCGCTACCAATTAGCCGTACATGATTAAAACACTGTTGAGTGATGTTTCAAGGCAGTGCTGTCAGGGTAGTTACTTGCCGGTACTGCTTTGGTACACAAATGATAACAAATGACCTTGAAGCGTTATGCCATCCTTCAAGGGTTTAGCTAGGTCTCCCCTGCTCCTCCTTCAGGATCGTCTTTGTATTTTTTGAAGAGCCTGCATTGGGGAGACATTTAGCTCCCTCTGGCGGCCTCTTGATATGGATAGATGAGCGTTTCACAAAGTCCCATCCTGCCTGTTCCTGACAGCAGATCGATCACTTGTACCGTGTTCGGCCCGTGCGCCAATTAACCTGCCCCCTAGCGACAGACAGACGCAGCAAACAGTAGCGGCCGCCATGGCAGGTCACGTGGATACCACGTGGTGCAGGTTGTCATGGTAACAGAGGTAAACTTAACGACATTGGTGTGTACATGAATGTTCTGGTCACTTTAAGACACTACACAGGCTCAGTGTGTGGGAAACTTTCCTCAATCATGCTGGCACTAAGAGACGCTCCAAACTCTTTCACAAAACAGCCTGGTTTCAGAGGAAAAGATGGCTCAAGTATTAATCAAGAACATTTTTTTATCGGCTTGCTGCACCAAATGCGGTTCCAGAGAGTAACTTGAGTGATGACATTGATGTATCATGCTGACCCTTAATGAGTAGGCGGGGGCAATCATTAAATCGCCATGCTACCCTGAAAGTGACTCACCGGCCCGGGCTCACCGGTGCTGCATTATGACGATATATATATATATATATATATATATATATATATATATATATATATATATATATATATATATATATAGACTTGGAGGCATTACGCATTCTCTACAGTAGTTTAAGTGATGAAAAACCTCCTTAGAGCTGGAGGTTTTGCCATAAAACCTCCAGCTCTAAGGAGGTTTTTTGACTTAAACTCCATCCACTGAACTTTATGTAACAGCAAAACCATAGATATAAGAATATTTTGACATAAACAGTAGAGGCCTAGAAGAGGATTTGAATCTACTACACTGGCTGTGATATAAAGCTAGGATAAATATATAGTGTTCCAGGCTACAACCACCAGCACTCTCAATAGTAACATGGTTAGCATTGTTGACTTTGAATCACAGAATGTGGGTTCAAGACTGCATGGGGAAAACGTTTTTAACATACACATATAATGTAAAAGGGGTCTCTGTAAAGGGCCTCCCTGAATCCCCTTCTATCTTGTTGGCATTCAAGGGGCATTCTTTATAATACATTGTTTTTAGAATTTGTTGCAAAAATGACAGTGGCCACACCAGGGGGTTTGAACCTGTGTGGTCTAGTCCCAGGCCTTAATCACTGCACTACATTGACTGTTTATCTGCAATCTGTTACTCAGTCATAGTAGTAGCATACCACCATTCAGTAGATGTTCTAACACCCAAAGTATCAGCTGAGGACTCATGGTGTAATATATGGTTAGCACATGAGACTCAGGATCCCAGCACTGTCTGGTGAATGGCTATGAATCCCATACAGGACAGCATTTTCTCAACAATTTCATCTGTTCTTCAAAAATGACCTTATTCATAAAACCTCCTGCTATGCTTGACCTGTTTCACAAAACCTCCTCCCAGACCTGTACCAATTTACAAAACCTCCTGCCAGAACTGACCAAATTCATAAAACCTCCTCCTATCCCTCCCAACTGTAGAATGTGAAAATAAACCTACAGTATAGGAACAATGGGGTTCAGAGCCAGGTGGAGTATAAATATAGACTACCAGTGCATGTATTTCAGCTCAAACAGTACATTAATTGTGTTATGGTAGCTTCCCTTTCTTTACATTGAAGGCTTCCATTCTTCCTGAAGGCTATTAGGTTTGAGCCGCCATGCCTTGTCATATCATATTCACCTTTTTCCTGTACGACACATCCCTATTATCTGCCTTTCATGGAAGAGCACAATTTACTTTCTATAGAAGAACAGTGTAGTTCCCCCAGCCCATGGGGATATACATGTATACCGATAAGAAAGTCCCTGCTGCCTTAAAGGCTATCTGAGGCTCAGCATGAAATAGGAAACTGGTATCAGTCTCTCTAACCCATTAAGGGCTGGCTATGAGGGGACTTTGGAAGGCTAGAAGACTGAATTTTGAGCAGTACATTTACCAGGGGGCGGGAGGGTCCAAGGTATAATACACTATCCATGACTTTGATATCATTTTTAACCATTTTACATTGTCTCTATCACTGTAAACTGCTCAGATTCGAATTCCTCAGCCTGAAAATAGGTAATAACCATCATCATACCAAAAATAGTAATCCAATTAAGTCTCTCTCAAATTTCCAAACATGGCTGCCACATAGAATATCTATGTCTATTATACTCAACATCAGGCCCCACATGGTGTTGAAAATACTCAACATCCGCCCCTACATGGATGTTGAGTATTCTCAACATCAGGCCTTAATGGGTTAAAGGCCTCAAAACGGCCCATAAACTAGCCTATAGTATAGATGTTGAAATGCAGACATGGGCACTCTCTTGGGTTTTGTAATGGCATGTAGGCCACAGCACCATCTTAGATCTCTGAACACTCTTCCTGTGGCATGAAGAGAGGACGGAACAATGGAAAAGCATCCCTTCCATGTATAATTCTGTGCTTGCTCAGCGCCATCTATCCTTTATGAAGGATTTCTTAACAGACCCAGTAAGAAGGTAACCCATACCAATTCTCAGCCCAAGATCCCCTACCTACATTTTGGAAAGTTAGCCCTCAATCCTCTGGATATATCTTATTGGAAGGCGTTGTTAGACCATCATCCCATCACATTTCTATAGGATACCGCTTTGCCCGTCACTGTCATCAGTAGTCCGCCATGATGGATAGGGGGCGCAATTGTTGGCCACGTGGGCGATAAATGGGGATCGGAGTTATGTCTGTCTGTGTGTCCCCCACCGAGTGGTGCCATCTGTTGGGCAATAATGGTACCAGTGATATGTCCTCTGCGGCCAAGATGGAGGGGCTGATCAATCTCCAAGCAGAGCCTTCCTGTGCACTCTCCGGATACACCCTCTGGCAGGAGCTCCAGAATTTTAAGGCCACAACCTTCTCTTATCAACTGAGCGACAAGAACGCTCCTGTAGGTCCCCCCTACCCCAAATTATAATCAGGGCTTTTTTCTGTTTTCATGCTGCTGTCAAGTGATTTCTGGCACACAGTGTGGCAAAATGCCCACGATGATGTCCGAATAGAGACAAAGGAAACACGAGTACGGACCTTGAAGCATTATGCTGTCCTGTTGTTATTTATAAATGTCCTGGTGTTGAAAGCAGCACAAGATATCACAGTTGGATCTGGGTATCTTGATAGTGCTGATTACAGATCTGAGGTGTGTATCTTGATATCTAGGTCGGAACAAGGTCAAAATAAAGGTCAAAGTTCACCATACTATTGCAATGTATGCTACTTTACTTAGGATACATATGAATGGGAAACCCACCGTGCACTCAGGACCTCTAGTGTTAATGAGTGGAACAAAGCTCTCTTTCTCTGTTCTATATTAAATACCGGATTGTGACCTTTGACCATTGATTTGATGTTGTTCTGACCTAGATATGGAGATATGCACCTCAGATTCGTTATCTCCACTATCAAATTACCCAGATGCAACTCTCATATCTTGTGCTGCTTTCAACATCAGGTAATCAACTTCATTCCATACGGACCTTGAAGCATTATGCTGTCCTTAAGATTTTATTAATCAGCAAGCTATGAGAAAAGCTCTGGTTGTAGAGTGGTGTGTGAGTTTGATATCCTCCATAAATGATGTGCTGGTAATTACTGTGGCTTTGGCTGCAGGGAGGGGACGCTGAGTGTGGCTGACTGAATGGCTGCTGTAGGGCTGGGGCTATAAAAGGTGAATTTGTCTTGTGGTAAGAGGCAACACAAAGGGACATGTGGAAATAAAGTGGTAATTAGATGGAAGGCTTATCGATGTCCTATATCGTAAAGGTAATATTGCCCCGTGTGTCATCGACTGGTTTGTCATCGGTTGTGTGATTATTAGCATACTGTATTTTGAAAAGTAATGTGAAATATTCATCGCTCCAGAGGGGAATTGTTCTTTGAGATACCAGTCAAGCTTTTAGCCTGTAACAAGTCATTTGAAATTAAGACTATATTTGATGGCTTCAAATTTGTATTTCTACGGTTTCATCATTGATCCCTCCCATTGCTAATGTCAAATGAGATTGGAACCTCTGTAACTAAATCAGAAGCATATTGAATCTAACAAAGTTTACGGATTTCAACAGAAAATCATACTAGGCGTCCATTCGATTAACCGAGAGGCCTGCTAAGTGTTTTGATATGCTATGCCCTTTTGTCATCATGATACACCAATGCAGACCTGTTGAGTCATCTGCAGGAATTTCAATCATGATGTACTCTCCCATTTGCGTTTGGTGTATCATGCTGACAAATGAGCATAGATATTTGAGGCAAGGCATTTTAAAAAGATCTAACTTGTCAGATAAATATGTGCCGGTTTCCAACATGATGGCAGGCTTTCTGACAACCTGTACACAGAGAGAAGAACACTGATCGCTTTGACACATACTGCACAGGTCACAATTTGTGGATCAACACAGTAAAAGGTATGCCCGTGAGGGGGTGCGCGGGCGTACCTTTTACCATGTTGATCCACATTTGTCTCCCTCATGACATGTATGAAGGCATGTCGAATGAGGTTGACACTCTCATATTTGGTTTGTCAACTCCACTTGACATGCGCAATGAAGACACGTCACATATTTCTGATCCATTCACCTGAATGCTAGGTAATACTGTGAGACAATTATGTATGGGTCAAGAGCAGTCAATAGCTATGTACCAATGGTTCAATCAAGGCAGGCCTATAATAGAAGGCAGGGGATATCATAGTCCCACAGGCTTGCAACACTAAGGCATTTTCTTCCTATATATAACTTCTACTTGACTGTGGACCTCTATGCAGTCCATAAGACAAGGGCATGGAGGTGCATGGTAATGCCATCCGTCTCCATGTAATGAAGATACTGAGATTACAGACTGTGGGTTAGCATACAATCTTTTGGTATTTTCGCTGACCCACACACAAGGTGTCTAACCTCTCCAGTTGAAGAATTCAGGATTGCCAGTGTCTATTTTGATATTCAATAACAAATGCAAATTTAACAATGAAATAGAATTCACTACCATTCGTTGATAGTATTTACAGACCTTAGTGATCTATTCTTCATGAAAACAAAATGACACAGATAGATCAAATGTCTCAAGTGTTGGTAGTACCTCTTGGTAGTGATCAATCCTGGTACCAAAATGGTTGTTTATCCCATCTAATGGAATACCCTAGAACAATTATGTATGTCAAACCATCACATGTCAAGTTCCTTCGACATGGCCGTGACCCTAGTCAACTCACAGATGACATGGCATTTTAAGGCATGTCAAATAATATGAGGATTACTGTGTGCTAAAGTTGTCATGGTGACATATGTGCACATGTCCCAATGATGTGTGCTCTCTGTGTCAAATCAAGTTGATATGGGTATACATGTCACTTTGTCTGGAAGAATCTTTTCAGTGTATTTAAAAAAAATTGAGTTGTGCAGTTCTAGCGATTCAAATAACAAAAACTGAGATCGGATTCTGTCACCTGGCTGGTATCCGTAAATGTCCACGTTATCCGACATCAGTAGTTGTAGGTGCCAGATAAACCTCTAGTGACCACATGTCGCCTAAGGTTAAGTGGTAGGGGATGAGTGATATACTTGCTAATGTAGGAATATACCCTTCATGTTTCCTCTCTAAACTGATTAAGAGAAATTTACAGCAGCAAAATGCCCAGCGTGTTAAAAGCGTCAACCCTTTAAGGTAATCGAGCATTTCGCTCAATGCCTTCATGACGCACGTGTTAAAACACCGGTTACTAGATAAATGGTGCACAATACCTATCCGCCAGGCTTAATGTGCAGTCAGTTAGATGGTAAAGTACTCTGAAACCATGCAGTTTATTCAAGCCCTAAAGGGTTAATATAACATGGTATCAGTCTGCAGAAACAGGTTGAAATACGCCCTTTTTGTCATTTTTTGCTGAGTGTGCACTGTCATTGTCAGGACTTGTTGATGGTGCATGCATTCACCAGCTGTTGTTGAAGTAGGTTTTTTTTTGTAGGAAATGTAAAAATGTTGTTTTTTTTTTTTTTGTAGAGAACTGTTGGGTGTGCCCAACATTGTGTCCCCACAGCTGCTGGTGACACTGTCACCTAAGCTGCTACCACCATTGCTACAACCACTTAGCTTGGCACCAGGACGGTACTAGCGCTATTTGCCGTTGTGACTCATCTCAGCACCCCAACACTTATAAACCTATTTTCATACTGATCTATACCTAATACTTCCAAAAACCATTACTCAATACTGGCGCTTTCTTGAAGTTAGCGGGGGAGCCAGCCGGCTCAAATGTTGTTATTTATAAATGTCCTGGTGTTGAAAGCAGCACAAGATATCACAGTTGGATCTGGGTATCTTGATAGTGCTGATTACAGATCTGAGGTGTGTATCTTGATATCTAGTTTGGAACAAGGTCAAAATAAAGGTCAAATTCACCATACTATTGCAATGTATGCTACTTTACTTAGGATACATATGAATGGGAAACCCACCGTGCACTCAGGACCTCTAGTGTTAATGAGTGGAACAAAGCTCTCTTTCTCTGTTCTATATTAAATACCGGATTGTGACCTTTGACCATTAATTTGATGTTGTTCTGACCTAGATATGGAGATATGCACCTCAGATTCGTTATCTCCACTATCAAATTACCCAGATGCAACTCTCATATCTTGTGCTGCTTTCAACATCAGGTAATCGACTTCATTCCAGACTGGCTCCCCAACTAAGTGTCAGTGCTTAACCAAGCTATTAAGATCCCAACATGGCCTGTTTGCAGAACCACTAAATGCTTTTCGATTTATTTCAACTTAATAAGCTCTACCCCTGAGGCTTAATCAAGACTTATGCTATACTTTATTTCCCAGTTTTAATATCATAGTATCTACTCAGCCCATTCTAAGACTGCACTTATAACACAGGCCAATACGGTTTACCGTTTTCAAATGTCCTAAGATTTCCACCCTCAGGGTCGCCTCTAGGGCATTGTCCCCAACCTTTATCTACATGGACAATACGCCAACCTACTGGTAGGAAGGATTATGGCAGAGAGTTGGGTTAGGGACAGTGTTTGGACTAGGACTGTGGTTTCACATGGAATAGGTAGGACAAATAGCCGTGGGGCAATGCATATTGAGGCTGTTGTGTGGTATAGGGGATATTTGTCCAGTGGAAAGAAAACCATAGCCTTTGAAGTGAGGACCATTGATGGACTGACGTACTTCCAAGTTATATATAGCATCCATCTCACTTACTCTATTTAAGGAGTCATATCCACCAAAGCAAACCTTCTTCATCTTATCCTTCAGATAATGAATTCCCTGAGCACAAAATGTCTAATAACTAGCACTTACTTCCTACACTGGTCAACACAGCACTCGGAATTACTTGTCATCAATGCATTGGTGTATGGTGCAGGCCCTGGAGGAATGATTGACTCTTATAAGACCTGGTGAGCTACTCGCTAAAGGTGAACAAATATAATATCACATCGACGAAATCCCTAGTGCATCCAAGTGCCATGTGGTCCTTAAAGGGTTCATCCCCTTGTTGACTAGAGCTGCAGCCTTAGCCCCGTTGTCAGCTGTCCTGCAGACTGGTAGAACAGACCGGTAGAAAGGATTGTATTGATTTTATGTCCTTATGTATCATGTCATTTTAGGCATACATGGGGCAACCCACCAGAAACAAGCATATAATAATCCCCATGTTCCTTCTTTTTGGAGGCAGCGATCGCGAGGCTCTAATACCCACTGCCCAAGGGACATTCAATTCTTTGGTAGATGAATTGTACTTGATAAGAACCCTGTGGACCGTGGACATGTCGTGTACCTTGACCAATATCCCTGGTTTATCTGGGCTAATATACTTACAATGGATTGAGTATTAAAGTCTCATTAGCTGCTGAAGAGATGAGTAGTGTTAGCGGTGGGATTGCTGATGAGGTAACCTGGTTAGGAGAAGGTTGGTGGATGGGAAGAGGGCGTTTTCTGATTTTTAGTTTAGCCAAGATTTATTCACCAGTCCAAAATACTAAATTGTATATCAGACTTCTCTTATAACAGAGAAGTAAATTAAAATCAATCGGAAGTGGTGCACGATACCCTCATGATTTCCCACCGTCGCAAATCCCCAAATGGCAATTCTGTGGTGGAAGAACGGCTTAAATCCTACTCATGTCTCTGCCATTCACACCCTCACTCAATACTGCATGCTACAAGATCCGCTGGCCAGCCCCAGCTACATGGAACATATTGGCACGTAGCCATGGAGCATGGACGTCCACAGGCCTCTCTATTCATTGCCTCACGTCGTGTTTCCTCTATAAATCCCTCTCAGAAATCACATGGACTCATACATCCCCCTACCCAAAACATGCCTACACCCACATCTGCTCTACACGCACTAATCCATAACGTGATGGGCGCTTTTGTTGCTGGTCTTCTGTTAAACATCTAATGTCAGCATAAGGGTTTAACTTCCTAAGTGACTTAACACCCAGGCTCTTGCCAGGCGCACCGGGCGGCACACTACAAGAATGTGGGTATGACGCACCGACCCAGCATTGTTACGCTGCATTGGTGCATCATAAACGTTATATAAATCCACAAGCCACCATAGCGTCCTTAAAGGGTTAAACCCATTTCATAAGCGTCCATGCCAGGTCTGAGAGAACGGCACACTGAGTACCAATACAGAACATTGTATGGGATGCAGACAGGTCACAAACTCCAGTTTCATACTGTCTGTAAGTAGTATAGGCCGAGTGACCAGTTCCTCAGGCTAACTGAGACTTATTCACTCTCTACCTTTGCATCTGTCTGTCTCTTTGATGCTGCCCTTTTCTCTGCAGCCCTGCATCAATGCATCATGTCAATCAACTGAGAGTGTATCAGCCCTGCATAGCCAGAATGATACATAAATGTGGCATCATTGTACAGTTCTGCTTAGCTGATAATGCAAGAAGAGAGTCAGACATAGTGTATTAAAGCATTGTGGTGTCTGTAAGAGTTGAGTATAGCTGTCCGCCCTCCGTGCAGCACAGGGCAGCGGCTCCTGGAGCAACTCCTTAGGGCCATGTCCAGATCGATCTGCTCAGGAGGAAGCCCCGGGTCAGGGAAGTAGGTAACATCTCATTATCATTGACTCACATGCTCTGAACGCTGCCCCCACTCACAGTAGATAAAGGTGGACGAGGGGTGTAACCCTGTAAGGATGGCATAGACTTCTACTGACATGCACCATCATGATTGAGGAGAGAGAGAGACAGAGACAAACAGAGAGAGAGAGAGAGAGGGAGGGACAGAGAGAGACAGACAGAGAGACAGAGACAGACAGAGGGATCAGTATAGAGGATATAGAAGTAAGTAAGTAAGTAATAGATGTTTAACGCCATTTCGACAGCTAAGGTCATATTCATGGCGAGAACTGCATTACTATTTCACAGAGAAATGTGTTGGTGCCCACGCATATGTGCACCACACACATCCGAGGGGATATAAAGAGGAGAAATAGACCCCTTTAAGTGGGCTAGGGAAGCCCGGAGGATATAGAGGATATATAACTATTTACTACTAGTCTGTTGTCATGGTTATCACAAGGAACGAAGACTGCGTCACACTGCATCAGAACCTAACCCTTGTAGGAGATCTTCAGAAGCATTAGAATATAAAATAAGCTTTAACTCAATGAAACACTTCCCTGCCGAACTGCCTTAATTAGCTCTGCTTGGTAAGTCCATAGGATAGGTGAGAAGTATACACTGTAAAGAATCTTGTCGAAATAATAGCGCATTCCTCATTCTAAAGTTGCCATAGTTCTCTTGTTATTTTCACAGAGGTTCCCTGTACATTTGTATAGCAGCGTACTGCCAGCTGGGGCTTCTTTGTAAAAACTACACTGGTTCAAAGCTATGCGATAACGGTGGTTCCCTGTTCAGTTTTACAAGGATCCCTAGTAGATTCAACAGTTATCATTTACAGTGTATGTGGCGCTCGTGTTGACTAGCTGGTGCTGTCTATATTTTCTTTACATTTAGCTGGGACATTTAGCCTCTATTTAAGTCTCTCAATCCCATTTCTTAACATCACTCGCTGATTGTGCAAATGGCATTCGGAAGAAGAGAGCTGTAGTGGAGCACTATGATCATGAATAAAGTATTGCCTGGGAACTGAGCGTCTGGTACTAGTGGGGCTGTGAGTTTAGATTTCTTTTCTTCAGTCCCCTCTCCTTCTCTTCCACCCCATTAATTTACTTTTAATCGTCTAGCCTTATTGTAATGCAAATTCCAATTCCCATTTGAAGTGCATTCCTCTCTCTGAGTCACAACTCCTGACATCTCAGCGCCGTCTTATCCCTTTAAGGATAACATGAGCTATATTCACCTGTCAGCATGATGCATTAATACAGCACAGGTGGGACTGCATTAGTGAGCCTTGCTTAGCCCCTGGGAGTGTATTGACCCCTCAGGGCCAGCATGATGCATGAATGTAATAATGAATGGATACAGCATTGGGAATCATGCACCATGTCGACATAAGAGCATAGTCTGGCTGCTGCCTTAATATGATTGCTGTGGGAGTTCAGATTTCAATCCCACCATGTGGATGTCTCAGAAGACACTCACTCAATTATAATCCATCTCTTACTGCCATCCCCTGCTGTATGGGATTTAACCCATTTAGTACAACAGAGGGCATCAATGCATTGTACAAATCCCCCGCCCTGATACATGAGTGTGTCATGATGACCTTATTTTATATTGTTTGATACAACGGGCTGGCATTGATGTACATTGTATGCAGGGCAGAGGGAGCCTCTCGTCAGTGTTACACTGGCAGACATGCAAGCTAACATGATTAACCCTGGAGGTATGCTGTGCCCTTAAAGGGTTAAGGGTGCAGGATGGGTTTTATAATTTGGTGCTGGTTCATGGACTTGGAGGGGGCCACTTTACTCTATACACTGTTCTGTTCTCAAGTATCTCTGCCCCACCTTGACGTTTCACACCAGGATTGGCATGAACAATTTTGTTTCACCCACTACGTCTTGGTTAAAGTCTCTCTAATCATTGCTTTTTGGCCGATTTAAATCCAGATAAAAGTATCCATGGGCTATATGTGATGCATTACACTTAATGTACAATTTTGGGAGCTATTCTTGTGTAGGTATATACTTTGGTAATTGAAAAAAGAAGTACATTCACGTCTACCCCATATCCTAAAGCAGCGGTCACACATCTAACCTTTCTGAATCTTGCAGAGGACACCAATCCTAGCTCTACTCATCATTAAGTATGTTTGGAGCAGTTACATAAATAACTTAGAGAAAAGGCATGCATGTAGAGTGTGATGACGGGTAAGAGATTGAGTTGTATGAGGATGGGATGTTAGCAGTAATTGTCACGCACAGCAGATGGTGCAGGGGTCCCTGGGGCACACCTTGATTTGTGAGGGACCTGTAGGTGGTATGGGAGGGGTGATAGTTTTGCTCAACTAGTAAGGTAATATATAATGATTACGGATGCACATTTCGACTTTAGGGCTAGATAAAAGTATGAGGCGAAGCCAAGTTCTTTTATATGGCCCTAAAGTTAACGTGTGCATCCGTAATCATCACACATTGCATTTATACCATGGTCTGCATCTTTAGGATACATTCTAATGCATATATAACATATATATGGTATCCATAGGGCCCCAGACATAAGACTCATCCAACCCAACACCATTGTCCAGCTCCGTGGCCTAATGGATGGCATGAAACACTTTGGATCAGAAGATCGCTTGTTCTAGTCCCAACCATGCTGAGCCTTTCCTGTATGAACCACTGTGAAAACTATACCTGAGCTGCTGTCACATATAAGAAAAGTATAGTAAAGAACACTGTCAATATTCAAGTGTCAACTCTCAATACCTATCCAGTTTGGGCACCGAAAATCGTTCTGAAATGTGATAACTATGGTATAATAAATTATATTGGTCACCCAAAACTCCCTTTCATAACTGAAAATAGCATCTAATATTTAGAACCCCCGCCTGTAGAACAGAAGGATGAGAGAGGTCTATCTGCGTGAGGCTGGTGGGTTGGGGGAGGGTTCAGGGTGTGTATTTTAGGATGGTAAGATGTGGGGAAGTGTTTATCACAGTCAGGGGACTGAGGTGGAGAGTGACAAACAAGCCTCATCGGACCAGCCGCTCCCTACTCTGGGAACTGTGCCTGAGAAAAACCTCCCTTGCACCACTTTCACTTTGTAAAGTATCCCCTTCACTGCTACCCATGTATACCCGTCTTCCTATATTAAGCTACCACTTCCTTTCCCTTATTGCATGCCTTGTTCAGCCACACATCTCCCCCATGCCTCTCCCCACACCCACAACAAACATCTCCCTGGGACCGTTTGGCTGACTACTCTAGCAGAAAGACAGGGCCGTATAGAGGATACGGACAGCCACTTAAAAGGATATGATCCAACCCAACCTAAATCGGCAAGTAAATAGTGGGGCACAGAGTGTGGCAGAGTGTGGCACTTTTATTTACTTTGGGTTTCCAAAATTTAATAAGGCGTGTGCCCTATATCTGCCTTCCCTCACTACCTCCCCTGTCCTCCCCTCCCCTGCCTCATTCACTCTCTATCTCTGTCTCTCCCTGGCTCTCCCTCATTGTCCCTCTGTCTTTCACTCTTTCCGGTTTTTCACCTAGCTACCTCTTTCTTACCACTACCCTTTCTCTCCCCTCCTCTATACTTACGTGTATATAACAAGAATAGTGACTCCATATGCTTAATATGGCACCTACCTAACAGTTTAGCTTCCCTTGTTTGTACCTACCACTGACTTAATCAGCTCCCTCCATGTGATTGACGTTACACCAAACAGACCAAGTAAAAGGTCAATAAAGGTCACAAGGATGTAGTTGGTCCTTTGTATGGCAGGCCAGCTGTGTCAGCTGTAGATGAAGCTAATACAGAAACACACCAAAACCTGCTTCTTTTCCACATGTAGCTCCTTAAGCGCTGCAGATGTGTTGTAATGCTGTTGAGTGCAGTCCTGGTGAGCAACTCACCGATGCTGCACTCGTGCATGGTGCTATGATGTTACTGCACTTACGAAGGATGAACATGATACACATGTACCAATCTAAGGCTGAAGATTGTATCGCAAGAAGTTTGTTGGTGCCACTCTACTTCATCTTATTTGGGTCATGATGCCATTGTTCAATGGTTTAAAAACAGATAGCCTGAAGTCGATCAATCAAGATTGTGTGTGTTTTAGGTATTTTATAAAGCTGAGAGTTAACTGACTTGGCTTCACTTTACCCTAGGTTGATGAATTAATCCTTTATTGGAGATGACAGCTACCCACCGGTAGGCTTATTTTGTGGTTAATTCGAAATTTCCAAAACAAAGTATAGCTGGATGGCTCCTTCCTCGGTTTTTGTTCTCATTCTGTTAAGAATGGTGTTTGTCAATATTTATCTCTAAGTCACGCGCACAGCTAATGATTTCCTTTCTGACGCAATTTGAACAAATCTATAATAAGAAAGGGGGGGGGGGACTGTAGTGTCATACCTTTTGAATAATAGATGGTAGGATACACAGCAACTACCATATATCACCAAGCTAATAGGACGTACTAACAGGTCAGAGGGAGTCGCTGCTAATTAGAATTACAGCTAACCTGAGACGAGAAGAAAGGGAGAATTGGCGTAGGGGTGGGGAGGGGGGTAGTGGCAGAGGGAACTGGAATGAGTAGTACAAGAAAGAAGGCATTTAAAGCTGGGTTCACGAATTAACTACAGTCCCTGAGTCGGAGAGTCATTATTTTTCTTGAGATCGTATCCTTGGAATGGTATTAAAGTGATTATGTTGAAAGCAAAAAACGCTACATTTAACAGGATAGAGTATAATTATCGTCACCTCAGTGCAACAAGGTTTTATCTAACGAGAGTTTGGCCAAAGGTCCTCTTACAGTGTTGTGGGCTACCAGTGTATGGCCTGTAAAGAAGTCATGTCTCTTAACCCTGTAAGGATGTCATAATGCTTCCATTCATTTGGCATATAGTACAGGGTTGATACAAGCATAAAGGTTTGAAACAAAGTATCAATGTAGGGCTGAGTTACCCTCCAGCTATGTACTGGTGTATCATGAGGGAAATGGAACATGAAACTGTGGGTTAATGAATTTTCTATGATTATACTTTGGTTAGTTATGTTAACTCAATCAGAAACTACCCCCTGGATTCATGCTATTTTGTAGAATATTCTAAATAAGACTGGACATAAATAACAGATGCACGTGTCTGCCTCTGGTATGCTGCCGTTTTCCTTTCCGTCCAATCGGAAAAGTCTAATCCACGGGAAGGCAGGGAAAAAGCCATGCTAGACATGCCATCAAATTAAGTACCAGTCATTACTGCAGCTGGGGATGCACTGTTTAGCGTGGGCCTGTACAGTCCCATTCTTCATCAAGGTAAGGGTCCTCAATATACCACAAACATATATCTGGTGATAATCACACCCATGGGACTGCAGGGCTTAAGTTATCATTTAAAGACGATGCTTCAAGCCTTCAGGTTAATTTTCCATCAATAATATTATGCACAAATGAAGCAATGGGAAGAAACCGGCTAAAATGACATTGGTTCATCGTGCCGACCGTATGAGAGGGCATCAACTCTGAAGAATCCTGGTAAGGACTGATTTTATCATGCCGGCCTAGTTTTCTATAGGGAATCTCTAGAACACGATGACAATGGAGTCCAGACCTTAAAAAATGTAACATAGCCTGAATGTTAACTGATGGACTACTACACTAAGGCATGCTGACAAAACGCAGTTTCTTGTGCTGGAACCCATCCTCCCAGGACTAAGCCCTTTCTCTGTCATGTTCGGCCACTCTCCCAGTTACTCCCCATAGCAGGATAAACAGGGAATCCATCAGGGACCTGACAACCCCAGCTGCACATAATGTATCGGTGCAGTCTGGAATAAGGAAGCAAAACTTTGTGTGGCAAAAACCTGGGCAAGTTGTAAGTAGTATGGGCATTGATGGATAGGGGTGGAAGCTCTTTGGGTAACCCTCGGTAACCTTGGGTGTGATTTCCGAAAAGGTATGGGAAAGATCTGTGCAGGTTGGATGCCTCCCAGGAGGGTGAAAGTGATTTCAACTCTGTAAGGATGGTATGTTACAATGTACATGTGTATTTGTCATCATGTTGCACCAATGCATCGCCAGCAAATAACCAGCCTGAAGGCACTATATGGATGCATTTTGCTGGCCCTTGTAGAGTGTGTTAACCCCATTAGTTCAAACACTACACGTTAGTGCATCCCTGGTAAATTACTCTATAAGGCTACATTCAGGGGTCATAAATACACAAGGGCATGGTGTATGAAGGCCCCATGTAGACCTTCAAGGGTTAATTATAACAATGCAAGGAGCAGCTCACCTACCGACTGCTCATTACCATGGTAACCACCTCCAGGTGGCAACACCCTAATAGCTCCCCTCACCAAGCAGCATTTTTGTTATTGAATATAATTCAATTTACTCTGATTTTGTTTTAAGGAGTTTCTAATTACCAGTGATAAATCCTCCAGGCCATACTAATTATGGACTAGGGCTCTAGAGACTAGCCTCTCTAGGTCGCCTCTAACGATGGAAGTAGCTGGGCTATTTTGACTTTTAATTAATTGTTACCTTATTGGGGCTAACCCAGCATTCTATAGTTCAAAAAGCCGTTCTCTTCCTACTTTACTATTGGATTCAGTTACCACGGCCTCTCTACACTGTAAGACACATTATGTTAAGTGGCAGAGCTGGATAAAAAGTAACACCTACCATACCATGGTCTACCTTTACCTCCTAACCTGTATCCGCATCAATCATTTTATAAAACAGCAAGATGAAGCTCTTGTTTCCTCAGGGGCAGGAGTTCACACACATCCCACCAGGTGTCAGTGCCAAAGGTGCCTGTTAGCCGCCATCTTGTTACTTTGTGACAGATGAGGGATCATGGTTTCATTTCTACCCAGGCCCTATAACTTGGCAAAGGTCCTGAGGGTTTCACAACCATTTTGTTCAGAATGACACTCACATCATGGGAGATAGTGATGATTGAATGCATGTATAGTGTTTTTATGGCTTTCCTTTAGGCTTTCTGATATACATTCCAAGCTCTTATCATCTCCCTTTCCACTGATTTAGATCTACACGCACGTTGCCTATTGGATTATCATCAATACCATTTTGGGTGTAAATTTGTGTATGACGGGAGTTTAAGGAGTTTCTAGCGTGATGTGGGGGTATTGGGAGAGAGACTGATGTTACAGCCACCAGGTAAACATCTGTGATGCTGGTGTGTATAGCCTTGGGTAGATCATAGCGATTTAGTAGTACTTTTTCTTATGGATAGGGATGGTATGATGTATATCAATGTGGCCCAATGGGGGAGAACGCGCCTCCAAGGGGGATTTTTAGTACTGTTTTAATACCAATTTTTTATAAGGAATCCAGTGGAATGCTTAAAATCATTCCATCTCCTCTGAAAATGTTCCATTTTTGGAATGTTGGTTGCCATGGAAACATAGAAAATTGGTAGATAAGGCCATTCTGGTTGCCATGGAAACCACTCCCCTATTCCAATTGGGAATGTTTGCCACAAACTTTTTTTGAAATTCCTTCAGGAACCCAGAACCGAAAACAGAGCTAAAAAATTCCCTCTAGAACCAATTTTATGACAAAAACATCACATTTCTTTGGTTATTTTTCCACAAAACTGTATCTTTTGCATTATTAGTGTTTATGATAGGATATGATGCATTTAGAGCTTATTTCCTATTTTCAGTTGTACACACCAACCTAGGTTTGACAAGCAATTGCAGCAAAACTACTGGGGATATTTTAGCTCAAGATCTCTCATTTTAAAGCCCATAACTACTTAAATGTTAAAAAGCCCTTTCCCCCCAGGAGGCATGTTTCCCTCACCTGGCCACTCAATGATAAAAGCCCCCCCCCCCCCACCCTCGTAACCTAGATGATCCACAAGAGTGTAGGTTTCTCTTAAGCCTGCGCTATATTGCATGTATACCGGTATATGCAGCCTCAGGACCCTTCGCAAAATTGCTGCAGGAGCCTGGGTGGTTCCTGCACAGGAACAGCCTTGTATGGCTGTGGTTAGGAGGAGGATGCCCAGCGAGTGTTGTCTAATGACCGACTAATCCTACCCATAATCCAAAGTGATTATCAGTCAGCCACCAGGCATTAACCAATCAGCATTCATATCAGCAGTCACGTGACAGGCACGGCCAGACGACAGGCAATTGTGGTCAAGGAAGGCATCGACTTAAGGATGAGGCCATAGAATGGGAGACTTACCGGCCGTCCTAACCCATTCCAGACTGAGATTTGTCTGACTTCTAGGCCTTTGGCTGCCCCCCCCCTAGCTGTAGTACATGTTGTACGATCAAGACACAAGACCTAATTTAGAATTTGGTACACCATATCTCTGACCCTGTGCTTACGTAGTTGCACTCGTCAATCTTCACATTGTCTCATTAACACCCTTGTCTAATCATGTCCTTCTTCCTAACTCCTACTCCCTCCTGTATAAGCATAATTATACCATACCCTTTAGGGCCATGATATTGTTTTTATACCTTTTGGATGCAGCAATGGGAAGTAACATAACTAGTGCTTAGTCGGATAGTCCTCAATGTATCCTTATCCCAAGAGTCTCAAAAGGATTCACCAGTACAGATTTGGTAAGTTACTTGATTGCTTCCAGAAGAGCCTCGGGGTGAATCATATCAACAAACCGATATAACGCCTCTGGCATGCCATGCAATCCATAAAAGCCTGGCCATCTCTAGGTTGCCTTTCTAGGATGGGGCTATATCTGCCTGCCTCTCCACCCCTGCCCTGTAGCGGCAATCAAGTCGGTGTGGTAATAGTGTTAGGTTACCACAAACCCAGATGAACGTGTTAACTTATTTACGTCTCCCACGTGACCCAACACACTTCGCCTGCGCTACCATATCAAGGACCTTGTCTAAATAGCAACAGGACAAGAAAATGAGGCAGTGTGCAAGGGAATAAAAGAGCAGACAGTTTTGGATGGTTCTCACATTTGAAAGATCATTTCTCCTCATGGTCCACCAACAATCTTTGAGTGACCCAGCCAATAGCACTACATTGCTGCACCAAGATCTTTCTGGATGGCATCAACTCCACAAGCTTGGCATGTGATGCCTAGTTACAGATTTAAGTTAAAGGCCCCTTTACCTCTAGCTGGACGAAGTGAGAGTGAGGCATAAGTACAATAGGCCAATTGAATTGATATAAGGGGGTGTTCCATAAGAAAGAGAAGATATGAAGGTGATGTTTAGGCAGTAAAGGTGCACTGTAAAAAAATGTCATCAAAATAACATCCCAAAGTTGCCAGAGATCCGTTGCTATTTTCACAGAGATGACATTACTTTCACAGAGATTCCTTGTACCACTATACTGCAACCTGGGGATTTGGATGCAGCAGTAAAAACTACACTGGCTCAGAATTTATCTTTTACAGTGTGAGAGTGGGTGATGTGATAGGGGACAAGGTGTGAAGGTGGTGTATAGGCAGTAAAGGTGAGGGTGGGTAATGTGATAAGGGACAGGGTGTGGAGGTGGTGTATAGGCAGTAAAGGTGAGGGTGGGTAATGTGATAGGGGACAGAGCAGGGTGTGAATATGGCTTAAAGGCAGTAAAGAGGTATTACAGGTGGGTGATGTGATAGGGGACAGGGTGTAAAGGTGGTGTATAGGCAGTAAAGGTGAGGGTGGGTAATGTGATAGGAGTCAGAGCAGGGTGTGAATATGGCTTAAAGGCAGTAAAGAGGTATTACAGGTGGGTGACGTGATAGGGGACAGGGTGTGAAGGTGGTGTATAGGCAGTAAAGGTAAGGGTGGGTGATGTGATAGGGGACAGGGTGTGAAGGTGGTGTATAGGCAGTAAAGGTAAGGGTGGGTGATGTGATAGGGGACAGGGTGTGGAGGTGGTGTATAGGCAGTAAAGGTAAGGGTGGGTGATGTGATAGGGGACAGGGTCTGAAGGTGGCGTATAGGCAGTAAATGTGAGGGTGGGTAATGTGATAGGGGACAGGGTGTGGAGGTGGTGTATAGGCAGTAAAGGTAAGGGTGGGTGATGTGATAGGGGACAGGGTGTGAAGGTGGTGTATAGGCAGTAAATGTGAGGGTGGGTAATGTGATAGGGGACAGGGTGTGAAGGTGGTGTATAGGCAGTAAAGGTAAGGGTGGGTGATGTGATAGGGGACAGGGTGTGGAGGTGGTGTATAGGCAGTAAAGGTAAGGGTGGGTGATGTGATAGGAGTCAGAGCAGGGTGTGAATATGGCTTAAAGGCAGTAAAGAGGCATTACAGGTGGGTGATGTGATAGGGGACAGGGTGTGAACGTGGTGTATAGGCAGTAAAGGTAAGGGTGGGTGATGTGATAGGGGACAGGGTGTGGAGGTGGTGTATAGGCAGTAAATGTGAGGGTGGGTAATGTGATAGGGGACAGGGTGTGAAGGTGGTGTATAGGCAGTAAAGGTGAGGGTGGGTGATGTGATAGGAGTCAGAGCAGGGTGTGAATATGGCTTCAATGCAGTAAAGAGGTATTACAGGAAGGTAATGTGATAGGGGACAGGGTGTGGAGGTGGTGTATAGGCAGTAAATGTGAGGGTGGGTAATGTGATAGGAGTCAGAACAGTGTGTGAATATGGCTTCAATGCAGTAAAGAGGTATTACAGGAAGGTAATGTGATAGGGGACAGGGTGTGAAGGCGGTGTATAGGCAGTAAATGTGAGGGTGGGTAATGTGATAGGAGTCAGAACAGTGTGTGAATATGGCTTCAATGCAGTAAAGAGGTATTACAGGAAGGTAATGTGATAGGGGACAGGGTGTGAAGGCGGTGTATAGGCAGTAAAGGTGAGGGTGGGTAATGTGATAGGGGACAGAGCAGGGTGTGAATATGGCTTAAAGGCAGTAAAGAGGTATTACAGGTGGGTGATGTGATAGGGGACAGGGTGTAAAGGTGGTGTATAGGCAGTAAAGGTGAGGGTGGGTAATGTGATAGGAGTCAGAGCAGTGTGTGAATATGGCTTAAATGCAGTAAAGAGGTATTACAGGTGAGTGGATGGGCAGGAAGGAAGCCCTCAGGTACCCTAACAGGAGGATACGGGCTGGTCAGGAAGACGGCCACTTACAGCTTTAGTAGAGCCAGTCACTTAGACTGCCTCTACATCACTGCTAAGTGCCACCAATAGACCTGATGCCCCTTCTGACCTGGCCTCCACCTATAGTCTGATTCCTCCTGGATACAGGGCCCCTGGGGGATACAGCACTAGCAAATTGTCCATTGGTGCTGCATAGCTTCGGAGCATCGTGCCGATTTGTATGGCTGATTAAAGCTGCTAAAGGTATCCAATGAACTTGCCTATACTCACTAGTGTGTTAATCCTTATTACACCCGTACATGAGCAAGTGGGCATTGGAAAGTGAGGATTAAGTTAGGTCTCCCTTTTCTAGGTCCTAGTAGCCTTGAGTATTTTGAGATGCAATATGAGGCAGCTGTAGATTTGGCCACAGGAGACAATGAACCCCAGCAACCACTGACTACAATGTTCATTTCAGCAGACTCCAATCCTATCAGTACTCCCTTAAACCTCAGGTGGACCCCGTCCTCAAACTCCAAACAAGTGTTCGTCCTGGTACTTCCCCACCATATCTCTGTCCAAAACTGAGGTCGGCTCTAAGAACAATCGGTGACGAGGAGCTCTTCATTCATATTCAATTCCCTCTTCCACACTAAGTAGGTTTCAGCAGAGATAGCATTCGTCCCTGTTGTGCAAGAATTCCCTCATCTTACCCTCTAAGTTACCATGCCAAAGATTGATATCTATATTCCACAGATCCTCGAGAAGTTAATTAATTAATGACACTGAAATGCTCCATACATTATCTTGACAGCCTGCCTTTAAGAAAGATGGGGTTGAATATTTTAATTGAAATATATGATTTAGATACCCAGTTTGCTACCATTCTGAACAGGGAGAATCAGACAGTTGGGCAGAGATGTAGGTGCTATTCTCCCCCTCCCGTAAAGTATGTTGGAGAGTGCCCTCGCTGTCTCCTATCACCCATCAGTGCTGCCAACTGTCGCCTTCAGCCCAGCCCAAAGTGCTTCCGGTGAAATAGCCTGAACGGCACTTCCGGCACCTGGGTCAAGTGCGCGTGGGCCAAATCGGCAGCATCTCCTCACTCGCCAATCGCACCTTCCGTGTACACTCTCCTCCCACCTCTACCATTAGCCACACTTCATACACCTGTGCTTGGTGTGTGATAGGGGCTGATGGATCCATTTCCGGTTTCTTCCATTTGGTCAAACTCAAGGGTCTGTGGTCAGCTGGTGGTTTGGTAGGACAAAGAGCAGAGTGAGGAGAATAGTGGTCAGTACTGTAGGACTGTAAAGTGTACTGCGAGCTCACCTTTAGAGTTGAGTTCATTGTCTCTTATGGCACACCAATGCAGTGGTGATGAATTCCCCTCCTCCTGGTGGTGCACTTCAACTTTTCCTATCTTGACAGTTGAATTGATGCAGCATGCTCATCCTACTGAATGCAAAAACCTCATGGGGGAAGCATGATAAAATCCTGCTGAGAATTCTCACCATGACTGCATTCGTGTATCGTGCTTATGTGCACAGTGCAACAGCGCAACACGTGGACCTTAAAGAGTTTCTTCAATAAGCTGTTCCTCTGCAACTGGGTTAATGCAGAAACAATGCTGTCAGGAAACCTGACACTGCTCAGTCAGTGTCTGATGGTCACCTTGCATGCCACCACAGTGTGAGCCTCATCTGTGTCTGACGTGTTCTCCTCACAATCAGGAAGGCGATCTAATGAGGAAAGAGATCCTCAATGGCTCCATAATGCTCAACACCTCATTTCATTTATGTTCACCATAATACAGCATTGTAGTGCTGGCAGGTAAATAAACTAACATGCAATGGTACTTCTTGCTGACCTGAAGGGAGTGCATGAACCCAAATTTATTCATTGGTATGGGGCATGAATGCAGCACTGGCGAGTTACCTTCCAAAGCCACATCCATGCATAATGGAAGCAAAAGAGCGTGCATATGCTGTCCTTGGATGGTTAACATGCCACCGCAGTGTGATGTATTCTGGTATCAATCAGGAAGGAAGGAGCAGCTCAGGTTTATGAAAGGAGCAGCTCATGATAAAGCAAATATAGACAACAGGTACAATGGTACATGAATGGCCATGAATGCAACTGCACGCTAGCATCATGCCAAACCCTAAGGGATTTTACACACACAGAGCTCGACATGGTGCACCATGGTAACTCACCAGCACTGGGACAGTGTGGTATTACTATTAATGAACATTGAAATATTTATAGTCACACACAAACACACACATGGCCAGCTATGAACAGCTCATATCAGATTTTGTGATAAAAGACGGCAGTCCTCAGAACTATACACTACAGGTATGAATTTACAATGTGGTGATATTATTTCAAGGTGATACAGCAGTGGCCACCATGTGTCGTGTGCTATCACATGCTCTATGATTAGGTACAAGGTGTTATATGATGAATATATGAATGTAGGTCTCATATTTTATTCTCTGGATTTTTATACCTTTTGTCACACTAGCTTGCAGTAAGGCTGAAAAAGGAAGGCATGACTGCAGCAATGAAATGTCATTAATCAGGGACGTATTCTTGCTTCATAATAAGGGGCACTGTTCATAATGGACCTTTACAGCTTTTGAAGGTTTATCAAAAGCTGTATCCATTAAGACAATGTGCAACTCCAGATATAAGGACAACTGTCCTAGCCAAAAGATGAAAGAAATGTCACAATGAATATTAATGATCCTAACTAAAGTGCCGCTCACAACGAAACAACCTGACCCGATGCTCAAGCGCAACTGCGGTACCATTCCCAAAGGTGGTCATATAATATATTGCTCTTTTCACATGTTTATTTCTGTTTAATCCCTATCCTACAGCCGCATGATGAGTGGACAAGCCAGCATTCCTGACTATGAGGCCAATGGCGGGAACAGTGCCACTGACTGTGTGATGACCATTCGTTACCCAGAGCGGTACCTGGAGCGCTGTGACAGTGACCGCTGTGATGCCCTCTGCTGGTGTCAAAAACAAGGTTCACCCTGCCAGCCTCAGTACTACACAGCCACAGAGAGTGTCGAGTATTACTATGAGATCCGCCGTCGTAGCGTAGACCTTGATGATTCTGGTGGGGGGAGTAGAGGGTGTGGGTATGCCATGCATCCAGGTGTTTACGATAGAGGTGGAGGGGGAAGTGCACCCACAACACCCCCACTGCCAACAACATCCCAACCTTGTGCATCTACAGCGCACCATCATGGGTATGTCATCCACGAGTGTGCACAGCGGGTGTACGTGCCCGCTTGTGTTGAGCCCACTTGTTCTAGTGCAGGAGTTCCTCACTACCACCCACCTACGCAACAGCAGCTACAACAGCTACACCAGCATCAACAGCAGGCATGGTTAGGGTACCACCAAGCTGTACCTGTACAGCCTCAACAACAACCCCAGGTGTACCACCTCTCCAGGTCCCCACCGTTACCTCCCCCATCTCCCCCCTCAGCCACAGCCACACCATCAACCTCACCACGAGCATTTATGTCAGGAGGAAATACCAGTGGTGGAGCAACACCTAACCATTATGTGACCTCAGCCGAGAGGGCAGTTAGCGTGCGGCCTTATCTTCCTCAGACTGGTGCTCAGTTTTCTTATTATACATGTGGACAGCAGCAAGCTGGTAGAGGTCAATCCCAAAGTCAAAGTCAAGAAGACCTGGAAGGGTTGTATGAGACCCTGCAAGAAGTGCCCCAGAGGTACTGCTGTGCAGTCAGTGCCACAGCATATGACCTTGCATATGCCAACCACCCAACTGCCAGACGTCTAGGTCAACTGCAAGCTCAGGCCCAAAGTCAAGTTGAAGGTCATGCCCAAGTGCAAGGTAAACAGGTGGACCAGATGGAAGAACCTGTGTATGAGAACACAGGATGTTCTCGGTGTGAGTACTGCCTCCAAGCAGAACAGCTTGCTCATGACAAAGCAAGCTACTCATCTACCATTTCCAATCCTTCACCTGCACTAAATGAGGAAGCACCATCCTCACCAGGCTCAGCTTCCTTAACCTTGACAACCAGAAGTCCACAATCACCACTCAGCCTTGGCCTCCAGTCTTTGCGCAAGAGAACCTTGCTGCCCATGAAGGAGGTGCAGATGGACCCCCCGCATGAGTCAGCTGATGAGGGTGCTGATGAGGTGGATGAGGATGATGCTGGGGTAGTAGAGCAGGTGGAGAGGATGCCACTACTGAGGACACCATATCTAAGAAGAAGCAATTCAGCAGAAAGCTATGGTCTTAGTTCTGCCTTCACAACCACTGAGGCAACCGAGAGACCAGCCATGCCGAAGCGTGACTCACCAATGTCGCGTTCAATGCCAGCATCAAATTCTACATCAGGTGCAGCAGCAGGGTCAACATCAGTAGCATCAAGTGGGGCTGAACCATCATCTTCTAGTGGATCTAACTTGACTTATCCTGCACAACTTATCCTGAAACGTGCCCTGAAAACAACATCCAGCCCGCTTCTAAGACGAATCGTGAATGCTAGATACCAGCGTAGCCAGTCTACACCCACTCAGCAGTCAGCACGAGACGGTAGTGTCTCTGACAGCCAAGCAGCTACTTTACGTGCACTTATAGATGCCAAGAACGATGCCCCTCCAAAGTATGATCAGGAGATGGGGCAGCGGTACTTGGCCCAAGTCAGGGCGATGCAGCGCCTGACACTTCGTGCAGCACAGGGTGGTAACAATGGTGGTGCACAAAATGGGGGTGATGCAGCAAGAAGCATACCCCAAGCTGGGACAGACTTAGCAAGGTGTGCATCAGGGAATGGAAAGTGTCCTAATGGAGTTATGCAGGTCATAGACCCTCCACAACGAACATCGACCTATGAGGAGGAGCTAGCCCAAGTCTTTCAGCCACATGCTAGTGATGAGCTCACAGCTCAAGCACCTGAAGAATCTAGCTGTACCAGCCGAACTTCAGATAGTGAGTGCCTACCTGGTCCAAACAGATACCAATGTTGCCAGAACAGTAGCACATCGAAACCTAGCCGTTGTGTTCCAGATATTATCATGGCAATGGCCGGCAAAGGCGAAAACCGCAATCAAAGTGAGGCAGTCCCCAACAAAAGCAGCTCAACTACCACCCCAAGCCTTGACTCGCTACTTCTTGCTCCTCCACCAAAGAGTATGAGCAGTTCTCAGAGTTCGGATCTCTCACCAGATGACCTCATCCGATTTGGTACAACCGAAGATGCTCAGAGGTCAGTACTCATTCGAGGAGGTGAGGGACACATAGTAGTGGAAACAGATCATGGAAGCTACTCAGATGATGAAACAAGTGAATCAGAGGGCGAGGATACCAAACGCTCTCTTAACACGAGCCCATCAAGTGGATCTGAGTCCCCGGATTACCTGGAGACTGGTGCCAATTCCACAGATATTAATGGTAAGTTCTGCCCTTTGTAATTTTACATTGACAGGAAACTGGTGTCAATGAGGCATGTTTTTGAGTTAAACATACGTGTCATTGGGTGAAGGGTGTATGATTTTTGGTTGTTTTTTCTTTGCTGAATTTTATGATTACCATGTTTTCATCAGCGCTGATTGACTTAAGGCCGAACAAAGCAATCGGGGCAGTGTAGAGCCACTTTTATAGCCCTTTCAGGGTGTCTTTGAAACATTAGACATTAAGTAAGGTTTAAAAGTCATTTGTAAACATGCTTTAGGATGCACCAACACACCACTGGTGAGAAGACTGCCGATCCCTCGGAGGTACTTGATGAAAGCTCATCTAGTGTCAACCTAGTAAGGGCTGGCACGGTGCAGGAATTCAGATATACAGCAATTGACCAAGTTACCAAAACTGTGTTCATGTACCACAACAGCAGGACAGGGTGCACTTCTGCAATACCAGATACAGGGTTGTTAATTATCTTTCAAATTGAGATGACGGACCTAAGACCTACATAATAAATGATTTCCAAATTCATATAACAAAATGGCCAAGCAGACACATTAACGTAGAAACATCACAGCATATGCTACAGCCCCATGTGTGGAAGACAAACCACTACGCTGGTTACGTTGGGGATGGGTATTGGTAGGTATTAATATTAGATGAGGTGAGATTAAACCAACAAGGCCCATGTAATCATCTATTCACATGTCGATCTAGATAACACTTAGAGTTTAGCCATGTCTGCCTCCGTGAGAGCAGTGTCCTAAATGTGATGTATGTGGTGTAAAGGCTGTAGGTCGGAGTATGGGATTAGGAGTACTTACAAAGGCATTACATTACATTGCTATATGAAAAAAAGGATGGTGTATCAACCATTTTAAGATGACAAAATGCCACTCACGTTCATTGGCACTGCATTAAGGTCTGATGCCTTTTAGCAAGTGGTAAGTTACACAAACTTGCGAGTAACTGGCCGAGGCTATCTTTCTATTGTATCAGGAAAACAAACATATAGCTGAGGGTTAATATTGCAGCAAACTAATGCAGTTCAACATCTTCTGTCGTTTCTGTGTCCTCTACTCCCACCGTCAATTTGCATGCACAGACCGAACTGTCACCGTGGTAATTTGTGAAATTGGATTATGAGCTTGGGTGGAATGGTGGCAGCGGATCTCGAGATTAAAATCCAATATGGGAAGGGAATATTGATAGGCCAAGGAGGTTCCTAGAATTATGTCTCTCAAAGGGAACCTGCAACACCAGTACTGCAGCCATGCACAGTGTCACTCTCACTGGGGGCCCCCCATCACCAAAGGGATGTGGTATTGCACAAAAGAAAGCTCTGGCGAGTCACTCACCAGTATCACTTTGGGGTATCATGGCGACAAATGAGGCCTTGAGGCACTATGTTGTAAAATGAAAATCAGTTATAATTTCAAATGGCAAAGCCTGTCATCTATTCCTGCTGGGTCGTAGGTTCGTTTTCCTAATTAAGAAACTTTCAACCATGGCAGAGCAGCACCGAACAATATTTAGAACAATGAAAGTGACTTCTAGAGCTTAGCACATTTCACTGCTCTGACAGTATATAGGCTACTTTGTTTCATTGTCCAGGAATAGATGCCGTTTTTACTGTCATTCCTGTGGCAGGTGACTAAAATAGTCTCTCTGGATCTGAGCCACCTATTCTAAAATGGCATATGACTTAATTAAAATAGAAGCATCTTAGCTATGACTTGTGAAAAGCGGATGAGTTCTTACTTTTCCATGCATCTAAAAAAAAGGCCTCTAGATAATATACCATGTACATACATCATGATACAACACGGCTTATCTTCGGCATCTGCTAATGCACACGGAAGAATCCCATTCGTAAGGAAGATCCTGTGCAATAAACCTTACCAATCTATCAATACGGCTTGGTGATTGTATATGTAGGATTTTCACCAAAAAAGGACGACATGCCTCAGAACTTCATCAGATACGAAGTACAACGGTTGTGGCAGCCAGTAGCCACTACTATTACCTGGTTTACCTATAAGGCTATATACGGATCGCTGATTGACCCCTTAGACTGCCCTGCATTGCTGCCCCACAGTGCCCTGTACCTGCCACTATGTGAAAGGCAGTCGGCAATGACTAAATTCACTGTCAGTATCGGAGCTGTCACTGATGTCAACCCACTGTCAACTTGCTGTCAAGTGGTTGACAGCTGGGATCATGGGGCGTACTCCCTGATTACATTAGTGCTGACTCGTAGTGGGGGTTCGGGTAACTAACCCTAATCCCATGACGTATTAGTCACAGGCGATGCGACTTATTGCACATTAAGCTATGACGTATTATAGATAATCACATGACATGGTGCCCTTGATGTCACGACATATTACAACAAAGATGGTGACGTGTACTGGTGTTCCTCCCGAGTGGAAGAATTAAGCTGTAAAGACTAAGGTAACATTGACAAAAGTGCCTTGTGCGGGAGGCGCGCTGACATGTTGTCCGCAAAGGGTTGAGCATCCTAACCAAATGTACTGGAGGAATTGTGGTAATCATCACTCACAATCCGTCACATTAGTGGTTATTAGGGTACATGTTTATCTCCATGATCTCACTTATGACATTGCTATTGTTCCCCATTATAGTGTTGCTTAAAAGGGAAGCAAAACAGTGAAACAGTGGTGGTTTGAAAGGCAAATCGATCAAAGGAGAACATAATGCTGCTGCACAGCACGGCAAATAGACACATACTGGAGATGTGACAGGATCAATTAGGGTATCATTTACAATTCAGTGTATCAGTTTTCTGTCCTAATTCTGTTACTTACTGCAGCGCACAGTATGATAAAGGGGAAAGTAAAATTAATAAGAGGAATGACATGGAGAAGGAAGACCTCAGAATCGTGTTGAAACTATGAATAAATAGTATCCATCATCCTTTAGACATGGTATGGTCCCTAAAGACACCACACTGACCTGCTGGGAGTGCAAAACACTGAATCACCTCCAGCCCTGCTTCAAGCATGCCAACCTTTCTGGTGTTGCATTAAAAATACCGTGTTTTAATTAAGGCAGTTGTTTGTATATTTGATATGGCACTTATACACTGGTGCCTATAAAAGGACAATGCTTTTTTTCAGTCACAGATGCAATGTTAGATACTTATTTCAACACCCCTGCACCCAAAACAGTCATGTTCACGACTGGCACATATTCAGATACCCAATAAGAGCCATTACAATGATGCACCTAGACACTATATGGCCCTACATTAGAACAGTAAACGGACTGTTAATGAGTGACTGTTGGTTGTTGATAAGGCCCACATTAGGGTCAATCACAAGGGGAGGCATGTAGGGGGTGAGCACTCATCATCTGTAGGCGTCAAAATGAACAATGGCGAGGGCAGGAGGCCGTGATCCCATTCCCTCCCCCTCTCCCCCACCACTGCAAAATGGATTAGTGGCATTAATCCATTTTATCTACTTAGCCCTTTAAGGGTGGCACATCGTCTAAAGGCAGGATGTGTCATTATGATGTCCCAATGTCACGTCCTGTCATCGTCTTTGTAGGTCATGTCTGTGCCATCGACGCAATAAGGGTCCTACAATAGAGAATGACGTGTCCAGGTCTCATTTATAATTATATACCTTACTTTTCATCAGTACAATATGTGATATATGCAGGGTTAATCCAGTTTATCCACTTAATCCACCAGTCCCCTAACCTCCCACACTCCACCACCATGACCCAATTGTTGCCATTTGGCTCCTGTTCACGTGACCCAACTGTCATGGGCGGTCTCGGACGTTCTCATGGGACTTGGCCGAGAATTGCGGGCTGTATTTTTTCCCACTGCAACCTGAAGACGTCAAACGTGGTGCATTTCCGATGATGATGATGATTTCGGGAAATGTTTGGAGGAAGTTTTGAAGCAGAGCCATTCTTTGTCCACATTTCAATTCTGGAGCAGGTTATTTATATCTCAATTGGTAGTTTTGATTGATGCTGTGATGAGGGAGTAAAAGAGAGTGTTGAAGAGTTAAATTGGGTTCGGCGGAGCATGTTGATTTGGGGAAATGTAAATATTGAAAGACACAATCATGGCGCCCGAGGACCTGGAGACCTGAGTTGAGTTTTTGTTTGAGAGCACGATGAGTGTGTCCTCTGCGTCCCAGACACCAGGAGGTGGCAAAGCTGGACTTGGGTCTGAGACGGTTTATAACCGGTGCTATTTATGAAAGTGGGCCTGTTTGAGTCGAGAAAAGACTGCCAAGAAAGGGCCATTTTATGTGGTCAACTTGGGTTGTTTTGGTTCAAAGAGAAAAATAACATTGCCAGTCCTACCACAGGGAAAACAGAGGACAAAAGTGAAATACCGAATTATTTTGTGAACGCACACAATTTCGTTCAACCAGCATGATAGTACCTTTACTGCCAGGCTTTAACCACAGACACATTGCAGCCTGTTACGACACAACTACATTTGGTACGTGACTGGTTGTTATTCCTGCCAAATGCTTCCCCCATGAGAGACAGGTCCTCATAACGTATTTCCACAGTCCTAGGGGACTACAGTCCTTTTATTACATCCACAGAAGACTGAGAGAGATGAATGAAGGACAGTGTCTCTGCCTTAGTGTTGGTTTTATACAGGGCTTGGAAAATGCTGCTGCTGCCGCCATTTCCCTTATTATCGCTCATATTACGTCGAGTTGTGATTAACTCTATGAGAGCTTGGTTTTCCTGTTTTATGATACAAGTTGAGATAAGCAAGTAATGTGTGAGCTTTTGAATATTGGTGGTTCGCCCTTTTTTTCCATAATCAGTGAACATCCTCCATATAATTACTTCTATCCTCTATATGAACAACCGCCCCACCCCATATATAACTGCATCCCATGTTTGCTCTAATAAGCTATGGCTATGCTCATGTGTTGTCAAGTATTGACGTGATGCTCCAGTGCAGTATAAATACTGGGGCTTCATTAGTCCATCATGACGGCAAATGAACCTGGCTCTTTACTTGAGGTGTCATTCAAAGAAGAAATATCACGTTTATAAAGTATTTGTTTTGCACTCACATGAATTCCCTAACAATTCAAGATACAAATAATACCCTGAAGTCATCCATTAGTAAATCTAAATGGATAGACAGAAAACTAATCGTGAACGATTTCCTATCGCATTGATGAATGGCTTGCTGCCTGCAGCAGAAGAAGCCGTCAGATGAGAATAAATTACTTTCATTGTGGTAAATTTGCAAGATGAATAGAAACTGACGTCTTTGATATTAGATTGAATCTAAAACTTTGTGCTTAAAATATAGACACATCGATATCCCAGATCAATATCTACTGGTGCACTCTTAATTGACTGTGATTTGTATCCTCCATATAGCTGTCTGGAACTCTATCAAGTATACTCCTTGCTCCTATTGTTACAAGTGCAAAGACAGGGGCAGGGTACATCAGAACTTTTAACAATAGCCCCAATCTCTGGCACTGCATTGACCAATACACTCCCGTGATACCAAGTCAAGCATTGGGTTTAGTTAAAGTCAAGAGACTAGCATGGTGTAAGAACTATGCATTTGACCATCAAAGTATTATAAACTAAGGCATTGGATCACTATGCAGTCCTTAGGGGCTAACACAATCACAGACTGAGAGAGACCTTCACGAAAATGGATTACGTATTAGTCATGGCTGTCTGCCCTGTCACTGAAAATACAAAACTAAGTGGGAAAATAAAATAAAGAAGTGATATAGAAAAAAACAGAGATAGAAAATGAAAAAGGGGCAACACAGATTTTGCGCAGTGGGGCAGAAAATAGGTGTTGGCTGAATTAATTTTCAAGGTAGAGTGGTTTCTAAAAGGTGTGCCCCAGTAGGTGACGGGGAATGAGGCGTCATCACGCCTCTATGGGCGGGCGTAATACCACCATGCTCCATCAGAACAATTACAGTTTCAATTTCAGTGAATCTACCTTTTTAGCCGTGATTAAAGCTATACTTCTTTTGCTATAATTAAACCTTTCATCAATTCCATACTACTTACACCAAGATCAGGAACTCGTACTTGTACACAACTGATAGAGTCATGTTATTGGGAATGACCCTTTAAGGAGAGAGTGTATTTTTTTTAATCATTTTGTTAGTATAATGATGCGGTGCTGATAGGTAACTTACATCCACCCATGTAGTACTGGAGGTTTAAGTAGTTCGCCGTAGATCATAAGGATACATTAACATGAAGTCATGGTAAATGATGAATCTCGAAGGCGGCATGCCATTTTCTCTGTTCAAGTAATGTATGCTTTGTTTTTTATCTGTCTGGAGCTCATAGAAACATATAAAGCAGTAAAATCCTTTTACACAAAGAAAAGGCGCCATCAGGATTGTCACCAGGGGAGTACAGTCATGTATTGAAAGAAAAAACAGATCAACGTAATTAAGGGAGGTAGTGCTGAGAATACGTTTGAAATGTGTGTATTTCAGACATCCCAGTCCTACATTCCCTAGACACTCTCAAGGCGTCTAACCCAATTCCACAAATCGGCGACTTGGTTTCCTCATCTCATTGTAATGGAAACTAAGTTAGAGTAAAAAGACAACTCAATCTGAATAGTCGATATTGGGAATGGGCTGAGAATGGGAGCCGGGTGTGGTGGGATTAAGTAATAACGTAAAGGCCGATAAGGCTGGGGGAGGACGGGGGGTAAGGAGGACGATGGATTAGCTCAGGGTGGGAGCTGCTCGATGTAAGGGAACAGTATTTGCGAAACCGTTTAAGGTTTTGTTTGGGTTTAGAGTTGAGAAGCAAGCCAGCCTTGCTTCCCGAGGCAGGGATGAGGACAGGGGATCGGGCCAACTCATGATAAGATTCCTTCAGCTGAGGGTTCAGATAAGGCTGCGGGCAGGACCTTAACCTGAGGCGAGGAGCGGATCGTGAGGTCGTGTGGGTAGAAGCGCGGGGTGGGGGACGAGGGCTCAAGGTGAGGGAAACAGTTGAGCTTATTGCGAGGGAAAAAGCTAAGGCCAGTGAGAACAGTGTATGGCTAGTGAAACAACAAGACGAGTACAGTATATATAGGCTAACTCGCCCCTGACTCGACCACCAGGCATGTTGGTAAACCTTAGGTCGACCACCCTTTTATCATACGTTATTTTCACAATTCATGGGTGATGATTGGGGACCATGGAAGGTTAAACTATTGCAGTCAATCAGGTACAATCAATTAGTAGTTATATGTTATCCGAAAGAGGTTAGCCTGGGGTGGTCGACATAAGGTACCAACATGCCTAGTGGTTGAGTCAGGGGCGACTTACCATATAGACTAAACACTGATTAAGGAAATCCACTATCATCTCAAATCGTCAGTTGGCATACCAGAGTGTAAGACAGTACAAATATGGGAGACGGCAGATCGAATGTTTAAAGTTAGTCAGGTTAACTTGACTCTCTAATTCACTTGACGGCAGAACTGCCGGCAGAGTTAGTAGGTGAGAAACTCTCCACCCGGACATTGCGCTTGTCCCTTGAGAGCTGGTTTCCGTGATCACAATACAGAGCACGTCCTCTTGTCAGTACCAGCGCATCACCTATTCTCTACCCCTGATCCTGCAGCTTTAAGTCTCACGGCTTTAACTATTTCTTTCATTTCTCCAAAGTTCCCCATTTAATGAGGCCTTCAAGTCCTCTAAGGGGGCTAAGCCTCCCTGCTCATGAGCGTGGATATTAAAGCAATCCATTAAAGAAAGGCTTTGCATTGATCCTATTAAAAAAGGAAGAATCAAAAAGCCGCTAAATATTTAAATGGTGTATGCTGTTTCAATAGAGAAACATGAGGCTCAGTTGCAGAACTTATCAAAAAATCATTTTTAAAATTGTGTGATTCCAGTCTCGTAAAGCAGTCTCGCGTCATCAAAAAATGAAATGAGACCTCTGGTTAAAGTATTTATTTCTCCTTCCATCCAAGATCCTCTGTGATTCCATTTTCATCAGCATTAAAGGACTGTGGGTAGTACCGTATGACCGTAGTCCCTCATATACAGTATCTAGTGAGGCTTATAATACATGTGGAATCTCATCTAAAGTGAGGATGCGTCTTACACGTGAATATGTATCATATAAAACAGCAATTTTGCTCCAGAATAAAGTCACAGGGGCGCCCTATGGCCTGAAACCAGGGTCACTATGGAGTGATAATTTCTCAACAACGTGGGGTGGGGGGCTGGTAGGTTTGAGGAGGGGGGGGGGCAAAACTGCTTTTATCCCTTGACCGGGGGCGGGCAAATTTTTCTCAACCCCTCAATCACTGTCAATGGGACTTATCTTTATTTTGTGATGCTTTTCATAGCATAGTTCCCAAAATCGTCTGAAATGACGTATATACCCTACCTCTCCCTCCCCACCCATTCCCCAGCCACACTATTAGCCTTGCCTGTCGTGCTGTGCCCGGTCGGTGTCTGGTGGTTGCGATTGTTCACAGAGAGAATAAACAGAGTCACAAAGGGAGTCTGGGGTATATAAAGGGAGTCAGCGCTCCCCAGACTCCCTTTCTGGGTTATCTGACTCCCTTTTTATTCAGAGTCACATGACTCTGACTCCCTTTTGGCAAAGTCTGAGGGAGTCAGAGGTGAATAAAGGAGTCATAGATGATCTGGACTCCCTAAGGGAGTCAGTGTATGCAAGGGGAGTCAAGTAGTTTTTAACCACTAGATGGAAGCACTATCTCAATAGAGGATTTATCTGGATGCACTTATCTTTATTTTGATTGGAATAAACGATAATGACATTTATATTGACAGAATTCACATATAATACAATCAGTACATACCCAAGAAATAAAATACAGTAGAATAGCACAAATCAGTTGATATATGATCAGTTAAATTACATTCAGAAGTGTTAGACACCAATTCTGGACATATATCAGAAAGCTAAATGCACAAATAGTCAATTGCTTAATCATGACAACTGATGTATACTGAAGGAAGGTCAATTTCCTTTAACATCTTTAACCCTGCAATGCAGAGGTGTTAAAGATGAAGTATGACTGACATTACACTCGGTCTCTAAAGACCATGGGTCTAGATATAACTAGTATTTAGGTGGAATCAAATTGCTTGAAAGGGAGTCGAAGAGTGGTTAGACTCCCTTTTGGAAGAGAGTCAAAGGTGACCTGGACTCCCTTTGTAGTAAAAGGGAGTCATTCTGGCTGCAAAACTCCAGACTCCCTTAAGGGAGTCAGTTGACTCCCTTTTGTTAGAAATGGGAGTCATTCTGGCTGCAAGCCTGGACTCCCCTTTTGACTCCCTTTATTTTCTCTGTGTTGGTAATTGGGAACCATTCACTGCCTCAACACCAGCCAAATTGTACCCAGAATGGACGGACCTTGTCACAGACTAATTCCTTCCCCTTATCTCAGAGTCCTACTATCTCCATGGTGTGTTTTAAGGGCTTGAACAGCGCTGTGTTAAGTGCAGTGCACTGAATGAGGCTCATTATTGCTCTTTGTCTTAATCTTTTGAGAATGGTTTTATGCCCTAAGGCTCCAGTTCTCTTCATGATCCTGCAGAACTGCCATCAATGCATGATATGAATGGTACACTGGTGATTTACTCTTAGGGACAGCATGACAGAAAATTAATTGGAAGTTTTAAGGCAACAGGTCGACCTTTTGTCTCAATCGGCAATTTGTCTGAGGATGGGTTTTAAAAGTTGAGGTGAAGATGGCCTCAGCTCTTAGGAAGACTCACTGAGACATGTTACAACTGAATGATGTTTTTAGAATGGATGCTGAGTATGTAAAATTAGAATCTTTGGGTGTAGCAACACTTAACACAGTGCATAAAACACCATATATGTGGCCCATAAAGTGTTAATGTACCTAGGTGTGTATGATAGGTTGACAACAGCAGCGAGGGACAAGGATTAACACCAGGGTATTGCCCCATGCACCTACCATAACTAGAACCACTTACAGCTCCTACTTACAGCCCCAGCCTCCCCAAAGTCCCTTTCCCTTTTCAATCTATCTGTCTTAGTTTCTTTTATTTATTTGGTTCCTATTGCCTGGCGCCCCTCCCCTAGTCTAGGAGCCATGGCTAGGCGGATGGTGCCATGGTGATCGGGTGTTTGGGGTGGTCAGTGGGTGGTAAGTTGGTGTGAAATTGCTCCCGCAGTGTTTTGGCGGGGAAATTGTCTGGTCCATTTTGTAAAATGTCGTCTGCTATTGACTTGATGTCTGTTTTAGGATTTTTGTCCGCTCTGTTTTTACCACTTACGGACGATCTGTTACCCGAAGGCTTCATATATATATATATATATATATATATATATATATATATATATATATATATATATATATATATATATATATATATATATATATATTTGTCGTCTTCATGCAGTAATGCAGTGCTAGTGAAACCATTTAGGATTGCATGGTGCTTCATATTTACCCTGTTGATAAAAGTACAAGATTGAACCAGTTGAAGTGGCTTGAATTAGTTATAGGATGGAAATGACGTGTCTGAGAGTAGCGCTATTTTACCACTCTCTCACTCACATACTACCGGTACCTTTGCCAGTACACCATTTAACATGTACACAGGTGTTGGGCGGTTGTCACGGTAACAAAGAGGGTTTAGCATGATTCTGTCACAATCCTACTTACCTACAACACTAAATAGGAAAGGGAGTTTGTGGACTTAGCCTGGATTCACTTAATTGAAACTACTGCCTTGAATGCGCTATATCCTTTGATACATGTGTGGCACAGAAAGAGATACATTCTATTTTGTATATTCCCCAGGCCCTTTAGAGGCCATATGGTATCATGAAGGCAGGCATGGCACACCAAAGCAGTGTTAGGAGGTTACTTTCTGGTATTGTTCCGTTACCTTAATACTATGATAAATGAACTTGGCGGTTCAAGTATCATGTTTTGTTTGAAGTGCTAAACTGTGTTGCAGTGTTGACGCAGTTTGAAAAAGAAGCGCAAGCCTTAGACACGACAAAGGCGGGACTTATCGTAATTTTGTCAAGAGGTGGCACTTGAATGGTAAATAATGGACTGACATATTTAGGTACATGTGTAATTAATACATATACAGGATACAGCCCCTGGAGTTCCCTTCAAATACTTATATTGCTAATCAGCAGGAAGAGATGGTGCATGTAGGCCTTTTGCCCCTTCCTTGTTCCCGCCATGATGCACCAACATAGCATCATTAACCAACATTTTGATACTACAGGAGTCAGCATTGCTGATTCCTGCCGGGTCCATGATGAGTTTAGGTCTCATATTTAACGTTACACAGTCAAGAGAAGCCGGGTGAATGGTTTGAGTTTGGAAGGTACCAGTAGGCCAAATCGAGATCCTGTATTCCTAATTGAGAAAACTGCCACTAGGTCATGTCAGTAACGTTATCCGGGTTCTTCCCTCTTCCCCGTATTTCCGGTCATTGGGCTCCACCAATAGGAGAACAGGCGAACCAATCCCTATTTCTCCTGGGAAATTTTCGGATTTTACAACTAATAGGGGTACCATACCCCTGCAACAGTCTCAAGAGAAATTTAAACTTTAGGAACATTTTGCTCTTGTTTATCTACAATACGGCTGCATTGAATCCATTTCACAGTTGAACTGTGTCCAGGGGAATGGAAATAAATCGGGTTGGTTTAATGGGAATGACTTGTAAGTGTGCGTTTGAGGGAGGATGTGGATCTTTTAAACCTCAACACACCCCATATTGTTTAGAATACACGTGTCAATTGTCAAGATGTGAATCCTTCAAGGGAACCCCTCATCAGAGCAGCCCTTGACCATGTTATGTCAATATTATTGTACAGGGCTCAGACTGAATAATACGTACATAACAATAACCAGAACTGTGGATGGGAGGCAGGGGGATTGGCTGTAAACGTGTATGCTTTATCCCACCAGCCTTTAATACCCTGACACCACTTATATCTGCAGGCATTAATGCACCCCACCCACCTAGTCCACATACCCCTGGCTTATATCTCTTCACCCCCACCTCCACCAGCACCATAATACACTCTCCCCACTTCAATTCACACATTCTCTCTACTATTCCGGATGGCCTTACTCTTAATATACTAATTATTATCCCCGCGCCTATTTCCTCGACCATCTACCCATTTACCACTTTGTTATCCTATTTTCCTTTAACCTAACGCCCTCAAATCCCTTCTCATGACCTCTCTTGAGTCTAGATGTCTTCTGTCCTCTCCTTCCATGTCACAGCATTACTCTACTCGCGCCGCATTGCCTTTGCACATGTCCTGTTCTATCATACCCTGTCATATCCCCAGAGTTCCTTCCCCTCAGTGTCTCACTGCCCTTCCCCTCAGTTTCTCACTGTCCTAGCTGTGTTCTCCCCATTGTCCACTACAGCCATCCTTAGCTCAGTCAGTGCATCACACGGACCTCATCCACCCTGAGCCCAGGAACCCCCAACCCCCTCCTTCCCCCAGGGGTAATAAAGGCCCTGCTATGGGTTCCCTGGCACGGGACTGGAAATCTGGGATCCACATTATCTAAGCCTGTGGGACTGGTCTCCTGTCCGTTAAAGTCAATACACGCTCCGCTAAAGCCACTGAAGCAGGCCTAGTCCACCTACCACCCTGCCCCCACCCGCCCCACCAGCGGCTTATCAAGCCCTCCAGGTCCTGATCGATCTTCTCAGTGCTGCATTCATGCATCATCCAGGATGGGTTTGATACACTGCTGGAGAATATGGTGGATCATAACAAATAAAGATGAAGCTAGATGCATCGAGTCGTCGTGTCAAAGGCGTATTTTAAAGGTATGGAGGTATGGCTCAGACTAATTGGCTCAGACTAATTGGCACCCCTGCACAAGAGGCTGCATAACGCTGACCTTGATCCAGGTTCAGATCAGAGACATTGGATCTGTAAGATGTAGTATACCATGGACAATCATCATAATCCTAATTACAAAAAGGAGAATGAGGCAATGTGTTGTACTATGAGACATGTTATGAATAGAAAATGGGACAGCAAGGGGGTGATGGGGATATTGGGCATAATGATAAAGGAAGAATGGTTATCTTAGGAAGGAGATATATGCATGTACCTATATATCACACATCGTCTAGAGATAATAGGGAATAATATGTGACAGTAAGATTACAGCAAATTGTATTTATATGCCAATCACCCTCTAGTCGTAAAAACAAGGGCGTATGCTATCAGATATGCATGTATCATTTTCTACAGTCGTAAAAGGGTAAGTGCATGCAGCTTATGGTAATTGCTGCTTACATGCAGTAATTATGCTTACATAAGCCACAAACAGTTATCAGTACTTTGACACCACGAGGCCTTAATGCCACATCTACATGCTACTTACATGTTATCTACATGACAACCCTCTAGGGGCATCATAGCGCATCATTTTCACATGTCCCTTTGTCAGGATGATGCAAACATGTGGTGTTAGCCAGTTACTCTCCCATACTGCATTTATTCCGGTCCTATCGGGAAATTAGATTCCTGGAGTTTTTTTTATCATGCACCTACCGACACTGAGGCTAAGTGACACAGTGAGCTCTTGACCAGTGCATTTTGTCTTGACATGTGCACAGACAGACAGGGCACCTCAATGAACCATTTACCTATATACTGTACATGAATCATGCAGTCCATGAAGGGTCGAGCCTCATTCCTCTTATGTCCTTAATTAAAGGGTTAACTGTTTGAATTCACAAATTACATACAAGACATGATTGCAATCAGTGTAGTATAACTCTAGAACAACCAGACACCACCAAGCATGTGATATCATTTATCTCACATCATATCAAATGTGGAAGTGATTACCTATAGATGTTAAACCCCTATCTAGCAATAAGTCGCCATAAACCAGCGCAGGATCCTTTCTGAATACCATATCAGAATATAATTCCATACTGCCTCAGCAATATACCAAGTCAGTGATCGGTATATTGCTTCCATAACGTACGGCTATACTAGATATTATAGCTTCGCTTCGTGGGTTTGTTTGGACAGCCGCCTGGAGAAAACATTGGCCCAAGTATGAATAGACCTACAACCCAATTCTGTGCCACATGCTTCTACACTACAGGGCTGACGAGTCGCTATTTAAAGGAACAGTGGTTTATCATGGTGGCCCTTGTGGAACTGGTGTATCCATGCACCATGCTGGTAATTGGTTATAGTGCAGCAATGAATCACATTGCCCTTATGAGTATGAAGGCCGACTAAAATGAGGCGAGCTGCTTGCCGAAATCAGCTGCAAATTCTGTGTACTTGAGGTCTGATGGCATGCCAGGTCCAAGCCATAAACCAAGCTGGCATGCAATGCAGAACCTACCAGTTGGCACCAATTGGACCCAGTTCAGGATCAACCCTTTAAAGAAAATGTGATGCAAAGACACTCTTTAGTCATTCTGATGTATTAATGCAGCAATTTGCAGCCATGCAATTCTGCATCATCGCGAAATTTTGAGAGTGTATTAACCTAAGAATCTTTGGCAATCCATTAGCTTCTAGTTACTCACTCCTGCTGTATCTGTGCATCATTATAGAGAGTTTAAGATCACGACTTGTACGGCAACGAGTACGTCTAGAACGATAGGAAATGGTAGGCTAGACGTTGCCGTACACGTTACAAGTAGGCAAATCTTAAACTCTCTAATGACATCATGGCATTATGTCTCAAAGTACTATCCTACCCTTGAAGTGTTAACCCAGGGTTTCCCCTCATCCCATTGAAGGCTGGCCTCACATGCAGGCATGCCCTCATATATAGGTAAGACATAGGGTGCTTGCCAATGGGCGTAATCCCAATACAGCACCAATCAATTACAGATAGCAGACATCCAGGCGCCTTGTAGGCTGACCCCAGTACCCCAGTCCTGTATCCTGGTATCCCACCCTTGTCCCTCCCACCCCCGCACACATCCCAAAGCTTCCCAGGGATACACTTCCTTGTGGCTGAATTATCAGCACATAATCTCTATCCCTCTTTGAAGAAAGAAGAAGGAATAGATGAAGAGATATTTATCCTATCGTTCGATTCTTTAGCATACCTCTTCTTTAACTACATACTACCGGAACTGTAATAGTGCATTTTAATGTGAACTGACGAAATAACGATCATTTACCTGGGCCCCCATTGGGGCTCCGTTTTAGTTATAGCATAATGTAATTACACAGAGACTAATATCAGACATATACACTAAAGCAACATCTGAATCGAGGTCTCCTGAAAAAGGATAGTCTAAAGCAGGTTTATACTCGGAAAGGTTGGAGGAATTGTGAGTGACAGAAATTGACCTGCTCTCATCCAGCTCCCCATCACACCCAGGGGGTGTGGCTTTGGATCAGTCTCTGAGGACTGTTCCATCGATCCTTACTTTGCTAAGGGCATATCAGGGACTATAGCGCCATCTGGTATGTATTTGTGGAGTATCTGAGTGGAGATTCTAATGAGGGCAACCGTGAAGGTATCGTGTTCATGTGATATAGACATCCCATATCAGTGTAGATAAAGTCATAATGCTACTCAATCAGAATGAAGTATATGGAGTTACAGAAATAGATAGAACTAAACGACCGTGGTGTACGAGGTGGCCGATCCACCACGGGGGGGGTCTCACGAGGGGGAGACCCCCCCCCCCCACGAGGGGTGGATCGGCCACCGAGGACACCAGGGGAGTTTAGTTCTATATTTATTTTATGTTTTTAGAGGGTTTAAATAAGGAAATATTATCAAAATCCGGTACCATAGTTCCCCGTACGAGCGCCGGTCCACCATTTTGAATGTTTACATGCACCCAGAACGAGGCTGCAGTGGTGGATCGGCCGCTGTGGTGGATCGGCACACGTTACGCCACTGGTGGTGTGCGGATCGGCCATGCAATGCTATCTCTATGGGAAGAAGTTATTCACATAAAATAAATATGTAGCTCAAACATTGCTGCTGAAATCTTAAAGGGCGGAATTGGGACTCAAAGCTGTATGTTTACAATTATTTACATGTTGCCATGATCCACCAGAGCTTGGACGCATGCAAATCACTTGATACAATGTATTGCTGCTTTTTTGTATAATGCGGATTCATCAGAGGTCATTCAACCTTTGTAGGGTCAGCATGATTAAGCAAAAAAAATTAAATTGTTTGTTTCAGGTAACCCGACCCTACCTAGCAAAACAGGGCCGACCCTAACTTTTTTATCCATTTTTTGGCCAAGTTTTAAGTCAAATAAATGGGCAGATGAGGGGAAAGGGCCCTCCCTGCAGGATTTTTAGTACTGGATTTGGCCACTAGGGGAGCTTCAAAGGCTAGGAATGTGAAAATTAGACCAAAAATAGCTTTTATGTACTTTTTTACACAGAAAAACATGGTTTTCTCAAAAACGTTCTATTTCCTGGAACTTCCGGTCTATTTGGAATGTTAATGGAACGTTTTGAATTCAAAAGAAGGCCTAAATAAGTGTTTTTAGGGAAAAGTGTTGCCATGGCAACAAAAATTATATTCCAAATTAAAAAAAATAATGTCAACCGATAGAATGATTCATGGAGATTCATACACTGAAAAAAGCATAAAGATACCACTTCTAGCTCCAAATCTATGCCCAAAGGTATGGAAAGGAATGGTCATTTTTTGATCGATTATTTAAATCATTATGCTAATTAGATGCCTGATTTGATTAAAACAATGAATGATAGAGCTTATTGGCTGCATTGATAGAGTTATGTCATTCCATTTTCATGAAGCAATATCTCCAAGACCAGAAGGGCTATCTACAAGTGTTGTACCTCATTTTAAAGCTGATAACATCAATTTTAAATTTCATGTTTAACCCCGGAGGACCCTTTTCCCTCATCTGTCCACCAATTTTGTCATCCCTGAGTGGCTGTGACTCGCCCCTTTGAGGCAATGTGACTAGTCATGAGTCTTTGAAACAGTTAAAACAATTTACAAAAAAAAAAAATAAAAAATCAGCCTACCCTACTTAAGTTTTTCAGCACGTTACCTGAAACACACAACTGTTTTTTGGCCTTACATGAATACTACACTGACTAGGCTCTCTATTTTCCAATGTAGGGCATATTGCAATGCTGAGACAGAACTTCAGGTAAATTTCTATCTGGATCCATAAATCTCAGATTGTATACCATTCAGTCACTGCAGTGGCAGTATAGAACTACACATAAAGATAGCAGTATCAGTAGTAGTTTCTACCCTGACGTGATACGCCTATACCTTATAAATATACTAGGTGTACCCTTTTCAGCCTTCGCCCTCCAGCAGCAGCTACCTCCGGCTACCCTCTAAAATGTATACCTCCATGCATACGGTGGGGGAGAGGGGTTGTACAACCACTATCTGTGTAAATGACTGCTATCTGGAGTACTGCAGATAGAGACTGACCATCCAATCTTTATCTGTGTAAAACTGACGTTATCTGCACCAAATTTAGTGCATCAAGGGCAAATCACATTTCCCCTTACACTAACTGCATCAATATACACTCACTGCTGTATTAGCCTCAAAACATGTCTCATTTAAACGGAATGAGTGCAGAGAGGGAGTGAGTTAGTGAAGGGACCAACCAACCAACTGACCGACCGTCCAATTTTGGCTGACTGACTGACTTTTGATCGACCAACCGATTTTTGGCTGACCCACTGACTTTTGGCCGACCCCTTGACTTTCGGCTGACCTCACCAACCGATTTTTGGCCGCCCATCGGTACTTGGTATGGGATCCAGTACCGATAGCTAATTGGTGTGGAACCACAAGTTACAGTGTGTGGAAACCACCAGTTACGGGATGCTGGAACTAGCAGCTACTTGGTGTGGAACCATCAGTTATTGTGTGTGGGAACTGATAGCTACCCAGTATAGATCTGCTAGTATAGATTTTGTTCATATAGCAAGACATAGAGTGCACCATGCAATGATAAAAGATACCTTTCTGGGTGACATAATTCATGGATCGGCCCTTATTTTTATGCTCTTTTTATACTAAGCCCAAAGAGTTACACTTTGTATACAAGGTTATTATGGTATCTTTGAAAACCTTTATAAATGCAGATAGCGTTTTTTACACAGATAGTGGTTGGATGTGCCTTTGCATGGCAATGGGGATGATTCTGCAGATAGCGTTTGTTTCTATAGATAGTTGTTAGATGGTTGATGCAGATAGCGTTTTTTTTTTTTACACAGATAGAGGTTGGATGGTCATGCCACTATCTGCAGTACAGCAGATAGCGGAAGTTTACACAGATAGCGGATGTACAGGGGCTGTGAGGGTCTTGTTCTTATTCTAGGCCTACTAAGAGTCCAGTCGCTGAGAATCTCCAAAGCCCCGAATCTATGGGCCGTGGTTCTTTACCGCCTGTGGGTCATGGTTCTGAGGGCCCAAGTTCCAGAGGACCATCAGGATTACAAGACCACAGATGTATGTTTTAGGGGAGGTGTGTGGGGGTCAGGTTCAGGTCAGAGGTCACATGGACCGACTGGCACCAGGTATACATCATCCTGCAAGGCAGCTGTCCTGCTTTCGCTCCCGACCCCCTCCCCCTCCCGAATGATTAAATAAGTCCTAAACAAATTGTAAGAAAAGAAAAGAAAAAGGGGGGATACCAAGCTTTGGTCCTCTTCTACTTTCTAAGGATCCTTCTCACCCTTCCATATTCTATCCTAGGTAGATCTATATTGACTTCATTCTGTATATTGACCTTGCTGTCCTGTTTGCCGACACCGACCTCAGCCTACTGTCAGAAGGAGGATGGATGGTAGTGCAGAGTAATATAAACATGTATTGAATACTAGATATTTAGATACTATCGGTTTGCCAACTCACTCACCTATCTATGTTTATGCACTCTGATATACCACCCTCAGCTTTATACATACAGTTTGTATTCAGGCTTGCCACCATAATATGAATGATAAAATAATACCTCATATGGCCTGATGTAGATGCCTAAGCAGAAAGGTACCCATAAGGACAGGATCAGCACTCTGCTAAACCTGTCCTTTATGTAGTATGTCCTTTCTGTTTGTTTGCTCTTTGGCTTTTCTTCTTCTTTTTTTATTCTATGCCACATATTGACTGAGGCTTCCTCCCTATTGTTTTTACGTCATTAGCTACATCACAAATTGAGTTACCAATTGTCTTAATTCATTCAATAAGTCATACATTAAGTGAGTGCAACACACTGAGTAATCATGTCCTTTCTCTTGTCTTTACAGGTAAGTGTGACGTCACAGCAGCCTTACGTCATGGTCAGTAAGTGACGTCATGTACAGTCAACCTGCAGTGCATGATGGGTAAAACTTTATTATAAGCAGAATTTATATAATGATTAACAAACACAACCAGCTACATTGCCCTTAACTAAACCAAATGTATGTTATATGGCAGGAAGACTATGCGAACTATGTGTCTTCGTGGTGTAGTTTCATTGGGAACGAAAATGCCCTACAATGTGTCTGTGTAACTCAACAACCAGACTGTTGTATGTAGGTACCTCCGTTTCCCCTGCCGATTAGAATATATGCCTATGTATCTATCAAACCATTCTTATACTGGGTATCGTTTGGTTACCAGGTATGTCTCTTGCTGCACTGAACTCGGTTTTTATTGGGGCTACATTATAATAGTGAAGTGAGCAAAGTATCCAGCAACCACAAGGCTTCAGTTTCATCCATTGTTGTCCACTTAAGCCTATGTAGTACTGGTAGTACTGTATCACCTAGCACTATACCCCCAGGCAGCTGATACCCTACACCCAGCCAATAACTAGGGAGGTAGCAATCTGCAGTCTCAACCCTGCTCTGTGTAGAGCAGTATCCCTGTACACTGATGTATCCACTTTTTAACCCTTTATTGACAACATGCAATACTCAAGATTCATGTTTATTTTATCATCATAATGCACCACAGCACTGCTTGCAATACTGCAATGGTGAAAAATTGTTGATTATTCGGCAGTTAAGGTACAGAAAATGCCTGAACTTCAAGCAGTTAAAACTTGCCAGTAGTTTAAAGTTTAATTGCCTCTTTTCACCCCAACATTTTATCCAAAAATCTTGGATCCGCCACTGACTCTACCAGTGTTTCATAACCCTGAGCTACTGACAAAAAGGCATCTTCCATGGAAGCAACCTACTCCCCCTACTAGGCTAAGCAGACCCATAGTGCAGTATAATAGGGATGAGCATTCCTAGGGTCTGGTAGGGGGATTATGTGCCTTGTGGGGGTGTACAAATAAAGGGATTGGTGTTATGGCAATAGGAGACATTTAAGTTATCCATTAGCAGGGTTAGATTGAGCCTAGTCCTAGTGTGCAGTAACATTAAACCACAAAGGTGGGTACCATGATAGACATAGCCAGGTGTCCAAGACCTTCAATTGTCTGACCCTGTAGACCGACCTCCCTTACCCACTACCACTTTCACTACCAGAGTTTGCTTTTTTTGGCATGTTCCCCTGCATGACCTCTTCACTATCTATCATTCTCCCTCCTTTCATTTCTTTTTCCATACCTCCCTCCATTCTCCCGATATGTTTTCATTCCATGGGTTCATTCCCTCCACTCATCTTCCAACCATTCCTTCATCTCATTGATTCGGTCATTTATAGATGCGATCATGGCTGTTTTGGGCAAGCAGGATCTAAATACTTGTCCAGGGCTTTATGTCCGATTAAACTTGATTGGGGTCCAAAAGACGCTGAGACGTTAAACCAATTAACCAGTCCCAACTTTCCATTTCCCCCTTCCATTATGTTATGTCCTCTCCTTTCTCCTTCACCCCTCTGCCCCTATCGTGTTGATTATTTCCACAAAGAAACATGATAAGGCAAATGGAATTGGCTGTGGCCAGTGTCCCTCTCCCACCCCCCTCCGACTAGCACTACTCACCTTAACCCCCATTGTCTGTGGCGCGTGGCCTGACAGGTGTTCCTTACGAGCCTGGTCACTTCCATAACCCCAATTATCGCCCAGAGGATATATCGCCCAATGAGCATGGCCAGCTGCTGTATGGTATGGTAGTCATTGTTATGGTAGGAATGTCATGCACTATGACCAGCTCCATGTATTTACAGATTTATTCATTGTTAGAAAGGCTTTTTGTTATGCCACCATTATGTGGCTTGTAATGTTTACATGGGGAAACGGGATATAAGGTGATGTCCCGTATTCGGAAATTTGAGGAAAATAAATCTTTGAACATGCACTATACTTTACTTTAGTATGATACCACTGTCCCTTCTCCTCTTTTAGTTACCTGTGTCTTATAATATGTGGATCAACATGGTAAAAGGTACCCCCTCGCACCCCTCGCGGGCGTACCATTTACCATGTTGATCCTCATATCATACGCACACTGTATTTCCCGAAACCTGTTTCCCGACTTATGATGAGGCCATGATTTGATAGCAATGCTGAAGCAAAAGACACTCGTGTGTTATTTTCTATAACTCATATGGCGTGCACTCTAGTCACAGGTACATCTCTTATCGTACTCCCATGTCTGAGGCCCTACACACTCCATTGGTGGTTATGCTATTATATTTCTGAAACTATTCAGCCTATTTTTATAAATATGTGGCGTTGGACAACACAACTGGAATTTGCTAAAGTTCTGAATTAACACCTATCAGATGTACCCCAAAGGGTATGGCCTATTGTACCGAAGCACCACAATATATTGATATGTCGAAATGACAACCATGACCCCGAGGCATCATGACATCTTACAGGAGTCAATCGTTGCCATGAGGAGCAGTAGTGACATGGTAGAGCAGTATTCTGTGGTTACCTCTTATAATGATTTATCAATGTTACCAGAACATACAAAGCTGACATGAGTTTTAAATCAAGATTACACAACGGGCTGTTAAAACAGTATTATTAAAATGCAGCAGCTCCTTCATATAAATTTCAAATGGGAACTAATTAATTACTTATAAATATGAAGGTGCTATGGTAACATGGGTCATGGACCAAATGCCATGACCCCTAACATTGATGACACAAAGGAACCCCTAATCAGAGCCCTGTTTAATACTAAGGTTAACATTGATTTATGCCCAAATTAAAGGCAATTAAAGGATAATTTCTTAATGGATGGGCAAGGGGAAAGCTATAAATCCACATTATGACCCACTCTCCCAGTCAGGCATAGCTCTTGTAAGGCGACATGAGACCTCGAGCCCAAATGCAGTTTCAAGCCATTACCTTTAGCAAGAATGCCGGCCCTTTGTGAACCCCAAAGGATCGAATGTACAACTTGTGTTTACTCACCAGAGTTATTTATAGACATGCATCATCATCCGCTTTCATTATAGGTTTAATAAATGGGGATGTCAGGACCAGGGGTTAAGTTATAAATCCCCAAAATCCAAGGTTTAAGCATGCTGTTGTCTGGGTTGGTTCTACAAGGGGTGCTTTAAAAGTTGTAAGAGTCTGATTTATTATACATGTGAATAATGCCTTCACACTCCACTGAACCCGGACCCCATCCTCCCTGCCGCCCTTAACATGAATAACTCTCACTATTTGTAAGAGCTAAATTCACATGGGCATGTTGTTGTAAAGCAGTAAGCCCTTTTAGGTTGTATGGTGGTTAAAACAACACTACCCATTTTAAGGTGTATACACATGAATCTGACCCTGGTGAGTTCCTTGCTCGTTTATGCATTCTGGCGAGCTTTTAGCCTGAACTTCAGAATGGTGCCCCAAAATACTGACCATCACCGCAGCATAAATCCTGATGCGGGATTGCATCATGCATATGGGGCGGAATGATGCACTAACGCAAAGAAGTGCTGGGCGTCAGCTTCATCAGTGTATCATATCGACCATTTGGAAGTGGACAGTGTATCCACCCCATAGGGCGTCATGCGCCCTTCAAAAGGTTAAGCATCCTGCTTTCAGTAAAGGGATAAATATTCATGTTTTGGGGTGCACCGGGATTCACGCTTGCGTTTATTACCGTGGGAAGACCTTGAAATCTTGTATTGTGTTATCTATATTGTATGTTTAAGGAGGTACATTTTTGTTCTCTTAACAGTGTTTAAATCGACTCTCTGATCACAGAGACGAAAATAGATATCACACCAGGATATATTAAACGTAGATCCATCAATATTTCTTTTCTTTTTTTTTTTCATCATATTTACTTGGTTCACCGATATATTGTTTGAAATTGGGGGAGATGATATGAAAGTGGAAAAGATTGGAATTCAAATACTCTTTATAGGTGGGCTTTGGAGGCATTACTGTACGGTATCCAAGGTATTCAGACGTTGTTGAAGTACCTACCGTCGCTGCCCTCACCCTCTCTCCCCCTGTCTGCCCTCACCCTCTTCAACATTGTGTGGTAGACTATTTGGTAACTATGGTTACACCAGAAGTTAACACTCGAAGTGTTACATAGTGCTTCTTTTTGCTGTGTCTGTTGTCATCAGGATGTTACTGGCTAGTGGTACAAATTTGTGCATCACGCCAATGACACAGGGTCGATGATAATTATACACACCACTATGATGCACCCATCGCTGCAGTTTTAGTAAGTTATTTACCAACACTGCATTGGGAAATGGTCATAAAGCTGTTCTTAAAAGGAGACAGCTAGTTGTCCAACTACCAGACTGATAGAGCTACCGTATGTAGGTACCTGATAGTCGGGAAACCAAAATATAGAATACGATGGAAATATAAGTCAGAATTCCTTGCAGTTATAAAAGAAATATTGTTTCAGAATCATAAGATAAATTCATTGAAAGAAAGAGGTGTTTATGATACTTTTAAAATGGATTTTTTTATATGGAAAGGAAAGAATGGAGACAAAAAATAAAGAGGTTAATCCTGACTTTTCATATATAATAAGCTCATAGACTTCATTTAAAGCTGGCCATGGCCCTTCCACTTCATGACTGTGCAATCTTCCCAGAATAAATTTGGTCGTGCAGCAATAACCTTAGTGGAAGAGGAGGTTACACAATTGGACCCCATTCACAAATCAAAACCAGCCAATCAGTGGTTATTATGAAGTACCTTCTGGCACAGTCAACAAAACAGTAAGGATCCTGCTGATGCTACAACCATTTCTCAAAACAGAACTCTAATACAGAAAGAACTTTAAGAACATCCTGACGCTTATAGGAGTCTAGACCCACAAAGGTCTGCCAATTTGAATTTCACTGGTTGAGGTAAAAGCCACTGATAAAACATACCGTGATGGGTACCTTGTTCCAGGGTAACACCCACATGGACAAGCTGGTCCCCATCTTATCAGCGCATATCACCAGAACTAGTTCCAGCTTGAAGCCTATAGACTATGATAAATCATTTTCCCTTGTGTCCATATAAGCCTAGCACCTATTCACAATACATCTTTTTATATGTTTCAACAACCACGTTTCCCCAAGTGCTTGGTCAATACAGTCGCTTCTTGGAATACTCAGCGCCAGTGCGGTAAATAGACGGACATAAAAGGCCATTCTGTCTCTAGGCCCTACACCCAAGCTGTCCCTGTCAGTGCCACCTGGTTTGTTAATAGTCAACCTCGAGGATGTTAAAGCAGACGACATTAGGCACCGGAAGCGACAGCAGACGCCACAAGGACGCTGAAGAGGTTTGTTTACACCAGCCTGCGCTGATTGCGCTTTATGTAGAATCTGTCAACCGGAATTCGACAGGAAAAAGGCTGCATAAGCACCTGGTCATAATGACGGTAACTATGGAGTAGAGGGCTGAAAAGGTGACCGGTAACTCGTGTTAAGGTCATTATGGGACACACTAATAAGGTCATTATGGTCACCAAGGTCACTGATAAGGTCATTGATGAGGTCAATCTACATAACCTTAACTAAGCTTAGAGTGACCTTTCACTTTTGGTGGACAATGGTGGAAGTATAACACCTGGACAGATAACAGCATCACCACCTGGCTAACTAAGGAAGAGATGGGAAGGGACTGGAGAAATAAAGAACTTTATTCAAAGAGATGTTGGAAAGTTTTGCTTTGATTGCAGACTATTGTAAGTACTTGCTAGTTTTCCTAAAGTTATACGTATGCAGTCTTGGTTGGTAATAACAGGGATGTAAAGGAACACATCTCTGGTAATAAGCTAGTTCTACATTCATTCCTCATGCAATTACCTTTTCGGATAGATTTATTTTTAAGAGAAGGCATGATATGCTGAATGCAGTACGGCTATTAAATAACTCGGCAGTGGTGTATCATTAAAACAAATGTTACCGTCCATAAAGGTTTTAAAGTGACGGTATAAAATGTCAGACACTGTTTGGTGTGCCTTTGTCGCCGTCTGTGGTTGTTGTCAGTCACGTTCCTGAATACACAGACTGGTAGACGGGGACGGGGTGGTAGTTTGTCATGTTTCCACGTGTCCTTTTGGTACAACAGACGCCCGACTGAAGTCCTCCAGGATAATGGAATGGTAGGAGAGATGAGATTGAGACAAGGGATGCTGGGTTTCAGTCCTCTAACGCACAAGGATCTCTGCCTCACCAATTCCACATGGTCTATACTGTAGTTCTTATGGCATTGTAATATCGGGCAGGGGAACTTAAATGGGAGATCTCCTCATACTCATCCTGTAGACTAGACCTTACACACCAGTACCAAAGCCCAAAGACAGCTGTGTAGTAGATACCACCTGTACAGTAGGGTGGGAGGGGGCACAATAGGGGCATGTCTTCACATACCGGTATACCGTGGGAATATCGCCGACTTTAAGCGCCAACATAATGGCACTAGAAAAGTAGGCTATGCAGCATTGCCCCCCCCCCACCCCACCTCCCCCCATCAGTCCGCCTTGTCTAAAGGTGTCAGACAATGGTGTCTCATCCCTCAGCACATCTCAACACAGACAAAAAGGGGGCCGTGTACACCCGACAAAGGACTGCACAGGGGCGAGGTGTCTGCTCTCACCAGTTGGGCCAAAACTTAATGGTAAAAGTGTCCAGCGTGTCTTAATGCTTTGGTTTGTGTAAAATGTACATCGCAAACACCCCTCCCCTTTACTTCTATGGTAACATTAATTTTATCATCTATATTCCCCATTCATGCGACGTAGAAGAGTGGCGTGCACTTTTCTACCTAATTCGCCCATAGGCACAGGCCATTCAATACTGGGTGATGAGTATAACGGTAGAACTTTTGTAGCGGCAATGTACAAGGGAGAAGAGTCTTAGAAGATTATCAATACTTGACAAATCGAGGATTAAGAAGTTTCAGTGCCTATAGCATGATACATAGACTAGCATCGGTGGCCAGAACCCCAAGACACGATTTCTAAGTAGGTGTTTAGGCTTTATTTGATGCTGAGACAGATAAAGGATCTCTTTGACAGTAAAAGGTGCCCTGTGTATATACTGTTTCCAAGTTGGGGAGTGTCAACATGATCGGTAAATCATAGTCTTGGTGAGTTACTGGCCAATGCTGTGGTGGTATGTCTTCGACATACGGGACATAAATCCTTCCTGTGCCTGCCGCCATGAGGAGCTAGCACGTTCCATATAAATGCCAATGGCGACGTTGTGCTAAGAGGCAACACAGTGCCATACACGGCGGTGAAAAGGGCACGGGATGATAGGAAAAGTACCCCATGTAAATGTCAGTAGTGTATGGTACAGGCGTAGTAGTATTATTTATAAATGTCAGTACCACAAGACAAAGACAATGGCGGTGGTAGTATATATAAAACATGTCAGTAGTATATGAAATGGCCGGGAGAAAGAGCAGTAGTATATGAAAGTAGTAATTGAGATAAGAGAGTAGAGCAGTAGTAGAAATTAGTACATACCAAAGATATCGGTGCCTCAATGCGTATCAGTACACGTATATCCTAAAAAGAAACTAAAAATCTTAGTAAATAATCGATGTACTGCCATCCAATTATATAGCTCATTGATGTCAAGAGCAATACAAAGCCCAATCCACCACACCTCTACAACAATGGGACGCTAGCAGCAGTCAGCACCAATTGGTCTTCCTTGACGTGACGTATTTGACGTGGTGATTAGTGGTTTAAAGTGAGGCATGCCTTGGCGTCATTCGTCCCTCAGAGATGACAGACTTTCAGATTTTCTCTGATTTCAGAGTTTCAAAGGTGATATTTTACTACAGAAATAACAAGAAAAAAAATTAAAATGAATATTTTATAATTCTGATAATCCTTAAAGAAACACCCAACCCTAAGTGATTAATTTTGAAGGTATTTGTCACTCTGATTAGGGTATAACCCCACTTTTGAAGTGCCCAAAAATAATTTTCAGAGTTTCGCCAAATATCGAACTGACATCTCTGGTCCCTGGATGAGAAAGGTACAGAAATGCTCTCTCTCTCTCTCTCTCTCTCTCTCTCTCTCTCTCTCTCTCTCTCTCTCTCTCTCGCTTCGCCTTTAAAGCAAGGAGCTTAGATACTGTACCATCCTTGTTTAAAGTTCTAATGCATGAATTAAACTTGTGTTGATCAGTAAGTAAGTGGTGTGTTAAGGGTCGACATTAAACACCTATACAGTAATATAGAGTAGATGAACTACATTATTACATTGATGACAAAATAACGTTAGAATTGACTTTCCATGCCACCATGAGAGGGTTATGTCTGCATGCCATTAACCCCCCCCCCCCGCGCCACACACACACACACACACACACACACACACACACACACACACACACTTCAGGATCGATGTGAAATTTGCCTGATAATTGGAGGGCTTAAAATCAGCTTGGCTGCGTGTCTATGACTCGGTCCGCCATGGTTGTGCCTTTCATTGAGTGTCCTCTCTGGGAAACCCCTTATGAAAACTCCTCCACCAAGCTCTCCTCTTTTCAATATTTTGATTGGTACTTGACAGTTTTCAAAGCTATCCCATCTTTCACCGGGAACCATGGCAACAGGACAGTAGCCTCCCAGTGATGCCGAATTATCCCAGTAGGTGGCAGTGCGGCTCCCAACATGGCGTCTATTCAGTGAGACCTTGACAATCACGTCAATGTCAAGGACGTGACCTTGTCTGACATGGGACAATCTGGATGTAGAGCTGAAGGTCAACTTTTGAACTTGATATAGTCTGGTCAAAGACTGATGATGGCAGACTGGTCCTCTGTGGTTTGTTTGGGACTATAATACTGTGCAAATAGGATGTAACGGGGTCCAATGAACCTCCGATCACATTGCCCGATTACATTGGCCGATTATCACCATCCCTCTCTACTATTGACATGTAGATATGAGAGTCTGCATATCGTGACAGGGGGCGTCCATCTTGTATAGAATGGCTGGTTAGCAGAAGTCATTGACCCATCTGGGACAGCACGATCCTCCCTTTCAATTCATCATTACCTGTGAATAAACTGCCTGTACAGGTTCAAGTTTCATTGATGCTCATCTGACCCCCCCCCCCCCCCCACCCCCAGAAGTGTATTAACTGGTAAGTTGACCCTATACACACATGCAACCCAGATGTCTAGCAAGGTGATTTGGATTCATCTGATACAATACAAAATAATTTCTATATTTCTTTGCCAAAATGGCATTGGAATACCTATGGGCTCACGGACTAAAGTACCAGGGCTCAAATCTGTACCAGTTGCAAATATATATATGCGTTTAGGGGTACAGTGTGTTAGAATTTATGTTAAGCACTAGAAACTGTATCTAAAAAAGCGCCTGTTTTATATGTATACATTATGTACCGCTACATTTCCTGAGCTGAAGAAAGAGCTATAAGGCTCACTTGGAATTTATTTTGGGCACTGTAATAGTACTCTGTCGTAAATAGAAGCCTTTTCTATAAGGCGCGCCCTGAGATAAAAGCCATGTCTTTTACGTGAGGATTTGTGGTAAAAGCTGGTAAAAGTTTAGTGGCATAGAAGTCTATAAGCGATCGGTTGCTTGATATAAACGTGCTACAGGATTTGGTGGTGCAATAAAGCACAAAGGCCCTGCTTACAAGGTTAACATCAAAGTGACAGGGCCTTCCAGAAATGTCTCAGTCGTTGCAGAGATAGTGCAGAGAGCCAGTGTACAAAGGGTGCCAAGACACAGATAAATTGTAGTGGCGCACTTAGCACGCGACACAGGAACTACTTGCTTGTGTCAGACGCCATCCTGCGTGTCCGGTGTGTTTGCTGACCTCCTGTCTTCAGGAACTGTGCACTTAGCGTTCTGTGTTTCATGTTAAACCTTAAGGGGCCACATGGTGCTTCCAGGTTTATGTCCCTTAGTTGTCATGGTGTATGAAGGCACTTTGAGTAATAAAATAGTTAAGGTCAGAGTAACTACAAAGATATAGTCAACCTATTGTACTATATAATTCATAATAGTCAGGCAAAGACACATAGATCTACCTGTTCATAGATCTGTGCACCTATTGGCAACAAAGCCCTTAGATAAAGTGTGCCTGAGGCCACATAGTAAATGAGCCACATATACCCTGCGTTATCAAAGAACTGTTTCTCTGTTGTCTGTGCCAAATGCTATCAGGTAGATGAAGAGTCGGTCTAGGTGCTGTAGTATAGGACTGAGTGTGGATGCCTAGTGGAGCCACCATCTTGAATTTCACTGGTTGAGCTAAACCCCACTGATAAGACATATCATGATGGGTACCTTGACCCTGGTTAACACCCACTTCCAGGGACATGCTAGTCCCATTTTATCAGTTCTTATCAGTGTGTGTCGTCGGAACCAGCTCCAGACCAGCTCGTGGCCCCAGGTGTTGGAGGAATGGTCACTAATTATCTTATAACAATGAGAGGGGGCATTCGGTAACGTTGATATGTATGTTGTTTCTTTCACCACTTGAGCACTAAAGAGAGGCGTAGTACCAATGTATCATGTCATTTTGTTGACATCATTAGGATTCCCGTGGGTCAGGGGAAGTGAAGCGAAATAAAATGGCCATGGAAAGGGTATCTTTTGTTTTGAGGTATGGAAACACAAGGCAAATCAATATCATGAGACATACGATATTCAAATCTGCCTACTTTTAACGGTTGAATAAGATTGACCAGGGGTATGCAATCTTAGACAGTTATCGGTGTTGATCAGTACAAGGTTACACACCTATTTTATGACATGAACCTAGGTAGCTGTTTAAGCCCCCGTCCTTGTAGGTTGGAGGATGCCGCACCTTTTGTTCTTTTATTAAGATAGCATACATTGAAGATAGAGTGGTGACTATTTATCAACAGGGGGGCTAGTGGGTTTGAGGGGGGGCGTAAAAATTTCAGACCCCTCTCGAGGGGGGCTAAAAGAATTTTGACCCCTCTTGAGGTGGGGCTAAAAAAATTTACCATCTTTTTAAAAGCCTGTGCGTTACTATAGCTCAAAGAGGGGTGCGACAATTCTCTGTGCCTCTGGTGCGGGGGGGGCGTAAAAAATTTTCACGCATCGGCGCAAAAAACCCACCACCCACCTCCCACCCCCCCCCCCCCCCCGTTGATAAATAATGACCACTCCCTAATGAATTATGTTCGTTTAGGTTATAGGTAACATCTCTGTGGCCATATTATGCTTATTTCATCGCAATCTCTGCAATGAATGCAAACAAGCAATTGCTTCAACCCTTTGTAGTTTGGTATGTTTAAACTGTACCAACATGCACGTTGCAAATCACACGCATTTAGTTGAATTTTGTTTTAAAAAAAGTGATACTAGTGGACAATAGGAACCTGGTCATTGATGTGAGCGACAATAGGGGAAGATACAAGGCATAGCCCGTCCCTCCATCCCCGTGCCGGATCTGCCTCAAAAGGAGATGAATGTCCATGGCGTGCTGAAGCACTTTGGAAGCGTGGCTGTGATTGGCTGAGCAAGCAGCCCAGTGCCTTAGTTTGATCCTAGGGGGCATCGTTATAGGCTATCACTGGATCCCGTGTGCTGTAGGCTGGAGCGTGAGGTCCTTAACTGACAAAGCTGCCTTAAGATGACAAAGGGGTATCTTTAAATTTGTATCAACTAAGAGTTGATGTTGAGTCAATAGCCCAAAAAGGTTGTATCATTACAGAAACGGCTCTACAAATGTCACTAAAACCTTTAGGCAAAAACAAACAAAATATATTAGACCAAAGAAGGCTTTAGCTAACTAATGCAGTTTTTTTTGTGTGTAAAATTGCTGAAGTATCAGATTGACTTCGTAAATATTTGATGTACCTCACAGTCAACTTTAGCCACGGGTTGTCGTGTAGAGTAGTAATACATATCATACCGAACAACTTTACCGAACAACTTTGAGTTAAACCAGTGTACACACCCAAGGACTTTAGAGACACCATTTTGTCAGTTCAAGACGGCCTCCCCCAGAATGTCATGTAGCCTTCGCTAATTATTCCCCTGACCCAATTCTAGACTATCCAGAATTTGGATATGGTGCCCAGTCTATGTTGGTTAAAGTGGGAATAAGGGAATAGTGATTATGAGTAAATTTACTTGTAATCACTTTAGATATATTATTCATAATGAATTTATGGATTAGGTACAGTTCAATTGCGGGAATATGCAGTTTTGACCAAAAAAAAACCCATTGCATGATGTTAGTAGCTAATGATACGTAGCAATGATTTTCATCCCCAATCTAACCTCATTCTTGCCTTGCGCCCCCAGATGGTTGTGTGAATGGTGTAATGTGTAGCTTCAAAATATTCACCTTCAGTATCCATATGTGACACGATCTGTGAAAAGTCGACTTATAATGCCGGGTGCAACAAGGGACACTTTCCAGGTACATATCACATATATAATTTTGAACAAACGTGCCTGAAATGAGACTATTCTTTCCAAAAGAAGTTTAGGAAAAGGGGGCATTTGCTTCTTGGTCAGGAAACAAACTTCCCTGTTACCTCTGTGGCTGGGCTTCCCTAGCCCACTTGAAAGGGTCTATTTCTCCTCTTTCCTATCCCCTCGGGATGTGTGTGGTGCACATATACGCGGGCACTGACACATTCCCCTGTGTAATTGTGTAAAGTAGTTCTCGCCATGAATATGACCTTAGTTGTTGAAATGGCGTTAAACATCTATTACTCACTCACTCACCTCTGTGACTTATCAGGTATCATACCATGGTTATCCAGTTTAGGCACCATTTACAGTGCCTTTAGTCGGGCCTCCCTAGCCTCCCTAGCCCACTTAAAAGGGTCTATATCTCTTCCTTCCTGTCCCCTCAGGGTGTGTGTGGTGCACATATGCGTGGGCACCGACACATTCCTCTGAAATTGTGTAATGTCGTTCTCGCCATGTCGAAATGGCGTTAAACATCTATTACTCACTCACTCTCAGTGCCTTTAGTATGTACTAAAGGCACTGTTTATAGACTCGCAACAAATAACATTGAATTTAATGGTTTTAAAGGGTAAAAGTGTTTAATTTAATGGTGGAAACCATGGTATAAACGTCATAAGTAAGGGAACGAGGCCGGAGGCCGAGTTCCCCTTATCAAAGGGATAAAAGGACCTAGTGCACCCCTATCCATCATCTATGTCATTAGAATAGACATTGTGAATAGAACATTAGAACTTGACAGGGACTAGCGCTTGATTGCTATGTGCATGCAATCGGTGCACACATTGATTCATGGTGCCAAAAGTAAGTCTAAGACATGCAAAATAGAAGTTGGAAAATAGAAACTTTTTAGCCCTAATGGAAATGACTTGCTGTGATCTTCAAATTGGACGGAATTGACACTTTAAGAACCGCGCTCAGACTCAAGACTCCATGCACATTTTCCATCACGATGGACTAACGCAGGGCCATTGAGAGGCTCACTGGTGCTACAATGACCTGTTACAATGCTTCCTTGTGCTGACAGTTTAGCATCATTGACAAATCATTTAGCACACATCATAGTAGGAAAATTAGCATTGCACTATATACGATTGTGCACTCCACTCGGATATGGTTAGTATGTCATACACATGATTTTGTGCTGCACTTGATATGGAATATGGAAAGAAAGATGTGTAGAGAGCAAGCACAATTTCGCACGGCAGGGAAAAGTGTCAAAATTGGCTCATGGTTAGGCCTACTATGTTTATTCGGACCGTCTTGGATTTCCAGCGTGTTCAGAGCGTGACATGAGATATGGATTGGACCTTTGTGCTGGCAAATAAAGGAAACCGTGCCCAGAAAATTGCCCCTTTGATGTGAGAAAATGTTAGCTCTTAATTGAACAAAAATCACGCCATTCACTAAGAAAACATTGTTCTTGGAATGTGAGGTCACGTGACACGCCATGGGAATTTGTGAGACTTGGGCAGGCGTTGGGTTTGTTTTGAAGACTGCTCGGAAAGTGAAGGACGTGACGCATTGCTGGAAGAGTGTGGTTCACTGCACGGCCCTATCAAATGCATTCCTCTAAGCTCCCATTAGCAGGTATTAAAAGTACATGGTGGGTGTGTTTTAAAGGCAAATAGTGACCCTTCTGCAAAATGACACACGATCTAGTTGTAAAAGGTCGATATTCGACGTAGCCACAAGTCCCATTCAAATGATTTGTTAACTTAGTATTAATTTCATGATCCACCAGATTTTAGAATAAGATCGGGGTAGGCCTACGTCAAGTACTGATAACTGTTGTTCAGTAAAATCTGCTCTTAAATACCCGGGTGACAAAAAAAGAGCTACCATGGTACCTTGATTTCAAAAGGTCTATAGCCGGGGCCTACAATCGTGCGGTATACCCATACCATGTCAGGGGTGGTTTGGGGTGAACGTGACTTAGTGATCGTTCAGCCATGAAATCCGTCAACCTTACAACCTCCACCAAGGTCTACACGTCAAAGTGGTCTGCGCCTGCGTGGACATCTATCTGCAGACTCCACCCCCACCTCCCCAACACAGCTGCGCATGCGCACTGCTATCAACGACAGGTCACTTGGCAGAGACTTCCGCTCCCACCCAGCCAATCATTGACCTCGATACAACCTGCCATGTCCAAGCGGGGGGAGGGCAAAAATCCTTTTTTTCTGACTTTCATGAAACTGAGCTAAATAGCTGGATATTCAATTCTTTTCTGCAGAAATGTATATAAACTCTGACTATCAAAGCTTTGATGTAATGGAATGGGACAAATGGGATCAAGGTCTTCCATAGCTAATTTTACCTCAATATATTGTTAGTTATCACTGATGGCCTTGAAGGCAACCCTGGTCGTGACCTTGAGGAGGTGACAATATGCCTTTAGGCCCTTTATCACAGTTCACCACGCGTGGTCTCTTCACGGGTCATTAGAAGGTGGGTGATACTGGCAGCCCTTCCCCCTCCATCCCTATCTGCCCCATTTATTTATGCCTCATCCAACGTCCACAGTCCATACCTCACGTGACACCCTCTAGGCATCACATGCTTTACCCTGTCTGTGCTCTGACCTTGGACTAGAGGCACGATGACCTTGTGACCACAGACTGGCCCTGTTTGTGATGGTCACGTGATACAACTCTCTGTTCTTGTGGTTTGGCTGGTTACTGTTTAATTGGCCATCATTTGCTTTTTTTCAGCAATTGTTAATCCCCTTGAGGGAATGAATGATGCCCCTAGGCGTCATGGTAATGTACTCGTGTGTAACTCGCTGCTCAGCGAGTGCACCTACACCTCAAAGGTTTGGCATGGATGTAGCATTGGTGAGTCCCCCAACAGGGCTGCATGCATTATAACATTATGGCATGAACTGCTCAGCTGGCATCAACGGGTTAAATGGACTGTTACCATTATTAGACAGACCCCACAGGGGCGGATCCAGGATTTGGAAAAGGAGGGGGCGCGGCGCTAAAGGAGGGGCGCACCCCCTATTTTTGAGCATATTTTGGGGTCCAAAATATCTAATCAAACTCTTAAGTACTGGGGAAAAGGGGCGACCCCCCTTTAAATCCGCCACTGGCCCCACCTGTCACTAAATAAGCACTGCCCAATGTGGTGCCTCACTTCACGGTATTTACTCACGCCCCATGTGTAGTAGTAGAAATAACCTGTGTCTGGAAGTCTTTGATGTTAGCTCCAACACTTCGTCATGTTGACTGAAACTAAATCTGCCACCTTTCATCTTTTCAATGATAATATTTCTTATTACTTCTGCTTTCTGACCATAGGGTCCTCAAGACGTGGGTGTGGTGTGTGCTAGAGGGGTTAACTCTTTAGGGATAACACAAGTTTTATGTACATTTTGTGCCCTTCCTGTTGGATGCCTCCTCAGTGCATCACTAGTGAGTAACTCCCCAGTACAAATTTGGTATCTCATGCTACCTCTCATTGTGGTATAATTATTAGTCCCATGGGATCAGCATCTCGTGCCATCATTTCAGCACTGACCAGTTATTCACTAGGGATACATACACTTATCATGAAAAGGAAAGAGAAGAATGCTATGCTGCCATACAAGGGTTAATTCAGGAAAATTCTGATAATGACCTTACACCCTGCGTCTGTCACTTTTACAAAGACCAAAGAAAGAAAAGATATTTGAAAGTCAAAGTGAACTTTAAATAAACGGTGTCCAATTATTTCCATCTCATTTCATTTAATACGCCCTTTTCCCCCTTTTCAATATCGCACATGAGTGCAAATTGGACATCAAATATTCTCAAAATAGTTTGAACGAGGCAAAATACTGGCTGAAATATTTCACCATGTTCTTTTGTTAGAAAAAAGTGTTAACCCTTCTAGAGGAGGGAATTCGATTAAAGTTAATGTGAAATAGAAATGTCCCAATGTGAAAGAAAGAGGAAGTTACCTTATAAATGTTTTATGACCAGATGCCTGTTTCATTTAACCCTCAAATCCCCATAATATGGTGCTTTAATTCACAATGCATTACCAGAGTGCAGGAATAGAGCCGTTGAGTGTGAATTGCCACATGCATACATCATGCTCTCTCCTCAACGGACAACATGATAAGTGAACACAATCCAGTTAGTTACTCACTGGTGATCTGTTGGGGTATTATGAACAAAACAAAATTCCACTTGTTTTTTTTTTTTTTTGTGATGCATCAATGCAGTGCTGTATAAGTGTAGAACCGTCAAATCGTCATCTTTAATGCACCATACAGATCTTCAAGGGTAAAGGCATCACAGCTTCTCCAAGTGTTAATATAGCCCCGGGGAGTGCTCTCCCCAGCATTCACCCTACTGTGGATTCCCCCCTCGTTGTTAATAAATGAAACAAAATGATCTACATATTGCCCTAGTCCCATTTCGATCCTTTCATCAAGTAAATCGTGTGTATACATATTCTGTAAATATTCATTTATGTGAGATATGTCCATGTATAAATGTGAGGACACCTATCACGCACTACTTACCTGTCTCATATTCCTTATCAAAATCTTTACATCTGTTTGAGGCGAACCTTCTGCTAATTCAGTTTGTTCTTCTATAGGCTTACAAATTATAGGTTTAGGCTATGGGTGTATTATAACTATCGGTGATTAATAACAATCAAAAGTTTGAGATATCAGAATTGTATGTTGCTCCCGTTGTCATCCCTGTAAATGATTCGCATTCATTTGTCATTGTGATGCATCTATAAAGTGTCGGCGAATATTCCCTGGCTGCAATAGTAGATCCATGATTCATAAGTAACTTAAGCACATATAGGGTCAGCATGATAGAATACAGAGATACAGGTCTACATTCACGTCATGGTCACATCAGACAAAAGAAGTATGCTGACCTTAAGGGGTTAATTTGATCATAGACAAAAAGAATAATGAGGCACCAGACCTGCAGACAACACTGTGTAAATAACGTCACTTAACGCTGTATCTAATTAATCTGGTTAGTCCCATCAGTTTTATCCTCATTAAAAACCTCTAACCCAGACCACTGTACGGTGTCAGCATCACCTTTTTTTTTTTTTCTTCAAGCATGGCCGATGCTACAGTCATGCATCATGCAGGTAGAATAGACAGATATACTTTTGAAGGGCCGATCTCAAGAAACAAGGCAGTACCTTGGGTTTGCTGTTTCTCGTGCATGTTGCATTGTTTAGAGTATAGACAACGACCTTCTTCACATTGAGACTGTCTGTTGTCCTATAATACATGAATGCGTCTGAGAGCATAATAGGAAAACAGACAGTAGAGAAGTGAAGAAGGAGTTGTCTATTGTCTCTATAAAACAGGTGTGCACTACACTCCTATAAAGCACCCAGGTCATTTCTATCATGCAGCAGTGCCTGGGCCGCTGTTTTATAATACTGTTTATCATAATCATGATCAGTGGTGGTCTATGTAATTGATAGTACTTGATCTCTTAGTTTTACAAGGCTCTTCGGTTCATTGTTTCACGGCATCTGTGTAAAAGAACCCATCGTCCTTGAAGTTAGGGTCCTATTGGGAGATTTTGGGAATATTTCACCTGTACAGACCACTTTCCACAAGGAAACAAATCAGATAGGTTTAGTGTTGGGGGGCGGATTTGATTAATTCGTTACTTAGAGGGAGACAAATCCTATGATGGCGCATTTTCACAATTGAATGTCGTCATCAGTTTAAACACCATATGCAAAGTTGACAAAATTGCTACTTGAAATTATGCACCTATTCAAAAACCTTTCCATCAATATGCTACAGTTAGTCCTAGGATAACAATGTAAACTTCAGTAAAAATGTCTTACATTACTCAGAGCTACTCATCTAAAACTCAAGCATCCATTATTATTAGCAGCACCATCATTAAACATAGTAGAGTCTTAACCGAACACATTATTCCACACAGTTCTCTATGTGGAAGAATTGCGACATGGTTGATTCTATAAATGGGTAACTCGTCCTCTCCTTCTGCAACTCACAATAAAAAGGGACAAAATAGAGACACTCAGAGGAAGTCATTGGTGCGCATGAACAGTTCACTTCAAACACCGACGTAAGGTGGCCATTGATGGATCCCAAGGACAAAGATGCTTCACAACTTCCGCTCCAACAGATGTTAGTTCCAGTAGGTGTCCTCAGGACAAGGACATTTGATCAGTTAGACGAACACTGGTCTTTATATGCTTTAATGTCCACAGACTGATATAATTCCTTTCATAGATATGATTAATTCAGCGAATCATTTCAATTCCTATCCTAATTCAAGGGAAATTAGAGCTCAAGATGTATGTTTAGATCTGCCAGAATGTGACATTTGTTAGCGTACTAATGTGAGACCCAGTAAATGTTTTCGAGCAGAACCTCTGTTATGCTGCCCATAAAGTATAAAACTAAAAGGAAGAATAGAGGATTCCATTAACTGGTTTATAAAATGTTCTTCTTATACCTGTAGTATAGTACACTGATACAGTGATATCAAGTGGTATAGTCAGTCAGCATTTCCAGCAACTGTGCATCACTCTATATTCAGTAAAACTAACCAGGCTTACAAAAATACCCATTGTTGGTTAGGTTTTCAAGGGATGGCACATTCCCTTTTGTCACTGACGAATTAAGATGAGTCACCCTTTGTTGTATAACAACTAATCATATTGACCATAAAGGACAGGTGAGAGACCAATGATACTGGTGACCTTTGCACTAAGAACTATACCTGGTTCGTAATGAAACAAACACCTCTGTAAGGCACTATAGCGGTATTAATCAACAAAAGGTGATTTTATTTTGTCGCTTGGACAATTCCTCTCATCAATTTGCAATCATCCATTATAAAATCAAATGGGCACTGTCCTACAATGATTTTAAAGTAATGAAACAATGAATTTTTTTTTTTTTATTTATTTGTGTGATAAGGGAATCAACATAGGAATACCGGTACCTTTTATACTATTTCTATGAGGGTTTGCATACATCTGGCTTTCACTCTTTTCCTGATCTCTTCATCTCATCCTATACAAGGGACAGCAGTGTTCTGTTCTTTCCTTAAGTATCGCCCTGTTAGACCCATATACGATCATCTAGAGCCATTTATAACCAAGGCATACCAGAAACCAATTTGCCAGCAGGAGTCTCGTCGTCATATTGCCCGGAAAGTACCACATCGCGCATGCTCAGTATCACTTCCGCCTCCGCTAGTTGCTGTAGCCTGGCTGGTGTCAAGACGTTTACAGATTGAGTACCAGCGGTGACACCCTCCCCTGGGGCTGTCTTCTCACACAAGGCCGCCATCTTGGTTACCATAGTTACATGCGATAATGAGGCTGCCATCAAAGTGATGGTTCTGTCTGTTTTAGAAGACTCAGTCTTTGATTTGGTGGTAATTTGGTAGCCTATCTGTCCTTTCCTGTTCTACAGTTTTGTGTTGTTTATTTCTTTAAAGGAAATGAGCTGGTACCATGCCTATCTCTAGCTATCCTCTGTTATATAGTGCTTATCCCCGGAACTTACATCTTTCTCTGAAAGTCAGTGAAATTTGCTCACCACCCTCACTGAGGTCTAGCCCAAGTTTAAGATTTCCTATTGAAGCGATTGGTTCTCATTTCCTGTTGTCATTGTCTCAAGTAAGGCCCATCTCCCAATTTTCCTTCACCATTGTAAAAACGAGCGTTCTCTAAGTAAGGACGATCCTCCTCAATAAGCAGGGCCTCCGTTATCCATCCATAGAAGTAAAGGGATTTTTATGTCTGTCTTGTTGATAAAACCAAGGTAATGATACAGTCGTGTATTACGCAAGTAATCAGTGTTCTAAAAAAAAGATCGACAAAACAACTCCACAAGACATTCAGACAAGCAATATCAAAAACGAAATGAGACGTAAAAAGATAAGCCATGCCCTGAATAGCATCTTTCCACACTTATTATGGTGAGGCTGCATGCTAGGAATAGACTGCATGGTTGAACGTCCTACGTACGTGGGCGTGCAGAGATTCTCCTCTTGCCTATTTACCCCAACCAGCTATACATAGAGAGAAATGCCTTTAACCCTAAAAGGATGTCATGATGACGCAAACTTGATTTCCATTGTCTGTAATTCTGAATCAGCATTATGGCACCTTATCCCCGTATGAATTAATTAGGGGATTTCGGGGGGTGCGCACTCCCTTCTCGCCAGTATTGCAGCAACGAAACCATTGGGCCGAGAAGAGTAGGGTACCTATACGATTCTTGATTGGGCGGTTTAAATCATGTAGGGTCGGCATGATACATAGATGCAGCACTGACAAGTTGCTGCACTTACAAATAATTCATGCTTTACCTGAACAAAAGGGACTCTAGCTACAGACACCATGCTGTCCTTAAAATGCCCAATATGGGCACTTGCCGTCCCACTGTAGCAGCCTGGAATCTATAACAACAATGTATTACCAGGGCTGCTTGTAATGGTATATAGAGGATAATAAATGCAAAGATATACACAGGGCATGTGTAACTACAAGTGATATATTCATCTAGGTAAGATACATTAATGATAAATTCTAGGATCATATAGTTTTGAAGATAGCGGACTATCTACAGCGGCGGATTTAGGGCGGCGCGCACTCCCTTTTCTCCAGTACTTACCAGTTTAATTACTTTTTTTGGGCCGCAAAATTTGCTCAAAAATAGGGGGTGCACCCATTCCTTTTGAGCCGCGCCCCGCCTTTACCAGATCCTGGATCCGCCACTGAATCTTGAGAGAACTATTCATGATATAGAGATAGGCACGCATTTACATTTGCTCAGAAGACCTGCTGCCATTTGAAGCTCGTCAATGCAGAAGGAATTAGGGTAGTCAATGATTAATGAAGACCAAACCAAAGTTGTCATACTGTCAATGCAACGTCGTCCTATTGACAGCTGAGGTGGTCAGAATGACTTTAGGTCTTTATCCTGAAAACTCAAGGCTATAGCTTTAGGTATCCTTAATCTGATGACCTAAGGTCGTCTGTATCAACGAGTTTCGGACCTTCCCAAGTTTTCAGTCTGCTTGCATGCAAAGAAAAAGATGAGGGGATGCTCAATAAAAGACCTACCTCTGGACATATTGCCCTTAATCTTCCACTAGAGAGGAAGGCAAACTCTCATATATTTTTTGTGGAATTTATATTCGACCCATGGGGGTTGGGACAAAGCCTAGTCTGTAGGTTTTTGAGTCCGGTTTAAGAAATTACCTTTCTGTTCCTTTTCTCAATCCTGGAAGAAAAAGAAACAGTATTCCACCAGCAGTTTCTGGATTTCATTAAAAGCTATATCCATGTGGTGACAGAAGGACCTTCAAAATGAAATCCAAAATATAAAAATGGAATAGATCTAAGCCTTATGATATCATCTGACTCGTGGGAATATGGACAGGGTAGATATTGCCCCCGTCAGATACACCCACGTCCATGGCATGGATTGATGAGCACTGGGTCCCCTTATCTATCAGTGGATAACCCTTTAACATAGCCCTGCTAAAACACACGACAACCAAAGGACATAACTGCTTGTTAAGTCACGGCACGAGCCTTGAAGGGTTAAGGCCACTGATGTTGAGCATGGTTCATATGCTGCTCCTGAGAGTCACTCAAATTTCTACAACATGCAAATATTTGTCGAAGCATTTTGCGGTCCTTAAATGGTTAATGAGCAATATAGAAGCTATAGAAGTTGTCTATGAGGGGTTAATTAGATTGTATTGATCGTTCCCTTTTGTTATCAGCCCTGCTCCGTGTGTTTGTCAATAATACCTTACACTATCTCCATCCCCAGATTCAGTCATTACTCCCATTTTACCATCATACTGCAGGCCTTCTAGTCTCGAGATATCAAATTTGTCTGTATTGTATTTGGATCTCTAATGGCGGCTTTTCAAAATATGAGCACCAGGGTTTAGATATTGAGGTATGTGTAATTTGGTTGACAAAATATACTAGCCTAAGAATAAGCACTGGAGGTGCACTGTCATTGAAATTGATAAGTGCCCGGGTAAAACACGTTTTATAGTACCACAGTATATACCTTAGTGTCATACCTTCCCTTGTCATTCTCTCTCCGTCTCCTTCTCACAGTCTATGGTTACTTTTGACAGCACCATGTATGCTTTTTATCCTATCAGTAGGTGCTCAGTGAACAAGTAATCAATGGATAATTCATGACAACTGTGTGTTAGTGAAGGATAATTACACGAGGCCGTAGGCCGAGTGTAATTAGCCTTTGCTTACACACACGAGTCATGAATTATCCATTGACTACTTATTTTATACCACGAAACCAATAAATAATCAATAGAATACCAATAAATTCAAGTTGAAAACAAAAATTATTCCCCCTCCCCGGGACTCGAAGCCAGCCATAGTGTGTGTACACAGGTACATACACTTCGTCGCCCGGCAGCGGACAGCAACAGCGCCCATCTCAGCTAGGCTTGGCAGCGGCACACGGCGAAAAATTGTGTACACACACCTCATCGCCCTGCAGCGGACAGCTAAAGCTTTGAATGCATCTCGCAGTTATGTTTATGTATAATACAGCGCACACGGCGAAAAGAAGATGCACCCGGACCGTGTTAGACTAGATGGACAGCGACAGCGCACAGGGCGAAAAAAGATGCGCCCGGACCGGGACTCGAGCCGCGTACCTCTGACGGCTGAGTGCAATGCGCTAACCACTAGACCACCGCGTCTCCTCCTCCAGCAGCCGTCTCAGCTTGGCTATGTTTGATTGCGGACAGTAGGGAACAAAAATATACGCCCGGACCGGGACTCGTCCCGCCTACCTCTAGAAGCTAACCAAGCAAACACATACCGGCTCTTGTCAGTCCCTGTGGCGCACTGCATAGGGAGTGTGGGTTATCCATGGATAACCACACACCTTCCAAGAGTCATGTTACAGCCTACAGGGTGTGCAATGTCGACAGGTATGTGCATGGGAATATCCACCAAAAAGCACTGAGCAACCCAGAAATCGTGGTATAATACTATATAGTTAGATCATTGGAGCTGAGGACTGGTGGAGTGTCTTTGAAGATCACAATGACATGTCCTTTATTTTTACCACTAAGACTTGCAAATGCTTACTAAGCATTATCAGTTAGAGACCAATGTTTTTCAAAAGATACAAATCAAATTACTAACTGGTAGCCTGGCAAGATTTAGCTTGTTCATATCATGATACAGCATATCATTCTGGAATGCATTTTTCTATGTAGTATCTTGAGATACTCACGTAATGACAAAGTACCTGGCGTTACAACCGTTGAAAGTGGTTACTGTGGGTACTACAGACGTACTCCCTACCAGACAGGGTCAGTATAGAAACAAAACAAGATCTACAATCACCTCTGCCAAATTAAAACAACTTCTACAACTTTATAAAAAGATTGCCGTCACTAGCCTTATTGCGAGACACCAACCCCTGTTGAGAGGCTATAAAACTATATGAAGCCCCTCTAAGGCCTGCCAAGTGACTCGAAGCCTATTGACGGCTCCTGGCAAGGTCTGCCAAGTCTGATAAAGGCTGTGTGTTGCCCCTGCCAAGGACTGCCAAGTGTCTCAAGGCCTTTTGATTGTCCCTGCCAAGGCATGTTAAGTCTTGTGGTACTGCCCTGTTCTTGATTAATTTTGATCTGGTGTGAGTGGCGACAGTGCATCCGGGTCAGACACGTTTAAATGTAAGTTAAAGTTGGCCTTTGCATGTTTACCAATTTTTCAGCAAAACTGGTACAGGGCTCATGAATGCGATATAGTTAAAGTGTACTAGTTAGATATTCCACCCAAAGCTAGATGCTAAGCTGCAAAAATATTGATACCAACCCACAGCTAGTCAGTATATATGCGTATGTATGCCTTTCAAATGTCAAGTTATAAAAATACTGTAGACCAACTTTAATGTTAGGTGGATGACCTTTGCTAGGAGCTTCTAGACCTTTGGACAGCTGGCACCTGGGAGTTACTTAATCAGTACACTACACAACAGGACTAACCCCTTATGGATGACATAGTGCCTAAAGGCTTCACATTTAGTTCTAGTCTTATAATGCATCAATGTAGAACTTATGAGCCTGTCACTAACACTGCTTTAATACACATTGGTGACCTATCAGAGGTTCAGTACTAGATCTACAGTGGCAGGGGACGCAGGGGCACGCGCACCCCCCTTTTCCCCAGTACTTAAGAATTTAATTACATATTTTGGACCCCAAAATTTGCACAAAAAATAGGGGCCGGGCCCCTCGTTTTTCACGCCCCCTCCTTTTCCTAATCCTGGATCCACAACAGTCGTGACGCTATGCTTCACTATTGCATTGCTCACCAGTGCTATATATATATATATATATATATATATATATATATATATATATATATATATATATATATATATGGTATGTATCATGTACATATGCCTAAGGGACCGTATTAAGGTGTTTTGCTGCCTTTAATGGGTTCAATGCACTTTTTAACCTCAATACCTCGTCCTACTTTTCTGGTTACTCTACCTAATGGGTATTTATACTTGCTTTTGTCTCGGGATCAAAGGCTGCGCCGCAAACATCAAAATTATATCCCATAACAGTACATAGTATCACTGTTTTAGGAATATGAAAATTGAAAAAAAGTATTGCTGATAAGTTTATTCAGATAGTTATTGTGCTTTAAATTATTTCGGGTCTGTAGTGAGGCTCTCATATGATCACCGTCAGGAAATTAAAATCTGACCTGATAGACATTATAAAAAAAAAATACTAGAAAAAAGAAAAAAAAGGACACTTCGGAAATTATACCAAGTTCAGTGTTCCTACATCAACGAAAGACAATATAACCACCGTGTGTCATACGTGTCAGATAGATCCTGTATGTATTATCATAAGACTCTAAATAAGTCTATATCCTGCAGCAGAATGAGCGATAATTAGGGCAGACTGTGAATCGGATGGGGGTATAGGGGGGGGGGTGTTGAGGTGGGGAGGGGTAGGATGTAGACAGGGAGTAGAGCAGATTAGAAGCTGACAGGGAGGATGTGTCTCAGGCTGCTGTTACATGGTATAGGGCCCAAGGCTACACACCCTTAACCATTTAAGGAGGCGCATATATTGTAATAAGGCAGTTATAATGTATATATGTAGGACTCAGGAATGGGTACTTGAACCCCACAGTGTTTCACTCATACATCACGTGAACTGTGTATTGAACCATTATGTGAGGGTTGGTACGATACACCAATGCATCACTAAATTACATCGGTGCATGAACGAAAGAAAATGAACATGATTCTTCAAATCATTATGAAGTTATCAAATGGCTAATGGGATTTAGGTTAGAACACTATTTTACAGAGAGTAATGTCGGGAAAATATCCAGCTGGTGTGGATGGGAACGAGGATTCCGGAGGCAAATGTAATTTTCATGTATTCAGTCTTCGGATGTCGGCATGATAGAGTACCTTCAAACTGTGTGTTGGAATGCCTTTACACATTGATGAGTTCCTGGGAGGCAATATATTGTGGTTCACTATATAAATATGTTGTTTTTGCCCCTTGGTGTGATGTGCTGTTTGTGAGATTCCAGTAAGATTACAGACATGGTTGTGTTTTACAGCAGCTATAGATGCTAAATGTCAATATGTCTGGTATACTCAGTACACTGCAGTACCCCATACCATCTGTGTAGATGGAGCCAAAGTACATGGATTGTCCTTTGGGTAAAAACGTAATGAAGCTGAAGTGGGTCGTCACCTGTTCACATACATGTACCACTTTGTCACTTTAGACAGAAATTACAGGCATTTAAAAATGAGAAAAGGGTTTTGTTGATACTGTTGCAAGATGACTGCCAAGAATCCTACTTTACACCTGCATATATTATATATAGATGGTCCCTCCTCTTTGACTCTTGGAGCTTTACAAATGACATCCAGAAACAGTTCTACCTCACATCCTTATATGTATTATCAATGGTCCTCTTGTTTTCATGTGTTTCAGAGATGACAGCCAAGTACTTAAAGCGGGGCATGTTCTTCAACCCGGACCCTTACGTAAAGATGTCTATACAGCCTGGAAAACGCTCCAGCTTCCCGCGATTGGTGCATCATGGTCAGGAGACGAGGACATCCATACAGCCCAACACTACCAACCCTGGATGGGGCAGCGAGGTAAGGCTGCACTTTGTAATGTAATAATTATATTGGGTTCAAAAACTTGTTGGCAAACTTTTAAAAACTACAAGAGAAGCATGGTATCTCAGGGTGGTATATTAAGCAGCCTTCATGACTCACCTATTGCATATATATGAAGTAACTTGCTTTGGTGGAGGTGTAGGAAACAAATTTGCAATGAAGGGGCTGGAGCAGGGGTTTTGGTTGGAGGCGCTAAAGGCTTATGTAAGGGGAGCCTTACATTATGGGGGGGGGGGGCATGCAGACCCCCGCCCCTCCGCCTGTGTTCTGTGCCACTGTGATACAGCATGAATGATTCATGCCAGTCTACATAGGATTATTAAATTCAAAGTGTCATTGGGAATTCATCGGTGTATTGTGATGTCAGATATACTTATATGCATTAATACAGGTCTACTCTGCTGCCCTTGATATCAAGTGAAAAACTTTATGAATGGGTTCATATTAGTCTACAGACAGAGCATCTGAAGGCCAGTTTTCTTCTTATCGATAAAATACACTTATCTGAAGAAACCTGCTGTTGGAGCAGAAGTTGTGAAGCCTCTCTGTCTTAGGAGCCATCAATGGCAATCCTACAGCAGTGTTTGAAGTGAACTGCTCATGCGCAGCAATGGCATCCTCTTTGTTATGATTGTCTCCTTTTTGTGCCTTTTATAGGAAGTTGTGTAATAAGGGGAATAATTTACAGGTTCAACCATGTGGGGATTGTTCCACCTAGAGTGCTGGGTGGAATAATGTGTTTGGTTTAAACCCTGGTATGTTTAATGGTGCCGCTAATATAATGGGTGTTTGGGTATGAGAAGAGCAGCTCTGAGTGATGTAAGGCAATTGTAAAATCTATACTGCTGTTTACATTGTTACTGCTGCCTTACATCTGCCTATCTTTAGGTTGTTTACTGTTTGAATGGTCCTTGGTTCTTTAAGTAGCAGTTTCTCCATGTGATTTAACTGCATGGATGCGTGCTTTCAATTGTGAAATAGAGGAATAGGAAAATCCGGTTCATTTGCCATAACAAGAAAATCAATAGGAAAGGGCAAGAGTATCTATAGGTTCAAATACAGTACTATTTCTTCAAACCTGTAACTAGAATAGTTTAACCAATTGAATGTACATCCTAATAATATCGAGAATAAAGACAGTCGAAGTATGTCAATTCAGGGACAAGGATTTTGAGTCTCAGTGGTCAGTTTTATGAGTGAGTTCATTGTCCATGTCAATGGTATAACGTTGCACTGTTTGATATTGGTGCACTATGCTACATACTGACCAATCAGGAGTGTCAATCCTAGGCTGTAGCTTGATGTATGGATACAGCATCCAGACTGCATGCATGAATCAAAAGGGAAAACTGTAGTGGCTACTTCGATGTCAATACCACTTGTGCAAGTCTTTTTGTTTGAATCTATACTTATTCAAATACTTCTATTTCCCGGCTTTTATTCAAGACACAAGCTTATTCAGGTACATTGCACATATAGGTGAGTCATCAAGGTAGTGCTTGAACCCCCTTCGTTGTCATTAAAGGTTGCCCGAGCTACATCATCTGATTTTCCCTTACATCAGTCATCGACAAAGAAAACACTCCAAGTCCTGAGTCAGTGACCTCAGAAAGCTTAATGACTTGCGTAATGAATATTTCCAGGGCCCACGATCTTTAATGCATTTTACTATGCTAAAAAGGTAAATGGAAAAAAACGGGATACCATCATCATTTGCCACATGTGTCTTAATGGAGTGCTCTGTTCAGAATGTGGATAGGGACTGTGCATATTCCTCGAGAACCCATCGCCTTCTGATATACGGTAGCCCTTTAAAGGCAGCATTTATAAAATGATTCAATTCACCTACGTATTTGTCGTCATTATGCATAAATGCAATCCGGGGTAAAAACCTTCTAGTAGCGACTTAATGCATCCTACAGACCACATAGGGTTGATGATTAGGAAAATATTTGGCATGGCGTACACAGGAAATAGTGGTGTGTCAATTAAGCAGAATGTATACTGTATCAGTCCCAATGTCACAATGGCAGTTGAGGACAGATACATATTGAATGTTACATACCAGAGTGTAGATTTACTAATGAGTTATTTCTTGGAAGTTTTGAATGAAGTATTGTATGCATTCTAACGATCTAACATGGGACAATCTAAGATTTCTATCAGTGACTCAGGGGAGTGCGTTGTCTACATTGCCATACCACTACGGTGTCAGTAGTATATAAGATAGTCACCCAATACCGGGCATGTTGACAATGTACTGAGTTAACCTTCTAAGGATTGCATGATGCCCCATGTGGGTATGTTCTGTCTGTCATCTCAAATCGCCAATACAACACTGCCAAGTAACCTCCAAGAGCTCGAGTGGCAATTGAACTTTTGGGATGTTTTAAACCAGTTTAGTTCAGCCTGATAGTAGTGTCCTTCATACATGATGTTTGACATTAAGGCACTATGCTGTTCCTGAAGGATTGAGAAAACTAGCATTTATAAACACTTGTACGCCTTCCTATCATTACCGAAGTCCAATGTCAATAAGAATTCATTTCAAAACTCATAATGTGTAATCTGATCTCGGAAGGAATCTAAGAAGCCTTATCATGAATGCAAAATAGGATTTAAACAGATTAACCATTTGAGGGAGGATAGTATTTGTAGAATGTCTGTGATTTACAAATGTAAACCTTGTAAGTAACTTGCCAGAGCCACATTTGGCGCATCATGCAGATCCTACATTATTGATACATCCCTGGCTGGTTGCCACGATGCACCAGTGCATCACTGCTGAACTACTTGCCGGAGCCGACTGGGTGCATCATGGCGATGTATTGAAATAAAAGACTTAAACATTTATTTCAGGGAAAATAAAACAGGCTGAAAACAAATGCTGCAAGCTGGTTTTGAAAGCCAAGATGATTATTCCCACAAATGAGTCACATGATCGTGTCGGAGTTCATGTGAGTACTGTGGGCGGGGTTTGCTGTCTGGTCCGAATAACATTTTAAGGGCCACATGCACATTCATCTTACTGACAATTTAATTTGACAACATGATGCGCCATTGCAGCGCCCAGCAGTAACTCGCCAGCACTGCAGAAGTGCACCGTGCACCAGTTAGGAGTGTATAACTACGTAGGCTTGACAGAATGCATGAATACAGCACTGACTCACCTCCGCAGCAACATTTATATACCATGGCGACCGAAGAACACAGTGTTTTAAACCCCTATGCCGCCCTGCAGGGTTAGCTTGAATTACAGAGTGGGAAGTGGTGAGGGTGTCAATTACATCACTTCACTGTGCAGTGTACTGTGAAATGGCCCCTAACTAACTACAGTCCTAAAACTCACTCAGAATGAGCGAACAAGTACAGTGCATGATAAGTACATGGCAGCACATGGAATTTCCATCTGGAAGAATATCATAGACGAAGGTTATTCATGAAATATTAATATACACTCTTTATCGGTCTCGTGAATTCACGCAGCTCTCAGTCAGGTTCCATGCACGTTTTCCATTTTGATTTGTATACTTTCCACCTACATATAGCTCAATAAAGAGACATATCTCAACACCCCCTGATATGAATGTACTAAAAACAGCCATTCTACATCAAAACATATGCAGATGAAAAGTGAGAAAAATAATGATGATTTGTCAGGGGACAAAGAGGTAAATATTACAGAGTAGGGAAAACTGCATGGAACCTGACTATGGGCTGCGTGAATCCACGAGATGAGGCCCGAGATTTGCAACCACTGCAGGGAGACTATATGCAAGAACCAGGGGTACTGGGTATGGTCGGGAAACACTGTGTCATCAATTACAATTACAACTTGAGAACGGTTTTCTATATATTGCTTTAGCCCTGTTCTGGGTATCTTCTTCCAGCCTCAGTCTCACGCTTGTGCCGCGTATTGGGGTAAGGACATTTTTGTTATCAGTGCCGCTCAGGGTGGTGTGTAGTTCTGTCGTATCTACTACGTAATTCTGAAAGGTCAAACGATCTCATTGTGAGTTACTGTTATCGGTGCTTATTATACAACACCCAGGGATATTCAATGGTAACGCACACTACGGGAATTGCACCGACAGAATACAATAAACCAGTGACCTTGTAGACCTGTGGACACACAAGTAGAATGCATTATGAAGAGCCCTCAGTCACTCTTACCTCCCTACCCTGGGGCCCAGGGGACATCACGCTCTGGTGGAGATGCATTGTACCCAGCCCCTCCAGCGTCCTCTGGGGGGAGATGTAGACCCTAGGACCATCTCTACCATTATAATGATCCCTGCCTTCTCAAATTCTGCAATCTCCCCCATAATCATGCAGACCCGCACGACTTAACGTCTGTATCCTCTTTTCTCTCCACCACTTTCACCCTTCTCTGTACTCTAGTTGCGAAGCGTTCATACATGGGGCCCACTGCTGCCATGTAAGTTCTAGTTGTGCAGCATTCATACACAGGGCCCCACTGCTGCCATGTAAGGTCTAGTTGTGCAGCATTCATACATGGGACCCACTGCTGCCATGTAAGGTCTAGTTGTGCAGCATTCATACACAGGGCCCGAATGCTGCTATGTAAGATCTAGTTGTGCAGCATTCATACACAGGGCCCCACTGCTGCCATGTAAGGTCTAGTTGTGCAGCATTCATACACACGGCCCCACTGCTGCTATGTAAGATCTAGTTGTGCAGCATTCATACACAGGGCCCCACTGCTGCTATGTAAGGTCTAGTTGTGCAGCATTCATACACAGGGCCCCACTGCTGCCATGTAAGGTCTAGTTGTGCAGCATTCATACACAGGGCCCCACTGCTGTCATGTAAGATCTAGTTGTGCAGCATTCATACACAGGGCCCCACTGCTGTCATGTAAGGTCTAGTTGTGCAGCATTCATACACAGGGCCCCACTGCTGCTATGTAAGATCTAGTTGTGCAGCATTCATACACAGGGCCCCACTGCTGCCATGTAAGGTCTAGTTGTGCAGCATTCATACACAGGGCCCCACTGCTGTCATGTAAGGTCTAGTTGTGCAGCATTCATACACAGGGCCCCACTGCTGCCATGTAACGTCTAGTTGTGCAGCATTCATACACACGGCCCCACTGCTGCCATGTAACGTCTAGTTGTGCAGCATTCATACACAGCCCCACTGCTGTCATGTAACGTCTAGTTGTGCAGCATTCATACACAGGGCCCCACTGCTGCTATGTAAGGTCTAGTTGTGCAGCATTCATACACAGGGCCCCACTGCTGCCATGTAAGATCTAGTTGTGCAGCATTCATATACAGGCCCCCACTGCTGTCATGTAAGATGTAGTTGTGCAGCATTCATATACAGGGCCCCACTGCTGTCATGTAAGATCTAGTTGTGCAGCATTCATATACAGGCCCCCACTGCTGCCATGTAAGGTCTAGTTGTGCAGCATTCATATACAGGCCCCCACTGCTGCCATGTAAGATCTAGTTGTGCAGCATTCATACACAGGGCCCCACTGCTGTCATGTAAGGTCTAGTTGTGCAGCATTCATACACGGCCCAACTGCTGTCATGTAAGGTCTAGTTGTGCAGCATTCATACACAGGGCCCCACTGCTGTCATGTAAGATCTAGTTGTGCAGCATTCATATACAGGCCCCCACTGCTGTCATGTAAGATCTAGTTGTGCAGCATTCATATACAGGCCCCCACTGCTGCTATGTAAGGTCTAGTTGTGCAGCATTCATACACAGGCCCCCACTGCTGCCATGTAAGGCCTAGTTGTGCAGCATGGCAGCAGTGGGGCTGTGTATGTAAGATCTAGTTGTGCAGCATTCATACACACAGCCCCACTGCTGCTATGTAAGGTCTAATTGCGAAGCGTTCATACATGGGCCCCACTGCTGCTATGTAAGGTCTAGTTGTGCAGCATTCATACACAGCCCCACTGCTGCCATGTAACGTCTAGTTGTGCAGCATTCATACACAGGGCCCCACTGCTGTCATGTAAGGTCTAGTTGTGCAGCATTCATACACAGGGCCCCACTGCTGCCATGTAACGTCTAGTTGTGCAGCATTCATACACACGGCCCCACTGCTGCCATGTAACGTCTAGTTGTGCAGCATTCATACACAGCCCCACTGCTGTCATGTAACGTCTAGTTGTGCAGCATTCATACACAGGGCCCCACTGCTGCTATGTAAGGTCTAGTTGTGCAGCATTCATACACAGGGCCCCACTGCTGCCATGTAAGATCTAGTTGTGCAGCATTCATATACAGGCCCCCACTGCTGTCATGTAAGATGTAGTTGTGCAGCATTCATATACAGGGCCCCACTGCTGTCATGTAAGATCTAGTTGTGCAGCATTCATATACAGGCCCCCACTGCTGCCATGTAAGGTCTAGTTGTGCAGCATTCATATACAGGCCCCCACTGCTGCCATGTAAGATCTAGTTGTGCAGCATTCATACACAGGGCCCCACTGCTGTCATGTAAGGTCTAGTTGTGCAGCATTCATACACGGCCCCACTGCTGTCATGTAAGGTCTAGTTGTGCAGCATTCATATACAGGCCCCCACTGCCGTCATGTAAGATGTAGTTGTGCAGCATTCATATACAGGGCCCCACTGCTGTCATGTAAGATCTAGTTGTGCAGCATTCATATACAGGCCCCCACTGCTGCCATGTAAGGTCTAGTTGTGCAGCATTCATATACAGGCCCCCACTGCTGCCATGTAAGATCTAGTTGTGCAGCATTCATACACAGGGCCCCACTGCTGTCATGTAAGGTCTAGTTGTGCAGCATTCATACACAGGGCCCCACTGCTGTCATGTAAGGTCTAGTTGTGCAGCATTCATACACAGGGCCCCACTGCTGTCATGTAAGATCTAGTTGTGCAGCATTCATATACAGGCCCCCACTGCTGCTATGTAAGGTCTAGTTGTGCAGCATTCATACACAGGCCCCCACTGCTGCCATGTAAGGCCTAGTTGTGCAGCATGGCAGCAGTGGGGCTGTGTATGTAAGATCTAGTTGTGCAGCATTCATACATGGGGCCCCACTGCTGCTATGTAAGGTCTAGTTGTGCAGCATTCATACACACGGCCCCACTGCTGCCATGTAAGGTCTAGTTGTGCAGCATTCATACACAGGGCCCCACTGCTGCCATGTAAGGTCTAGTTGTGCAGCATTCATACACACGGCCCCACTGCTGCCATGTAAGGTCTAGTTGTGCAGCATTCATACACAGCCCCACTGCTGCTATGTAAGGTCTAGTTGTGCAGCATTCATACACAGCCCCACTGCTGCTATGAAAGGTCTAGTTGTGCAGCATTCATACACAGGGCCCCACTGCTGTCATGTAAGATCTAGTTGTGCAGCATTCATATACAGGCCCCCACTGCTGTCATGTAAGATCTAGTTGTGCAGCATTCATATACAGGCCCCCACTGCTGCTATGTAAGGTCTAGTTGTGCAGCATTCATACAAAGGCCCCCACTGCTGCCATGTAAGGCCTAGTTGTGCAGCATGGCAGCAGTGGGGCTGTGTATGTAAGATCTAGTTGTGCAGCATTCATACATGGGGCCCCACTGCTGCTATGTAAGGTCTAGTTGTGCAGCGTTCATATACAGGCCCCCACTGCTGTCATGTAAGATCTAGTTGTGCAGCATTCATATACAGGCCCCCACTGCTGCTATTTAAGGTCTAGTTGTGCAGCATTCATACACAGGCCCCCACTGCTGCCATGTAAGGCCTAGTTGTGCAGCATGGCAGCAGTGGGGCTGTGTATGTAAGATCTAGTTGTGCAGCATTCATACATGGGGCCCCACTGCTGCTATGTAAGGTCTAGTTGTGCAGCATTCATATACAGGCCCCCACTGCTGTCATGTAAGATGTAGTTGTGCAGCATTCATATACAGGGCCCCACTGCTGTCATGTAAGATCTAGTTGTGCAGCATTCATATACAGGCCCCCACTGCTGTCATGTAAGGTCTAGTTGTGCAGCATTCATACACAGGGCCCCACTGCTGCTATGTAAGGTCTAGTTGTGCAGCATTCATACACAGGCCCCCACTGCTGTCATGTAAGATCTAGTTGTGCAGCATTCATATACAGGGCCCCACTGCTGTCATGTAAGATCTAGTTGTGCAGCATTCATATACAGGGCCCCACTGCTGCTATGTAAGATCTAGTTGTGCAGCATTCATACACAGGGCCCCACTGCTGCTATGTAAGTTCTAGTTGTGCAGCATTCATACACAGGGCCCCACTGCTGCCATGTAAGGTCTAGTTGTGCAGCATTCATACACAGGGCCCCACTGCTGTCATGTAAGGTCTAGTTGTGCAGCATTCATACACAGGGCCCCACTGCTGTCATGTAAGGTCTAGTTGTGCAGCATTCATACACAGGGCCCCACTGCTGTCATGTAAGGTCTAGTTGTGCAGCATTCATACACAGGGCCCCACTGCTGTCATGTAAGATCTAGTTGTGCAGCATTCATACACAGGGCCCCACTGCTGCTATGTAAGGTCTAGTTGTACCGCATTCATACACAGGGCCCCACTGCTGTCATGTAAGATCTGTTCTACGAAATTTTCAAAAGAGGTTCAGAATTTACACGACTTGAGGGCCTTCATCTTAGTCATACTGGCAGTATGGCCAATCAGCATCAGTCCTAGGCAGGTTGCAGTAGGATCAGGACCCTTACCTATTGTTATAGGAATCACTGTTACCTCAACACAGAATCACTCCCAAAGCACATTCAAGGTGTAGTGCTTCAAGTGCAGGCCACATGACCTCCTAGCTCCAAGCAGAGCTGGTGACTGTGGGTGATTGTTTCCTTGGAGATGGACACCTCAACCCTGTAAGGGCCGCATAGTGCATCAGTGCAAATGAAAGTAGCCCTGACGGAAAGCCCACCAATGCTGCCTCCGTTTTTCATACTAACAGAATTAATATACATGTACTACTGAAGGTTCAGAATAAAGAACCAATGCAGTGCCAGTGGGTTCCCAGTCTGATCAACATGTAGAGTAATGGCATATGTTAGCCTGAGGCATTAAATGGTTAAATCTGCAAATATCCCCACAACTGCCACCAACGCATACCTCCACAATCCCGCGTTTAGAGCACTGTACTTCTACCCCGCTTAGGGGTTCACAATCATATAATAATGATCCGGGCCATGATCCACCCTCCAAGATCTCACATTTTGAGAGTTTACTCACACTCACAGAAATAGAAACCATATTTTATCACAGTCAATCCTAAAAGGGGTCAAGTGAGATGGGTGTCCATTCGATTTAGAAAGCACTACATAGAAGAACTGGGAGAGAAAGAAACCTTAAAAGGGGGAAGTTACTTGAGGAAGCAGTGGTGTGCTGGTTGAGTGTCGGGGGGTTGGTAGGATGGAAAAGATGGAAAATTGAAGCAGAGAAAGTGACTGCGGGGAGTGTAGTGTAAAACGTTGACGTTTCGTCCCAGTGCTGTGTGCCTAGTGACGCGTAAGGGCTTAAGGCGGCATGACGAAGCCCCAATTTGGAGCCAACACCAAGTCGCTCCAAAAAAATTATAACGATAAAGGAATGTTCTAATAAGAAAAAGTGGTTAAAAATGCAGAGTCACAGAGGAATGCATGCAGACAACTGGTCTCTTCTTCAAGTTGTCTTTTTGTGCCAAGTGACATTTTGTGAGACGCCCATCCCTACCGGAAGTGACGTCACAGTCTCATTTTGAACACGAACAAAAAAAAAACGAGGTCCTAATGGGACACTTCCGGTCAGGTGACGATTATGCCATTCTCCCAGCAGATAGCTAGTGTGGTGAAGTTCCAACAATGATAACAGCATAAGTGGGAGGAGGGTGTAGGCCTAATTGGGGGATACTAAAAAGCTTGAATGTTGGATCCGGGGCCGACCAGGTATTCAGTCTAACCAATGAACATAATCTTAACATCACCACTGAGAAAAGTGTCCCTGTCAGAAAGATAATCAGATCCTGAAATCAGGCATTGTACTTGGCACCTTAACGGCTTAAGGGCAACATTGTGCCTCAAAGTTTGGCGTTATCATGGACTTGCAGGAAATTAGGTGGTGCATCTTGTCGAGCCTAATTGGGAGTATATCTACCTAAAATACACCACTCACATTTACCACATTCATTGGTTAATACATTAGAGAATCTTCTGTCCTTAAAGGGTTGGATCAAATCAGAAATTGTGCTTGAAAATTGTTGAATTTGATGAGTTTGAGTGTTTGGAAAAACAGGTGGTTGTCCCTTATTACGCGATCCAACGAGCAATGACTTCAGCTAAAGGTTGTCATCTTTTTTACATCATTTAATCAGTTAAAATGAGGATAACCAGACAGCGGCAATTATTACCAACATGGAGAGCAAAACACCATGACGACTAGGCTGAACGATTGTTGATGCGTTACCAACAACTATAATTTGTATATATAAAAAAATAGATGAATAATAAGAACAATAAGAAAACAAGAAAATGAATGAGCACAAAAACACTTCAGATTAGTTCCAGACACATCAGTCTCATATCTTTCATAACCACTAGGGGGCAGCACTGACAGTGTCGCCACCTGGCGAGTAAGATAGATAACGAGCATCTCCCTTGAGTCACTCACTCTCCAGGCTGATTCACCTTTGAATCACCCTTCAGCCTTCCTCAAAGCATCTGTTTGGGAGGAGATGCTCGTGCAGTAAGCTGCAATCTCCGGCCAGGTCCCCTGAGGAAACCGAGCGACTGAAGAAAGATGGCAGCGGGCTTTGGTAAGGAGGGGCCCGCCAGCAGAGATTGTGATGATGGGATTCAAAGAGGAGGGGCAGAGATGGAAGGACTTGGATACCGGTTAACCCTATGAGGACATCATACTGTTTTCTTGAATGCACTATGGTTCTTTTGTCAAAATGATTAATGGGAGTATATAAGAAGTAACTTCCCAAGGCTGCTTACATATCATGATACCCCGACAGAGCTGATGCATGCCACCAGGATGTGCATGATTCATCAATAAAGTGATGGTAAGGGAGTGATCATTTTTTAACAACAAGGGGGGGGGGCTGGTGGGTTTAAGGGGGGGTCAGAATTTTTTCAATACCTCTGATGGGGGGTCAAAATAATTTCACCTGTTTTCAGTGGAAAACCCCACGCGTTACTATAGGCTAAAAGGGGACGTTCGCGCGATTTTTGTCCCTTATGGGGGGGTCGAAAAAATTTTACCCCCTTGAACCCACCAGCCCCCCCCCCTGTTGTTAAAAAATGATCACTCCCTAAGTTGCTTACTGCTGCTACTTTAAGAGGCATCATGAGGGAGTGATGGTTATGGGTGATCTATCCCAGGAGGGATGTCTAAGTTAAAAGTCTCCTCATTCCTTACAGCCAGTTTCCAAGCTTTACTGGCACCGTCTGCAGTTTATCTTGGTGGGAATAGTTAGGGCACGTGGTAGGGGCGGGGTGTTGTTTATTTTTTGTGGTCTACGAATTGTAACAGGCAGTGAGCAGAATATCAGAATGTAACCAACTGGCACAGAAGGCACCAGCAGAATTTATAAGAGAAATCCCCTGTCCTGCTCTAGAATGTCACCCAAGCAATTTCTGAATGTTTCACATTGGTCTATTAAAAAGTTAAAAGATTCGAAATCAATTTTCTTTATCTAGCTGCACAATGTTTATTTTGAGAAAAACAAATTACAGCAATGTCAGATAAGGATATGTTTTAGAAAGGTTAGGCGGAACCAGTAGTGTGAGTTTATACAGTGCTCAGGCAGTGTATACAAAGAGGTCGTTATGGGCTGTTTGGCTGTACAGAGCCAGTTTGGCATTATAATAACCCCACTGTCTCATAACCATACATAATGTGCGTTGTGTGTGTGTAGGGGGGGGGGTAAATTGACCTTAGATTGGCCCAAATTAAATCAGAGTGGCCCAAGTCGTTTAAATCTGGGTCAAATCTGGTCAAAAGAGGTCAAATTAAATCAAATTAGGTCAGTTGACTGCAGATTGGCCAAATAGAGTCAGATTGACTCAAGTTGAGTAAACTGGATCAAATCCAGTCAAAATAGGTTGAATGTGAATTAACCCGGGTTGGCCCAAATTCGGACAGATTTACCCCAGGTGGGCAACTTTGGTAAAATCAGTCAAAAAGGGGTCGAATTTGTCAGTTGACCCTGGATTGGCCCAAATTGAGTCTGATTGACTCAAGTTGGGTAAATTAGGTCAAATCAGTCCAAAATGGGTGAATTTAGCCCAGATTGGCCCAAATTCAGATTAAGTCCGGTAGGGTAAGTTGGGTCAAATCTGGTCAAAAGAGGTCAGATTGGCTAAAGATGGGTCAATTGACCCAAGATTGGCCCAAATTAAGTCAGATTGACTAAAGTTGGGTAATTCAAGTAAAATCCTGAATTGGCCCAAATTTGGACAAGAGGTCAGATTGACCCAATATGGGGCAATTGAACCAAGATTGGCCAACTGGGTCAGATTGGGTAAATTATGCAAAACAGGTCAATATGGGTCAAAGAAGATGAAAATAGCACATGGGTCAAATAGCCCCAGATAGACCCAATATAGGAAATTTGTTCTAAAACAGACCCAGTTGGCCCATCTTTGGCTAAATTGACTCACTTTGACCTATATTAACCTGAGTAGACCAAATTTACCTACCTTGGGCCAATCTGACTTGGTTTTGCCCAGTGTGCCCTCTTGTTGGCCACCCTCACCCACCTTTGACCCAATTTGTACATGTTGGGTCCATCTAAGTCTATTTAACCCGTTTGGTGCCAATTTGACCTATTTTGACTTATATTGACTTGATTTGACCCAGTTTAACCATCTTGGGCCCATCTTAACCAATTTGGGCCAATCTCTCCCCGCTACCCTCTTTCTTGAGTCACTTGACCGATCTCGGGCCAATTTGACCCCTTTTGACCTGAGTTGACCCAATTTCCCCAACTTGTGTCAATCTGGCCTAATGTGGCCCAATTCTCCCATATTGACTTGCTTTGACTCAGTTTTTCCATGTTGGGTCAATCTGACTCAATATGGCCCAGTGTCTGGCTATCTACCCACCGTGGGCCAATTTGACCTGATTTGACCCATTGGTAATGATATTTATAAGCGCCCGGGTGCTTATAAAGGTAAGGCATGAATTTTCACATTTCCCAGTGGTGCTATTACTCAATAGTTGAGAAAAACCGATAAAGTATAAAAAGATGATTGACTAACACTTGGACTTAAGGAACATGTTTATTTCACATTCCGAAAAATAAATATTAGTCTCATTTTCATGAGAGCTGTGTTTTCAGATAAATAAGGTTACATTAAGACAGCTGATTTAATACTAGGGCCCTAAATAAAGTAAAGGGTTTTAACATGTAGCCTACTTCCTTATGGTTGAAGTACCTCAAAATGAAATACTCCAAGGCCTTGTAGTTGTACAGATGGTGTTTATGCCACCATTAATCAGATTTTTTAACTTCTTCATTTTAAGGGCTGAAATGCATCCTGTCGGTAAACACTGATATCTCTTTGATATCCCTTAATCATTTTTGGGTTCATTCTTGGTCGAAATTTGACAGAAAGGGTCTTTGGGGGATACATTCAAATTTGAGATATACACACACCATCAAGAGCTTCTTGACAAAACCTAGAAATCAAGGTACTTGTATTGTCTCCCCCCCCCCAAAGATTATTGCCGTAGAGGGATGAAATAATGTCGAAGAGTGATGTACGAATTTTGGCTAATCTCATGAGAGCTCAATTTTTTCAGTAAATCATCATGTTGTGTGATGTATTGTGAATAGCGTGATACATTTGTATCGGCCCTAATAACCATCTCCGCCCTCACTCAGCGTTTACTCCACACCCAAACAGACACCTCAATAAATCATCTCACCCTGACACTGCTTACAGAGATGTTGAAGAATGCCAGCAACCACTCCCCCCCCTCTCCCCCATGACTTCTGGGCACATAAAGGGTGACTTCTGGGCACTTAAAGGGTGACTTCTGGGCACTTAAAGGGTGATTTCTGGGCACTTAAAGGGTGACTTCTGGGCACTTAAAGGGTGACTTCTGGGCACTTAAAGGGTGACTTCGTTGTAGCACTGAATGGGTAACTCGCCGGCTTTCAAACCTATATAAACCCCATAATGGTGGTATGATGCATGATACTCAGCATGTCTACATTCTTGCTCATCAAAATAAAAGGGAGAATGTATGGAAACTGCATCCAGTATTTAAAGGGTATGGTCAGTCTCTGTACGATCTCTGCATGTACCACCAAGTACACTGGGACGTTACCTGTACTGTAACACACCTCCATCATTTGGGTACTTTTTCCTATAGTGGATATTAAAGGGCACTACGCCCCCTGCTGAGGTATCGCCTCCTAGTGCTGAACTCATGAACCTGCACCGCCCCAGGCCCCCATTTATTGCCCAGCTGGGATATATGGATGTAGAGTGAAGGAGAGTGGCCTCTGGCTGAGATTGAACAAGTGTTTCCTCAATGAGCCCAATCCCAGCAGCCACCACTCATACCTACCGTTCCCAGAAGTAGGGTGCGCCCATGTGTGAAAGTAGTCCCAGTCTCTCCTCTATACATACCAGATACTACCCATTACAACACAACCCACATTGAGACAAACCTACTTTAGGGAACCTACTTCTACCAGATTCCCAATAATCTATTTGGAGGTTAGGAATGGAATAATCCATGCTTAATGCTGGAATACAGGTATTCATGGATTATTTGTTTATATAACATGGTTATCACATTTTCTCTTGCAATACTTGGTGAGGGACTGAGTTCATAATGTTGACTTGGTCACAAAACTGGTGCATATTTAAGGCCAGCTTGTGATATTGCATTAGGTCATTTCAGGACCTAGCTTCCTATGGCACCCATTTGAGACAGGTGCTTTATCAAAGGCTAGCAGTAGTAGAGAGCGCATGTCTTAAGCACATGCTGGAGGCCTAATTGTCACGATCTAGAAAGCTAGCTGTCACTGTCACAATCTCAAGAGCTAATATAGTAAAGTGCTAGCGGTGAATCTAGAGAGCTAGCATGTTAAAGTACTAGCAGTGAATCTAGAGAGCTAGCGTGTTAAAGTACTAGCAGTGAATCTAGAGAGCTAGCATGTTAAAGTACTAGCAGTGAATCTAGAGAGCTAGCATATTAAAGTGCTAGCAGTGAATCTAGAGAGCTAGCATATTAAAGTGCTAGCAGTGAATCTAGAGAGCTAGCATGTTAAAGTACTAGCAGTGAATCTAGAGAGCTAGCGTGTTAAAGTACTAGCAGTGAATCTAGAGAGCTAGCATGTTAAAGTACTAGCAGTGAATCTAGAGAGCTAGCATATTAAAGTGCTAGCAGTGAATCTAGAGAGCTAGCATGTTAAAGTGCTAGCAGTGAATCTAGAGAGCTAGCATATTAAAGTGCTAGCAGTGAATCTAGAGAGCTAGCATGTTAAAGTGCTAGCAGTGAATCTAGAGAGCTAGCATATTAAAGTGCTAGCAGTGAATCTAGAGAGCTAGCATGTTAAAGTGCTAGCAGTGAATCTAGAGAGCTAGCATATTAAAGTGCTAGCAGTGAATCTAGAGAGCTAGCATGTTAAAGTACTAGCAGTGAATCTAGAGAGCTAGCATGTTAAAGTGCTAGCAGTGCTAACATACTAAAGTGCTAGCATTCTACATTGTAGCATCCTACATTGTAGTATGTGTTAGCATGCTACAGTGATGGGCACAGCAGGCTATGGATTGAATTATGTTAAGTCCTAAAATATAAATGAGATGCTAGCCTAGCACGCTAAAAAGTTTCGAGCATAAAGTTGTTTTTAAGAGATGTGAAGGATAAAAGTGCATTGTCATGATTATCTTTATACGTGGAGTGCTGAAGTAACATTAAGCTATTTAAGCTGAGTTCACTTTGTGATGTTAATGACAAACACATTTACCATCCTAACCCTTTAAAGAACAACGTCTATGTGCTCAGGAAATTGATACACCGCATTAGTACCCTAACAGAGGAGATGTGTCTGCCCATGATTATCATGGTAGAACTCTAACATGCTAGCACTTTAGTATGTTCTTACTCTAGTATGCTAGCACTCTAGTATGATAGCACTCTAGTATGCTAGCACTCTAGTATGCTAGCACTCTAGTATGATAGCACTCTAGTATGCTAGCACTCTAGTATGCTAGCACTCTAGTATGATAGCACTCTAGTATGCTATTGACATGCTAGCACTCTAGATTGTGACAGTGACAGTGAGAGTTAGGCGTCCAGCATGTGATTAAGACATGCGTTCTCTACTACTGCTACAATGTAGTAGCTTATGATGTTACAGAACAGTATAATTATAGTTAGGCTCTTCAGTCAGTCATTGAAGTGAGGTCCAAACAGCACATAGCTTTTTGAATTTTGAAAATCCATTCATTAGAACAAAAGTTATGAATTTTTTATTTTTTTGACCATATTCTGAAACTCTGGGTGCGCCTTATACGCGGGGTGCGCCTTATACGCGGGAGATTACGGTACTATGATTTTCAGTGATTTCACACTAATTACACTGATTCCCTTGCCCTTTCTCACCATAACATTGTCAAACAGACTTACCCTAAGAAAAATAAACACATTTTAGCGAGATTTGACAAACTTGGTAGAAGGCCCTATATAGCCCATAGAGGCTGCAGAACACTAATTATTTTTCCACTGTTGGCCTATATAGCTTTTGGGCGAAAATAAAATACTTGTGCAAGTATCTGGGCTTAGCCATTATTATTTTCTTGTAGATATACATTTTCCCAATAATTTAGGGCCATGGCATGTGGTACAATCAGATTAACTTTTGTGCTATAGGCCTTAGAGTGCGGACATACCCAGATTTGGGGGTTTTGCAGTGAATGTTTTCAATAAATTCTCTAATTAAATAGAGTGCACCCCCCTCAACTTACCATGAAATATCAGCCTAAATAACACTCAAATTGATTAATATACACCCTAAGGATTAATTTGATACCTGGTTTGCCTACCCACTGTCAGATTTTAGACCAGTAATCATTGTACAACACCCTTCAGTGCAGAGCTACAAAGTGTCTCCTGCTGCCACCTCCCGTCAATTGGTGTCCTGCAACCTAAACTAAATACTTCACATAGCCTGTCATGGTGTACCAAACCCAAAGTGAGGCTGATTGCCGCTGGTCCTGCTGGTACCTACGTGATAGACGGCTTTGTGCACAGTGTCATAGCCACTTGACGGAAACAAGCGGAACAGCACCCACAGGAAATAGACCATTTACACATGAATTACTGTCAGCCATTTTCTCATACCATCTAGCATCTACTGTATCTATATATTAGGTTTGTGTCCTAAAGGAATTTTCTGTGTGTCCTTCCAAGGAATCAATGTATACTATTTGTCTTCATAATGCTCTAATGCAGCGATGGGGATTATTTTGCCAGAACTGTATTGTGCGCTTTTAAACCCGTATCGAACCTGTATAGTCGATGATTGGTGAGTTGCTTACCGGGGTTTTACAAATAACTCTAATCGTTATAAAGAGTAAAAATGTAAATGTGTGGTACTATAAGTTAGTTCGTGAATTATTGGGTGTATTTATGATGAATTGCACAAATCCGCCACGTGTAGTTGTACAATTGTTCAGTTTCAGCCAGATTTTACAATAACCCTTTATTTACCAACATGGTTCATCCTCTCATCATACCAGGACATTTTACCATACGATAGCAGTTTACCCCCTTAATTGTTCAAATCATCCACAGGCCATAGCTTAAACTTAGAAGAGGCATGAATTATAATGATTATTGGGTATTTATTAGTGAAGATAGTTTAAGACGTCCAAAAAGTGAGTTATAGTATTTGGTCGGCACAGTACTGTCACATGAAGATCATAGAATCGCCCTACCCCACCCTATCTGTAAAAGACGACGTTCCTACATATTACACTGTTTTCTACCTTTCAGCCCATGTCTAAATAAGAAGCTGAGAATGTCTGTAATCAGAGAAAAGTGTAAACCAAATGAGGCACCATGCCCATGGGCTTCTAACTTTTAGAGATGTCAGACCCTCAGAGGTTCATATATTTTCACAGGTTCAGACGTGCCTCAAATTTAGACTTTAATGCAGTTGCATAAGTTGAGAAGTCCCTCCACTAGTAATAGTATCAGTATATATAAAGTCATCCGCACAACACGGCCGCCACGTTTAGACCCTTTCAGTGCAGCGTGGCAAAATGACACCTTGTTCCGTCCATTTGTCGTCATTATGGATGAATGCGGTCCTCACAAGTAGCTCACCAGTGTTTTTCATTAGTGCGTCAAGAGATCATCTGGGGTCGGTCCAATGCCAATGGGTTGGTAGTGTGAATTGTTGTAGTACTGCAGTTATACGTTCACCATTGGTGAAGGGTTACCAGTAGCTTTCCTTGTCTTATACAGATCGACTGATGTGCAGACAAGTAAAGGCTTCAGGCTGCCATTACTGATTGCAATAGCTAACAAAACATTACCATTTCAAATATTGAAACACGTCTTCGTGCAAGAGGGGGAGGGAGAAGCAACCATTAGGTGATTAATCTGTGTTTACATTTGAGTCTGAAGAGTTGCACATTTCAAAAGTTGAAATGTAATATCAGAAAAGCAGGTCATTTTGATCCCTTATCTTTACTAATGCATGATGCCTTTTTGCATTGTGATTCCTGATGCAATACGGTGCTTAACTCACTTAATACCGGTACATCCTCTGACGGGCCGATACCCAATAAAGCTGTCATGATGCACCAATGCAGCGCTAAAGTGAATTACTTGCCAGTTTTCCATAACGACCCTTAAAGGGTTGTTAAGAGAAAGGCTGTAGAATGAGAATTCATAGTAAGTATAGCCTTTGAACAACTGGAATAACAGTCCTGTAAGGTAATTATAAACGCCACCATTTATAAAATAACACTTTAGGATTAGACAATGTAGCAATAGCATGGACACAAATCCTTTCCCGATTTGAATAGCCAACCGTTTCGAGCTGTAATCTCCCCTTTGAGCAAATCCTGAAAGCTTCACACTAGAAGTAAAAATGATGCTTCAATTCGTGTCTGAATTTCGGAATGAAGATTAATGTTGCAGCTCTCAGGGAAGACACAAATATCTTTAGTTGAAAAATCAGTCACCAAAATGAGAGCAGCATGATACCAAACCCACTCAGTCCATGCAATATTCTGATTACCTAGCAAGCCAAAGCGTAGAGGATTGATTACAGCATCGATTGTCACGTTTAAGCTCCGGGTTTTGAATGAGCACCGGTATTAAATAAACACTGGGGGTTAAGGGGTGTGGAAATAACTTTTGAGCATTAGAAATATGATAATGATACACGCGCCTATCTTACGCGACAATAAACGTATTAATTCTAGCCCTATGAGGATGATATGTTGCCTCCAAGCTTCGTGTTCGTATTTTTTTTTACTAGTGCCTACCACACAAGTAACTACCAACAAATTACATAAATCTGTTGATAGCAACCAGTATCCAAGCTACTCTTGGTTACAAGGGAGACATGCCACTGTGACATCATTCATGACGTCGCAGGGAGGGCCCTGAACCGTTATACGATTCAGTTTCAAGGTTGCATCGGTGAGTTGAAGAAGCAAACCACCTCTCGTCGGTCTTAAAGTTATGTTTGTTTTTAAGACACACGGATACTGAAGGAGCAATAACAGAAAAGGAAAAGGACCAAAAGGTTAGGGTGTCTCGGTTGAGATAGCTCTATATTGTACAAGGTCATTTCATAGTTGGAAAAGGCGTGCGGAGAGGACCACTTCATGTCATGGCACTTCCAGACAGGTGAATAGATAGTACAGCAACGTGATTCGCCCTCTACAGGCATAATATTGTGGAACTATATTGTGGAACTATATAACAGGCTGTCTCACCAGCTGTCCTGCTGCAGCTACTGCTATCCATGCTATGCCAAACCTGGGATTTTCACGCTTCTCTCTTAGAGAGCAACTTAATACTTGTGAAGGCTGGCATCATTGTAGCATGGTTGCAGTTTTGTGATGTATCATAATTCCTATTTCAATATTAACAGTCCTCAGTGGTTATCTGAAAACCATTAGCTGATTCGTAAATCAATGAGGTATGTACAGTGGGCAATATACCCTAGACAAAATCAGTCATACATAATATTATAAAGAATAAAAGTATTATTTTGAAAAACATTGCAGAAGTTCATTATCTGAAATTAAAATGAAAAATGTTAAGGTGATGCTCCATCATGATGGAAAATTGCAGACGGTATTTGCTGCAATTCCCTAGGGAGGCACCAGGGGTAGTCACAAGTTGACAGTTTGGCACGGTGCCAAGGCGGGAAACCGAGGGTTTGCCGCGTGGGACCGGTTTTAACAGACATGGAGCTGTTCATTGGTCTCTTGAGGGTCACGTGATGGCAAGTACCTCTGCCGTCATCTGAGGCAGGATGCTGTCAGTTGTCCTTTAAACTAAATTAAAGATTCACGATTTGAATGATGTAGCACTAGCGATTCTCGTCTCTACAGGCCCTGTTTGATTCCACCTGGAAATTCTAACTTAGATGCTTCTATAATCTGTTAATGTAAAAATGATTATTATTTCCTATCAAACACAACTTTTGTATGGTAACTCAAACCCTTCTTGTATATTTCATTACATAACATTTAATTTGCAATGTACTTTATTACTCAAATATCACTGATGAAATAGAGTGAACATATCTTGATATTGACTGAGTGTCTTCTCAATATTGCCAAATTGAGATCACTCAATGGTAAAACATAGATTATCCACACTTAAGAAATCTTTATATTCAACTCCATTCCATGTCAATGTCTTTCCTCATTAATAGCTCTCCATAGTATGATATCCTATGCCATGTATCTATTGACACTCATTTCCCCTAGTTATCAATCACAGGCACTGCTGAGAACCTGAGGATGTACAATGGTAGTCAGGGTTTGGGAAACTTAAGGCACATGAACTAACGTACAAAATCACAGATATCAAATCAATGGCAATGTGCACAACTTTAATCTGGTGTGGGCCCCATTCAGCATACTTTGAAGTATCAGTGTCAAAAGATTTGCAGAAACCCTTTGCTTATATAATGGGCTGGATTTTCTGGGCATGTACAATTGGCATTTTTCACACTTTTGTATGCTTATGCACCTACAGAATAAAAACTTATGAACCAATATCCTGCTTTCTGGTCCCAATTGGAAGGGAACACCATAACCTTTCAAATGCATGTACTCTCTTGCATATCCAACCTTAATATTAAACGAGGCAAGGGCTTTTGACACCACCTTTCTGACCTCTTGTCTACTAGCCCTTAGCCGAGTTTCATATGATTACTAAGTTTCAATTGCTATTTTGGCCTCTAGCAGATTGCATGCACCACCAAAAAACTATTCCATTACACAGCATATGCCCTATCACACCCTTCAAAGACCCCATGAGTCATATTTCTATTTACATGAAAATCTTTTGATAAATGATGAAAAAAACATTTCATGGGGTATGCTTTTCTTATATTTAGATTCCAAGAATTTGCATAGACCATCAAAACCTGTCATTTAGCCCTATTTCTGTTACAACTGAACCCCCAAAAATTAGTCATATAGTGAGACAAAAAGCAAGACAAAGCTATCCATGTAATAGAATTTACATTTAAGGTGTACTTTGATGGCTGTGACATGGTAATTACTGTTGGGGTTTTTCCCTATGGAGAAATGCATGGGATTTAGGGCTCTTTTTACCCTAAATAAAAGGGTAATCAAACTGTCTTTAACCCCACTTATAGACAGATTTCAGATTTCTTAGAAGAGGAGGGCATAGAGTAGGTATGGGGGCAGTGTGTGCCATGGTTATCTGGGCAAACATCTTTTGATATAGTTGATTTTGAAGGCCTTCCAATTTGGTTTATTGATAGGTTTAATTCCAAGATTCTCTCATAGACAAAACATTAGTCTTGCATTGGAGGTGAATGTAGGTGAGTACATAGAGGAGCCTAGTAGGCTTCTCTATGGTAAGTATCAGTAGTGAGATAGCTGGGCCCTTTAAGAGAATTGGTTTCCAATCATTTTCCATGGGAAAGGATGGAAATGTAACAAGTAATTGTAACAAGGTCACATCACCTTGGCTACACTGTCTGTGATGTTAATTGTAGGATCAACAATGACTGTCTATGGCTGGCTGGGCTGGGCTATGGTCGGAGGGGGCCATGGTTGGGGGGGCTATGGTCAGGGGGGGGCTATGATCAGGGGGGCTATGGTTGGGGGGGCTATGGTCAGGGGGCTATGGTCGGGGGGGGGGCTATGGTCAGGGGGGCTATGGTTGGGGGGCGGGGGGCTATGGTTGGGGGGGCTATGGTCGGGGGGCTATGGTCGGGGGGCCTATGGTCAGGGGGGCTATGGGCGGGGGGCTATGGTCGGGGGTATTGTCGGGGGGGGCTATGGTGGGGGGCTATGGTCAGGGGGCTATGGTCGGGGGGGGCTATGGTCGGGGGGGCTATGGTCGGGGGGGGCTATGGTCGGGGGGCTATGGTCGGGGGGGCTATGGTCGGGGGGTATGGTCGGGGGCTATGGTCAGGGGGGCTATGGTCGGGGGGGCTATGGTCGGGGGGGCTATGGTCAGGGGGGCTATGGTCAGGGGGGCTATGGGCGGGGGGGGCTATGGTCGGGGGGCTATGGTCGGGGGGCTATGGTCGGGGGGCTATGGTCGGGGGGCTATGGTCGGGGGGCTATGGTTGGGGGGCTATGGTTGGGGGCTATGGTCGGGGGGCTATGGTCGGGGGGGCTATGGTGGGGGGCTATGGTCGGGGGGGGCTATGGTCGGGAGGGTATGGTCGGGGGGGGGCTATGGTCAGGAGGGTATGGTCGGGGGGCTATGGTCGGGGGGCCTATGGTTGGGGGGCCTATGGTCGGGGGCTATGGTCGGGGGGGCTATGGTCGGGGGGCCTATGGTCGGGGGCTATGGTCGGGGGGGCTATGGTCGGGGGGCTATGGTCGGGGGGGCTATGGTCGGGGGGCTATGGTCGGGGGGGCTATGGTCGGGGGGCTATGGTCGGGTGGGCTATGGTCGGGGGGCCTATGGTCGGGGGGGCTATGGTCGGGGGGCTATGGTCGGGGGGCTATGGTCGGTTGGGGGGTACTTAGGCATGCCTCAATACTCAGAGCTGTGCTGGTAGTTGTGTTGGGAGGGGGAGGAAGACAATCAAGCAGCTAAATGTGTCCTTAATGACATAGTGGGAAAGTCATGGGCAAGTCATCTAGCCTAGGCTCTGTACCCTTGCCTCGTTTCCTTTCTGTCTCTCCAAGACATACTCTCGACTCAACTGTTTTAAAATAAACGCTCTCTTGTTTGGATTAGTTGGCTTCCAAAGTTGAAAAATGGTGAAAAAAGGCAAATTTGACGAAAAAGCAGGTTTTTTTACAGCCCTGGCATATATCCCAGAGGGGTTCCAGAGCCTCAGATATAGCTTTTTCTCATTGATATATCTGTTGTGTTAATGATTCAGAAGGTTTTTGTGTATTGTAGAGCATAAGTATTTGTTAGTGTAACATTCAGTGTAAAATGACACTCAAATGTCCATCCAACAGTAAAACTAAAACTTTCCCATATTCTAAACTAAGACAGTTAATACATTATCCTTACTCTGCTCAGAATTGAGGGGCACTAGGGTGGTTAAGCTGCCGCAAAGATTTTTTTGCTGTAGCCTGAAGTCTTCCTCTTATACCAATGAATGCATCCGTATACACATTTTTCTGTCAGATGGACATTTTGTACTTTTGCTGTCGGAAGGACAAATTTCTTAATCTCAAAGTAATGCATTTGGATGCATCCTTTATGTTTTAAATCAAGCACAGTCATCCCTTGAACACTATTAAATACCATTTGTACCATAAGTCTCCCCATACGTGTGTTTTATACACTGTAATATGAAAAAAAGTGTCCATCCAACAGATAAAGTCTGAATTTAAGGGTCATTTTAAGCTAAGGCTGTGCCGAGTTGGTGGTTCATTAGGATATGATGATCATTATTTCTTAGAGTAGGCATGCTGAACTTAATGTAGATTGATTTTAATGAGTATTTAAGCATTTTCTAGATAACTAGAGGGAAAATAGCATTTTTGACAAGAATTTTCTTTTTTTTTCACAAGATGGCTGAATTTCATCAGCCTATATCTCAAAAGTTTTTTTAACAGTGATGTTTATTCATGAGCTTACTAAACTTGTATACTGTAAGAGCTGGTAAACAAAATTAGAAGTTTCTGTGGTGTATATATTGGTAACAAAATCATATCACTGATTAAATCTGTCGGATGGACACAAAAGTGACAAATTGTTATCACACAGCTATAAAAATGGAACCGGTAGGGATAACTGTGTATATTAGTGGTTCCAAAGAGCCAAGACATTGTTCTTTCAATGTAATAAAGTGATTAATTCCTTTCTGACTTACATATTTGGGGCCTTTTCAGGGAGATTTGTACGTCCCCAGGAAATCTGGCCCATATGTGAGCCACTGTTTCACTCCATAACCTCCTAAGGGGTCATTATAATATATATAGTGGCTGTCTCCAGACAGCCACTTATGGAGGTAACCTTGATACTAAGTTAACACAATCTCAGATCAGATTTATAGCAAAATCTATATCCATAAACCAGTCCAAGTATCCGTTGTGAGATTGCAGCTGAAAGGTAACAGGCAGCACAGTGCTGCCGCCTGGTGAGCTAAATGTGAACGATCTGTTTCCTCCCGACCACCACAACAGTGGTAGACCTAACCCCAGTAACCCCTTAGGAACCACATAAAGATACATTGATATTTTTAATATATATACAGCCCTGGAGACTAACACATTGATGCTACTTTTTATGTCATGCCTCACATAAGGCCAGTATGATGTATCTCATGGTGGTAGTACAGAATATGGCCACAAGGGATCTTAAAGCCTTGGGACATTCAGCTGTCCGTAAAGAGTCAAGGACGCAGTGTTGGTGATGGAGTGTTCGGGGATTTAGTGCGGAAAATGTTTGTCACCAAAACACTTTGTGGGGAAATGGGCCCTGAAACAATGATAGACGATGTAGCAGGCCGACTGAGGTTTAAATTGTAAAGCCTATGACTAACCCTTTTATGTATCTATAAAGGGCGGCAAGACGCAAACGTCTGACATTTATAGCTAGGCCTACACACATATATAAGCTCATGCCCAAATAACAATTCCGTCCTACCTGACCTCTGATGACCTTGAGCCCATCCCAAGGTCAGATGCGAGCTAAGGTCAACAGCGGAAGTAGCGGACGAAGTGTCTGATGGGTCCCCTGTGTACGATCTAAGATGGCGGCAGCGGAAGAAGTGAGCGATAATTGAGGGAGATGTGACGTCTTAATGATGGTTACCATGGAAACCCTAAAAGGATTAAGTAACATTCACTGTTAGGAGTTTGTGTTTTATAACAGAAACGTTTTCGCTAGAACCACAGTAGAACGTACATGATTCAAAAGTACAGTGAGTCTTATTGTAGAGGAACAAGTTTGTATCAGTATAAACATGTGTACAATAAGTGGTCCTGTATAATTACTCTCCATACACTAGTCCCTAGGCCAGCCAGTCACGAGGAGTACATAATTATAGTGAACTACAAAGGGTTTACCAAAATAGCCACCTGTAGTGTCTGCCAGTGGAGGGCAGCAGTATAACCATTTGCTCAGTATGTATATTTTTATAGTGATACCTTAATCTGACATTGTCCCCAGAGCTTATTAATGAATTGCAATATGTGAATCAAGTCAATAAGTTCAATCTAGCCTTTTGCACACAAGATAATGTATAATGAATGTTATCTGAGAAAGAAAATAGGAACAACCAGTACTTTACACGGACAACACCATATCTGTGGTTAAAATTGTATATACAAGTGCTTGGCCTCTGACATTGAAGCTAACATAGGCCTACCTGCTGTTAGGTTAGTCTGGTGTTAAAACTGACTGACTATGAAATGGTTTGGTTAAGATGAGTTTCTACTTCTCTCACCCTCGAAAATGGAACTCCACTGGAGTTGGAGTTTTGTCATCATTAGGCATGTATTGTTTGTAGTATTAATGCATGCAGGGAGTGCACACATAGATAACATCAAATATCACCTCAATAATAGAGTATCTATTGGTGTCTTTTGTACCTATAAATATACAATACCTTTGTTGTAGATTAACATGACCTCTTGCTGTAATTCTACATACATAGTTTCTGTGAATTTACAGCAATACTTGCTGGAACCTCATTTGCCAGTGAAAGATTCTGTAAATTTGCAGTATATCTTATTGTTCATTTACAGCAAACATTGCTGTTCATTCACAGAAAATATTACTGTTTTTTTTTCACACAAAATATTTCTGTAATATTACAACACATTTTGCTGTTTATTTACAGCTGTTTCTGTAGATCTGATTGATCTTGCTCTATGATCACAGTGGTTGTTACTGTATGATTACTGTAGCTTGTGTTGTAAAATTACAGTGACTCCCCTCCTGTAGATTTACAGCAAAAGTACTGGAACCAAAGTTGCCAGCAATATTTGCTGTAAAATAACCCTGGCTACTACCAAGTGTGTTGGTAGATAAAAAAACAGAAAAAAGAGCATAGTGGAGTTGGGGTATAACTGCGAATGGACAGAAGGATCCTATGCAGTCATAGATTTCAGGGTGATTAGGTGGGAACTCTAAAGAGGCCAAATCCAGTAACCCTTCGTTACATATGTTCAACACTCAAAACCGCTCATCCAGGGTAGAGGAGGAGTCCCTTCTATTGACTGCTTGCTGTATACCACACTGCTATGTAATGGGTTAATGCGTCAGCCAAAATAATGATAAATACTCCCTCACATAGAGACAGCCACTAGCATTAGCACCGACATAATTTACTTATATATGATGTATGGTAAATGTATGGTGTGTAAATGAATTGGGAGCCATAACAAACTCCAGACCTAGGTTATTGTGTATATGCTAACTCATTTACTCTACATCTCCCTCTGGATTTGGTCCTACCTTTTATGGGCGACATATTGCCTTAGGTCTCACATGTAGACATGATGTATTAACACAGACATGGTAAGTAACTCTTTCCAACACTGGCGAGTTACTCACCAACACTGGTGAGCAACTCACTTGTGATGTGTTGATACAAATCAACACATCACTCAGACCAGGCCAAACAGAAGGCCGCAGTGCATTCAGATATCTATACACGATGTGAGGCTTAAATAGCTAGTGGTAGGGTTTAATTGGTAAGTGGTGTGGGAGTGATACATTATGTCAATGAGCATGGGATATTTTGCATCGTATTCACCGAGGTGAGGCTGTCCGGAGTTGAATGCGGACAGGCCTCGCCAAGGTGAATACAATGCAAAAATATCCCATGGGAATTGATATTTCCATGTCATGGTCTACAGGGTTAAATTGCTATTTTTACTCAGTTTCAAAGTGCCTGCATCTTGTTTACTTCCGCCATCTTCACTGAAAACCCTTGAGATCTTTAAACTCGTCAGATTGAGGACCTATAGTCATCAGAAGAGGAACAGACAGGGGGCAACACCTTACAGGGAGTGAAATCCCTCAGTCTACCTCTCCCCAGTATGAGTCTATGGCATCCTGTTAACAATATGTAACAAATACACTAGGTGGCAGGTATGTGCCACTTTTGTTTGATGATCAGTCCTTCAGTTTTCAACTGAAGGTCTTCACCGCTGAGGACTTTAGGTGCTCAAGTTGACGATACCCAAATCTACAGCTTTGGGTAGTCAGATTGAGACCCCAGGTATTCAGCACCAAAGTTGTCACTCCAACGACATTATGTAATCAGTTTGACTAGCTTGGACGAGTGTATTGACCTAAACCCATCAGGTTGATTACCCTGGCTGCTCAACCTGATGACCTAAGGTTGTAGATTTGGGTATTGTCAGTCTGACGACCTTGGGGCTTTCAGACAGGGGGCAACACCTTACAGGGAGTGAAATCCCTCAGTCTACCTCTCCCCAGTATGAGTCTATGGCATCCTGTTAACAATATGTAACAAATACACTAGGTGGCAGGTATGTGCCACTTTTGTTTGATGATCAGTCCTTCAGTTTTCAACTGAAGGTCTTCACCGCTGAGGACTTTAGGTGCTCAAGTTGACGATACCCAAATCTACAGCTTTGGGTAGTCAGATTGAGACCCCAGGTATTCAGCACCAAAGTTGTCACTCCAACGACATTATGTAATCAGTTTGACTAGCTTGGACGAGTGTATTGACCTAAACCCATCAGGTTGATTACCCTGGCTGCTCAACCTGATGACCTAAGGTTGTAGATTTGGGTATTGTCAGTCTGACGACCTTGGGGCTTTCAGTGTTGGATTTTGAACAGCCATTGAATATGGACACATTGTATTCCATTGAATATGACATGTCCAGTACTGTTCTATAGTGACGTTTGTATCAGCCATGACATAAATCATCAGGTCAGCACGCTGGGTGAGGGGAGAGTATAGTACATGCCAGGGTAATTTGTACACAATGCCTGCTAGTACCAGTCAGCAGTAATATACCATGTCTAGTTTCAAAGTGGCAAAATTCGCGGTTGGTCTAAGTGTGCTACATTGGTTAGTATTTCCCCATTAAATCAAAGCCCTGGGCTGAATATTTAAGTTAAGAGAGATTGTGCAGTTGTGTGACCATCTCGGTTCATATCGCCTCACACATGTTGTATCACTATGGTACATATTACAGACTCATCTAGACAATGCCTGAGGAATATACCCATTCCATATACTACTCACTCAGTGTCAATTCAGTGTCAATTTGCTGTACCACTTGTATAACTCAATAATCCATCTAGGACCATCTTATCAATGCCTAACGAAGATATCTATAATGCTCTTAAACATTGTCATTTTCCTATACTACTTATATTGCCTCAATGGTCCATGTAGGACCATCTAATCAATGCTCGAGGAAGATATCCGTTTCATATACTACTCAGGTGCATGGTTTCATTTTTCTATACTACTTGTATTGCCTCAACGGTCAAGGTAGGACCATCTGATCAGTGCCAAACAAAGATAGGCTACCCTATTTACCTACTTAATGCGTAGTATGTTTTGCCTATGCTCCTGGTATCAATTTTGCTCTATTGTCTATAAAGGGATATCTAATCAGTTCCTGAAGAAGATACACACATCATTTACTACAAATGTCATTTTCCTATATTACTTATTTTTCTTAGCGGTCCATGAAGGCCAATTTAAATATCAACACCAGTCCTGAGGAAGATACCCATTTCGTATACTTCTTATACAGTGCCATTTTCCTATACTACTCACACTGTCTCCACAGTCATGTTAAGCCATTGGGATAGTGAGGGAGGGTGGGTCGTTCTCTTTGTAGGCCTTACATTTCACTTTCTTATCCATTGGCAGTATTATCATTACCAACTCAACACTCTCAAACGGAGAAAGCAATCTTCCCTGAGATACCTTCATTGCAGCAGTTTTGATTATCATTTTAGTGTATCATCTTAATACCAGATGGCAGCACTGGTACGCTGGATGGGTGGCGCTGTTGTAGCTGATTCCCCGTCAGCCTAGAACGGTAGCCACTGTGCAGTGTTGTCGGCGCACGGAGGGGTCTGTGCCGGAGCAGTTTAAGTCCCTCAGTCCCGGACTGACTCCTGCACAGGGCAGTGAGGCACTGGAGAAAGGCATTAATACTGGGCGCTTTACACCCCACATTAACTTTACACATTAAGGGACATATAGGAGACCAATATGATAGCCCAAACCTTGGAGGTAGGGAGGGAGTTCTAGGGGTTGTATTAAGACACATGGACAGGCCATGAGAGCTCTAGTGTCACCATAGTACCAGTGAATGAGTGACATGATGGTTGACTCTACACCTCGGACGGTGTGTGTGACTGCAGTACAACTAAGGACCCAGCACGTTGTTAGTCACACTGCCACCCTCCTCCTGCCGGTGCACATTGTCTCTCCAGCCTGACCTATCTGAACTTAAACCCATAGGTGCAGGCAGTAACGAATTGCCATAAGGAGGCCTATACCAGAGCCCATCCAGCAGCCCATGCTGTCTCTACACCAGGACACTGTACCAGGACACATAGACTCAGTAGGGCAAGTTCACATCCCAGTCTTAAGCAGGCCTCTAGTAGAGTGTCCCACAGCCTACCAGAAGGGGGAGTGGCAGAAGAAGGTAGGATGTAGAGTACAGTGTGAGATTACCAGAAGTACAGTTCAATATCATAGCCCCACGTCATCGAGGCCTACATAATGGGTATGTAATCTTATTTCTTAAATATATGCTCACTATTAACAGGTGATTTATTGTCTCAAATGCTGGCCTCAGTCGATTTCAGCATCACTATCCGACTGGTCAGGAGTAATTCTGGTGCACAAAATGTAGTTCATTGCACCCCTGGCATAGCATAGCAGAAGACTGTAAATAGGCTCATAGGAGTATTGTGTAATGTTATAATGCTGTAGTATGCCATACACTTCAATTGTACATCATGGCAACACAAGGGTACACTGGATTTGAACAGTATGAAGCTGGGGCAAGATAGGCACGGTGTGGTGTTGTTAACATTGTCTATGTCAGTCAGCTCCATAGCATCCTCGTCCCAACCCCTCATAGTCAGTGTGTATTGAATACATACACAATATCTCCTACACAACTACATAACGAGATACGAGATTGCCAAACCAACCTACAACCCTTAGCCCAGTGGTAGAAGATATAAGCTTGTTTGGCACCGTGTTACAGACACTATCGTCAGTCCTTGTGTATTGATTGAGTGGGTCCATGGCCAATGAAGCGAAACCACCACACGCCATAATCAATGCACTCTGTTGATGGGCAGAAAACATCTATATATCTACTTCTTAAGTACAGGTAGGGCAAGAAGCAGGCCTACCTGTCCATCTAAGGAGTAAGGTCAATTTTGGAGAAGTAAAAGCCACTGATCCCTATCTTTAGTACTTGATAGGAAAACAGTTCAAAATCCCATCTTAAGTACTAGTTAACAGGATTACTAAGCCCCATATCTCCTTTTTTTAAATACATGTGTAACAGACTACGGCCCATGTATGATATGAGCCGATCTATGATATATGTGGATATATATATACTGGGTGGATCTGGGTCATACTGTCACAATAGGGGTATGGTTGCCTGGTGTTCTACATTGCAATATGTATAGTACATGGCCTCGTTGTTGTTGTTGTTGTTGTTGTTGTTGTTGTTGTTGTTAGAGTTTATTTGCCTAGGTGGGAAGGTAGAATTAGTTGGACCCTCAGCTACATAGGAGTTCAATCATTTCCTATGTATATATAAAGAAAGTGGGTCTTTGTTGGAGGATTATATAACAAAATCTGCCCTGAGTTCTTGACCTACTATCCTGCCATAACCTCTAAATGGTAGAACACATGTACATAGCATATATCACTGTCGTGGGCTAAGGTATTATTAGGATGAGAAAGTATACATAATTATGGATAAGGTGTTTTCCCAGTTTCCTAACACTTATAGGTGAAGGTTCCCAGAGTAGCATATTATGTTGCCCTGTGTTGTGTCCACTTGCTCAGCCAAAAGCTAAAACTGTCCTAAACAACAATTCACTACATGGCCTTGCACCACTACAGGTTCCTGTTTCCATCCATCATTCGAGCAAAGGGCTAGATTCCGGGCAAGATTTTAACATCAAATTTAGGAGTTACCTGGGCCTATAGAGTGAAAATTTGCTCTACCTCATTTACTGTGCCGATACTAAACAGTCACGGCCCGATAACCATGCGTGACGTGAGTCCACATTGTTATGGTCCACAACACTCTCACATATTCCTGTTTTCCTCTCGTTTTTTTCCTTCAAATTACTCTTTTTAACCATATAATAGCAGCACGGAAGTGTTATTGTGACAAGGAAACAGATTGTAGGTTAAAACGTAGATACTTGTGGAAATTCCCATCTTCCAACGTTTGAACTTGATTGGCTGCTCATATGGAGAATGTGTGGTCACCATCCTTAATTCAGATCAGTGGAAAATGTATGTATCATTAATCCATACAGGATGATGTAGTGCTTCATGGTGCTCTTGTTGGAATGATGCTTGAGTACAACACTGTGATGCATTCATGTACCAAGTCAACCCTGTAGTGTGGATACACAAATGAAAGGTAATTTTGATGCAATAAAGCTTACTCATCTCTGCTGGGTGAAGCTTTATATCATGCATCCTGTTTGCTCACTAAATTAGACCCTGAAGCGTAAGTGCTCGTGTATTGCCAGGGGGCATATACAGTAGCATAGAACTACATAACAGTATGTAGGTCTATGACAGTAGAAATAAGGTACAAATGGATTGTCGTTCAGAAGTATAATATGGCTCCCCAGACTGTCCATGCCCTATAAATATAACGTGGAATACCTGTGATACTTTTATCTGATCACTAGAATATTGAAACTGTGAATAGCACTTTCATAATACGCAGGCACATTTATAGGTGAGCCTGAGAAGAGAATTTACATCCTACCAGCTGATCTAAGGTCATTTATAGGTACTTGTAGAATCAATGCATCCAACACGATCCTTGTCTATTGATTGTAACATCAAAGGTTACAGGTACACATTCCCATAGAGTATACCACACCAGGTATAAGGAACAAACACAAAGACATGTAGGGCCGTTTAACATGTGTGGTTAGGAAGTGAAAGTTGAGGCCTCCCAAACATTTTACCCTTTAACTCTTTCCAGCCGGCTAGTGCATTAATGCACTATCAGGTAAAACACGGCTTGTGCATTTATGCACTATGAGGAGGGCATTTATAGTATGTAACAGCATTGTCCTTGGCCCCATAGATATTTGTTTTCCATGAATAATACCAGGTATGATGGTATCAAATGAAAGGGAATTACATATAAATTCCAAATCAGTCATTTTCTAATGCATTTCACAAAGATTGGTTCTTTCTCCACGGTCACTCTAACCCTATGTATCAATATGACTGGGTTTGGGACCTCAATCTGCCGTATTCTAGGCACTTTTAACAATTTTAGAGCCGGCTGGAAAGAGTGAACACATTCAGTGTGTATGTAAATACGAGTAGCCTACATCCTTTATTGATAGACAAGCACAACCAGGATCATGTAAATTATGCGTGAAGTGTCTGTATGGTCTGGCCTTGCACTGTCTAGCCGTTTAACCCTTAAAGTGCAACCCCGTCGCCTACATAATAATTATGTCGAAATACAGTTAGCATATTGTAGTTTGTGTGGTCAAGTAGCAGTATAGTCGATTGCTTTTGCTTTGAACAAAGTCAGAGGCTAGATAGTCATTATTGTCATATGATATTAGACTAATTTATTTGGTGATCTGAGTTGATATCTTTACATATCTATACACGGGGGTAACCTTAGATTGTGAACGTTGGTCTTTGCCCTTTTGCACCCAGTATTACCTACTTGGACCCAGCCTCTTGTCGGCCCGATCAGTATACCCTTTAACCCTCTGCCGTTTGGATACATTTAATCATGAGTCCTTAAGGTATATATGTGCTTCAGGTAACCCACTCTACCTTAACATGTACACAGGGACAACCCCTGAAATGAAATATTTTGGGCCCCTTCAGAAAATAGAACATAATTCTTGGCATGCTCACTAGGCCATACCCAGTGTCTTCACCCAGAATAAAATACATGTTATAAAGGAACGCACACACAAAGAAATATTTACCGTACGAACCATTATCTTATCATTGTGTGTATACATATTTAGGCCTAAGTATGCGCGTTTTCTATTGTTAAATGACAGTGGCCCGGGTGATATATTATGGTGGTTTGAGATGGTTATAGGGGTAAAGAGATAACATATCACATCACTCTGATAAGGATATGAATAATAATAGAGGTTATTAGATAGGTAAATAGTCAGCAGATGACAGTTCACGTGTCAGTAATTAACTGGGTATTTCAGTACCTAAATGCCCATTTGTTGTCATGGTACATAAATGCAGCCCTGGTGGATTTCCTGTTAGGGCTTTTCATACATCTTGCTGACTCCTTAAGTTTGAGATTTGGTAAGATGGTGCAGTAAAGGGTGAGTTAATGGTCATTGTTGAAAAGTTGGTGCAGTATGAGTATGTATGTTGACACATGAACAAATACATAAGGGCATGGGACTCCATGCTGTATCCAATGGTTGGTTGATATCAATGATCACTGTTAGCATAAAGATGTCAGAACCACATGTGACGTTTGCAGTATCAACAGGGTCTATCTTAAAGTATACATGAATAGTGGTTTTCATTAACACCCATAGACAGGGAGAACGTTTGACTTCATTCCCCCAGGACCTTTGTTGAGTGATGTGGTTGCTCTTTGTTCTTGAGTTTTACTATGGACGGTACTATGGACATGCTTTAATTTCTCTCGGGTGAAAACTAACATCTTTATAGGCTACCTTTCAGAGAGTTTTATGATAGAAACGACGCATTCAGGTGTTCTCATTGTTCTCATTAATGCGAGCGCTTTCCTGCTTATTATTAAATCAAATCCATATGTGCCATTGTATTTTCATTTTGTGAGGCCCAGGAAGGGGATTTCCATTCATACCTTTCATATAGATGTAATAGTGATAAAATAACTTGAAAAGAATAGAGTTGGAAGAAATTCCAATATTCATGATAATACCGGACACAAAAGGACGTATTTGCCTTGAATATTCATGGAGGAATTTTCCTCTTCATAATAGTTATCTCCTAAATGGCTGGAAAATTTTGAGCGCATTATGTTTTCTCTTGTTTTAATGTAACACCTTTCCTGAAGGCATCGTTGCTGCATTTGTCTATCATGCTGGCTGAGGGGACATTACTTAAGAATCCTCATGATACATTAGCACACTGCACGCGAGTTATTCACGATGCTTTGTTTCAAGATTATGGTGCCAAATGAGCATAATATCCTAAAGCATCCTGTCGTTCTTAAAGGCTTCAGGGAAACTGGAGGGGGATAACAAGGGAAGTTGTGAATGAAACATGAGGTGCTGGAGAGGTGTTGGCTTTCTGATCGTTAAATACAAATATTTTATAATTATGCGCAGTTATACACTCTAACCCTTCTGGGAAAGCATTGTGCTTTGATACCATAATGCTCCTATAGCAGATCTAGTGATGCAGTCCTGTCGGGTAACTTGCCAATGCTGCTTGCATCATGCCGACCCTGTAAGATTGAGTCACCCCCAAAAGGTCTGCACATTTATTATAAATGCACAACTGACAACTGCAGGTCCATTTACCAGGGTAGTTACTTGCCGGCACTGCATTAGTCTAATGTGGCTTTAAATATTCATCATGCTGTCCCTTAATGTTTACTATAAGACTTTCTTCGAAATACGTAGAAGACGTATTTTGAGACGCATGCAACATCTACAGTTTCATATATTCACCTGTTCACTCCAGCTGAAAACGTCCAGGCAATATCAGATAGAGTTTAACTTTTTCATATACATAGCAGTTTTATAGATACCTTACAAGGAAACATCTGGTCTTTCCCATGACTATAACTCAGAACTGTATAGAGAATTTAGAATTAGTTTACAAGTATATTATTTTCTAGACTTAAGCAGTAATTATCCATGATTATGAAGTGCTATCTATGTACAATCTAAACATATGTGATAACACTAGGTCCACAAATGTATCAATTAGCTATCTCTCTTTTGGCTTCATGTCTAAAAGCATCCTATCCATGTCTTATTATGATGAGGCCATGCATTACTTACCTATCATACAGATTATGATATAGTGTACCATGTCGACCCTCCCCTCCCTAGGTGTATCAATCTATATATGATTGACTTGATGCATTAAAGGGTAAATCATTGTATTCATGGAAGTTGTATTTCCTCCAGTAGTCAATAAATGTACCACTCTAATCCCAACTATCCACACCTAAAACTATAATATTCAGTTCCCATTTTATACAGGGAGTTTTGGCTGATAAAATCTCTAAAAATCAAATTATATCAAAAACAAGGAGAGTGTATTGTAGTGAGGTCTGTTCACATGGTAATATAGGTGCCGGTGCTTGTGGCATTATGTAAGGGAACGTGCTATTCTGTGCAGAGACCAGGGATGAATACTTCATGTAATTGTACTGAAAGCTTTCTAAAAATATCACCCTGCTGTTCTCGTTCTAGAATTATATTAGGGAGTAGCTGTTCATTGTGGATAGATGTTAGAATAAAAAGAATAAAATCCGCCCTTTTGAGCAGAAGTATGGATGCCTTTCCCTGTTCAATAGAGGCGGGGACGGGGTAGATGATAACTCCCCTACCTTAGCATGACAGGTGTGTTACAGGTAGGTAGGCCTAGTGTTTTTTACTATATAATCATGGAACTACACATCACTCAGGGAGGCTTACTATTAACCCAGTATGGGCAGCAGATTGACCTTTATAAACGTAATTTCAGCACTGATAGTAAATCGGGAATAATGTTGTATTCGTGCATTACTTTGCCTTCAGACAAGTTATCTGCTCTTCCTATACACTTGTACATCATGCAAACAAATGAGGAGGGGGAGTATGAAGCAATAGGTCACCATGCCATCCTTAAAGGGTCAATATGTGTTGGTTATATAACCATGGAGTATTGTGTCATACCTGTCTCAGGTTAAACAAGGCGTGTTTTTCCATAGAGGATACCTCATTGTGAATCCCCTAAATAGTAACCAGACCTCCAAGTGTAAATCAGTCAGAGTTGCTTATTCATAGCAGTACGGTGCCTTAGCCAGATGCCATGCATGTCAGCTGAAATGCTTTTCAGCTGACATGCAGAACTGACGTTCTTTCACATTATGATTTAAAATGCTATACAATGTAGTCACTTTGATGCCCTGTAGTTACCTTATAGACACATAAGTGCAGGGTACAATACACCTCCCATTGTACCCTGCCTACATCCAGGCATCTTATTGATTAACATGTTATATAATGCATGTCACCTGAGCATTACCAGCATATAAAGGTAACATACAGGTGTTAAAATTATTGATCAACATCAATAACCAATGCGAGGTGGAACATGAGGCTGGGGTGCAATATATGTGGTTGTGGTGGAACAGGTATAATAGCACTGCCACTGTTAACCAAGCCACTCCAAAGAAAGTTTGTTTCTCAGCATACAGACAGACAACGCTGGCACATCTTCTTGAACCTTGAACAAAAAGAAATATTCAGTATGCTGTGAATCTAGGCTGATGGTGGAAATGTCTTATCACTCTCTCGATTCCTGATGTAATACAGTCAAGGTTTGATAGCTACAGCAGGATAAGTAGAGAAGTTAGAAGGAGATGAATCAAATGCTGGAGAGTATGTCCTGGATCCAGGTCACTGCTGTTTGGTGGTGCCCTGGGAGAGGGATCTGCCTTTTGCATGGTGTGGGTAGTATGTAGGAGGATGCTGGACCTCCCTCACACACCCCCTCCGTCCCCCTAGGTACATAATTAATGCTCCATACAGTATGATGTACACAGCTCATGAGAAACACCATAATATGTCTTTACTTCTTTAGGTCAGGATATTCTCCCTTTCATGTTTGATGTATGGATGCTCCATTAATGAGGAACTTGTCAGAACAACATTCTTGCTTCTTGTCCACCGTTAAGAGTTGATACTTATGATAGGCGTGATATAACAAAGAAGTGCTGACAATTTACTCGCTGGTATGGCGTTGGTAACGGAAGATGTAGAATTGAGCCATCACTCCATCCTTGATCCCATGTCTACCACAAAAGGAGTACCTCACCAGATTGATTCTAATATTGAACAGCTGAGCAGAACACTTTATCGTATATAATCTGATAGATGACTTAGAAACTTAAAATCACCGTCCTCATTATTGAGGGCTTCATGAGGACTCGACACTCATGTATAAGAGTGCGACCTGCATAACATTAATCATGTGTTATTAAACCCATGAATACTGCAGTAAAGGAATGTGAGAAGGGTTTATTTGAGTAGTGTGGAACAATGGGGTAAGGTGCACGGAAGATAGGAAGGGAAAAGATGGGGTACAGCAGCAAAACAGATGGAAAGAAAGGAAAGAGCAGCAATGGCCAAGCATAGAAGAGACAAAAGATGATAATGATTCAGGAAAATTACATAAAATACACAGTAATAGCATTAAGTGATTGATAAAGGCTGCCTTTATCAAGTTGTGATATGATACCATCTGTCTGATTTGAATATAAACTGTGTTGTAAAGAGGTTGTAGACACGGATGGTGAATTAGTGAGAGTTAATTTTGTGGCATCTTGGTGTTTAACTTTCCTATTACAAACCTCCCTCCTGCAGCTGTGCCCCACTAATAGCTGTCAGTTCTATATACTGTAGTGATGGGTAAGTCATTGAAGGACGACATGATGCCACATGGTGCTGTCCAGGTGTTGCCATGATACACCAGCATTGTGCCGACATTTGGGTAAGCCGATAGGGTACATGCCGATAAAGTACAAATGAAATCTATGATAGAAACCATGGCAGGAGGGAATTTCAGGGCAAAGTGTGACACGGGGGACTATCGGCTGATAAGGGACTTAGAGTGAAGAGAAAATGAGAGTAGACATTATTTACCCATATAGCTCTTAGTCTAGTACCTCCTCCCTTCCCTATATATATTGGCTATAACTCTACGTACCCATCCTCCGATTGACCGCCCCTCCCATAGACTGTTACCAGGTACCTAATTGGCTATTCTACTCACCTCCTAAATAATTTACCCTATCACTGACAATGACCGATGGAACAGGGTCCTGGAAAAATAACCATTTAAACCTACAAGGGCAACATGATTGTCGTGATTTCCTACACCAGATCAATACCTGCTATGTTTTAGTCATGGTGCGTGAATGCAAACCTAGCAATTCGTTGGACAGGGCTGCGTGCTCCTATCATATCTAGATCTATCGAAATGAGTGAGTAATAGATGTTTAACGCCATTTCGACAGCTAATGTCATATTCATGGCAAGAACTACATTACACAATGTAACAGAGGAATGTGTCAGTGCCCACGCATATGTGCACCACACACATCCTGAGGGGATAGGAAAGAGGAGATATAGACCCTTTTAAGTGGGCTAGGGAAGCCCTCTATACCGAAATGAGTTGATATACTAACCTGAAGGGAACTGCATTTTGTTTTTGCATAATGGTGCCAAATTTACCTGAAGCCACCAGGCATCATGCAAACACTAAAGGTTTAAATTCTAATGCATTTAGTGTGAGTGTTATTGATTGTGCCCCGTCATGCTTCCCAGGTTCAGCATAGGCACTGCACATTATGCACATAACTTGCACTGTATATCTTGGGATATGTAAGCCTTAAGTTTGTGTCGAAATGTCTGGATGCAGCCTCTCTGTTGTGTAGTATTGTAACTGTAAGAGGTGCATGCATACATTATGACGATGCTCCTTGGTTCATACTCCTCTCTTTTCTTCTCAATACACCGTAATAGAGAGTTATTTACAGTGCCAGCTTGGCATGGTGTTGTAAATTAAAGCTGGCGCGTAACTCACCAGCACTGCATTATGTGTACACAGATATTGTGCATATCATGCGACCCTTACGAAGATTACCTCGAAATCTAGGTCCTATAATAATGCCCAAAGCCCAATGCCCAAAGCTACTCCAAGGAGATAAAGGCCTTGGGTTAGAGGTGAATGCAAGTCTACCTTCAATTTTCAAATATCAGACCATTGAATTATTCACCGTGCTCTGATTGAAGTGCTGATACAGAGCCCTGTGTTAGTGATGATTTCATTCCACTCATATAATCTGACACTTGGCTGAGGACACGATCGGTTATCCCATTATAGACATGAAATAAGTCTACTACTTCTATCCCTTATATTTCAGCCAGCCTTCCTCACATTGCACTTTAATGAACTTCTGTAAATCTGCCAGCATTTTCTTAGAACCCAATTGAAGGTGTAATTTACTGTGACCCCGGCATCACCTCCTCCCTTTTCCTGCTGGAGGGGGGGGGGTTAAAACACTACCAATTGAGTAAATTTATGGATAGCATGCATGATGTAGGACCGTTCGCCAAAGGCAGATTTATGATTGCGACGCACATTAGGTGCTTTTTTGGCCAAATCTAGATGATAGCATTCATTTAAAGGTACGATGTAATCCTAGGGTCACAGTGTCTGGTCAACAGCTGGTCAGGTGAAGTTTTTCTCCCCTTTGTTACTCAGACGCAGTCTGCTAAAGTTGCTACATGTATTCCTCAGTGAAAATTCACTATGTGAATCATGAGTATTCAACAAAGATCAAATTGTGATTATTTCAGAGACAGAGCTTGCATTGGACCAAGTTTGCATATATCGCTGTTATGTCGGGCGTTCTACCTTTTCCCTACCTCTATTCTGGACCTGGTCAGTAGAGGTAGGAGTAGAGCCTTATATATCTACCCAGGAGCGGTTTATACATGGTGACAAGGCCGTGTGAGTGGTAACATTTAGGCTGTCTCAGCACGTAACAAAGACGGATAATAGGTGCTGAAAATAACCACAGATTAGCCTGGGCCTGGGCTTTAACGCACCCTGCCCTCCGTATTGGTAAGATGAATGCAGTAGTGGTAGGTAACTCACCAAAATGCTGCATTCATTTATCATTTCAACCTTCCATGGTTGGTGCATTGTCAAATGCATAATGGTACAATGTATCAATATAATTATTTTCCTTGTAAGTTACTCAGGAGCCTTTTGCATTGGCGCGTTGCTGGGTGATACCATTAACACGACCGTGCGGCGTTCAGATATTCCGTCCTTAAGGGGTTATCAGGGGATACGTTCTCTTAGTGAACAAGTAGCTAATGGATATGTCATGACGAATGACTGTTATCCAACAATAACATGCAACGAGGGGGGGGGCGAGTTGCATGTTATTGTTGGATAACAGTCACAAGTCATGACATATCCATTAACTACTTATTTTATTACACGATAATCAATAGATAATCAATAAAAAAATCAATAAATTCAAGTTGAAAACAAAAATTGTTCCCCCTCCCAAGGACTCGAAGCCTGCCATAGTGTGTGTACACGATCAGTAGACACAGCGACAAAAAATATACGCCCGGACCGGGACTCGTCCTGCCTACCTCTAGAGGCTAAGTGACACACCTCCGGGCCCGGCTCGGATTGAACGCGTCCCACGTCTCGCGGTTATGGCAGCAGACAGCCCGCCGTCGTCGCCATTATGCGAGCAGTAGCGACAAAGCTGGAGGGGGGGGGGGCACAACCCAGACTGCCGGGGATTTTCACACTTTGAATGTATAGTAGTTATATGTGAGTACCCTCCCCGGGCTTTGTATCATATCAAGACCTGGTTCTAGCCAGCCACTTCGCATCAGTCCCTGTGGTGCACTGCATAGGGAGTTGGATTTGGGATCTGAGACTGCAGGTTCGTCCCCTACCCTGGCAATGAAAAAGTTCGTAGGTTTTAACCTGTAACATATGACATTTAAGGACATGTAAGGAGGCATGTTATCCATGGATAGCATGCCTCCTTACATGGATAACATGCCTCCTTACATAGATAATATGCCTCCTTACAATGGTCATGGTGTGCAATATCGATAGGTATGTGCATGGGAATATCCAGAAAAGGCACCCAAAATCACAGAAGTCGTGTAATAATTCCATGTAATACTCCGGCCCTGGACTGTCTTTACCTGTGTGGTTTAGCACAAACTTACATCTCATTTAATGTAACATGACAGGCCAAGGTGACTACTGTTACAGTGGCATGTTCACTAATACAGAACCACATGTGTGTATATATATATATATATATATATATATATATATATATATATATATATATATATATATATATATATATATATATATATATATATACAGCAGGCACCTAGCATAGCATAGAGCAGTATAAAACTTATGATAAATCATAATGCAGAGGATATAATTATGATTATCCCAAATTGTATTTTGAAAAACGACGAATTATAACAGAACTTATTGCTGTTTTAGTGAATTATCCGAATGAAAATGCAGATCTCCGGATTAAGATGATTGACTGACAACAGAAATTGAATACTGAGATTCCGATAAATCAATATTTACACCATGCATGCTATAGGTTGGGAGCTTATAGAAAAGGGGTTTGTGGTATGAATATCTAGTCTGCCGAGAACCCTAGACGATGCACATATCGTGGTAGAGAAAGGTTTACCAAGTATGAAGGAGTTTTCTATTATAAACTGAGACCTATGCCCTGGTGTTATATTTTCCAATAAAATGAGTTTGTATATTATATATGAAACAATTCTATTATTACTAAAGTTTGACTTTTTTCTGTAATTTCAGGATTTTACGTTTGAGGCGCTTCCCACAGACGTGATAGAGTTTGAGGTGAAGGATAAGTTTGCTAAGAGTCGTCCTACCATCAGCCGCTTCCTGGGCAAGCTTACCGTGCCTGTACAACGCCTTATAGACAGAGCTAACCAAGGGTAAGGAAGCTTTACACTTATCAGTTTTCTTGTATATTACCAATTACAGAGACGTTAACCCAAATGTTGATTTGGGGGGCAGGGGAGACCATGTGTATAAAATCTTTGATGACGCTTGCCTGTGGTTTGAAGCCCAGACTCCCATTTTTTGCCATTCTCCTACCATATTGGTAAAAGATCTGGGGGAAATTCTTGGAATTTTATCATGGGTCTTCGTGATTTTTTTTTTTAGGGGGGGCAGGCATATTCAGGCCTCATCTGCACTGGAATTGAGGGAAGGGCCCGGACCCCCTGCCCCCCCCCACCTTTTCCTACGCCCCTCAATTAAGAGGACAAATTATTTTGTGGGATCCTTAATGATAGGTCCACAGTTGTTCTCAAGCTAGTTGTTCTCAAGCTATGTACATGCACGAGCCTATGCCTGGTACCAGCAGAGCACCTCCAGTCACAGTTCTAACACAAAGTTATAGAAGTATAGGCCTGTTTAAGAGGCTGTAGCTCAGCTGTGATGGCCCCTACCTCAGGTGTCTGATATCTTACCCTGTAAGTACAGTATCATGTCTGAATGTCTCATGACCATGTCGTGTAAGGCATATGATGCAGCAACACAGCTCCAGTGAGTAACTCACAGATCTAAAAATTGATCCAATGTGGATCGACCCTGAAGGGTCCATGTAACCCCACACGCACCCTTACTTGGGGCTTCACACATCCATTTACCTTGGCCCCTAAACTGAATAGTGTATTAAAGCACTATGTTGGCACCAAGGGGCTAAGTGAGACCTGAGGGATACCAGTCCCATTTCGCGCCCAGACCCAGGCCCACTATGTATAATACAGCTGCAAGTTCAGGAGGCAGTAAGACTCCCTGAGTCACTCCCCTGAGGCACGTGAGCAGCTCAAGCCCGGTCTGAGCAGCTCATTGAAGGTAGAAGGAGGGTAGGTCTAACCATGTACAGGGAACGTGGTGAGTTAATGCAGTATGTTATGTTGTTGGCATGCAGAATTAATGCTGCCTTTTAGAGTATTTAACCTCTCAGTGCATCAATCATCTAACATGCCGACCTTGTTATTGTATCACATATATAGTAAACTTCGGAGTCGTTTTTGATGCATATACGAAGCACATATGAGTATCAATTGGCAGAACTGTGGCGGGACAATCTGATGGTAAAAGATAGAGGTTGATTCCAATTGCCTTTATTGAAATAAGCCCCTGACACCACTGACATAAAAAAGGGAAATATTCCTAAATATAACTATAATAAATGATTATAGACCTTTTATCTTTGCAGTGCTGTTGTACTCCCACAGGGTGAAAAACTATCCCTGATCCGGTTTTCTCAAAAGAGCCAAAGGCCTGCTCTATTTTCAGTTTTCCCTGAGTATTGATACGGATTTAGGTCCCATCAGAAATATGATAGATGCCTCTATACAGAGGCAGAGGCATATTTACCAGGAAACCTGGGGCAAAGAAAGCAATATCAGAAATAGCGGCGGTCAATAGTCAGGGCCGGAACACAGACGGTTTACTTAGGGCACTGAGTGGGTGGGGATGGGGTGGATGGGAATTTCACACAATAGGGGAATGGTCCTCTAGTCCTCTAAAGTCGACATGATGCCTCAAGGTTCAAGAGCATTAGGCCTAGTTGTCATGGGGTGCCAATGCAGCGCTGGTGAGTGACTCGCCTGCACTGTATAGGTGCATCATGGTAACCCTATTATGTAGACCCTGTAGAGTCTGCATGAACCCAGCAAGGGCAAGTTTCTCACCAGGTCTGCATTCGTGCATCATGCAGACCAAAGTGCAATATTTATTAAAGCACACTACAGTCCTCCTAATAGGTTTCTGCTAGAAGATGCGAGGATGAAGAATACTGACGCTGAATATATAGAAATAAAATCAACAATGCCATATGTTTACAAAGAGTTGAATATACGGCTATGCGTCTTCTGGAGTATTCAATACTTTTGTAGAATAGAATAGAGGACTTTCAATGAGATTGCTAGTATGACGGCCCAGTGTTGTCAAAAAGAGGCTCTTTCCTTTCATATACCATAGCGGCTCGTCTATGCGTCTGGGTGCTTATTGATTTCAATACTAATGGCACTACTGGAGGGCATTTAACCCATTGAGGGCTAGCATCGACTATAGTCGACACCATGGTAGGCCTAGCATCGACTATAGTCGACACCATGGCAGGCCTAGCGTCAACTATAGTCGATGCCAGTTATATAGGATTAGTAAAGGAATTGAAAATAGGCTCGTCCTCTAGGAACTATACTTTTTTCAGAGGCCGTCCCCATGGCAAGGGCAACAATTTTTGCTCTGCCCTTAAAGGGTTAAAAATGGTATCTACTAGTATTGCTATCGTTTTGAAATGCCCCCCTGAGCTACTCACCTGAGTGACTGCCAATGGTATATTGTACAGGTTAATGGTTCTACTAAAAGGTTGCGACGTGGTAGGTAGGTGTTTTTACATTGTAAGCCTTTTTAACTTGAGGCTAAGAACGTGAAGCTGAGATAGAAAGTGTAGCTAGTGTTAGATCTGGGAAATTCTCATTCACATAACCCATCCTCTAAGTAGACTTAAAAGCACTGTATTCCTTTGATTCTAATACCGTGATCTACTTATGTATTGATAGTGTGTGATTACAACTCTTGATTCGTCCAAGAGCCTCCAAGAGTAGGCCTAGTGGTTGCCCATGTCCCCGGATATCTGCTGATATCTTTCCTCGTATCAGTTTTAGACCAGGGAGAGCTATAGTGATTCTATTGGACCGTATAGGCACAGACCAAGACATAGAGTGGCTTTTAGCCAGTTACATTTAATATGATGAATAAACATGTATGTTCACATAGTATAGAATTAGTCCCGTATAAAAATACTGACCACACATCTTATTCAACCAGATTGTTAGATGACATAGAATCATGATACATTTATCAGATTTGATTATAAGATTTTACACATAGAATTATCAATGGCCGCACTTGGTATTTTCGGTGTTAAAGCCGAACCTGGCCAATACCGTGTGTTTTCAACTAGAGCCTTTTTCTTAACCAGACCCCACAACATGCCTCCAGATATAATGGAATCTGTTAGTCCTGATGTTACAAAGTCATGGATAGATCACTATAAACCCCACCATTACCCGGCCGTTATACTGCTGCATGGGGGCTGCACTGAAAACATGGAAGATCAGAAACTAGTCAGCGGTTACCACTTTAGGTCCTCAAGTTGACGATACCTAAAACTACAGCTTTAGGTAGTCAAAATGACGACTTTAGGTCGTCATCCTGACGACCTGAGTCATCAGGATGACAATACTGACAGTACAGAGTCGTCATATTGAAGACTCAGGTCGTCAGGATGATGACTTAAAGTTGTCATTTTGACTACCTAAAGCTGTAGTTTTAGGTATTGTCAACTTGAGGACCTAAAGTGGTCACCGCTGACTAGTTTCAGAACTTCTAGGTTTTCAGTGTGATAGTGGCCGTTATAGCACATACAACTTCATTCTATTCATTTTTAATCCTTGAGGGACAATGTAATACTTCAGGCTCATGTGTTGGTGTCATGTGCCACTGTTAATCCCTTGTGAAAGTCCAAGGCTGTGCGATGTGAATTTATGTCAAGGTGAAAATCGATGCCCCATTGACAATGCACTGAAACCGCGTATTGCATTCTCCGGGTCTGGCACGTCATACCGCTACATCACAGGCCGTGTATGAGACCCTATATAACACCCAGCACCACCATCATCACCTGCCTCATTGCTTCCAGCTGCTGTTATGATGACAGGGTGCAGGATGACAGCTTCTATTGCACACTTAAGTCCCTGCCTTCCTGACCTGCTCACAGTGGTCTGTGTGTACTTCCAGACTGTAGGCCACCTTATTGGATTGGTCGCTGGTCCTGTGGTCATGGTCATGGATATATGGGCTTCTTGAAGTTCTGGTAGTGCCTGGGAGTGAGATTGGCTGGGGGTTCTGTGTCTACTCTACTCTATATTAAGGATGCCAATATGCGTCATGGCCTCTTGGTCGTTCGTCGTCATGATGCACCATTACAGTGCTGGCAAGATTTCCACCGGTCTATCCCTACATTGTAAATATCCATCTGAAACTCCCTACGTGTCGTGTATGTGGCAACCATGTATTGTTTTCACAGTACCTCCTTCCTTAACCCCATACATTCTTTGGGGGGTAGGTTGTGTACTGGCATCTCTCCAGCTCCCAAGGCTTTATGAGGCCGCCTCTACATAGTTACCTTGAACAGGTGAAAACAAAGTGATTAAATGGTAAGGTTGCCAAAGCTGCCATCGGGGGAGGTTAGGGCTACATGAAATCATTATGCTTTTACAAAACCCTAGTCATGTGGACAGTTTTTGATCCTTATCAGAAACAGATATAGCAGCAATCCCACCTAGTATAATATCAGATCTATCTGAGGGGTGGTTGCATTATTCTATTGAGTAGAAATCCCGCTCTCCATCTTGAGTAATTTCTTGTGAGAATATCTAATGTGAATCCTGGCAGCTTAGCATTGTAGTCTGCTGGCGACGATACCTGACTCGGCCACCAGACGGCACCCTGGACGCCATCTTGATGTTGTCGATGGCGCATGCGCTAGGTGTGTAACTCTTTATTCGGGGGCTTTGGAAGGTCATAAAAGCTGGCTGTATCTGGTGAAGGCGGGGATTGAGTGGTCACCCTGTGCTGCCTGGCATCCTGATGGTGTTAGTCCAGCATCCGTTAACCCCTTTACGGACGGCATGATGCCTCAAGGTTTCATACTCATTTATTGACATAATGATGCAGCCATTTGACTGGCTGGCACCATCTTGGTGCATCCTACTGACTGTTTAATAAGTGCATCAGTCCTTTTGTCGAATTAGTGTCAGATTGATGCAAGTGTGGAGCCCTGATGAGATATAGGGTAATCACAGGGCTGCATTCGTGCATCATGCCGACGACTGGGCACAGCGCACTAAAGCACATTGCACGCCTTAGGTGGTTAAGCATCCCCAAATGGAATCGTGACGACTGTGTTAGCACCATGTTTAATACCGTATATTGGTAAAACGTTTGGTTGCTGGGAACAAAGTATGCTTGCTTTCTTTTGGGTATTCTGGGGAGCAGAACCCTGGTTGCTAGGGACTTGGCGAAGGGTCAAATTATATAGGAAATGTACTAGAAAAAGTAGCCTTTTTGCTGTTTTCTATTCAAATATTGGGATTAGAGCATAATGCATCAAGTATGTGATGCATATTCTGAATATCTTTCTCATTTTGGGATGCATTTTGCTGTACGATACCTAGATCTTTTCTGATAAGGATTTAACACCTTTTTCTACTACATTTCCTATTTAATTTAACCCTTCGTGGGGATTCTTATCAGTAGGGAGATAAGCCTGATAACGGCCTGCTGGTTGCTATGACGTCACCGCTGCTCATTAAAATTGCACAAGCAGAGCCATAGATGTATGTGAATTCCATGGGGAAACCCCTGAAAATGCCACTGCTGTCTCCCAGAACCTTCACAACCCGCAGCATGACATGGCTTGAATCCCTGTGTTGAAGACGAGGCTGATACTCACAATCCGACATGACCACGTATTCTGGACCCAGCCCTGTGGGTTTCCACCTTATAAGCAGGTTGAAATTCCCGCTCATCCTGAGTCCAATTCCTGCTAGACCTGTAAAAGGTGGAATCCTAGCCCCTCAATCTGACCATTGGTCAGTTAGTGGATGGCCCCAGGTGCCCCTCTACTCCCATTGGTGGTGTGGGGTCCTGCCAAATTTGTTTTTATGTATGATAACATAGGAAAATTCTACAGTAATAATGGCTTGAATCCCTGATAGTGTTTGCAGCGGCCACCAGGGACACCACTGGTACTGCTAATCCAATTTAAGGGCTACGCGGGGGGAATCCTTAACGCTGTAAAGTACCACACTCTCCCAACACTTTCTCCTAGCAGGTTGCAGTGCCTAGTAAGAAACGAAGTGAATGTGATATGAGTTGTCAAAATAGCAGTAGGAACCATTAATCACAATCATATTAAAATATAAACAGATTTATCATGTATCTGAAAGATGCTGCGTGAGGTTTTATTTTATTTATCACTACATGTAGTATGGTGTTACTAATCGGGCACCTAGTGTGCCGATTATCAAAGTGTGTTTTCTCTTAAATAAGTGTCAGCCCATTATATCGACAGTTTTTTTTTTTACTTTCTGTATAAAGAGCACCCGTGAATATATACACGATTTTCAGAGACAAAAGCTATGAACAAATATTTTTGGTGACCACCATGAGAAGGCCATACTACCAGACAGAGTCTGTGTTGGAGAGTACAGAAACACTGTTTGGAGAGTGTCAAGACGCCTCCTGGCGGGAATCCCCAGGGGTGGATTTTCTTTTCTTGTCATTCCGGATGAGTTGTATTAAGTTGTATTAAGTTGAAGGAGTGCGTCAGGTGGTGCCGGAAGGCTGCGGCAACTGGATAAGGCTAAGTGGTGTGGGGTAGTGTGTGGAAGGGATTGGAGAGTCTAACCCTGAAAGGACGGCATTGGTTTAGCAAACATATCCTTTGGGAGTGTATCGACCTGTACAGTAGAGTCAGCACGGGATATGGATGCAAGCATGACGAGTAATCTGCAAGGGCTGCAATTCTGCATCATAAACTTGAAAAGGACAGATTACAAACTGCAATTTAAAGGTTTGGAAATCCACCTGCCTTCTGTATAAAAAGCTGACATTGCTGGTATAAGACGAGACCGTAGAGACATATACAGGTATTCGCTGCTCAAAGACCATTTCTACCTCTCTCTGTCATCTTGTAGAAAGACAGCTTTAGGTTCCATGGTTGGGGTGCTCATTCATCTATTCACCTGCCTTATCCTGGTTCCCTGTTTATCCCTCGTATGTTTAACAAGGTCACAGCCCTAGTTATAACATTTTGCTTTATGTCCAGTGTCTTAATTCTAGGTATATGAATGTATACTGAAAACATAAATCATAGCACAAATGAACTACTGGAGGTCCAGCACCTCCTAACTGTAAGTAAAGATGGAATAGAGTGTAAAGTAGGAAGCATTGGAACTGGCGAAATTAACACTGGTGTATGTGAGGTAGTTATAGCATCGATTGTAATGGTAAAACACCAGACATACTAGCTCGCACAATAGCTTTTTGTTTACACTGTATCGAAGACTATTATCATTTAAATCGTCTCCAGATTCATATTCCTCTGTAGTTGATGCACCAATGTAGGGCAGACGACAAACTTGCATTGATGCATCATGCAGCCTTCAGCAGTGTCAACATGAGGATCCTGCACGGTCAGCATGGCGTATGAATGCAGCACTGGTGATGTATTCACCAGGGCTGCATTACTGCATCGTGAAGACAAATGGACCTGCTACTGTAGTGCACTGTGCTGCTCTCAAAGGTTTTAGCCCTGCCCCAAGCAGCCGGTTAGGGTCTGTTGTGTGTGATGTGAATACTAATGTCAGTCATAAAGAAGTCAGCCTCTTTGTGTTTGTCTGATGTACTTGGATACATAGAGGCAGCTGATAGAGGATAATCATATGTAAGGACAGCTTTATCCATTGCTGCCTCTCAATTTTAATGTGAAGAAAAAACAAATGATGTTGGACTTGTCATTGTGTACAGCTAAATCAAGCGAAAATTCATGAATTCCTAGACTTAGTTGTAATCGGGTATATCAGCTTTGTAGGTCATAAAGATATGTACAGGTGATTGCCTTTTTGTCAGACTGCAGCTGCTCTGATGCTTTGATGTCATCACAACATTGTGAAAATCTAATGGGACTGTTTTCTCACCCAAGATAAGATATTATGGTATATCTGTCAGCTCTCCCTTATCTTATGTATCCCAGGTTAGTGTAGCAAATTGCTTCTATCTCTACTCTTCCAGCATTCAGCAGCATTTGTGGTCCCCCCCCCCAAGAACTGGGATTAAGAAACTTTTTTCCTCCACCTTGGTGATATGTCACATTTCCATATTTTTGTATTGGTTCTAAGCTGACATTGATGAAATAATTATATTCAGTTCAGTTCATCAGACATGAACATGGTGTTAAATATTCTGTCAAACAAATGAAGTGCAGTGATATCTCCTTATCAGTATACACTTATATCATTCTGTAGAAAGAAGACGAACATAGCTGATTCTTGCTGCCAGTGGTGTCCCACTGGTGTCTCCATAACTTGGCCCTATCCCTGACACCGGTCTAACAACAAGAAGCTTCAGGGAACCTATACTATTCTTGCTAACAATGGCAGGCAGAGGAGGGCGGCATCTGAGGAAATTGGACACTTAGGAGACTAGTTAAACCCTTAAGAACACCCATGTTGTCATGATGCATTAATGCAGCCCATGTTGACTATTAGGATGTTTATAATTGATAAGTGATGGTACTGTGCATTACAGCAATGCCAGTGAGCTACTCACATCAGTCAGTGTTGAAAACAAGTGAATATGATGCCTTGTTTCATGTCACCCTAGAAGGGGTTAGGAAGGCCACTTAAGGTAATAGCCTGTACCTGCAGCAAGCCCTTCTCAAATGGGAGGCTCAGGTTCTGATGCCCATCTCATCTCACCCCTACAGACACACCCACACAAGTGTATGACCCTGTTCTGGCCAGCATCTAGAGTTTTCCAGTTTCTCCAAATTCCTGTGCATGGACCTCACAGCTTACAGAATTGGGGTTTCTGGTACTGAGCAGGCGCTGATCAGATTTGGTATGGCTGAAGGTGGGAATATACTGCTGCTAGGGACCAACAAACCAAAAGGGATAGCCATTCTTCTGCACAGTTGAAGATATAATATGATAACTAACAAGGTATGGCTACTGCCAATAACTCTCACAGCGCTCAACTATATGTACTAATGCAACCACCAAGATTGAAATTGCAAAGAACGTACGTAGAGGTTCTGCATTCTTTCTAATGTGCAGCTATTGCAGCACCAGCTACCATCTATTATTGAACTATTTGGACCATTTTTGAGTCTTTTGATATTATTTACACATGCACACATTTGAGTGCCACTAGTAATATTCAGATGTAGAATGGAAAAGAAAGAAATTCTTGTTGCATACGTATACAGGCCCTTTATGCATTCTCACCTACATATGGCCCAACCCCTTGGTACCCCTTCCCCCCCCCCCCACACACACATCCATGCGGTGTAGGAGTGACTGGAACTGGTTACTGGTAAGGGCTGCTGGTGCCCACAAACCAGGTTACAGGAGATGGATGGAGCAGGCCACCAACTCAAGGAGAGCAGCTCAGAGTGCGCCACTCAAGGCGAATAACCTTACACTCTAAACTAGCATCATGCCTGGAGGAAACATTTATTGTCATTATAAGGCATTGTTTAGATAATGAGTTAACCGTCAGCGCTAAATTGGTGTATCATGCCGGTCCTATTGGTGCATTTATCACTTAGGTTCGACATCTGAACAAATGCAGTCCTGGCAGGTTACTCAGGTATATTTGAAGGGTTAAGGTAAGCAGCTCAAGGCGAGCACCTCCAGCCAGGCCTGACTGAGGCCAGAGACTGAGGCCAGAGCAGCCCATGTGGAGAGAAGCAGAGAGGGGTCTCCAGAAGAGGTCCATAGATCTTATTACTTTAGGGGAAATTCCTTTAAATAGATCTAACCTTGCTATATTTCATCAAATGATCAGCGACTTTCAGACATACCTTGAAAAGTACCATCATCTTCGAAGACCCATCTAGAGGTTTCTCAAAACTCAAAGAATTCATCGCTAGTACTGCATAGTTGAATCATACCTATATATCTGAAATGCATCAACCATATGGCATGGGCAAGGTGTATGGATGCACTGGTGTGGTACAAAAGGGCAAAATTGATTCTTATGAAATAGATCTCTTTCTTAACCACATGACCCAATGCATGAAGCATCAAAGAGCAGCTCACACAGTGCCTATAATTGTTTTACACTTTCCAAAACGGAGCAGCTCACTAAGAACCTCCCATTACCAAAGTGTATTGCACAGTATACTACCTCACAGCATTGTACTTAGGTAGAGCTGCTCTCTGAGTAGTGCCGACACCCTAGGTATGTCTCAGAATGAGTCAGCCAAGAAGTGCGTGAAAGGAGAGGCTGAATGGGGCGGGCCGTAATGTAGATGTATGGCATACTATGGTGTAGCTGTCTGTTGTAGTTACCAGCCCCAGGATAGGCTCACCTTCCTGCACCTGGCCTGCAGTAAGGACGGTGTATGAAAACAGCGCTGCACTGTAGCGGCCTGGTTACCTGCAGCAAGATTAACTAAATTGTCTTCACCTGGGATAAGTCCCTGTAATAACCCTGTAAGGACATCACAGTGCTATTATTCACTGTTTCAACATTGCTTATTCGCACAGCACTAGTGAGTAATTCACCAGAGCTGCCTGCATTCATGCTTCATGTCCAACCTATGTGATGGCTGAGGGGTCAACAAAATGCATCAGTGCAGTGTCAAGGGACTATACTTTTATAGGCCAAGTGGCATGACACAACCTTGAAGAATTGATCACCATGCCCTTGTAGTGACCTGCTCCCACTCCAGTAGTAAGGTGAGTGGCAAGTATTCATTGGTGTAGAAGGAAGGGTCAGTATGGTGACATGGGGTGTGCCACTGGGCGGTCCTCACGCCTTCACTATGGTAACTGATAAGGAGCTGTGTCGGCCTAACTAACATACAGGGAAAACAGGAGAGTTGGAAGAAATGCAGAGAGAAAGAGGGCAATTGCAGTATGATGTACCCTAAAGCCAATATGAAGTGCCTGGATCCAAGAATCTGCCCGTTTTCATCAGCAGTCAAGATGATAGAGCATCCAAATATTTATCAAAGCACCAGGACACTTTTAATACTATACGATGGTATTGTGATCATGTAAATTACTTGAAAGCTTTGGACTGATTGAATGTTCTCAGGTGAACTTTTGCCCTTATTCTGACAACTGCTAATGGAGACCAAGGTATCTGAATACAGAGGCAAATAAACTCTTGCTGGTGCCATAGGTAAAGATACCACAGCAACCTCCATCCCTAGTGTAAAGATGACCCCTGTGTAGTATAGATGAAGCATGTATAGTTTAGTAAGAAGTGTATAGGCTGCACAATGCTGGTCTGTATGGGGGTCATGTCCCACCCCTACCACCCTATCTACAGCCACAATAGCCGCTCCTGTATGAGTAATGAACCCCATACAGTCACACTTAACCCTCTAAGGACAACACTGTGTTTAATACATTATGACATTTTTTGTTATGAGTGCAGCGCTGGTCCTGCTGGTCCTGCATTTAGTTGGGGTGTATCAGTCCTACGAATGGTGTCAGTGCAGCAGTGTCAAGCTATTGGTCGGTGCTCCATCGGTGGACCAGCATCACAAAATGGACATGGGGCATTTCAATGTTCAGTTGGGTATGGTAACGTAAAACATATATTTAACTCCTAATCTGAGCGACTGCATTAAATATTGATAAGATAATATAGTGACTGATCAGATCGGGCATAGCGACTGATCAGATTGATTAAGTTGCTGTGGCCAGATAGAGTTACTGTTGGTTGCTGTTACTGAGCAGATAGGTCAGAACACGGTCGAATGAGATTGACGATAGCGCTGCAACTTGCTACTTCCCTATATGTATGACCCCCGGCTTCACCCTATGACCTCCATAGTATCACCATGGAAACGGTGTCATCAAATAACTCTCAGCCACAACGAGTCATTAATAATTGTTTTCGTTCCTGCTCCTGTCGCGAGAGGCCAGAGCATGCCGCTTGGCCTTCACATCCTAAGGTCACTGCACATGATTAAAAAGAGATTAGGCCTGGTCCCAGTGTGACCTTCCTCACTGTCAAGGTCGTTTGAAGGTCATTGTCATCCACAGGTGATGTGGCATCATAGATGGAGTGGCTTCTGGTTTCGGAGTTCCGGTCACTCTATTGGACCGTGTGGAATTCTTTCCATTGTAGATACACTGTCATACAATAATCGTCTATGAGATAGTAATATTCAAATAATGTGCATTTTTGATACACCAAAGTCCTTTAGGAAAGCGAGTGACCAAATTAAGCATTGGATTAAACCTCGAGACATGGCAAGGATATTGCTGCACTGAGAAAATTCTTCCTGACAAAGTGACATGTATACCCATGTCAACTTGATTTGACACAGAGAGCACAGGTCATTGGGACATGTGCACATATGTCACCATGACAACTGTAGCACACAGTAATCCTCATATGATTTGACATGCCTTAAAATGCCATGTCATCTGTGAGTTGACCAGGGTCACGGCCATGTCGAAGGCACTTGACATGTGATGGTTTGACATACATAATTGTTCTAGGATATTCCACTAGATGGAGCAAACAACCATTTTGGTACCAGGACTAATCACTACCAAGAAGTACTACCAACACTTGAGACATTTGATGTATCTGTGTCATTTTGTTTTCATGAAGAATAGATCACTAAGGTCTGTAAATACTATCAATAAATGGTAGTGAATTCTATTTCGTTGTTAAATCTGCATTTGTTATTGAATATCAAAATAGACACCCACCATCCTGAATACTCCAACTGGAGTGGTTAGACACCTTATGTGTGGGTCAGTGAAAATACCAAAGGACTGTATTCTAACCCACAATCTATAATCTCAGTATCTACAGTACAGGGAGACATATGGCATTGCCATGCACCTCCATGCCCTTGTCTTATGGACTGCATAGAGGTCCTCAGTCAAGTAGGAGTTCTGTAGATAGGAAAAAGTGCCTTAGTGTTGCAGGCCTGTGGGACTATGATATCCCCTGCCTTCTATTATAGGCCTCCCTTGATTGAACCATTGGTACATAGTTATTGACTGCTCTTGACCCTTACATAATTGTCTCACAGTATTACCTAGCACTCAGGTGAATGGATCAGAAATATGTGACGTGTCTTTATTACGCATGTCAAATGGAGTTGACAAACCAAATATGAGAGGGTCAACCTCATTTGACATGCCTTCATACATGTCATCTGGGAGACAAATTGTGACCTGTGCAGTATGTGTCAAAGCGATCAGTGTTCTTTCCTCTGTGTGCTAATTATAAGACTGTTGGTCGTGGGGATTGTAACACTCCAAGGCCGCACTTACATGTATAGATAGATACATGTGTAGCAATGTGTGCCTGACCCACTCAAAATAATATACATACGGCTGTAAAGCACAGACCTGTATTGTCACCATAATGTAGCCATGTATCGTATCGACCATTATGCTCAGTATGTGCCATGACAGTAGCACCCAACTAAGACATCTAACCTGGAGAAAAACTGACAGATTACTGATCCACATGAGTTCCCAAATGCAACCTGCCACCTGCAGGTGCCAGCCAGAGAAGGGCGCCCTGGAGGAATGAGGTATTGTAGTACTTGTCTCACAATGACTGTGTGCTGGAGAAGGGGGGGGGGGGGTCCAGGGGGACCGCCCCCTTGTTGTCCTGGTGAATTATGCATGGAAAGTCGATCCACGTCCTGGGAAATGGACGGAGGTCGATTGGCGGTGCAGTATGGACGTGTGAGTGTGATTGTCACTCTCTGACAACTGGGTGTGGGAATTTGGGGAAGGGGTGGGTGTGTATATAGAATATAATGGCTCTGTTATTCTGTATACCACTGATGGCTGAAGGTTGGTAAATGGGATGGTGTCGTATAGGACAATATGTATTCCATTTCATCGAAGGCTGCATCCATGCATCATCATGAGAAATAGGAACAGGATATCATTTTGCCCATATAGGGGAAAATATAGATCAAAAGAATTGGTCAAACGCCAAGAGGGGAGAAAGATATAGAACAGAATACTTGAAGTCTCAAGTTGAGTTTGATACTTCCCTTTTCATCCGTGGCACGATACCACCCATATGATACATCACAGGATATATGCATAACCTATTAATGGCAGCATAGTGTCTTAATGCTCTGTGTTTTTTTTATAATTCACAAGTAACACGCAAGTGCTGCACCCATGCAGTTTTATTGATGCGCTTCAAATCGATTAGTATGATCAGGGGTGTGAAATCTCAACTGAAACGCTGAATTCAGTGGTTTTGATGCTTTCCAGGACCATCCCTGAGATCTGTGCAAATCCACTGAGAAAATGAATTATCATTAACGAGGGAGGGGGGTCTTTGAATTTTGCCTAATGTTGGATCTAATGTCAGCCAAAGTAGAGATATTAAGGACGAGACAGCCATTTCTTGAACAAGTGGATTCTCCTTAATAAGAGGAATCTGTCAGTTTTTTGAAGCAAGTTTCTATCATTAGTGACATGGATTGGGAGAAGGGGTCTTAGAACCCTCTGCACTAAGCCCTCTTTTCCCAAATCGTGTCACTTATTAGTTCAAAAGTTATGCCTAATAATATAAATGTGCATTTCCATCAAGTTTGAAACTTTCCTGAAAGTCTTCAAACCCCCCTCTGGCCATGGTCCATAGGCTTATGTATTAGGGTTCCCACACCCCTTGCATACACACTCATCTTGTGTAAAAGCGTAATGTTGAAACCATATGATTTTACATTTCTATCTTGATTAACACATGTCAATGGACATATTTGTAGTTTTTGAAAAAATTGTTTGTCCAGTTTGGGAATTATTCACCGAAGTTCCTCCAAAATCCCAAATGTCTAGCTGTCAGCCCATTGGACTCAATGCTAAAGCACCCTACAATAGATGGCTAGTACTGAAGAAAGTAGCTTTGCTACCCCAACTTTTTATTCCACAGTTCAATTAGACATCATGTAGAACAAATATTTCAAGTTACAAGAAAATCCTTTGTTAATTAATTTTTGGGTTACCTGGAGCCGTTGTCCTTAAAGCATCCAAATCGTTGTTCCAATCTTCCCTTTATAAATATAAGGTGGTATGAAGTGTCCACTTAACTATTTTAATCAATTCCCTATAATGTAAAAATATAGACTTAAATTCCTGGGGATATGATACAATGCTCTTCAGAGGAAATCGGTGTCAGGATTTCACACCCCTGTATGATGCACTTGTGTTGTTCTGGTCAGTCTTGTATCATCCTGCAAGAGAAATGAAGGCCAGTTGACATGATGCAAATATCGAAAAACTTATTAACCTTTATGTCCGCGCCATCATGTTCTTCACGATGGGTTTACCCAAGGTCTAGCTGACAAAATGGCAACAAAATGTGCAACGCCCTAAATATTATCATACATTCGCCTGACAAGCCTTGCCAACTCCCCAAATACTCGTTAAGTACTAGTGCTTTGTAATACAATCCGATCACACCAGCACGTGTTTATATGTCAGTGGGAGACCCTGTGGAACAGTCACTTTGTATTTTATGGATGGACTATTAACCCAGAAAGGGATCAAAGCGGATTTGTACCCGACATATTCCGGCGACATATCCATGGCAGCATACAGTCTGATTATGAGTGCACTTGGGTATACTATAGTTCATTTCTGAGATTTTGGCACAGGGAGAGATATTTGGAATCTTCCCCATTGGTCTTTGAACGTACTTAAGTTTTCTAGGGCCTGTACAATATTCTAGTGTCAATTTATTAATGGCAGCTTTAGCTTGATTGAGCTGAGGATGAGGCCCAATGTGTTGAGACCTTCAATCACATCTTCTTCCTCCCCGTTAATGGCTGTAATTGCTGTTTTAATACTGGGCCTGTCCCTTTAGACACCAATACTGTAAATTGTGCAGATGGATCCTCAGTGTATATACAGCTAACCTGGCCAGGCTCCACCTAACCAGGGCCCACAGCCGTTACATACAACTGAGTAACTAGGTGAGTGTTCTATATCCTACATATCCAGACTAGCCCCTTTAACCTGACACCGTTAAAACTCACCTCACGAGGTCATGACCCCTGTGACCTAGTTATCTGGTTATGGAGCTTAGAAGCTCAGTGTGCTGTTGATCCACCATTATACCTGATGTGACTACAAGTTTGTGTTTAAATCTTTGATGCTGCTTCAAGGCCTCAGGTTTAATTGTTCCCATGATGCCTAAATACAATGCCAGCAAGTAACTGATAGACATTAGGACTTAATAAGGGTTTCAACCACATAGGGCCGCATGATGACTTCTATGGAGGTAGCCTGGGTAAGTTACCCACCAGAGCTGTCTTCCTGAATTAAAGCAACAACAGGGTACTGTACAGTTGAACATTATGAAGTCTATAAGGGGCTAGAAACAATATGTGTTGTGTAGAGGGCACAGTATGGTGACCAATTTGAATACTGGTCTAAATAAACATATCCAGGTCACATATATGAGAGGACGTGTGCTGGCACCCTTTATGTACACATTGAAGTAACAAATGTTAAAGGTTGATACACCTTGCATGGATTACCCCTATGTATGTAGGTTAATGGTCCAAACGGCACGATATATTACAGGACATTATCTTCCTATTCTCTCCATTTTCTCGGAACCACGTGTAGGTCTCGGTTGAGGTGAGTCCATTCCCTGAGCTTACACAGGCTACAATGTACTCACATCCTATTGTGTAGAAAATATAAAATATTGTGAGTCTGGGCAATCTCTGATAACTGTGCACATGTGGTAGCTCATGTACAAGCCCCCCCCCCCCCCAAAGGTATTGGGTCTAAATGAGCCGAGGGTACGGTAGGGTGGGGGCAGGGAGGTCGAAAATGTGTTGGCATGGGATGTGTCATTCTGGTTAAATCTTTTACTAAAATCTATAATCTCATCCCCCACATACACGACTAGGCACTTGAAGTCCCCAGAAGGAAGTGTTCACTATGAAATAGGTGCACTCTTTTAAAGAGTTATTATTCAGGTAGACAGGATACGGTCTAGTGTTAAATCCAGCTAGCTATGAAAGTTTTCCATTTTATTGACACAACTGTCGTAGCCTGCTTGTGCTTCATACTTCCTGACAGGAATCTGGTGACTTCACTTTATCAGACACAAACGATGTTAAACTTACAGACAATGTAAACTAGAATTCAAATGGATACGGAAGGAAAGAAGCAACATAGGAACATATTCTGATTAACTGTGGGAAAATCTGAATAGATACGCCATACATGCTTGGTCGTATATCTGCAGTTTTATCATCACAGAAAACAACGGCATATATGGGGTCTATAAATAGGTTTGGACACCCATCATTCGGAAGTTGCCTCAGGTGGGTAGAAGCACATTCCATGAAAAAAACACACAGAAAACAGTGAAAAATAAGATGGGTAGATGGGAAAAGGAACCTGTTGACCGTGTAAGGGCCGCATGATACCTCCAGCTTCATGGCACGTTGTCATGATGCTCCATGGCATTGCTGGTGATTGACTCGCCACCATTGTACTGGTGCATCGTGTCCCTTTGGGACAGTATTGATCTCGCAGGGTGAGTACTATTATGACGAACAAAGGTCATATAATTGTTGCTTTAAAGCAATATCCATAACTTGAAGGCTCTATAAAGCATAATATAGAGGTCATGTTGGATACACCATCTCCATAGTCCACGTGCACATTGGGCCTACACATTTGCCTTCTCTACCCATCCCCTCCAGCCTCCCACTAGTCTCCCAGTAGAGATGTTATACGTCTGAGATGCACGTCTCAGCTTGAAGAGTACACGTAGTAAGTAAATTACCCTAGTCCCTGCAGACCTGTCATCTTCCATCTGTCATAGCGGCCACAGAGGTGAGCAGTCGGGAATGGGGTAAGATGGATCACCAACAAAGTTATCACCTCATAAGGTCAAACTTTATACAACAAAGTTATCACACTGACACTGACAAAGGCAAAGAACAAGAACATCAGAAAGAAAAAGTCCAGGAATAATCTTGGACAAACATCCCTACTGATTGTTTGTACCGCTCAGTACCACGTCCTAAACATCTAATTGCAAAAATTACTATATCATACCATGCCCTTTTATCATTATGGTACCTTCTCGTACACGAATGCAACCGTGGGGATTGATTCATTAGTACTATACTACATTCACGTGGAACGCCATTCATGTGGGATTAATGCATTCAAAAAGATACATCAATGTAACCTTACCGTGTGTGATGCACGACAGATTTGCCTTTGTTTAATTCGACTAGAAGCCAATGTAAAACTTTAAACCATTATGTTGTTGGTAAAGAGTTAACATTGAACACCTCAACAACACACCTCACCCCTGGTGTCCCCGCCCCACCCTGGAGGCATTGTGTCCCCACATAGCCCCAGCCTCACACTTATCACCGGTAGCAATGGGGATCATCCTGATCCTAATCCACCAGGTGGCGTTAGTAATCGGCTCATATACCTCTATGTTCTACCCTGTGTCGCCCGTCACCCTAACCTTACACCACCATGGGTCAGAACTATTCACCTAAACCACGTATCATATCTGACTGCTAACTCTTGTACTGACCTACCCCCCCCCCCCACACACACACACACACACCAAAAAAAATATATAAAGAAATCCTCCATCCTCCCCCTTCTTCTCTCTACATTCTGCTTTTTACGGCATCCTCATACTTCACATGAAACAGGACGTCACATCATTGTCTACAACCTTGTGGTATGATCCCTCACATTAATATTCAGTAGCGGATCCAGGATTTGGAAAGGGAGGGGGGGCGTACCCACCACTTCTGAGTTTAATTTGAGGTCCAAAATGATAAAAGACTATAGACAAAAATGAGTGCACGTGTGCCCCCGCGACCCCCGTCTAAATCCGCCACTGAATCGATAAGGCAAAATGTTGTACAGCCACTTGCGTCACCTGTACATTTCTTAACTTGACATGCAATGCCCCATCAAAGCACAAAGCATCTCCTTCCCCTGGACTGACCCTCTCCCGGTTGAGCACTGGACTATTGATCCGAAGGTTGGTGGATCTAGTCCCAACACATCCACACCATTTTTTCAGCTCGAGACCCTTGCCCACTTTATAAAGAATGGAACAAAATGATTTTTCATGTTTTGGTTTTTCATTTCTTTCATTTTCAAGTATAATGGGATCGAAGGAGATATTTAGAAACACTGGTAATGCTATGAGAGGATGGGAAGAGAAGCCGTCACTGCTCGAACTAGATCCATCGACCTTCGGATCATATTTCGAGGTAGCAGGTTGTCCCATGTGTGCCGCCATTGCTGGAGCTTGTTACCAGCGATTTCTACTGATATGACCTATCAGATGGGTACCAGTTGGCCCCCGAAGGACCGCAGTGAATTTCCCAGCATTTACTCATCTGGGCTAGGCCCACAGGCCCAGAGAAATCCCATCTCGGGCCCATGTGGTCGTGCCGGCTGGGACGTTGCCGTACACGTCGTGATCTTAACCACTCATGTACGAGTTTGTCTTGTGTATCTCTGTCACTTTCACATTTAAAACTTGTGGGACTGGGATGCTGAGACAGGTAAGGGATGTATCGACTACATGGGTACCAATGCAGTGTCTGAGCAACATGTAATATTTGTATGCAAACACTTTATCAGGGTCACAATCAATCAGATAGTAGGTGGGCTTCCCTAGCCCACTTAAAAGGGTCTACTTTTCATCTTTCCTATCTCCTCAGGATGTGTGTGGTGCACATGCGCGGGCACTGACACATTCCTCTGTGAAATTGTGCAATGTAGTTCTCGCCATGAATATGACCTTAGCTGTCGAAATGGCGTTAAACATCTATTACTCACTCACTCACTCAGATAGGAGAAAGTCCAAAACAGAATAGTAGGATCTCTAGAACACCAGTTGTAGTAGATGTGTCACAGTAAAACCTGATATTATTGTAATAACCCCCTGTGATTATACCAGGCTTATCAGACCATGACTCTGACCTCAGTGGTTAACTATGTATACATCGACCAGTGTGCCTTGACACACAAATGTATGTGATTATAGAGAATGGAATGAGGACAGGAAAGTCACCGCTATACTAGCGTTACCCATATAGGTTCACTGAGGTCAATGTATTCCATGACAGATTTACACCCGGCCCCTTTGCAATGTATTTTGTAATCATATAATGTCGTAGGCTCATAATCATTGTGGTTATGTCTGAGATTTTCCGTTTCCGTAAATTCATCGCATTAGGAGCAGAATAGTCTTTTATTGACTCACACGTTTATGCAGTCATAGCTGAGCGCTGTCTTCATCATGCTGGCCATGATGGGGCTAATGCACTGCCAAATTGTCAGCATCTTGTCAAACTTTAAGATTTGACTTGAGGGATCATTCTTCCAAGGAAGGATGAGACTAAAATTTATTATTAGATAGTATTGTGCTTTTTCCTTCCTAATTACTCCTAAACCATTGGATAATACTGAATATCATATAGGACCGTCACATCGACGGGACTATAAAGGTATATATGAAGAAATCCCATTACACAAAATGTCCGAGATACCATCTTCCTGTATCCCAAAGTATCATGTAAAATAGGACATCTACAGTGAATGGAGGAGGGGTGATTTAACACTGGTTCAAGCCCCGTGTTGTAATTCCTATATTGGTGGTAGAAAGAATCATTATGTTTATGTCGGAGGAATTAGTCCACAAGAGGAAAACCTACACGTCCTGTATACATACATTTATGACCGCAGGCAGTATAGTCACGAGCACTGTGGTGAAGGCCATAAGAGATAATAGATATAATAGGGGTGAAGGGGTGGATCTAGACTGGGGAGGTATTGTATGGTTGATGTGTGCTATACTCCATAGACTTGTATTTATCCAACATTTGGGATTCTAATAAAAGAATAACTTCTGTGCCCCTGACACAGATAAATATAGCTGTTTAAATAACTTTATACCTGGCACTCTTCTAGTATTTCTACCCCCACTACTAGAGCAAGGGTAGTTAGGACAATGACCTGTCCATTCAATCAGTTCATGTCTTCTATCATGTGTATGTCCATATACGTAGTCTCGTCATGAGCTTACCATCCTAGATAAAAGACTCTGATTTAATCAAGACCGTAATAAAGCCCCCTGAAAGCTTTATCACTGTCATTATAAGCTAAGGGCCCAAATGGGACGGCATATATAGAATCAATGTATTATATCAAAGATAATAGCTAAAGGATAATGAATCTATCTTATTCCATACCTAAAGCCTCATCAAGATACTCATATCACCCGCTATGGGCTTGTAAGCTTGCATACCAAATGGGCTTGTAAGCTTGCATGCCGCTCTTTTCTAATCAGCTATAGAGGCACTGTCCCACCCTTTAAGGAGCACATAATGTCTCAGATCCCATGGCAATGATGCATGAGTGCAGCGCAGGCGAGTTACTCACCAGGGTTATATCCATGCATTATGAATACAAATAGGGATGATGATTCAGTTAATTTCTGTGCTGACAGGGGGGCTCACCCCAGTTAGTGCATGTCCATCCCTCAGTATACCCCTACACAGGGGGCGTAATCAATCATATTTCTGACCTCCCAGCAAAAAGCCAATCCTTGTACTGCCCCTCCCCCCCTCATCTCTATCTAGTCCATGTACAGACAGGGGAACTGGTTGTGCGAGGCTAAGTTCTTTGAACCATTGAACTTTGTTTCCAAGTCCTCTTTGTGTGTAAGTCAAAACTATGAAACTTTCTACCCGTACCAGGAATGTCACTTTTGCTGATTCCTTAGAAGTTCCTGGGTGTTCATACGAATTTCTTGCATTACGAATTTCTTGCATTAGATTATCATTTCTTTCAAGCTGTTATAAAGGAAACAACCTGGGGGGGGGGGGGTTAACAGATGCTTAGACTAACTTCGATCGCAAAAGATAGTGGCATCCACTCCAACGTTCTATCCCATGGCCACTAGGACAGGTTTAACCAAGGGTTCATGGTAAAGAGTATAGAACGGAGCAGGGGAAGGGAGAGGGGAACTGGTATGGACAGTTATTGAAAGAGACAACCTTGGAAACGTCCATAAGGGACGTAGGATGGTCATCTTTTTAAGCTTACTCCTGATTGGCCTGTCTTGTGAAATACCGACCAATGACAGGCTGCCTTACAGGAGCTCTGTAGCCAACAAATCAGAGACTTGGTTACAGAGGGTTTCTGCAGTTAGAGCCGGAAGTGATATGAGTTGATGGATGGAGAGGACATGTTGGGAATGGCGGCGGAGTGGTTTCCGGTGTGGGACCACGTGACTGAGTGGTCTGAGCCCCCTGGCGGGGAGGGGTGGAAGTAGGAGTGAAATGATAGGAATACCCCATAGGTGGCGTGTCATTTATTACAGACCTGAGAGTGCTGCTTTCTGCCTATACCAATAACATACACTTAGGCAGTCAGTCAGCTGGATCTACTAAATTGGCTGAAAGCCTTGCTTGCAGGTTAACTGCCTTCTGGTGACATAGGTGGGTATCCGAACTCATGTAGGCTTAAGTAGGAGACACTTTCTATCTAACCATTTCTTCATGACTGGGTGCGTTTTAAGGGTTCATGTTATATGTCTTCAGCATATATGCCAAAGTAGAACCTGTGAGTAACTAACTCATCAGTGTTTTGTGTAGGACTCAAAGGGTCCATCCACATTATTCATGACCCCGTGGTTGGCCTAAAAGCGACTGATTAAGGGGTTACTTTAACATAATCATTTGTGGGTTTTGGTTTTGGATATATGCCCTTGCATCATGCACAGAATAAGAGTACTCCAGATATCTATAAATTGTGATGCTGTGTGAAGAGATTGGGTACATTGTCGTTCTCGCAGAGCCAGGGGTAGTTCTGTGGCAATGTGTACGACACGATATACAGCTATTCACAGTTCCCTTGACCAAAGTGAGTACATCTAGTGGTGGGATGGGGGCGGGTGTTGGTGAAAGCAGACAGGAGCAGGTTACTTCAGAGATCAACCTTTATGACTCATAAACACCAGAATCAATGACACCCCTCTCCGCCCCACCCCACCCTACCCCGAGCTCCTAGCCTGTGACTGGGGCGGCTGTTGTATGGCAGATAGCTGTCAGTATTGACAGGACAATAGTATTTGTGACAGGAGTATTGACAGTGGAATTAACCCTTTTAGGATAGCATTATGCAGCAACAAAGTGACTCCTTGTATTCGGGTGCATCATACCGATCCACAGAGTTATAAACACCCTCCTTCAGGAGAGTCCTTGCAGGAGTGCACCACTTTTGAGTTGCTCATGCATGAAGACGGCAAATAGGCATAGTACAGTTTTAGCAGTAAACTGCTCTTAAAGGGTTCAGTGTCACGTCACGGTGCATAACAGTGAGTAACGCTGGTACTACTCACACAATACCGTCTTGGTGCTAGTATTGGACTGGTTACTCTCTGTGGACTGTCTCTATAGGATCCACAGTGGGTTAAATCCGCATTATGATGTTAATAATGATCTATTACTAGGTTCTCTATAATCACTGCCGATTGTGATATTACTATCAGATTAGTCATGTTTCCATGTGCCCATTTTCAGTGGCTATTGTTGTTTGACAATGAAGGTATTTCTATTATTTGATTTCTGTTGAATACTGAATGTAGTATGCCTGTATGCGCAAGGTATATAGACAGTATAAAGTGCAATAAGCAGCTGGTGCGGTGGGTGGGGCTAGTAGTATACTGAGCGGTAGCTTTACCTCAGGCCATGAATTTACATGAGCGTCTTTAATAGTCCACCAACAACCTCAAGTTACATCTGCTTTGTATCCAACTGTGGGTGCTTGGATTTGCTTAACCCTTTAAGTGCGGCATTATTAACCTAAAGCAATGATGCAGCAATGCAGTCCTTCTATGTTACTCAACAGGGCTACATTCATCAACTCTTCACACACACAAACCGAGTGGCATTGTTCTATAGTCTGTAAATGGTTAGAGGTGAGTAGTATGACAGCAGACATAATACCAGATGTCAGGGAGGGAGCAGATGTCGGCTCAGGAGGGGGGTATTGTGGTTTTTGCGAGCAGCTCTTTGTGGTCCCTGGACACCCCTAACCACTGTCTAGACTAGACAATGGCCCGCCCCATGTCCTGTACTACCACCCCATCCACCCCCATGTACCCACACCCCGCCCTGTCCCTGTTGTCATGTCGCTGAGTGCCATCTCCTCCCGTCTACAGCCCATGCCTTACCTATTAAGTGGTCTTCCCTTACTGAACGGTATATACGGTGTATATCCCTCCTTATAACTGCCACATTGTACTGTAATACCATTTCATGATACAGGTGAGTAACGCGCCAATGCTGCATTTATGTATCATGCCAACATAGGTCCATGTAGCGTTGCCTTGTAGCAACAGGCACGATTCTTTAAAGGATTCAGATGTCTTTCACTTCACCTGCATACTGCATTACATTCTAAGTAGCGCTCTCGGAAATGAGGGGGTCTTTATAAATTTGCAGTACCGGTATGAACACCAACGTGGACAACCCTTTTGTGGTATACTGATTTAAGCCGATTATAAAATGACAGACAAGAGAAGTAGAACGTAATACAAGGACAGCTGGTTTGATCAAGGTTATGATTGTAGGAAACTCCATGAAAGTACATTTATTTGCTTTTAGTGGTGATTTAATACATGTATCCAAAAACGAAAGAAAATTCTCATTCTTTCCCTTACGCTGCCCATCTCCCCTGTGCCAGCTCAGTATTTCCCCTCCCTCTCCCGTCTCCCTGATCCCCACCCGTCAGCCGCTGCTTACCTCACACTCAGTGTGACCTGACCGGGGCAGCCCCATACCACACCCCACACCCCTCCCCTCCCTCCTATTCAGTCACCCCCTGAGGGAGCTGTTTCTAGTGGGTAAAACACGAAGAATGCCACTGTTATCACCCTGTGTGTAATGGGTAAAATGAGGGGTGGGGACAGAGTCGGTGCAATAGCCATAAAGCTGACAGGTGAGGATGTGACTAGTCATAAAAGTCCATGCTCTGGTAAACATTAGGTAGGCCATGTAGGGTACTGGTTGTTAATACACAGAGACACATTCATGGGTTCATGTTGTCAGTACAAAATTAGATAGAGGTCACAGGCGTTTACACTTCAGCGGGGAGGTGCCAGGCAGATGGTGATGAGGTACTATAGGGTTCTGGGGTGAAGAGGGCAGGGATAGCAGCGATTCAATGAAAGAGATGCAAACTTTGGTGTTTTCTTCAAGAAGTCTAACTCTTTTTCACTGAATTCCCATTGATGATTGTTGATTTCTTGCTCAAAAATTGCTGAGACTATGAAATGCTTTTGCATGTTGTCATGTTTCATTGATGTATGCATGTTGTTAATATATATTTTTGTTTGTTTACAGGTGAGTACAATACACAGACAAGTGACTTCTTGGTACAGGTAGGAAACTGAAAAAAAAATGATAAAAATGGTTTGTTTCTGGTAACGCTGCAGTGTGTGAGTGTGTGTAAGTAGTATCAGACCTGAGGGGTTGTGTCTGGTTCATCAAGCAGTGTGTGGAAGAATACTAGACACTGTACTATACTATTCTTGGTGTGTGTGTAAGTAGTATCAGACCTGGGGATGTGTCTGGTTCATACTGCAGTGTGTGAGTGTAGGCCTATGTGTAAGTAGTATCAGACCTGGGGGATTGTGTGTGGTTCATACTGTAGTGTATGATTGTGTAAGTAGTATCAGACCTGGGGGATGTGTCTGGTTCATACTGCAGTGTGTGAGTGTAGGCCTATGTGTAAGTAGTACTAGACCTGGGGGATTGTGTCTGGTTCATACTGTAGTGTGTGAGTGTAGGCCTATGTGTAAGTAGTACTAGACCTGGGGGATTGTGTCTGGTTCATACTGTAGTGTGTGATTGTGTAAGTAGTATCAGACCTGGGGGATTGTGTCTGGTTCATACTGTAGTGTGTGATTGTGTAAGTAGTATCAGACCCTGGGGTTTGTCTCTGGTTCATACTGCAGTGTGTGAGTGTAGGCCTATGTGTAAGTAGTATCAGACCTGGGGGATTGTCCCTGGTTCATACTGCAGTGTGTGAGTGTAGGCCTATGTGTAAGTAGTATCAGACCTGGGGGATTGTGTCTGGTTCATACTGTAGTGTGTGAGTGTGTACTGCAAATAGTATCAGACCTGGGGGTTTGTCTCTGGTTCATACTGCAGTGTGTGAGTGTAGGCCTATGTGTAAGTAGTATTAGACCTGGGGGATTGTGTCTGGTTCATACTGCAGTGTGTGAGTGTAGGCCTATGTGTAAGTAGTATTAGACCTGGGGGTTTGTCTCTGGTTCATACTGTAGTGTGTGAGTGTAGGCCTATGTGTAAGTAGTATCAGACCTGGGGGTTTGTCCCTGGTTCATACTGCAGTGTGAGTGTAAGTAGTATCAGATCTGGTATGGGGTTCCTTTTTGCAACCATATGCAGTGTCTTAGTGACTCACAGCCCGTGTCGTGTACCCATCAGGTCATGAGCAGCTCACAATGTACTCACCCTTTAAGGGTTGGACACTGCTTTGATCCACCATGCCGTTTTGATGCACAAATGCAGGTCAATCCTACAGGGGTCACCCCCAGGGCTCTTCATGATACACCAACACTGTGCTGTGACGAACAGTCAAGGTACTAGACAATGATATATTCATGTAGCATGACGAATAATGGATATGACACGTTGATGCATCATATCATCCATTGCTGGGTTAAACCCCAATCTGTGGAGGGAGAGTGACTCATAACCGCATTCAGGTGGGGGCTGTACCTGGAGAGTGAGTGCACAGAGTTGAAAGTCCAGAATCTAGGTCACATGCACTGGAAGTTTTTGTTACTGTAGCCAGACGCTGGAGATGTAGCCTAAAACGTGTATAAATAGATATAGTCCTTTAGTACTTGATGCCTCAAAGTAAAGGGTTGTTCCCTTCTGCTGACAATATATAGGCAACCAATGCAGCATCGACCAGTAGGCCTAACTCCTGTAACGCCACACCAACAGAATTAAGTGCATGAGTACGTTTTCACACTTAACTTACATGTAAAGGTTCACTCACCATGTTAGATATAGTGAAATGTTTACATATATTTCAATGTTTCAAGATAAATGGTGTATCATAGAATGATAAAAGATGGTATAAGAGTCTGCAGCAGTCTGGGTGATCTGAATCACAAAGGTGGCCGTGCTGAAACAGGAAATACGAGCACACACGCACTCTGATAACATAACTCCATGAGAACTGCATTCCCATTGGATAATGCAAATATTGCGAGATGTTTGTTAGCTTACCATTAACCTCTCGTGTAACTTCACCGGAAAATAACACATTGAAAAGGCTTATATCCTGGATATCGTTTATGTCTGTTATGAGTCAGCAAATTTATAATTTATTTAGTTATAGCATGAGAAGGGAATCTAAGATTCAATCTGCCATTTTTTTTTGGCTTAGAAAACGGAGGCTTTTATAAAAAGAAAAAGAGGTTTAGGAAAACTACCGTGATACCACACCACCTAGAACGTAGCTCCACTTATCAGACTGTAGCTCAGGTAAGAGAAATGCTGCAAGTACAAGGTGCACCAGGGTGGATTTTTCGACATAAATTATAGTGTGGTACTGAATTACAGTGTAATTCCCATACCACTGATCCGCGCCAAGTAGCATTTCCTAAGGCCCATCAGGAATGAGTTTGACAGAAGCCATGCCCTGCACGAGATGTATTACGGTAGTTTCCAGTTGGTACTTCTCAGGGAGTCCAATTTGGTTGTTTTCGCAGTCACAAAAGGGAGATAAATCTTTTTCTTTTCTTTTTACTTTTTAAAACAAAAGACACATATATTGCCGCCTTTGTAGGTAGTTGAAGGTGCATGCCCCCTGGTGGCTGGTTACCAGCTGTTGGCATGTACACCAGGATAATCAGTTACCATGGCAACAAGATAATAGAGGACCTGGTGACTAGAGCTGACCTGTTCAGGACAAGGACGTTCCACTGCCATTACACAATGTACTCTACCCACCCCACCCTTTGAAAAAAATAATTCCTATTTAAAAAGAAAGGAGAAAGAAAAAGTAAGAACATTTTCATTTTTGTTTTAAGGCTGACTGAATAGGCTTTGGTTCTTTTTTCTTTCCTTTCTCATTTTTCTTACTTTCTCTTCTTTTCTTTCTTTATAGTTTTTTTAGTTTCTGCTACACCGATCAGTCTTGTTATTCAAATGGTGACAGCCGTTGGGCGGATATTCCATTCGGGATTGTTGAAATGAGATTTCCTGAATGATTGTGCTAGACTAACACTCTGTCATCAACTGTGGGGAGGATTGAGTGATGAGTTCAGCTTGTTAACTACCGCAATTAAGGCAATTCTAAACAGATTTAACACGGCGAAATAACAAGGATCATCCTGGGCAAAACCTAAAAAGAAACCCCTACTCCATCACCACTTCTAGATGTTGAGATTGCACTAAGAATTACAGGATGTGAACAAAAAAATGTCTGGTTATTCCCAGCACATGTTGGGGTTTAGAATTCAGGAGTTGAGGACAGACAATGGTTTTATTGCAAGAGTTAAATCCGTGGAACTAATGACTCACTGTCCACCGGCCCATAGATGGCGCCAGCAGCTAGGCCTAATTGTAGCGAGAATCTTTGATAGGAAGAACAGGCTCATCATAATGTGTAAAATTGAATATTTTGTGCAGCACCCACAGCGTCTCAAGTGGCAGGAGGTTAACTAGAAGAAGTGGGGCAGGATTTTCTTGGAGATTATGAGAAAGGAAAGTTTTTACATGTAGAGCATTAGCCCAGATAGCCCTACTGTCCTACATGTAGGATGCCTATGTGACATCATGGGAAGAGGTCTATATCCGCAAGTAAACTTAACAGATATGGAAGTGAAATGCTACATCCTATAGTTCTAGGCCCAAGGCTTCCAAAAATGCTCCATATGGGTATTCTTAGGTACTTTTATGACATTACACACATATCCCAAAACACCTACTACTTAGGTGATTACCTTCCGGTAAAGATTTGGACCTTTTCAGAGGAGACAGATGCCCAAAGTCCTACTGTCCTACATGTAGGACGTTGCTAATCTCTGGATCCGCTATAGCTGAAGCTTTGAAATTTCTTGTATGGCATAAATGGCCATATACACTGCAAAAATGGTGTTTAGATTTTAAATGTGTTTAGGTCTAAACACTTTTAAAACCTAAACACATAGGTCAGTTAGATATCTCATCGACTACACATTTAGGAAATGAACACTTTTATTCTAACTACATAAACATTTTTGCTAAACATGTTTAGATGTTTAGAGTTTAAACAGTTGAATAGTAGGTGTTTAGATTCAAACATCATTATGTTTAGATACATGGATGTTGAATCCACACCAGGTAGCAGCACTACCTTTGAATGGACTATCTTTACACAATTATAACAAAGCAATTTCCTTCCTGCCAAGCTGTTGTGCTTTCTCAAGTCTCTCATTCTGATGCAGTGTGTACATACATGCACACTTAAATAGGTGTGGCTGATATCATTGGAGACTTTGATATGTGAATACCCTCCCCCCAAGTAAATGAGAAAACAAACAAAAGACATCTTTTTTTACATGTATACATGTCTGCACACCCTAACTCTCCGTCAAAGCATTTAGACATCTAAACACAAAAATTCATAAACATCTAAACACAAAAATTCATAGATATCTAAACACAAAGTTTAAACCTAAACACCTAGATTTCTAAACACTTGAGCTAAGCATATTGTTTGGCTAAACATGTTTAGGACATTAATGTGATAACAAAAATGTTGCAAGAATATGTTTAGAATTGTGTTTAGGATCTAAACACCATTTTTGCAGTGTATAAGCCTATTTGTCAGTTTCTGGCACTCTGGTACAGGAACACAAATCTCAAAGGACAGTAGTCCTAAGTCCTACTGTCCTACATGCAGGATGGTAAGCAATCCCTCATATCTCTAGACACGATGCAGGAAAAGGCCTGAAATTTTGTACAGGACATATTTGGTCATATATTAGTCTACTTACCAATTGTAAGCACTCTATGACAAAAATTGCCACTTTAGGGTTATCTGGGTTAGGAAAGCCCTTGTAGATTTCATATAGAAGTGGTCATAAATAGTATGTGTTGTGTGGTTGGGTAAGGTTCATGCAGGGAGTGAGGAGGGGGTGTAGTGAGATTCAAAAGTAACCTCGTGCCAGTAGAAGAGAAGGGAGGATCAGAAGAAGAGAATTGGTGATGTGAAAGTATAAAGTGCTGCAAATACGTTACAATAAGCATCAAGTCTTATCAATGAACAATGACCTCCTTTCTGCAATATGCCTATATTGACGTAGCGTTGAGAGACACTCACCAGTTCTGCATTTATGCAGCATTTCAAAGATTATGATTTCCTAAAGGGGAATGGGGGTCGGTATAAAGTATTAATGTAATACTGGTGTGTTACCCATCAGCATGTATTGGAAGCATGGGTTGACACGTAAAGGGCTAATCATAGTGACATGTCTTCTCCTGTGAAATGCTGCTCGTGTGTTTCTGTTGAGCTACTCACCTGCTCAGGGCTCTCACTCACCATGCCATTTCACGATCCACTCTGCTCAGACTTAAACGAGACTTTTATTATTTGCCTTTTTTCAGCAAGGTCGTATTTTGTGTCCAGAATTACTGCAGTCCGCTCAGATCGTGACACCTCTGATGTCTGTATTTATCTGGGTGACAGTTTTTTGTGTTGTAATCCGAATGCACTCAGAAGGATTCCTATTTCCTCGGTTTATTTTAAGCCGATCGTGATGGTCTTTCAATCTGAGCCCTTTATAGACATCCTGATAATATTTTGCCTTATAATGCATGGATGCAGCAACCCAGACATCCAGCTAAATACATTCATTTATCGAAGTATCTAGTTGACCATACTATCGCGCTTGCCTTGTATCCCCTTATTAAGTCAATTATGTTCGTAGATGAAAATCTATTTGAAATCAATTCCAATTAAAGAGGATCATGAAGGAAAGATGGTATGAATAAGGGAGGGCCATGAAATTCTATATCTTCTGGGTATTGAAAATGACACTTTCTTTGTGTCACACCACAGTGTCTTCCCTGTTAGTGATATATTCCCTTCCCACTTTCCATTACCCTCACCCCTCATCCCACACCCTGGTTCTATACTTACCCCTTCACCCCACACCCATACTCCCCAATCTATCTCAGATGATCTATCATCTCTGTCCCTTAAGGCTCACTCGTCACCCTCCTTCTTCCCTCTGTAACCTCTCTTTTTAATCTTCCCCGCCCCTTCCACCTGTGTATCACCCCCAGAGCCACCCCTCCATCCCCGCCCCTCCCACAGACCCCTCCCCAAGGCAGAGGGTGGCTGTAGACTTGTCTGTAGTGAGGTAATCCTTTAAGGATGGCATGGTTTGTCAGCAGAATGCCATGTATTGACTGACATACCAGGCCAACTCTGGACGAACGGATCTGTTATACTCACAGGAGTGTTATGATGCTTGAATGCAGCACCAGTGAGTAACTCGCCAGAGCTACATTGATACATAGATATGGCTAAGAGTCATGTATTAAACTACCTTTGCAACCCCAGGGCTACTCGGCGGATATTTGAGGGGTAATAAAAGTGCGTAGTATGCCTACATGCTTTTGGTTGCGTCAGAATCCCAGAAAAAAAGTGTATGTACCTCGCATTGTCCATAGGCTGTCAGGTATGGCAACTCAACCATTAGAGCATACTGAAAATGGGTCTGATATTTTATGTTTGACTTGGCCAATATTGTAAGACTCGACTCGACCATTTGTGTGGGCGTTGTGTGAGTGTGACTAGTGACGACTGAAGGTGCCATTTCTGTAGGAGTTTTGATAATTCAATATTGTCCGCCCTGGTCATGTCATCCCGGGGTTCCCCTGCTGATGAATGACCCCTGTTAGCGGTGCCGACGGCAGAGGCAGGACTGAGGGGCTGGAAAGGGGTGGGGGTGGAAGGGAGCATCCTGGGCAGAGTAGAAGGGATGTTTCCAGTCACCACCACACAGCTCTTGACAAATTACCCATATACCTCACTGGCTGTTAGAACTGTATGAAATATATATATATATATATATATATATATATATATATATATATATATATATATATATATATATATATATATATATATATATATATATATATATGGGTTGTCAGGTGGGGAGGATATCATGGTTAAAGTCTTATGTACTTGACCACTTATATGGGGCAAGAATTCACTTCTCCTTTTATGTAATATGCATACTTTTGTAGTGCACAATGGCTTTCTCTTGTCATACTAGGACTGAATTGGTTTGGATAGGCGTAGACTTATATGCAGTGTGCATTATGACCCTTCCTAGTGAGAATTAATTGCACCCCAGTGTGAAAAAAAGAAGGTCCACTGTGGAATTTGAAGGCCCACTGTGGAGGGAAAAGGTACACTGTGGAAAGGAGGGCCATTGCATGTATAATAAGAAGGCCTTGGGTTTCCTAAGCTGCTTTGATAGGAGGGGTCATGACGAAGCAAGTGGGACGTGCAGACAGTGCTGGGCAGAGGGGGCGGCAGGATAGAAAGGCTCGAGTACCTAGGAGTACCTAGTTATCACCAACCCTGGAAGATAGCGCAATGTCCTGCTAAGCCCATAAGCCAATAGGCCATAGACCGATGATATAATGCCTTTGTATACATTTACCCCATAATTCTTAGGGTGCGAGTGAAATCTTGGCTGACAGGAAAACGACCACCACTGCCTCTCATAACGACCAGTGACATTCATGGCGTACACCAGAGGCCCTGCAACATGTGAATAAGATGTGTGATCTAGGCCTGCTGTACCCACATGAGGTCCTATTGTCTGCGGGACAGAGCTGCCATATCCATAGTGGTATAGCTTGGGTGAGACTCACAATGCTCACTATGTGCTCCCCTTGAAGACAGCCAGCAAGCAGAAATGGGGGTTCCTGCGGGATTTAGTACCTGTTTTAGCCACCAGGGGGCATCACTATAAGCTAGAGTAGGAAAAATATTCCTAAAACTGTTTTAGGGTACTTTTTCATGGAGAATTCAATGATTTTTGATAAAACGTTCTATTTTGGGTGGAAAGGTTCCAAACAAGGCATGTAAAAAGAACATTTTTGGGCCTTAATAGGCATTTTTGTTGATTTCTGTTGCCATGGAAACATGATTTTCATTCTAAATAGGAAAATCAATTATCTCGTTTGAAGGTATGTTTCACCAGGTTTACTATGGTGAAAACAGAATGAAAATACCATTTCTAGTTCAAAAGTTATGGGCAAAAGAATTAAAAAATTATGCTAATTTAGCTAATTAGCATAAATTATGCTAATTTTAGATGTATCTCATGACCAATTAGATGTAGAGCTTATTGCCATTCAGGAAATGGGCATAACTACCCATATTTAGCAAGCCATTCTTCTAAGACTAACAGGAGTATCTTCTCTTGCAATATATCACTGAAAAGCTAGTGATCTGAATTTTAAAGTTGACATTTAGCACGGAGCACCCTTTCTCCTTGCCTCTACACAAGTGCTCCCTGTATCCCTACTCTCGGTCCCTGTACAGTGTCCAGTGTGTGGGCGGCGTGACGTCTACCAAGCTGTATTCCCGACCTTCAGTCCATAGAGACTCCAGCACAGCTAGTTGACACACCACACAATCATGAGAGATAAATACTTAGATTTTCACCCCCAGTTATCCTCACCAACCTAGGAGTAAGGACCCACGGGAGGAGTGGTCTCACCAAAGACACAGTTTGTGGAATCTGTTGAACTGTATGATGAAATAGCTGCCTCCTTCAGGTGCCAGTGGCTAGATGTCATGACATCAATTACCTCAGTCAGCCTATTGCGGCATGTAGGCCCTGCCAGCCTTGATCACCACAGAGCAGTGGTCGGTTAGTCGATGTGTCATTGCCGTGCTGTACAAGGTGACTGGAACCAGCAGCTAATGTGTGGTAGTGGTAGGGTATACTGAGGTAGCGGATTGTCATATAGGTGCGGCCATTGCTGGAACCTGTTACCAGCCAGCGATAAGAGCTATCAGATGTTTAACAGTTGGGAAGCTCACAATGATTTTTTGGGATTATTTCATTGGCTGATATTTAATCCCACTAGGTCACTATACTGACTATTATAAAGTTTTGCAATAACATTGTCACCAATAGAGCATAGTTACAATACATCTGTAGATTGTGGGACTCTGAAGTCAAAGTAGAATTCACGTGCCTCAAATATAGAGGGGCATCACAGGACGTAAGCTTCTAGAAGTATTTATATGTGGGTAGTTTATCTGTGCATTTGCACATAGCCTGACCCAAATGTCAAAGTCATTACTACTAATGCACATTTCCATATACTACTTGCATAGACAAGGTATTAGGACATACCAGATCATTCGCCCTGGTGAAAATCTCCCATTTCTGTATACTACTCACTTGTAGAATCCCAGTATACTTACACCCAAAGACGGACACATTAGAACCTCACAGTGCAACTCATCCGGGCAGGAGCTGCATTTAGCAATAACTATAACTAACATCAGTAAGGAGAGAACTGTCTACAGGACGGCAATAACTATAACTAACATCAGTAAGGAGAGAACTGTCTACAGGACGGCAATAACTATAACTAACATCAGTAAGGAGAGAACTGTCTACAGGACGGCAATAACTATAACTAACATCAGTAAGGAGAGAACTGTCTACAGGACGGCAATAACTATAACTAACATCAGTAAGGAGAGAACTGTCTACAGGACGGCAATAACTAAAACTAACATCAGTAAGGAGAGAACTGTCTACAGGACGGCACAGGTGCCGTGGGACTGCAGTGCCAGTTCCTGGTGGTGCCTTGATAGCCAGTCACACTAGATCTAGGCCTGGGAGGATAGGCCCAATCACAGAGAAACTATCCACCCATAGGCCGTGTTAGCTCTATGCTTGGAAGGATAGGCGTGAAATGCTAGTTACTGGCGGTGCCTTGATAATTCCAGATGGCGGTGTTTGTCAGACCTGTATTGACCATCCTACTTGAGACGTGTCCTCCATCCCCTGGTCACCGTCGTCCTTTGTTCTCCACCACCCATGGACGACCCGGTACCAGCTCATACCTCACTGCCTAACAGCGAGGTCAAACACCGTCTTTATTTTTACCTCTTTTTGAAATCTACTTTTAACACTTTAAGAGTCCACATTGCAATTGAATACGCTGTATTCTTTGCCGTAGTGATACACGAATGAAGCCTTATAGTACCCTGACAGTGAAACAGCTATGCATCGTGTGGAATCTATTTAGTCTATATACTCCCGAGGATGAACATTAAGCACGAATACAGTGGCCGTTAGCTACTCGCGTTAGTGTATTATGACGACGATGCATTATGTTAAAATTGTCAGTAAAAGGGTTAAAACAACATTTTTTTTCACCCTGTTCTCCCTGTACCCTTCCCCCACCCACCACCCGTTGCCATGACATCATCCTAACAACCCCGGCACCAGGGGAGGTTGTCTCTCACTGCGGGGCAGGGGATCCAGTAATTGGACGGATTCTAATTGTCCTAAAACTAGGTCACATCCACACAAAAAAAAAAGATAAAGAAAGGCATAAAAAAATGAGCCAACACAAATTAAAACGGAAAGAGGGTATGGGAGATCATGGCAACACTTGGCTCTCGGGACTGAGGAGGTGTTACAAAAGAACAATGGTGTTTTGTGCCCCTGGGCAGTGCTCCGGGTAATTAGATTCAATTAAAGTGAGGTGCATGCTGAGATATTGTGGGTAGGCTACAATACCACTGTGGTACACAATATGAAAGTGCTGGGTAGTGTATTTTAGAGTTGTATTTATTTATGTATGTACAGAATCACTCTCATGATGTAGAAATTCATCCCTGGCAAACCACTGTCCATGCCTGTATAGAAGTATCTATGCATTATGCTCCGCTCACAGCCGATACACTCACGAAATGGCATTATAATGCCCCTATGCAGCCCTGCCGAGAAACTCTCTGGTATTACTTTACTCTATCTGCCAACCCTTCTGGAGGATATCAACCCTGTAGGGTCAGCATGCTGTATGAATGCAGTCCTTATATCACCGCCTTAGTGCAAGAAGGTTGTAACTGCATTGCTCAAGCTTTGCAGGAGAGGCAAAAGCAGGGGCGTAGGAAGCAAATTTTTATTGGGCGGGGGCCCAGGGGTCTCGGTTGGGGGGGCCTGCTATATTTTTATATAGGCTTATATAGGGAACCTCCTCATTATTGGGGGGGCCCGGGCCCCCTGCCCCCCCCTTTTTCCTACGCCCCTGAAAAGAGGTATCCAGTTACTATAGCACAAAGTGGATACTACAATATTGAACTGGGGTCTGTAGGCACACACGTCATAGCTTCCATACTTTCACAGTAGGTAGATAATGGTTAATAAATCTTAAAAAATAAGAAAACTCAATTTTGCCAAAATGTCAGTTATAACATTCTTACATTAAGGCGACGTTATACACCATGGGAGCAGGGCTAGCTCCCTCTATGTGCTTGGCACTGTGACTGTGTGTGGCCCACTTAGTGGCCATCCTCTCTGATGAGTGACTCGGCCCTCCTTGAGCTGCTCCCCTACCCACGCACCTACAGAATGACCGACTTATTTGTAGCCTGCATATTCTATCCACGCTGATTGGGGTTAATTCCCTGAGAATTATCCTAGCACACCGTCCTCCCCCATTCACCCACATCCCCCATTCACCTTCACGTGATGGTCAGCGTGTCCCATTGTGTGGGGGATCAGGGTGGACAGATTGGTCAGCCTTAACTGTTAACCCTTTGGGGACAGCATTTTGTTTGATAGGTATAAAGATAAAAATGTGAATTAGGATGTACCGCTGTGTCTGTATGTGTTTGAGGGGGGGGATGGGGGGCAGATTGGTCAGCCTTAACTGTTAACCCTTTGGGGACAGCATTTTGTTTGATAGGTATAAAGATAAAAATGTGAATTAGGATGAACCGCTTTGTCTGTATGTGTTTGAATGGGGGGGGGCAGATTGGTCGGCGTTAATCAGTATAGTTGATGTGTGAAGGCTCCAGTATTATGGTGAAAGGTTGGGAAGGGGCGGAGAACTATTCACTAAATCAGACCCAGTATTTTCTATGCTAATGAAAGGGGAAGTAGTAATAATACTTCCGGGATTGCTTACAAATTGACTTCTATATTCGATAGTGCCATCACCATAAGGAATATCAGGTTGAACCTATTGTCTTCTCATGTAGAAGGTATCTTTGTGAGTTCACGTTATGAGATAACGTGTCAATGTGTGCCCCATAATTCACATACCGGTAGACATTAACATGATAATGGCAAGGACTATCCTTGACTACTGTCATTCATGTGTCGTTATGAGGCTTTGTGCCACCATTTACCACCTGAGCCCAGGTGCAAGTAACATCACCACTTTGAACATAAAAAAGGAGAGATATTGGAGGAGGCCTTAGTTATCCAGGTCGTTGTGTGAGTGGGTGGGCTGGTGGAAGCATCATTGAAATATTAAAAGCAACATTTAAAAAAATATTCCCCCGCCCCTTAACCTAGTTTCCACTCTCACAGGCTTACCTGCCCTGTCCCTGTCTCTCCTTTTGTGGAGATGGGGAGGGCATTCACTAGGGCCCATGTAGTATACTATCCCTTAACCATCACATCAGGCTGCAACATATAGGACTGTCACCATTACACATAAAACACTGCATTGATGTAGCATGATGTACCCTTTCCTCTCCAGGGACCCAAGATGATCAACTCTATGGGATCAGCTTCAGCCATGATTGTAGCATTGGCGTATTAAGTGTCAGCACTGCAGTTGCTCATTATGATGCGAAAATGACATGGTACATCAAAGACTTCTAAACTGCTCTTGGCATGTCTGAATCCTGACTGCACTATGTGGAAATTATTAGTGGCATCTTCATCAGACTGCTAACCAAGCTGATAAAGCTAAAACGTGCTGCTGATTTATAATGTAGTAGGAAATGAGGCACATCCTGTAAAATAGAGACTAATAGTTCCTGGGGGAACTCTTCTTATATCAGCACAGGGCAATTAGCAGGTCGTATCCTCTTATCTCACAAAATATACGGCTGTCCTCATTAAAGAACACCTCAGGGACATTCAAAGTGGTGATTACATGTTTTGTTAAAATAGTTCATGCATAAAGTTTCTCATTTATCAACCCGATTAGGGTAGCTTAGTGTTTTAATGCATTAAATGTCCTTCTCTCAGCGTCATATATAAAATGTAGTCCTGACTTGCGAGTAAAATGTGGAATGCCGACCCGACTGCTTGAAGGCTTGATGAACCAAAGCAATGCCGGGTACCGAGTGCTACACTGTGAAGTGTACGTCCTTAATACATACGCTGTTATAAAGAAGTACTAGGAAACAATTCCCCTTATCTTAAGGAAAACACCCTACATTGATTGCTTATCCTTTAAGGGCAGGTAAATGCCTCAGATTCAGCTCTGTAGGACTCAGATCTGGTCACCACTACAGTGCTGGTGAACCTCACACCAGCACTGTATTCGGGGCAACATGGCAAGTCGAGAGGAGTGTATCAAGCTGAGTTAGTCTCCAGGGTTCCCTTTATAACAACAAATGGACATAGTCTGTTTAAAGCACTTTGAACTCCATAAGCATTTAAGAGCAGCTCGGGACAGTAAGGTAGGTGATGAGCAGCTCACTACAGGCTTTGAGTCACTCTTCATACATGTATGCATGCAGCACAATTAGAGCCCCGCTGCTGCATCGGAATATTAATTAGGGCTGCCACTAAAGTTAATCGGGAAAAGTGCTATCAACAAGATCAAGTCTGTCTAGGTAGACAGTTATAGGACGCCTTAGCTTCGGGTCAGCAGTGACCCCATTGGTAATTGCGGGCATACTCAGAGAAGGGACAGTAGGAAAAGCTAATCAATGCACCCGTCCACAGAGCATCCTTTTTGTACTGCTTTATTCCATTTGTTTGGGAAATCTTGAATTGGAGGAAATAAACCAAACAGGCAAGTTTCTTCCTATGCCTTTGGAATCTCTATGATGTTGTTTGCAGGATCTCTATCTTTAGGAAGACCGCATGGCTTTCTGACTGTATTCATTTTAACTAACTATGGGACCTCCATTTGCACTGTCACAACACCAAACAGTAAATCGGAGATGATTCCTTTATCACCAAATGACAATGACACAGGGCAATGTTTGTCAGATGAATGTTTGAGCCGTGGCTGGTGCATGGTTTGATATTACAGACGATAACTGCTTACAAATATTTCCCACCAGCACCAGTAATTTCTCCCCATCCCCCAATTTGCAACCCCAAAAACCGATCTTTGGGGCACCTTTAACCATTCCTTGCAGTATGCCAATTGACCGCCATGATGCATGGCTGCAGCCCGAGGCTGTACAACGCCAAAGCTGCATTTATGTAGCATGCTGACTCTAGTGGCGTTGATTGACACCTGGGGGATCAGCATGTACAAGATATACAGTAATTCCGTGGTTACTATGGTTGATTTCTCACGATATGACGCTCGAAAAGATGTGAAACCCTGGAGTATCATGTCATCCTTAAAGAGTTAAAAGCTCTCTGGTGTAACAGAACCATGTGATTAGTGGAGGGAAGGGCGTGAATCGATTTGTCAGATAATCACTCCTGCCTCTCCTTGTGCAGAATTAGGTCACATGAACGCAGGGGTTGAAGGGCATGGGAACGCAGGCAAAACGCAGTGAGGGATATCTCAGAGCAATAATGAACACCACCAGTCTTGGGACATTAATGCTAGCTGTCTCTAGATGTGACACATGGGGATAAAACAGGAATGAAATGTAGTTAACCATTATTAATAGTATTATAGTGCAAATGCCGCCACAATGTCATAACAAGAGTCAAACTAGTTACTCGTCAGTTCTGCATTCAGGAATTATGCTAAGTCATTAGTAATTTGACTCCTCGTGCCAATGTCACAGTGGTACCAGGGATGGAATTCTTTTAAGTTTTAACAGGATTGATCCTGTTTCCGAGAAAGTCTGAATAACATGTATGTTCCTATCAAATGATAAAGAGGATTTCCCCATCACAAGTTTTTCACATACTAGGAGATCCAAATTTTGATTAATCTAACAGCTGCAGTCCTCAAAAGTCTTTGAAAGTTCTATAAATGTGTGCACCAACTCAGTGTCCCATTTGATACAGCCTTTATACGACTTTATTAATAATCAATGTCTGTAATTGATTTAAGTTGGGTCTCAGACACCAAAATCAATTAAATCAATAGTTGTGTAACTGACACCTATAGAACTCCATCCACGTACAGGCGTCCAGGTACCTCATACTGTGTGTGTAGGCGGTAGGTGTCCAAAAATGTAACCCGTGAAGGACAGAAGTTCAATATTCAGAGCAATATCTATCGCCGTGATGCAGCAACACCTCTCATAGATTCGGTCATCCATAGATGCGATCACGACTGTGTCGGGCAAGCAGCATATAAAATAAAATACCCGTCTAGATCTTTAGACAAACAGATTATAAAATACCTGTCCAAACTAAGAAAAGAAAGGTCTTGATGTTTGCAAACCACAGTCTGTCTGCTAACTTTTAAGTTATATTAGTGGAGGTAAAATCAACCAAACTGACCCTTCGGCAATGTAATGCATGATGTATGATGCTCAGGCAAGTTATTTGCTGATGAATGCTTCATTTATAAATACACCATGACTGAAAGGTTAGGCATCATGCCGTCCTTAAAGGTCATGACTTTGGTCAGCCACTGCCTTTGTTCTGTCCGACCTTGTTATCTACACTGGTGACCTTGACCTTTCTCTGGCACACAGGCTCGTCTTGACACGCAAACCTGGATTATTACATGTAGCAATCAGTTAGTGTCAAGTGGGCATGATGTCGCTGCCAGATTATGACTTCACAAGTAGGTCGGTAGGATGTCGACACCGAGTAGATAGACTATACAAATCCTCCAAAATTTGAGCAATCCATTGCCTAGAACTGCAAGCATTGAAGTTGGCAACATTCAAAGTTAATGTTACCCATCTCTTAATACATCATTATTAAATCTATTCTTGGGTAAATAATTTGAAGTTCGAAACAGAATGATTGTTCACTATCCTTCACTTTTATTTGGAACAGCTTACGCCCCGTTTATAAACAGTGAAAGAACTATTCCTATACAAACATTCACACTTGAAATTAGAGATTAAATAAAAGGGGGCACATTTACTCAGTATCTGTCCCCTCATCCTCCAATAGACCTAGACTTAAATCAGTGCTGGCCCCTAGAGAAGTAATTGATTTTTTCATCTGGTTCCCTCAGCCTCTTGTATATACATCCAATCACATTCAGCTCTAGACGCATCGTTCTACGGCCCTTTAAATGTAGCAGGTCATTTTAATGCACTGATGCCTGTGATTCACTGGTTGGCTCCTTCTTGGTGGATCCTCATATCGTCCATAAAGGGTTAAAACCAAATCACTTGGCTCTCTGACTGTGTGATTGTTTCAGTATTGGGAGCTTTTGGTAGGGATCCATGGGGTCTACCACAAGGTTGATGAAGAGCAGCGAATAAGCCTACTTGTATTAAAGGGGAAATGCCCTTATTGGATGCCACAGAATTGCGGCAGGGAATTGGGGCCTTCGTTTCACAGACCTGCATAAAACTACCTGGATTGAATAAGGCTTAGTTTCTCAGAGTTGAAATAAAAACACTCACTGTAGTCATTAGTCATCCTGCCCTTGCTGTATTGCAATTCAGGTTCTTGTGGCCTTCATTGTTCCTAAAATATATACTTTAGGCAGGTTATTGGAACGGCTATTGCACGCACAAGGCCATTTGCCCAGACGTGCGAATTATTCCTAGTGGAGATCATCCTATCTTTTTTTCATATAAGGTAGCCCACACAGATTGTGATACGAATAAAGTTGGCATGACAGCACCCAAGCCATTGAATACAAGACTCTTTTTCAAAGGCAATGATCCCTAGCTGACAATGGATGCTGGTGAATGTTGTCACAAAGATGTAGACCAACGCCTGTAAGTTTGCATATCCATTCAAGTACACTTATATCGCATATGACTTGCAATGCAAGTGTTATAGGAATGGTAAATGGCCTTTCATATTCATGGTCAAGATCATGCAGCCTTAACATCGTGATTTGTAGGTAGTATATTTATATTCATTGTAATTCATTGTTGTATTCCGGAACCCATTATCCCGCCACTCATAGTAGACAGGCGCTTGTTTGAAACCCCGTGATTGACATTTAATGGCTGTAGAATGCCTCACGGTGTCATGCATTAATACTTTAGGATTAAGCTGAACGACACAGTATAGGGAAAATGAATCAGAGTCAGAGTTCTGACATTATTGTGTCCTTAGATTAAGTGGTGTTTGTAATTGCAGGCTGATGGAGTAGCAGGCGGTAGAAGCAGTATTTATGTGCACACCACACCAATAGGACTGGATTCATTTTACTTTTTCTGTAACCACTGGGTCCTCATAGACTGGGTAATTTGAGAGTTTCATCCCAAAGCTGATTCCTAGTGTGATAGTGGTCTTAGATATTAGAGTGTTGCTGATATCCATCTCCTGTACGATGAGAGCAGTACTATGTTGGTCATCATGTCTCTTTTGAAATTTATTATCAAATCCCTTGCTCCGAATAACTTCATTGTGTCTCAGTGAAAACCAGTTTTAGGATGAGGACTTTGGAAATATTTCTAAATCCCAGTACTTTGCTCTTTTTTTCAGTGACTCACCTACAGAAGAAAACTAGAAATAACGTAGGTTTTAATGGAATTTCATGAGTATATTGTTCATTGTGTTAGAGCAGCATGTCAGTTACCATTGTCACAGATTCAGTCCACCTTATTGAAAAACAACAAGGAGTGAGGGACCAAGACGTGTAGGCCTATAAGGTCTGCCACCTGAAGCTGCCGCAGCAGCAGCCAGGACACTAACCTCCGTCCTCAGCCTCCCTCTCTGTACAGGATGATTTCTGCATCACTCCTTACACATTTAACACTCTAAGGACGGCATGATGTCTTTATGGACACTTTGTTTTTAACAAAGGAACTTATCAGCACATGATTAGTGTATCATGCCAACCCTTTAGGGTGGGCCTGTGGTTTGGGTGCAGTGAGTTACTCACCAGTTCTGCATTCGTGCATCATGACAGCAAAGTAACATGTATTAACACAGCAGACTATTGGTGAATGGTTAACATGACTTCACACTGTGGCTTCTTATCTTGGATGCTGTCAGTCGGTGACAGGGATGTTCTGTAGGTGACAGCTAAATGCTGACAGACACAGATAACGGTGTCTCACTGACAGCACTAGGGCTTCTTTAAAATGAACAGCCACACTGCCGCCTTCACAGCCCAATATATGGTTACAAACGTCAATATTGTCACAGCTTTAATGTGGGAATAAATGTGAAGTTGTGGGTTTTGGAATAACTAACCCCCATAGTAGTGTTATATTCAGACAACTACATATTCAGGCATCACGCCGACCCAACATATTTGATACATCCCAGGGGCGTAGGAAAAGGGGGGGCAGGGGGGCCTGGGCATCAAATCAGATCTAAAATTCATCAAAAATTACTTTTCTACACAAATTTTGTTTAGGTATGTATAGGCGCTATTTTGCTCGAGCCGATGTTTCAATAAGGTTGAGGTCGCCCCCCCCCCCCCAAATGAAGATTTGCTTCCTACGCCTCTGCATTCTCAAAGGGTCATCAAAACAATGCATGGTGCATGTGATACATGACCAAAACAACCATTGCCTTGAGGCTTTACTCTCCTTAAATGGTTAGGCCTAACGGACAAAGTTACATATTGACAGAGGTTACAGACATGTAGAAATAGGTAGCTGTAGGAAGTCAAATGATTAAATACACAGGGTTCGGTATTCGTGCGCTGTCCCTTTTAAGGGACAAAAACGACATTAACTGTCATTTGATATTGTATGTAGATGTAGAAGTCCTTTGATAGTGCAATATTGAAAGTCAGCGTCCTGTTGAATTAAGGGAAATCGTGGTAGATACAACTAGATTGAATGAGAATAAGAAATCTGATAGTGCACAATTTCTCTCTAATGTCCCTTTTGGAGGACACAATACCTGTAGTATTAGCGTGATGTCTGCATGGTGCAGTGCAGGCTCCAGGTAGGCGTGCAGGATGGAGGGCTGACAGGGAGGTGCTAATATAACTACAAATTAGTTAACCCTTAAAGGACGACATAATGCTTCAATACACAATGGCCTTTGGTCGTCATGATGCAGCTCGTGCGAGTGGCAAGCCAGTGCTGCGTTTATTGACCATGCTGATCCAACAGGCTGGGTAGATTCCTGGAGGATTAGCATGATACACTATGCAGTTTCAGTATGTGGCTAATGTGCCGATACAGCATCAGGTGAGATGAACATGAAGTCATGGTTAAAGGGTAGGAAGTCCTGATTAGTTGATGGGATAGAGCATGGCGTGCAAACAGGTACAAACCACTCACTGTAGTCCTCCTGGCTACATGATGACTAATGGTCCCTCCACCATGTCCTTGTTTACCTGCCAACCAACAGCCTACCACTGGTCTGCCTTATTCATTCCTTAATCATGCTTCACTTTTACTTCTCCCACCATAAGCCGTCCAAGTTTATATTCAATTTACATGGCCAGTTCTCCTACCTACATTAAGTTGGCCCAACCTCACCGTGGCCTCGGGCCGCCTTGGCTTTTATACCATAGTTTACTCTAAGACAGATCAAGAGGTTGTTACTCATCAGATCCTAAACTTGTCTTCCATTGCCGATCCTACTCTATCAATAGATAGTTACTTCGACCCATTTCATTTTGGAAGTCCTGACCCTGGCCACCTCAGTATATTATCATAACCTAATCACTGCCCAGGTCAGCACTCGGGATGAGGTTATGCACACAGAAAGTAGTCCCTTCACAAACAATGCTGATTCACAGCATGTAGATAATGTCAGCATGAAATAATGGATAGAAATGTGACCACGAGGTGCTGTAGCGAGAAAAGTTTTAATGATATGATTCTGGTGTTGGTAGACCAATCCTGCAGGCTAGAGCACTTCCGTAGGATCGGTATGTAATGCAACAATACAATCTCCTGTAAATTTTGCTAGCACTATGTTGGTGCATCACGTCAACAAATGGTTTGACCCCGGGAGTGGGCACTCTCATATTTATGGAAACCATGTGCGTACATCACCTTGGAGGTGGTTCCCCTTTTGACCTGGTAGCATGTTGTTCCGAAAGAGCCATATAGTTGGGGAGCCAGTCTGGAATGAAGTCGATTACCTGGTGTTGAAAGCAGCACAAGGTATGAGAGTTGCATCTGGGTAGTTATGATAGTGGAGATAACGAATCTGAGGTGTGTATCTCCATATCTAGGTCGGAACAAGGTCAAATTAAAGGTCAAAGGTAACGATCTGGTATTTAATATAGAACAGAGAGATAGCTTTGTTCCACTCATTAAAACTAGAGGTCCTGAGTGCACGGTGGATTTCCCATTCATATGTATCCTAAGTAAAGTAGCATACATTGCAATAGTACGGTGAACTTTGACCTTTATTTTGACCTTGTTCCGACCTAGATATCAAGATATGCACCTTAGATCTGTAATCAGCACTATCAAGATACCCAGATCCAACTGTGATATCTTGTGCTGCTTTCAACACCAGGACATTTGTAAATAACGACATTTGAGCCGGCTGGCTCCTCAGCTTATAGGACACTTAAGACACTTCCCAGGCATCAATGTTGACATGAGGATCAAATTGATAAAGATGTCTAGTTTGTCCCAGTCAAGGATTGCCATTCTTTCCGGGTGACAAGATTACAGTTTTTACTGCCATTATTCAACGGCATTAATGAGGCAAAATGATGTTATCGGTGCTAACCATCATCCAAACATTAGTGAATATGGGGAAAATAAATAGGAGTGAAAGAATACGAGCAAATTCTCAACGACATTGGTTGCTTTTCCTTGATCTGCCTCGAATCTATTACCCAAACAATAGATTGCATTAAAGGAGTGTCCTAACTTCACTTCTCTGGCGATCTTGCATACCAGCTAGAATTTAAAATCTGAATCAAAAAGCAAATACCTATGCCCTTTTGCCCTTGTGCTGCACGATTACAGGGCTGTACCAATGCGTCATGCCAACAATCGGGCAGTTTGATAGTGAATGCTTCTTAGTGCCATATCTGAGTTAAAGGGTTGATGTGGTGATGTTAAGATATAGGGACATAAGTGTATAGAGGAAATCAGACAGTCAAAGAAAGAGATTGCGGAAGTCCCTTATCAATCATTCTGTGATAAGAGATCAGTGCGGAGCTCAGCTAGAACCTTGTAATAACTAGTGATTACAGAACTGCGTCTTGGAGAGATAGAGCATCAAAGAGATAAGAATATGGACTACATAGAGCTATAGAACCTGGGGAAATGAGGTCTGTGTAGGGGCACATGGCTGACTATGCTGAGTTTAACAAGTAAGGGCTGATTTCTGTGAGTAAGATGCATCAATGTAGTGTCAGCGAGTTACTTCCTTGCAGTAAGTTGGAGCATCATGAACACAAGCAAGGTCTGGGTGTATCAGCCGGGTTAACATGACATTTTGAGGTTAAGGTTTGAGGTTTAACAATGACTGTTTTATTTGGCAATAAATCATATACATACGCTTTTCAGGTCTGCCAAAACACAACAACAAAAATAAGAAAAAATATAACGCTCAATAAGGGAGTACTGTGCAGATAACATGACGGGTTAGTCAACTCAGAAGTATTAGACATAATATACCTTGTTACTAAATTTACGGATAGCTTTACAAATACAGCTTTATATGACACAAATGACGGTTACATGTACATAGTATGATATATCGATGTAGCAGTGACATGGTGATAAGGTTAGCATCTTGGCACTAAGTAGACTGGAACAGGAAACAAAAGAAGAAATGATCTATCTTGTGACAGATTCAAATCTTATTCATAAAGTCTTTCTTCACACCAATGTGCTGAGTAACGGTTATGGTGGGGACGCAGCAGAAGGGAAAACTACGAATTAAGGGATCATTGCTGCAAATGCAATAGTAAATTGAAGAACTACATGTGACTATGTTACAGGAATTGAAGTATTCAGGTTATTTTCCTTATTAAATTGTCATGGATTCTAAAGTTCCATAGACCTACACTTTCCAGAACTTTTATCTAAAGGAAGTCCAAATAAGCATTTGAGGAATTTTTGTGCACGGCCACTTACATTCCTGTATGTATAGAATCTACGTGTGAGATATGCGCTGTTCTCGTTGCTGTGTGTTTGACAGTAACTCTTCTTAATTCTGCGGATATGGCTTCTAAGTATTTTAGCGATGTTATTCCTCTCAATCTTTATCATGCCTGCTAAAATGGGTTCTTCGTTCCACTTACTGTATAAGCCAATATCCATTAACGCTGCACTGCCGCGCTACCTGGTGTGAAGGGAAGGCACTACATAATGCTGCATGGTTTTTATATGTGACTGTATTCCGAGGTACCAGGTTGTCCCATGGGCGCCGCCATTGTTACTAAAGCTTGTTACCAGTGAGTTCTACTAATAACACCTATCAGATGGGTACCAGTTGGCCTCCAAGAGGGCCGCAGTGAATCACTGAGATTACCTGATTGGCTAATAATTAATCCTGCTAAGTCCATATAGAGCATTGATTACTTCATCAGGAGTGACTGCTTTGTCAGAAGAAGTATGACATAAATCAATGCCTGGGTGTATGCCTTTTTTTCTACAACTGCTGGTTCTTACCATTGTATTATTTACCTTTATGAGCAGCGTAATGCATTAAGTCCTTTGTCGTCATAATGGATAGATGTGGCCGTTACAAGTAGCTTGCTGCAGTCATACCTTATTTTATGTTCTCCTTAAAGGGTTAATATTTCTTATGTAGAAAGATGACATTTGCTTTAGAAGGAAGCCATCATGGTTGTTCAATGTTATGTATGTGTGCTTATTATTGGACGTATCATTGGTACTTTATGCCATTCTTAAAGGGTTATTATTTTCGATTTCCTCGCCATTAATCATGAAGAAAGATGACATTTCATTTAGAATGAAGATGACATTTCATTTAGAATGAAACCACTATGGTTGTTCAAAGTTGTGTATGTATGCTTATTATTGGACTTTTGTATTTTACAGAGCTACGACGTTGACGTTCAACTTGATGCGGAGAAACCCCTCAGATAACGTCAGTGGCCTTCTTGTACTAACGGTAGACTTGGATAGACAGAACCAAGCAGGTTGGTTTCTCTCTTTGCCTATTATATCATCGAATAAGTCTTTCAAATTGCAGAGGAGGCTTTCAAATCAATCAATCTCCCTTAATCTGTCCCTGCGTCGATCGATTCTAATTTCAATAAGTACCATTGAATGTAGCTGTTCTTTCCCATCTACAGGGAGATGGAGAGAAAGGGAAGGTTCTCAATGTATAAATTGAAATTCATAGTTGAGCAGATAAGTGGATAGTACCCACTCAGATGTTGTCTTAATGTAAAGACTAAACCTTTAAGGACAGTATTATGATGTCTCATGTTTCCTCTTCCATTGCACACCCCCTGCTTCTCCAAATCTCGGATCCGCCACTGATGGGTGAAAAATGTAAATGGTGTAGTGGTAAATGGCTCCTCAGCTTCGTAGGCAATTTATAACACAATTCTGTAGAAGTAAACCTAAATATTTCCTATTCTTCTCATCAGGTGCCAGCACAGAGTCTCCCCGTGCAGCACGTCGCAGTTCACAACGTCGTCAACACCGTAACCACGTAACAGCAGAAGGTGCTACAGCCTCCCCGACCCACTCCCCACGCCGCCGCCGCAAACCGCGCCACAGCACAGACCCAACCCCCGGTGCCAGCAGTTCAGGGGCAGCAGTCAACGGACATCCTCAGCCAGATGCAGAGGAAGATGTGCAAATATCCCTCAGTGCATTAACTCGTGGTAGGCTGTCAGATGCCTTCGAGATTCAGGAGGATGAGTTGTTGGTGCGCAGTGCAGGTAGTGTCGGCATATCCGCTGTGCCCAGCATTGAGTGTTGTGGTGCCTTTGATACTGAGGCATGGGTCGATGCTCCTCCAAGTGGGTCAGCAGGTGTGATTGTTGACAGTGATAATATCATTACGCAGGACACAGGTGCTGTTGCCATGGAGATACAAAGTGCTCCAATGGAGAGTGCAGCTGAGTGCCGCCTCAATGCTTCTTCAACAGGGGAGGCCTCATCTTCTGCAGAGGCAGCTGCCAATGTTTCAGTCTCCGGCTCTCCTGCAAGGCACAAACCACAGCCTTATCCCCGGCAACGGATTGCCGAGTACATGAACACAGCCAACAACAATGGTCACCGTGACCCCAACTCAGCCACTGCTTCACCTAGCAACATGCGGACTTCAGGTGGTGGGGTGAGTGGCTCGTCCAAGGTGGGGCCTCCTGTACCACGGAAACCTCGCCTTCACCAGCGTTTACACCGCTCCAAGGCCAACACCTTGGCAGCCAGGCGTGCCGGACAGGGAGGCGCTGGTACCGCTGGTGCAGATAGTACCAGCGTACCTAAGGGCTTCCCTCCCCGAGAGCACATGTCCAGCTTTGACAGCATTGAGGCATTTGCAGGGTCCAACGAGAACCTGGCACCTTCCAGTCAGAGTGAGGCTGGGGGTGAGCACCCTGCAGCTGGTAATGTTGCCATGGAGACAGGGATAAGTAGTCAGGGTGTAGAGGAAGGAGCAGCTACAGAGAAGATGATAGCTGCACAGGCTGCTCTTCTGCGAGAAGAATTTGGTGCTTCTGCCAATGACACCGCTGATCCAGATTCTGAACCGAGCCTTCCTGCGGACGGTGGCCCGAGTCTTGGGGGCAATAGCTCAGCCACAGATAACCAATCAGAGGGCTCGTTACAAATGGACGACTTGGAGGAAATGGAGACAGATGGTCCACCATCTAATAATGTGATGAGTATGAGTGAGTCCCAGGACTCACAGAGTGATGATGGACAGCTTGAAGAGGCCAGTGAGCCGAGTGGTTCCAGTGTACAAGACCATGGTGGGTACCATACAGTGCACGTTAGTGTGACCACCACCTGTGCAGGCTCCAGTGGCACTGTCACAACAATAGCTGCCCAACTGGCTAAGATTAAGACGATAGAATCTGCTGTCTCCAACAACAGTAGTAGTAATGATAACACAGATACTATTGGAAGTAGTGGAATAGGTTCAGCTGATACTGTGTCATTAGCATCTGGGAGTTCTGTGGATAGTTCTGGGGTAGGTTCAAATGATGGGACTCTGGATATGATAGCGGGTAGTAGTAATGGTAGTAGTCACACTCCTGCACCAGCCCAGGCAACAGGTGCCCAAATAGTTGTTACAGCTCAGCCAATAGGACATGAGGTCTCCAGACCTCTCCGAGGAGTGGCACATGCACATGCAGTAGGGCCTGCCATTGCCATGGCAATGTCTCAGCCTGTTACACAGCAACCTGGGGTTGCTGCAACTTTGGCCTCACACGAGAGCGGCATCAACCCACAAGTGAGTGTCAACTCACCGGTTCCCAAAACTACAGCATCACAGCAACAACAGCAACAGCATTATGGCGTTGCCCCTACTAGCTCACAACAACCTGTGCGAGCTGAGAGGGTGCCACACCGAACTGGTTCTCAGGACAGTGGGACAGACGGCGGATCCACTACGCAAACTCCTTCTGGTTCCCCGTCCTACACGTCGCGCTCTGCAGTTAATGGGGTCCAACAAAGGTCCACATCACCTCCGCTATCAGCAACCTCATCCTCTTCAGCAGCTGCTGCAGCAGCAGCTGCACGGAGACGGTTACTGAGCGAGGAGGAGAGAGAACAAAACCGGGCAGCCATACAGCAACAGTTGGTCCAGTGGCACCAGAGTCGTGCTGCGCCTGCCCCACCGCCACGCGCTGAGACAACCCGCTTGGAACATGCACCAACACCAGCAGCGGCCACTTCCGGTCCACCTCCCCCACCACCACGTGATGGGTCTTCCCTCTCATCAGCTGTTAGCTCCCAGGAAGGCAGCCCCTCTCACCAGGCCTCCTCTGGACAAGCTGCTGGGGATGTGGGTACGCAACGGCAAGCCATACAGCAGGAGCTACAACGTTGGCGACAACAGCAACGACACCAACACCAACAACATCAACAGCTGCTGCAGCTATTGCAACAGCAGCAACAACAGAGCATGGAGCAACAACAACAACATAATGGTCAACAACAAGTCAATGGTCAACAGGGAATACAACATATCGGACAACAGGGCGCTATGGACGCACCAGCCGAGTATGCAGATGTGGTGTGGGAACGCCGCTCGGCTTCTGAGGCTATGTTACAACAACAACAGCAGTATCAGTTACAACAACAACAGTTACAGCAACAGTATATGCAGAGGCCACAGCAGCAACAACCACAACAAGGTAGTTATACTTCACTCTCCTTTATATCTTTCATATTTTAGGCAGCAGTCTTTATCATTATACAAATGTATCTATATCTTTGTGCTGGTGTATAATGGTTCATCTGGAAACCTTTTTTTTCTAATAACATTGTTTGGTATAAGAAGGTCGAAAAGGAATCTCTTTACTTGATCTTCTGCAGGGCAGAGGCAGAAGTTAAAAAAAAAATACACAGGACATTATTTTTGGAGCAGATGTCTTTCATAATTATTAACACCAAAAGGAAGCATGGACCGAGTCGCCGCCTAAGCTAACTAGGTCCCTTTTTTAGGATGCATCCCTGCAGTAACGATACATGTAGGAGTATGCACTCTTTATGCTGCTAGACCTCTCCGAATCAGCATTAATTCCCTCCAACCTCTTCCACTCCTATCCACTCAGCCATACCCTTAAAATGAGGCAATAACCCAATGTGAAATCTCCAAAATGAGCTGCCCTTATATTTAGTAAAAGCTCATCCCTGTCATTGACAAACTAAGCCATCCATGGGTACCCTCTGATACAGCAGTCACGACGATGGTTGTTGGTGCTGCCATCTTGTGCCAAAGTAGTAAACCAATTTGTCATTTATGGGTGACCTAGATATCAAGGGTAAGATCAAATATCCTGGCAGACCCTTGCCAATCAATGAAGTGGCATCAGCAAAGGGAGGGAAGTCTTTGATTAAACTAATGTAATTATGTCTGTTCAAGAAAATATCGATTTATAGCATTGAGGACATTGATGGAAGTTTCATATAGGTGGTACTTTAAAACTTTTCTAACCTGATTTGGTAAGTCATTTACCAGAGAGGCCGAGTCCTGAAACATATGAGAGGCAGACTGGACATGGCATTTATGTTCAAATTGATGTTCCACGTGTAGTCTGTCCTCGAAAAAGGCTCCCGGTAAAAGTAAGCATTAGGGGAGATGGTTGGGCAAATAGTGGAAATCCTACGTCTGTACTATTCCGATATATTTAGACTCACAGTTAATAGTTAGCCAGGCGACTTTTACAGTCACCCCAAGGAACAATTTAGCCTTTAAAGAGCAATATAATGGGTTCAGTGCCCTGTTCCCCTTTGCTACCATAAAGTACCAGGGCAGTAAGAGGGTGTACCAAGACAACACAAAAGATGAACTCTACAGAACTTCATTAGTGCATCATGTCTACGCTGCAGGAGTGCATGGCGTGGTCATCACGATGCACTGATGCCTTCCTATGACTTGCCAAGGGTGCATGAATGCATCATGATGACAAGCAGCCATTGAAGCACCATGTTGGTAATAGAGAGTTAAGGCTGCATGTTGAGTAGCTGCACTTCTCCACCAGTCTCCTCATCATTGGTATTGGCCCTCAGTGATATTACACTGGAACACGGCAAGCACAAATAAACCCATGTCAAATAGGGAGAGAGCCACTGGAGGCGGGCAACACTGCAGGCAGGGCTTATGTGGCAAGTATCTTTATTTTATTTTCTTTTTCTCTCTCATTCCCCCGGCGTGCCTTTGGATATGACCAGTTGGTAATGTGTGGATGGCCTGACATGGTACCACTAACCTTCCTGCTGTAAACACGTTGTGTATGGGCGGGGGCCACACCCAAAGTCAATGTCATGTACTATAGCAGTTACCCAACTCTGTAACTACATCTACGCCTACAGATGTTAGGCAGGCTTTGGGTACAAATTCGGGAGATGTCATCTTAACTATGGGCAAAAAGAAAGGAGAGTGTGCCCCACATCTAAAACACCCCTACTACCCTGCATGTATATAGACCTTTCATTTATGTCATTTGGAGAAGGATGATAGTCTATATAGGAAAGCATAGGGAGATTATTCTCCAGGGATATAAAGAAGTCCTAACAGAAAATGATGATAGATTCCATTCATAATTACATAAGGTTAATGTAGATACAGTCGAATTACTACGTGCTGAGTCTTTGTTGACTCGATACCCTCAGGTTTGCTCCACCTCATGAAATACATCTGTAGTTTGGAGCAATTTCCATGAGCTTTTATCATTTCACGTGTTGTCTATACGGTAAAGTAAAACCTTGTTCACCTCCATTCTTCATTGTGATTTCATCAAACTAGTATTGAAAAGACTATTTGCCATCATAATATGCCCCATGCCCAGCTCGTAAAGTAGCTGTCAGTTTGAACATATTCTCATTTAGCTGTGTCCATCTATTATGGCCACCATGTAGACTGCATCTTTGGCTGTTGCTGCCTCTGGCTACTGCCACCAGAGGGCAGGTCCAGCAGCAGCAGCCAGTCAATAATGAGGCTGTGGTTCCACTACTAAGTACTGGATTGTGTCTCTGATTGGTTCAAATCCACAGCACAGACATCTCTCTCAACACCACAGGCTTGGAATTGAGCTGGAAAAGGGAACTGATATGTATGCATACATTGGAGGCTATAGCTGAAGATGGCGGCAAATGTATAGAAATGCTTTAGACCTGGCAGCAGCTGCCTCATGTCTCGTCACAGAATTAGCATGTAGGCCTCCCATGCAGGCAGCCAGCGGTCTGTGCTGCTACTAGTAGAGACACACCCTGAGCCCAACTGTACACAAAGCAGCTCCCAGATACTGCTTACAAATAAGCTCATATTGCTCACAAATAAGCTCATACAAGGGGATATCAGTGACATGACAGTGGCTTATGGTTTCTTCAGGTGTAGAGATGAGTGGCCTGCTGGACGTTAGTGACACTGGATAGACTGGCATAGAAGCCAAATAGGGTGGGGCACCTACCAAGACAGCTCCTCTACAGACACACTGTCAGTGTCAGTACATACAGGCCATCCTGCTGGGCACAACAGACAGGGAGAGGAGAGACCAGGACATTGAATAGGAAAACAGCAATTGAGAGACATCTGCATCTTATACTTTGTTTACAATGTGTGACAAACAGTAGTGACAGTGTGATAGCTAGAGTACTGACAGTGCGTACAGTGAAATGTGTGTTTCACGTGTACCAATGATATTCGCTTACCAAATTGCGATGCCTCAGCACAGCAGACCACAGCAGCCCAGGCAGGGAGACACCACTTAATTTAACTCAGCCATAGGAATAATGGGTTGTGTCATTAATTAATATGGAGTAACATTTGACACTGTGTGGCATCTGTTGACACTGGTGTGTTTAACAGAAACAGAAGTGACATCTATGGGTGATATGATTTAATGGATGCTGTGGCTATGATAGTTCAAACACACCACTGATAGTCATAGGAAGGACATTTGATACACTTTTGTATTGCTGACAGTGTCAGGGAGACTATTGACAGCTGTCAGTCGTATTGACAGCTCTACCTGTAGCATCATGTAGGTGTGTCCCATATTGAGATGACAGGGGTGCTGCCAGGAGGCCTCCCACCCGTACACCTCGCCCACCCAGGTAAGTTAATTGGATTAGACCTTACCCTCCATGCATTAGGGGCTTATGCCTTTTTCTGTCATGTGAAAACAGTGCTGCCTTAGAGTATTATACTGCCTGTCTTCGTAAAAGGGTTGGTCACAGAGATTCAACATACAGCCATCTAGACATCTTTGATATAGGCCTACTATAATTCTCCCTGATCATAGTGATGTATAAACCTTAAAACAAAGGAAACAAGTTATTGTTACTCCATATAACTGTAGATTAACTAATACACTTACAGGTACAGGTAACCACCTAATAACCTAGTGATGAGACGTGATTTTCACTGATGTAGACTGTAACCAACGGCTAATGATCCACGGCTAATAGACAGTAAAGTTTGAAATAGCTGACTCAGCAGTTTTTAGTCCCAGATTGGTATCTGCATCGATTTGTGGGATCAATACCTGAACTATTCAGTAGTGGGTCGACTATTGTGGTGGGGGATACCAGGACCTTGATCAGCATCAGTTTAATGTTTAGTGACTACTGCATTTGATGTACATCTGGGCCATAAGCCATGGTGACGGAGAGGGGATAGACCTCCCTTTCTTTATCCATAACATTATGGCAAGTGTATGAGAGATACCCCATTGTGATGTGTACGCCTATATCATATGTATCACTGGTGGGTAACTTATCCACTGCCTTATGCACATAACACCCTATACACATTATATTAACCTATGGCGATGGTGAATCTGGGATTTTTCTGGAATTTAGGATCATCACTGTACCACAGTTATACTACTTATACCAATGTAGTGGCGGTGAATATGTCAGTGTAATTCTGCATCATTATGAAATAAAAATGGCCTGGAGACACCATCCTGTCCCTAATGGATTGAGCCCCACCTGTTGTCCATATATGGCCCGATAGAAAAACAGGAGCTAGAATATGTAACAAATATAAGGGGATGTATGAAATTATTCATTCACCTGTGGATATCTATAAGAACTGTAGTGAAGCAGTGGAATTAGAAACGGTAGTAGGCATTTCCTTTTGAATCAGGAACAATTTCCGAATCGTAATTGGGAAGGCCAAAATACTTCTGGAAATAAATTGATTTTCCTTTTTTCCCATCAAGTAAGACAGGTAGATTGTGAAAGTTGGCTGTTAGATATGTACACCTGCCTGTAATGTAGCTGACGCATCACGCCGAGATTTATGGATTTTGTGAGGTCGAGATCAAGCTACTCACTTATGGTCGGTATGGATATGATTAGGGTCTACATGTAGTTTAGACTCTCGACATAGGCTTTTAGATGGTCATCGATATACCCATGCCCATGAGCTAGAAAAGTAAAGTTAACTCTCTCACCCCCCCCCCCATTCCCCGTACTCAATCATTCTTTCGCAACTATAGTTGCCAGCGGGGTTTGAGAAAGATCTGTAAGTCCCCTTGGATCCCCATGGGCATAACACTCTTGTAGCTATCACTCCTGCCACCTTTCAATCCGATCTTCTTGCCCTGTAAGCAAATAAACAGCTACTTGACCCCCGACTTGTCTGATCTAATGACGGTCCTAAGTGTTTGTGAGATATGTCTCTTATCTTTTGGCACCTCTCACAGTGCGGGGAATCAGTGTAATGAATCACAGGATAAGGCTTTGAATATTTCCAGAAAGTCCTATAAGGAAATGTTGTGTACATTTACACGGTAAATGTATATCAGATAGTTTACAGGATAGTGCCAAGGTTCCGGGTTGGTCTCATTGAACTAGCAGATTTACATCAGATATCTCTCTCTCTCTCTCTCTCTCTCTCTCTCTCTCTCTCTCTCTCTCTCTCTCTCTCTTCTATATATATATATATATATATATATATATATATATATAAATCACGTTACACGTTAGGTAATACATAATGAGTGTGTCCAAAAGTCAAACCCATATGTGACATGTTGTTTATGAGGTACAGGTTCATGACACCTTGCACACTCTGAGCCATATGTGGCAGGGGACAAAGACCAACCTCACGTCACACTGCTCATGTCATCTCAAATATATCTGTGACCTTTTTTGGTAAGATGGGTATAAATTCCTTTGGTAAAATTATTGTATTGATATTTTACACGGCGTGTTACCTAGCGTTATAATCATAGGTTACATTTTGACCTTTTCCATATACTACTTACATTGTAGGACTCTGTGCCATGCTTTCTGCAGTTGTAGGATTTTCTATCTTTCACTGTGATTCCTTTATTTCATCATAAAAATTTCCCATATGAGGTTTATCAGCATCATATTTCCCACGGTGTCAACCAGGAAGTGACAGCTCTGTAGGTTATGCAAGACATGTATGTCTTAAGAATTGTTTGTTATATCTTAGAGTGTAGAACTATAGTTCTACACTCTTAGATAGCAGAGGCAGACAGAATATATAGAACTTGACATGAGTCACAATGCTATAATTTAGTTACGAACAAAGAGTGTGAGTTGCACGGAGATATGTGGCATGTGTTCCGGGAACATGTTGGGTGCATCCAAGAGTGGAGAGTGATCGTGATAACATCGTGTTACGCTCGTGGGCAGGATGAAGTGTACCGGTACATGTGTGCGGCGGGAGGGGGTGCCGATATTATACCGACCTAGCGGAATGTATTATTCAGTGCAGACTTTTTATGGTGCATTACATAACACTTGGTATCCATCACGCTGGCTGTTATCAGTCCTTATCCCGCAAGCCATCAGCTCAAGCAGGGATCAGCCCCTTAAAGCTAAGGATCGTGCTTGCCAGGGAGAGATGCCGTGAAGACTACATGAGTCTACATTAATACTAGATACTGTGAATGTGTTTTTCTGTTCTATTCAGTGAAATATTTATGATATAACAAATAAGCAAAGCTGCGTCGATACTTCTGCTGAGGGGCACATTTATAGTAGCCTACACCATAATAATGCATGCAACTTGCTTAAATTTATTGAATTCTTTTTTTTTTTTTTCCACAGGGAAAATAAGATTTATGGGGGGGATTCAAAGGGACTACCAATAAGCCTAGTGCAGTGGTAGGACTAAGAAAGAGAAGAGCTTGGGGACTGCAATCAGTGTAGCTTCACGGAAAAGATTGCTCTATTTTCATGATGGCTTCATTTAGTAGACTTGATATCTAATAAAAGGATTCTGACATACCTATATGAGCACACCTACTGTTATGATACAAACATGTTTTGAAACAGCCCCCATACTTACACAGTGCAGTACCTAATGCATTTGGTCCATTCGTCACGGCATGTAATGCACCAGAGAAGCCTACTGTCTGCCCTTATTCAAGGCCCTTACCTATTTCACTAAATACACTACTCCACTATTCCTTATGAATGCATTAAAACATCACACTGTCATAAATTGATTAAACTTAGTACATTCCAAGTGTATGAGACATCCATACCGGTTACCATCAATAATATGAAGAGGGGATTTATACATGTTCATTTCCACATACGGATCAATGCCAGGAAGGGATAGAAAATGCCCAGTGAAAAACAAGTAAAAGGAAAGGGCACTTGAGAGTTGTTTGTGCGGGGGAGAGTTGATATGGAGCTTGTGGAGCTGATAGTAGAGATTAGACCAATATGACCCAGTCAATCACAGGCAGGGGTCACCTGTTCCTGACATGTGACGTATGACCCCTGTACCTGTGTACTGCTGGTACCTGTAGTCAGGGGCTGGTTAGAACTGGTTAACTGACACATGCTGGGCACCAGTGTATTGTATGTGACGTCATTGGGAACCTGGAGGTGTGGTGATGAAAGTCCTTAGCTACTTTTGATTGCCTACCCTTCAAGGACAACATGGTGCTTAATTACATGATTCTGTTCTCTCGGCAGAATACAGGAGTGCAGGAGGACTAGTGAGTAACTCGCCAATGCAGCATGATGCATGAATGCGCTCCATTGGTACATCAAGTCCAGAAGGTTAACGTTATGTAATCTCTATAGGGTTAACTTAATAGGTGGAGGCTATATCAATATGTATATCATCAGAGATGAAAGCTTTTTGTCATTTCGTAGGCATAATTTTTTATAGACTAAGGGATTTTCCTGTTGTGACCCTGGCCAAGATAACCAGCCTAGAAACTATGACTTGAATAAAACAGAATGAGTTAGCCTATCATACTTCTGACCCAGGCGTCTGGATAGGATAGTCAGGCCCAGACTAACACTAGTAACAGTCAGAGATAACCTCACTCACATCTAGCCTGCATCCATGAGGACCCTGGTTGGAAATAAATCGTCTTAAGAGGTCATAAACTGTCAGTATCATGTCAGCTCATTATAAGAATTATGTCACACTAACGTCTGCCAATACTAATCAGCTAATGAAGTCCATGTGCACTAAGTGCTAACTATGTGACTACTACCATCTACCTCTCTAATGGTATGTGAATATTTAACAGCGTTTAGAAGCAATGGGTGATTGCCTTAGACTTAATCCACCATTCAGCCAACTGTAACGATTGATTCACGCTTTTGTTAATTAAGGGCTACCGTGATGTGAAAACACTACAGCTCAGTATGTTTACACTAGAAGCATTCTCTTAAACTTGAGGTCAGTGGTGCGTATTCTTTTCTATATCCAACTATTCACATCACGCTTGAATGATTTAACAAGTGTTAGATCGCGGCCCAATCCTGATGACTGTAGTTTTGGTCACTGGGACAGCTTTCATATTCTCAGCCTTGAAATTAATCTGTGGCAACTGCCAATCAGAAAATGCAAGCTACATGCTATTAATACCATTAACAGCTAATAGCTAGGGTAACTTTCAGAGCTCAAACATACCCTGCCTCTAATACGCCCTCACCCTGGTTTTTACTGGTAGCCTCAGTTCAACCAGACTGTAGACAAGCAGTCCTCACTGCCACTGTATTAGAGAAGGCAGCCAAACGACTCCCTCTTCAACATTGGCCTATCTGGTCTGGAAATCTAAAAAGAAAATCTTCATCTTCATCAGTGTTGGCTCAATAGTGCCATAGAATAGATAGGTTTTTGGGATGGCAGAGCTTCAGTTACTGTGCCTCCAGATGCCTGTACACATCCATGTAGGACTAACAACACAGACACGTGAGGAGTATGAAGAAGAAGAAGCAGCAGAGGACATTCCTCTCCTACCTGCCGTAGTACTTCCTGATGATGATGATGGTGATGATGATGATGATGTACAGCAGGGGGAACGGGAACGACAAATACAAAGTAACCACACCTATATGTCATATATACTGTATTAATCATTTATAGAAAGTTTAACAATCAAAGTGTATGAGTGCAGCCTTGGATAGCGACTCGCGTGTGCTGAATCCATGCATCATGCCAACCCTAGCCTCCAGAGTTGGCACATTCCCATGGAAATCTCTGGTTTCGTATGAATGCCTCACATGGGGAGACTGGCGTTTTAGTTGGTTATGACTGGGAAAGAGATTTTCGAGGAGCTTAACACTTGTGGGTGCAAGACAAAAGCAACTGCTTTATAGTACAGTTATATTGATATTACTCTCACGGATAGAGTAGTTGTATTTCTTTTATATGACAAAGGGAGGCAGGAAATCTATAAACATGTCAAATGTAGATAAAGTATTTATACAAGTGTGTTGACTATCAGATAGCGTGTATCCACCTGGTGAAAAACAAGATACTTTGTTCTACAAGTAGATCTGGCTTTATAATTATTCTCACCTTTGGCTGTCCTAGAACTATGTTAATTGATCTTTCATGCCCGAGGCTACTTATTTTGCAAGTGAAAATTGAAATTGCAATGTTTCTTTCCCTTTATTCCTATATTAGGCATATAAAAAGGTGTGATTTTCCAGGTGTTAATTCCTGTTTGAATTGATTCCTGCAAGGTGTTTTCGCCCTTTAAATGTGGGCGCACCTTGGTCATCATGGTGCTGTCGGTCAGTATATTGGAACTTGATGGCTACTCATATACACAAACCTAAGTCATAGCTCAATCAGAACAAAGAATCTTAAATCACATATATTAGCAATTTATTTGACTGAAAGTATATATACCAAATATCTGACTAAGGTCGACAATGCAGTGTAGATCTATTTAGATGCACCTTTATTTTAGAAGGTGTTTGTAAGGACTAAACATACTCTTTGTCTAAGCCTACATACCTTTGAAATAGAAGTATAGTGTCTTATCCCAGTGAAGACTAGCCTGGATGTCAAACCATACACCAAGTTATAACCACCTCTCCACCCATATCTATACAGACACACCGACACTTGTGACATTGTAGCATGTCATAGTCCGTTCTCTCCTTAAGATATGAAAAGGTCCTTTTGTAGTACATGGTTAACTACTTTAAAGATGCAATTTCAACTAAAACGACCTGCTGGGAAGTAATGAATGAATGACACAGGGATGTGTGTTACCTGTTTCCCTAACTGATGATGCTTATCATTTCAATATAAGTGTGTCCTGTATATGTAAACAGAAGACACCCAGATGTTGAACACTTTTTTCCTGTGGCGGGAAGTGCCAGTCAAGTTTCTCATTAGTTGAGGGTAATTAATGGTTACAACAGAAGAGGGCTCCACCAGCTGTCCCCTACCACAATAGTTACAGTAATGTCACAAACAGAGGACATGTATGATGTGACTCTGTTACCTCAAGATAGCCCTTAGATGCTACCCTATACACACCATTTAAGTTGATTCCACCTTCTTGACAAGACATCCACGCCTGGCTACATTTCAAGAGGGGGCTACTATTCAAAGCCAGGCCCCAAAATGTGACAATACAGTATGTGATAGTGTCAAGTACATCCCGCAGTCACAAGGTGACACTAATGGGCCATGTACTACATGAGTGACCACTCATCCATTAGGCACCACAACATTGATGTTATCCGGCCATTTTAGTGTCGATCTATAGTAAAAATTATTCCAATTCAAATGCAAATTTCAGTCAGAGAGACACTGACTATTATGCTTAAAGTCTGGGAACTGTTGTAGGAAAGGTTTCCCCATAGTAAGATGGCATAATTGGAAAAGTGACAGAAGTTTAGCTGACATGCCATCTTTAAGAATTACATGATGACTTAAAGTTTCTTGTTCATTTATCATAAAGATGCAACAACACAGTGCATGCCAGCACTACATTAGTCAGTACATCCCGTCGACCTTCCAATTCAAGAGAGTCTCAGTTCGTTTAATGGGCATAATTTAGAAACCACTCAGGTTCACACGAGAGACAAGGGTATAAGAGACATGCTCTGTTGCTATGTGAACGTTATACAAATTAACCTGCGTATATTGGTAGGTCATTACATCTTATGATACTACCAGGAATAGAGAAAGGATTCCTGATCTACACCAAACTACCTACATGCTTCCCATGGGCGCTGCCATTTTGGATCACGTGACCATATTTAATGATAATCATGTCTCCAGGTGGGAACAGGAACCCAACTCTCTCCCCTCCCCATATGTCCTTTAACCCTTTATTGCACTATGCCCCTTCGTTGCAATGATAAATAGGCCTAGATGCGGCCATGGCCAGTAGGTCGCATGGTTTGCTTCGATGCATCATACCAACCCTATTGAAACTATGTATAGCCTGCTCAAATGCCGACATCATGGTGCATCACTTCAGTGTGAGAGGCAGAACTGCGTTGATGCATCACAAACATGGAAAATGACCATGAGCCAAATCCACCCTGTCGTCCTGAAAGCGTTAACCATGATCAAACAGACACCAGGTAGGTGCACTTGTAGTTGGCCAGGTGTAGCTGTGAGGAGACTGGGTGGGACCTGGGTCCAGGAGTCCAGGTAGGTTAGTCCCAGTCAACAACCACCTCACCTGTCTCCTCCAGGCACTACCTAATGATGTCATATCCCCAACCCATAGACACACCTCCATTTTTAACAGATTCCTTAAATCATCTCATTAGGAACAGAAAAAAATCTTAGTCCTTTAAGTGCATCATTGATCAATGTATGAAGATGGTGCACCAATATCAGAGTAACTCGCCAGCAATGCATTGGTGGCACGGCCAGGTACATCATGACATTCAGTCAGTGGTGCATCCAGCCAGAATAAAGGGTTAGTTTGGTGGATACTGCATTGTTGTGCCTCTCACTAGGGCTTTATTTATGCCTCAGTGTTAAGAGGAAGTTGTAAGATAGAGGAGGGTCTTCTGACAAGGCAGGGATTCCCCCTAGACTGCTTGATCCCGGTATAGATCGAATACCTGTCTCATTTCTATTTCACGAAGCCATCCCTCCCACCCGCCCTTCCCCTAAATCTCCTTGCTACTTATCAAGTTGTTTGTCTGAATCCTTGACCGGTGCCTGGGGGGTTGGGGGGGTGCCATGGCCTGGAGGCCCCACACAGTATAAATAGGATAGGTAGAGGTAGACAGGTGTTCAGATAGCCCTACACATCTAAACAGGTGCCTGTCTAACAGCTGATAGCACACCTGGAGAACAGCTGATTGCATCACTCATACATCTGTGTCTTAGCACGAGCCATTGTCACTTACAATCCTTTAAGTTAGTTACTCTACAATTATCTCCATAGGGTCTAAAGGAAATTGAGAGAAGCTTTTGTCTTCAGACTAGACATTTGTGACGAGTCTATCAGCTCTATTTAACAAGTGCATATCTTTAACACTCTCCATCCTACTACATGTAGCCTGTAGTATAGATGCTTCATGAATTATTCTGAGGAGGTATATCGCTTCCTATTCAGTTGTGGACTGACAAAGAGAATCACGAGGAGGATTTTCTCACCTCTTGGATCATTACCAAAAACCTCCAGGTATCACGACCTGTGTGTATGTGCCTACAGGGAAGCAGAAGTAGTATAGACGGTGACGGTAGGTACTGGAGGACACGACAGGTGTGGTGGTAGTACCATGGTGATGTTAGCCCACAGTGCATGCGGCATACATGACAGATAGACTACTGGGTACTTTTACACTTATATTGGAGCTTACTGCTCACACGATGTTGAGTGGCAGCTTACAGCTGCATTAAAGTGTTCACAACCCCAGCAGGGGATTCAAACACTGTATGAGAGATTTTCCGTACGATCCAAGCATACTGACACTGTCCATCTCCAACAAGGACCAACTCACAACCAGTGAGACATTGTATCTAAGTTATTTGGTATCGTCAACCGCTTGTCCATCTCAAAAAGGAATCAACTCTCAATACATCAGACATTTAAGTTATTTCTATTTAATATCGTGACTAGCTGCACTCTAACCAGCTGAGAGAGCTGATACATCTCACAAGGAGAATCTCACTTTGACCAGTCACCATGCATTTACTAGGACCAGACGCCATCCTCAGCATTCATTGTAAGTGCCCCATCTTGTCAAAATGTCGTCTGCTATTAGCTTCAAGCTTTTCTTTTGCATATCAAGGTAACTCTACCACAACATACTCCATAAATGTCGTATACATTTCTTTTAGTCTCACACTTTTCAGTAGTTAGTCGATGTGAGTAATTCACAGGGGGGTGAAAATCTGGGATGGGCGCCAGTTGCAAAAAAAGGTGAATTAATGCCATCTATCAATAACCATGTGAACCCAACTAAATTAAATGTACGGGAACCTAACATCAGTTGTTGTAGACATCAATACCTATACATGGATATGCATTTAGTCATGTTTACTGACATTTTATAAATATTGGTGAATAAGAGAATGTAAAAAGTAAGCCAGATGAAGATGTCTTTTCACAGAAAATAAAAGTAAATACTCAGTAAGAACATTCTGGAGGTTGTATCACTGATAATGATCATATGTCTTGGAAGACTAGGTTGTTAAATCTAACTAGGCTTAGCTATGAACATTCAAATATAGATTAGCTGATAGAAATAAATTTGGAAAATTAATATACTTTTTGAGATACGTCCGTTACCATGAGAATGTAGCTGTATTACCCTACTATGTGATCTGTAAAACTTATTGTTCCACCTTTAACAGCACCCACTCATCCAAATGCATATAAGAGTGTTCAGAATTGTGGTAACGGACGTATTGGCCTCCTATCTTTTAACATAGAGCTTATTTTTTATCCTGCTGTTATTTCTCAAATATTCATTTCAGTACTGTCCCCTCTTGGAATAGTATAGGCTATCACATAGGTATATAAATGTGTTATAGAGTTAAAAGTATACATTTTAAATTTTATGTTTTTAGCACCTTTCTGACCGAATTGGTGCAGATCTCAGATTTTCACCCAGGGGTTCAAAGTTACCTCATACCTGTCTTTCAGGAGTGGATCTACTATGTACTGGCAGTATTACATGTAGTAGACATCGGCGAGTTACTCACGAAGGCTGCATGCACATACCATGCATCATATCAACCGAACGAATGGTCATAACGGGCTATGCTGCCCAGACATGATTGAATATATTGACCTTCACAGGAACGTCCTTGTTTTATAACTGCACTAATTGCATTTCGTGCAAAACCTCAGCTCCCTCCCCTACCAAACACACGCGCATAGGGCAAAGTGACATTAGCAAAAGCCGATACGTTCTAATATATGTTTGAGGTTAATCTCTGTGCTAATAACAAACTGTGCAGACGACATTTCTCACGTAAACCGCCATGTTACTATGGTTACTAGTGACGTACTAGAGACGCCGACATCAGCTGACAATGCGTGTGTTTGTGCTACAGCAACCATGAGTCGGTAGGACGGCAAAAGCTGGGTTCCATTTTGTAGCATTTCTATATTTTACAGGTATAGGCTTGTAGGCTTGTATTGAATTTAATTTAAAAACTGCTAGAAATGGAGAGGTATCCTTCTCTTTCCTCAGCAAGGAGTGACATATCTCCAGGGGCTTGTTGTGGTAGGATGAAGGTAGGAGGATATGGCAACTGATGGGCGGTGCCGGGAGGTTGTAGGAGGGAGGGGGTTACCATGGTAATGGCTAATGTATAGATCGGTAAACCATACACACATACCTCACACATTTCCTCACACATGATGAGAGAATCAGGAACAAGCACCACAGACGGTGTGTGTGAGTACCGACAACATTTTTAGATTTACATTTGAGGTGCATAGTGTTGGTCCTGGTCCTTTTTCACTTGGCTTCAGTTAGGACCTCTGCTATATTCTCTTTTCCAAGCTGAAGGAACACTATGCTAACCTTATTTAACCGTCTTGCTGACAGTATAGCCTCTACAAGTACGAAATAATGGGACACTTATCTTCAGGATGATTTCAGTGGGAGGGCAGTTTGTTTACCTTTTAAAATTGCAAATTAATAACATAATTTTTTTTTACCTTTTTTTTGGTCAGTGCGTTACATAGACGCTAGAACTTGTTGCCACCTAAAAGGGGCCTATACTATTGATCAATATGCCTTACTAATCTGTAAGGCATTAAGCATATAAAAGACCCAGCTAACTCTTACCCTAGACTTATCAGCTGGTCGATCGTCTACCCGTCAGCCTCGCCCCTACCCCCAAAAATTCTTCCAACCCCAATTTCTGTACTCTTCTCACTTCAGCCCCAATTCTGTCTATCCTTGCCCTCACCTTTTGCCATGTTTGGATTCATTTTCTCTTCATTTGAGCCCCCGCCTTCTCCAGCCTCCACTCCCCATGCACCCCGACTTTCTCTACCCTTTCCACTCGCGCTCTCTACCAAGTGACCAGTATTTCTCCCAGTTTTTCCTCTTAGAGTGACAGTTACTGTTATGCGTTATTTCTACCCTTATTCTTACAATCTCTTTGTTCTATCCTTGCAGCACAAACTCCGTCCAACCATGCCACCACCACACGGCTGCCATCACTACCAGAGAGGCGGGTCAGGTTCCAGGTGGTGGAAGCACAGCCCGGAGAGGAACCCCTACCCAGAGGTCAGTCTACACATTTAAACCTTTAAGGCAGAATAGTGCTTCAAGGCACTCTATCATGTCCTCATATATTCATCAATGCAGCAATGGCAAATCAGTCACCACTGCTGCACAAAATGTATCATATACCGACCCTAAAGTTTCAGCTATTAAACATATGAATGAAGGCAACATGCCATCCTCAGATGACTAAACTTTCCTTGAGATATTCGTATACACAAATAACACATACTTTCTAAATTACAATAGACGTTTAGTATACATTATACTTCTGCAGTTACAAACTGGGGAATAACAAAGCAACTGCCAGATATGTAATTTAATATCATAAGAATTTTTTAGTTTTTTTGTTGTTGTGTCTTTTTCATTGGTGGTCGTTTTCTATCTGCAAATAATATAGATGTAGCTTTTGGGGGTGGTTTTCTTTGATCTCATCCTGTATAAAAGTCCGAGGAATTGACCTCACTGATTATTTAATTGCCTGCTCTAATGATGGTTATAATTTGAAGTCATAATCTAGGACAACCATTCCCTGATTGATATGTCAGTTATCTGTACATAGATATATAGACATAGATAAACGTTTTAGTATCGTTACACTGATATGGGCGATAGACATAGAAGCCTAGTATCGTGTAGGGTCCGAGTCATTTATTATTAGCAATGCAGGGGGGGGGGGTATGTCATATTGTTTAATACGAGGGGGGGGGTCCCAAGGGTATCTACAAATGAAGCCATGGGTGAAGGGTTGGAAGGTTTGGACCAAAAGCATCATAACCCTCCAGTTTGGTGAAATGAAATCATTGCCCATTTGAGTACGGTAGTTTATTTTATACTCTTCTTTATGGGAGACTGGGGGAAGGGAGGGTATTTTATGAAATCGGTATGTAGTAGTGGATAGGCCCATCTAGCTTCCATAAAGCTCGTGATTAGCGATAGGCCAACATTTGCTCAAACCATAAGCTCCCCCCCATCTGGCAATAAATGGCAGGTTCCTAAATATTGTTATCAACAATGATAGTGGCACTGCTATCAGGGTTATCATATCGGTTTTGTCGATGTGGTTCCTAATGAGTCAGATATATGTTAAGCAACAGACCTCAGTGTTATTGCAACACCTTTCTGGTAACATCCGTACTACTGATTATAATACAAACAGTTCATATCCACATCACACTCCAGCACTGACTCTCACATACACTCTACCTGACGTTTTATGACAGGGTTTCTATACCACAGCCCATGTCTCTTTAACACAGTCAGTAGTATCATATTGAGAAGTGAACCGCGGACCCTGCATGTCACAGATAGATGACTTACTATTGTGCCACTGAGGAAGGATATTGACAGTCTGACCCGGCTAGGGAGGGAACACTAGCTCTTTCATTCACCTTTACCTGTGTACTTCTACTATGACTGTTGATGACAATGTATACACTTTCAAGCGTGGTACTGCCAGGGAGGTATATTAATACCGCCATGATTCTTCCCATCACGACACATGAAGTCAGTCGTACTACAAGTGTAGGTCTAGCCACTATGTCACAAAGACCAACACCTTCAGCAAATGTAGGCTTAGCCACTTTGACTGAACCTACTTCTACCACAGGTACAAGCTTAGCCACTATGTCACAAAGACCAACACCTTCAGCAAATGTAGGCTTAGCCACTTTGACTGAACCTACTTCTACCACAAGTACAAGCTTAGCCACTATGTCACAAAGACCAACACCTACGAGAAGTACAGGCCTATCCACTTTGGTTGGACCTACCCCTACCACATGTGTAGGCCTATCTGTATTGACTGAGCCTAATCCTACCTCAAGAGTAGCCACTATGTCACATGAAAATGCTCCCACCACTACTTTATGCCTAGCCACTACCTCACATGAACATACCCCTACAACAAGTGTAGGCGTAGCCCACATGTCACATAGTCCTAGCACAATTATAGACCTAGCCACTTTGACTGAACCAACTCGTCCTACAAGTCTAGGTCTAGGCACTACTTCACCTGAACCTGGTTCTACGACACGTTTAGACCTACCTACTCCAAGTGTAGAACATAGACCTACACGTTTAGTCCTACCCAGTATTCCTAACCTTCCACACACACCTACACCTCCCCCATGCTATCTTCCTGTAGGTTGGGAGGCGCGTATTGATAGCCATGGCCGGGTGTTCTACATCGACCATGTTAACCGGACGACGACATGGCAGCGTCCCCAGCCCCAGTCTAGTCAGGTCGCCCCGGTGCCACAACGCATGCCCTCCATCAGCAATGAACAGCGACAACAACTTGACAGAAGGTAAAACATTTTAAACCACTTGAAATATGTATTTTCTTTAGAACTATTAACACTCGTGGGATTCAAATCCAAAGATTGATGAGAGAATTATGACCAATAAATATGAAAGGAAACTTCCTTTTTGTACCGACTTTTAATATCCCTTCCAGATACTCCCAGAAACCTTTCTACTAATGTATGAAGTATAACCTTTATGTTTGTTTTTTGTTTATTTTCATGCAAAGATTTTAACTCAATTATACTTTTTCCTACCCTTCTCTTAAGTATGTAGTTCTACCTGTGCAGTTTAGATAACCTTATGAATTTGAAATAAACTGCTATAAACCAACGAAAAATAACCAATAGACATGAACTGAAACTACCTTTTTCTACCATTGTTCATAAACATGAACCACAGACTAACCACCATCTCCCATACCCATAGGTATCAGAGTATACGGAGGACCATCTCCCAGTCACCAGAGCAGCAGGAACCAGTACCTGAGGGAGCAGGTCAGCTGACGGCAGCTGCTCAGAGGGAGACGCGCGCACTGATGCAGACGCCGGCTGTAAAGTTCCTCACCCGCCCAGACCTTTATACCCTGCTACAGAACAACGAGCACGCACTCACCGACTACAATAGGAACACCACACTCAAACACATGATCACCAAGATCAGGAGGGACCCTCAGGTCTTTGAAAGGTAAATCAGCTGTGTTTTATCAGTACCTTAAGTGAATCCTTCAGGGGTCACATGACATAATTATTAGGCTTCACTTCCATTTGTCATCGTGACACATTGATCTTTCCTTTCAGGAATATATCAACTCTTTGTGTACAAAATTTTCTGATTTCCCCAGATTGCTAAAAACATGAAATTAAAATTTCCAGTTATCTACAACCAGGCCCTTGAGCTACTTATCTCTAGAAGCCATTAAACTAGAGATTCCATTTTTTCTGCCTGTAGCTATAAATTGTGCATTTTTTTCTGCGCCCAGATACCAACATAACAGGGACCTGGTAGCCTTCTTGAACGCCTTTGTCGACACGAACCGTGAGTTACCACGTGGTTGGGAGATGAAGTTTGACCGTTCGTCCAAGGCCTTCTTCATCGACCACACTTTGAGGGCCACAAGTTTTATTGACCCACGTCTACCTGCAGAACCGCCGTCACTGGGACAGGCGCACGTATTGAGCCACACCCCGCCATCCAGACAACGTAGTCATAGTGCAGGGGAGGACGATATCAGGATCATCACACGGGTAAGGCGACTAGCATTCTGTGTGTTATAATCATGGAACCCGCTGACCTATACCCCTCCCTTTATTTTTTTTTCAAAAAAGACTACTCCCTAAGTTAAGGGACCCTGTGCTGCCATGCGTCAACTATGGCTACTAGTATGCTGTCATCTAACAAAGTAGTACCGGGGTACATGGAAAAGGAATTTTTCGCTCAGCCGTCATGCAATACAGTAGTATGTGAAAGAGGGATTTTTTTTTTTCTTAGGGAATCAGCGCTTACTGTTGCGCTATGGAGGTATTTCATGGGGCAACTCTCCTTATTTTACACAGACTTTTTGCACCATTACATTCTCATTTTCACATCGATCTATATTTCCTAATTGCAGGGTGGTCGTCAGGCGCCTGATGGACGCCATGTGCGTGCCCCGGAGGTACCAACCGCGTACAATGAGAAGGTGGTAGCCTTCCTCAGACAACCTAACATCCTCGACATCCTCAAGGAGAAGAACTCAGCTGTTGCATCCAACGCCGCACTCAAGAGTAAAATTAACACCATCCGGGCGGAAGGACTGGAGGCATTGGACAGGATGTCTAACGATGTGGAGCTCATTATCCTCCTTAGGTAGGTCTATGATGAGATGTTGGTGGGGTACAGTAAAATTGATGGTAGTCTCTGGACACTTAAACCCATTGTAAGCCATGGGCCGTTTAAGTGTGTATGCATGTGAGCTAATTCTTTTAATAAATTCAAGAACTTTGCGTAACCAAGCCCCTCCTCAAGATTCCCCATACTCAATCCTCCTTTGACCACAACTGTGGGAGAGGGTTAAGGGTGATCCCTTTGCATTCACAGAGCTGACATGAATTACTACTTAATGGCTGGAACTTCTATGTCTAATGAGTCATGTATTAAATATTCGTTCTGCAATTTTCAGCCTGTTTGAACAAGACGTCATGTCCTACGTGCCTCCTATACTAATGGGAAATACCCGTAGTCCGCGTGGCTCTCCCCAGGGATCACCACAAGCCTCCCCTGGCCTGCAACGCGCCAACGTGCGCGTCCCAGCGCCCTACAAACGTGATTTCCAAGCCAAACTCAGAAACTTCTACCGGAAATTGGAGTCCAAGGGATTTGGCCAAGGACCCAGTAAACTCAAGTGAGTGCTTATTGATATTGAACTACTGTTTGAAGGTTTAATGCATTTATCTTCTTTTTTCATGGTGCATGAATGCTCCCTTTGATAATAAGTAACTCGATAGGGCCATATCCTTCATTCTATGCATCACGGTAACTCTGTGTGGTTGCCACTCCTTCTGCGCCAGGGAGTAACTCACCCATTCTGTGTGAATGCATCATGCAATTAAAGATAAATGAGTGTGAAGATTGGGGGGCAGTCACGTTTTGTCATGTGTATATAATTATGTGTGTGGCCACAAAATATGAAATACAAATAAAAGCTGGCAATTTTTTATTAGGGCAACAAAAACTGGCCGTTTTTCTTTTTAATAACTTGGATTACGGATCCGCCGGTGAGATTTTTGGCAAAAGCAACAACAACTTTTTTTTTTTAACCTGTGGCCGCTGGGATTTTTCAAGATTTAGGGGTAAAAAAATGAAAAAGAATGTCCATTGAGACCGACAAATGTCAAACATTTTAACCTTTGTCCGACATGACAGTCAAAATTCGCCCTTTGTTGACTAAAAGTTACATTTGAAGCCCAAAAACGAGAGGTAGCATGGCCTTTTTTTTCTTCTTCTTCTTTTTCCTCTGGCCGGTGGGATTTTCAGGGTCAATTTGAGAACTTTTTTTTTTTTTGCTTCTGGCCGGCCATGATGTTGAATAAAATAATCCGTAATCCAAGTTATTAAAAAAAACGGCCTTGATATATCTGTCCATAGGTTGACAGTACGGAGGGACCATGTACTGGAGGACTCCTTTAACAAAGTGATGGCCACTGGTAAGCGTGAGCTACAGAAGAGCAAACTCTACATCACCTTCTATGGTGAGGAGGGCCTCGACTACGGCGGTCCATCCCGGGAGTTCTTCTTCCTCCTGTCCCGGGAGCTGTTCAACCCGTACTACGGGCTGTTTGAATACTCGGCTAATGATACCTACACCGTGCAGATCAGCCCCATGTCTACCTTTGTAGAAAACTCACATGAATGGTAAGTCTATCTAGCTATATCTTTTTTATGAGGTACATGTATCTTTCAATCCCCAAAGCCATTATAATATGGAGATTTAAAATCAATAATACATGTATATTTAAGTTTATAGATATCCGATTATCAGCCCAATGTACTTGTACTAAAGGTCAGGCTCCTCTAAATGTGGGTACTCTGAACCAGAGTCTTCTGGACAGAAAACCTAGATCTAAGGTTCTAAGGGCCCCAATGCATGGGGCTCTGTTTCTGAGGCCTATAGACTAATGGCCCAATCACCTTTCGATGCAAAAGATAAGCTCTCTATAGTCAATCAGGGTTATAAATACAAAATCTGTATTTTGCAATAGACTTAACTCATTCCCCTGCTATGCCTAATCCTACTTAGTCTATTAGGAATATTAGGCAATCTCTGTTAACTGTACATTGCCCATTTCAGGTTCCGGTTTGCAGGCCGGGTGATCGGGTTGGCGCTGGTTCACCAGTACCTACTGGACGCCTTCTTTACCAGACCTTTCTACAAGTCTCTCCTTAGGATGTAAGTAATAATCTCTAATCAGAATAGCGAGGAAGGTACTGTCACATCTAACCTCTTTTATCTACAGCCCGTCAATCATTTAAGAATTCTTATCCAGTGTAATTCAAAAGGGTCAGAAGACCTAGGAAAGTCATCGTGCACCACCTGAACTTGACATACCGCATTCGATCTAATAAGTACCCAGGGAATTCAAAAACTATTCCTATAGTACATGTAGTTCAGTACTTAAGAGTTATTCTCCAAACTTATGAGAAATATAATGCAGCAGTGTAAATTGCTGAAAACTCGAAAAGTGAAAAGCCTGTGATTGGCTCCCATGAGTTGTGCACTCATCCTTTCGCATCAGCACTCCCTCACCCAGGTTATTTGCACCACCAAGCCACTATTCACATAACTCCCATCAAAAATTCGCCATTCGCACCACATTGCCAAAAAAAGGCAGGAAAGTTGATACATGGATCAACATCATATATACCTTCACCATTGGAGGCAAAAAGCAACTTATGGCTGCGAACCAACTGAGTCTGTACAATATTGACAATTTCTCAAAATTTACAAAACTTGGTAATGAAATACCTTTTCCTGCAAGACCCCTACATCTCCTCCTTTAATGACACTACAAATTCATTAAGTAATTCTGCCTCTTATATATAAAATTTCCATCTTTTTTTGAACTTATTCGCACCACCAAAATGACTGAAAGTGCAGGGCCCCAGGGTGTCTCCTTATAACTCGGTTTTCGAGTTAATTAGGCATTTTACTAGTCTGAAAAATTCTCCAAAAGGTCTGGAGGTTTATTAGAGGGAATGTGCTTATCAAGTTGAATACAGTACTCCTGACGAAATTGCAGAGTTGTATGAGTATCAAATTATCATAACCTCTCAATATTAATTGTTTCCAAATGGACTTGCTGATGATGTTATTTCAATGGTTTCCCTCGGTGTACCCTTACAGAGCGCCTGCCCTAAGTGACCTTGAGTCGTTGGACGCTGAATTCCACCAGTCGCTACAATGGATTAAGGAGAATGACATCAGTGACGTAGGACTGGATCTCACCTTCTCAGTAGATGAGGAAGTATTTGGTCAGATCACAGAACGAGAACTTAAACCTAACGGTAAGAACATCCCAGTGACGGAGAAGAACAAGAAGGAGTACATAGAGAAGATGGTCAAGTGGCGCGTGGAGAGAGGCATCGTAGAGCAGACGGAGAGTCTCGTACGCGGCTTCTATGAGGTAAGAACTGTCACAGAAAAAACCTGGATATTGTTGTTGGAAACCCTTCTTCTTGTGGTAATCGCTCTAAAATTCTAACGCATAACATCTAAAAATTAAGCTGTTTGCGGTCGTCCATGGGCCCTTTGCATCATATAACACTAGTACTACAACTTTATGGATAACATGGCATTTTAATGCTTTAAGTACAATACGTATATAGTGTTTTAATGTAATAAGTTATTTTCTGATGATGGGTGGATGTAGCGATGCGATAATTGATCATGCCCACCCAATGGGGCATGAAAAGGTCCACATTATGTAGAATCATAGAGATGCCCTTGGTAACATGTGTAAAGCAATACCATCAGCGGTGCAGCTATCTTCTACCGTGGCAGGTATCTAGAATTTAAGTTTCACATTTCAGGTGATAGACACTCGGCTGGTTTCCATTTTTGATGCACGAGAATTGGAGTTGGTGATTGCTGGTACAGCAGAAATTGACATCATCGACTGGCGGAAACACACTGAGTACAGATCAGGTAGGTACACTGTATAAAAATGATGTCAAAATAACAGCAGAATCCTTGTCCCAAAGTTGCCAGAGATCCATTGTTATTTTCACAGAGAATCCTTGTATCACCTTACCTCAACCTGGGGCTTATTGTAAAAACTACACTGGTTCATTGCAATATGATTACGTGGTTCAATGTTCAGTTTTATGAGGTACCCTAGTTCTTTTTCACAGGGTGGTTTACCCTTGGTTTAGCCCTTTATGTGTTGATCTGTTCATCTTTTACCCACTTTAGGTTCTGGCCGAGATTCATATGTATAAGTCTTAGGGGAAAGAAGCGGACAGTAATATCATAAGTCAGATAAGCAGAAGACCTGTATTACAGGATATAGCATGGACTTAAATATATGTTCGAAGATATGCTAAAAACGTGACACTAGCATTCACTATATGGAAGGTAGTAGTATATGAAACTGGAGAAGTCTCTCAGGCAATATCTCTTGCCTGTCTAGGGGTGGGGGTGTTGGGTTTATAGAAGATTGTTCTTATGTCTGATACCTAAATCATATTTCATTGAAGTAACTAATGAAGCTGTTCCTAATACTGTGCTTGCAGTTGATGCTGAAATGAAATCTGATTTGAAAGTCACTCTTTAATTCGTCCTGATACCGTTTGATTCATGTAATCATTTCCCGTTACAGGTTACCATGACCAGCACCCTGTGATACAATGGTACTGGATGGCCATTGAACGCTTTGACAACGAGCGAAGACTTCGACTCCTTCAATTTGTCACTGGAACTTCATCCATTCCCTATGAGGGTTTCGCGGCACTCCGCGGTAGCAATGGCCCACGCAAGTTCTGTATAGAAAAGTGGGGCCGTATCTCAAGTCTGCCACGGTAAGTGTTGGTTATTGGAGCTCTTTGTTGCTGCAATTTAAATTTGAATATAGGGTAGGTTAACCTGAAGACGACCACATACCTTGAGTTGACCACCTGCCACCTTGTTTTTCTCACTTTTACATCTACTGTATGGGGCTTTACCTCTAATATTCCTGAAATAGAGGTGTTATAGTATCCCATGGACTGGCCACCTATGATATGTTGAGTAGTTATCATTGTATAACAATACACTAAAGTACCCATGTTTGACTGGTTTTTATCATGGCCAACTGGCCATCTCTCCAGAAATCTTTCACTTTGGTTGCAGATTCTGAACATTGAGATTGTTCACATTTACCAAATATTGATTCTAGGCATAGATATATATCAAAAGTAGATGAGGACATAAACAAATGTTCAGAAATGTTAAATACTTTTAGTTTAGGACTCATTTTCCCAGGCATGCCAATTTCACCTTGAGATGACCACCATTTCACCTTGAGTCGACCACCACTCACAGAGAGAGTTATGCCTTTAATTGAGTAGAAACCACTGACTATGTAGGATTACATCAAAATATTCATATCCATAATATCTTGGGACATTGCATTCTCTAGATGATATCTCTATGCATGGGTTTTTTAAACTTTGCTGTTTTCCTATTATGAGTAGTATGCAAGGGAACCATTTGACATCAAGAACATAAGTGCTAAGTCAAACAAAATGTTACTGTGGTGGATATTGATAGATAATCATAACACAAAGCCTTTTTAATACAGGGCTAGTATTATTACCTCTAATTGGATGGGAATGGCAACTACGATGAACATAATCTTTACTGAAATATCCCTTCTAATTTAGCTGCTGCAAAACATACATTTTCATTATAGTGCAGCACCATCAACAGTAACATTATATTGTATATTTATGTAAGACACTTATTCTTTTTTGAAATTATTGCTTAATGAAAATGGCCCCATTCAAAGGCTGTGTATCAAGTGGTCGTCTCAAGGTGCAAAGTGGTCATCTCAAGGTGAAAATGAACTAAATGGAATGTTCTTAGTAAGGGTGATAAACTAGATATATATTATACACATGGATTTTCAAGATATACCGTAAATCCTCGGTCACAAGCCGGCCCCGGTCATAAGCCGGGGGGAGAGTTCAGGGAAATCCTAAAAGCCGGTTTTGGGATCAAATTTTTACCATTTTCTCTTTATTCTATAGTAAAAAAAACCTGGTCATAAGCCGGGGGGGACTTTGGGAAAAATTTAGAAGCCGGTTTGGGCCCAAAATAGAAAAAAAAATCCGGCTTATGACCGGGGATTTACGGATAGCAGGTAAAAAAGCCTGTAGACACAATTATCTTTCATTCAGTGCCTTTTGGAAGTCTGAGGACCTAAAACTCTCAGAGATAATACCCCCTAAAAATTCCTCATTGAAGGCCTGCACAGGAACGGTCATCTTTAGGTTAATCTACCCTAGAGAGTGAATGCATTATAGCCATATTTAAACGTTCATGTTAAATGACTATGGTCATGCATCGTGCTAGACCAATGGAGTTGATACATTCTTCGATGTTTGGTAAGGCGCATGTGTTACTTGACGGCACTCTATTGGTGTATCATACTTGGAAATGCTGTCTTTGAACGAATAGCTTCTTTTGGGAGTTAAATGATAAAGTAGTATACTGAATGGAATTTGATATACATGTTTCTAGTAATGTGAATCCATCATTATGAACCAGAGTTTACGAGTAAGTGTGTAACCTCTCCTTCATAACCTAAGTAATCTGCATAGGGGATTAAGCGTTTATTAAGGATATGTTAATTTTTGTAAACTGTACTGATAATGTCATACTGACTAATGACACTCTTTTCATATCTTTTTACAGGGCACACACATGTTTTAACCGCCTTGATCTGCCTCCATACACGTCATTTGAGATGCTCTTTGAGAAACTGTCAATCGCTGTTGAGGAGACGAGTACATTTGGCATCGAATGATGGAGGTCTTCTTAGACATATATAGACGCCATTTTCTTCTCATGCCTTTGCCCTTTAGGGGCTCAATTGGGCCCTGTTGCCGTGGTGATATAGCAACGTCCTTTGTAAGGCGCCTCCTGACTGGACGAATATACTGCAGGGTCAACTATCACAGATCTACCCAAAAGCTGATATACATCGTCGATTCTGATTGGCTCAATATCGGACGTGATGTACTATTAGGGTAGATTAGTTCATACCGGGAGACTTCTACTTATAGGTTGCTGTGCAGCTGCCCCGGGACTAACTCATCTCATTAATGTTAACCCTTTAAGGAAGGCATGATGCCTTAAAGGGTTCATGTTCATTCATTGTTACGATGCACAGTTGGAGTGCTGATAAGGAACTCACGGGCACCATATTGGTGCATCGTGCCCAACCCTTCAGGGGTGCATCCACCCCATAGGATGAGTAATGCAGGGCTGGCAGTTCAGTATGCCAGTGCTGCATTCATAAAGACAAAACTGCATGGTACTTAAAAACACCTTGCAGCTGACAAAGGATTGATGAACCTACAATGAACATCATGTGTGATTCTCTCATCCCTGAATGGACTCCATTTGAATTTTCACACTCTCAAGTTGTTATATACATTTAAATATATCGTGTATATAATACTACAATACACGGGGGGAAACAAGGGATGTATTTTTACGACATACTGGACTAGGACATTTTATATCTGGAATGTACCCCCTTTATTTATGGTTGATGCGTGGCTGTTGTTTGGATTATAGGGTAAATTGTGGCCACAGCGAAACTTTGTGATAAAGAGATTGAGTTATCGAGAAACGCTGGCTCTATTGGTATATACAAGATGAATGAAAGCTGTGTGAAATAGGTTGTATGACTGTTAAAGGTATATGATTGTAATATAGACTAAACCTCATATGGATTATGAGCATATATAGGGAAATTGCAAGGTAAACTTGAGATAACAACACATCTCTGTAATAACAAACTGAACACCTTTCTGTGGTAATGAATTAAAAACGCTGGTTATTATGTTATAAGCAAGCCAATCATGACATAGACAAGCCCACTGTTATCTAACATGTAGGGACAATTAGCAGAGCTGGTGTACAATAGGGTAAATACAGCTGATACAATGATAAGAGGGGGATTGGTGAATGATTCATGCTCAATTCTACCCGCTGGTATTATTAATTCATGTGACTTCATCGAATTTGTTCGTTGTTGAGTGTTAAATGAAAGATAAAGCCGCATATGCCTTGTTTTCAATATTGTTCATTATCAAATGATTATTATGTCTACAACAAGTTGTGGCAAATTATTCACTTAGGTTTCTCAATTATAGATAACGAACAGTTTACAGGTGACATTGATGGATTTAAAAGCAGTGGAATTTCACATGTATCCTGAAAAACTATGTATTCCAAGTGTTCATTTTGGACGCATTGAACACTGATTTAGTCTTGATGTGTCATAATTGAGACATTTATTTAGATTCTCAATTTGACCCATATTAAATTAATAATTTTTAGAGCTTTTCTAAAATAGGAATGTTGGGATGTGTGTACGTATGGAGGGGTTGGGGTAAATACTGCTCCATAATGAAAGGAGAGAAAGAGACAAGTTTATTATTAGATACTGGAGTAAGAGGTTAACTCATCAAGGATGGCATCGTGATTTAAAGTTAATTGCTCTTGTGTTGTCAATATAGCATGAAGCATTAAGACATCATGCCATCTATAAAGGATGAAAAGAAGAAGACATACTTGATGATTCTCACTATGTTGTAGCTGTGTGGTGATATTATATAAAACTAACCTGTCCTCTTGTCTGTTTGTATGTACATTGTAACTAGGTATACCTAATTATTATAACCCTTTAAGGGCCATATGATGCTGCCAGATTCGCCTTCCTTTGTCGTCATGACCCACCCAAATGTAGCACTGATAAGGACATTATCAGCATTGTAGCCCTGATAAGTTACTGACCTGAGCTTCATTCATGGATCAAGACAACAAACGGCCACAATTCATTAAATGCGCTCTGTGCTCCTTGGAGGGATATTCTGTTATTTATTTTCATGTTGTCATGTTGCAAATGTGCTTCGCTACACAAAGAGGAAATGACCTGAACATGCCGTGTACAAAAAATGAAATGTCGAAAATGCAAAATGCGGTTTGTATCTTCAACAAGTAAAGAAGGATGAATAAATTGTTGAAATAATCCACTGTCTGGTTTGTTGCTTCATCCGCATACCTCATTTAAACCCTGTGAATCCAGTACCAGGGACAATAGTGGAGACTCCACTACGTGATCTTTGGAGAGAATCGGAGCTATTCTTACAAAAGCTGGTACAAACACAGACTACAACGTGCTATTTGTTATTATTCCAAAGTAAAAATCGAATGTTGAGGGAGCTCTTTATTTATGTGGTGATGCCTTTGTGTGTAATCTCAGGCATGTTTTTGTTGTCAAAAGATGTTTTTGTTTACTAAATCAAGTTGATCTAATGTAAATATTGCAGACTTTCACTCTGATGAGTCTCTGAAATTCAATATCAAACAGGTTTGATTTTTACAGGACCCTGAGATTCATGGTGAGTTGTTGATAAACTGATGTGTTGTTATTTATATCTTGCTGAGTTTATGTTTTAGATAGCAAAACAGAGTATCCACCCCTACCTGGTCACAGTGGTTTTATTTACACTCTGGTCTAACAGAGCTTGTGCAGGTGAAATCTCATGTTTACAATTGAGGAATATTAACACCCTATACCTTAGATACTGACTGGGTAAGATTTCATGAGAAGGTAGAAGAAAATCGCGTAGTGGAGCCTTCACTAATCGGGTACGGTCATCGTCGCTAAAACAAGTATTTAATTATTTTAGGGCTTGTAGCCTGACATCTCCAGATGTCAAGCTACAAGGTACAAATAGAGCTATTCAAACCAGACACGAAATCACTTAGGAAAAATACCAAAAAAAACGATAGAAACAGAAGGATGGAATGGGAAAGAATGTAGCTGCCCTAGAAGGTAGAGCGGCCTGGTTACGCACACAGTAAAGTTAAGTATAATCCTTGTAGCAGAAAGACTATAAATATACTCTCCATTGTGACTACATTTGTACGCCAAGTTATTGGCCCAGGGCCCCTGCCTGAGTCTATACTGCTGGGTAGGCGGTGGTGCACCGAAACTTCTTTTTTCAATAAATCATCAAAAATGTAAATCATCCATGGTTTTTGACAGAAACGTGCATGCAAATCATCTATTTCATAATAAAGATATATTCATAAAAAAAATCCAAAAAAGTTTGTTTTCCCTTTGAAAATTAACATTTAAAAAAAAATAACCCTCACAAAAAGTGACAACCATCCATCTACTTCCCCATAGACCCAACTCCCTCTCCGCTGGCAGACCAAAGATCTCTCTCTTTGTTCCTATATAATCGCGTCCGCATTAGTGACAACCATCTGAAATTAAGACACTTGTCAACCTAACTTCAGTCCACAGTCCATAGATTTATGAGGGAGGGAGGGGACCAGGTGATCAGGGGGGTAAGTGTCCAGGGGGCCAGGTGTCCGGGAGGGGGGGGCTGTGTGCCAGGGGGCCAGTGTGCCAAGGGCCCAGGTGTTCAGTAAGAGATGACGCCAAACTGGTGTAAGTACATGAATAGATAATAGTCTCTATTTGTAAGTAGTTAGGCCAAATAAAAAAAGGTTTGTTTTCAGTAACCCGACTGACCCTAGCAAAACAGGGGAAAAAACCTTTTTTTTATGATTTTGAAGAATTTTGTCTCATTTTTTCATATTTTAAAGAAATTTGTCATTACTTTTTGAGGATTTTTCTTTTATCCTTTCGTGTTCTTCCCCTCTCACAGTTGTCATTTTTCCATCATTATTTTACAATGAAATCAAAGAATTTGATACATCCATTGATATGTGCCCTAACATTTCTTATATAAATGTAAAAAAAAAAATCCGACCTACCGACCCTACCTTATCAAGTCATGTTACTGGAAACACAACTTTATTTATTTTTTGGCCTTAGTCATTATTTCATAAGGGCTGCTTCCTGTGACCCTACAGGGTTGATAGAGGGTTTTATGGTACCTACCCTGAGCCTTCTGTGCTTCAATGCACAACGCGCAATTTTTTTATCCATGCTTTGAACCGGAGAGATCAGTAGCGTTGTGCAGAGAGTATACGTATGTCTAAACAGGTCTAGCCACGGACGAACTACTGGGTAGGTAGAAGCAAAGAGAATTATTTGTCTTTGGTTGAGACCCAAATACGTCCAAATGGGCATTCTAGTCTTACAGTTTATTAAAGTGTGTTGAATTCTTGTAATTAAAAGTAATATATTAGGCCTACAAGATGTGAACATTCTGTGTATGGGCTAGACTCGGACACCAGTCTCGATAGCGGAGGTCCATTTTGGTGAGTGACTTAGACTATGACTTGTATGGGCATGCTTGCAATGCTTTTCCAAAACACCTCTATTTCTGACCTTTGTCTTGGTTCTGTGCATTCAGGTTAATATATTTGTTTTGGATTTGATAAGATTTTCATAGTCAAGTCACTATGTAAACAGGTGACATAATTTGACGATACATGGGTTTTCTTTTGCATGCTCGTCAATGTAGGCTACTGTATGTATTGTAATTTGTTATAAAATGGTCAAGGCTAAGGCTATTGTACAGCCTTAAGACCAGTTCACAGTTGGTCAATGGCTAGGTGACACCATCCAAACCCAAACCTAGACTTGCACAGTACCGTTTGATAGCAATCCTACACTACATCAACCTATTGTTAGTAGTGTTTCAACCCAAGCCTAAAAAAGAAAAGAAAACGCTAGGGCATATAGGGTAGACGGGGATCAGGAGATAATACCCTTTAGATGTGCACTGAACTCCTGCTAACCTTTAAGGCAATTAATGTTTACTCTATTAATATGCCTAAGCCTATGGCACACAAAAGACAAGGTACGGTTATGGTAGGGTGGCACGTCATAGAGATAATAAAAGATGTGTCACTTTAAATCTTTCTGATACATAATATGTCGAAAAATAGCAAATTCCATGTCAGAAGGATTCAGGAGACCCTTCAGTAATATCCTGCAGCCCAGATGGAGTTACAGAATGTTATCCCTATGAGCGATTTCTGATATGCTCAGTCATGCCACCAGGATCATTTTCAGGGCATTGAAAATGGTAAAAGGGTGAAAAACATATTTCAGTGTGTTGACAAAATGTCATTTAGAATTTTATCATCTATTTATGATCGTTATCCTCTTGGAAATAGTTAACTACTAACCGATCTTAAAACGTAAAGGCTTCAGTGGTATCTCAATGGTATATATTTGCCCGTCATATATCTCAAGCCAGTTGTAAAATTACGGTGAAATATACATTGTACTGCACCTCTATAAGATTACACTACACATGATGATACGGTGGTGTGTCTTCCCACGATCCCAACCAGAACAAATATTTCAATCGTTGTAAGATAATAAATAAAACAAGGAAAGAAAATAAAATGGGACATCTGTCATGGTTTACTGGTGGTGTGCAGCAAGATTGAGTTAGGTAAAATGCCATGTGATGTACCTGTAGGAGCCAAGGGAAAGGTGAGGCAAGGACATAATATTATATACATGTACCTTGGTAGTTTGTTTGTTAACCCCTACTGATATATCTATATCAACATGCAGCATTCGAAAAGGTAGCTCTATCGTAGTCTAGCTTTGTTCCATACATAATTAATTAATGCTGAATACTACATAAACGTAAAATTTTCTAAGTTATAGTGAATCAAGGTGCATGGTATTTATCGGATGTAGACATTTTATTTGGGCCTTCTCTGTCGGTGCCTCTTCCTTGTTATTTCAACGATAGATCACTCAGTGCAAATGACGACTTCTTTATAATACATGTACCTGGAAACTGGTCGCACTGAAGAGGTTGTAAATCAAGTACCGTCGCGGTAATAAACTACAATTGCCACAAGTAGAGGAGAAAGCCAATCGGATATATTGGTCCTGTATTGAGGACCAGGACCAGGTAAGGTTTCAATACTAGTATATGATGTTTATAGATGTAGTGCTGAGCAACTTGTGAAAAGTGCTAGAAAAATCCTGTGTCGAGATTTAAAACATCGCCGTACCTCCAGCATGCCTACTTATAATTGTGAACTTATGTTGATTTATTTTTCCCTTAATAATCATGATTACATGATTCTATAGGGTAAGGTGTTCCATTATGGCAAATTCCAAGCAAAGTATTTGGTTCCTTGTTTTTGTTTGATGATCCTATCACCTTAATATCTATTCGTTTTCTAACGGCTTCTTGACATTCCCGTTCTGTAAATTGTTATCATCATAATCGAACTGTTTTGGGAAAATTATTCTTAATTCTACATTTCCCAAAAGCTTTACCTGTGGAACTATGGCGGATGTTATGCTAGGAGCCCGGAAGTGGGTATACCTCAACTGGATGTCAATCTGTCTCCTCTCAGGACTTTTTCTATGGAAACATACAGAAGTAATAACCATTATAACTGTTTTTAAAAACATAATTTTCATACTAACTATCTTTATCAAAGAAAATGTCTCTAGCGGAAAATTTCCCCGCAGAACTTAATGGGTCTAAACGGTTTTAAAAGATTGTCCTTACAACAATCATATTGGATTGACAGCTACTTTTAGCATTTCAATTTGCTATTTTGAATTCCAATGTTTCTCATGAATGAATTTCAGGTTCTTAACCATCTTGCACCACATGCAACTAGAGCAGCACTGGATTCATCTTGGGGCACAGCCCAGAATACTGCATACAATGAGTGGTATGTCCAAAGACTGCTTGATGGAACAGCCTACTGGTTCCCAGACCTCTTCTTTGCCTACTTCATCATCCCATCCTTCATTGCACTGCAGGTCTATATGTGTAAAATGGAGGATAACACCAAACTACTTACATTCTGGTTTGGGTAAGTATCATAATACAATGGATCATAGGATTCGAGATCAAAGGGGCACAACCACAGGCTGAAACAACATAGAATACTAGTCTGCTTATTGAATAAGTTGGCTGTAATGGTAAAGGCAAGACACTCTGGTCTGGGTCAATTTGTATCTCAGTATGTGGCCCTATGCATAAACATATAGACAGTGGTGTCACCTAGATCACAGGGGAACAACGAAGTATGCCTCCCTTTGCAAAGTCTATAGGCCTAGATCATGGATATGATTACAATGTAATAACACAAGGGTTGGATACTGCATATTTTGTGCAGTCTTTCTTCAAACACTTTTTGATTTCTTAAACTGGGTATTTTTGGAGTAGAAACAGAGGCATGCACACAAGGCCTAGATGGTATACGGCACATGGCTATTGTATTATTGACCAATGGGAGGCATCCCTGGCATATACTGCGGAGTCGGGGGCTGAAGGTGTTAGTCATAGTGCCGTCGGGGGCTGATGGCGGCCCCCAGCTGATAAAGGCTATGTGAGCTATACCAATGGTTCAGATGCACCAAACAAACGGGCTTCCCTAGCCCACTTAAAAGGGTCTATTTCTCCTCTTTTCTATCCCCTCAGGATGTGTGTGGTGCACATATGCGCGGGCATCAACACATTCCCCTGTGAAATGTATATAGTTTCCCTTTGCGTTAGCAATATTAATGGATTAAGCATTTTCATGTACTTTTCTTTCCAGAATTCCCAGCATTATTATGGCAAATCTGATGTTGGTTAACCTAAACACTGATACACTACTGTACCTCAATGTTCTGCCAAAAGGTCCTCTCTGTGGCTGTCTTAATTCCACATTTGCCTCCCCAGCCCTTTATGACTGTCAGTGTTATATCCCCTTCCATGAGGGGACTGCTCGGCTGGTGACTGCCGATCCAGCCAATGTGACTGCAAATGAGTATTTTGCAGCTGGGGTGGCAAGCGACCAGATTCCTACTGGCAATCTAAGCATTCAATACATGGCAGAAACCCATGATCTAGACTCTCTTAACACTTGGGATGTGGACGGACTAACCTGGGTAGGTACTTTCAGTAGCTAATTTACTTTTTGGATCTATTGATATGTAAAGGATACCTAAGTAGTATAGGCCTGCACATTTATTGCCTATTGATTTGAGAGTTCTCTTCTGATTGACCCACTTATTTCCATTTCTAATACCCATCCTCCTTCTTGTATGACCTTAATTCAGAATATCCTGTCAGATCTATACATTTCCAGTTCGGTAGAAGAAGAATGTGTATTAATCTATGATCTCTGTACTAGTGAACTATATATTTGAATATCTCAACTAAATCTACACTATTTGTGAATTTCTACTTTAGACGAAAACCAAGACACCTTTCTCAGTACTTCTCAAATATTTCTCTACTATACCCTAGGAATATGTATTTACATAAAAATATATCAAATTAGAATGAATCTTTTTTTTTCTGCATTTCAGGAGTTTGCTTTGGTTCAGTGCAGTATCTTTGTTGCAATTACCCGGCTGAAACCATTTCTGCTTTACCAAAGAGAAGTATTAGGGAACAATGACAATAGTCTCTTCAGTGGAGTCTTCAGCCACATATACTATCTGTTAGCTGAGTGTGCTGATGCACTTTCACTTTTTGAGGAATTTTTTGAACATGGGGATTACTTTGTAAACCGCGTCGACCTGGTTCGGGCTACATTTATGCCACTTTTTGTGTCAATGATACTGCTCATGTATAGCTCATGCCCTGTAGTAGTGGTAAAAAACAGCCGCATGAAGCTGCTTCTCCAGGGACAGAGGCTGTTCACAAAATCGCTGGTACTACTAATTGTTAATACCCCACTCTTGGTGATCCGCTGTTACCTTGTGTCATTGTATGGAGATGAGGTCAAAATAGGTATCATATTTGCACTCTTTGTTGTTCGTGAGGCAGGTATGGTATTCTTGGGCACTATTGAGGTAATATATGAAATCATATTGCTCCGTGAAGAGATCAGCAATTCGACATGAGTTTATGCCCGCTATAAATGAATCCGTATTCCTCTTGTTGCGCTTTAAAAAAAAGTCATCAAAATAACGACGGAAACCTCGTCCCATTGCCAAAGTTGCCAGAGACTTTTGTTGTTATTTTGAAAGAGATGTCATTATTTCAGAGATTCCTTGTACTACTGTGCTTCCACCTGGGGATTCTTGTAAAAACTACACTGGCTTTGTGTTCTTTTATTACAGTGGTTCACTGTTCAGTTTTACAAGGATCCCTGGTAGATTCAACAGTTATTTTTTACAGTGTGATTAACCCATGTACATTACAATGCAGAGTTTTTATGTCCCCCTTTCCTGCTGATTAACCCATATACAGTAAAAAAAAAAACGTTTTGAAAAAGAGTTACTTTCCTACAATTCTTTTTTTTTTTTTTTTGTAGAATTGCTTTTTAGATCATGTTTCTACTATTGTAGCTAGTGATTACACTCTATGTCATATATTCCTGAAATCAATATTGGTCTAACTGTTATTGTAATCTTTATAATATCATAAGATGTAAAGTGACACAAAGATACGGGATAAATCTTTATGTTCAATTGAATACCCAACAGAGTGAGAAATAAGACCTACTTAATTGGTTGATGAAGAGGACTAAATCCAATATTAAAAGGGTCAACCCTGAAATTATGGACATATGCAATCTCATTATGTGCACTGTGACAGACAGTAGACCTGCCACAGGATGCCTTTACAGCACCCATGTGGACATTGTTTAATGCACTCTAATGATAATCACTCATTTATGATAAATATTGAGGTGAGTTTTTGCTGTACAAAAACTCGATATCAACGAGAATTCCACCATTGACATGACATTTCCCTATAGATTTGGAAATCGATTAATCAAATATTAAAAAGTTGATCAATGAAATAAAGAATATCTCCATAGCTCTCAAGTCTACCAAAGTACTTTAATGTTGAGTTAGACATGTACTTGCATTATAACTATCCTTAATGTGAATAATTTAGAAAATAAAAAAAAAGAGATGTCGGTCTCAAAATGTAATCAGAAGCATGGTGAATGTATAGATCCCTAGATGATACCCAGAAAGGCATATTGTAGGGCTTCGTTTCAAAACATAATAATGTGTGTTGTTTTGCACCTCTTGTTTAAGTTCCCTGTTTTCTGTCTAAAATGTGTGGATATATGGTCCATGAGGATGCATGGGTCCAAATGGTTTCTGCCCCCTTTTGATACTCACCAAGCACCAATACATAGAAGAACGGAGAAAACAATGGGAATTACTTCCATATTAATCTTACAATGATAGGCACTTGGAAATAATTTTCAAAATGTTTAGATTCTAAAGTTTTCCATTCCACACAATAGACCAGGTTAATCCCTTTCATAACATCTTTAATTATGATCCTACAATGTCCAGAAGCGAAGAAATGGATGAAAATGTGCAGGGTTGTAAAAGTATGTGGACTGCCATTAGAAATTGGAACCATCATGATTGCTTGCCATATATCAATCCTATTCATTCAGGGCTCTCAGCAGAGGTTGTGCATGGTTTCATTGATATATATATATATATAAGAGATAATGAACAAGTAACTAATGGATATGTCATGACGAGTGACTGTTATCCAATTCGCCCCCCTCGTTGCATGTTATTGTTGGATAACAGTCACAAGTCATGACATATCCATTAACTACCATTAACTGCATTTTATTGCACGATAATCAATAGATAATCAATAAAAAATCAATAAATTCAAGTTGAAAAGAAAAATAGTACACCCGTCCCGCAGTCGTCGCGGACATCTTCAGCGAAAAAAAATATACGCCCGGACCAGGACTCTTCCCGCCTACCTCTAGCAGCTGAGCGCAATGCGCTAACCACAAACCACCGGGCGACACACCTCGGCGCCCGTCTTGGCTTGGGTTGGTTTGAACGCGTCCCGCAGTTATGGCAGCGGACAGCCAACAGTCGTCACCTCCCCGGGCTTTGTATCATATCAAGACCTGGTTCTAGCCAACCACTTCTCGTCAGTCCCTGTGGTGCAATACATAGGGAGTTGGATTTGGGATTTGAGACTGCAGGTTCAACCCCTACCCTGGCAATGAAAATTTTGTAGGTTTTAACATGTAACATATGACATGTAAGGAGGCATGTTATCCTTGGATAACCGCACACCTTACAAAAGTCATGATGCATCATGGTGTGCAATATTGACAGGTATGTGCATAGGAATATCCAGAAAAAGCACCCAAAATCACAGAAGTTGTGTAATAATAATGCATAACCTAATCTCAACCTCATGTGTTGATGAATATAGACAGCATATATTTCCCTGAATGTACATGTATTTGAGATCCCTCAAATACATGTTTCTATTCACCAGGTGGTGCTTTAGAATGTTGAAGGGTCTTGCAAGGGTCCAGTTCCTTCATCATTTATTCTCTACATGTCCACTAGGTGGTGATACTGCTCTAGCAGAAGAACATCTACCTATAGGTGACATTGGTAATGGGAATTCTCTGGTGTTAAAGATCGTATCCTAGCTAAAGTTTTATCATATTTTAGTCATACCATATCTATATAGGTTGGACTCCCTAAAAGTATTCCCCAATTTTTAAAACAAAATTAAGTGTTTCTCCACTTGAAATATGGACATTAAGTCTGAGATTCTGTACTGTAGGTTGACACTAAAAGGACCGGATAACATAGTTCTTGGGCAGTGTTTTGGGTTGTCATGGATGAGTGGTCACGTCTGTACTATAGGTTTCTTCATAGCTCATTAGTGGCACCTAGCGGCTAACAGTTGCACTCATTTAACTTAGGGTAAAGGCACCCTGAGTACAACAGATACCTTGAGACGGGATCTTTTGACTGGGACTGCATGGTCAACACAAATATTTCATACATTGTTCATGCATGTAAGGTGCTTGACATGCCATACCTCCTAACAAATGTATTAGCCAAAGAAAGTCACAAATGAGCATTCACAAGGTGTCAAGGAATCTATTTTGAGGTCCAAATGTGATCAACTCTTACAGGTCCAGGAGCGTCTGAAACAAGTGCCTCTACCCAAGCACATATAGAGCTATCATGATGGGGCAGAGCTGGTGGGGCCCCTTCTGTTATGCTATATCAGTACAAGCAATGTGGCCTTGGATTTCCCGCCCTAAAGAAGAGCTCTCCTATATCAAGATGTCCTCTATTTACACACAAATGATGCTTTCACACCAAAATATTATGTGGTATGTTGCAGGGAGATAGGTCCCTTTTGCCAAGGCATCATTAATCAATCACTTTCTAGTTAAACCGTATAGCTGAAATTGCGTCTTTAACTGGCAGAGAATAGCTGAGGTGGGGGGGGGGGTGCATCTTACATGATACACTCTATACAAATAGTAAATATTCAGGATTGAGGGGATTTACACAATTCTATAAAGTGGTCTGCCATTTCTGTATCTTTCCCCATTATGTTTCTATTGTCCTTTTGTGATATACCTGCAGGAGCAGAACTCATTTTTATCAAATATGGCTATTTAATATGTCTATTTAATACATTGCTACTTGTCTTAGGAAGCTATAAAAGCATGTATAGGACCATTTGGATATGTAGAATAGGTTTATCATGTTTAAAAGTTGGTTTATTGATTATTTCAGATAGATTTTCATGGTCAGATTTGACCTGTACCTCTGAGGAACTGCCATTTCAAATAAGGTAAAGGCAATAGTTTTTAGAGATGGTTAGATCATAGCCTTATTCAAGACCTTTAGAATTTACTGTTGCCCACCCTGGTATCTATGTTATTCACTGAATGAGAATAAAAATCCATCAGCTCATCGTAGGTAGTATGTCATTAGTACGGAGCCCTGGAAAGAACATCTGTTTTCTACACATTTATTTCTAGAGTTTGTTTCTGCAAGAAGTATTTTCGTTTCCACAAGAAGTATTTTCGTTTCCGCAAGAAGTATTTTCGTTTCCACAAGAAGTATTTTTGTTTACGCAAGTAGTATTTCCGTTTCCGCAACTTTTATTTTCGTTTTCGCAACTTATACCTATTTTTCTTTCCACATCATAACATCCCTAATTGATTGATCATGCACAAAAAAAAAGCTATTAAGTTGTGCAACCAAAAGTATAAGTTGCGAAAACGAAAATAAAGGTTGCAAAAACGAAAATAAAGGTTGCAAAAATGAATAAACTTGCGAAAAACGAAAATATAAACTTGCGAAAACGAAAATATAAACTTGCGAAAACGAAAATAAAACTTGCGGAAACGAGCTTAAGAAAAAACAATGTAGAAAACAGATGTCCTTTCCAGGGCTCCATACATAAGGGTACCAATTTCTCACTCTCTCCATGACTGCTGTTTTGAAGCCAGTGGTCCATGACTTCAGAGTGCCTAACAATGGGTTGAAATAAGTATGTATATAACATGGTTATCGAGTTTAGGCACTGATTTCAGTTCCTAAAATGGATAATATGAGTTCTCATATCTAGCGATATAGAACCCAAAATTGACAGTGGACCGGACATACCTTGACAACGAGTTGACACGAAAGTAAATCCTCCATTTTTGAAGCTTATAGACCAAATGTGACAAAATAATTTCAGCAGTATATTCTTTACATGTTATTCTAACTCCCTGTCGGGTAGATTACTTGATATTATGGCTGAATTTAACATAAAAAAATCATAAAGATTCGAACCGGGCGACTGACCGTGCGTGTTCGCCATTCTGTCAACACTACAGGTGCCACCGCCTGGTGTGTATAGAATGGATTAAGCTTTAGACTGGCGCAGCTCTGTCTCAACGTATTCCCACTAGTAGGCCTACAAGAATGGGAGTTGCACCAGGTCACCAGCTTGACCATACATCTACATGAAACCAAGATGGTGGAGGGCCGTCTTGTCGACTCGCATAAGAAATCAATGGATTCTATCATTTTTAAAGGTAAATACTTAAAAATAATGGTGGAAACCATGTTATATATGCAATATGTAATGAATAGACTTGCACTCGTTGGCTTCATGGGTTTGATAGAAGCATTCGCCTCCAGCTCATGCTTCTATCACCCCCTGAAGCCAACTCGTGCAAGTCTATTCATTATATATTACATTCATATATAGGGGAACAATGTAGCTAATGTTGTTCCAACAGATTCCTCTAGATGGTCTCTTATATGTTCTGAGGGTGCGGGTGGGCTGATAAGAGGAGCCACTGGGTGACAGCACAAGAAAACTAAGGGAGTGATCATTTTTTAACAACAGGGGGGGGCCGGTGGGTTTGAGGGGGGGGTCAGAATTTTTTCAACCCCTTGACCGGGGGGGGGTCAGAATTTTTTCAATACCTCTGATGGGGGGGGTCAAAATAATTTCACCTGTTTTCAGTGGAAAACCCCGCGCGTTACTATAGGCTTAAAGGGGACGTTCGCGCGCGATTTTTGTCCCTTATGGGGGGGGTCGAAAAAATTTTAGCCCCTCGAGAGGGGGGGGTCGAAATTTTTTTCGCGCGTCCGCGCGCAAACCCACCAGCCCCCCCCTGTTGTTAAAAAATGATCACTCCCTAAGACCAACCAAATCGCACCCAAATCTGGGGGTCTGGATGGGGTTACCCCATGTCACATATAGATTTTAAGAAATGCTCAGATAAATCTGTCCTACTAAAGAAGCATGGTGCCTGTCACACAGTCGTGGCAGGCTAAATATTCATCTTCCATAATAGAGAGTCTCTGTGTAATTTGATATTAGAGCTCTCATATCATTTTCCGATTTTGACATAATTTTTCTTACTTGGTGTCAGCAGATGATTGGCCGGCTTACCCAGTGGCCTACTGATATAGGAAAGATTCTTGATTATCTGTAGGCCTATGTGCGGCCAAGACAGTTCCGATCTCAGATTGTCTCACGATATCCATATGGCTACCAAACATCCAATATTCATGACATGCCACGAACAAGTCTGATGTGACACAAGATGTGAGATCAGAGCCGGATATTTCTGATGTCAGCATGCACGTGGAAATGCGGGAACCAGTCCGCTCCTGTAAGGTCACTACCATTATCTTATACATGCTTTTCGATTTCCCTTGGCTAAACCCGGGGCTAAACCGACAGAGAGTTTTTGGGATAAGTTGGGGGGGGGGGGCGTTAAGAGTCAAAATAGTGAGGGAGAGGACTTATGATGTTTAAAGTAGCCTAGGCCAAAAAAAAAAAAAGTTGTGTTTCCACTTACATGCCTCAAATATCTAGGGTCGGTAGGTCAGATTTTTTTTTTTAATTTGTTTTTGTTTTGTTAAGAAATGTATGGGCAGACATGTTGGATTCTATGATCTTACAATAGAGTTATGAAAAACACAAGGAATGTGAAGCTCATGTAAAAAATATGAATGAATGTTATGAACTGTATACCAATAGATAAGGACGTAGATAAGCTCCACGGAAAACTGATGAAAAAAATATGAAAATCACGGGAAAAATGCCTAAAAATTGACAAAAAAATTTTAAAAATTCACAAAAAAAAAAAAATTCCAGGACCATCCCTGTTTTGCTAGGGTCGGTCGGGTAACTGGAAACAAACCTTTTTTTAGGTCCTACACATATAGACCTACGTCGGATACACATTTTCTGCGGCTGGCAAGCTAGCTACTATTTTTACATCTTTTCCTTTTCTTTGGTAAAATCATCACAAACACCCCTTTTCGACAAGAACCTCCATACTACTAAGGGTCTTGCATCGCCTTTTGATTAAAACTTCTATAAGTATAAAACATCTTTTCATAAAAATCCGGGATGTAGGCTAAAGGCATGAAAGGGTCCATCCCTCCTACCAACGCATAAGCCTATGAAGATAAGGGAGTGTTCATTTTTTAACAACAGGGGGGGGGGGTTGGTGAGTTTGAGGGGGGGGGCGTAAAATTTTTTGACCCCTCCTGAGGGGGGGGGCGAAAAATATTTTGACTGCTCTTGAGGGGGGGGCGTAAAATTTTTAGACCCTTCTCGATGAGGCACAAATTGACGCGACTTGCCGTAAATACCCAAATTGATAAGTAGTGGGGACAATTTCTCAATATATTACTTGCAGAAGGGAAAGTTTATACTGACGATGCATCAGAATGCACCATTTTCTTTCTAAAATTTCAAAATTTTTCAGGGGAATCATAATTCCAATAAGAGTGTATGCAGAGCTCTCAACACTCAAGCATCTGTCGTGAATCTCACACATCTGGTGTGATTCTCACACAGTTGTCTCACTCTCTCACTGTTTCTCACGCATTTTAGACTTTGTAATTTCAGTATAAACTTATATAGTGAACTTAAGCATCCATCCTCAGTTGATGTACCAAAATGCTCTAAAAATCAACAAATGAACCTCCATATTTCTCCAAATTTTCTTGGGGGCATACCCAAACCCCCTGGAACTGCATTTATTTCAATGCATCTCGGAAATCTAGAAAATTCCAAGCTTCAGGGAAAAGTCTCACTCTTTGGCTCCATTAGAACATGAGAGCTCTGTGGTATGTGTGACGCCTGTCACAGATGGCTCGTGCATACATGCATGCAAACTCCTCATTTTTTCAGTTTTCTCCATTATTCTAAGATCTGTCAGGGTCAATCTTTGTCCAGATCCCATGAGATATCATTTTACCATTTTATATATATGGTGGGGTCTTTGGATACAAGGGCATCAGCCACCCTCAAAAAGCACCAAAATGCACAAATTGACGTCTCAATATTCAAAATTTTCCTGGGCTAGATACCCCAAGACCCCACTCCTATTTTAACCTATCAATGGCAAATCAAAGAAGAGTCTTTACTTTTAATGCCTCGATTTTTTTTCGCATTGGAATTTGCATATGTCATGGTCAGATCATGTGCTCAGTGTTCTCTCTCTCCCTAGCTTTTCCTCCCATCTCCCCTTCCCCTAACCTTTCCCCAAATCTCTTCCCTCATCTGGAGTGGGCCTAGCAAGACATACCTGACCTGACCTGGATGGCCCGACCTGTACCCACCCAGACTGCCCCTGGACAGATCCACCTGGACAGACTCACCCAGACCAGACTGACCTGGACCAGACAGATCTACCTGGACTGCCCCCAGACTCACCCAGATCTACCTGGATTGCCCCCAGACTCACCCTGGATAGATCCACCCTGACAGACCCAGACTAAACCGACCTGGACTGGAAAGACCCAGACCAAATGGACTTGGACCAAATGGATCTGGACTGAACCTACCACAACAGACCCAGTCAAGACTTCAATGGGACCCAGACCAGACCGGACAGAATCAGATGGAACCACACCATACAGAACCATACGAGATGGACTCACCCGGGATAAACCCGACCCATCCAGTCGGGTCATCCAGTCATACCTCAACAAAATGCACCATTTGACTTCTCGATATTCAAAATTTTCCTGGGGGACATCTCCATATACCCTTAAGCTCCCTGAGCCAAAAACAGTGTATTGATGATGCAGTGGTAGTAAAACCTTGGGGTCAGGTGGGATGTATGCCCCCCTGCACCATCCAGTCATACATCACCAAATGTGACCCATCATTACAAATTGGTACTGAAGTCGCACATTTAGAAGCCTAGCTATAGCCTTTTCAAGGTGCATAGTATCAAAAATATCAAAAGTTTCAAAATTGATATTTTAGCATTTTTGTAACATATGGGTACATGTCTTTTAGAAACCTTGCTTACTAAACTTACTTTAAGCCAAAAATGCCTAATAGAAATAGCAATAACTTTTGTGGTTATATAGAATTACATAGGAATTATATAGGATTTATAAATTATTATATGTTTACTATGTTAATTATCTCAGTTTAATCTTTTATTAATTGATACGACTACATTTACGGCCAGACGACCCACAGAGGGCAACCTGGTTCAAATATGCAAGTGTTATATATCAAATGAAAGCTCTTGATGAGCTGTAAATGAATATGGCAATATCTCAACATTTTCTATTTGCGACTTCCGTACCATTTTGTTAGGATGGGTCACAAATTGCACCATTTGACTTCTCAATATTCAATTTTTTTTTGTGGGGGACATCTCCATATACCCCTAGGCTCCCTGAGCCAAAAGCAGTGTATATGATGCAGGGGTAGTAAAACCTTAGGGTCAGGTGGGATGTGTGCCCCCCTGCACCATCCAGTCATACGTCACCAAAATGCACCATTTGACTTCTCAATATTCAAAATTTTCCTAAAGGACATAGCCCCAGACCCCCTCTGATTCTTACTCTCTATCACACATTAATCACACTAACAATAAAAAAAACACGCCCAAGAGTTTTAAACATTTTTCTTGTAAAGTAGTATGCGAATACTTAGAGTTGGCCTGGCCATTTGCTCAGAAACCCAAACCCCCAACCCATGTAAATGGTAAAGTTTTTGATTTGCCTGTTTGGATTGCTTGGGTTATCCCCCTCCCCCAAACAAAATTTCCAAAGGCTGTGCTAAAAGAGCCCATTCCCTATAGTTAAGAGTCATAAAGGCCCATGTGTGTCTGCAGCAAGTTGATTCAGACTTAAAAGATCCCTCAAATATGGTTTGCTTGCTTGCTTTAACCTAAGACCACAGAAATCAATCTTGTGATTCATCCAGATCCATGCAATGAGATCCCATTTTAACATTTTGTAGAATTTTAAACAGAGGGTGTAGGGAAACCTCAAAAACCACCAGAATGCATAAATTTAGGCTCTAGATTTGGAAAACTGTTTGACTGGGGTGGTGATGCCTCCAGACCACCCTATACTTAGCTTGTCCTGGCTGCTTTTTCTAAACAAAAGACATAAGGCTAAGTAGTGTGTGACTCGCACTGCAGCTACTGATGAAATTGGTCTTGAGAAGTGGAACACCCTTTTCAATTTCTTGCATTCCAATAGAAAAATAATTAATTGATGATAATAACTCTGGGAAGTGATACTTTTACCTTATACTTCAGTGAAACAGTACAATTGAGTGTGATATGATGCTGTACAATGTGGTGCAACACAACTAGATGTTGGGGGGGGGGCGCGAAATATTTTGACCCCTCCTGAGGGGGGGGCCAAAAATATTTTGGCACCTCTCAAAGGGGGGGCGGAAAACCCACCAACCCCCCCCCCCCCTGTTGTTAAAAAATGAACACTCCCTAAGGCATATGGCCCGACTGCGAACAAAGCTGATTTGAGTTTTTGATAGAAATGTATAGCCCCCCCCCACACACACACACACACCACTCCCTCCGATGTGACGTACTTTATGGACCGGCTCTAGGCCTATAATTGTCGTGGGAACGCTAGAAAATTGGGGACGCGCCGGGGGAACGCGCACCCGTCACGGGCACCTGCTAGCTGCGTCTGTTTCGTCTGCTAATTGACTCTGTCTCAGGTTGTCTGATAAAAAGTAAATTGGTATAATACTGGGCACAAGCAAATACTGACTAGTCTCCAATAATTGGCAACAACCCGGCAACAACCACAGACCATAGATTACCCTTTGCAGTCCCTATAGATAGATCTCAATACTATGCATATCGATATGAAGCGGGTTCTCCTCCTCTCGCTGTATCTCGAGGGTGGCGGGAAAACAGAGTAGACCAATCCGGTCGCCGTTTCTAACGACGCCGAAACTCGATTGTCCAATGGGCTTTCCCCTTTCACGCGCTTCGGGCGGCATGGACGTAAATATTGACTGTTTCCATGAATCGGGAGTCAATGAGTTCCTGAGTTCTTTGACAAATAATGGAATAAGTAACGGGCATCGGTGCCTAAGGAACACCGGGATAAGCAACTAAGGAACTTGTGCCTCAAGTTTCATAGTTAGGTAAGTGTTTTGTTGGCTGGATATGATAGAATGTAGGTTTAATTGTGCACCGCAGTCTGGATAAGAGAACACTTGAGTCGGATTGGGGAGCTGCATGCCAGTGCCACAGAGGACCAGTCAGTGCGTGCTCTTCACTCTGCACGCACACAAGTGTCACACACCGCACAGGCGGCCAGTGTAGGTCCCACATGTCATATCTTGACTCTCTGTCTCTACCTTGACTGAATCTGAGGCCCGGGGGGGGGGGGGCACTTCAATTTTTTTTGATACGGGGTGTGGCTGAACCCACGACAACCCTTGCTAGGGCACTCATTCACGGGATTTTTCTTTGAAAGCCTACCCTACCCTTGCTAGGGCACTTTTATCTCAGTAATCCTAGATTTGTTTCAAAATGTCTTAAATTTTCACTGATTGGGGAGAAAATTGAATTTGGTTCATGCTATTTTCAAGAAAACTGTGCTGATGTCCAAGAAGATTTCGAAATTTCCTATGTAAATCGGGGTATTTTGCTGAAAGTTGACCCTTGCTAGGGACATTTTGCTCAAAAGTAGACCCTTGCTAGGGACATTTGTGGCTGAAACAGGAGGCTTGCTATGGACTTTTCCTTGAAAAAGCACCCTTGCCAGCTGCAAATATGTGCACATATACATTACATAGAGAGTGCCCCCCCCCCCGGGGTCTGAGGTAGGACTAGGAGCTGCACCCGGAGAGCTGCACCAAGGTTCGTTTCACATACCTGTCATGGATTAGTAATATTCAATATACTTGATGTCTAGCTACAGATTCAATCAGTAAACCTCTCAAAATTATTTAGGGAGTGGTCATTAAATAGGCTTTTTCTCTGAAAGGGGAAGTGGCCCACAGGGGTCTGAAAATTGCTTAATTGTCCCCTCTCCCAATGTAGCCCCCCCCCCCCCAACTGTTGTTTAAAATGACCAAACCCTATTTAATAGATGACTATTAAACCCATCCCCTCTCTCCTGTTGAAAATATGTGGATCAACATGGTAAAAGGTACGCCTGCGCACCCCCTACTCAGGCTACTGGGTGGACCTTTTACCGTGTTAATCCACAATTATGTCACCCTAAAGTTTTTCACTGTACTATAACTAGTCTGTAGGCCTAAACAGATGACATTCGCTCTAACTAAGGCCAAAAATTGTGATCATCAGATAACCCAACCCTACCTAAGGGAGTGGTCATTATTTATCAATAGGAGGGGGGACCTAAAAATTTCAGACCCATCCCCGAGGGGGGCTAGATAATTTTTTACCCCTCTTAAGGGGGGGGGGCTAAAAATAATTACCCTCTTTTTAGCAAAAGAGCCCACACATTACTATAGATCAAAGAGGGGCGAGAACACTCTCCTCGGTGAGGGGGGGGGGGGCGCGAATATTTTGACTGCCTTCAAGGGGTGGTGGGAGTGCAAAAAAAATTTCATGGCTCCGCGCGAAAACCCACCCCCTCCCCTCTTGATAAAATGACCACTAACAAAACAGGGCCAACCTGATAGCTTTTTTTATTTTTTTTATTCAATTCGGAGAAGAATTTTTCATTTGTGGGTGGTTTTATAGTCGATTAGTTGTAAGTTGTTCACAAGTTGTCCGTGTGAGTCGTGAATGACTGTGCCAGTTAAAATGTACAAAAATAATTTACAAAATATATCCGACCTACCCCATTTCAGCATGCTACCTGAAACACAACTCTTTTTTTTTTGCCCTTACCAGACGTTAGCATTAACGTGTGTGTGTTTTTTTAGTGTGCACTGCAATACATTAATTGTAGTTGATCCAATCTACACAGAGACGGCTGCACAAGTATATCATCAGTGCAGTTTGCATGAGTTTGTTTCTCACTATAGTTGAATAGTGTTGTATTTATATCAGTGGACCATGTGCAGAAACCATTTCTAAGAGTGGTTAGGTTCATAGTTACTAATTATGGGTCTATTAATCTAAATGTATGCGCTAACCATAAGCTATATCTAATATGAAAAAGTTGCTCGATACCGATGGCATATACCGGTACTATACATGAGCGTTCTAGTTGCAACATGAGTAGTTCTGTTGGCATTTATTATTAGTCTGACTTTTCATTGCACTATTTCATAATCAATAGAGACCCTGCATGACAGCCATTGAATGTATGCACATCATACATAGAAAGAGAACCCATTACATAACTATTTTTGAACATACTATTTCTAGATAGTTTCTATTAAATTAAAATAGGTAATGCTCCACGCTAATTTGATAAATCATAATTTTAACGTTTTATGAATGATCATTAACTTGCCAGGGAGATGTGTTTTGTTCCTAAGATAAAGTTTCTTTTCCTCCAAAGATTCCTATTTGGTTGAATCAACTCTCTTAGCATATTAGGTACATGGGCGCCATTACATGTATACATAATATGGTTTGAAATTGAATAACCTGCAGAAAAGATAGAAGATGTTATTCATGATATTTATGCTGCAAGATGTTCCCATGGTTTTGAAAGATGTACAGGCAAATATTGTATAATTTCGTCCACATGCAGACTTCTGATAATACTGATGGTAATAAACCGAGGAGAAAAATGGCAGAGGAACAAGTACCGAAACCGTATAAGCCCAAAATGCCAGCGACCCTTGCCTGGACAACCACTCTTACACTCTCTCGCCTGAGAGGTAAATTATTGCATGGCATATCGTGTAAGGTGGACATTGAATGTTGAAGTATGCTTAGGTTATTCATGAAAATGTACCGATATTCTCAATTTATAGTTGTTTTTGTTTGAGATGAGCAGAATATATATGGGCCTATGTACTAGCTGCAGTAAAGGTCCATGGGTGTTTATTTTGCTTCGCAGGAATTAATCAATAATGAGATTATCAACTGATATTGATTATGTAGCGCTCAATCAAGTAGACAAATAAGCTATAGTAGATCCTTCTTTCAGGCGGAGGCTTTACATATTTAGAAGACTGCAGTGTAGTCGTGAATTAGACTCATGTTAGTCATAGTCTTTCTCTGTGTATTATGCATGGGTGAGGTTATTTGACATTGGAGTAAGAGACACGACATTTCCTGCTTCCAGTGCCTTATTTATGTAGTGTTGGCCTCCCCTAGCTCATCTTTATCAAGGGGTCCTTGTTTTGTTCTGTGTTCAATTTCAGCTTTTATCCTCTCACTATTTCGCTTTCAGTTTACAGGAGTTATAGAAGGCAGTGTCATTTATTCTGTTTCACTTTTATACTGTAACATCGCTATTTCGACCCTGAAATATGTAATTATTCTGTAGAAATAAAAAGTGGTATGTGATTATTTCCTTTGTCTTTGACAAAGGAACTTAAATCTCAATGAGTGATAGAGATTGAGGTTTTGCAACTCTAGTCAGGCTGCAAAATGTTCCAGCCGCGCAGCTTCGAATCCCATTGAAAACGGGTTCGCAGGGTGATGGCTTCGAGCGATCTTAGACAAATGTTAAGTCAAATCATAGCTCTGCCGCTCACGATGGCTTGCGGAGGTGTTGGATGACAATCTGTACCTTCCATTCCAGCCATGTGGTTTTGAATCCCATTGTCACCGGACGCGTTTTGCGCCCGCGAGCGGGGCCGTGAGTAAGGGGCGAAGGTTTTCACTATGAGTGTCTGGTGCTCATGCAGCCCATACCATCCTTTGCTAATTTCCTCATAACTCAGTGAATAATAGATGGATTCTCTTTCTGTAAACACTGTCTTAATGCTAACTAACTATACTATCACAGGGTATAATCTTTTAGATTACATTTTAATTTCCCCACGAGGCCCTATATGCCTTAGGACGTTAAACATATCAATCAATCAGTCAATCAATCAATGGAAATGCTCCACTTACATGGGGATGCAGAGACAAAGGCTAGAGCTTGCTCTACATCCTCGAACTCGTTATCAACATCAATACACATACATGTATATAAAACTTGCGATGGTAGAAATTACCCATTATCATCTGGTGATTATAAGCATAAAAAATAGTGTAAACGTTTTACTTTGAAGCCCACTATTAGGAGTTTGTATATGGATTTCGTACACTTCATTATCAAGAATTCTCTCAGGGTTTCCTTGTATCTCTTTTTTCTCCCCAGAAAGTAAGGAACGAAAGAAATGCCATTATATATGTCCTGTCTTATAAATTTACTATTTATTTTATTAAAATAGTCCATATTTGTGTGCCTATCCAGGTTTCTAAACAACAGAAAAATAAAAAGAATATCACCAGTTTACCATGGAGAATACTATACTGAAGGCTTGGCAGCGTAAAATTTCTAGACCCCTTGCGGGGTACCTAACAAACTCCCGGATGCGAGGTAACCCATTAACAACCAAAATCCCGTCACATCCCCAATTCATGTACATGTATCCCAGTTTCTGCCATAGGGCATTATAAACTGAGCATGTGTATGTTCTTAGCTCACATTAAATGTATCTTTTTAATGTATCAGTGTATAGGAAGCGTAATACTCAACACACATATGGGCCTATCTCCAGTTCTAAATAGACTGACAGGTCCATGAATGGAAATCAGCTCTAGGAATTATTTCCATCTTAGTCATCACAATTTATTTTAGGCTCTAGTACCATGTCTGTAGATCTATACTATATAGAAGAGACCCTATCCTAATAGTCTTTCCAGTTTAATAGCACTACCCATAAGATCTCTGCACAAATTAACTTCATACTCATAGATAGTTCAAAGCTTCGCGAGAAGAAATAACCGAAAAATCCAACTGAGCTCTTCCACTTTTCCTACTGTATATATGAAAAGAAATCATAAATGAGAAACTGACGAGAAACAGGAGGACTTGATGCAAAGTATGAGCCTCTTTGAGTTTTATGTGATACTGAATAACACAAAACATAAACTGAGTCCAAATACTAACTGAGGACCATTAATGTGCTATCTCTCTTAATGCCCATTATAATATTACATACAATTTCGTACATTTAGTGATATCAGTGTGGTTATCAGTGGTTGTTGTGACCTGGAGATGTTATCGCATAAATAAGTACAACTAGTTGTACGTCAGTGCTTGAATCTACTGGTGTGGGTGTCCAGATTATGCCCAGTGCTTCGCCATATATGAGGACTGACCTCTCATATTATGTACCTTAAAACCTCTCGGTTGGACATGCTGTCGCTTATACGCGACATGGCTTATGCACAGATCATATGCATATTTAGGCTTACAGTGTTTTTCCCAAAGTGACAGAGCCCACTCATACACGAGGTACTACTAATGTAGACTACAGCAATAAATCATGTTTACATTACTTTCCGACTTTACCAAAGTCAGGGGTGTCACATACGCAATGTTTTAGGGTACATTAACACTTCATGTCCCACCCTCAGGACACTCAAGAGTGATATGGCTGTCCTTACATTATACAGATGATAATGTAAATCTGATAGCTGAATAACTGCTTTTCCAATACCATATAAGCAGATATAGCCTGTGTTTATAATGTACACGTAGACTGCATAAGACTTGATTAGTTGACACACTTATAGCTATACCGGGGTAATGGAAAAGGTTCACACGAATTGCCAGAAGAAGCCCAATGCAAACATAACAGTGAATAGTAGTTGAAGGTTATCACCATTGACTTGTTAATGAAACAAATGCCCCATTCCTATACATAAACAATGACAGCCATCGTCCATTTAGCAGCAGTTTTTCTTTTTGGCTCAGGGCCCTCCCTGAGTCTATACCACCGGGTAGGCGGTGGCATGCTCCAAACAATTTTTTTTTAAAAATTATTCATTAAAAATAGAAATTGTTAATGGTTGTTGATGAAAATGTATATACAGATCATCAATTTTATAATAAACATATTTTCATCAAAATAGATCATTAAAAATATTGTTTTCCCCTTGAAAATTAGCATTAAAAAAAGATAACCTTCACAAAAAGTGATAACCACCCATCCACTTCCCCATAGGCCCAACTCCCTCTCTGCCAGGAAATCAAAAACTTCTCTCTTTGTTCCTATATAATCTAGTCCGCATTAGTGACACGCGTCTGAAATTAAGACAGTTGTCACTAACTCCAGTTGAATTGACATTTGACTTGCTCAAGTCAATAGATTTATGAGGGAGGGAGATTTCGGAAGGAGGGGGCAGGTGTCCGGGGGCCAGTTGTCCAGGGGCCAGTTGTCCAGGGGGCCAGTGCACCAGGGGGTTCAATAAGAGAAGATGACGCCAGACTGGTGTCAGTACATGTATAGATAATAGTCTTTATTTGTAAGTAATAAGTCAATATTTCGCAAGGGCTGCTTCCTGTGACCCTACAGGGTTGATAGAGGGTTTTACGGTACCTACCCTGAGCCTTCTGTGCTTCAGTTTTCTATATGATGTATATGCATATTCATGACTAATCTCTAACTCTTACTTTTAAGACGGGGATTACTTCCTCACAAGTAGCGCTGGAACTACCACATATCCTTCTGATAAACTGTATTTCCAGCAAATAGATGCGCTATCCCCCAACTCTGCTCATCCTGTTAACAAAACCATCTCATTTAACAAGACTACGGTAGGACCTTCTTATCTATTATTTTTTGGTTAAAATCCTAGAATTGTGCATCTCCCTGACAAAACTCACCACAAAATCATGCTCCTCAAGCAGCATAGAATGCCAATGCTTGTGCTGAGTTTATTCGGGAAAACCAAACATCAGATTAAATTATGTAACCGCTCCCACATGAAGTGTGGGGTTGATGATCATGAAATAATATTAACTGTGGAGAATTATTCATTTACATTGTATGCTGTACATCCTCTCACCAGCCAAGCCTTTGATGTCGGATAATTTTGTGTTCTTGTCCAAGGGCCTACACATGGCACATTGGAATGCTCATAGTCTCCCAGCCAATATAAGTGACCTGAGACTAGCTATGGAAGACAATGGTCTTCACTGCTTAACCATCTCAGAGACCTGGCTGAGTGAAAAATTACAATCAAACCAAGTTGCAATTGACCACTATCATCTATTAAGGTTGGATAGACAACGTATTGAAAATGGCAAAATTAAAAAAGGGGGTGGTGTGGCCATTTTTGTGCATGAGAGTGTGACAGTATCAGAGACAAATGTCTCTCACTTGAATACCAGCGATGCTGACATTGAAATTATGTGGGCCACACTTTCAAAACCAAACCTGAAACCTGTTGTAATTGCTTCAGTATACAGACCTCCCGATGGAAACTTTCATAACTTTAGTGAGACATTATCAAAAGCAATGAGAAACCTGGGCCCTTTAAAGGACAATGAGGTTTTCATTATGGGTGACATGAATACCAACATGCTACATAGAAATGATCCACAAGTCAAGGCACTCACACACCTTTTTAATTTTCTCGGAATAAAACAGATAATCAAAAAACCAACCTATTTTAATCCAAACTACGAATTTTCACTTCTGGACCTAATATCCACCAATTCAGACCACATCAAAAGTTGCGGAAATTGTTTTATTAATATTAGTGATCATGAACCAGTATACATCACGAGAAAATATATTCCCCCCCCTAAAGAAAAGTTATCATTTTTTGGTCGCTCATATAAGCATTATGTAAAGGAGAACTTCGTACTTGGTCTTAAAAATAGTGATTGGAATGCCTTCTGGGACTCAGAGGACCCAGAGGAAGCCTGGCAACTTTTTATTAATCAGGTTGAATTTCTACTGAACATTACATGCCCAATTAGACAGTCAAATTTTAAACAATCCAAAAAACCATGGATTACGAGGGAACTATTGGATCTTATAAATGAAAAGAACATTGCCATGAAACATGCCAGGAAAACAAAAAATATTGATGACATGAGGATTGCAGAATTTCTTAAGAGGCGCTCAAAAGCATTAAACCGCACAGCAAAAAATGCATTCCATAAAAACAAAATCAATGCAAGCCTTGAAAACCCCCGACAATATTGGAAAGAAATTAACAATGTTATTAACCCCAAATCCAATGTAGCAAACATTAATATTACTGATTCCGAAGGGGTACAAGTGGATCATAATCAAACGGCAGAATACATAAATCAATACTTTTCAAACATTGGGGCAAATCTAGCAAAAAACATGACTGAACCCTGGGTATATACACAGAATGTACTTCCCCCACATTTTAACTTTCGACTACCCACAGATGAAGAAGTTATCAAGGTCATAAAAAATATAAATATAAATAAACCCTCTGGCATACCATACATATCTACTACAGTGTTAAAAGATGCACTAACTACGCTTCCACTTCACTTTAAGCACATCATTGACAACACTATCAAAAAGTCAAGCTTCCCTGATTTATGGAAAAATGCTACAGTAACTCCTATCCCTAAAGAAGGTGATAAGACTCAAGTCAATAATTATAGACCTATCTCCATCCTTCCACTCCCCTCAAAGCTTACTGAAAAAATATTGCATACTCAATTGTCTACACATCTAAAAGATAATGATATATTAACAGAGGATCAAAATGGTTTTAGAGAAGAGCGTTCCACTGTCCACTGATGGTGTGAGGCAAATAAACTTTCACTGAATATTGGTAAAACTAAACTAATGACATTCGGTACCAAGACAATGCTCAATAAACATCCAAAAATCAATTTGCAGGTTCAAAACCAAGAAATTAAATACGTCCCCACGTACAAATATCTAGGTGTTACGCTGGATAGTCAGTTAACTTTCAATAAACACATGCAAGTCTTGTCTAAAAATGTATCTCACAAGATTTACTTGTTACGTAAAGTAAGAAAGCAACTTACAGAAAAAGCAGCCCTAGACGTTGTAACAAAAATGATAATCCCATACATTGATTATGGTGATATCATCTATAGTGCAGCCCCAAAAGGCAAACTTGATGAAATGCAACTACATTTAAACAGATGCCTACGCATCTGCAACAGATCCCCTCCCTTCTTAGACAAATTACAATTACATCAAAAATACAAGGTATTACCACTCTGGTTAAGAAGGGAACAACACTTTCTAAAATTTGCATTTAAAAGAAGTCTGGATAAAAACTATGTGGACAATAGACAACTTTGTACACGAGCACATGATAACAGGCTGTTAAAAACCTTCTTTACCCGCAGAGTCAAAGTTCAAAAAGGAGTAGAATATAAATGTGCTGCATTGTGGAATTCCCTTGGAAATGAATACAGAGAAATTGAAGAATATTCAAGGTTTGGTGATAGGCTGAGAGTGATGTATGATAAGACACTTAGGGAGCTGGATGATATCCAGCCTCCATAAATACTATAATAATTCTCCACATACTTTACACCATCAAAACAAATTCTAAAGTGGAATAGATAATAAACCTACTGAACTCATGCTCTTTCGTTTACTAACCACATTTATTTATGGTACAGGCCATCAAACACCATTTAAATTGTGCAAAGAAGTTACTAACAACTAGTGATCTATATTTAACACATGTTATTGTACTTCAACTAAAGAAATATCTGGATTTAGAGACATTTATTGTCCACTGGATGAAAAACAGGCATGACCTAAGGGTGCATAGCCTATCCTATGTACAATCAAAACTGAATAAACATATAATGCACAACGCCCAATTTTTCTTTTTTGTGCACTGTGTGCTTCCATCCTGGTATACCGCCCCTACTGGATTGATACACACCTATATGGTAGGGTTTAAGCACCAATGCAGTGCCGTTTGGTTACTACTTCTACTGCTTTGGTAAATTAACTCACCAGCAATGCTGTGCATCAGGCCTAAAAGAAATTGTTTCTTTCAGTTAACATACCAAAAATGAATGGGATTGGACACTAAATTTTTAAGGGTTGACCATTTTCTTCGGCAAAAGTTTTAAAATAAAAATCTGAGGAATCATAAAAGCGTTACAGGTTCGGATTTAAGAAATACATCTCGGATTTATTATTTACCTACAGGAAGTTAACGGTTCTTACTCAGGCTATTCAGGCTATAACTGGACGCATGGAATGGCTGGCTATTTACCTTTAAGATCGACCCTAGATAAACCTTTTTATTACCACCCAGGGTAGAGTGTAGTTCTATAGACCATTTGGTGTCAGTAAGGTTTTGTGTTGTCAGGTTGATCCATAGACACAGGTTCAGGAAGCCCCATATAACTTAACAAATAAAAACATAATAATATCGGCTATGTGTACTAACGGCGTCCAAAGCCGAACCTTGGGCCCAATATGATTGCAATTGCGATCGTGTGTGGTTGCTCCATGTGATTCAATTCTACATTTCAGGAGGGTGAGTGATACTTTCCCTAGTTTCCCTACTTAGCTGGATATATTTCTGTGTCTTGATACTACTGTTTCAAAATGATAAAGCGGTCACCTGCTTAAAAGAGCGGACAACCCCGGTAACTCCACTCCCCTTGATATCTATATAGAGGAAACATGTGAGGTTACATGTACTAGTAATAATTATGGTGTATGTACAGTAGGAGTCCTATTACAGGGTTAGTAATATGGTGGGTGTAGGGGTCCTATGTTATTACAGGGTTAGTAATTTGGTGTATGTAGGCGGCCTATTCAGTTACAGGGTTAGTAATATGGTGTATGTAGGGGCCCTATACTGTTAGAATAGTAATATGGTGTATGTAGGGGCCCTATACTGTTAGAATAGTAATATGGTGTATGTAGGGGCCCTATACTGCTACATGTACATGAACTATTAATGTGATGTACATTCTGTTACATGTACTAGTATTAGGGTGTATGTAGGGGTCCTATTCTGTTACATGTAATAGTAATGTGTACATTCTGTTACAGGTACTAGTATTAGGGTGTATGTAGGGGTCCTATTCTGTTACATGTAATAGTAATGTGGTGTACATTCTGTTACATGTACTAGTATTAGGGTGTATGTAGGGGTCCTGTTCTGTTACATGCACTAGTAATGTGGCGTACATTCTGTTACATGTACTACCGTAATCTCCCGCGTAGAAGGTGCACCCCCAACTCAGAGAATGGCTTTTCACGTAGAAGGCGCACGTACCTCTTCTGGATCGATTCCTGGAAAAACCCGCGTATAAGGCGCCCCCCCCAACTCACAGGGGGGCTGTTTCGCGTAGAAGGCGCCCCCCTCCCCACCCCCCCCCACCCTCACTATTGTACACCTCCCGGTCTGCCGCGGTGCTGGGTCTATGAGTTCAAGCTGTCATCGGCACACGGTCAGCTTGAACCCGCCAAGCGCGCGTCGACACCTCCCGGTCTGCCGCGCTGTTGGCTATATGAGTTCAAGCTGTCATCGGCACACGGTGTGACGGTCGGCATCAAACCTGCCGGGCAAATCTACACCGACCGGCTGCTGGCTATATGAGTTCAAGCTGTCATCGGCACACGGTCGGCGTCAAACCCGCCGAGCGCCCGTCGACACCTCCCGGTCTGCCGCGCTGCTGGCTATATGAGTTCAAGCTATCATCGGCACACGGTGTGATGGTCGGCGTCAAACCCGCCGAGCAAATCTACACCGACCGGGCTGCTGGCTATATGAGTTCAAGCTGTCATCGGTACACGGTCGGTGTCAAACCCGCCGAGCACCCGTCGACACCTCCCGGTCTGCCGCGCTGCTGGCTATATGAGTTCAAGCTGTCATCAGCACACGGTGTGACGGTCGGCGTCAAACCCGCCGAGCAAATCTACACCGACCGGGCTGCTGGCTATATGAGTTCAAGCTGTCATCGGCGCATGGTGGGCCTTATCCCCGGCGAGCGCATCGACACCTCCCGGTCTGCCGCGGTGCTGGCGCTATGAGTTCAAGCTGTCATCGGTGCATTTTCCCAAATGAGATGTTGGAAAAACCCGCGTATAAGGCGCACCCCCAACTCAAGGCAATTACCCTCCCGCGTATAAGACCCAGCAGCATTTTGTTTGGCATAGAAGACGCGCCTTCTACGCGGGAGATTACGGTAGTATTAGGGTGTATGTAGGGGTCCTATTCTGTTACATGCACTAGTAATGTGGCGTACATTCTGTTACATGTACTAGTATTAGGGTGTATGTAGGGGTCCTATTCTGTTACATGCACTAGTAATGTGATGTACATTCTGTTACAGGTACTAGTATTAGGGTGTATGTAGGGGTCCTATTCTGTTACATGCACTAGTAATGTGGTGTACATTCTGTTACATGTACTAGTATTAGGGTGTATGTAGGGGTCCTATTCTGTTACATGTAATAGTAATGTGATGTACATTCTGTTACATGTACTAGTATTAGGGTGTATGTAGGGGTCCTATTCTGTTACATGTAATAGTAATGTGTACATTCTGTTACATGTACTAGTATTAGGGTGTATGTAGGGGTCCTATTCTGTTACATGTAATAGTAATGTGTACATTCTGTTACAGGTACTAGTATTAGGGTGTATGTAGGGGTCCTATTCTGTTACATGTAATAGTAATGTGTACATTCTGTTACAGGTACTAGTATTAGGGTGTATGTAGGGGTCCTATTCTGTTACATGTAATAGTAATGTGATGTACATTCTGTTACATGTACTAGTATTAGGGTGTATGTAGGGGTCCTATTCTGTTACATGCACTAGTAATGTGGTGTATATTCTGTTACAGGTACTAGTATTAGGGTGTATGTAGGGGTCCTATTCTGTTACATGTAATAGTAATGTGATGTACATTCTGTTACATGTACTAGTATTAGGGTGTATGTAGGGGTCCTATTCTGTTACATGCACTAGTAATGTGGTGTACATTCTGTTACATGTACTAGTATTAGGGTGTATGTAGGGGTCCTATTCTGTTACATGTAATAGTAATGTGATGTACATTCTGTTACATGTACTAGTATTAGGGTGTATGTAGGGGTCCTATTCTGTTACATGCACTAGTAATGTGGTGTATATTCTGTTACATGTACTAGTATTAGGGTGTATGTAGGGGTCCTATTCTGTTACATGTAATAGCAATGTGGTGTACATTCTGTTACATGTACTAGTATTAGGGTGTATGTAGGGGTCCTATTCTGTTACATGTAATAGTAATGTGATGTACATTCTGTTACAGGTACTAGTATTAGGGTGTATGTAGGGGTCCTATTCTGTTACATGTAATAGTAATGTGGTGTACATTCTGTTACATGTACTAGTATTAGGGTGTATGTAGGGGTCCTATTCTGTTACAGGTACTAGTATTAGGGTGTATGTAGGGATCCTATTCTGTTACATGTAATAGTAATGTGTACATTCTGTTACAGGTACTAGTATTAGGGTGTATGTAGGGGTCCTATTCTGTTACATGTAATAGTAATGTGGTGTACATTCTGTTACATGTACTAGTATTAGGGTGTATGTAGGGGTCCTATTCTGTTACATGTAATAGTAATGTGGTGTACATTCTGTTACATGTACTAGTATTAGGGTGTATGTAGGGGTCCTATTCTGTTACATGTAATAGTAATGTGATGTACATTCTGTTACAGGTACTAGTATTAGGGTGTATGTAGGGGTCCTATTCTGTTACATGCACTAGTAATGTGGTGTATATTCTGTTACATGTACTAGTATTAGGGTGTATGTAGGGGTCCTATTCTGTTACATGTAATAGTAATGTGATGTACATTCTGTTACAGGTACTAGTATTAGGGTGTATGTAGGGGTCCTATTCTGTTACATGTACTAGTATTAGGGTGTATGTAGGGGTCCTATTCTGTTACATGTAATAGTAATGTGATGTACATTCTGTTACAGGTACTAGTATTAGGGTGTATGTAGGGGTCCTATTCTGTTACATGCACTAGTAATGTGGTGTATATTCTGTTACATGTACTAGTATTAGGGTGTATGTAGGGGTCCTATTCTGTTACATGTACTAGTATTAGGGTGTATGTAGGGGTCCTATTCTGTTACATGTACTAGTATTAGGGTGTATGTAGGGGTCCTATTCTGTTACATGTACTAGTATTAGGGTGTATGTAGGGGTCCTATTCTGTTACATGTACTAGTATTAGGGTGTATGTAGGGGTCCTATTCTGTTACATGTACTAGTATTAGGGTGTATGTAGGGGTCCTATTCTGTTACATGTAATAGTAATGTGATGTACATTCTGTTACAGGTACTAGTATTAGGGTGTATGTAGGGGTCCTATTCTGTTACATGCACTAGTAATGTGGTGTATATTCTGTTACATGTACTAGTATTAGGGTGTATGTAGGGGTCCTATTCTGTTACATGTAATAGTAATGTGTACATTCTGTTACAGGTACTAGTATTAGGGTGTATGTAGGGGTCCTATTCTGTTACATGTAATAGTAATGTGGTGTACATTCTGTTACATGTACTAGTATTAGGGTGTATGTAGGGGTCCTATTCTGTTACATGTAATAGTAATGTGATGTACATTCTGTTACAGGTACTAGTATTAGGGTGTATGTAGGGGTCCTATTCTGTTACATGCACTAGTAATGTGGTGTATATTCTGTTACAGGTACTAGTATTAGGGTGTATGTAGGGGTCCTATTCTGTTACATGTAATAGTAATGTGTACATTCTGTTACAGGTACTAGTATTAGGGTGTATGTAGGGGTCCTATTCTGTTACATGCACTAGTAATGTGATGTACATTCTGTTACATGTACTAGTATTAGGGTGTATGTAGGGGTCCTATTCTGTTACATGTACTAGTAATGTGGTGTATATTCTGTTACAGGTACTAGTATTAGGGTGTATGTAGGGGTCCTATTCTGTTACATGTACTAGTATTAGGGTGTATGTAGGGGTCCTATTCTGTTACATGTACTAGTAATGTGGTGTACATTCTGTTACATGTACTAGTATTAGGGTGTATGTAGGGATCCTATTCTGTTACATGTACTAGTAATGTGGTGTATATTCTGTTACATGTACTAGTATTAGGGTGTATGTAGGGATCCTATTCTGTTACATGTAATAGTAATGTGATGTACATTCTGTTACAGGTACTAGTATTAGGGTGTATGTAGGGGTCCTATTCTGTTACATGTACTAGTATTAGGGTGTATGTAGGGGTCCTATTCTGTTACATGTACTAGTAATGTGGTGTATATTCTGTTACATGTACTATGTAGGAATCAATACTGTTAGAGTAACTATACAGTTACTGGGTTAGAGTTAGTAATATGGCGCATGGCCCCACACTGTAGTGAGTAGCTCGTCCAGCTGGTGAGTTACAGACTTGAGGGTACCGGTAATTGTGGATTATTGATCCATTCATCAATTATAGATGTCTGTGGTACACACTACTTGGGTATAGCGTTTTGTTAAAGGACGTCCTAGAGTTTTATACTTGCCGAAGTCTTCAGGTATACTGATTTCAAGAACAATGGGGAAATTATGCGATTCTGATTCATGTAATAAAAGTGTAACAGTGGTTTTCAGTGGAATCTCATAATGGCCAAAGGATAAAACTTAATATGATACGAAAATTAAACCAGATATTTTAAAACTGTCTATGTTATACTTCACAGTTCTATGGCTGATCCAGGTGTATTGGATGTCACACTTATTAATTGGGTAGTCCCCACCCAAAGATGGATGATGTGGTTGAAAGGAGGCCTGTGAATAAATCATGATGGCATTATAGAGAGTCTAATCTGGTCTCTACTTCAACTCCTATGCGCCAGCATCTTCCTCTTATTCTGCCCCCTCTCACGCTCTCTGATGTTACACTTACTGGTATATTTAGTATGAGGTTCTGACTAAACGCTCTGACACAGGGCGAGGGTAATTATGCTCCCACTGATATGAACGTACCAATAGACTGAGTATATGTAGTTACATCCTTCCCTCTCTCGTTTCATTAATTGAAATGCTTCCTTTTGTAGTCTGCCATAAGGAATCATGGTTTGTTTTAGGATGGCAATGTAAGGGTCAATGCATACAAATCAAATATCAACAGTACATCTAAACTGTTTCAATGGTGATATTGCATAATTTAGGATAGTATGAGACAAGAAAAACAATTATAGAAATAATTATTTTTTTCCAATGTATTAATTACATTTCTGATTAAGACTAAAATCTATTGTGCATTTGTTAAGAATAATCAATATATCAATAATTTGCTGAAATAATTGCAAAGGGTATTTTAAAAGTATCATTTCATTATGGAATTTGCTATAAAAACAAAGAGAACCCCTGCTAGGATCTTAGCATACTTAAATGAGACAAAGTCATTACAATATTTTAACCCTTTCAGTCCGTGTTCACCGCATGCGCTTGCACGCGGCACAACGTGCAGCGGAGACGGCAGCAGCGACTGCAGCAACGATGCAGTCGGGTGGGCCGGGGTCTGGAGGTGGGAGTGATGCGGGTGCAGACAGAGATGATGGCTTCGCCCTGCGTTATGTGGCCACTTTCTTTGAGAAGTATGAGCGCTATGAGCTACAGGAGCTGCTTGCTAATGCACAAACACACTATATGCTCTCCACTGAGGACTTTAAGGTGGGTGTTCTTTTTATTTTTACTTTAGAAAGATGGGGCAGTTTATGTCTTTGTGTCCTTCCTGGGATGTAAGGTTTTAGAATTTTGTCTGAACTCAGAATTTTTCTCAGTTCGGCATACCCATATTGCTACTCATAGTGTCTTTCTTGGATCAAAGTTTTGTAGTGCTCTACAGTGAATTTAGTAGATGCATCTTCAGATCTAAAGAAAAAAGTACTAGTCTTACTGACTTGGCAATAATAATGTTCCCTGGACATTCATTTTATTTAAAAGTGTATGTATTTTTTTCCATTAACGTTTTTGCAAATGTATGCTATTCATGAAAGAAAGTAATAAGAAGGATCGGTTTAGGTTAACTTTACTTTAAATAATTAGTCATATTATTCTAAAAATCACATGAAGAAGGCTAATTTAAAGCCTTATATATATTATTCTAAAAATACTTAGTCACAACTCAAATCATTTCTTCATCTAGGTGCCAACAGACCCTCCCACGGGAATTATTGCAAACATGCTACCTATTGGAAACACCTTTAACTCAGTCATCCTCTTTCCGGCAGACCCCTTGGTTGGTCCGGCTGACATGCGAGAGATTCACCAGATATTGCGCGAGCTTACTTTTGGTATCTATGGACTAAACCAAACCCCACAGATCTGTCTGGAGGCAAACTGTGATGAGAGCACTAGCTGTCAGCTGCCCCCAGCCTATGTGGATACCAGGGTGGGGCAGCTGCTGATAGCTGTGGACTACATGATGAAGTCAATGTGGCATGGAGCCTACTTTCCCAAGGAGAAGCGCACCAAGTTCTCAGAACGCTGGCGGTCCAATGTCGATGCAAACACGAAGAAGCCCCTCCTCACCGAGTTCACGAGCGCTGGTATGTAGGAGATGATTAGACTTGTTTTACCTGAGCATTATCTTTTTTTTTTAGCAAATGACTACAGTAGTTTCCCCATACGTGTCATCTTTCTAATAAAATGCTTCCAGTGAGCTTTTTCAGACTTAATAAGGATCAAATTTTCATTACTTTGGTGGCAGTTTAAGTGTTAACTCCAAGCGTATGAAAGTGCTAAAATAACTACCGGTGCATATAAAATCAGAATAGTTTTATTGTACTCCCAATGCATGTATTACAGTACATTTAATTAGCATTCTGGCAAAATGGTGAATATCGGAAGACATTATTTTTCAATGCCTAATTCAAAGCAAGAGATAGTCTTACCAAATTTTTCCACAAAATATCAAAGTTTCTCGGATCTGTCCCACATCTCTTGTGTGTCTTGTTTAAGGTAATTCCAACAACCTTCTGGACTTTGGTGCTGATTTGAGGTCTTTAAATAACTTTGCAAGGTCATATTGTTATACCAGCAAAAAGAAAATCAAATGTTTTAGGTTACCAAGAACATAAAGACTCAGCTGAATAAATTGTTCCACATTGAGTCACCCAAACTTGTTTCCTATCACATTATCATCATTCTCAGCAAAAATGGTGAATATTGGAAGACAATATTTTTCAAGGGTCAATTCGAAGCACGACTATAGTCTTACCAATTTTTTCCACAAAATATCGAACTCTCGGATCTTTCCCATATCTCTTGTGTGTCTCGTTTAGTGCGTAAATGGTGGAGGCCGCCATGACTGAGTATAAGCCCTTCATATGGTCAGCCCGTGCTAGAGTGACCACTGCCAATTGGGGATTAAATCTAGGATGGATCTATTCAGTGCTGGACTGACTTTTGTGGCCTGTTTGACTCTGGGTGGGTGCCAACCAGTGCTGATCCCCTCCCACATGAGGTCTCTCCTCATAATAGTTATATGGGATGCCAAGTGAACACTATTTATATTCCACTGTATCATGTACTTTAAAATAATATACAGATTTCATGGTGTTTGTATGTAAATTTGTGTATGTGAGCAGCCTGATAAATAGACAAAGGTGCACAAGAATTGGTCAGCACTGAGGGTTATCACACGAGGCGAAGCCGAGTGTGATAACCCTCAGTGCTGACCAATTCAAGTGCTCCTTTGTATTTATCTCAAGTTAATTTAGTCAGATATGTTCAAAATTCGATTTATTTGGCATTAGAAATGATTTATCATCAGTTATTTGACCGTTTTGGATGTTTTCCCTGGGAGTGTGATACATTGATTGATTGATTTGTGTTTTACAGCACTTTAGCGGCACTAAGTGGCTATCCCGTGCTTCACAGATTGATAATTTAACAGAGGAATGTGTCAGTGTCCACGCATATGTGCACCACACACATCCTGAGGGGATAGGAAAGAGGAGATATAGACCCTTTTAAGTGGGCTAGGGAAGCCCGGGGAGTGTGATACGGGGAAGGGTTATCACACTGTGGGGTGTGATACAGAGTTTCTTGGTTAAGCCTATGGGGCTCTCGTATTCAACTTGAGATAAAAAAGGATGCTCTATATTCATTCCTTAGCTTTTGCCCACTTCATAACATGTGAGTAACCAAGCATAAACGCTAACCCTTAAAACATCGTTTTTCTCAGGCTGCTCACAAAATTTATGTCTGGAGCAAGATTAACTCTTCTTCTACCAAACACGCATTTTTGCGAGTTTATGCTCCTTTACCGGACGCGCATTTTTGCGAGTTACTCGCCGATTTTTGGCCGATTTTTCCCGATTTTTGAGCCTCTCTAACTTCCTCAAAACTCACCCCATTCCCATGATTTTTTGGGGCTGTGCTCTATGGTATATTCTCTCTCGGTAATCCAAATCACTGGCCTCTATATCAATTTCCCTTTAGATGACAGAGATGTCAATATAGATAAGCTTTACTTTTTCTCTTCTATACTTTGAGCAATATTAAGGGGGGAAATGTGGAAAAAAATGAAAGGAATCATTATTTTTTGGGTAAAAATTGTCTAAGGGCAGTTTTTCACGAGGAAAAAGATGGAAACAAAATTGAGACCATATTTTGATGCATTATGGGAGAAATCTTGGCTTCCATAGCAACATACAGCCTAGAAATCACAACATTTGTTAATTTTGTTTACTTTTAGTTGCCATGGCAACCAAAAAGAATGTTACCTCTAAAAATCTTTCTGATGATGAAATGTGATAATTAGTTTAATTATCCTACCCATGCAATTTATTTTATCATGCTAGATGGATTTTTTACTGAAATATGTCAATTTGAAAATCGATAATATTACATAGTTTCAATATTAGCAAGCCATAATAATCTGCTCATAACTCTGCAATGAGGGCACATATTGGTTATTAGGTGTTCCTTACCATTTGATCATTATGTCCTGTTCAGTTTGGCATAAATTCACTTTTCCTTGGAATATCTACAAAATTCTTTCAGCTCCTGAAAGCTTATTTCATTGTCCTCATGTATAATTTCATTTCTAATTCATCTTCAAAAAAATCTGGTTTGGGGGTAATAATATTTATGGGGAATCTGGTAGAAGAAGAGTTAAGCCATCCTCAGATTTGAATCAACTTAAATTTCTAGAAAAACATTTAGCCCTACTTGGAGTCTGTAAATTGTGTCAGATATCCTGCTTCAGTAACAAATACTTCTGCTATTATTAAGGATATATTGTCCTGTATAAAGGGAGATTTAATTTTGTGAAAAATCCAAGTTTACTTCATCCTTAAGGAGCAATTTTTGTACTTGAAGGGAATGTCGAACTGGTCAGGCTATAAACCAAGGGTTACCTAGAAAATTAAGTTAACACTTGGTGCCCCATTGTTATAATGTATTGGCTGGAGTCACTGCTGTCTAACACTCCTGGCTTTTGGGATAAGAACATTAACACATACTTACATGTCATTTCTCTTCTTCGCGCCTCGACTGAAGTTCACATTGAGCTAGAAGCAATCAGTCGATCGCTGTATAAGCAGATAAATGATTTAAGTTGTGTGTTCGCAGCATTTGTAACCGATATAAATGAAATGTAGTAAATTCTAGCTGCATATATAATTGTGTGTTACACCCCTCAGTGCACCCAAATGTATACAGTGTAATGGAGGAAGATTAGTTATTTCTGCTCCAATTAGAGATCCAGACTTCTGTTATATCATGCACTAGGTATTAATGCCTATATACAAGATGGAGTTAGCTATACTAGAATTACTCAAAAAGTTAACCAAAGGTCATAGATATACAGTATTGCTGACATAATGGAAGCTTTTTTTCTTTGATATTTATATTATATCATCAGTTCCCGAGCATTTCTTAAGCCCCCCCATGCCCTATTTCACCATTCTATTTCAATAACAACTGAAGTAAACAAAATCTTCCCATAGACAAGATGTTTTCGAATGTTCCTTAAGTCAGGGAGTCCCTTATCGTCGGGAAACTTTGACTATAAAACAGTTGTAGAGTGGCTAAACCATGATCCTAAATGCACCTTTTACCTCATGCATGCACTCACAGTGCGCCTTATACACGAGGTGCACATTCCATGCGAGGTGCTCCGATGATCCAATCAGAGATGTCAGATCCTCAGAGGTTCATGTATTTTCAGAAGTTCAGATTTAGATGCGTAGTTTATTATGTTGAGAAATAATTCCACTTTTGAAGTGTTTGAAGGGCTTTTAAATTTTTTCAGTGGTTGGCCCAACACCCAACTAACACCTCTGTAAAATAATCTAATGAATTAGAAACTTTAGACTAGAAAGTGGGTTCCTTCATGATGTTGCAAATATTTAATCATTAGATTTTACAACTTTTTACAGGTATGATTGACATCACACGTGATCCCGATTACGCCAACATCTATGACACCCTGCCTGTAGAGCAACCTGGTGATGCAGAAATGGCGGAGGACCGGCGGTTCTTCATGTCGTATGTCGACGACCTCACCATGAACATGACCATGTTCCAGAATACCATTCACCAGTACAAGGACCTCTTCAGTGTGGATGCCGACTGGTCGGTGAGTGTAACATGCAACTTATAGCCTTTATTTGCACTAGGTATTAGTTGAAATAACCACAGGAGGTGAATGGTAGCTATTTGATTTCTTTAGTTTATAATCAGGATTCAAAGGAGAAAAAGATCTAATATGATTGACAACTATCTGTTCAATTAAGGCCTTAATCAATCATTATTTCTTTTTGAAATGCTTCTACCATAGGTGAGTAGCGCAGTCCGACTCACTGAGGACCGGCTTGATCATGCTGGGTATGAGCGACTAAACGCTCGTCTCCAGCTACACGAGATCATGATCCAGCAGCACATTGAGAACAAGCCCCTGGTACGGAAACAGATCTACCTCCTCAAACTCATCAGCTTCCTCACACCATTTCTCATCGCCATGAAGAAACGCATGAGGGTCCCTGATCTTAACAAGATGCTTCCCAATATGGCCGGTATGTATCGCAGGCATTTATGTATTCACATAGATTTGTCTAGAGATGTTTGTTTTATACCAATCCTTGTAATATTTATTCCCTTTTCACATGTATATATGCTGTAAATACGTAGAGAATAAGATAGGATGGTAAGAGAAAAGAGATTTGAACCACTTCGAGACATTCATTCTAAGATTCATGTCACACCAGATTGGGAAAGACATGGGTACGGACAGAATAAAGACTACTATCCTTTCAGCATTTAACCATGCTTTTGTTTATCTAGAAAAAAAATATATTGTTGCATAACCAAGTGAGTTGAATAGTCGTCCTTTGAGATTCACCTCAATATGGGTAGAATCTAAGAGGAATATACCAGAAATCACCTTTATGGTTGGCATTTTAACTTGGGTAATGCCTTTGTACATTGAGAGTAGCCAATAATCAGACCCCTGTTCGACTTTACCTCTAAGCTGCATAATGGCCAATTCTTGGCACAGAGAAGTATTCTACCTGGTTAGTTAAATAAAACATGCCCTATTGATGGCTATGCAGCATTTATCCTGTTGTATTATAGCCAGGTATGTTCCTGTATACCACTGCAAACACTTGCAGTATTTAAATAAGAATACAGGTGAATATGTCAACAGACTGTGCCATGTCTAGATCCCCAACTAAAGTAGTAGCTGTGGATAGTAGTTAGGGAATTAAAAGTCCTGGTCTGCCACTCAGACGCTGGTCGCAGTGACTGGGACCGGGCCTCAGCCCAGTGTTAAATGTTTATCATTACCTCTATGGTTAATACCTCAAGTGGTTGAGTATACATGAAAGTGGCATTATAGTGCACCCACTGAACCCACATTGGTCACCTAACAGGACATTTAGTACAGTTAGGCATACATACACTGGGCAGAATAACCTCCCACCCTTTATCCAGGGCTTGACAGATCCCTGTGTCCAGGGGCACAGAGATCTGAGATGTGCACACCCATTGGACAGAATTAAGATTTGGTGTGCAATGGACACATCAATACCAATCTTGTTTGTCGACCCTTGCTTAATCCCGTCCACTGCCTTCCCATACCCCTGCCTCCCACTCCTCCTTCCATCCTTCCTCTTTCCCTCCTTCGCCACTCACTCCTTTCTCAACCTTCCTCGTCCAAGCCTTACTTCTTTGGGTGCTTTCTTTTGCTACTTTCTTCTAACCCCCCCCCCCCCAGCATTCCTCACTCCCCCCTTCCTAGACCCCCTTCCTTCCTCCATGCACCTACAATTTATGCATTGCATAATTTGGACTATTTTAGGTTATTCCACATGCATTGGTTAAACCACATTGCAATACCAAGAACCCAAGTTTAGATAGGCTAACACAAAAACCAAGAATGAGGTAGAGTCGTAACCAGCCTGGATTAGAGTGATAAGCTGGTAGCCGGCGTGCCGTGGATTAGCCTACAAATTGTACCCGGATTAGATGGAAACCAGCCAGTTGGGCAAATATAGGAAGCGCTGAGTCGTTTACCCTAAAGCCGGTTGTTAAAGTCATGGAATAAGTTGTACAATTTGATTGTTGAAGTCAATCTATGAAAAGGCCTGTGGTCTTATATGATACCCTTTCTCATTAGAAAAGAAAATTAGATTGGTCAACCTGGAATGTATTGGGTGTTTGTAACTTTTCTGCGGGTCCTTTCATTGTGTAAAGATGCCACTTTTTTCTCTTGAAGATTTGCATGTTTAATTTCACTGATTTCCTGTAGAAATAGTGGCCAAAATCGTAACTTTCCATAATTATGTGACCTCCCAATGATTATTATTGGAGTTTGGTTGTTAAGACATGTAGGCTTATGGTATGATAATTTATGTGCTTGCTGGGAGCTGAAGGCATTTGACAAACAGTGTGTTTCTAATAGTATAGTTTAATGGACTGGCTACAACCTGAGTAAAGCAAAGTAGGAATAATCATGTACCATAAGCTGTGATGATCGCCATGTTGTAATCCCTGCCCTTGGTACCGTGAGTTAATATAAGCTCTTGTACCTGTCTGGGTGAGGCTAAAACCTTACAAACTCTAGACCACCACAATCCCATCAATAAACATGATAGCAAACAGATTAACTCCATATATCCCTCACCTTAGGCTGTATTATAATTACTAAGCTTTGGTCTGGATATTAGAACAGTGAACCTTTATCAGAGGTTCTTTGAGATACTTTGAGGACTGTGATTTATTTTATATTTTGATAATTCCAGGGGGTCATAGGAATGGAGTTGGCTAGACTGAAAATTAAGACGCTCTCGAGGGGTGAAAAGGGGGAAAATCTTAGATTGTTTTGCTCTAAAGAAAAGCTTACATTAGATCGTTTAGAATATGACATTACATGTATATGTGGTAGTCTGTTAATTTTTGGGACTGCTGACTTTTATCCATGCTTTTTGAGTTAAAAGTGGTTACATCATTACACCTTAGGTTCTTCTCTTTCATTTTTCGTACATGTATAATAGGGGGTGTGGATGGAGGGGGGTCCCTCATGTCACATGTCGAATTCAAGAAATGCTTATGTCACATGTCACTTAAATCCCCGTGTCTCCTGTCACCTCTAAGAACCTCTCATGTCCAATGTCGAATTTAAGAAAGGACCTTTTCCGTGTCACTGATGTTTCACCTCGTGCCACTAAGCCCATGTCATATTTAGATTTTAAGAAATGGCCATGTCACCATGTTTAATTTAGTCGCTCACACCCATATGATATTTCGATTTCTGCCAGTATGAATTATTTATCAGCAAGATGGATTTGGTAAATTTTGATAATGATATGGAATATTTTCCTCCCTGTCCACCCTATTGTACAGTGTCTCAACATTTTACTCAGGAACTTAAATACCCTTGTCATTTGTCTTGAGTCGTTGTACTATGTACCACAAATTGGTTCCCTTCTCTCTGCTGTCAGTATTATGGTATGCACTGTGATGGCAAACTGCTACCTCCCCAACTCTGTATTAGGTGATCCCCTTGATCCATCCATATCTGTTCACATGCCCTGGTTGTCCTATAGGTACTCAGTGATCCCAGATACTAGTGTGAACAGTGCGGCTAGTTCTATGATCGCATACCGTGTATATGGTCTCATTCTTTGCCCTGATAGTTGAAATAGTACTATTTTAGATGAAAACATAGTTATCATTTACCAATCAGCCAAGTCCATATATGAGAGTAAGAATTTTTTTCAATATGGCCCTTTTCACCATTTCTGTTGAAGGTGGGTGTGTAAATATATATCATATACATCAACAGATTAGTTCAGCTGTGCCCTTACAAACTTGTCCTCTCCAACAAAACATGTTTATCTCAATCACCTTCAAAGATCCAGGATAACTGACAAAAAACATTTTTCATGATTTGCCTAAGGGGCAGTTAACATTTTGTTGGTGCCTGGTAGGTGCACACTCAATGCGTAAAGCAGACAGTTGTATTGACTTAGTGAGAGGGAGAGCGGGCTTTTCACAGGTTGGTGCCTAATTTACACAGCGCAACGCCAGGTCTGCGTGCGCTGACTTAACATGTTGACCCACACAGACTTAGTGTTTGGCCGATTATTACACCAATAACATTAGCAGCCTACACTCACTGTGTTGTGACAAGGGCTGAGGGGGTCAGGTCAGCAACACTGTGCGTTCCAATAGAGGCAGGGGATTTTTCTTTAGCCAAAGCTACTTTCCATTTAGAACTTCTCCATTTTCCTCTTGTAATAGAGAAAATAATCATTTGAAACAGTGGAGACTGACCCTCTGGTTCAGTAACCAGGAAATATAGATTACTCTCTAGAATTAATCCATGTATATATGCAAATTTCTTCATTCCTTCCTACCTTGCATAATCTAATTGCCTTCTTTCCATGTGATAGTAACTTAAGATCTCTTCTAAAGCCAAATATATGAAGCCCTTTGCTATTTGCACTTAAAATTTCCAGAGAAAGGTAAGTAAGCCAATAATTATTGCCATTACCTGTTTCTTACCCTGGTTTATACACTGACACTTGAGCAGCCCCTGTACATGTATGTAGGCATGTTATATGTAGGCTATTTGCCAAGGCCAAAATAAATGAATGTGTGTTTCAGGTTGTGCTTGGAAAATGTTTCGAAAATACTTAGAAGTTGACTCATGATCCTTGGAAATGAGATCTAAATCGCAGTAGCAAGTTACAGATGACTGAATTTACTCAAATATCCCCATTACCACTGGGGGAATTTTTTTTTTTTTTTCAACTAAAGTTTTCTAGAGTTGGCCCTGTGTTTCTAGTCGGGGTCAGATAACCTGAAGCATACCTTCCTGACTTAATTCAATGTTGACAATATCAAAAAGTAACCAATAGCATCCCATGTTGATATATAATTATGTCTGTATAGTGCCCTGCTAAGCAAAATTAACATTCATCATTGTATCAATATTTTGTGAAATTTTGCCATCATTTTGTAAAATATCTTGGAAAATGGGTGGTTTGAAATTTTCGATATTCAAATCGTGTTTTCTGAAAAGAGCATGCATATTCTTTGGTAATCAATGCAGATAATGATTAACTGATACTTATGTAGGAATAGTTGTAACTGGACAGTTTTGTTTGCTTCATTCATAACTTTCATGTCATGTCAAAGGTTATGTACCCCATGTCTTTTGAATGCCCCATATCTCTGATTTTCTGCTAAGACATGTGTAGGGGAACTTGTACATGATTCCCCGTGCCCGGTTGGCCAACCCGCAGGGGCGGGTCTCCGGGCAATCACTTGTTCCCTATCATGCCAGTCTAGGTGTGGGTAGAAAATGTACGGGGAAGTAGCTCAGCGGTAGAGTAATTGTCTGAAGGCTGAGAGGTCCCGGGTTCAACTCGCGGTTTCCCTAAATGTTTCTGGCGTCCCCTACACATGTCTAAGGGTTGTGCAATGATTAATGTGATATCCCTTTTATGTCGCTTAAATGAAAGCCTGTGCTAGACAAGAGATACACTCTACATCATGCCGATCATAATGGGGTTGTTTCCGCACCCGGATGGTTGACATGTCGCAAAGCATGTTACCGGCAATCTATACAGCGGTGTTTTTTTATATATGATAGTTCATATATGAACATGCATCCTTGAATCATTTATAGCCTATATATACTATTAATGATTAACTTTTTTAAGATATAGAAAGGAGCACTTTCTGATAGCCTTGCATAGTGAGTTGCCAGATCCCAAATACCGTAATACCTTGCGTATAAGGCGCGCCTTATACACGAGGATGGACCCCTGGTGCGCCTTATAGAAGCAGAATTATCAAGAGAAGGTTTTTCTCTGTGATGCCCCTATTACTCCCCTGGTCCTGTATAATGGTACAAATGGACAGGGGAAGCTGTGGGATGGCTGTAGGTCTTTGATTTTCGAAAATCTATTGATAAAAAAAAAGGGTTATGACATTTTTTGTCTCTCTTACATCTGCAAAGTGTGGGTGGGCCTTATACGCGGGGTATTTCATTTCAACAGGATACTACATAATTAACATAGCTACCTTGTTTATGATGGCACCAATTAGTAGATTCCCACTGTCATCTCAAGTCAAAAGGGCTTTATCATCAAATAGATGATGAAACACTTTTGAGAGTTTTTGTTATAGTTTAGTGATAATCCCTTTTGCTCCCAAGCTACGTCATTTTGGTATGAGTTGCATCTAGCAGGTAGAAAAATACCAAAATACCTAATTTGAATCCTCGCCAGGAGAAGTTATTTTTAAAAAAAAAACAATGCACTAATGTAACAAGTAGATGATGTCTAACAAACATACACACAGAGGATTATACTTACAGATTAATATCAATTAATAATAATCGGGGCGTATTGAAATGAGGAGAAAAAAACGTGGATTTATATATGTATTCACTTTCTTGTAGAGGTTTTGATAGAGTAGAATTCATGGGCCCCTATATATTGTGTACATATGTATTCATACTTGCAGTGTACTTTTTTTTTATTTGTACGCTCATTTTCACCGATTCTGAGGGTTTCACTCCTTTCACTGATACTCTCACCCGTTGTCCATAGGCTAAAACATTACAATCGAAAGAACCAAATCCATTTACTTTCCTCTTGGTAGATTGTAGATCTACAAACGTTCTAGGTAAATGATATGCTGGCTGCACATATACATATCTGATATCATTTGATAACAGGAGATGAGACAAAGACAGAGCGGGAGCTACCACCGCTGATGTTGGGCGATGACTTCAAATGTCCAAACTTCAACTTTGGAAATCACTACTTTCATCTTCATGGAGGTGAGTTTATTCACATTCTGTATGTTAACTTTCCTTTTTTTTTATTTAACTCTGTGGATTGTGATTTGCATTTCTTATACATGCGCAGGTGTCAACTTATGAAATATAAAATCATCTAATCTCCAATGAAGGGCCAATCAGATATTGTCACAATGAGACTTCCCTTCAGGATCTCAACACTTCCCAATTACACTCAGCTTCCTTATGCCAAAATGAGACAAATGATTTGTGAATACGATGAGCTGTGCTTGCTTGACGACGCCCCCCCCCCCCATAAATTTACTAATCTGCTATATCCTTGTGTTCACATATATAACTGCAAATAATTAATATGTCTATAAGTAGTAAATCAAAGTGTCAATAAATAATGACAAACTAATAACCACCCACCATTGTGGTGTATACTTGTACATGGCAGGTATCCAGGTGGAATATGAGACACCCAACCCAGCGGCCGCTGAACCAGAGATAGGAGAGCAGTATGAATACCTACTCTCTGAGACGACGCGACAGATGGGAAAGTGGCTCGACCCTTCCGCACCCATGCATGACGGCTTCCCCATACCGGTGTATGAGATCAATGGCAAACGGTTTGTATTATCTATGTTATAATGTTGAGTGTGCAATAATGTATTGGTTGGGAGATAAAGAGACATTAGATGTATGAATAGAGATGAAAACTCCTTAATATGTTTAGGTTCTTTAATTTAGGTGTTTTCTCCTATTGATCAGGTATCATGCGTTTAAGATGGACTTTGAGACCTACTACCCCCAGTCACCTCAGAAACCCAAGTGGGTGCACTCCATGTGTGAGGAGAGCGCCAAACTCAGGGTGAAGCGACAACAAATTAGCGAGATACAGATCCACGAGATGTTCAAGAAACTTTTCGGCTACAAAAAAGCCATAAAATACAAGGTGACTTTTGCCTTCTCTTATAGACATCTTTAAACATTTTAAAAAGAAAGACACAAATAGTATCCAGAGACATCCTGCCATAATAATCAGACTAACATAGTTTAATGATTAAATAAGAAATAATCCATATTAAAGTATGATTTCAGTAAAAGAGGACCTTTTCATCTATTCCTTTTCTCATCTCACTTTCAGAGTGTGCCACAAGGTCAGAAGGCAGCAGCACGGCGAGGGCTGGTAGCACTGTTCATTGCATTGTGCAGAAAACATAATGGGCCTCGGTTAGCAAAACAAGACGAGACCGGACTATCCCTCATCCACTGGGGCGCTATTATGAACCGCCCACAAATCATGGCATACTTAATGTTGCAGTCCATGGATATTAATGTTAGAAGAAACAACACTTTCCTCTCACAAGGTATGTAGTAGCAGTAGCCTTGTATTTCTCATGTTTTGAGTGATCAATATATTGATTTAAATTATTATTAAGGAATTACGTTTTTATCTCCGAGCTAAATATAATAAGCCGTCAATTATAAGGATAAGTGTAGTATAGCATGAATTATCATTTTGCCATTTGCAATCAATAGCATTGGCTGTAGATCCCCCAGCTTCCTAGAGTATGAATTTGTATTCGTGCTCTCCATAAGGTGGTGGGAATATTATTTTTTTATTGATTCATTTGTCACATGTGAAGTCATCAGGTAAGGAATATTAAATGTGACTTCCATTTCAGCAATGTCCATTAGTATTCACTTGAAATACCTGACATTGGTGACTAGTCCTACCAGATAAGGGGAAGTGAACATCTTACGCATTATGAAAGTCTTTACATCGATTCTAACAAAGTTGTCATTTGTCGTAAAAAATGCTCAGACAGCGTTAGAATACCGGACCCTGATGCCACAGGTAGTTTGCCTTCTCGAGCATGGTTCTCCTGTCTCCCACTAGGGGGAAGCACTGTGACCCTCTCCTCTAGGGGGCAGCACGTATGCACCACCAGGTGGCACCACCATATAATAACGCCCCTTTATAGGGGATCAGTACTCTTTTCTGCAATTTATAGATGGTCATCATTATGTCAGACTCAGGAGAAATTGCAATGTTATTTCTAAGACAGGTTAAAGGAGATTTTCCAGATTGCAATGGAAACTGATACTGATACAAGTGAAGAATAATTAAACCTTCAAATACACCTATTACCTGAAAATATGTGGGAATTATCATTGTGGTATAGTCGACTGAAGTCTGGACATATAGTACTACTAGACTTCTTCACTGAGGTGGAAGAGATACAGCAAATTATAAAATGCCTATTCTAACCATTTAATTGACCTGTACGAACATTGCTTACTTATACTTAAAAACATTTGAAAAGTATCTATTTACTCATGCTGATGGAGTTATTTGGCTGTTTATCAGAGTGCTATTGTAATGTTGAAAATCACTTGAAACCTGTTTAGGATATTTAGAGGCACTTCCTATCATACATCCAGGGCATTACTAATATCCATGGCACAGACTATAGCCTGCTTTATCAATACAACTTAGTCTACGTGTCCAGCGTACATTTCTTACTTGGCCACAGTGAAGGAAGCTACAAGCACATATCAATATCGCTCCTGTCGAAAAACAAACCATATATTTGAGAAAAAAAACTTCATAAGATTTGTTTATTCCTGCACAGTCTATCAGGCATGAAATTATCTATTCCTCCTTTTTTTATCCCAGGGGAAGTTAAAATGCATTTATTTCATGTTTTCAGTATATTTATTTTCACTACTTTTTTCTTCTTCCATTTATACTCAATATTTTCTTCCTTTTCCTTATTTGAAAGCACTGCATTATTTCTCTGGTGCACTCGTATGCATATATCCTTTATTTTATTTTCTGCACTCTAGGCTATGTTCCAAGCTACTTAAGGACTGGTGAGGACTATGTTGAGAATGAAAGCATGCACAGTTTTACACTTAGTTTTATAAGTGTTCAATGCAATGTTTTTAATCACGTTTTTGTGTGGTTTACGTGTTATCATGTCACCTTGTTTGCAGCAAATTTTACGTTATAAGTATACGAGGGAGGAACAATTTAACTTGGGACGTATAAAATTATTTCTCTTTCAATTGTAATATAATTTCGCTGCTTTTGATATGTTTATCGTTTTACTACCCCCAATGATAGCTAAGATGATGATTGAAATAGTAAGCTTACTAACATAGTCAGCAGTGATGTTTTAGTTCATACAAATCAGGCCTAGCTTTGAACAAACTACTAGATACGTGTTGAACCTGCCAATAATTCAAGGGCTATGCATAAGAGCTTAAATTGGTATATTCATATACATTTTCAACGCTCAAATTTACTCAAGAATTACCCCCAATTGTAGAAATGTCGAGATACATGCGTGCCTTATCATTAGCCTTCTGGTATATTTCTTCATGAATAAAATACTTTTTTTCCATTCTATTCTTCTGCAATCAGTTACAAAGGCTTCAACACTGATACAAATACATTGCCATCACACATTTAGACATACTAACAGTGTATCTATACAGTCACTGACAGATATTCTAATTATCAATATTTTATTTCTATGAAAACATTTTTACTACCGTAATCTCCCGCGTATAAGGCGCAGCCCGCGTATAAGGCGCACCTAGAGTTTTGGAAAATTCTCAAAAAAATGAAAAATTCATAACTTTGGTTCTACTGAATGAATTTTCAAAATTCAAAAACCTATGGGTAGCTTGGGCCACCTTGGGCCCTCCTGGGCCCCATTTTGTCCAATTATGACCAAGGGGCCATGTAAGATATCAAAAGAAAGGTCTTGGTGTCCCCCTTGTGGATCCAATGAGAACTAAAACCCCCCGTATAAGACGCGCCTTATACGCAGGAGATTACGGTAACATGCCTAATTTTAGAGATTTATGCCAGCTTTGTAATTCAGAATTACAGATGTACATGTGATAACTTAGAGGTTGTGTTTTTTTATACAAATATTGATAGTAATACAAGTGCAGAGCACAAGTTGTTGAATACCATATTCAAATTCTAAATGCAGGACCAACACCACTACACCTTGCTGCACGGTGTGGGTCGCTGGACGCGGTGTGCTGTCTTATCGCTGCCAAGGCTAACTTGTTAGCGACGGATGATGATGGTTGGGCCCCAATCCACCATGCTGCATACTTCAACCATGAACACATAGCTAAACTCATGGTTCGCAAGTCAGAGTCACTGATTGAGCTCACCTCTAAGAATGAGTAAGTACTCTTTGTCATAAGCACATGTATAAGCATTAGTACCGTAATCTCCCGCCTAGCTTTAAGGCGCATCCCGCCTATAAGGCACACCCTGAGTTGAAAGAAATGCTACATGTGTAAGGTGCAGCTGGGACTTGATTTTTGAAGGTATAGGACTGTTCTGTTGTAAAAGTACCCATCTATGAGATGCACCTAGGCTGATTCTATAGGGCGGGATTCACATATAAAATGCGTCGTATACACGGGAGACCATCACTGAAAAGGTAACAGTGGCACATATATCTAAGAGTTTTAAAGAGTAATAAAGATAGTTTAAGAGAAAACTGAAGGGTCAAATTTCTGCTATACAGTTACTTTCTTCCTGTTGGAAATGACATATGGTTGTGTAGTGAGCGGTCAATAAGACGTGAAATCTAAAAAAAAAATATATTGATTTCTATTTCCCTAGATTGAAGTCAACACCCATCCTTCTAGCGGCCAGTTCTGGTGCGCTGTCAGTGGTTCGCTGTCTTATTAACATGGGGGCCAACATCCTACGTAAGGACGGGGCAGGTAACAATGTGGTACACTTAGCCGCCCTCCGCTTCCACACCAACGTGCTTGAGTTCTTCATCCAGTGGAACCATCCAGATATCAACGTCTGGGCTCTCCTCGTTGGTATGATATATTCTGTCTAGATTTATGTGAATCAAAATATAAATAGGGTGTACTTGCATTGTATGTAAAATTAGGGAAAGTGTGTTAGTAGTATACGGAAAGTAGGACAGTGTTTGAGTAGTATGATGAAGCCATAATGTTATGTGAGTAGTGTATGAAAGAAGGAGGAGTGGGTAACATCAAAGGGGGCAGAAATACAAGATGAAAGTATCTAAACCAAGCATTTCATATTTTCAAACTTTAATGGGGGTAAAAATTATCTCGTAAATAAGTTCATGTCAAAAGCACTTCGTTAGTGAGTGAGTGAGTGAGTAATAGATGTTTAACGCCATTTCGACAGCTGAGGTCATATTCATGGCGAGAACTGCATTACACAATTTCACAGAGCAATGTGTCAGTGCCCGCGCATATGTGCACCACACACATCCTGAGGGGATAGGAAAGAGGAGAAATAGACCCTTTTAAGTGGGCTAGGGAAGCCCAAAGCACTTCGTTATAACCGAGTTTGTTTACTTTAGAAATGTATAAGAAAGGTTTGTGATAAGGAATTTTTTTTTTATTTGTTATAAGGAAGTTTGTTATAACAATTAAAGTTTCACTGTATATGGTAGACAGTGTGTGAGTAGTATATGAAAAGTAGGCAGTGTGTGAGTAGTATGTGAAAAGTAGGCAGTGTGTGAGTAGTATATGAAAAGTAGGCAGTGTGTGAGTAGTATATGAAAAGTAGGCAGTGTGTGAGTAGTATATGAAAAGTAGGCAGTGTGAGTAGTATATGAAAAGTAGGGAGTGTGTGAGTAGTATATGAAAAGCAGTCAATGTGAGTAGTATATGAAAAGTAGGGAGTGTGTAAGTTCTATGCAGATGTAGCGGATTGTCCTATGAGCACAGCCATTGCTGAAGCTGATTATCAGTGTTTATCACTGATAACAGCTATCAGATGGGTACCAACTGCCACCCGAGAGGACCACAGTGAATAGTTGAGATTATTTCATTGGCTGATAATCAAATCAGCTATGTCGGTACATGTGTATGGAAAGTACACAGTATGTCAGTAGTATAAGAAAAGTAAGCAGTGTGTGAGTAGTATATGGAAAGTAAGCTGTGTGTGAGTAGTATATGGGAAGCAAGCTGTGTGTGAGTAGTATATGAAAAGTAAGCAGTGTGTGAGTAGTATATGTATGAAAGTAGGCAGTGTGTGAGTAGTATATGAAAAGTAAGCAGTGTGTGAGTAGTATATGAAAAGTAAGCAGTGTGTGAGTAGTATATGAAAAGTAGGCAGTGTGTGAGTAGTATATGGAAAGTAAGCAGTGTGTGAGTAGTGTATGTATAAAAGTAGTCAGTGTGTGAGTAGTATATGAAAAGTAAGCAGTATGTGAGTAGTATATGAAAGGTAAGCAGTGTGTGAGTAGTATATGAAAAGTAAGCAGTGTGTGAGTAGTATATGGAAAGTAGTCAGTGTGTGAGTAGTATATGTATAAAAGTAGTCAGTGTGTGAGTAGTATATGGAAAGTAGGCAGTGTGTGAGGGGTATATGAAAGGTAAGCAGTGTGTGAGTAGTATATGAAAGGTAAGCAGTGTGTGAGTAGTATATGAAAAGTAAGCAGTGTGTGAGTAGTATATGGAAAGTAAGCTGTGTGTGAGTAGTATATGTATAAAAGTAGTCAGTGTGTGAGTAGTATATGGAAAGTAAGCAGTGTGTGAGTAGTATATGAAAAGTAAGCAGTGTGTGAGTAGTATATGAAAAGTAAGCAGTGTGTGAGTAGTATATGGAAAGTAAGCAGTGTGTGAGTAGTATATGGAAAGTAGGCAGTGTGTGAGGAGTATATGGAAAGTAAGCAGTGTGTGAGTAGTATATGGAAAGTAGGCAGTGTGTGAGTAGTATATGGAAAGTAGGCAGTGTGTGAGTAGTATATGAAAAGTAAGCAGTGTGTGAGTAGTATATGAAAAGTAAGCAGTGTGTGAGTAGTATATGGAAAGTAAGCAGTGTGTGAGTAGTATATGGAAAGTAAGCAGCGTGTGAGTAGTATATGAAAAGTAAGCAGTGTGTGAGTAGTATATGGAAAGTAAGCAGTGTGTGAGTAGTATATAAAAGTGGTAAGTGTGTGACAATCCGCTAGCTTGGTATATGAAAAGTAGGCAGTATGCAAGTAGTATATGGAGGCAGTGTGTGAGTAGTACATGAAAAGCAGTCAGTGTCTGAGTAGTACCGGTATATGGAAAATAGGCAGTGTGTGAGTTGTATATAAAAGTGGGCAGTGTGTGAGTAGTATATGAAAAGTAGGCAGTGTGTGAGTAGTATATGAAAAGTAGGCAGTGTATGAGTAGTATATGAAAAGTAGGCAGTGTGTGAGTAGTATATGAAAAGTAGGCAGTGTGTGAGTAGTATATGAAAAGTAGGCAGTGTGTGAGTAGTATATGAAAAGTAGGCAGTGTGTGAGTAGTATATGAAAAGTAGGCAGTGTGTGAGTTGTGTGTGGAAAGTAGGCAGCACGTGAATAGTGTATGGATGTTTGGATTTCCCCAGGTTAAGAGATTGGAATGCTTACACATATATACTTGTTGATTTACTTTATTGATCACAATGAAATTAAAAAAAAGGCTACATGGCATTCCCCATACAGGTATGTTGAGAAGTGCAGACATCCGTAAGAAGGACAGCGCCGTAAAATGCCTGGAAGTGATGGCGACATCTGACCCAGATCACTGGAGAGCCATTCTTGCGGCTGGTCAGTCTATCTTTGTGTATATAATAAGCACTAACTACATGCCTCCTACTAACACTAATGTTATAAAGCTAAATACCAAACTAATATGGAGTGAATAAATATTCTGATATTTGCAGAGATCTCTTTTGTAACTTGTATCATATGTTTCCATCGATCCAACTAACAGCGCTGACTCGGTAGATTATAAATCCAAATAGATCATGAATTGCAATCATTAGCTAATATCATTGTTATTATAACGCTTGTCTAACCATTGCCATTATATTGTCCGAACAGGTTTTATAGAAAATGGTGAGGCTTTGATGTCTGTAAAGTCTTGTATGGCTTAACATATGCAAGTTTTGTTTAGAAATTTAACCCCTTCCACCCCTTAAAGGAAGATTTGCACGCAAGTCCAATATAGTAACGGGAATCCAGGGATGAAAGTAAAAGCATATTGTTTTGAATCATTTGAAAATTACCGTCTCAAGCTTTATATAATTATATTTCTGTTTATTTGTAAATTCCAACCAGTAATCAGCATGTATGAAATGCTTTTGCTTTGATCAATATTTTGGTGAATGTTGCATGTTTATTATGATCCACAATACTGCCTGTTTTCAGTAAAAAAAAAAAAAAAAAAGAAGGGATGATGATCTCTGAGCTTGTTAAACCATGAACATTCATCAAGTTCACAAGAAAATACTTTCAAAAACGGAGTTTCACCGGTCAAAAGTATTCTCGCTTATGATCAATGTTTTGGAAACCACTGCTCATCTATAAACCACCTTTTGCATATAGCCCCTAACTAGAACCATTTCTGCACAGTAAAACAGGAAGATAACACATGTTTTTGCAAGTACCGTAATCTCTTGTGTATACCAAACAAATGCCTGGTGCGTCTTATAGGAATTTCTCAAGTTGGGGGTGCGTCTTATACGGGAGGTTTTTTTCAGTATAGAAATGTACTAATCTTACAAATGGCAGCCTTAAGAGGTGCGTCTTATACATGAAACGGCCAATGGCAAGTTAGGGGTGCGTCTTATACACACACTGCCTCCTATACGCGGGAGATTACGGTAATTCAATTACGGTAATTCAATTTCAGAATATTGATTCAAGGTAGTGTTGAGGTGAAGACGATCTAATTCCTTGTTAAAGTCTATACACATTTAACACAAATAAAACAAATCCTCGAAGGCAATCACATTTGCCACTGTCAAGAAAAGTTCATAAGAAATAAATGCTTTTTAATTCATTATGCTGAGTCATCACCAACTGTCCCTTACAGATGGAGTGCCTGCCCTGGTGGAGTGCCTGCGGGTGGATAATGAGGAGGTGCAGGCCGTCTCGGCTTCTGTTCTCTGTAAGATTGCGCAGCACGACCCAATCAGACACGCGCTGACCAAGTCCAACTCAGCTAAGATCTTGATTCAGCTGCTGGGCAGTCCCATAGATGACATCCAGTCACGAGCTGCCATAGTTATCAGCCACCTCGCACACATCGGGAACAACCAGGACGATATCGCAGAACAAGGAGGTATCCCTGCCCTGGTTAGTGCAGCTTCTCAAACTATACAGGGCTTCATGAGTCCTCACTCATCCTCCTGTTTACTTAAAATGGTCTATATCTCCTCTTTCCCATCCCTTGGATGTGTATTCCCTCAGATGTGTGTGGTGCAGATATGCGCGATACCGACACATTCCCCTGTGAAATTGTGTAATGTAGTTCTTGCCATGAATATGACCTTAGCTGTCGAAATGGCATTAACATCTATTAGGTACTCCTGTTTAGGTCAAATTGACAATGCAAATAATATATGCTATTATACATTGCTTCATTATGGCCTGGGTGATACTTAACACAATCAAGTTTGTTTTCATAATGCAGTATAAAAGATATGTTTGTATAACATAGCTGAAACCTAAATCTTAAGTTGCTCCCCTTAGTTTGATACATCTAATAGTACAAGCCTCCCCCCAATAATTTGCCACATTCGTTTTACAGGTAAACTTACTGGACTCTGAGCTGGAGCATGTGCTAGTCAATGCAGTTAATGCTATTCACATGCTGTGTATCGACAACCTGGCTAACCAGACCGCTGTGGCACAACATGGTGGGCTTGAACCACTTGTTGAGTTCCTCACCGTCAACTCAGGTAAGTACATTTATACATTAATGATTGTTTTATCATTATTTACTAACACTTATGTAATAAAGTATGCTTCAATAAACAATTTTGTTGATAATGTGAGTTTCATTTTGGTTTATATCTTCACAGACATTCTTCAGGCAGAGGCAGCTGGAACGATAGCTGCTGTAACCCGGGGTCACCGAGAAAACCAGGACGCTGTAGTTGCAGAAGGAGCTGTGGAGTAAGTATCATACAGATGATGAATAATGCACAGGGCTCACTGGGAGGGGTGGGGTGTAAATAGACCTATAGTTGGCAGTCCTGATTGACGTCATTGACCAAGCCTTGCTATTTATATATTTGTAAGTACCGTAATCTCCCGCGTAGAAGACGCGGTGCGCGTAGAAGACGCTCCCCAAACTCACGGTAGGCTGGTTCGCGTAGAGGACGCATCCAACCCCCCTGAATCGATTTGTAAAAAAAAACCCGTACAAGACGCCCCCCCAACTCAGCAGGGGGGGGTTCGCGTATAAGACGCACCCCCCCACCCCCCACCCCCAAAAAAATTAAAAGAAATGTTGAGTCTATGCTGTCATCGGCACACCGCCGAGCAAATCTACAGCGACCGGTCTGCCGCGGTGCAGGCTCTATGAGTTCAAGCTGTCATCGGCACACGGTCGGCGTTTTGCCCGCCGAGCAAATCTACAGCGACCGGTCTGCCGCGGTGCAGGCTCTATGAGTTCAAGCTGTCATCGGCACACGGTCGGCGTCAAACCCGCCGAGCAAATCTACAGCGACCGGGCTGCCGCGCTGCTGGCTATATCAGTTCAAGCTGTCAGCGGCACACGGTCGGCGTCAAACCCGCCGAGCGCCCGTCGACACCTCCCGGTCTGCCGCGCTGCTGGCTATATGAGTTCAAGCTGTCATCGGCACACGGTCGGCGTCAAACCCGCCGAGCAAATCTACATCGACCGGGCTGCTGAATTGCTGGCTATATGAGTTCAAGCTGTCATCGGCGCATGGTGGGCCTTATCCCCGGCGAGCGCGTCGACACCTCCCGGTCTGCCGCGGTGCTGGCGCTATGAGTTCAAGCTGTCATCGGCGCATTTTCCCAAATGAGATGTTGGAAAACCCTGCGTATAAGACGCACCCCCAACTTGAAGAAATCCTATAAGACGCACAAGGCATTTGTTTGGGGTAGAGGATGCGTCTTATACGCGGGAGTTTACAGTAGTAACCACCAACTAGCCACGATGTAATATTCAATGAGTGCACTGCTTCCCTGCATGTTCAATAAGTGCAATGCTTCACTCTTTGTTCAATGAGTACTGCTTCACTTCGTGTTCAATGAGTGCATTGCTTCACTTCATATTCAGTGAGTGTAATGCTTTTGTGTTCAGTGAGTGAACTTCATCACTCTGCATTCAATGAGTGCACTGCTTCACTCTGTGTTTGATGAGTGAACTTTTTTCTTCTTTTTTTTGGTATGAAACTCATAACCACATTTGTTGTCATGAGTTTCCGTTTACATTTGTTGTGACTGACCTGCGCATGAGGGGGGAAAATCTATTACCAATATTACTCATGAGGTGAGCAAAATACATTATTTGGATTTACACAATACAAATGATGGGAAACAATCTTCACTCTGTGTTCAATGAGTGCACTGCTTCACCTCATATTCAATGAGTGCACTGCTTCACTCCATGTTCAATGAGTGCACTGCTTCACTCCATGTTCAATGAGTGCACTGCTTCACCCCATGTTCAATGAGTGCACTGCTTCACTCCATGTTTAATGAGTGCACTGCTTCACTCCATGTTCAATGAGTGCACTGCTTCACCCCATGTTCAATGAGTGCACTGCTTCACTCCATGTTTAATGAGTGCACTGCTTCACCCCATGTTCAATGAGTGCACTGCTTCACTCCGTGTTTAGTGAGTACACTGCTTCACTCCATGTTCAATGAGTGCACTGCTTCACTCCGTGTTTAGTGAGTACACTGCTTTGCTCCATGTTGAATGAGTGCACTGCTTCACTCCATGTTTAATGAGTGCACTGCTTCACTCCATGTTCAATGAGTGCACTGCTTCACTCCATGTTCAATGAGTGCACTGCTTCACTCCATGTTTAATGAGTGCACTGCTTCACTCCATGTTCAATGAGTGCACTGCTTCACTCTGTATTTAGTAAGTACACTGCTTCACTTCATATTCAGTGAGTGCACTGCTTCATTCAGTGAGTCAGATATGCCACTATTCCTAACTTTCTTGGAATTCCGAATTTTTTATTTTCTTTCCTATAGGTATTTCCTTTTGTAAATTGAGAAAATTAGGAGGATTTCCGAACTTTTGGGGATCAGTGAGTGGCATCCCTGGTGAGTGCACTGCTTCACAGCATCTACTGCGGGGAGTACAAGAACCCTGTTCTTCAGTAAGGAATTAAGAGATGGGGTTGGCACCTTCATAGATAACTGCAACTAATATCACCCAACAAAATAAAACTGTTTATTTTTCAGGCCCATTGTGAACCTCATCAAGGGCCGTGTCGTGAATGTACAGGTGAAGGCTGCCGCTGCACTTGAGGCACTCTCAGAAAACAACCCTGACAGTCAGAAGGCGTTCCTGGACCTGGATGCGCCCAAAGCAATCATGAGATTATTCATTAAGGTAAAAAACCTTACACACATATCACTTTGTACATTAAGCTGATAGCTTTTTAGGGGCAGCAAACTATCATGCTGCCCTTAAAGGGTATGATTGATAAAAAGGATTTCCCGTACTGTGTGTTTATGTGTTACAGATTTTATAGAATTCAACACTGTCGTACATATTCTGAACTTGTCCTACCAGTTCTTGATATTCCCGTACACAATTCTCGTAAGTAAATGTCTTGTGGGGATCTGATTTTGGTTATGACTTCTCACTAGTTTAGGCCAATTTTCACAAATTCATCTGATCCAAAGCATATATATCCATTGAGAAATGTTCATGACATTCATGATATCTAAACGATCTTTGATGTTTTAAGGTTGATCAAATACCAAATGATTAGCCTTCATCATAGTCTGATCCTACTCGGTGGTCAAAATCAAATCACAAACCTGGTTTTGTCTGGTGTGCCAGAATAGATTACTGGGAAACACATCTCCTTTTCTATGACCTGACACCCACAAGATACATCTATCAGCATGAACCTGATTGTCTTTTCAACTATTCAAATAATCACTTCCAATGAAAATCTGACTGATGAAAATTCATTTTCAGAGCCCTTCACGTGCATATATTGTCCAAATACATTTATCCACACATATAATGTTTAGTCGATCTTCAAAGTTGGAAAAGGTTTCAGGTGGCAAGCGAACCAATAGACAAACAAATCTTCATAAACTGACGTAAATGAATGTTAATGTTGAATCTCTAGAAAGCAACATAACTGTTTTTGAGGGGAGGTGTCTATCTTATCTTACTATATATCCTCCCTTTGAAGTGAAGCCAAATACGTTTTTCTGATAAAAAGAAACAAGAAAAAAAGGTCAACAATAGTTTTCACAACGTCAATTTTTTATGGAGCAGACATTTCATCATGTATGCTGACTGGTTGATTGTAGAGCGCTAGAGACACGACTACCCCGGCTGACCGCTCCCTTACGCTGGCCGACCTGCGTGTATGTGGTAGTAGTTCTAGATAAGGCCGCATGTACAATCTGCCCTCCCCACCCCCAGGTGGCACCTGTGTGCTGTGTGCTGCTGCCCTGTGTGGCTTCAATTCAGCAAGGTTGCTTCCATTTCAGACTTGCCGCGTCATAGTATTCTATCGGCAGTTCTTTTGTAAGCAATTTTTGGGCATTATCATATATTGTTGTTACGTCTTTCATTTTTCAAGTTTTTTTTCAACGTTAGTTACTTCATCTGAAATTGACATATTGATCAACAATATTCTCTATTTTTGGATGTTGCATATTGGACCACAGATTTTGATCTTTTTGACCAGTTATGTATGTTTCTTCTTATTATGGTTGGTTCTAATGTTCAAATTTTGATTTTTCTTTAAAGCATTGTCCTATTGAAATGAATTATTTCCACAACTTTCCTTCACCTTCTTTGGAATCGCAAACAAGAACACTGAAGGAATGTTAACAGATCAATCATTATATTAGTCTTCACTTTCCGATATTTCACAATTTTTCAACATGACAAGAATGTTCACGTGAATCATGGTTTGCTGACCAGAACATGTTTTTTCATCATTTTTGATACAATATTTTTCAAACATTGAACACTGCTGCATCCGTTTAAGCATGGGGTTTGACGTGTACTACCATATTATGTAAAGAAGACAAATCATTGTAGGTTAAGGAGAATGTTATGGCACTAATTATTGTACTATATTGTATATTCAATGCTGTACAGTGTACATTCCCTACTACCCAACTACTTCATATCATGAAATTTGCATGCCGTTTCCCTTTAAAATAAAATTGCTAAACACAAATAAACCTTTTCTGTACAGTTAGTTACAAGCCAGTGGTATAGAATTACTCAGATACTAATGAAAAACAAGAGGATGTTAAAACTGTATAACATGAAATGAATTCACTAAAATCAGATGTTTAGGAGGAATGGTACCTTATGTGATAGGGGGAATTGTCATTAAGGTATTGAATAGAGGAAAGAGCAACGTGTATGTGTTTTGAAACTAAATCCAGTTATTGCCCTCTCCTTCCCTTACAGACTGTAAGTACAAGTTGGCCAGTTTAGGAAATGAGTTTGGCTTATTATATATATATAAATATTAGTAGCTCTGGTTTGCATTTTGGAGGCATACAAAGAAGCGGACTGTAGGGTGATTCTAGCTTTGATTTTTGGTCTACGTTTCTTTGGTTTCCAAGGTGTGTTGTGTGTGCTATGTATAATTGGGGTGCTCGTTAATGCTGTGCCTTCCGGAGATGCCACTTTTCCTCTTTTATAAGGACATCCTACTATTTTAGTTGGTTTCCACTACAAAATTTTAATTTTCCACAGAAAGATAACCAAGTTGGTAATATTTCCTACTTCGTGTTGACCGGTGAGTGGCATCTCAGGTTGTAGAATGGTACGGGTACATAGCTTTGCGGGTTAGAAAGGGTGAGACTCCACCTGCATAGACAGAGTATACACATATATTTGCACCGGTTATTTCATCAATTGATTTTTGCAAAAACCACAGTTAGAGCACTTTTGTTTCTTAAAGCTGTGTCATTTTAGCAAACTTAACGCACCGCTTTGTTTAGATATTGAAAACCATTTGGTTTTCCATTGCAGAAGAGATGAAGTTACTTGAGTCTCTAGATATTTTTAAACTCTTTCTTCATATATACATGCACAACCTTTTACATATATGCACTATGCTATCTATTTATTTAGGGGTGCATCCCAATAATCCATAATTTCAAAGTCTGTGCTAATTTAATCACTTCTTTTAATTTTACGTATGGAACATTTCAATTGCATATACTTTCTCTCGCTATCATGGATTTAAAATGGAAACATCACAACTATAACCATAGTACAGTTACCCTACTGCTAATCTAGATTTTTGGGAAAGGAATCTCATATTACTCATTGAACGGGAAATGATACTAACTGAACTGGTGATGGATGATATTAAGATAAAATTCCATATATAAGGCTGTGCTAATTGTTTGGTCTGCCTTCATTCAGTTGTTCGACGCCGAGGTAAAGGAACAAGGTGCTTGTGCGCTGTGGTCGCTGGCCGGTCACACAAAGACTCAACAAAAGTACATGGGAGAGCGGATCAGTATACCGCATCTCATTGAGATGCTGTTGTCAGCCTCAGAAAAACTGCAATATGTTGGTAAGTAAATTACATCCATCTTCAAAAAATCTTAACTCAAAAAGTATCAAAACTAGTTGAATTACCTTTTTAATGATGGAAAGGAATAATACCGTAATCTCCCGCGTATAAGACGCAGTGCGCGTAGAAGACGCACCTAGAGTTTTGGAAAATTCTCAAAAAAATGAAAATTAATAACTTTGGTTCTACTGAATGAATTTTCAAAATTCAAAAACCTATGTGTAGCTTGAGCCCCCCGGACCCCCCTGGGCCCCCTTATATCTTATTATGACTAAGGGGGCATGTAACATATCAAAAGAAAGGTCTTGATGTCACCCTTGTGGATCCAATGAGAACTAAAACCCCACGTATAAGACGCGGCTTATATAGCGGGAGATTACGGTAGTAGAATTTTGCGCTGCTAGAATTGTTCATTTCTTGGATAATGATTTCCAGTTCCTAATTATGATATGATTTATGATCATGTTATTTCAAATAAACTGTCATTGGCAACCACTTACATTGACTCCAATAAACAGGGTGTATGGGTATGACCGCGCTGGGACGGGAGGACATTGACAACCAGAACCGGATAGCGGAACAGAACGGTATTCAACCATTGGTGCGCCTCCTCAGGTCACCCAAAACTCTACTCAAGGTTCTCCTCATAGTAATCAGGACACTAGGAGTCCTCTGTGTGGGTGAGTTGTATCTTAATCCATCATTGAGTATAGTAATCAGGACATTAGGGGTCCTCTGTGTGGGTGAGTTGTGTCTTAATCCATCATTGAGTATAGTAATCAGGACATTAGGGGTCCTCTGTGTGGGTGAGTTGTGTCTTAATCCATCATTGAGTATAGTCATCAGGACACTAGATGTTCTCTGTGTGGGTGACAGTGCGAGAATGATGTTTGAAATCGACTCATCTGCCAACCCTTTGCACTTTACAGCTAGGCCACTGTTTCAGTTATTAATTCTGTAGTTGAAGTGATATAAACCAAACTTCATATAATCATATTCAGGTGTAGCTCACAGGAACAACCGTGTCACACAAAGAAAAATAGCTGAGGACGGTGGAATTGGTCGGTTAGTACAACTACTCGTAGCCCCTCCAACGGAAGAAATTCAGGTATGTGCCATGGCTTTCCAGATATTTTGTGCATTAGCTCATGAATTCAACTGATATAGGATGCATTATACCCTCTGGTGATATTACTTAAACTATAAGATATTTAAAGCGATGAAATGATAAAGTAAAACTATGAATGTATTATTGTTTCCTGCAAAGTCTTGGCCTATGATGCTTCTTCTGTGCCATTGGCAAAGCACAAAATGATAAAAATTAGACACAAATCTAAAAAAAAACAAACTAGGTGTATATAGTTGACAAAACATGTTAATCTACATCAGTGTTAGTGTACTAGTCCTTACTAAGGTCTACCCCCTGTGTGTGTGTGCCAGGTGGAAGTGGCCTACACGTTAGGCTGCGTGGTGCTTGGACACAGGGAGAACCAGGAGAAACTATCAGAGGAACCTGGCTTCCAGTTTGCCCTGTTGTTAGACTTACTCTCCTCTCCAGATGAGGTAAGTTCACAGTCTTTGATTCAAAAAAAGAAGTCATTTTATGGGGTATATTGGGAGAGAACCGAGCTAGGGTTCATCCATTTCGAAGTGAGACGAGGCTCACATCAGAGATATGTATGCTTCAATATAATTATATAAATACCAATTTGATATCATAAAATCTTATTTCTACAGTCTTTGTGAAAAGTTTTTCACCATGCAGGACATTCGGTCTTTCAGATTTTAAATTCCGCAGGCCCGGTTCAATTTTTGCAGGACCAAAACATAATGAGTACCTCAGGGCATTTACAGTTTAAAAAGAAATATCACACAGCAGGAATAAACATTGGTATTATTATTCAACTCAGTAGGAATTATAAAGTAATGAAAATTTCACAAAAATGTGTATGCTTTTTGTTCTACACTGTAAAAATCTTAATAATGGTCCGATTTGAAAGTCGTAAAAACTGCCATGTAGTCAGGTCTGCAGATTACAGCCAGACATTTGGTCCAGCAGTCTGATAAACTCTGCTGGACCTGCAGGCTTTTTGCCGGCAATAGCCGGTGTCCGGTACATTTTCACAAAGACTGCAGGAATGTATTTTCATTGTTAGTAAGATTTTACAAAAAGAATGACAGACATTGCAGTGTATAAACTTTTGTTTTTCAGCACATTCGACTGAAAGCTGGGTTTGCGTTAACCATCTTTGCCTTCAACAATACGCCTCAACAGTTTGCAATACGTGAAGCGGGTGGGATTAGGTTTTCCTGTTTTGACACATTTTTAGACAGTGAGGATGAGTACCGGCAGTGTCATGCTGCCTTCCAGGTCAGTGCTTTCAGATCTTTGTATTTGTCGTACATTAAAGAAGCAAAAGCAGGAGATTTAATTTGGTAAAGGCGACCACAGCTGGGGTCGACTGGTTTGGCTGATTGTGACCATCGGTATGCGAGGACATCCGAGCCAGTCGGGCAATATCAAACATGTTTGATTCCCCTGATCAGATCGGCTCCACTTTCCCTAACTACCCTCTGGATCGGCTCCGCCCGGTCGCCTTAAGCAGCCTTGATTTTTCGATTGTTCTTCTATCTGATCTCGCTTAAAATGTTGGCCTTTGTAAGCTCTAAGGTCATTTCCTTTTTGTTGTGCCCTTTGCATACCATGCCATACTATTCCACACTATATATGATTATTAACGAGCATAGAGTTTTGTCCACTTTAGGTATGCTTCTGTGTATTTTATGCGGTGTGGTTGTGTTTCAGATTGTGGTGCTGGCGCGTGTCATCGTAGACCATGATCAGGTCAGTCTAACAGCACTCGGTGTTACCAAGTTAACAGAGGTACTACGGTCAGACGATGACAACGCCGTTATTCTTGCAGGTAACTCTCATTTGTTTAGAAAGGTTTCACATTGATTTGTGCTGCTATCATATGGGTATCATATACATCCTATAATTTATATCATCTCATAGATAACAGTAGGATAACTTATCACACAGTTATATAGTTAGGTGTGTAACAGACCAGGAAAGGTCAGTGAAGGGGAGCTATATTAAACAAACTATACTTAACTTGCATGTGGTTAACTAGATATGGTGAATTGATCAATACCAGTAGACATGATGTTTTCTCAAATTGATATCTCTTTTATTTCAATCATACAGCAAGCCTTATGTCAAGTCTTGCACATACACGGGCCGGCATTCCGGACGCTATGATGACTGTGGGTGGTATTGAGTTGCTTATTAACAAGCTCTACTCAGAGAATGAGCAGGTGCGCTTTGCCTGTGCCACTGCTTTGGGTTATTTGACATACAACCGGACAGCAGCGCGGCGACTCCTGGTGAGCTGCAGAAATACACCGGGCCTCTACCTCCAAATTATGGATAATCTTGGCCCCAACCCCAAAATCTGTAAAGACTTTACTGAGGAGTTCAGGACAGCCAAGATAGTAGGACTACCATGTCTAAGGTATGTGTCTATATATTCTTTATATATCATTTTCAAGACACTTTAAATCAGAAATGATGTATAATCATGTGAGATATTCTGTACCTACACACAGCAAATGTTATACAATTCTCTGAATTTTCTTGGGTATGATTTCATTTTAGAAACTTTAACCAAAGTTTGTTGTCTCTCATCAGTTTGGAAGTCAATGGTGGTCCTCCTGCTATACCCGCCAAGAAAAAAGGTATTTATGTATTTTCAATCATTAAAAAAAATTACAATTCAGTTTTCCAAATCATTACCTCGTTTTTCAATGACAATACTAACTAACTGTTGCATATAAGTGAAGGCTACGTGCTACAAGTTCAGTTTTCGAAGTTCTGTCTGCATTTGATAAATGTCTTTCACATCGAATTTACAGTTTATGTCAAAGCTTTGCGTAAGTCCTTATGAAATTGTTGCTGAAGCTTAGTTCATAAACATAGATGTTACAGTGATTTACGCACATATCTGCCCATTCGTGAAATTTTGTATAGTAAGAGGACGGGTGAAATAATTAAGAGTCTTAAGAAAATATAGATCTGATTGAAAAGTCCACTTGATATACAAATTTTTCTGGAAACCTTCAGTTTCTAATTGATAACATTTGTGTCCCATTATTGTCATTTTGTGCTTTGTCAGTAGTACAAAAGAAGCATCATAGTCCAAAGTTAGCTGTAGAATAGTATCCTCATTGTGGTACAATACTTTACAAGTGTGATTGATCCTTTTAGAACCTCTCCTGACTTTAAGAGTACAAAGTTAAGATATGAGCTTTGGCGCGTCCTTCAAATCATATTACCTGGTAGTTAAAATACCCATGCTTAAAATTAAAGACATGAGTCCAAGGCTCATTTAAGTCCACTAATGATAAATGATAAATGCGAAATGTAATTAGTTTTATATCGTGTCTTACTCTAAATATCCAGTTAAAGAGTAAAAAGCTGACTGCAAACGGTCCAATCAAACTATATAAAAACAAGCTCAGCCTAAGTAGGCAGAATACCCTCATTTCAAGTTGCCAGACTCAAGATATCCACAGTTGATGTAAACTCGAAGTTTTGCAGTTGGCTTAAGCTAGATTGATATTGAGATTATTTCTGCATCGAAACTCATTTCAAATTCACGACTTGAAGAGTTGTTTATGAATTTAAATTAAAAGAAAGGAAAGAAAAACATAAAAACATACATTTAATACCAAACGCAAAGCTTGAGTCGTTGTAAATAAGAATGTTGTCTTATTGTTGTCCCCCTTTATAACGCACCAGGCTCAGGGAGCCAGATACGACCACCCAAATCAGCCCATCCCAAGTACCACCACAAATAAGTGTGCGGTTCTAGTCTTAGGTCTCCTTCACTCTACCCCTGTCACTCTAGTTATAGGGCTAGGCTAAGTCCAGTGTCACCCAGTAGTGTCTTGAACATATTCAATCAATGATTTATTTTTAAAGGTGTCTTTTCAAAGGTTTTGGGGGTCACTTTTGAATAGAGAGGGTTATAAATATTACCATAAATTGTTTCTATTTATACCCTGTACTATATCATATTTAAGATAGTGGGGAAATGAAATATGGAGCTAGTAGTAAAGTCTTATGGTCGTAATCAAACAGTAAGTAATATTACAGTTTACAAGAGAATGTGGATAAGTCATTCTGGAATGCTAACTATGTTGATTAATACAATCTCTGCTATATCACAATCGCCTGAAAGTGAATAATTTATCTCCAAACATATTATTAATATCAGATTAGCACTTCGGTGATGTAATTTCTATAACTTACACGAGATATACCATCATATTCTACCTAAGACTATCACACATTACTTCACTTTGGATTGGGAAATGCGAACACCCTTTACTGCACTCCGATGCCAGCACTGACAATGATAAGATTGCCAAGTGCATTGACACTATAAAGAAACTATGCGTAATACTTCTTATATCACAATTGAGATGATTGGAACTATTCGCACAATTTTTTTTTAATTCATTTCCATCAAAATTGAAGTCACTACCGATCAAACTATTGTGGAAATGTGCATTTTTCATCATTGGATTCAGAAAGATACATCTCTGTTTCTTAGGCCACACCAAAAAAAGAAGTTGGTTTACGGATTTCGCTTGCTTCACTTTCTACAAGTTTTCTCTTTGTGATGTTTGGCAATATTTTTTTTTAAATAAAATTTTTTCACACGCCTCACTTTTCCAGCAAGGAATCCATTGTACATCCAAAATTTCTTTTAAAAAAAAAAAAAAAAAAAAATTTCGTTCGCTCGCACCGTTTTTTCAAAAGCAAAATCCGTTGACCAACTTATTTTGTTGTTGTGGCTTTATGATGATAAGAAAATGCTCACACAAATCAAATAGACATGAATGAAGAAATGCATGCATTAATCTGTACTAGATTTAGGCAAGCCTTACTTACCGACAAGTAGGTATAGCTTTTATAAAGAGGAATGATGATTGCCATGCTTCAGCATTAGTGATGCTTTCAAGTCTCAATTCCAGGGGTCATGAAATACCCCTGTTTTTTTTTCATTCTTTTTTATTGTGTGCTGGAAAATAGTATTATCATCCAGTGATTTAATTGAAAGAGTCCCCATTAAATTTGAACCTAATTAAAGTATATTCTTATAAATGGACCAAATTCAACTTATCCGTGCTCTTTATGATGCTGACTGCTGTAACAATGTAGTCAGATCTATACAGTGAGTATCACATTTGTAAAAAAATTCTTTGATATTTCATCATAAAGCAATTATGAATAAACCTTAAAATAAGGTCTACAATCTAAACTGACTGTCTCAAAATTTGCAGGTCAGCGTCCAAAGACAACACAGAACTACAGATCGCGGATGCGTATGACAGATGATGACAATGAGCGCTCCATATCAGCACCTGCTGCCTTTCAGCGAGCCCGGTCAGCGGGACCCTCACGGTTACACAGTTACATGTCCACACCAGACACTCAGGTGCGCTCGATGAGAATAGAGGATGAGAAACTCTTGCCACGCCGGGCTGCACCCTCAAATAGCAACTTTAAAACTCAAATGAGTGCCTGGGATTCTAAGCCACCCTCTCCTGCACGGAGACCTTCCAGTGGCGCTAAGTCCTAGTGGACTACAATAGCTTAGAAGTTTAGCACAATTAGTACTTGTATATAGGTGACCAGCTGAAGTATATCTGGATGAAAGATTTATCTCTGCTGCCTGTGATTTGGCACCAACTAGAGCTCTCCAGGGCCCAGATGTAATAGGAGGGAGGTTTAATAATGGTCTGTAGTATTTAAGGTAGGGGTAGCTTTCCTGTACATTCCAGGTGTAAATATAGAAATATAGTGTAGAATATGTTCTGGAAAATCATTTTGTCAATTTTATAAAGTCGAAGAGGTGTTATATGCTAACCTTTCGCTAAAACAACTCAAGTAAAACAAGTCTAAGTTTGAGTTTGAAAACATGTTTATTGGCCAATAAGTTTCACAGAGTAATGGAGCTCTTCTTACACACCAGCCATAGAGAAAATACAAAAACAGCATATTAATATATCTTCAGGCCAAGGGTCAGTAATTGAAGACACAAGTGTACAGAAATGTTATCATGACACCTAGTATATCTGCTGTCAGAGAAAATAAGTCCAAACTGAATATATTTATCATGCCATAACAATGAAGCCCAGTTTCATGAATATATCTCTTAGCATTGTTTCACTACTGGTAAAACCAGAAAATATACTTGAATTAGGACCTTTCTTTAGTGAATGACAATCATTCTAAGTCACAGACCAAATATTCCTTTCTAAATCGTTGTTTAGCTTGAAGTACAGTAACAGAAACTCTCAATATGTAGGATTGATGAATGCTATTTTAATACATGTATACATGTATATATACATTTACTGGTACAAATTCAAACTTGCCCAAAAATGGTTATATCCTCACGGTGAATTAGTTCCTTTATTGGAGGTTCTCTTTAGATGCACGGCTAATCTAGCCTAACTAAGTTCAAGTCACGTGTTAAGTTTAAATTGTATGCAAAGAAGTGAATAATAGGTTCATGCATTAAGCATAGTGGCGAATGTGTTCTCAGACTATTTTAACTTTATTTTAATCATAGTGCGAAAGTGATCATATTATTATGTATTCATCAGACTGCTGATTTTTACTCATCTGAACTGTCATTTATTTTTTACTGGGGGTGATTATTTTCCATATCAATCTAATATCGAATTGTATATTTTAGATAGTTATGGTCCAATGGCATTGAACTGTCTGTGATATTGTAAATATGTTGTAGCTTGTATTATTTATCCATCCATCAAATTTATGTCTCACATCATGTCCTAAATTCTGCCTAATAGATCTCTGTTATGTATGGAAGAAATCATAATGAATTTATAAAAAGTATGCCTTAGCCTTTGACTATAGCGATTGAAATTCTTTTAGACTTCTAAAAGTTGTTTAGGGATAGGCTTGAAAGTCACCTTCTTAATACAATTTAGGACGTATGGCTGGAAATTGTCTTATAAACAGACACCTGCAGTTTCTTTTTTTTTGTTTCTTTTTTTTCTCATGGCGAAAGATAACAACTGTCCTTTACAAATATCTGTTTTTTTTTTCATACATCTTGGACTTCAGCTTAACCAATTAAGGTCAATTTCAGTGTAAACACATGCCTCACTTCTATTGCTCACCTTGTGCCTGTGCCTGTGCCTGACCATGGAGGTAGAGCTCATTATGCCTATGGCTTAAAACTTTGTACAGTAATACCCCTCAGTGGAATGATATGTATCAAAGCTCTCACTCGGAAAATAGTGCGAAAGTGATCATATATATTGTTATGACTGATACAAATTTAATGCTTGACTTTGTGTTTGAGGAATGGTATGAAAGAAATATATTCAGTGTGCCAAGGTATGTATGAGGCAAACCCGCTCCAGTTGCAGTGCAATTGTAATTTAGGCGTACATAGATATATAGGTGCATTATGTATGCATGGCTTATGTTATGTGAAGTATAAAAGATGTAACGTATGAAATAATAAATAATAATCAATTCATACGTTCTGTCTATGTAAAATGGTGTTTCTTTTTGTGTGGTCATCTTTATTATTGTGGAGAGGGGGGGGGGGGTGAAATCTTATCCAGGTTTGACGTACTCAGGACTTTCTGTTTCACTTATGTCATTTGTGTAGCCATTATTTTACCTTGTATCAGCTCAGGTATTTTCAACAAGGTGTAGTGCTTTCTATTCTAGACTTTTTGCATTTAAGATACAAAAAGAAATTCCTTAGGCTGACAAGAGCTTCTACATTGATCTCCTAGCAATAGATGGCAGCCACTCTGCTTCAGCCTCTAAGACGTAAATTCTCTCGTAAAAGCCACACCCTCGTATAAGCTGCACCCTGAGTTTGTGGAAAGTAAAAGAATAAAATGGCATAACATGTCTTTTTTTCTGATAAATGGATCTTCAAAATTCAAAAAAGCTACAGGGTCCTAGGGGCCCCTGGACTCACTCTGATGTTGGAACAATTTTTTGGAAAATGTTGGGTATGCAAAGGTAGACAGACGCTGGCCCCATGAATTAAGGACCGGGCCCCTGATTTTTTTTCTGGAAAATTCATTGAAAGGGCCAGTTTGGTCCCCAGGTTTTCTGACAAACGACTACGGGTGTGGGTGGCCCAAGCCCCAAAACCTTAAGTGTCTGTCGCTGGGTGCGTGTCAGATCTAACCCCTACTCCACACCCTCCCTCTGCTCACCTGGGTCTGGTTCTCGTACTCGCCACGGCTTTTATGCAAGAATTTATGGTACATAGTCATGGGGTAATCAAGAAGAGGGTAAAGGTCCGAAGTCATAGAAACAGCATACCCCCCATGGAGCTGGGGTGGGGTGTCTGAGACCAAAACTAGGAGTATGTCAACGATTTTTGGATAGTATATAGGTGTGGACAGATGAGGGGAAAGGGTCCTCCGAGGTAAAATGTGAAATTTAAAAGTGTTGTTATCAGCTTTAAAATGAGGGATAACACTTGCAGATGGCCTTTCTAGTCTTTGAGATATTGCTTTATGAAAATAGAATAATATAACTATTAATACAGCCAGTAAGCTACATCATTAATTGTTTTAATTAAATCGGGCATCTAATTAGCATAATGATTTAAATAATTAATTAAAAATGACCATCCCTTTCCATACATTTGGGTATATCTCTGGATGTAGAAATGGTATCTTTAAGCTTTTTTCAGTGTACGAATCTCGATGAATCATTATATAAGTTGACATCATTTGTTTTTCTTTTTGGAATACAATTCTGGTTGCCATGGCAACACATTTCTCTGAGAACCCTTATTTAGGCCTTGTTTTGGATTCAAAACGTTCCATTTGCATTCCAAACATACAGGAAATAGAACTATTTGAGAAAATCATCTTTTTCTGTGCAAAAAAAAAAGTACATAAAATCAATTTTTGGTCTATTTTTCACATATCTGGCCTTTGTAGCCCCCCTAGTGGCCAAATCCAGTACTAAAAATCCCGCAGGGAGGGCCCTTTCCCCTCATCTGCACACAGGTGTTGGACTACCTCCTCATGAAATATTATTAGTTAAATATGAAAACTGTTGCTATAGCAACACCCTAAAGGTATATACCCTAGAAACAATGTCTTGGCGAGTGATAATTGGTAAATATCCTTAAGGCCTCCCATATGTGCTTTTATATATTAATAATGGTCTTTTATGTTATTATTCTTGTACAACTGGGTCTAAATATTGGGTTTAGAGAGTTGTGACAAGATATTCTGTGATTTTTCTTTGGCAATGGGGCATTTCCCTCCAGGGCTGACACTTGGATTTTAAGTTAAATTGAGGGGAGAAAATGTTCATTATCTGTCATTCTTCATAAAAGGGAGAGAGATAGGTAGGAACTATCAATCATATGGAAGAGAATGCCCATGACATCTACTTTCAGATGGTATATACCTTTAATGGGGGGAAAATCTTTGTATACCTAAGAATTTCAATTGAACATGGCATGATTCTCAAAAATCACTCGCCAAGACACTATCTCACTGCGATAAAAATCTCCTTACAAGCTCTGCTGTTGCAGAGGACAGGCAATAAGTAACTTTTTTGCACATTGTTTACTTAGGTATGTGATAGGGGAAAATTGCTGACATATTTAGAATAGTTAAATATGCCAGCTGTATACAGCAGGGTCAAAATCATTCATTTCCTTGGTAAGACAGAAATGGGTATGGAATCGTGATAATCATTTATCAAAAGTATGTGGATTTTAGGACAACAAGGACACCTCTGCCAATAATAAAAACTTGATTTTTATAATCTACAGGTCAAAATGGTCCAGATCTGAGACTTTTGTGATGATATAATTATTTATTTAAAAAATCAAGCCCTAAACTTGGCATATTACCCTAAAATCACTCGCCAAGACGTTATCTCGCCCAGATAAAAATCTCCTTCCAAGCTCTGCTGTTGCAGAGTATGGGCAATAGATAATCATTTTACACATTGGTCACTTAGGTATGTGATAGGCGAAAATTACTGACATGTTTAGAAGAGTTAAATTTTCAAACCCTGAACAGGAGGAGGAAAAATCATTTTATTGTCTTCCCGAAATTGTCTTCCCTAGAATCGCTTGTCTTGCTGAGAAGAGGTATGGGCCTCTCCTTTCGATGTTTATCAATGGATCCCTCCCATGTTTTTACACACATTAGATATAACCTTACTCTATTTTTTATAGGCATTTTTGAACCTATTGACCTCTCTGATTTTTTAGGGGAAGGGGGTATAAGGCTGAATCACTCGCTAAGACATACACCTTCACCAAACTTCAAATGCTCCCATACTATACAAGAAGTCAGGCCAGGTGGGGGATGTTTGGCTCTGATACAATGCCCAACCACCAAATATATGTAACATAAATGGAAACACACATATTTGGTACCATTTCCTGAAAATATTTTTGGCTCAGGGACCACCCTGAGTCTATACCGCCGGGTAGGTGGTGTATGATAAAAGTCATTTATGTTACATTTTGCATTTTAAATTTTCTGTAAGAAATAATAGTGACACATCAATAAAATTGCTATGTTTGATAGTTTACATATTTGTCTTCCTATGTATGCAAATACCACATTTACAAATGTAGTTCCTAATTTATAGTGATTTTTTTATAAATAAAAAGAGTCCTGACTTTTTTTTTTTCACCAATCCACTTCTCCATAGGTTTCCCTCCGGGCCGGACTTTTCTCTCTTTGTTTCTATTTGTTTTGAAAACAGCTTCTAAAAGTGAGACGTTTTGGACGCCTTTCAAAAACCGCGTGGAAAGTCATTAGCTGCGCAGACGCAGAGCGTCTCCTACATAGAACAAGTCGCCATCTTGGATTTATTGTGTGGCTGTGGAGCGAGACGCTGTCACTGTTTTCAACCTGAACTTTAACATATTAGGTAAATATATTCGTATTTTGTATATATATATATAAAGGTCTCAGGTGTCGCCTGTCTCTCTATATATAGTTCTGGATTGTCTATTTTCTTGGTCGTGTTGAGAAATCAACTCAAACTTCCTGTCCTGGTAGTAAATATCGATGTCCCGTTTCATCGGTGCCATGCGTCGTGTTTGACGATATAATCTCACACTGAAATAAAACCATATCATTCACAACAATTAAACAATGTCCTGTTCCATATTGATCTTTGATACCATATCATTGATTGTATTACACATAGATCTTGCAATTTGCATCGTTTTACTACTGCATCGGTAGATTTGCTTCGTTTCACCTTTTCACAGAACCACTATTTTAATTGGGTTTCACTTTCCATCGTCATATATTATTAGTTCATGACTTTGCTCAGTATAATTTCATGTGGACACAATTCTAGTAGAGTTAGATTTCCTTAACTGTATTTCAGTATTTGATAGCATCTAATTATTTCTTTGCATTGAACGTTTCAAGTTTTCGTTCGCTAAATTTTTTTACTTTTTCACATTTTGGCACAATTTCACTTCAGTATATTCTACTGAAATTCTTCATAGTTCTTGTTCATTTGCAAATATTCCCTTTCAATATCATGTTGTTGTTAGCTTCACTTCTACAAAAAAAATGTTCAACAAAACACATTTATGCAAAAAGGACAACAATATGGCTATGGACAGTAACAAACCTGTTATTGCTAATTGGTGTCATGGCAATAACAGATACGGTAGAAATGCTGGCAAACAGTGCGTTGCTATGTGTTTGATGTTTGCAATTTACACCAAACAATTAAGACTGCAAAATGTTCAAAAAAGACATTTACATACAATTCTTGATGTTGGCGATAAGATATATGGCAAAATTTCCAATCATCGCCAACAAGACTATCTGTTGGTATCAGAATTACCAAGTGAAGTTGCATGGAAAGACGAGAGATATGAATTGTCTATCTTATCAGAAAAAGCTGGTTCTGTCAAAACGTCCATAGACAATCTATTGTGTCAAATAGATCAGTGCTTGGTCTTCTCAGACACTGTATTCTATGTTGCTTGAGGTAATTGTATTCTTATCAAGAAATGGGACAACAAAGTAGTTGTATTTGATTCTCATGCAAGGGACAAACATGGAATGAGTGATCCTGATGGAAAAGCTTGTATGTCAAAATTTGATGACAGTTTCTGTGTTGCCCATCACCTACAAAGATTATCATGGCATGGTACAGATGATCAATATGAATTGGTAGCTGTCCAAGTAAATTTAAAACTGGCCACTTCAATGTATCATGTTAGGCTGTTTTTAAATATCCAACGTGCTATACCAAAATGTTCCACTGTGTCTATCACCAATAGTCCAACACAAGGAGAGCATAATGACACAAGTATACCTCTACAAATTCCAAAGGAAAAAAGTCAACAGCCCAACTACACATGTACACAAAAGAAGACAGATGACAAACAGAAGTCACAATTCACTAAAATCTAGAGTAATATGAAAAAACGTAAAACAACTCAAACAATTCCACTTTCCATTGAGAAAGATATATTGGAATTGAAAACGAATGCACCAACAGCAATTTTCTCAAAAGAAGGAGGACTAATAATGGTTGACGATGATGTTGTCAACTTGAGAAATAGCAACAACAACAATCAAAATTCTGCAAACTTTCCTGAACATAAAAAAAGTCAAAGAGCAAATCACAAAAGGAAAACAGAAAATTGAAACTCAAACAAGAAAAATTCAAAATGTCCCAAGTTAAACAATCGTAAAGACTTTGAAGAGAAGCCTACAACATATCAAAAATCCAAAAACTTAACAAATACACAAAAAACATTCTCAACCACAAACAAAGCAGATTTGTCACACAATGATAAAAATCATTCTCCATCAACCAAAAAAAACCAAAAACCAACAGTATCAAACACAACACAATACATTAACAAAAATCGAAACTTTCTAGAGAAAGATGCAATCTTACTCCAGGAGAACAACGTTTTCTGAACTACATGAACTATGAAACACCAATGCGCAAACGGAAATGGGCAATGGTAGTAAGAAATCCTGACATGCCAGTTCAAAAAATTATTTCAAAGTTAAAAACGTCAAGAACACAACAAGAGATACAGATTGAAAAAAAGGTGAAAAACCACCAGTTTTTCTCACTGATAAACAAAGAAGGGAAAAAAAATTACGGTCGAAACGCAACAAAGAATATAATGCAAAAAAAAATTTCATGGAAAATCTATTATCACATGAGAAAAGGCAAACTTCCATGGACAATGGAAATATGGATGAACCAGAACAAGATGAAACACAAAACAAAACAGAAATACATTCTCAGAAAAATATTCAGACAAATATGGATCAATACCCACAAAGTCATATTCAACATAAAATGAATCCTAATCATACCAAAAATCAAAATATTTCAACTACAAACAAGTCTGATACACACAGAAATGTGCAAATCCTATTCTCCCATCCCCAAAAAAAATTATCTATTCGACAAAGAATGAAAAATCGGTTACGTTCAAAACACAAATCACATGTAGACATTTATTATGATCAACATTCAAAAGAGGCAGTTAATGTTCAAAACAAGATATCATCCTTGAATATTGACATAAAAATCGATGGCATTTGTCATGTCTGAAAAAAAAGTATTTGCTATGATCAGACAAAAAGGTCTGCACACTTTCTTTGTGTCATTGAGCTGTGCAGATTATCAATGGGAAGAATTAATCCAATCTTTATATAGAAATAAGCATCACAAAGATCTTTCACAAGATAAAGCAAAATCATTATCATTTGCTGAAAAAACTGAACTAATGCAACATTATCCTGTCACATGTGCATGCTATTTTGATTATCGCATGAAAGCTTTCATATCCAATTGCCTGTATTCTGATTGCAAACCACTTGGAGAAGTTGAAGATCATTAATATAGAATAGAATTTCAACAGCGTGGATCACCTCATTGCCACATGTTAATTTTCTGTAAAAATGCTCCAGTTTATAGAGAAAATGAGAATAATTCAGATTTGATAGATTACATTGATAAATATATAACTTGTGATGGAAACCCTGGAAACCAAACAGTGACTATGTAAATCTACAAGAACATTTCCACAATAAAACTTGTCGAAAAGGAGGACATCCCATTTGTCGATTAAACTATCCCTTGCCACCTTTCAATAAAACAACTATTCTAAATCCAAATCCTGATAAGAAATGAAATGAAATAGTCCTGTACAAGAAAATTCAAGAATATCTTGATTCTAATGTCATCACTGAAAATAGTACCTTAGATGACCTACTAAAACATTTTAACATATCATATGAACAATGTTTTAGCAGTAAGGTCTAAATTAACTACAAGCAAAGAGTTCTTGAAACGAAAACCAATAGATGCACGAGTGAATATGTACATGCATAATTTATTATTTAAATGGAAAGCAAACATGGATTGTCAATTCTGTTTAGATCCATATGCTTGTATAGTATACATTCTGAACTACATCAACTAACAAAGTCGAGGTTTAAGTTTAGCTCTTCAAACTATGATATCAAAATGTAAAGAGCAAGGTAAAGACATTAGAGATACAATTAAAGATTTAGGTATGGTTTTTCTCAAAAGCACTGAAGTATGTGTTCAGGAAGCTATATATATTCTACTAGAACTTCCATTGACTTTTAATTCCAAGAAAGTAATCTCTATTCATACTGCCAAACTGAGAGATTGAACTGGAGTGATCAAGAGTGATGACAAATTAGAAGAACTTGATGATGATGACAAAGAAATATATATTGACAACAAATACAGTTTATATCAAGACTGAACACCATACTTTCATAACTTTTCTCTAGCTGATTATTCAACAATGGTCACACAAAACAAATTAAAAGCAGATATAAAAACTAAATGGCAAACTGGTGAAATAAAAACAGATGGTATTTGGCACTATGTAGATGACACACATTCATATAATATTTGTGCAGATAAGAGGATTTTGAAATACTACATTCCATTTAAGCATAAATATCTCTTCTTCTATTTTGTCCATGGCAAAATGATCCTGAACAGGAAGCTATGAACAAAGAAATTTCCTATGAACACATGTATGGAAGTCTATCTTCACTTCAAAAACTAAATTTGGAAAAGAATAGAATGTCGTACAATAAATTAAATCTATCTGATTTAGAATCTGCTGAAAAAGAATTGATGGCATATAAAGAATCAGAAATTGCACCTTCTACTGAAGAAATGCAAGAAAAGATTTTGCACGAAATCGAAAAAGAAGGGAAAGATGAAAACAATAGTACAACAGATGATGAGGAAGAAAACTTTTTTCAACCTTTCATACAGCAGGGGTGTGAAATTTCCACGGAAACACGGAATTCCGCGTTTTTGATGTTCACATGGACCATTCCTGAGAACTGCAAATCCACTGAGAAAATGGATTACCATTTATGGGGGGGGGGGGTCTTAGAACTTTCCCAATGTTAGATCTAATGTCAGCCCAACAAATGGAGGCAGATAAAGTATCCCAATGGTAAATTGTGGCCTCATTTTACAGTAGAGACTGACATAATACAGCAAATTGAATAGTTAAATCACTTTTATCTTATGTAATAATGTCAACTAGAAATCCTTATGAGGTGGTATAATGTGCTTCAGTCTAGTTCAGAGGAAACTGGTTTCGGGATTTCACACCCCTGATACAGAAACCAAACAATCAATCAGACAAACATTCTAATACAAAAGAACAAAGTCCATTCCCAGTTTCCAAAATTGTAGAAAGTCGATGGCCAAAACAAAAATTACTTGCAGATATTGATATGTTAAATGAAAAACAAAGACAAATCTTTGATCATATCATGAAACATATCATTACAGAAAATAAACCTCTACATATTTTCATAACTGGATCTGGTGGCACAGGTAAATCAAAATTGCTACATTGGTTAAATCAAGCATGTGTCAGATTTTATCATACAGATGGACAAACTACAAGTACACCATTTATTATCATAAGTCTTGCCTATACTGGAAAAGCAGCATTTATTATCAATGGGCAAACAATCCATTCTAGGTTAGGAATAGATTCTGGAAAAAGTAAAGAAGAACAAGCTTTCACAAGATTAGGTCCTGAAAATTTATGTGAAAAAAGAATTAAATATAAAGATTCCAAAATTTTGATGATAGATGAAATTTCTATGATTGGAATTGATATGTTCAACAACATAAATCTGAGATTGCAACAAATCAAAGGAAACAGTCAATTATTTGGCAATCTACATGTAATTGTCTTTGGTGATTTCTATCAGTTACCTCCTGTGAACGATCCTCCTTTGTATAGGCAACCAAAACATAGCACTGCTGTATTAGATTGTAATATTTGGCAGGACAACTTTTCAGTGTTTGAATTGACAAAATCAATGCGACAAAAAGATGATCCCCAATTTTTTAATTTACTGGAAAAAATCAGAACAATACAATGGCAACAAAGTGATATAGATTTTCTACATAGTAATAGCATTACAGAGGAACATGATCAACAACAACCAATAAGAAATCACCTTTATTTTCACAATAAAGATGTAGAATTGTACAATACACTGTGTTTCAACAAACAAGGAAGCCAGAAAGTGAGATGTAAAGATTTCTTTGAAGAAAATGTATCCAAAAAAAAAAAAAACAACTTTTGTTGCCATGGTTGAAAATTCCCAAGAAAACAAATTTTATAGCTTGGGAATTAGAAGTGGCAGTTGCATTACCATATGATATAGTTCATAATCTTTCTGTAGAAGATGGGCTGACAAATGGCACAACTGGTACTTTGAAGCACATCACTTTTTTACCGTTTTTCAGCAAACCATCCATTTCATGGTTACAATTTCCCGACAGTAAAATTGGATTACAATGCAGAATGAAATATAAACATTTTCAATCTCCAATTATCCATCCAACATGGGTTCCCTTTTTTGCTGAAAATATACAATTCACTCTTGAATATAAATACAAAATTACAAGACGCCAATTTCCTCTGGGCATTGCACATACCAAAACTGTCCACAAAAGTCAAGGTTCAACATATAACAAAGTATCTGTGTAATTGAAACCACCTTATAGAAAAAGTCTATTTTATGTTGCCGTCAGTAGAGTTGGACATTTAAAAGACTTAAATTTGGTCAATTTTAACCAAAAGCAAATTGTTACTGATGACGATATCCAAACAGAAATGAACAGACTGAAAACATACAAAAATCTCACATTGAATTATCCTATTTATCCACACTCTGACAGATCAATAACTAAGTTCTATCACAATGCTCAATCTATGTTTTTACATTTTAAAAATATTCAACAACACCCTTTGTCCAACAAAACTGACTTTCTTTTAATAAATGAGACTCATTTAGTTCAACAAGATCCAGAAGATAAATACCAAATTCCAGAGAAAACAATATTTAGATTTGATGCCTTCTTAGACAAAGACAAAAGACGACAACGTAATGGCTTGTGTGTATACATACCTGTTTACATTTCATCGTTCCAGAGTGTCAATTTCAGAACAAATGTGACTGAATTTGTTTTGATAAAAATACATAATTTTAAACATACTGGAAATAATTGGATAATAGGAGTATTTTATTGCAAACCACATTCTACATTGCACGATAAAATTTATATGTTGAAAAATTTGGTGACTTAAATAGTTTTCTGGGGAAAAAAATGAAAACTTCTTACAAGAAATTCAAAACATACTATGTGGCAAGGTTCTTAAAATAGAAAAGACTACAAGAAACCATTCTTGTTTAGATATTTGTGTATCCAATGTTAGATTTCATTCAGAACAATGGTCTCAAGTTATAAGTAATACAGATTATATAGAATGGTCATATCATTTTGCACTGTCAATTTCAATTCCACTTAACATTCATTGAATATTTCTTCTTTTACAGTGATCGAGTAAATACAGAAGTAACACTATCATCTGGGAATATACTCCTTTCAATCTGCACAAGTTCATCTCAAATGGCAAACTACACAATGTGAGTATATAGATTCCTTGATGTATTGAGTTCCTTTTCTGACATTTATACAGATATGGGATGATTCAGGATACATCACAAAGGTCACATAATTAAAAGTTAAATTAGTCATCTTTGTCTTTTGTACATGATTTTCTTTTATTATAGATAAGTTACAGTTGTACTTCTTAAATTCTGTGAACACAGTTAGTGTTCACTGATTAATTGATTGATTGATTTGTTTAACGTCCTAAGGCTGTTAGCCTCATGACATTGCCAATTATATTGACTAAAATATATTGAAGTATTTATACATACTTTGTCTGTTTTTAAATTTACATTTTTACATTTTGTAGGTCAGCCTTTCGTAGATGGGACAGTGTTGTGACAGATATGTATCCTGAATCTACAGATAATCAACATGAGACATTTGAAATGGACACATCTGGATTGATCACGAAAGATGTCAATGACATTTATCCAGATGCTACAGATGTCCGAACATCAAACATGTCACATCATTCACTTTTACAAAGTGAAAGAACAAACCAACAGACATTGCAAATTAACAAACCCAACACAAATGATGATGACACAGAAATCTACTCAGAAAGTGAGAACACACGTAATGATACTATCCAAACTACAAGTCCAGCATTTCAGCCTGACAATTCGTTCTATCCACAGCCTGGAAGTTCAACTGACTTCAACTATAGCAGTCACAAGATAGAACATACTTTACATGATCCAGACAAAACACAAGGAAACGGAAAAGTTTCATCTTCTTGCATGGAAACAAATAAACTTGTTCTCCTTCGCCAACCAAAAATGCGTCTATGTGAAAAGGATAACATGCCACTTACCACTTAACACGAACAAAGTTCAAACATTATTTTTGATGGCGTTACTTCTGAAAGTAGTGTTGACACAGATGATGTCATCTGCTCTCAAAATTATCGCCCACATTCCTATGAACAAGAAGAAGAAACCAGACATTCAGATAAAGATGCAGAGTTAGAAACCAGGTACTTCCACTAAGATCCAGAAGATGTATATACCACAGATGTAAATCCTAGGGTAATCATTCCTGTCTCTGTGACATATGAGAACTGCAGCAACTGTCTCAAAAGAAGACAGAAGAAAACATTAATTACAAAGCCATGCTTCTGTGATGAACAAGAAGCAGCTCAAAGAGTTAAATCTGTTCTACCCAGAAGACACAGCTTAAATGGAATGGACCAAACAAACATTCTCTGTTTCCCATGTAAAGACAACATGTCATATACAAAGAGAGCAGCATACATGTGGAATAAAGGACCAGCCTATCATACACGGTCCAAATATGTCTTCAATGTAAAGGTTGAATCACCAAAACCTGCAGAATAATGTCTGTATTATGCATAAACATAAATATGTCAAATGCAAATATGCCATATACAAAAGTACACCTCTGTGTTATGGACCACAACCCAAGTTGCAGACTTTTTGTATGATTGTGCAAAAATTGGACAGTCCATTTATATGAAACAAATCTGTGATCAAGATATATCAGAAAGTAAGAAAAGGTGTACCAATGAACATTGAAAATATATGCACATGTACATAATCCAATATACAAAAGGAAATGAGAGATATCGACATGAACATCTCAATCTTACAACCAAGGTGCTATTTAAGTTTAACATGTTCACTATCATTACAAGTAACATGGAAGATTTAACTCTTATCCGTTGCCTATCAAAGTTCACTTTCATTGACAGACTTAAGTATAATTTCTGTCTTTATACTCATGATAACAAACATTGCAAAGTGAAATTTAAAGTGCATTGGGCACAATGTGTACTCATTCAGTACAACTATCGTGTAGACAAACTTTCTATATCTTTTGAATTGAAAAGATTTTTCCATCTTACCCTGAAGACACTAGAGAACTCTTATCATTTCTTGAAGTGGAAATAGTATGTACGAACTTGCACTTTGTGTGATGAACACCTGCCTATCATTCAGATACCATTGAAAGTGTTTCCACATTATTTCAAATTGTGGACAAACGATTGGTTATCAGTGCAATACTTTTCAAATTTCACATCTACTTAAATGTGAAAAAAAAATAAACATGTTTACTTAGTATATAAAGAGAAAGATTTCTAGTTCTCAGAAAAAAAAATGGATCCACCCTTACGGTCACATACAGAAATTTTTGTGGATAGTAAATAATTCCATTGAAATCTTGTCACAGATTGCAATTGTCATTTCTATTTTCATTTAAGTATTTATTATGAAAACAAATTACATGATATTTGAACAATTGCATCCTACAACATGAAAAGCAGTTGAACGTGCCTAAGAAAAAACGAAGGCTTCAATTTGAAAAGGAAAATTTTATATAATTTTCCATTTTTAATTAAAAGTGCTCAGTAATCAATGCTCATGTTTAAGTTAATAATTCACATATAAATGAAAAAATAAAGTTTCCATATGCCGTTTCTCATTCTCTTTTCATAGAAATAGAAATACATTCATGTCAAGTTCTGAAAATCCAAATAAGAAATTAAATTTTGAATGCTTAGTTCAAAGATTTTTACAGAAAAACCTCTTTTACCCAGCTGTCACTGTTGGAGACAAATATTGGTCAGATCTTAAATGTGATGTATAATTGACATTATCTACAATAGAAGTAAATAGAAAATTTGGTTCCAGTTGGTGACATCCTGTGAAAAAGGGACTACAAAGAAATGGATAATTTAAACGCAAAGATGTTATTTCTCCTCCTGTCAGAACTTTTCCAAATCCATTGAGCAAATATTTCAAGGGAACAATATTGAAGAAAGAGTGTGGCACTGAACAAGTCCACCAGATTCCACTGTTTAGCCTGTACATGTACAAATATTCTTCATCTGGCACAGGAAACCTGATAAACTTCCCTTTTCTGTCAAAAATAATTATCGTTTTTTTAAGTATTTTATTGTGTTCCATTCCCCATATTTACCACTTTTTTGCATCAAAAAGAAGGTAAAGAAAACAACAAGCATGAAACTTTAGAAGAAGGCGTTTCTGTTAACTTCGTCTGAAATTTGGTGTCGCCCCCTAGCACGTAAATGTGAAATTAACGTTGACCCACTTTCTTACTTTTGACGTCATTTCATTTTCTACTGGCACGCCGGCTGTCCAACATATGCCATTTGCAATTTCCTTGTCCTGTAGAAAAGATGCACACATTTCGTTCACACTCTGGTCAATAATTATTCTCCAAAGGATTAATCTCACAGAGAAATATCGATACACTTGTAGGGGCCGGCATCGCCGTATATATATTAGTGCGGTTCATCCGAGAGACGTGTTCGTGTGGTGCTCGTTCCTTCTATGCCAACTAGGTGTCGCTTTGCGATACCCGGCTGGTACAAGAGGGGGCAGCACCATGCCTCGCGTCCAGCTTCTACTAAGAAGCCGGATGAGCCGCAGAAGGGGACTGGATGTAGTCCAGTCAAGACATGTAACCATAAACAGCTGAAAGGTTAATAAAGTCCTACCCGAGAGGTAGGGGTATCCGGGGCTTTGCCCAACCCGAACTACTCGTGTTGTGTTGGTATCTTTAGTGATAAGCGAGCCAACAAGCCACCCAACATATAAGTTGATACAAACCATTACACTGGTGCCGTGACCAGTTGGTTCGGGGCCAGAGCGCGGCCACATTGGCCGAAAGCCTCGGGAAGCCTGATGCGGATCCCTCCAGCCCTGGGCTAGAGGGATTCGAAGAGGATGGTTTCACATCCCAGCATCTGTTGTTAGACTGGAAACGAGGTCAACAACAAATGTTCAACCCGGAGGGTGTCGAGACTGTCTTCTCGACACCCGGTCTAACAGACGGTGCCACAAGAAATGGAGACGGCATCGTTAAGTTGTATCCGGGTACACCTCAAATGGTAGCACCGGATACAGGACTGTTTAGGGGGGTACTAAGACCCCCAACTTTGAACTTGAGCGATTGGTCCCAAGTTATAACTAGCAGACGCCAGCTGGGTCCTATTATACCAGCAGGCTCGGCTAGCAACTTGGGTACCCCAATAGCACAGAGCCCTATGCAGCGTACCGCGACCCCCCCAGGAGCGATACCAGAGGGGGCAAACGGGGTAGCCCCACTTATGACATCGTCGGATCATGATAGCAACGATAGTAAAGCTGTAAAGGACCCAATGGTTCCTAAAGCAACCCCGAAGAATAGGCCTCAGGATGCCAAACCGAGGAGTTCGGAAAGGCACTACCTAGGCCTATCTTTGGACGAAGGCTTGTCTGACTCCATGTTCAACCCTGGAGGCAGCCGCAAGTCAATATACGGACGTCGAATAGGCCCTGGGTATAAAACTACTTCGGCCTATTTGAAAGCCAAGGAGCAGGTAGAGCTACAGGCTAAGAGGCAGCATGAACAATTCATGGCAGCCCAAACGAAAATAGAAGAGGAGACAAAGTCTCGGATCGGTAAACTCCGATCCGTTGAACAGGAGGCGATTCTAAAAGAATCAGACCTCAAATATCGCCTATCTTCTGTAGCCCACCGATTGGAGCGAAAGGAGAAAGACGAGAAGGAAAAGGAGAAAAGATTGGCTGAGCTGGAGCTCGAAGAAACCAATAAACTCAGAGCAATTGAAAAGGCTAGAGCCGAGGAGGTTGCTAAGGCCCGGGACGTAAACAGACTACAATCCGAGTTGCATGCCATGGAGGAAAAGTTAAAGAAACTTCAGCTCCGCAAGGCGGAGACGGAAGCCAAGTTGATCTCGGAACAGGCCGAGATCCGGAAAGAGACCAATGAATATCAGCGGTCTCAGAAGGAAAAGGGTGATAAGTATCGTCTATTAAAGGATACTTTTAAGCGGGAGGCAGTAGCCGCCCAGGAGGAGCGTAACAGAGCCGTCGCAGATAACGAGAAGATTCGATCCGAGATCTTATCAGAGAATGCACAGCTAAGAGAGGAGCAGTGAAATCTCACAACGGATGTAGCTACCCTCACATTAAATAAGTCTGCTATGGAGAGTTATTTACAAGAGCAAGAGCAGACGAACGCTCCTCCGGCGAGTAAAGATTTAAACCCGAACTCGACGTTTGTTAAACAGGGAGACCCAGTTTCCTGTTCGACACCTAAGCATCCGCAGTACAATCCTTTTGTCAATGACAATGCAACGCGGAATGTAGATCAAGGGGGAGTTTATATCAGAACCCAAGATAAGCACGGTCGAACTAGTAGAGTCCGGATAAGTGAGGTCCCTATAGTCCACAACTTAGACCCGGACTATGTACCTCGGGATGCTTCCGACAATAGCGCGGAAACTAGTGGATTCCACATACATGTGGATCAGACAGAAAATGTCGAATTGGGAGCTGGTAGTGACAGCAACCAACAAACTCCACCTAACGGTGGCAGTCAACCGAACCAGCCGTCTGATGGCGGTCACCAAGGTACCCAAGGGGGAGACAGTGCTACGGGTAATGCAGATAGCAATGGTACCTCGGGTACCGGCCCTAACCAAGGTGGTGGAGGCTATGCGAACTACAGTGGTACACAGTGGACGTATAGCCAACCGCCACCACCGCCTCCACCAGGCAATACAAGCTTCGGTGGAATGGGAGGCAATCGAACCTTGAACGAAACCAAGGCAATTGAATGGAGCAAACAACAATGCACTAGATTGATGTATGCCCATAATTCAGCCCGGAGGGTAGCCATGATTCCCAAGGAATACAACGGTACTCGGCCATGGAAAGATTGGTTTGAAGATTTCATCGATGTGATGAATTGTAATAGTTGGACCCCTTATGAGGCCAAGCCGCATCTGGTGAGATGCTTGAAAGGCGGGCCGGGTCGCATGGCAGTAGAGCAATGGCGGACCTGGTATGGTCTCGTAGGAAGTTTGGAGCAGTTAGTAGAATCTGCTAGTGGACTATTATGTAACATGGTCAAGGAGGATCCGATGGTCCGCTTTAAGAAACGCACACAAAAGCCTAACGAAGCTTTCAGAGCATACGGTATGGAACTCCATGCCCTGCTATGCAAGGCCAGGCCCGGTACTGAAAACCAGGACTGGTATATGGACGATTTGATCACACAATTCGTTAAGGGTCTGAGAGACCGAGACGAGCAAATTGCTGCTAGAGATGCCTGGAAAGAAGGCATAACATTACACAGTATATTCAATGGTATAGATATGGCCGTGAAGAAGCGAACCATGTTAGCTGGGGACATACCGAATGCCACGGGCTCAGCTCCCCTAGCATCGGTAGTTCAGCGGTCTGAGGTAGATAATACCTCGGATGATTTTGAACTAATTGAAATCGAGCAGGAGGACGGCACCTTTTGTTCGATGCAGCTTAGGAAAAATACTTCAGGTAGGAAGTACATTCTGCGGAAGGCGTTTAGTAAATCGAGGGATTCTAAACCGTCATCCGAGTTCAGGAGTGACCCGAAAGTTGGTGGGAAGGCAATTAAGTCTTCTGACAACGCTGATAAAGCGAAGGGTCAGTCTCCGGACATGACCAAACTTATGGAGGAGATGTGTAAGAAAATTACAGACGCCCTCCAAGCCAGCCGGCAAAGACCCAGAGTGGATCGCCGGACGGTCAAGTGTTTCAGGTGCCAACGCATGGGACACTACTCATCTGAATGTACCGCTGCTAAGCCTGTAATGGCTGCCTTCTATGAAGCTGAAGATAACGGTGAGGGCAAACAGAACGCTACGAGTTCCGCTGATGTGGAAAACTAGTGGGGGTTGTATCCACGGCATTGGGTATAACCCCGGGAGGGAACGAATGCCAAAATGCTACCGGGGGTAACCTGGTGGAAGATTTCGAATCAAATTCACCTGGAGGCCGGGTGGCTGTGGGTGCGCACCCCTGCACCTTGGCCGGGGCCAGGGACCCTAGTGCTCATGTGTACGGTGGTGAACATATAGAGGCAAGTGGCCGCACTGGGGGAGAGGAAGGATGGATCAAGGAGTTGATTCGAGTGTGTGGGACACGCCTTCCCCCAAGTCATCCCTGTCTGGAGTTTTTGAGAGGACTCGGATTGAATCTTGGTGATTCGGGAGACTTTCACCAGTTTACCAGCAACCCCTCTCCTTTAGGGGGGAGACGGTGGTATGTACCCATATCTGTGGAAGGCCGGGTAGGAGAATTCTTGGTGGATACTGGAGCCAGCCACTCCTGTGTGTCCAAAAGATTCTTCGACTCGGTGGCCGGCAGCCATGAGAACCTCAAAACGGGGGTAAATGCTTGCACAGCCGACGGAAGCAGTATGCATACTTTTGGTAGGACGTTTATGCCTATCCGTATAGGAGGCAAAGAATTCGTTCTTTCGCCAACTATAGCAGAGGTTAGTGATGACGGAATCCTCGGATTGGATTTTGCAAGCTTGTATGGGGCCGTCTTGGATCCCAGGGATGGTATGATGAGTATACGGAATCCGTATGGCTTGCATGTCCAGTGCGTATTGAGACAGGTGTCTTCGGTTGCATCAGTGATACACACGGTGAAGATCCCACCGGGTACCACTTGCGATGTCCTTTGTGGCGGATCGATGGCCCAGAGGAATGAAACTGGAGTCTATGAACCCGACACGGTATATTTATCAAGTATCGGGTTGGACTCGTGGATACATTAGTGGCCAATGCAGCTTGGTCTGTATTACCCATAACTAACCGAAGTGGTTCGGTGGTTTATTTGAAGCGAGGCGACAGTGTGGGTGTGATGAGTTCGGTTGAACACGTCGCCGAGGCCAGGTTCAATAAACCACTAAACCCTGTTAGTAAGCATCCATTGGATGAAGAATTTAAGAAACTGGTTGAACAATCAGATTTGCAGGATACGGAGGATAAGGAACACCTAGCGAAACTCCTACGGAGATATGAGAGTGCTTTCGGTAGGGAAGGAGGACCGGTAGGCAGATCCGATAAGGTGTTGCACACTATAGATGTGGGCGACGAGAAACCTTTTAAAATCCCATATCGCAGGCTTCCTCTTAAGAAGAAGCTAATTTGTGAACAGGAGATACAGAAGCAATTGGACCTAGGGGTCATCGTGCCGAGCTCGAGCCCCTGGTCCAGCCCTGTTTGTATGACCACTAAGAAAGACGGTACAATCCGCTTTTGCGTGGATTACCGAAAATTAAACGGTATAACAAAGAAGAACTCGTATCCTCTACCTAGGATAGACGAGACCTTGGATAGCTTGGGTGGGAACCAATGGTTCTGTACATTGGATTTACAATCCGGGTATTGGCAGATACCGATGCACCCTGATGACAAGGAGAAAACTGCGTTCTCTAGTCATATGGGACTATTAGAGTATAATGTCTTGCCCTTCGGATTGTGTAACGCCCCAGCTACATTCGAGGCCATGATGGAATCCTTGTTGAGCGACCTTTTGTGGAAAAAATGCTTGGTGTACTTGGACGATGTTGTCGTGTTCGGCAAGTCGTTTCAGGAATGCCATGCGAACCTGCAATTGGTACTCGACCGGATACTATCCAATGGTCTAAAACTTAAACCCAAGAAATGTAATCTATTTAAGAAAACAATTACATACCTAGGAAGGATCATCACCCCCAGCGGAGTGAGTGCAGATCCGGAGAAATTAGAAGCTGTAGAGAATTGGGAAAGACCCACGAGTGCTAAGGAGGTGAGATCATTCTTAGGATTTTGTTCCTACTACCGTGATTTCATACCGAATTACTCTTGTGTCAGTTTTCCAATGCAGCTTAGCTCACTGGACCCTGGGTAGGGCACGGGACCCATTCCCATGGACCAGCGAGCAAGAAGAATCTTTTAATAAAATAAAAGATTTGTTTAGAAACACACCCGTATTGAAATATCCCACTCCCGAGGGACATTTCATATTAGACACCGACGCGAGCAATGATGCAATCGGGGCGGCTCTCTCTCAGGTCCAGGACGGGGTCGAAGTCCCAATAGCATTCGCTAGCAACACGCTAAGCAAGACGCAGCGTAATTATTGTACCACTAAAGGGGAACTCCTCGCGGTAGTGGTGTATACGAAGAAGTTCAAGCATTTCCTTTGGGGAAGTGACTTTACTTTACGAACCGACCATTCGTCTCTTAGGTGGCTCCTTAACTTTAAGGATGCCGTGGGGATGATTGGACGATGGTTAGCTCATCTATCCGAGTTCGGATTAGAGCACAAACAAATAGAGCACCGGCTCGGTGCTAAACATATCAATGCGGATGCCTTGTCGAGGCGACCCGTCCGAAAGTGCCAGAATGCCACTTGTGAAGACTGCGGGGCCCACAATGCTGTGGTAGCTGGGTTGGTATTTAATTATACCACCCCCGTATCCCCTGGGAGGAGGCTATATGTAGCTATCTCGATTGGTCCTCGGAGACCATCAAGAAGTTCCAACAGTCGGACCCCACCACTGCGCGCATAATGGAATACCTACGGACAGGTATTAAACCGGCGAGGCCGCTGGTATCCCTAGAAGATAGGGAAGCAAGGCGATTGCTAGCTCAATAGACCGAGTTGGAGATCCGAGACGGCATACTGTGCAGGTGGAAGACTACTCCCAACAACGGTAGGCTGTTACAAATAGTGATTCCTACCCCGATGAGGAGGGATATCATGTATTATTGCCATGGCCACCAAACTAGTGGCCATTTCGGTAAGAAGAGGTCGATAGAGCGTCTACAAAGACGTTACTACTGGCCCGGAATGAGAGGCGACCTACTTCGGTGGATCGCCACTTGCCCGGATTGTTGTACAAACAAGCCGGGACCCGGCCTGGGAAAGCAACCCTTATCCCAGGAATTGTTTGGTGTCAGGTTCGCTCGAGTAGCGATAGACATCATCAGCGGGATCAAAACGACGCCCCGAGACAACACTTGCATGATGGTCGTAACCGACTATTACACCAAGTACACTCAGGTGTTCCCTCTTCCTAATCACAAAGCCGCCACATGCGCTGAGGCGTTTGTAAAAGGCTGGGTGCTTCATTTGGGTGTCCCCCTTATGATGCACAGTGACCAAGGGAGAGAGTTCGAGTCAGAGCTGAGGCAGGAAATGTGTCACTACCTAGCCATTTGCAAGACCCGAACCAACCCATACCGGCCACAGTCGGATGGACAGGTAGAACGGTTCAACAGAACCCTGATACAAGTGCTAAAGCCCCTGGTTAATACCCACCAGGACGACTGGGATGAACAGTGCGAGTTTGTAGTACACGCCTACAACAACACTGTCCATTCATCTACTAATTGTACTCCAAACATGCTAGTGTTCGGCGAGGACATCATAATGCCCGCCGACTTAGTGTATGGAGTGGTTAGGGTAGACCCGGAGGCGCCCTGCACCGTGTTGTTTGTAGAGTCGTTAAGGGATAGATTCAAACAGGCATACGAGGCCGTTCGGAAAGAACTGCTGAAGAGTGCGAAATGGCAAAAGGTGGGTTATGACACCAATGCCAAAAGAATTTGTTTTAATGTTGGGGACAAAGTACTAAGGTACTACGAGCCGCTGGAACGGTTAAACACCTTGGGAAGGTCCATTTAAAATTATTCCCATCATCTCCGAGTCCACGGTGATGATGGAGGATTGCCTAACTGGTAGGAAATGGAAGACAAATGTCGGAAAACTTCGGCCCTGGAAGGGACACGAGGAGGCGGAGAGGGAGTTCGGTTACCATCCACCTGAGTCTGCGCCTAGCAAACCTAACGTGGTGGTACCCGTGAAACGCCCTAGGGGCCGGCCGAGGAAAATGCCGGAAGATGAGAGAATAGTCAAAAGAAAGACGAAGGCCAGGAAACGGCCTAATCATAAGAAAAGGAAGAATGTCTCGCTGAGTGAAGGCGTTACGTATGGGAAAGGTCTCGCCGTGGCTAAGCGGGACCCAGAGAAGGCCGTACGTAAAGCCGGGAAGAATAAAATGCTAACCGAAGGCGTTAGACGCAGTCCCCGGTTGAGGTCTGCTGTAACCTAACTCAGTACACAACGAGCTGCTGCGTGTTGTCCGCCGTAGGCGAATAACATACGTTCCACGGCTAGGGATGCCGAACGCGCCCTCCCCGGGTAGCTGTATCCCGTGAGCGGCGGACGGATTAACCTGTACATTCGCTTTAAAGCGTTGTATAAACCGCCAGGCTCCAGATGATAGCACTTGGGTAGTAGGCCGCGTCTCGCATCTCAAGTCGAAGGTTAGTTCGGATCTAGTCCCCTAGGTGGCGCCGCGGGTGCGGCGGGAAAGCGCAGAACTAGGTCACCGGATAGCCCTTGCGGGATCTCGCGAGACGAGAGGTCTGACGCATATTGTTCATAACTAGAGCGGACTCGTGGCGGTAAGACGCCACCCGTTTTGCTCCGGTTATTGTTGGCGTTTAGCAGCCGGTAGCTGTTGGGTTAGCTTGCCTATACCTGTCCCCTTTTGTTGGACGAATCCTTCGGGAGGAGTCCAACACATTTGCCAATTTTTAATAATTGGAAGTCGCCCTCAGTGCCATGGCACAGGGGACAATTGACGCCGCGCGTCAAACCGCCAACGTCCAGTTGGAGGCAGGCGAGGACCCGACGGTCTCGTCTCGGGTTGAGGAGAGTATGGACTCCTCAACGGCGGTCCCTGCAAGGGGATCCGAAGCCGAAGAGGCAGCCCTCACACTCTCTGCTATGGCCGACGTAACGGACAGAGAGAGGATGCCACCTCCACCACCACCACGCCCGGAGTCCACGCCTACTGCAACGGCTTCGGGTGGCAGTCTTGATGTCCTGGACATTCCGCTGTATCCTCCGGGATTCAGAACGCGCATCGAGCGCATGGCCCACGTTGATGCGGCCGCTGGTGTCGTGTACACCTCCTGGGGGACCTACATCCCCATGCATCCCTCCATGTTCGGATGCGGTCCGCTTGCGGAGACACCCGGCGTGCCTGATGCCATACGAGATGACTTCAAGACTCTGGTCATGGACTCGTGCACTGACGAGTTGGCTGAAAGTATGCCAGTTTCTTGGCTCTGAAACTACCAACGGTTGGCAGAGAAGATGGCGGTCAACGAAGGCCGTGCAGCTAAGAGAGTCTGAATCCGACATGGATACAGACTCCACCGTCACACAGTCGTCGGTGGAATCCGGACGGGTCAAGCGATTGAGCCGTAAGCCAGCACCAAAGGGTCCTCTCACCGAGAGTGACCTGGAGTTGGAAGACGTCCGGATCGCCATCGAGAGGTCCACGACCGAGCAGGAGCCGGGCGCCAACATACCGGAGGCGGCTGGTGAGATCTCGGAAGAGGACATCTCACGGCAACAGGCTGCTGTTGAAGCCAAGCGAGCTGAGCTGGCTAAACAGCAGAAGGAGCTTACCGCTGCTCGTCGGGCCCACCGGAAACAGCAGGCCCAAAGTAAGGCGAAGGCCGCCTCCGACTCTGACTCCCCGGTCAGAGGACAAGGATCCACGTCAGTCGGATTCTAGTCCCGAGGTGGCGGCGAAGCCACCCAAGGTCGTGCGTCGGAAAAAGAAGAACGGAGCGAAAGCGTCTCCGGCGGAGCCCACGCCCCCCACCAAGCCGAGGGGTAAGGGCGACCCGAAGACGCCCGCCTCCAAAACCCCAACAACCACAGTAGCCACCCCGGTTACTGCAGCGTCCTCTGCTATCACCAGCGGGACGAGCGCCAAATCCTCTACCAAGGCTTCAACTGGTACTACTACCACCAGCCGAGCTAGCCGTAAAGGGGAGGGCATCTACATGGACAGTGAGGGAAGCACAAGCAACCCAGAGCTGCCCGAGTCAGCCAAATCTGATTTGGAGTCTGTGATGACGTGGGAAGAAATGACCTTCGGGTAATAAGGATCAGCCTAGACCAGCCAACCCAGCTGATCGTCGCCTGTCGGGACAACCAGTCTTGGCTCTGGATATGCCTGGCAACCAGACCCGTAGGGTGGTTAGCCAGGCGGCCACTCCAGCCACACCAGCACCAACTGCACCCGAGCAGCCACCCCCGAGTGAAGCCACTGGCAGTCCGGATGACTGGAGCACATTCTTTAGTGCCCCATCCGGATACGGATCTTGGTGGGCCGGTGAGGGGTCATCCGGCAAGCGCCCCACGTATAGTGACTACGCGGCGAAGTTCCCTGCAATGGGACCAGCGGGACCCGAATCTCAGGTCCTAACCTCCTTGGGTCGGTCTAAACCCCGGGGTAGGGGCCGCGGTGGCATGGAGTCCACCCGAGCTCCCCCGGGCGGCGGCCGAGGCCGGGGAGGTGCAACAGTTGAGGGTCCCTCGGTCCCTCCAGCAGGCGCTTCGCCTGTCACTGTGGAGGCCGCCACGCCCCCACCGGTTATAGTTCCACCAATGGCCCCTCGGGTGCCCGTTATGGAACTTATCGCAGGTACGCTGTCAGGTCTTCAGGATCCGAACACGTTTGTCGATCATCGCGACATTCAAACGGCGACGATCCAGAATGACCTGATGGCGGAATGGCAGGCATTGCATCGCCAGAAGTCAGTCGACTACTGGCGTACAATGACTGAAGCCACCTTCAACCTGGTCTACGAGGTCCAGAAGAGGGAGGAAGAGAAGATTCAGGCGCAGGAGAGGAAGAATGTCGAGGAGGCAATCCAATCCTGCTGGCGCCAGCAGTTGGAAGCTGAAAAGCTTAAGGAGTTCCACCGCGCTGAGAACGCCGGGTACATCCATAAGTACAAGGAGGCCGACCTCAAGTTCTTCCTCGCGTTCGGGAAGCACCTGGACGAGTGGGACGGCTCTGCGTCGTCCCTGTCCCTCGCTCCGGCTGCTCCACCCGTACCCGAGGCGGTTGACAGTCCGTCCGCGGGGATGGGCGCGCTGAGCTTGGGAAGCGAGTCGCTCAGCGAAACCTCAATGCTGCTCTCTGTGAGCAGTTGCAGCAGCTCGGCTCCAGCTGCCCCAGCGGAGTCGGCTGAGAAGATGGACACTGATCCGGAGGATCTTTAAGTGTCCATCTGAAGGAGTCTGTGGTACCCGAGGGTAAAGGCATTTACCATGCCAGAGGTACTTATCCTTATACTGGACTCGCCGATCTGGAACCAAACCTGCAGCGAAGGTGGACGCTACCCGAAACACAAAGAGGACTACCACACCAAACCGGGGCTCCATCTTCCCATCTTCATCAGGGCACATCATAACAGCAACGTGGCTTGCCACCACACATATGTCGCCGGGTGGAGCTGCAGACACCAGTTGTTCCAGATTCGCCGGAAGTTCGGTATTTTGTAAGGGCAATCCTACTACCCTGGTAAGACGTCTATTATTATCAGTATTAAAATTTTGTGTAAAGCTATTTTTATATAATATTTATATTTTTGTAATCAAACTAAACAAAATTTTTTTCGGGTTGTTAGCCCATCTCGGGTCGATTACTGCCATTGTATAATAATGCTAATACCATATCACCACATGTCTATCGTGTTTTTATCACGTCTTCAAACTATAATAACACTGTAACATCGTTACCATTTATCACCTTAGGTCGATGGTGCATAAGGCGCCACTTCCTAATTGTTATTATTAGTTACTTCGGGTTATATGCGACGATGCCTTATTATGTACATATTATTTATAATGCCTCTTTAATGTTGTATAATCTATACGAACACTTGTGTATAGACTTACCTATGTAAATATAACTTATTATTGTATAAAGGTAACAATAGGTATTTGTTAAATACACCCAACCCTAGGTATAGTCTAGTGGGGGTGGTGTAGGGGCCGGCATCGCTGTATATATATTAGTGCGGTTCATCCGAGAGATGTGTTCGTGTGGTGCTCGTTCCTTCTATGCCAACTAGGTGTCGCTTTGCGATACCCGGCTGGTACAAGAGGGGGCAGCACCATGCCTCGCGTCCAGCTTCTACTAAGAAGCCGGACGAGCCGCAGAAGGGGACTGGACGTAGTCCAGTCAAGACGTGTAACCATAAACAGCTGAAAGGTTAATAAAGTCCTGAGAGGTAGGGGTATCCGGGGCTTTGCCCAACCCGAACTACTCGTGTTGTGTTGGTATCTTTAGTGATAAGCGAGCCAACGAGCCACCCAACATATAAGTCGATACGAACCATTACACACTGTTCACCATGGACATCAATACGCCAAACTTCAAAACAAAAACTCTCATTTATGTTCAAGGGTGAAAACAACACAGAGGGAACTTTAGTAGGAGTAGCTGTTGCTGTTAGCCCCGCTGTGGGTTCCCACAAACTATTGTTCCAAACTAGAAGACGGATAACTCTAGCAGATCAAACTGGGATGATCATAGTTTATGTTAATGGAAAAAATCCCGTACAAGAATTCACCACTGAAATTGGAGATATACTTCAAATTTCCAACTGCGCTGTGAACAATAAAAAGATCCACACATACGCACAAAACCAACATTATAAGGTAAGAATTATTCAGATATGTTATTCGCATTAGTATCATAGCACAGAAAAAGTGTTTTCATTTTCTAGTTTTTCACATGTCTCCCAAAAACAACATTGAAAACAAGGCTACAGACAGTAACAGTGTTTATGTATCATGTACACCAGTACAACTACAGCAAGAACAAACACAAAGTGTACATTTCCTTCTTTTAGAGCGTGACAAACAATATACAAGTTGTAATATTCATCTCGACTGCTACACATCTATAACTACGTTGAAGAAAAGATTTGTATCAACACAGACATATATATATATATCAAAATGCAGACCAAAAAAGACGAACAAGTGGATGATTTCACTATTCCACCATGGACTTTTACCCAGTTTAATCATTGGCTACAAATGCCTTCTTCTCAAGGATCCCATAGACATGTTTGTGTGGAATATAACATCAAAAGTAGAAACTCCAAAGTATCAATTCACTCTCATGATTCTTTTATCAGGAACTACTTATGGAGGACGGTGTAGTATATCTGTAAGACAATGCCTTCAGATTCATTATGTAAACTGGATGTCTGAAATAAAAAAAATGCTTACATTACCAATATGTATGCTAGACTTGAAGTCTTAATGCGAGAAGAGTGTTGCCTCCTTCTCTCAAAAAAAGAAAAAGTTAAATTCACTCCAGAAACAACGTCTCAAACAGACTTGCTCAAATACAAGTCACCACCCTTAAATGATCCCATGTTCAAATCTCCACAATCATGTTTGTTTATGGGCCATGCAGGATGAACATTGATGATTTTATATTTAGTAGAAACCCTCGGTTCACCTTATGGTGCAGACTGGAGACTGTTTGATATAGTAGCTACAGCAGACACTTCAGTCAATGGTGGTTCTTTAATGCTACGAGTAAAAATCTGTGTTTCATTGACAGGATGTGAAGACAACATTCTCAGTTCTAAACAATATCAAAGACTCAAAAAAAAACTTGAAATACACCTGGCTAAAGATCACAAAATGGTTCTCCCTTTCTTCAATGACTATTGAAAAATCAAAATACATGGAGAACGATTTCTGATTCATATTTTGTCAGGTAAACTACAGAGAACAATTTTAAATTTTATTTATATTTTCCACTATGAAATGACAAAAAGTAATTGCTGTCACAAAAAATATTTCATTTTTAAAAACAGAAACTATAATGTTAACTCTTTGATTTCTATAAATATATCACAAATATACACAACAATATTCTAGATAATGTTATACATTTGATCTTCATCTTTAATTCTGAAATCAAAGATATAAAAAAAATATTTTATAAAAAAAATATTTTATATGTTCTAATTGTTCTATTTCAGAGGAGGCAAAGTACCAGTGAGCGATAATTCAAAGGAAATAGCACAGACTATGTTGCAGAAACCAATTCACCCATATATTAGTATCAACACCATCCTCAAAAACTATTATGAAAAAGGAACTCTTGTCAGCTACCAAGGAATTTTTATAAAGGTAATTAAAAATTTGAAAAAATTATATGTCATCCTATCGTTCTACTTTCTATCATATCATAAAACAAAAATTATAAATTTTTATTTTTTTTTTACCATTATCTAATACTTTAAGTCCATATTACACATGAATTGTGCCTTATACACTAGAGATTACAGAACATTACTACTCACTGTAGAATGCTTACTGTTTCTGACAATAACACAAAACTTAAAACATTAACAATATGAAATAGTTACTAATAATAACAATTTTCTTCTGTTAGGTGGGCAAAATCCAAGAAGCACCTGCATCGAAAACTGTCAATGTGCAAAGCAAAAAACTTCTCAGGAAAGGTAGATATAAAGCATTTCATACCTATGTTTAATATAAAAAATGTGAGATACACTCAGATACACTTTATGTTTTAGAATGTACAACATTTAAATGCTACTGCAATTGTGTCAGTAAATATTCCACATATATCTTGTCAAAATTATTCTGATATGTTCAGTCTCTCAATATTTGCACTATTTTGTTATACAGCAAAGGCAAATAAAGTTGAAAAACAAAATTGTTAAACTAAATCTCTATGGAATAATGATACAAATCATTGTCAATGTTATAGTTTTAATTTTTTCAACAGACACTGAAATCTCGATGAGCAATCAAAAAGGAAAATAGTTGTCATATTATGGGACACAACTGCTTTGCTGAAGGTGGATGTAGGATCAGGAGGTCTTATCCACGACTCACCTATTTACACACACACAAACACTGGAATGAAGACTTTAAACGTCTACAAAAATGACAATTGCATTGTACATAACTAATTGATAAAGTATAGATCAGTATGCTTTGAAAAAACAATAACAAATTTCAATATCAAATTCAAATTGAACAATATCAACAGTAAGAAAATATCAAAGACACAAAATTTTGATTGAATGGTAGTATCAATACTATTTTCCAACTATATTATTTGTCATGAATACTTTATCAAAATCAATACATAAAAAATAATATCAATCTTAATTTATATTTCTCCTTTTTCCTTATAGATCTCTCCACCTACACTGAAAGTTGAACTTGGTATAGTTCATTCCGTTGAAACAACTGACGTTCCTGGGTTTCTACTTCTCACAATGGACATTGACAAAATTTCACACAAACGGATAATAAGCCATGATGTCTTTGTTGAAACTTTAGATGACAATCTGAAACTAGTAGATCCAACAGAATAACAAGGACTCTGTCCAATGGAAGTTAAATGAATGTCATATGGTGGAGATATACACAAATTACTTGTACATTCTATCACATACATTACAGCTTCAGATCCACTTGATTTTTAAGAAATGGCATATGAACATTCAAAGCATAGCAAAGAATCAAGTGACTTTGAAAAAATATTGCTAGAAGAGTTTGGAAATAATGTTGACCCGTTTGATGATTCACCGACTTCATCACCAACTAAACAACCAACAGTATCCATTTCAAATCCCACAAAACCCCAACCATCTACTTCGTCCATGCCCAAACACCCAACAACAACACAGTTTCCTCATAAAGACAAATCAGATACATCACAAAAAGAATCTGAAGGAATACAAGTTCAAGTTTCGACAATGCTAGGGAAAAAAATGAAGGAATACAAGTTCACAACAAACAATCTCAAAGGACAATTGAACAGCAAACACTAAACAGAGAACCAGAACCATCCACATCGTCAGTTCTCACTCCACCTCAAACACCACTATAAAAAACACAAGAAAGTGTTCAAGAAACACTTTCAAACTACACTAAAATTTACCATGAGAAAACTTCACTTCTCAACTTGGAAAGTCTTTCTCAGTTAATGATGGAAGATGCCAATGACGATGAACATACAAGCAGAAATACTCGACCAAGTGAAAAAACAAAGGCAGCTTTGCCTAGCAAAGTGGAAAAAAAAAATACTCATGGTAAAGCAAAACCAGAAAAACGCATCAATCCAAACACAGGAGATGAAACTCATGTCCAAAAACAGTTGAAATTTAATGATGACAAATAAGATCAGAAAAACATTGCTCTGGAAAATCAATGTCCATATAAGAAATTACATTTATAATGTAACATGACCATTGAGAACAATTGTTTGCCAAGTTTGACAGAAGGCAAATACAACATTCACCAACAACACAAAACAAATATGGACAACTCTGTAAAAACACATTATATGTTATTTTTTATGTTCATTATTGATGTTCCTTTCTGACACAACTAAACATTTCAAGACAAATTGGACAAACACCCATTTTCCACTTTCTACGACCTTCTTTATATTTCTATGAATCATTACAGTACAAAGTACTATAAACAATTTGGTTGCAATAATTAACATTCTTTAACTTATAATACTATCTTCGGGTGGACTACTTTCAACTGTCACATATTAACAAGGTTTCACAAATTGTTACGTTACTTCTTCTAATATAATATCATGCATTTATAGAGTGCAACATTGCTTGTACTTTTAATTTGAACTTTACATATACTACTTGCATTATATTCTGATTCAACTGTGATCTTTTATGAATAATTAATATATTAGCTTCCTTTTAGAACTTTTACTCATACAGCGTTGACAAAAATGATGATTTGTAAATCATTTTTAGTTTGCTAATAAAACATTACACATTACAAGTTGTTTTGTACTAATTTATGCTAACAAACTTATATATACATCATGAAGAACATACAAAACCAAATGTTATACCTTCCCTGAGCTACCTGTGCTTAACAGCACAACGTTCAATTTTTTTTATATATCTTTGGGGGATTTTTCTGCTCATTTAGGGTCAATGTTGGCCTATTTTGAGGCCCTGGAGGCTAGAATATAAATTTCCCACCCCAAAAACCTACTGTAGTACCCCATGTATAAGGCGCGCCTTCTATGCGGGGATTTAGTTCTTCCTGGATTCAGAAAGGGGACACTAAGAGTTTTTAAATGATATCTTACACTTCCTGTTAATCATAATAACAAGATAAGAGTTCAGGAGGATCTGTAGGGCTCAAGGTACACATACCTTTTAGAATTTTGAAAATCCACTGAAAAGAACTGATTATGTAATTTTATTCTGGGCAAATCCACAAACTCCTGGTGCGTCTTATAAGAAGGGTCGCCTTATATGCTGGGTACTACGGTATATGTAACATCAAGAACTCATCAAGCCTGATGATATTAGCAAAAAATATAAAACAATCAAAAATCTAAGTACAGGGGCCAACGGAAGTGCCAAAAATAGGATATATGCTCTGTTTCTATGGTTTTTGACCTAAAGTAATCGAAATTGGAGCTAATTTCACAGTGGCATATATAGGTGATCAGCGCCTCCCCAACCTACACCTCGCCATGAATATGACCTTAGCTGTCGAAATGGCGTTAAACCTCTATTACTCACTCTCACTCCCAACCTACAGACAAGATACCCTCATTTCTCAAGGTCCCTATTGCAAATTACTGGTACTTGAACATTTCTTTATTTATGCAATATTCAGAGATGTCAGTTGGGTGATGGTCCAACCTCTGAAAATTTAAGGACATTGAAGACACATGAAAGGCTTTCTCAAACTATAAAACTGCACCAAAGTCTAAATTTGAGGGGTCTTGAACCTCTGAAAATGGATGAAGGTCTGACATCTCTGAATATTATAGATTTACAAAAAGAAAACTATTATAGTCTTAGATAATGTTGCAAACTTTTATTGATCGTGGATGCTGCTTCAGTTACTGAGCATGTATACACTAATAATTGATATACCACCAGCTTTGGTGGATCAAGTTGGACATAATCAATGTGTTTCATTAATAACAATGCCCATATTCCCATTGTTGGACAAGCTGCAGAGTATTAACTGCTTCTAATTGTGCAATATTTTCTTTATTACATGTAGAGTATCATAAGTAGTCTTCACTTTGAGGCACTTCTGCAACAATATGATAAAACTATAATTTGAAATATGTGCATGATTTATGACTCTGGACCTGACCCCTATATATTTAAGCACTTATTCTGGTTTCAAATAATGCTAACATAATATGCATCAGTCTAGATATAAATTTATACAAGTCTTTCCACGAATGAGATTATTCTGGCAGTGACCCATCCCAACGACGTGGTCAGTAACATTAAACTTACCATTCTCATTATTCTCATATTAAATATCAATGACACCTTCATGTTGTGGAATGGCTGCATCATTTTGTGGCATTTAGCACATGACAAAGAGACAGTCTGATTGTACTTAACATGAATGTGATACCAGATAAGATGACCCATGTGGGGAGTGTAACTTGAAGAAAAGACCTGACAATAATTTAGATGAGTGGCGATGAGTATGGTGTAGGGAGGTCTACTTTGTGTTCTCTTGTTGCTCGAAGGCGGGATACTTGGCGAGAATCTCTTCCCACGTTCTCCGTCCGGCAGCCATGTCTGCTATGATCTGAGGCAATTCACTCAGCTGGAGAAAAAAAATATGTATATATTTAGTATTATTAGATGATATATAGACAAAGGTTCACGAGTAGTGGGTCTGACTGAGGGTTATCTCATGAGGCGAATCCGAGTGAGATAACCCTCAGTCAGACTCACTACTCGTGAACCTTTGTATTTCATTCATGTTATCTGAGTCAGAAATGTTCAAAACTTTTTTGAAATTGCATAAAAAGATAAATATTTAGATGTTTTATGGTCATTTTTGGTGGTTTAAGTGGCCATGAGATACGGGGTTGGGTTATCTCACCGGGGGTGTGAGATACCGAGCTGCAATGTTAAGCCTATGGGCTCTCAGTATCTCGGGGATATCAACATGAAATAAAACCTTTAGATCTAGGTTTTATACTAATATATGTAATCTTTATACACGCCCACTGTAAATCTAAATAAACTCCAATGTCCCTATTGTGAAATATTGTAATATGTAGAAGAGAGGGTCTTGTTCTATTGACCTTTATTGAACAGGCTATAAAGAATATAGACCTGAATATAAGAAAAATATCATTTAGGCTTACCTCTGCTCGGATCTGTTTCATAGTCTCCCGCTCACGTAGTGTAGCCGTGTGTGGCTCTTTGAGTGTGTCAAAGTCAACTGTGATACCGTAGGGGATAGCGATCTGGTCAGTACGAGCATAACGACGACCGATTGAGCCACTAGTTGCATCTACTTTGTGTGAGACATCAGCCTTTGTCAGGGCAGAGGCTGTAAGACAAAGAAACAACGCACATGTAGTAGCACTTCGAATTGTTAAATTGCTAAATGTTTATTAGGAAATGTACCACGAAGACTTATGTTAAAAATACCAGAGTGTCTTCAAACATGGCATTAACCTTATAAGACTTACCCACTTTCTGCACTAATGTCTCCATGAACAGAGTATATGTTTTATACGTCATAGATAAATAAATCCATTAAGCCTCAAGGCTATGAACATCTAAATCAGTCATATAATATTTTACATTTACAATAGAGTTGATAAAAGTAGACAACTTACACAGCTGTTCCACGAAGGGTTTGAACTCAGGGTTGTTGCTAAGTGGCAGCACTGAGCACTTGTATGGGGCTATCACAGGGGGGAGGGCGATGTACTGTAAGACAGAGAGCACAACATGTTTATGCTTAAGCTTTGTCCTTTATTCCATGCTGGATCATTATTTATCCCATATTAGTACTAAAACATGCTATGAAACCAGTCCTAAAACTCTTCAGTTTCACTCAGTAAGTCATCTGTCATCGCTGCAGACCACTCTTACTTACAGGGCCTTGGCCAACAGCCTTCTCTCAATGGCACAGTCTTACACCTTCATCTATTTATTCCACTATTCCCATATCTTGACACAGTCATACACCATATATTTATTGCCCCACTATTCCCAATTCTTGGCACCATCATACACCTTCATCTTTTTATTTGACTATAATCTATTCCCTTTTCTTGACACTGGCATACACCTTCATATATTTATTTCACTATTCCCATCCTTGGCACCATCATACACCTTCATCTATTTATTCCACTATTCACATCCTTGGAACCATCATACACCTTCATCTATTTATTCCACTATTCCCATCCTTGGCACCATCATACACCTTCATCTATTCATTCCACTATTCCCATCCTTGGAACCATCATACACCTTCATCTATTCATTCCACTATTCACATCCATGGCACCATCATACACCTTCATCTATTCATTCCACTATTCACATCCATGGCACCATCATACACCTTCATCTATTCATTCCACTATTCACATCCTTGGCACCATCATACACCTTCATCTATTCATTCCACTATTCACATCCATGGCACCATCATACACCTTCATCTATTCATTCCACTATTCACATCCATGGCACCATCATACACCTTCATCTATTCATTCCACTATTCACATCCATGGCACCATCATACACCTTCATCTATTTTTTCCACTATTCACATCCTTGGCACCATCATACACCTTCATCTATTCATTCCACTATTCACATTTCTTAGCAGGATGCATATGAATGCAACATTGGTGAGTAACTACTTGATTGATACAGACCAATAGTACATCATCCTACAAAGATGCTCCACTCACCGTTCTTTGCTCATCGCCTTCTCTGATCTTGAAGTTATGCTCAAAGATAGAGTACATGACTCGGCCAACACCAAACGATGGCTCAATCACACCAGGCACTATCTCTTCAACTGTAATTCAAAAGGTATTTTGTTTAACATATGATAAAAGAGAAATGAGTATAAGGTGCGAATACACATATAGGGAATCCCATACGATGCACCAGGGGCTTGATTTGGAGGCAATGTCAGTAAGTAATTAATCCTTTGCCTACCGGGGTATAGGACGTTGCATATGACATAACGGCCATACTCTGGACATGAAATGCACCCCCACAGCCGGCCATTTTTGAAAATAATGCATTATGTCTACTATAGCACTACAGTACATAATCATAGCAATGCGGGCTTATAAAAAAAAACACCTAGAATATGATTATTACCTATATTCTTTATGTCTTGTCAAAATTTGTACTTCATATCATCATTATTTCACCATCAAAACTTAAAAAACAACAAAGAAAATGATAAATAGTGCATTAATGCACTATCTGTGATTCCCATGGTAGTGCATTAATGCATTATCAGCACTACTGGCGGTAGTGCATTAATGCAAAGGGTTAAAATAGATGCTCGCCTATGTTGGCATTGGGGTACTAATAACTACCTATCACAAGCTTAAGCTAATGCAAAGTATGAAATAGTACATGTAATTCCATGGGTCCAATTTTAATGGAAGTAGTATCAGTGGGTAGCATCTGCTTTAAGTTCAGGGATGTGATTTCTCCTAGAGCATTTCCTACACTTTTTGGACAAAAAGGTTACCCATGTGATTTTCCCAGATCCAATGAGAAAATTTTACAGCATTTAGGAGGGGGGGGGTGACTTTAATATTTTTAGACTATCAAGTACAAATCAAGCCACTGCAATTTTCTCTGATCTAGTTTCCTACAAACTGGTCAAAATGAAATCACATCCCTGAAGTTGGAGCTTGGACAAGTTATAATTTGAATTTGATTTCTCACCGTGCATTTTCTTCTTGTAACGCTTAACTTGAACCATGTCGGGTGTGATTGCAAACTCCTTGTTTTCTGCTGACAATGTGTATGACCTGTCAACAAACATTATATTGCCTAATCCTCGACACTGTTATAAGTACTGATGTGTACGACTAGAGATAATTTCAGAAAGTCTATGCATACTCGAATGATAGGACGTTGGAGACTTAATGCATCATACCTCTGCCCTTTTTGACCAAGATGACAAACCATTACTTCTTCCCACTGACTGTTACTTGGTGTGGCGAGGGTTAAAGTATAACTACCAGTGCATGTATTTAATCACTTCCAAGCAGAATAGACCCAGTACTTACCCGGCACCATTAAGGGCAGCCTCAACCTTTGCGATGTCTTCTGCTTGCATGGCGGCCAGCGCATCCATGACAATCTTTGCATCTCTCTTAAATTGTTTACCCATGATACCCTTGTTGGGGGCGAGTTCTGTTACATCGATTTCTACGTAATCAACGTTAAGGACTTCTCATCCATATTGTGGCATACATTTTCCCCTTCCTTTATATTCATTTCTGCTAAGGCCTAAAAAAAATTGTTGTGTTCAGATAATGCCACCTACCCTACTTTTTTGCCCTACCCCTTGATATACGCCTTTTGGGAAAAACTTGGTATCTATTGAGATTTAAATTTTTTATGATCATGGCCGTAGGCGCTAAAATTTCAGCCGGAATTGAAAAAAATTCTCCAAAATAAAAAAATGGCCCTACATACCTTAATTGTTTTCGGCCCCATTACCTCAACACATCTTTTTTCAGGCCTAATTTGTTCAAATGTTCATACAGTTCAGGTTAACTGAATATTAGTCACTAGCTTACTGTACAATTTATGGCCTCTTTCATTCATGAATATACATAATTTTCATACCGTTTATGCGAGTATGTCTACATTTTGTATCAATATTTGCATGTTAAAAGGATATAGGTTCTGGGAGTTTCTTCTCTGCTACCAGTTTGACACCAGTAGCTTTTGTATGTTGACTGAGATCGTAACAGGAACGATCTGCACAGCCCACGCACTCCACCCAACCCTAGAAAATGGAAAGATCTTATTAAGACAATGGATTTTAAAAGAACAAAAGATCTCATATTTACACAACTATCTTGATTAAGGAGAAAAGAATACTGCTGAACATTATTTTTATCTTAGCAAACCATACTGAATGCCCAGGGGGGATGGGAATTCAACATTTCTCAATAAGACAATTATAGCCATCTATTCCACAAAGTATTTTAGATTTTTAAGGACAGTCTAAATTTTCATTTTGCATGGATTTTAAAACTTACATAAGATGTTTTGCATTCTGCATCCCAGCAGTCACAGGCGTAGTGAGCCATTTCGTTGTTCATGTGCTGTCTGAAGCGCAACCGCTTGGGGTCGACACCGACCTTTGTCATAAACTGGTAGATACGGCCCATGAAGTACCCGAGGGACTCGTTGTTTATCAATTTCTGCAGAATACAAAGATGAAGGTTTAGTGAGACAAGAATACATTCCAAGTGTACGACAGCAATGGTTGGAGGTACAATTTGTGCAATGTCAAAGCAAGGAGCATAAAGTGTACCTTCAGAGTCATGGTCAGAGCAAGTTCATATTTGACGTATTATAGAGACATTTCAATAAATTCTGGGTAGGAATACTGGTAAGCTGAGATTACTTTTGGACATAACTTACCTGTTCTACAGCATCACCCAACCTCCAGACTTTTGGTAGTTCACCGTTCATCTGGTTACACGCTGAGTATAACGTCAACTCTACATCAGCAATACTGGCAAACTTTGGATGTGACTTATCAGCAGGGTCCATGAAGTGTTCAATTTCTGCCATGGGGAACTCCCTAGAAATTCAAAAAGAAAGTATTACTTCAGGAACAGGAAGAGCACTTCTCTGTAGGAAGTGGGTTTTGTATTCAAAATGAAAAAGATATTGGTGAAGTTATCAAACCGATGAACTTACCTGACTCGGATGAGGCCAGAGCGAGGTGAAATCTCATTTCTGAACGAGTTACCTATCTGTGCTGCAGCGAAGGGCAGTTTGCCCTGGTTGAATTCTAGAAGACGCTTAAAGTTCACAAATATGCCCTGAGCTGTCTCTGGCCGTAGGAACCTAGAGAGGACAGGATATGAAAATAAAACGAAATGTCAGAAAAATACATGTACTTCGGATTAAAAAATTGTTCCATTTCATACCCATCATATCCGACATACCCCCTCTTCGAATTTCATTTAAAAGAAACGTTAAAAACAATAAACCCGGAGAAGATTTATCAGAAGTCAACTTTAGACCTTTTCAAAATGATATACCGCATTTAATGTAATGGGCGTGGTGTAATTAAAAATATCTAAAATGTATATCTAGTAGCTACAAGCTACGAGTCTTTAAATACAGAAAATTTTGGGTCATTTCTAGTCTAAAATGAGAAAACATGCAGACAGGTTATATGCACATTAATATATGTCAAGATCTTACCCTTTGACATTACCGGTTGGACCAATAGAGGTACTGAACATAAGGTTGAACTCCATTGGGTCACTGAGCTCATTAGCTGTAATTGGTGACTTGATATCATACTTCCGCATTGTTTTCCGCATATCTTCCATGTTCATGCCATCAATCTACAGAATAAGAGATGGAAAGTTTACCCTCCATTCTCCCTTTTTTCAGCATAACAAGTTTTTTAATTAGGGTTTCTTATTATTAACACAGAGTAACATCTTAGAATAAAGGGACATTGTTGTGACCAAATCCCATAAACGTGAGTTAAATTACTCAATCGGTATAACACGAACCTATTGGCCAAACCAAGGTGTTTCACACTTTAGATTGACCATGTGAGGCACTGGTTATCCCAGGTAACTCTACAGAAGGTTTAAGAAATAATCATATGAATCTTAAGAATACATAAGATTAACATTGAAGAATATTCACATACCAAGGGTAGCAATGCGTTAAGTTCTTCTTTCAACTCCGCACTAGCTTTCTTATCCACAATCATCTTTTCAAATGCAGCTGTAAATGTGAAGATTGAAATTGCAAATAAGCAGAGAATCGCTGTGTGCTTGTGAAGCAAATGAAACAGTGATGCTATACTACATGGCCATGATATCAATGTTCAATGCTTACTTGGAGAAATACCAGTGAATCCATTTCTACTAGGCTAGTAATCATATGCTATTCCTATCAAACTGCATATTGATATAACTACAAAAATTACATTTTTTTCATTTGTCATCAATACACCCATAGACCTTAATTCAACATAAATAACACCCATTTAGGAACCCTCTATTTTTCTTTTCCTTTCTCTATCCACGATGGGGTCATGTGGGCTCCAATAAGTCACCTCTGACCGAGTGTGGGAAAAAGATGGATAGAGTAAGGAAAAGAAAAATAACCCAGTTAGGAACCCCTTTTTAGATATGTCTTCAAGTGTACCTTCGATGAGATGGTCAACTCGGAAACATTCGCCGGTCTTGACATCCTTTGTCATGAAGTCAGCAAAGCGTTCCACATGGCCGGAGGCTCTAAATGATGTAAATGAACAATTTAGATGTACAAATGCTTTATCTTTCAACAGCACAGCGCATTAAGCAAACAAATTTGTCCTTTAACAGGATAGACTATTCATGAAGAAATACTGAATGACTGCTAGCTTTGATATATTCCTCTATAGATAAAATTCTGCAAAATCATTGAAATTCGAGCTAAGCAGTAAACGTCTCTCAATACTTCTGAATATAATATTTTGACATGGGGATAGGACGGTTAGTTGGGCTTCAACAAAGCAGTCGCTTTAGCGTAGTATTTTCTGCTTACTTGAGTACAGGCTCTGGGGTGAGGATGGAGCACTCGACCTCCAGCATCTGCTCCTCCAGTACAAAGTGTTTCCTCCAGGTGTCCAGCAGGTTAGCCTTCATGGCGCATCCCATGGGGCCAAAGTCGTACAAACCAGTTATACCTAACAAGAAATGGTGAAGGAGTTTGTATTACAGGTAATATTACTAGGTATCCCTATGGACAGCCCTCTAGCTGCCCCTAGTTACTCCAGGTCTTTTTCAAATATATGTGGAAACTATTCAAATGGATGGAACATGTTGAGAAAGAAATAGTTTTTATTTCATCAATATCGGTCCAGCAGTTTGGATTTGGCAGCCATTTGAAAATCGTCATCGAACACTCCCAAAATCAAGTTCACAAAAATAATGAAATCCAGATCACGATTTTTGATCTTTAAATGGCTGCCAAATCCAAACCGCTGGACCGATTTTGATGAAATAAAAAACTGTTTTACTTGTTTTATTTTATTTTATCCATCCAAACTGTTTCCAAATGTGTAACAACAATATCTGAAAATCATCTGTGATACCTAGTATTACCTAATGACCTACTATTTAAGGTTGGTTGCTACTCTTTAGCTAAAGTCATCAGAAAATCTTCATTTTTGGTCCATAGGTAGCTTAAATCATATAGAATTGAATAATGGAAAGAAAAATGGGGGGTCGCAAGCTACTTTTTAAACTACAGAATTTTGAAAAATAAAAGTATTTCATTAATTTTCTCTAAAATGAGGAAAATAGTGAAAAATTTCTTGGTTTTATTTGATATCAACCATCAATCACAGAAATCTGACACTTCGCATATTAAAAGCCTTTTTATAGAAGAAAATGACAAAAATGATTTTCTTGTGAGACCAGGCGAAACACCTCCTGCCAACTCGATGCTACCTAATCAAATGAGACTGTTGCTAGCCTTGGCTCACTACGTTGCTATACCAACTCCCACAATTTCCTTAGTTACAAACAAAGGAAATGACATCACACAAAGCTCCCAGCCAATCAGGGGCCCTATCTATACTAGGGGACAATCTCCAGGTAAAGTAAAGATTGACCAAGCAGATTTTTGGACAGAAAATGGATGTAATCCAAATTAGTGATGTGATATAGGTTTTGACTCCTAGGGTCTTACCAGGCGTCATAATTAGGGGTAGATGGATTAGGCATGTGGTGATACCACTATTTATCTCCACAGATAATAAAATTAAATGTGGGAAGAAGTCCACTGGGTGGGTAGAAGGGAGTTTCAGCAATGGGAGGCAATCTTTTTTGCATTCTGGGTAAGATTTTGCTGTTTAAGGGAAAAGTGAGGTCAATTTAGCATAATCTTAGCATATTTTTGCCTGAAAACTGTACCGAAAATGAACCTTAAGCGCAAGTCTCGAATAAACGTGGGGGGTATTGCAATAAGCCTTAAACACTAAAAAATTACCTCAAATAACCGCATGTCTCGTATAAGTGCCAGGGTTGAGTAGGGTCAAAATCTATGACCCACTGGGTGCTTATACAGGCCACTATTTTACATTTTATATTACTGTTATCAAATCACAAACCAATTAGGTTTATATTACTGTTATCAAATCAATTAGTGGTTTCCCCATTTCACTCTGGGCTAATGCTAGCCACTTGCCAAATCACCAATGGTGAATCAAAGTTCATTTTGGCTAATCTTATCCCCTCAAAATTCGCCTAATTGGCTAATTGTGGGTACTAGATTCATCTAATGTGGGGGGGGGGGAGATATGGCCATCTTATACCTCGTTAGATTAGGCTTCTTTGCCCTCTCTTTGGGGACTGCATGCCTTCAATCGTACAGATTCTTTTTTTCTTACTAGGAAAGCATTTATATTTCTGTGCCTCTTATCAAATAGTGCCAACTATTCCCTAATTCTAACTTTCCTAGATTGCCCATATTTGAGTATTGAAATTGGAAAATTGTGGTTTGGCTATCTGGCATTAAATTTGGCTAATCAAAGTATGAACAAAGTCACCAAATTGGTTAAAATATAGATGCTAGCATTATCCCAGCCAACTATGGCCGTGTTCATGGCAAGACAACTGCATTAGACATCCGTTTCACATACGAATTCATGTATTGTTTGAGTGGTAATAGCCATGTGCCAGAGAGAGGGGACAGAAAAGAATACGGTAGACAAAGGCTCTTTTAAGATAAGTCAGCATAGCCCTTATCACAGATGAATTGCATTGGAAGACCAAGACAGGATCCTGATTGAGTGATGGGGGTGGAGGGTCCGTATGTTCCCAGTCCAATGGCAGTTGACGTTAAGAGACACATGGTCACATCCTATGTCAGTAAGGCCCATTGCCTATGACGTTGATTCTATGAAATTCCCATCCCCCTACTTATTCTGATATGTAAACAGGTTTAAAGTTTGAAGTTTAAAACCCTTTTCTATCTCATGCACAAAAACGATGGCATCTGTTCTAATTTGAAGACCTAAATGCACTAAATGAATTTACCAGGCATGGGATTGGGGTTTGAAGAAATATCCAAGATGGTATCCTGTCCCTTCTCTGGGGTAGTATTTGAGATGGATTTTATAGAATAAAAGCCTGAAAAAGTTTAAGACCTACCCCCCTTTATTACAGTAATGTTAAATCATTTTCTCATTGGATCTGTACAAATCAAAAGGATGACCAATGTAGCCTTCAAATATAGGACAGCATTTTGCAATGCAAGTAACTGGAAAGGGCAATCTACTTTTTGGCCCCTTCTGATACTAACCTCATGTTTTCTTCGCGCACTATCACTGTCAATAGTTAAGCCTATGGAGAATACACCCATTATCGCTCGCATGTTTCATTGGTGAATAACTCCTCTCCTGGCGAGTTAAGCATTGCACAATATCAGCAGGTGTTGAATGAGGATCAAGATTAACCATAAAAAAGCATGGGACACTATCATTCTCCTCCATTTTGTTATAATCCAGCAGTTTCGATAGAACCGTGAGTCGATCGTCTCACTGTCCGCCATTTTGGATTTTTGTTCTATCTGCGCATGCCCGACCCAATTTCCATGGGGATTTGGGTCAATTTGCACCACCACGGCTTTGTGATGCGAATTAATGACAGGGCGAACACGTAATTATTTTATCTTTTTAATAATACATAATAATTCAAATCATATCCTTTGTCCATTCTTTATCATATTTCTATATTATAACACTGAATAATTGAAAAAAAAATTAGTAATGACGACTTTTATGACAATAGACGCGCGGACGGATCGAATTACGGCAAATTCATCAATTATTTGCAAAACTACGGACCAAAAACGCGGGAATGTTGAATCTATTCGCACCTCTTATGGGATTTAACATAGACCGGAAAAGTGTCTTAGTTTTTCTCTCTTAAGGGGCACTGTATGGATCAATTTTTTACCCGACGCTTATAACTCTTATAACTGTTAAATATCCTAGATTTAAGATATATCCTGAAGAATCCCATGCCTGATTTACTTCATACCTGCAATTACAAGCCCTATTTCCTTAGCTCTATGATAGATTAGCAGGGGAATCATGACATATATGATATCCATACAGTGAAGGCTGGTTGAACTGGTTAGGGCTGTATACATACAGTTCACCTATTAGAACCCAGACCAGTGGGCGTGGTTAACAGAGCGTGAACTATCCTCACCAGACATGGCTACCAAACTAGCAACTTTACACGTGATCGTCAACTGCATGATTACACAGTCACTTGTAAGCTAGACATATGAAATGAAATAGAAATTGATATCTAAACCTATAATTATGTCAGAAATGTAGACCTGACTAAGGATGAGTGGGGAGGCTATGACCCTCACCTGGGACCAGGTATTGCATCACCTGGCTGTCATAGTAAACACATGCTTTGTGATATACACTCACCTCCATATATGGAGAATGACATGTCATAGAAGAACTTCTGTTTTAAGAGGTCCTCCAGTTTTGTTCTGTCGATGTTACTGCCGTCATCTTTTGTCAGTTCCAGCAGCTGCCAATATAGGAAACAACTATTAGTTTGTTAACCTACTGTTAAATTAATAGTACTACAGTATACATAACTTAAGTACCGGAATATTTAATTACATATCATCAATTATCACTGTGATTTTTCAATACCCTCTGTTCATAATGTGAATTCATGATTCCCGCGAATTTGCTCACCTTTTCTTCAAGTATTTTCTTCTTTGCCTTGAGTTGTTGTACTGCGGCTTTTATGTCATTTTCTGGTGCCTTGTCTAATTTCATCTGGCGAATCTTGTCACCCTAAGCAATTAAGGAATACAATCAATTAAGCTTGTTGAATAATGTTGCAGTCAGGTACCGGTACAGCGCCAAAAAAAATGGGCAGGCAGGTAAGAAATTTCTTGTTTCTAAGAATTTTTTTAACCACTAAAAGTAAAATTATAGTGTATTTTAATGGTAGTCTGATAGATGGATTGAGGTTTTGTATATTGGATACTGTAGTGGGGTCCCAAATGCCAGTCGCGAATAAGCGCTGGGGGTAGAGGGTTACTGAAATGAATCTTAAGCACTGAAAACAGTATTCAAATAAGCGCCTGTCTCAAATAAGGGCCGGGGGTAAAGAGGTAATGAAATTAATGAGCACCCGTCCGCTGAAGCGGTATGAATGTATAGTATGGGTAATTAGGAAATCCCTGAAATTGGTTGACTCGGTGTGAAAAACATCATTACAATAATCATGCAGTGTGGTTTGTGGAGGGACATATGGCATTATGGAGTAAACTTGACAAAACAATCATTTCAGAAACAAGAGTATGTTATGTTATCCTAGATTTAGCCTAGGTGACTTTTTTTGGTAGCGTATCATATCATTAGGCCTAAAAAAAATTGTTGTGTTCAGGTACAGGGATGAAAGTCACAGAGCACGAAAATCCCTGAAATGGTCAAATATTCGCCCCAAAAACCTGGGTTTCTATATGAATGTATAGGGCCCTGGAACTTCAAAATCCCTGAAATCAGGGAATTCCCTGAAGACTTTCATCCCTGCAGGTAACGGGGTCGAAAAAAAATAGGGTAGGTAGGATTTTTTTTTTGAATTTTTTTTAGGCCTGCTGTAGATTCACGCACCTACGCGACGCGAATTTGATGCACGAGATCATGAAAAAAAATTCCATGTCTCGATAAGTGCCAAAATATCAGATTTTGATTTTCCCCAAAAATGCCCCCCCCCCAAAAAAGTTAGGGTAGGGCCACAACATTAGGGTAGGTAGCGTTACCTGAACACAACATTATTATTTTTTAGGCCTATTAAACTTTAATAGCGATAAGGGCTGAGTCATTTCTTGCCAGCTAGAATTGCCAGATCTGTAAAAGTATCAAATGCAACCCGTATACCAGGGTATGCGTCTTTGTGCCTATATACATGGGTGTTCAAAATTTTCAGGCTGTCACGCCAACAATTCTTAGGAAAGATGGAGTGTCACTCCATCACTTTTTAGGTACTCCTATATGCCAATGTACTGGGAACCCGGTACTGGGAACCATTGAAATTGTCACCGTCCATTTTCTAAAGCCCCTGTGTCATGACTGTTGCTTTTTAAAACCCCTCCGGGCGTCATTTTTTACCCATGACATGACATGTATAGGCACATCTTTAATACTAAGGCCTTAATAGCCTATGACTATGTTGGCTATATAAAATCTAGTCTAGTCTACTACTACTAGTACTAGTAGTAGTACTACTACTATTACCAGACAGGGGGCTAAAGCTGATTGGAGGACATTACTATGCCATGGTTTTTCATGGTCCCTTTTTTCTAAAAGTGTTTTTTACCATGAAGACTTGAAGTTTCTGCTTGTGGCCTCTTTCCCTGGTTATCATTTTGAAGAGGAAGTCAAGGGCTTTTCAAAAATGCTAATATCATTTACCTATGATAATAGGAACCCTTGCGGGATTTTAGCTGAAGTTACCATGTCCAAATGGCAATCCAAGAAATTGCTATATACATGTATTCTATAGTAAAAGGAAATTCCCAGAAATTTCATCACTATGCATCAGAAAACCACTATTTTTTAACAGTTGTCTTCATTTTACATTGGTTTTAGCATAATTTTCGTAAATTACAGATCTAAATACCACAAAGTGGCAATTTTGCTACATGTATGAACAATATTTAACATTTATGCATCATTTTGCATGAAAAATTGAATAAAATTACTAATCTAGGGGGTCCGCGACTCATTCATGAATAGTTATTATAGCAATTTCCTCCAATAAAAGGGCTTAAACTGCATACTATTTCCATCAATAAAACATTAACTAATGAAGCTAGAGCTAAGGTGAAAGTACTTCGGAAATCGCCATGACCAGATGCAGCTAATTGCTAATTGAGTACCCGGTAATAAAACATACAGTTTATTAGATATGGAATTTCATTATGGTAAATGCTAGTACCGGGGGGGGGGGGTAGTACTAGAGACTAGAATCTAGTGGAGAGGATTCAGTGTCAAGAGTCAGAATCTATGTTCATCTGGGACAAGGCTGACCCTGTATATAAATCTCCATACCTATTGACAGTATTGTAAGAAATGCTAAGAATGTGTGTCAACTTACTATTTCCTTTACAGCTGCCTGGAGTGGGGCAAGTACCTCTGAGTGGTCTGCCATTCTGCCGACTTTGGAAAGAAGTGTATTCCTTGCCTTTCTTGTGAGGGTATATCCTGAATCGTTAGATCGCTTGTAAAGATTATGGCACACTGACAGATTGCGGATCTGCTGTGTTTGTTGAATGCTCCTTGTACAACTAACAGCTGTCGTTTTATAGACTGCCCTGCCGAATTTCAGCAGACACTGTGCAGACCTCATGCAGACTGATGTAAGAGGCCACGCTGCAGGGTAAACGGGAGAGGTTCGAAAGGAGAAATATTTTCTACCTAGATCCGACAATATCAAGGGACAGTCAAGATATTTGGTACTAATATATAAACTCAACTGAAACAACACTGTATTATTGAATTACTCCCCTGTCAAAAATATACCGGAACAATCATTAAAAAAGTGTAGAGTTTCGTGCATTAAGGTTTTGACAGGTCCAAACTCCCAACTATCCGACGGTTCTCATCTAGATGCATGCTGGGATAGAAACAAGATGGCGGCGCCCATGAAAATCATGACGCGCCGGCCGGCGGGGATAATTTCTCTCAAATGTCACCAACAATTTACGTTATCAATGAATAATAACTATTCAACAATGTGTCGGAGTATATCAGGGACAAGAAAAACCCAATTTGCTACCAATGGGCAGGATTCTGGAATGTGTCATCTGCCAGAACGTCTCAGTGTTATGAGTTTTGGTGTCCGCACCTTGACCTGTCAAACTGTCTGTAAACAAAGTCAAAGTGGACGTTTCCATTTCAACAGACACAAGGACACGGAGCAGTTGACAGTGTTGTGTCGCGCTGTTCACAGTAGACAGTTATATAGTACCAACTCTAAACTTGTAAATGGCAGCAGGAGATATTCACAAGCAAGTACTAATGGGAAAACAAACACATCAAGCAGTCTTATCCTGGGAATTGAGACAAGTTGTGATGACACAGGAGCTGCTGTTGTCGATCAGAGTGGGTGTGTTGTCGGAGAGGCACTCAACTCACAAACTGGGATCCACGTCGAGTTAGTACCGGGTACCTTCTACCATACGATTTTTTTGTCTTCAGAAAGATTGTTCCTGAGATCTCTGTAAATCCAGATAATATTTTACCATTTATATGTCACTTTATGTGTGTGTGGGGGGGGGGGAGGGGTGTCTGACATAAACATATCTGATCCCTTTGAATATTCTGGATATTTCACTACCCCAATGTCAAATTAAAACCCTGGACACCAACAGATTGTTATAAGGCTTAAAAATAATAAGGGAGTGTTCATTATTTATCAACAGGGGGGTGGTGGGATTTAGCAGGGACGCGAGAAAATATTTTACCACCCCCCCCCCTACCTCCGAAAGCAGTCAAAATTAGGAGTGTCATCGATACCCCCAAATCAATACATCGTCATTTAAAAATATCGATAATCGCATCGATAAAGCATGTATATTGATATAATATTTCTTTCTCCATGAAGTGCAGGTATCTGGCTTTCAAAGGCTGAAAGAATTTTCCACAAATTCCTATTAGAACCAGAGTTATTGACCAAAATGTATGGCAATATGAAAAATATTTAAGTGTTAAAAATGTTCAATAACATCAAAAGATTTTTTCAATTGGCTAAACCTTTCGTGTAAGAGTGGGAATATATAATTAGCTCTAACTTACCTCTAATTTGAGTATTTGAAAAATTCTTTCACTGGTAAAAGGCCCAGATCAAGGACATTTTGGCTCGTAGACTAAGTAATCGATATAATCGAAAAATCGAGACAAAAATTGTGATAATCGGAATAAATTGGATACCAATGACACCTCTAGTCAAAATTGTTTGCGACCCTCTGTGCCAGAGGCTAGGAGAATTTTCGTGCCCCTATTTAATCTATAGTAGGACGTGGGCTTTTTTGCTAAAAAGAGGGTATATTTTTTACCCACCCCCCTCTCAGGAGGGGTGTGAATTTTTACGCCCCCCTCAAACCCACCACCCCGCCCCCCTTGTTGATAAATAATGACCACTCCCTGATATTGCTCCATGGACCCCTTTTAATAACTCTATTCTGTTTGACAGTAAGACATTATCCTGGTATCTAGACATTGCCGTGAAGTCATAAAGTGCGCTATTTCATTTTTGGTATTTCATACCCCTGATTAATTTGGTCTCAGACTCAGTGTGACAAGACTGGGTATCGACTATCGTCTTTCCATGGTCCATGGATGTCATTCTTGGGAGCACTATTGAAGTCACACAAAGCATAGTGTGGGGACTCCACACCCGTCTGCCGTTCCCAAGTCACTCTGTACGGGTGTGGGAGAGTTGTAATACCAAATGTTGGGGGAGCGCGGGGAGACTTTACACGCATCCTTTCCCCTCTGTCAATCCTTTTAAAATTTACAGCAGAGATAGATACAGACCAGGAGAAGACCTCCTGAAAAAATGGATATTCGACGATCATTTTAAGATAGGAAAAAAATTAACATTTTGCGAAAATACGAAAATAACATTCCAAACGAAGATGGCAGCTGTACAGCCTTACTCGGCGATGTTATAATTGCTGAATCTAAATTAATATGATGAATTTAGTTCCAATCTTTGGATAATTTGTACATAATGGAATTATCTCTCTCCCATCTTTTCTAGAGAACCCTGCTGTATCTCTAAATATATCAGTGAGACACTTGTAAACAAACTACCGTAATCTCTCGCGTATTAGACACGTCTTCTACGCCAAACAAATGCCTGGTGCGTCTTATAGGTTTTCCCAAAGAAGGGGGTGCGTCTTATAGGCGGGGTATTTTTACTATAAAACAGTATTGAAATTACAAATATCACCTCTAAGAGGTGCGTCTTATATGCGAACCAGCCTTTCCTGAGTTGGGGGGTGCGTCTTCTACGTGCACCGCGTCTTCTACGCGAGAGATTACGGTACTTGTTACTTCCGTTTGCAACAGGAGGCAGAACAAGGAGCTGAAAGTTCTCATAGCACAGAGGAGCCGCTCCCTAACATATGCCTAGGGACCGGTTGGCAGGTCTAACAAAGCAATGCTGTACAGCTTACCTATACCCACAGTCTCATGAGACTGATAAGAATCGTCCAGAAGCGTTCAATTGAATAAGAAATGTACTAGGAATAGATGTTAAAACGCTTAACAGAAAGATTTTGTCATACTACTACAAAACACAATACCGACGGGTAAAACATCAGTCCTGAAGATATTCAAAATATGCATCACAATTCACATTTGGTGTGTGTGAAAAGGGACCGATGGGGGGTGTTGAAATGGCCCCGAAACTTTGCCTCTCAACTTTAGTCTCAAGGCAATCACTGTCCATAGAGATATGCTACATATGCAAATGTTTGAGGAGGGATTGGATACCCTGGTGGAGGACCAAAAGGTCAATGTGGGTGGGTACCCAGCAGGCATAACTCATCTAAATGACATACTTTTTTTTCTATGGTAAATCTTATGACTTTTCACCTACATGTAAAGATACTGGTGCATGTAGCATGAATTGCTCGAGCTGTGCCCACTAGATAAGGGTCCACTAGGAAAAAAAACTACTCGAAGGCCCAGATAAAGTTCTATAACTCCGCATGCATGTCTGCATTGGGGCCTAGGTTTACACTTTTTCACTACATTTGGTGGTGGTTGTTTGAACTGCTGAATCACCACTCCATCCCACTCATTACAAGCTGCTAATCCCTATCAATTTCTTTTTACACATATGGTGTTATATAGTTTTATTTTTTCTGCTTTATGTGCTATTCTCTAATTCTGTTTCTACACGATTGTGTTCTACAATTAGGATGGGTGGGATCATTCCCCACGTAGCACGGGACCTGCATCGACAGAATATTGAAGATGTTGTGCAAGCAGCATTATTGGACGCTGGAGTATCTCTACAGGTAGAGTGCATTGAGTTAGTATTACTTACCCATTTAAAGGCCGATAGTGCATTAATGTATTATTCCTATTGTTCATCATGCTGCATAAATGCAGTCTTGCCGAGTAGACTTGCTAAGGTTACCTTGGGATCATGACGACCCTACAGAGTTGATAGACACCCGGAGGGTCGGCTGGTCGGCCTTAGGTACCAATGGACAGTGAAGATCACATATCCAGATAGATATAGATGAGGTACATTGTGTGTGGTAATGATGGTGTAACTAACACAACGCTCATGTGTCAAACCAAAGTGATGTTCATGTCAAATCAATGCATGACTGTACAAACACATCTCCCAAATGCTTCAGGGAGTTGCAGTACTTCTGTTTCTCTTAATGCTGTACTTATTGCATTTCACAGGACCTTGATGCTATAGCCTGCACTGTAGAGCCTGGGCTTCTGTTATCTCTAGATGTCGGGACAACGTATGCCAAGAAATTAGTCAAAGAGTCTGGGTATCTTATTTTTTTCTTCTCGCATGTTCACGCAATCAATTTGTGAATGAATCAGTCAGTATAAAATCTATAGATAAATGGCCCAAGTGCTGAAGATTTCATGTGGCCCACGTATTTACTAACAATACCTAGGACACCAATAAGATCATAGTCATATGTTTTGATTTATGGTAGGGGTAGCTCATATTAGGCATATGTATTTATTTACCTCTGCATTATTTTTTTCAGGAAACCGTTTATACCGATACACCACATGGAGGCTCATGCCCTGACCGCCAGAATGATTGAACCGTATGTATGATAATGAACGACAGCAGTCGTGTAGTCTTTGATAGAAGTAATGCGTGGTATTTTCATTAATCTAGTAGGCCTTAGATAAAAGATTAATGTTTTTGCCCGATTATATAAAGGAATTCAGAAATCCTCTCAAGGTTTCCATGCTGTCTCAGAATCTGGAGGCACACCATAGAAAGCATTAAAAACCATAGCATGCAACTACCGGGGTAATATCATGTTTGTGACAATTCAACTTCAAAGCAACATAAATATGGGCGTACATTTCCAATGGTACTATGTGGCTTTACCCCATAGATTCTGCCAAATTGAAGTAATATGTGATAATGGTTTAAGTCTTTTCCTCCTGCAGGGTGCCCTTCCCCTTCCTTGTGCTCCTTATCAGTGGTGGCCATTCGCTGCTCGCAGTGGCACGAGATGTGGATGACTTCCTCCTCCTTGGGACGTCGTTGGATGATGCACCGGGAGACGCATTTGATAAGGTGAGCATAATTGTATGTCTCTTTAGCTATTGATTTGACAAGTGAACATGTAGACCTAGACAATCTAATTAAAATATTAAAGTATATTGGTATTGTGTATTTTATGACCCACTCTGTACCTTATCATTTCAGAGAAAACACCTGAACTAGACTTATCAATTATTCAAATAGGGTAATTGGCAGGGGAGAATTCCTTTTTGTTCCAAGGGTTCGAAGTGATGGCTAGATTACCTACCCCCAAAAAAATTATAAGCTAAATGAGACCGAAGAGAATTTCTTTTATCTTCCACACTAGACTGCAAGGAAACTCAAGTTGAAGAACCTCCCGAAATGTGCAGGGCTGAGTGGGGGAGCATCCATAGAGAAGTTAGCACAAGGTGGTGACCCGCACGCCTATCCCCTCACCACTGTAATGACTAAGATGGCCACCTGTGACTTCTCATTTGCTGGTCCCAAGGAAGCTATCAGGAAAATCATTGTGGAACAGGAACTTAAACATGGTAGGTATATGAATGATAATATATGAGTGTAGTGCGGTAGTTTTGTTTTCTTTCTTCTTTTTTTTTCTTTTTACTGCATGGCTTGAAATGATTTCACATCAGGGACCTCAGAGGAGGAGAAGGGCCATGCTTTTTCATGAAAAGCCATTCTGCATCCAAACAACAAGTGTCTATAAACTATTACTTTCAGTCATGCTTAATTGTATGTAGGGATAGCTCCGAAATTTTATTTATTTATTTCTTACGTTTTATGCAAGCCCTCTCCAAATTCATTAGTGATAAAAACTACTGAGTGTACCTGTCTCTAGATAAATCAGTCAGAGTGAAATAAAATCAGTCATTGAACTTTATTCACCTTACTAAAACATGTCGTTCCTGATGTCCACACCAGATGTAGGTGCAGTGGATGTGATACCTAGTGTGGCAGACGTGTGCGCCACCTTCCAGTACTATGTGTTACACCACCTGGCCAAACGCCTCCAGAGGGCGCTACTGTTCTGTGAGATGAAGGAGCTGCTCCCCATGGAGAAAAAGACATTGGTTAGTAGCACTAGGTCGTAATGCTTCCTAAATGTAGAATATTTCATTCAAAAAGGGTAGGCCGAAAATAAAGCCTGTATGTGGGATAGTTGTAGGCATTCACAAAGCTTTACATGCCTTAGTACAAGGCGCACTCCTAACTTGAGAGAACCCTATAGGGCGCTCCTTGGACTTTATTCAGTCCAGTTTAGTAACAATTCAATGTAGAATGTAAATTGGGCAGGGGTAGACAGCAACACTGGCCCGGTGGCCAATGGTCAGTATTTTGTTTTAGCTGCGGTTCAGTGATTTATTAAGATTTCCTTTGAAATTGGCCATTTGGCCAGTAGAATTAAAATATTTGAGAATATATCGCTGAATACTAGACTGCTGGCCCAAAGTGTGGCTACCTGTGCTTGGTAACCCTCGCCTATAAGCCACATCCTGACTTTAGGTAGATTCTATGAGGTGCAGAAAAGGCTTATCCTCGTGTATAAGCATATGTAGGGGCTCGTAGAGCGTGATATAGTGTAAGCGTCTTCCTCGAGAGGGCAGTTCGAGCGGTGCGCCCATCACCGGTAGCCACTAGAGGTCATAAGGACCACTGGTCGCTGCAGGGTGGTGGCAGCACTGTTTGCGCTGCTCCAGCTCCTACCTGGGGCCGGGGAAGATGTTAGTCTGGCTTTGCCCACGATAGAGTCGGACCACATTTTGCTGAGCTAATTTCTATATTTAGCATCCAACTTCGAGGTGAATGTAAACCCTTACCTGAATAAATATGTGCCTGTTGCACTAACCTGAGATATCTTGTCTGGTCTTACTTCAAACCATACGAGTTTATTAATAAGAACCATTACACACACACACACACACACACATATATATATATATATATATATATATATATATATATATATATATATATATATATATATATATATATATATGTTACTATTCCAAAATGTAATTCTTATTTCTATGTTTTCTCCAGGTTGTATCAGGCGGTGTGGGTAGCAACTCCTTTATACGTGCAGGCCTCCAGCGTCTGTGTGACCACTATGACTGCCGTGTGGTGTGCCCGCCACCAAAACTCTGCACTGACAATGGCATTATGATTGCATGGTGAGTTTGCATTACAGTGAGTATTCTATGTAGTTTCAAAGGTGTTAGAATGGTATCTATCAAGGATAGTTATAAGTCAATAAGATGCTGATAGTCTAAACTCTGCAATACGTCATGTTCAATAAAGACCCTATTAGGCTAAGGTGACTCAGTATTTGTTAATAGATATAATTTTTTTCCTTTATCATTGATGATGTATAGGTCGTTTACTCTTTCTGTTTCAACCATTGTAGGAATGGTATGGAAAAGTGGAAAGTTGGACGAGGAATTGCAGCGGATCCTGAATCTATTAATATCAAAGCCAAGTAAGCACTGGAATATTATCTTTTGCGTTATGGAGATTCGTTTTGCTGACAACTTATGTTGTGCAAATTTGTTTGTATTCATTCCTAAAGACTACCAAATAATTGCATTCACTAAAAGGTTTGCTAATTGGCTGAAGAGCTACCCTGAGTCCGCATGTAAGCCACACCCTAACCTTAATAGGCTATAAGTTGCACCTGGGGATAGAACTTTGATGGTTGTGTGCTGTTTTATAATGTTCAAACTGAGATGGATTGTCAGCTTCAGCTTATACACACAGTTTTATGTTAGTACATGTAAATGTATATAACAATTCTCGTTTATCCCCACCTAACTCTTTCTCTCATGTTGTTTCAGATCACCTTTAGGACTGGATATACGGGATGAAGTGGAGAAATGTTCTATAAAGCTAAGAAGAATAAAATTGATCTGAATATTCATGTTAGAAGCAAAGTGTTTGTTATAACTGTTAGATAGCTTTCATACGTTTATTTCTAGGATAAGGTACATGACTTTTATTTTGATGAATGGTATTTATGCTAACAGGGAATAGACTATAACACAGAAAACACGGGGAAAATGTTATCACGGATTTGTATTGCAGGTAGAAATCACATTTGATATCACAAACATTGACACAACATAAATGAAACATAAAGCAGAATAGTTATATCACAACACATAGCATATTCTATTTCCCTATAAGCAGTGGTCGACTCACAGAATATATGCAAGGTAAAACAACATGTATCATCAGAGATTCCAATGGCTGGTCTGTTTGAGTAACTTTCAATTCAGATTTACTGAGATTTACTTATTACGGGTATATATTCCATAAAGTAATTATATAAGAATTTCATCAATTGTGACATTTGTATCACATATTGTCCTCCTTCTAAATTACTACCACAAATCCTCACGGATAAGACGCCCCTCGGGTATAGGATGCACCCTGACTTGGACTACCGTAATCTCCCGCGTAGAAGACGCGTTGCGCGTAGAAGACGCACCCCAAACTCAGCAAAGGCCTTTTCGCGTATAAGACGCACCTCTTAGGGCACAATTTTGTAAATTCAGTACTGTTCTATAGTAAAATTACCCCTCGTATAAGACGCACCCCCAAGTTGAGATTAAGCTAAAAGACGCACCAGCCTTTTGTTTGGCGTATAAGACGCGTCTTATACGCGGATATTACGGTAAATCCCATTGGACGCACATGAAACAGATGATGTAATTCCTGTGTATAAGCCACGTCTTATTCGCGAGGATTTACCGTACTATGATTCTGGGTCAATACATGTAGATAGACCTTTGCACTCACATATTATTTCATGTACATGTACCTAGTAAATGTAATTGAAATCAAGAAAACAATGTGAATAGGCTTACTTAATGTCTAAAGATGTGGTCCAGAGAAATCGAATACCTGTACATACTGTTTTAAAATACTATTCATCTAATTAAACGCTACATATGACAACACACATACATGGTTACACTTTAAATAAAGACAATGGTCCTGAGAGTTACACCCTGTCTCCATCAATGAATACAGTTAACTAAGCTCTTCAAACGTATGGTTGATCGGACAGGTTCTAATATTTTTAGAAATTGTCGAATGGGCAATGATTAGCCATGCAATATAAATAGATATGTTTCCAGAAGAGAGTTCAGACTACTGAAAAACGTCTTTTATATACAGTATTGTGTATATTTGCGAGATTACATAAAGTAGGATGAGGTAATAAGCGATATACATCGCTGAAAACTCGAAAGGGCATGCACATTGCTAAGTATCGTAGCAGTGGAGGTGCTTATGACAGTCTCAACGTTGCATGCCCATACCACATATATCACTAAAATATTACTATTTTTTGTTGTTTTTTGTGTGTCTGTAGCCGAGAAATTCAAGAAAACGAATATATTGGATATGCACCTATATAAAGAAGTAACCCTTGGTATCCCAGATGTCTTTACAAAGTTTGATTCATATTATGTTAAATGCAGCATGATAGTGGACTCAGTGGACCATGCTGGGTGCACTGGGGGTTTTCCCTAAGGTTGTGGTGTAGATAATGCTTCTGTGTGCTCCCTCCATGTCCTCCTCTGTAGTACTTTGTGTAGGCATACCCTTTACATGGAGATGGAACACTTTACGTTTGTCTTTTGGGGTGGCTCTATTAAGTTTTGGGGTTGGCGCGGGTTTCTCCTTGTAGGACCTTCGCAAGGGCGACTTAGGTGTACTATGCAAGTGGTCCACTCTAGCCGATACTTCTAATTCAAGTTCCTCAAGCGAGTCACTTAGGTTTTCTGAGATGTATGGTGAAGTGATGACTGCATACTTTGTGAAGAGCTGTCTCATTGGAAGGTCATATTCTGCAATGACATCGAGTGGGATCTGATCGTTGTGGTTTTTGAGCAGTGGGTCGGCATGTGCAAGTAACAGAAGCTCCACGACACAATGGAATTGGTTTTTCGAGGCTAAGTGCAGTGGCCTGTCACCATTTGCATTTGCCTGGTTAATCTTGACCTGCTTTTTGAGGAAAAGATCAACCATAACATCAAAGTCCTCTTTGCGACGCATGCGTCTGTGGTCATGCTTGTGCAGGAGGGCACAATGCAGCGCATTCTGATCATCAGAGTCTAAGACATTGACATCAGCTCCGAATCGCTCAAGCAAGAAGCGAACAGTCTCAACCAGTCCTCGCTCTGCTGCAAGATGTAATGCTGTTTTTTCCTTGTTATCAGCTGTACATGGGACCCTGATATTGACATCCACGTAACGTGAGAAGATATCAATAAGTGGTACATGACCTTCAATGGCAGCGATATGCAGTGGGCTCGGACCGGTCTGCCCCTCATGGAATATCTGTGCACTGTGTTCTAGCAGGATGCGGACTAGTTCAACATGGCCATACTTACTGGCGATCTGTAGTGGGGTCTGTCCATTATGGTCCAGGTTATGGACATTAGCCCCGCGGAACAGCAGCATCCGGGTACACTCGCAGTCAGCTCGTTTTACAGCCAGGTGTAATGAAGACCTACCATTATGATCTAAGCGGTTGACATCAGCATTGTTCTCCAGTAGAAGGGAGACTGTATCAGGAAGGCCGCTACCTACTGCAATATGCAACGGACTGGTTTTGATGGGAACCCCAGCCGTGGGTGCCTCAGCAAGGAAATTCACCTGGGCGCCATGGTCAAGGAGGTACTTCAGGATGGTCACATCCCGGAGACGGGAGGCTTCCATGATACATGCCTCCACCTCCCGTGCAAACCTTTCATTGCCATCTGCGATCAAGAGGTAGCTACCATTGCGCTCTTTCTTTTTGAATCGCGTCTCTAGGATGTTCTGGACTGATTTAAAGTCATTCTCCCGAATGCTTTGGATAACCTCATTTAGGAGTCGCATCTCTTTATTTGGCATCTCAACCTTGCGGCAGTCCACCAAATATCTGAAGGAATACAAGGATATAGAATTTTTAGAAATATGCACAAACCATATGAGTAGAATAGAGCATGCATCTATGGAACAGTAGCAAATAAATATTACAAATAAGTTGCTAAAAATGTGGTATTAGGTGAGAAGGAAGACATGTTAAGAAATTCCTGGCAGATTCTTTCCAGTATTGATAAATGTAAGAAATTTCAAAACTGTTCATATGCACGTCTTGCCCTAAATTGTTCAGGGCTCCTTTGTTTCTCCAATGACTGTCTTTATGATTTTTTATCACTTGAACATGGTAGAGATGATGTCTACTAAACAGTTGAGAAGTTTGATTCAGAAGTAGGTCAATTTTTTGTTTTGACATTTGAAAAAGAAACTGTTGAAAAATGGGGTTTTCTCCCATTAGCGGCCATGTCAATAAATCTGAAACTAGCAAAATGTACCATGGGTTTCATCGCTTCGTCTATCTCGCAATCCACAAAACTTTAAGGTGGGTCGCTCCCATTGAAATTGAAACTATCGCATAGGTCCATGCGCATAAAGGTTATCTTCATCAGAATTGGATCATTTTTGGCATGCGCATACCTGTATAAGTTCTAAATGTCCGCTAGAAATTTTGGACAATTTTGCTCAAGGTTGTGTATTGTATGACAATTTGAAATTTTGGTATGTTTACATCGGAATTTTTTCATCATTTTCTGACATTCTTTTGTACCTCATAATCATAACCCATACCTAGACAATCCTGTAAACGTGAAACAATTCTATGTTAAGGGTTTATACATTTTACCCATCGTGCAGTGCTTTAAATATGGATTTTTGCCACTTATTTCCTTCTTTTTTTTCAAACTATGAAATAATATAAGGGATCCCATATCAAACATACTCTTATTCAAAGGTAAATTATCTGAACAAAGCAACAAGTAAAGTTTAATCTGGTGGTTGAAAAGAGCTATTCTGGTCGTTTTTGCTGTGAAATAATAGGGAATCTATCCCACTCTTTACCGAAATATGAGAAGTTTACCCAGAATGCCATCATGTGATGGAGGTACAAAAGTTCTTTCAAAGTTAAAACGAACGTTAACCTACATCATTATCATCATGTGAGATTTTATTACCCTGTGTTTCATGTTTAGGGTAGAGGGCCGGGCTTCCCTAGCCCACTTAAAAGGGTCTGTTTCTCCTCTTTCCTATCCCCTCAGGATGTGTGTGGTGCACATATGTGCGGGCACCGACACATTCCTCTGTGAAATTGTGTAATTTAGTTCTCGCCATGAATATGACCTTAGCTGTCGAAATGGCGTTAAACAACTATTACTCACTTAGGGTAGAGGCACCCATCTCGGACGCTCCTGACCACTTAGGAGGTGGCCATATTTGGTGCTCAAATCTTGTACCTTTAAATGTGGTAAATTCTACTTTTTATTGTACCATATGAAACCTGATACTTTACTCCCAAGATTTTGGTGAAACCTTCCAATACATATGAATAAATGACCTGTACATATTTAGTCTCCAAAACTTCAAATTGCACCTCAGGTTGGACAGTTCATGCCAGAGGTGACCCTAGAGTCAGACACTTTGTTATCTAATTGATCGAGACACAATGGGTCATCGTATCTGAAATATGCTATAGAGGTATATAGCATATAACACTAAGGAATCCAAGCTAATGCAAAACTCCTCTCCAGGATAATCTCAGATGTTTGGTTTTGCATACCTGTAACAGGCCAGTCTACAGGCACAGATGAGTATGACTTCTATGGGCAGATTGCATAGTGATTAGATTTAGGTATTAGATAGTAGGTAAACTAAACACAGATTAAATATCTCTATCTGGGAGTACATGTATATTATGAGGGATTCTGTTTGTGATGAAATATTCATTATTAAAGTATCTCAATCGCGATATGGTTGTGTCCAGGGTGGGGTGTAATTGGTGTCTGACTGTAGGTGTAATCTAAACGTCTTTTAAGAATAACTCCCATATTGTAAGATAAGGGATATATTCAGATTTGTCAAGTCAAATTATCAGCAAAAGTATGTATATTGCCATTGACATGTATAGAAATCCTAGAAACATGAAGGTTAAGACATGACAAATTATGAAATCAAACCAGGATCTCCATTTAGTCATCATTCTTCATCCTCAAAATATAGCAAAAACACCCTCGGTTTGCACAGCTATAAAACCATGTATTGCAGGAGTTTTATATTTTATACCTCATTTCTTAGAGAGTATGATACCTGAATTTCCATCTCTAATTCAAATGATAGCTGAATTATTTATATCTATTATGTAATTCAATGCAAAAGGTATCCGACTTTAGGTGTCTGTCCGACTCAGGGTGCCTCTACCCTATGACAGAAAAAAATACAAATTTCAAAAGGTCTCTTTATTTTTGGTTGAGATGAAAGTATCTTTATAAAATTCATTATTAAAAAAGTAGTACAGTACCCCCTACTTTTCGTATTCCGATTCTAAATGATTTTAGGTACATGGGAGAGAGAAATTTAAAAAAGAATCTAGGAATTCTAATTCAGTCACCGCATCCCACCTTAAGCGGGAATTTCTTTATATGGAAAAGCACCGAAGTATACACTAAGATGAACGTAGAATCAACCTGCTTTTAGGACATCACATAAAATAATAGTGGCTGATGTAACAAGCCTCTAAGCAGATACCTGACAATACACCTTCAGTAAGATATACATTTTGATTTGGCCTATGCATGCTAACATTTGTTACAAGCACATACAAAGGACAATATGGTTTAGACATACCGAATCCCTCATACCAATTAAGTCTAATCTGTGTGAGGTGAACGACCCTCGAATCCTTGCTTCAATACATGCGTTTACAAGCATGTTATTTGGTTTCTACCTTCGTTTCATCTCATAGATCCCTAGATACTGGAGTTTTCTTATCAAGCGACTCACTAATTGAGTGTATTGAATGATTATCACCTCGTGGGTCTACGACCTAACAGAAATTTTGAAAAGCTTGGACCTTTATGTTATAATTACTGGAAGAATGTGAACGTCAAACTAACCAAACACATAAAACAATAATAATGATAAAAGAAGACAGTATCCCCGCTGAGGCAGTTCCGTGAGGTGTAAGAGCCTTTAGACGTTTAACAATTCAATCAATCAATCAACTGACAAAGGCGTCATCTGCGTCGCCATCTGGCTCTAATATGGCTACTCTTGGATTATATTTCGTTATGACAACGTTGTAGTCGTTAACTGATTTCATCAGGTCAAAGACCCTGTGCCTGGATATCCAAACATAACTGCCTTACCTTTTAGAACCAGATCGGCGGAATGCACTGGAGCATCCCACCTGGTTGTCAAGGCAACCAGGTGTTATATCCTCCTCAATTATCACCTGGTCCATAGATTTGAATGCACAGGTAGCATGGAACTAACCAGCACATCAGGAGCCTACTATAGTGTTATCAAGCACCTTATACCTTGTGAAACTGACCGGCATATGAGCTGCTCACGGTGTTAGTGAGCTAGAGAGACTGAACAGAACAGGCGCGCCCCTTGTCAGACAGCTGACAGAAGCCCACTATTAGCACATCCCCAACTCAATGTTTTGGGTTTTCATGACAGTAACAGAGTTATTGGGTGAGCAGCTCGACGCTACAGGAATGTGCTCAGTGAGCTGCTCCGGCTGCACTGTGTCTGAAGCTTCGACACGTAGGTATGACCTGGAATTAACACTGGTCACTCACCTCTGCTTTCTTGTTATTGCCAGGTGTTAAGAGATATTCAACGTTCAAGTCTTTTGGACGAGAAATTTCATTTTAGGGTTAAAACAATTTCAGAAGTGGTCTTTCAACTATGTCAACTTGGAGCATATCCCTGTGGGTTATGGTCTAAAAGTTGACACCTAGCATAGGCCTAACTCGAAGTGCATTTACTGGATAAGTGAGCGCCATTAAGAATGTATGTATTTCAAATGTTATAATTTGTATTTATAGTTTATGCAACATGCACGAGGAGGGTACGCATTTTATTTTACATAGTTAAAAATCCATGCTGAGAGTATTGTCGAAATTATAACTGCATGGTGCCAAAGGCTTCCCTGCTCTTCGCAAAAGTAAAATATCCCTAGATTACTACATGTACTCATGCATTCACTGTCTTTCCTTGGTGCCAAAGCCAATTTGTTTAGCTCTCACTCCAACCCCATACACCTAGTATATATAAACGATTATTACTGCACCATACCAGTACCTTTCAGCCCCGTTTTCATTTTTCTAAATGGATTAAGATTATCCATGGTATCAGAGATAATCTATCCCATTACCTGACTTTTCTGATCCTCTGCACTAGATTCTCCATGACAACAACTTAGTCTACTGTCCCAGGACTCTGTTCATCATTTCACAGCTTCTCTCTCTCTCTCTCTCTCTCTCTCTCTCTCTCTCTCTCGGTCACCATGGAAACGGGAGACAGTCTGGGGCTGCCGCCAAGGGAGTGTTGGTGTCGTTGTTGGCACGTGGAGCTGTGAGTTATAATACCTTGACAAGATACTTCACACTAGACTTGTCACAGTCATCTAAAACAATTGTTTTTGTTTCCTCCCACACCTGTCTAAGACAGTAGGACAATCATTCACATAAGGAAAGCTTTACGGCCATTTCGATTATGGACGCTATGTGAATGGTAGGCTACAGGGATTCACAGATCTGGTACTTGTCCCCTATAATCTTTGCATAGGAATGTGTAATTTTTTAATGACCAATAGAGCAGCGACCGCGTCTCTTTGGGATGAAAAAAATGAAGGGACAAATTAGGCCACAGCAATCAAGAGACATCCCCTGTTCCTTTTAATGTTTGTGACGTTCTCCTTTAATTGATGTATTTTTCTTTTCTCTTGGCTATTTTGTGTAACAATAAGGTTGAAATAGACAATAAATGAGGAAAATTCCATTTTTATTAGAGGGAAATCTAATCGGTACAATCCTCAACAGTTGCCAATCTTACATTCATAAGACCATGTTCACATTATCCCAAACTGCCGAAGAAGGATGGGAAATATACAAAAGCAAAAGTGTGTGAAGTAGGCCTATTTATTTAGGTGATATATAGGTCTATACCTAGTTTGCCGCACGCACGTCTACTCGGAGTGCTTGGGGGGGGGGATGTGATACCCCTGTGTCTTCCCTCCTACCTACCCAGGGGTGCAGGGTCTGGTGGGAGGCAGGTATGTTCCACCAGGTGTATTATATGTTCTAGGATGGGGGAGGTTGTGTACTCGATCGTGGGGCGGTGTGAGGGGTTGTATATACAGTGGCGGATTTGGAAGGGGCGCCCCCCCCCTTTTACCCAGTACTTAAGAGTTTAACTACATATTTTGGACCCCAAAATTTGCCTAAAAATAGGGGGTGCGCCCCCTCCTTTTGTGCCGCGCCCCCTCCTTTTCCAAATCCTGGATCCGCCACTGGTATATATAATCCCTGTTACACTAGGCGTATACTCCCTAGACTAGTTTCAGCACATGTATGCATATACCAACCCACACTACATAGAGACTATGGGGACCATAGTGTTCCAATGGTAAGATAGAGATAGTAGTCTAAGAGCAATGTGTACAGGAGTATAAGTGTAGGAAAGGTGTCTCACTAATAATTAGTCTTACTGAGCATCTCACCAAGATTGATGTTACCCACTCACTAGAACTAAGAATACCACACGAACTGCTCCTCAGCGTGTACCGCGATGCATTGCTGCACGGGAGAAGCCAGAATAACTAACAGTGGGCAGGTGTGCGTTTCAACTTGGGGGCTATCTCTTAAAAACTTTTAGGAGAAAGCCTACGCATACTTTGGCTATGTACTTCTGCTCATCCAATGATGAACCCATAATATACATCGACCCAATTGAGAAATTTCCCAGTAACCACACCACATGTGCATGCTCTAGGGCTTTTTGTTAGAATACTGCATATAAGATATAAATTCTAGAGACGAAAGTGAAAATTTACCTGGAACTATCACGTCACAAGGCACCAAGAACAGGGGCGTAGGAAAAGGGGGGGGGGCAGGGGGGCCTGCCCACCCCAACAATGAGGAGGTTCCCTATATAAGCCTATATAAAAATATAGCAGCCCCCCCAACCGAGACCCCTGCCCCCCCCCAATAATAATTTGCTTCCTACGCCCCTGAAGAATGCATCTACCTTAGAGCTTAACAGAAGGATAGCCCTAAACGCAAATTTACCAACATCGTTTTTAATTTTTGGGACCCCCCGACTGCAACTTCACGTATATGTTCCCATAGAACACACTTGTATTACATACATGCGACCTGCTCGTGCCTGTTATCATAATCGTTCAAATGTATGGCCTTCATTTCACAAAAAAATTGCGCTTGATAGTTCTTTTAGATTATTGAGGCTCATATCTACGGTGCTATTCTATAGACCTACATCACAATACACATTATAAACAGCTGTGGACAGAAGAACAAAAACACTTACCGCTCTTTTATAATTGCGCTACCCGTTTTGCTTGCTTGATATTGCTGTTCTGTAGGTTCTTGTGTGCCCTCCCTGGAATTTCGATATCAGTTTACAAATGTGTATCCGAATAAATCTGGCCTAAAGAAGTATATATAAGATAGTCCACAGGATTGGTATACTTCAGAAATAAAACAAACAAACAAAAAAAGAATCCAGGCACCACCGTCACACAGACAGGGGCGGTAAAAAAAATGTGACGATTTCTTCAAATAGTATATTCGCTTTAAATGCTGTAACTGATATTGAAATGCTGGGTAACTGCCTTTGGACTAATCATTAACCATGCAAGCCTAAGATGTAGTGGTTTGCTGTGTTGTTCAGCCCACCCGAAGGTCCTGTGTGTGATTCTGTCTGTGTGGCATGCGTTATTTACCCACACCGTGCTGCATGGAGGCATGAAGCCGAGTGTGTGTGTGCGCGTCTTGTGACGTCTCCCCCCTCCCCCATCCCCTCCCCACCACCCCCCCTCCCAGCCACCCACCTGGGCCCCACAACAGACAATAGACTGCTGACCCGGTCAGGCTGAGCTGCTCAGCGCTCGGTGAGTGACCCAGGAGCAGCTCCTTCGTCTACCTCCAGACCTGCTGAACCTACCCTAACACCCCCACCCCACCACGGCCCGCACACACAAACATACATGGGAGGGTGTGATGCATGAACCGACACAGATTCCTTCAGGTTCTAGGCCAATTGACCCACTGCACCTATTAGCATTTCTAGGCATCACGAGCTATTCCCAGACGGACAATAGAGCTGGTCGTGAGTCGGTGTGAGTGGTACTAGCTGCTGGGGGAGGCACTCCTCCAGATTTAAATACCATGTGCGAATACGATTCCGAGGGAAAGGGGGCCCTTTTATAGGTCTTGTAACTCAAGCACATGCCCTCGAGTGCCTTTATTTAAGGATGTATTCAACCAATTAGTATGAAGGGAAAGGGGTATTTATTTTACCCTAGATACACCCTGTATAGAAAAGAACAAAGTTCATAGTCTGGGCCATAAAAGATTATATTTGTATGCAACCAAATGGGTATTTTCAGATACAATGTATTCAGTTAGTTGATTTTTTTTTTCTGATTATTATTTCATCGGGTTGGGGGAGGGTGTTTTTGTGAGAAGTCAGCCAACCTTATTGGCGGGCTTATTGGATACATAATTTGGCTTCTACCCTCCAATAGGGCCCCGATTTTCTTGTAATCTTGCCCCCCCCCCCGATAATTGTACTAAAAAGATAGGGAGTGCACCCAGGGGGTGGGTGGGGGCGTGGTAAGAGGAGTGCAAGATAGGATGTATGTTATGACGAAGGATATATGGTAATGCCTTTGTACAAATAGGCTGGTGGGGCTCCAAGAATGCTTACATGTGTGCGTAACGTAAGACACCGATAGGTGAACGTCATTGGCCTCTTTATCTCTCAGGTTACACTCAATCAGAGGAGTGAGAGGAAATAAGAGGAATATTGCTCACCCCATTTAGAGCCTGAAATAACACAGAGAAATACATCTGATATGCTGTTGTAGGGGAATTCAGGAAAGAAATTTGACTTTCCTCGCATACATTGTAATTGGATTGGCCGCTCATTATGCAGAAGTCGACAAGGATGGCCAATCCAATTCAAAGGTTGGGCCTGAGACGATTAAATGGCTTCTTCTGAATAACTGATAAGGCCCCTGAAACTTGTTTTTCCTTCACAGAGCCATGAAAAAAAGTTACGAGAGACGATTTTAATCAAATTATATAGGGCCTATGCAGTTGTGACTATATAGTCGGGTTAGAAAATGCAATTTGATAGCAAGGTTTTATCATTAATACTTTGAAACTGCATAAATGCATGCATGGTTATCAATGGTTGGGGGTCTGGCCATGGAGAGGCATTCTTGAGAGTGTAGACATGAGCTTTAATATATGATACCAAACTTGACTGTCTTTATCCATGTCTTAGTGTATTCTAATCAGAAAAATGTAGTCAGGAGATACCTCGCAGTTTGTAGTGAGATATATGCTGAAACAGTAGAACCAAAGACCCCATCACTGAAATCTGGAATCAAGACCAGCATATCAAACAATGAATCCAAGAATCAGCACACGTCTATACGGGCTCTCAACAGACCCAGATAATTCAGCCAATAGACTTTACCCCTAAGGCTGTACGTGCCTCTAAGAGACCACTTCCGGTATTGATGGCTGACCCGATGAGCAGCTCATCTCGACCTACTGGCACCGTGAAATTAGACTAATGGAGGTTGCCATATCGGACTGGGGTTTGAGTCACTCCCCTAGTGCTACCAGCATCTTCAACAGACTCTTTAATCCCAGTTTGTGAGGGAGGAATATATGGTTGGATGGTGTGAGGTATCTAGGAATCTAGTTTTTATCACTGTGTGCGTCATGAAAATTCATTTTAAAATCAGTTCCTATGGAGTGATAAAGCCACAAGTGAAGCTTATGAGTATTCTTTAAGGGAGGGAATGAAATGGTAGACTTTTTCGCAAGCATCATTGGTATGTATATCTTTTCCGCTTTGAGAGGGTGTATTTGTTAACCCCCTTCCCTCAGGGAGGGGTTTGTAAACTAGAGATGTTGGCGCCCCCTCTCAAATCAACTACTTTCATGATCGCAAATAAGACGTTAGATGACCTCCTGTATAATATTATCTAATCATGCCAGAGAAAGGTTAACCTGATGGTGATTCACCCAATGCATTTAATGCCAACTGAGATACAGGTCATGTCACAAGGCTCACAAGGCTGAACATATGGCACAAAGGTAGGTCTAGCCGCTCACGTGCACATCAATGGTGGTGTAGGGGCGCATGCCTAAATCTATTCCGATTTTGGCACACGCCAGCCTCTTCCCGCTATCCCAAGCAGAAATGACGTTACAAAATGACCGCTTCCTATTATGATATTCTTCGGACCCCTAGGGACGTCATAGGAACTAGCGGTCCTTTATCAGCCTTAGGGAGTGGTCATTATTTATCAACAGGGGGGGTGCTGGTTTTTCGCACGGACGCGCAGAAATTTTTCTACGCCCCCCTCGACTGCAGTCAACATTTTTTGCGCGCCCCCCCCCGCGCCAGAGGCGCAGAGAGTTTTCGCGCCCCTCTTTGATCTATAGTAGCACGCTGGCTTTTTTGCTAAAAAGAGGGTGAATTTTTTTAGCCCCCCCCCCACCTCAAGAGGGGTCAAATTTTTTTTAGCCCCCCCCCTCGGGAGGGGTCTGAAAATTTTACGCCCCCTCTCAAACCCACCACCCCAGCTGTTGATAAATAATGACCACTCCCTTATCTCCCCATTGTCAAAGATAAGAGTCCCCCATGCAGAAGGGTTAAATTGAATAGGACATGTACCAGAAAATCTAATCCCAATACAGTTGTCTTTTTTTTCTAGTATATTGCCTATATATTTGAACCTTTGTCTTTTCTATTACCGAGAAAAGAGGCTATACACGACATGCGACATTGATCCCTTTTGTGGGCCTTTATGACGATATTTGTTTTTTGTGGGCGTGCTTTAGTCAATATTAAAGAGCCCTAATGTAATGACAGAAAAGCGTGACCCTAAAATAGCACCTGAAGAATAAAGGTAATTTATGTAGAGGGTTCTGCCTGGAAACATGGCGGGAGAATGTCCAAACGTGTCTAAAGCAGGTGATGGGACGTGAAGTGGGGACAAAGGACGCTGGCACGGCGTCCCTTATATAGTCAATACAGCCAACGTCGCCAGAGCTTGAGGGACGAGTCATAATTATATTGCTAGGCGGGGGGGGGGGCTTGATGGATTTTGGCAGATCACCAGATCACCACTATGACAAAGATGATCGTGACCCGCCCGCCTGCCCCCCCCCCCCACCACTAAGAACTCATCTTGCAAAATGACCCCCCCCCCAAAAAAAAACAAAAAAAAAACAAAAAAACAAACGGATATGCGCGTGGAATGACACCCACCAAAGGGCTCTTTTTCAAAATGACCCCCCCCCCCACCTGGCAATAAATGACTCGTCCCTAACCCGGACTAGGAATATTTGAATGGCAGGCCTACTGTATTCCCGAGTAGCGGAACTTTGAAGTAGAATCTGAAGGTTTTCTGGGAGTAACTTGTCCCCCTTAATACTCTAAAACACAACCATTTTTCGGGATAAAATCTAAAATATTCTATGACCAGATCAAGAATGCATCAATTTCCATGTGATAGTTTTCTTGGCACCATTTGTCTTCCATCCAATCCATTCGATAACATTAAACTCAATTGGTCCAACATCCTAAAAGGGAGGATCTGAAGTTTTTTTCTTGGAGTGATTTGCCCCGTGAATCCTCTAGATATTTTCTTGAGAGTGATTTGCCTAGTTGCGGATATAGGGGAATTGGGGGGAATTTCTAAATTCATAGTACTAAATTAGCCTCTTTATCAGGGTGTAAAATACACCAGAATGCCCCCATTTGATGTCTAGATTTCAAAATTTTCTTGGGGAAAGGCCTCGTCACCAAATCTTGCCCCCCCCCCTCTCCAATGACCCCCCCCCCCCCCTCGAAAGACCTTGCTACAATAATTTGTAGATTTGCTCCAGCAGTTCGCTATTTGCCCACCCAGCAGGGCTGCTGGTTGATCTGGTGCCTGGAGAGATCATCACTCTGGCAATGAATAACTCGGCCCTAAGTTGACTTTGAACTTAATTCCGCCAGATACCAGGTCTTTGGATAACTGCCGGGTTATATGCCTAGGTAGCATGATTCCTGGTGGGGAGCGCAATTGCTTGATCTGGTACAAAATGTAGGCCTATCTGGTGAGATAAGCACCAATATCCTAACAGCCAGACTGATGAGTAGGGGTGCAGTTGTACCCTATAAAAATTCTGCAGTGAATGCATGAATGGAACCATCTCATTGGTTGATAATGCATCCCGCTAGTGCCTGCCTGCACCTTATTGATATTTATCATAGCACCCGGTGCTAAACAGGATATCTTGGTAAGCTATATACTAGAACTTATCATAACTGTAACTGCTAAAGCACAGTCAGCCTATAGAAGGACCCACTTTCCCAATACATGTACTAGGCAATTCATAACTTGGAAGGGGAATACAATTCATTCATAAACCCATACTCTTTTCTATAGCAAACAGAGTATATATACATGTAAACTGACAGCTTTGACTTTGAATTTTGTAGGAGAGCGGCAAAATAATGACAAAAAGTGTCATTGCGCAAATCCTACTGCGCAAAACAAGTACCGCGGTAGAAGGACTGTTAGGCTATGGGCCTCCTTCTCGGCACCTGGCACTTGAGCAAATACAAGACGTGTTTACCTTCCTATATAGAGCATGAAATATTACCTTTACATTTTCTGACCTTTCTGTTCCCGATAATGCATTACATCCAGTCCACACACACACAAAGGAATGTGTCGTTTATTGAGCTTCTGCCATGATATTGAGTATCTCAGATGAGAGGAAATACTGGAGAGAAAGAACCCACTTGGCAGAAAAAAATAACCTTGTTTTTTTTCCTCTACACAAAAGGAAACGTTACAAATGCTGGTCTACTCAATGAACTTTCTTTTGGAGGTATAGAAACAGGCATGTTGTTATAAAATCACTATTAAAGGAAAAGACCACCCTATTTTCATGACGGCTTCTTTTGGTACACTTTTTATTTAGTAAAAAGATAAAAAGACTCTAACCTATACTTATCAGCACAGCTGCTATTATTAGGGAATTCAGCAAGCCTCACTGGTGCAAGTTATGGCGTCACAATAGATCAACTGCACCTGGATGAAGAATGCACAGCACTAGCAGTAAATGATGTTGGTCAGCGTATTTTGAGAGTGGTTGCATATTCTATTTTATTTGTTTCATTTAGCACCCCAACTGAGTTCTGCGCTAAGATATGTATGATGCTATACATCATTTTACAACAGCCTCTGTGATTGAACACTGCAGCATCGGGTGCATTTGGTCTCTTGTGACGTCAAAGAATGCACGAGATAAGCTTGCTGTGTGCCCTTGTAATAGTAGATGTGCATACAACTGTGTCTGTCAGATTCCATTTATTCAATATAAAGTCTACAAAAAGAAGTCAGGTTGAAAAAAGGGTTGCCCTTTCCTTTAAAGCAATACGCGAGGAGAAAAATGTGTGCATACTTACTTATCTTTTAGATTCCCTGCAACTTCCAGTAGCCTGATGATTGATATGATGATCAATTGTTAATTGACCATACGTCTTTTAATATGGGTGTACTGGAGTTGGCTGTAAAGTGTAGGCCTAAATAGAAGCTGATAGGTAGACTGTGTGTGCTCCTAGGGTGTGCTCTCCAGCAGTGTTTCACATCAACTGGCAGGTGAGAAAGGTCCATTGACGGTGTTCACTGGGTGGGCAAGGGGTGATGACTAATAGTAGGTGATGAAGATGGGGGGATGGGTCCTTTCAACATGGAATATCGCTGCACAAAATGGGACCATCATTCCAGAAGCCATATCTCAGTGTGTCTCTCTCGCTATGCATCTATGTGTTCATGTCCCTCCACCACCCATCTATCTTGGGGCCCTTGATGGGGGGGGGGGGTCCCCATGTCACATGTTGATTTTAAGAAATGCCCATGTCACATGTCACTAAGCAAAAACCCATGTCACTAGGTGTCACAGTAGTATTCTGCCCCAGTAAACCTAGGACAGCTAAATAGTCCGAACTAGAAACAGTGTTTTGCTTGGTATAATCAGTGCCAGGGACCTTATTTTTATCGCAGATTAATAATTTTGGTACCAGAAGCAAGGTAACGATTTGGGGGGAAAAAGTTGCAAAAAATCTTTGGTCACCACGGAAACCTATTTTGTTAGAGAGGGGTCCAAGGTCACATTTATGACTTGTCAGGGGTGCCTGTATCATTTAATTTATTCAACATGGTGGTTTCCATGGCAACTGGTGCAAAAACAGATCTGACTCCATTATGGTTGACCATGCTAAAAAAATCAAGAATGACTTCAGCTTTAATTTAAGCCTTTATTTATGAACGCCATCAAATTAGAACCCGATTGATGCTAGTTTTATGGTGGAAGATGGGGGGGGGGGAATCAGAACGTCCTTGGCCCTATTAGTACCGTGACACTACTAGTGTCACAAACAGAAGTAGTATATATATAGGTCTTCTTTGGATATTTCTAAAAAATATCCAAAGACGACCTATATTTTTTGAATATCCAGAAAATACCTATTATTTTGGATAATAGGATTATTTTGGAAATAGTAAAGGAGGATTGAAGGAGGATTGAAGGAGGAGGATTGAGAGATACATTCAATTTCAGATCAGCTCTCTAAGGAATGACGTTACTGAAACAGGAGGACTATTATGTATGGTGCTTCAACCAACTGATGGGAGCATACACGCATCAACCAACAATGGGAGTATCAGCCGTTCTAAGTTAACAAGCTCGCACGAATAGTCGTGATTTTGTTCACACTGAAGTTAGTACCTGGAGCTACAGGCGTGGAGGTTCGTGACATGAGGGCTAGACCTCTTCAATTAACCCCAGACATTGCGTTCCTTATATACTCCACCTCAGCAGTGAAATCATAAATGTGGTGTTACACCTTTAAGTCTATGAACAAATAGACATTTAGTTTAAGAGGATATAGATTTTTTTCAACAGTTTGAGTGATTTAGGGACAGAGTTTTTTCTCCTTTATTTTTTTTGTTATGTTTCATTGATATCAGCAAAGAACATTTGCTGAGTTATTAGAGGAATTTACAGCGTTAGTTTACAATTGAAACGATAGATTTTCATTTTCATTGGATTTAAAGCAATTCTTGTATTACAATGATAAATAAAATATGTGATGTACAGATCATTTGACACTTTGATTGAAGTATTATGCTGTCTATAAGTGAAAATAAAAATGAAGTGAAACAAGTTGTTTGGATATAATACATTTTATTATAATAATGTAATAGAACAGAGTTAAGTATTATTATAAAATCATATCATTAGGACATATGTGTTTCTTTACGCCATTGTTCATATATTTTGCTGTGTCTTAATTGGAAACATATTTTCGAATAAGGAGTATCTTTGAGTTTGTTAGATTCTTTTAATGTAATATTATATATTTTTTCCAACACAAGTTGTGCAATCGGATCTCCACAATTTATTTTATATTCTTTTTCACCAAAATTTAAAAAAAGGATATGAATTTGTCCTCTGTAATCATTGTCTATGATTCCTGCCTTAACATTTGTATACTTAAACCTATGCCCACTTAATGGTGCTATACGTGCATAATACCCAGTAGGGACAGCAACTTTGATGCCTGTTCCAATTAAACATTTTTCTTTGGCTGGAATTATATAACTGAAAGCACTATATAAATTAAATCCTACAGCGTTAGTTTTTTCTTTGCTTAGAGGAAATGTATTGGAATCATATCTAGTATATCCTAAAACAGGTTTGTTTCCCATTTTTTTTATTGACTGTACTTTAAGACTATTAAGAAGTGTGCATTCACAGAGACATTTATATCATTCAGAGACATTAAGAAGTGTGTTTTACCTTTAGGATTCTGTTTTTCTTATTCTTCTTCTAAAATGTACAGTATATCAAGATAGTCAAAAAGTTCTTTGTCTTGAATGTCTTCCATCGCAGTATTCAGTTTATCTAACTGATTTGGTTTTAACATGAAGTGGCTTTCAATGTTCTTTGATGCGAACAGTAACGTATCCCAGTTTAATTTGGTGACAGTGAAACCTTCTATTTCAATTTTAGAGTTCATGTTAACGTTCGAACTAAACAGATGTTTTATTTGATCCATTTTAGATGAGAGTTCTGTCCATTCTTCTTCGAAAATTTTGATCTTTTGTTCTTCTTTTACATCCAAGTATACGAGTGTGTTGTCTTCGTGCGGCACGTCATCGTACATAACAACTAAATCGAGATTGTAGGAAATGTTATAACATCCTCGCAAACACGTTTTCACTTCACCTTGATCCGTGTAACTATGTGCTCGCACTGTGAAATTGGTTTCATACCGATGATGACTTTCTTCTGAACTTGTTTCATCTTCTGAGGTTGATGATTCAATGTTATTCATTATAGTTTCGTTGTCAGCCATTTTTTTGACGCAATGAATTATGTTGCTACGTTATGTTGTCATAGCTACACTTAGTAACGAGTGTTTACTCGATTTGTAGCGCATACCTTAGCAACCGTGTTACACAGAGAGTGGATACCAAAGACGATCTAAATCATAAATTTCTGCTGGTATTGATTCATTTATATGTCTCCAGCCGGGAAAATAAAGAATTAAGTCATCATTTATGAACAGAGTGGCAGAGAATGAGTTACATATGTGTTCTAGTATACTTTGAAATTGACTTCTGAAAGTGATTGTTTGATCTAAAAATAGTATATTCGCAGATTTCAATGACTGGATAAAATTTTTATATTCTTTAGACTTAAGTACTGTAGTAGTTTCATTGATACGACTATTTCCATGGAATATTATTGAAATCTTGCTGTATCTTAAATTATCTCGGGTTTGCCATTTAACTCCAAAGTGATCTGTGTAATACATGACATTGATTAATTTTTTTAAGTTTTTTATTACTTCATTTAAAAGTGAAGAAGTTTGAACTTCATCGTTTTTCCATTTATTTAAAAAAAGTTCTGCTATTTCATTTTTTAAAATAAAAGTAATTATTTTAGTGTTTTCATATGGAAAAATATTATTTCGAGGTGAATGATCATTGTAATCAGAATCTTGTAAAATATAAAGCAAGCATTCATCTACTTTTGCTTTGTTGTCCATTATGTTTTTTTGGTTGTATGATTTTTTAGTTTATCATAGAGATTGTGTGATTTTTTAGTTTATCCCAAGGATATTTTGTTTGTTATATTGTATGCATAAAAAACATAACTCGATTTTATTTAATTTTTTTATTAGGGATAATTTCACATCGAGAGATGGAGGGCATTTCATTGATTTTATTAATGGTTTATATGATGTTGATTTTTTTTATTTTTAATGCTTTTTCATCATAGGCTTGTTCTTTAACTGCATCGACTCGTTTTTTCTTTTGCTGATTCTTAATTTGATTTTTCTTCATAGGCTTGTTCTTCAACTGCATCAAAGAATTGTTCTTCATCTGCAGCCTCTTCATTGGCAGGGTTTTCTCTTGATGGTTCTTCATCCATTTTTTCAACTGGTTTTTCTTCAGTTTCATTAGTTGTTTTTTCTTTCCCTGATCCGAATCCTCTTTTGTTTCTTTCAGTTACATTAAGAACAGACACTTCTTCAAGGTGAGGGATGCAAATTCTTTCTATGATGATTTGAGCTATTTGATCTCCATGTTTTATTTCAAAGTTTTTATTACCAAAATTGAACAGTAGGACGGCAACAGTGCCTCTATAGTCTCCATCTATTACTCCTGCACCAACATCAATAAAATGATGAACTGCAAGACCTGATTTAGGTGCTATGCGACCATAGCATCCTGGAGGTATAGCAAGCGTTAAATCAGTTTTCACCAACATTCTTTCTTTAGCAGGAATAATATAATCATAAGCACTGTATAAATCAAATCCTGCAGATTCTTTAGTTGATCTTGTTGGTTCAATCGCTCTTTCTGTATTTTTTATATAATATATCACAGGTTTACTTATAGGATTTATATCAGGCGTGGTAACAGGAATTTTGCATGGTGTTATTAATGCTGTATTTCTGTTATCCGTAAGTGTTACATAATAAGACTCGTGTGAATATGCCATTTTTGTTGATATTGATATATAAAGATATCAGTAATAATATGAAGTTATAACTAATATCAGTAGTAATATGAAGTTATAACTATACTAAGTACTTATGACTTGCTTAATGACTTGTTATGATATAGTTATCTAAGCTTATTTCAGCGATATTTAAAGCGATAATATTATGCGTTTAATGTATGTTATGGGAACGCACGAGTGGGTTTATGGGTTAATAATCCACGAGCCCGAAGGGCGAGTGGATTATTAACCCATAAACCCACGAGTGCGTTCCCATAACATACATTAAGGCGTTTATCTCACATTTTTCTCCATTTTGTATTAATTTCTTACCTTATAACCCAAGAATTAATCCAGGAGAAGATATTTTGTAAGTGCATCCTATCCGCACGGTTTGCCAAGCCAGCGTAGCCATTGTTTTTACTCCACCCGTCAGACCCTCGTCTTTCCAACGAATTTTCTGGTATAATCCAAGGATGTCAAGCCCTGTTATTCTAACACCGCCAAATATACGATCTCTAGTTGGTGTTCGCCTTCATTTTGTCTCCATTTTCTTCGAAATTAATAAGAATCCATTGATTTTCCATACCGATCCAACGCACACGGCCCGCTACACGGCCATTGCTTCTTGTTGACATAGCGGGGAGGTGCCCGGATGTAAAAACTAGGTCAGGCACGCGTCGAGCAAGGAATGGCCGGACGGGGCGGGTCCCGACTCGTATCGATGTGGAAAATCAATGGATTCTTATTTATTTCGAACAAAATGGAGGAATTTGGCATGGCATGTTCATATAGGATATCTAACAATGTTTTCCTGTGAATAACTCCACCAGGCTCCATTGAAATCTATGCTAACGAGGTCTGCAAACATCAGGTATGTGGGAAAAATTTTTCAAATGCTGGATATAGATTCATTTCTACCACCGGTCGGCTTGGTATAGTGGACAGCGAGCTCGCCTCCTGCCCCAGCGGCCGGGGATCGATTCCCCGTTGACCTTAAACGGTTTTAACAGGAAACGTATGGAGGAGTTGACATTGTATACTTCTCCAATTTATTAACATGTCCAGGTTGAAACCAGCAGCCTCTTGAAGACGATCAAAAGGTCTGAGAGTGCGTTATGGCTGGATAAGGAACTGGGGTTATGAGCAAAAAAGCACTGTCCAGGCCCAAATCGTGAGATAAAATATAATGTTATAACTATAGTATGTATAATACTAAGTACTTATGATTATTGCTATACTACTTGTTATATGATATATAGTTATTTAGTTCTTAGCTTATCACAACTATATTAAAAGCAGTTATAAACAGATAACAATATTATGTTATGATAATAGTAAGTTGTTACAATTGTTATATCACTAGTTATGATATATAGTTGTTATTTAAGATCATCATAAGCAATCTTATGATTAGATGACAATGTGATAAAAAATTATAACTATATCAAGTTATTACAATCTCAGCTTATCACAACTATATTAAAAGCAGTTATAAACAGTTAACAATATTATATTATGATAATAGTAAGTTGTTACAACTGTTATATCACTAGTTATGATATACAGTTATCTAAGGTTATCATAAAGATATTTTAAGCAATCTTATGATTAGATGACAATATGATAAAAAATTATAACTATGACAGTTGTTACTATTGTTGCTGTATTATTTATTATAATATTTAGTTATTTAAGCTTATCACAAGATATTTAAAGCAATCTTATAATCAGATAACATGATAATATATTATAACTAATAAATTGTTATGACTAACTGTATTGTAGTTATTAAAGCTTATCACAAAGATATTTAACATTTTAATTAAAGCCTGCTTGTTCACTTCCTGTTCTTTTATCGAATTCATCGAAGATAATTTTCAAACCATCTTTTCTGTTCATGTCAGACAGAGCTTTTATGAGATGGTGAGTTGCACTGTATTTAGATGTTTGCCACATTTTTAGCACTTGGAAGGCATATTGAGTTAAGTCACGTTCAGGTTCATAAGAAATATTTTTTATATCTTTATATGATATATTTAAATAAATAGCGATATATTTCCAGTCTGATGGTATTTTTTCGCTCAATTTGCTCAAGAAAAGATATATAGCAGTGGAATCAGTATGGTAATTTTCCAATAATTTTTCGCCAAAATATTTTTGAGTGAATTCTATTAAGTCTCTTCTGCTAGTTTCTAGAAAACTTGTTTCTAGTTCCTCCCATCTCTTGTATGGAGGAACATTTCTCCACCATTTTTTTAACATTTCTAATGCCATTTCGCATGGTTTTTTAGACTTAAAAATATTTTCTAAACGGTGATCAGGTATGCCTAGATAAATACCTAGTTTCATCCAGTCTGTACCTAACAGTACAGATATTTGTTGTAAGACTTGATCAGAATAACCTAAGTCTTGATTGAAATAATAGGATGGCAAAGGCATTTTGAAGTTATATGTAATCAGATGTAAAGTTAAGATTGGTTATGTTAGCTGTATCACAAAGTAGTATCGGAAACTGGTTATGTTAGCTGTATCACAAAGTAGTATCGGAAACAAGTATACTATGATGCAAAAACAGAAATAATATAATATGTATAAGGTTATATATGATATATAAAAAAGGACATAATATTACAATATGCATAAGTTCATATATGATACAGTAAGTAAAAAACAAATATATAGCCAGTAAAGATATCGTAAAACTTGTATATTTAATGTTTGTGATTTGTGTTTTTGTTTTTTTATTTACAGAATTTGTAATAATATATTTTTTTATTTTAAGCATTTTTTATTGCTGACTTAGAATACTTTTCCACGAAGCAAGATAAAAATTTACTTTTTCTCTGTCTTCGATAGTGTATCTACTAAAGAAATTTGGATTAATGTTTAACATTTCATGAAAGGTAATTTCTCCGTTTAAAATATCATTCACAGTTATATTTTTAATTTTCAAATCTTTTTCTATATGACAGGCTATCATATCAAATACACTTTCAATTAAAGCATATTTTTCCATGTTTTTACCTGAATAGTATTCAGGGTGATGATCATTATTTTTATAATGATGATCTAATGCATTTTCCCAAATTTTTTTGTCTTTTTCATCTTTAAGACCTTCAGTAGAAAAGAATTTTAAGGTATAACCTATAGCTTCTTTAACTGATAATTTTGATAAATCATGCATATTTAATCGTTTTATAAGACATATTTTTTCTGCATAATTAAAAACTGTTTCTCCTATAACGAAAAAGGCTGCAGATATTATTTGCCTATGCTTGAATACTTGTTTATAGTGTTCAAGGAGTATGTTTAAGAAAGCAGAATTGCATATAATTTTTTCTTTTTTAGCATTAACATATTTGATTGCTATTTCGTCACTGATGTTCTTATTTTTTAAAAGATTTCTTATGCTGTATGTTTGAAAACTCATTTTGAATTATATAGCAGTGATTAAGTATACCTAATCACATTCATGTTTTTCTTCATAAAACACTTCATCAGGTATACTTCTATATATGTTTAATAAACTCTCACGAGGGAGATCTACTATATCTATATCTTCAGCAGCTTCTTCATCCTTATCATTACTGTCTGATACTATAGTGTTTATGTAAATCGGACCTTTTCTTTTCCTGTATTCCCTCTCCATTTTAGCTATGCCATAGGCTTTTCTATGTGCTAACATACTCATGACTTCTTTTTCTGTCTCTTTTATTTTATAAGAGAGAGAAGAATTTTTTTCTTCTTCTTCTTTTATTTTGTTTTGATATTCAGTTTTCTCTTTTTCTAACGAGCAAATGTATGAGTGTTGATGGTGACAAATTTTTTCTAGGATTTCATTACGTTCTTTTTCATAGTTTAATTGAATCTTTAAATAATCCATATTTAAAATATAAGTTATTGTTTATAGGATCAGCGTGATATTTTTTAATCAGTTGTAAGTTGGAGATGTGGTATTTATCTCAGCGATTTTTCTTTGTTTAGGTATATGTATTACAACATATCTATTTTTAAGAGAGGAATTTATGGTTATTATATCAGTAAACTGATTTACTCTTGAGCTTTGGTTTGTTTGAGAATTATTTGAAACAGACTGTCCTAAGTAAGGATAGGACCAGCTTTTTCTCTCATTTATGTTTGTTATGTAACAAGTTAAAAAACTTTGTGTTTTTTCTCCATTGCGAAAAATGTTGCCAGTTTCTGTACAACATAGGAATATTTCATCTCCTTTTTGTAAAGGAGAAGAATATTTTTTTTGTGTTTCATTATATATGATACCTGTTATAGCTAAGACAAACATAACTAAAATACTACTTGCTTGTATAGCTGGTAGTTTCTTTTTAGTTGCATTATTGATTTTACTTAAAAGGTTTGATTCCGTCATTTCAATTTTTTGGATTTTAAAGTGTAATTGTTATTTAAGAAATCGTTTTTAGGTAAGCAGCTTTGACAAATTTGATATGGGAAATGAGCTTCTTTTATCACAGGTATTTTTTTCTTTTTGAAATGATTTATTACTTTATTATCGTTCCAGTCTGTATCAGTCGTGAAACTAGATATTATATCTTGCATGGACATGTTGTTAGCTCTTTTCTCAAGATAATATAAACAATATTGTCCGCAAGTTGTAGAAAATAAACCTTGTATAGCATGAGTTGAATATTTATATTTTTCAGGTAATGCTTTAAGAAAACTTTCACGAAGAGGTAGAAATCCATATGAATCAAAATATTCAGCTAATTTATTAGGTTTTTCATAATATAAAGCTACCCAATGCTCACCAGGAGAATCACTGTTGTCAGTGTTAACTATGTAACTAGTAGGGTAATAAGTCACTTCAGGTATGGTATCTGCTGAAAACACTCCATATTCTCCTTTTTTTTCTTCTTTTATGAGATTTAGATAAAAATTTATTTCTTTTCCATTCATTTTGTTAGGTTAGTCAATTCAGACTTAAATTTTAGCATATTACTTGAGTCTAATCTCATGATCTCATCATATTCTAAATATACAATGGCCGCTACTCCATGATCTAATTCTTCTTCTAATTTTATTACAAAACCTAAAGTACCAGTTTCAGTTAATTCAAAAGTTTCTGATGTTGCTCCGTCTTTAGAAATATTGAAGCAAAATAATGTTGTTCCCTCTTTAAATTCGTCTATGGTTACATTTTGTGCTTCATTTCTGAATATATCTCCTGTAGATTTAAGGAGAGCAAGATAAGCCATGTTATACATATTATTTGGAAAATCTAATTCATAATGATAAAAAGGAGTTCCTCCATCATTTACTTTAAGTTCTATTTCTTTAACTTTAAAGTTTTCAAATTTAAATGGATTACGATTATGAGTGCCTGTGAAGCCATCTAAATGCACGAGACCAATTATGACTCTTTTAGGTAAAGGTGTGTTATTCACAACATGTGAAGCTTGAAGAATAGCTTTTTGAGGACCGAAAGTGACATATTTCATGTCTATTTTATGGATAGGAATATCCCATATAGGTAAATTAGTAGCTCTTGCTTCTTCTAATTCTTGATGAAAATCATCTGTTAATCTAACTCTTTTCATGTACAAGTTTATTTCTTGTACATCTATAATATATTTTTGAGCTTCTACTTTTGACATTAAACAAAAAGTTTCATCTGCTCTATCTAATTCAATAGAAAGAGGCAAGTCCCCAGGTAATAATTTAGACTGTGAAAAAAGACTGTCATGTATTCTTACATGCACTTCAAACAATGTTCCGTTTTTTGTTTTTTCATATCTTTTTTTAGCTCCTGCATTGTGAGCTGTACCTGTTAAAGTGTTAACTTCATTGAAATCTTTATTGTCTTTTATGTAAAAACCTAATGGTCCTAAACATTTAGCTGTAAGAGGATCATAACTTAAAGTAAATTCTATTATTGATTTGTAACCATATAAATCATTGCTGTCTGATATTCTTATTCCTCCTACGAAAACTTTTACATTCTTAAACATAGTAGCACCAAAATAATTAACAGGAAAAACTTTAGCATTATCATTTATAGTTCCATCGTTAGCTGGAGCGTCAGGTGCTGTTTTATCTGCTTTCAATATTTTTGCTTTTATGTAAAGGTAACTGTTATGTAAAGAAACATAATCTTTTTTGTTAGATTTTAATGTAAATTGAACAGTGTTGCTGTTTGGTGAAGCTGTAGGATCTATTTTTTCATAGTATGTTTTTATTCTTGTAGTATCAGTAGGAGGTATATATTTATAATCCAATTCCAAGCTTATACAATGATGTAAATTTTCATTTAAAAAAGACATATTTTTTGTTTAGGTGTATCTTCTTATTTTTACTTAGACAATATAAAAAGATCAAGTTATCGGTTTATCTCAAGCTATTTATTCTATCCGAAAATATCACCATGCCTTCCTTTCTTTTTTCTGTTTCTCTTTTTTATAATTTTTGGCTGAGGAGATAATTTCTTTTGATTTGAAAAGTTTGAAATAACTTGAGAACCTAAATCAGACAAACTTTCTTCAGCTTCTCTTTTTATAGCCTTTTTTTATATTTTCACCTTTTAAAACATTTTTTGCAATTTTTATTCCTCCTTTAAGAGCTCGTTTTCCTATTGCTTTACCTGCACTTTTCACCACAGGAGTAATGAGAGGTACGACTGTTTTAAATAAACCTTTTAGTATGCCACCTATACCATATCCTCTTTGATTTCTGCTTCCTATGAAAGGAGTTAGTGTATTATATCCACTTCCATATTGATTGTAAAATAATGGATTTTTATTTTCTCGTAAAAATTGCCTGTAAAGAAGTTTTTTATGAGCACAATTCGAATACATTTTTATTTATTTTCCTAGGATTTTTTCTTCTTTATCTCAAATGCTTTTTCTTTATTTATTACTATTTTTTCCATTTCGTGTCCCAATCTTTCCCATAATATTTAGGGTTGGTTTTTTTTTATCTCCCATATCGTGTTTTACGTGGTGATGCTTTAGACGAATTTTTTTTCTTTTTTATTTCTCCAAAAATATCTTCAGAAGGAGGGGTAGAGGACATGGGTTCTATTTCACTTTCTTCATCGAATTTTTGTTCAAAAGAAGTTGGTTTTATTTTCTTAATTTTTATTTCTTCTCCTATTCCTCCACTTGCTTCATCTTTTTTATTTTCTTCAGATTCTGTGAAGGTTTTTTCTTCTCCTGAAGGAATAAATAATTTTTGTTTACCATATTCTGGAGGATAATTTAAATTATCGTCGTTCACGCTGTCAGAATCTTTAAATAATGATTTTTCAATTGGATCATCGTAATCATTTTCTGAATATTCATCATCTGTTGCTTCTATGGATTCTATCTTTCCTTTTTCAATTTTTTTATGTATTTGTCGTTGTCGTTTTTTTATAATGTCTATATTTTGATCTTCTATAGGATATTTTTTTATTTTATAAGCGTCAGCATCCTGCTTGCTTTTTCCTGGTTTATTGAGAAACCAAGATTTAGGTATATGTGGAGATAAATTATACCAAAGTTCATTAATGCCAAGAGGTTCTTTTTTTATGCTAGTATTAGAAAAAAATTTCATTATGTCTATCACATTAGAATTTTTTAGCAGTTTTCCGTTCATTATTATTTCACCCTGATCATTCCAAAAAAATTGTAAAGCTAACATTTTTTTTAAAATTTCTTTTATGTAAGGTATTTGTGCTTGTCTTATATGTGATAATATTTCTTCTATAGATATACCTGTATGAAAAGATTTTTCAGATTGATTTTCTTGAAAATAAGAAAAAAAAGTAGGATTTTGTTTAGATATATCTTGATTGGTACTTAAAACTTTATATGGTTGAATGTTATACATTTTTTCTGCTAATATTTCTTTTTGTCTTTCAAGAATAGGATTTTTTTCATTTTTAGTTTCTTTCGTCTTAATTTCTTCTATAGCTCTAAGTTTTTTATATGTAACTAAAGGAATGACAATACTTTTTTTGAAAGAAGCAGTCATATTATTGTCTACTTCCTGCTAAACCTCCTAGTAAAGTTACGGCTAAAGGAATAAGCATAGACAAAAAACCACCTTTTTGTTTCAATACTGCTTTCCTTTTTTTGTTATTCACACGTCTATTTACTAAAAATCTTAAATTTTTTTTATGCTTTTTAAGTTTAGCATAAGAAAAAGGACTTAATTTAATGTTTCCTTTCAGTACGTTATAAATGCACTGACATATAGCATCTATGTCTTCTTTTCCTGCATATTCTATCAGAAGATTTCTTCTTTTTTTATTTTTAGTGTTACTTAAGACCGTAAGGAAAGCTAATTGCCTAGACAAATTAGGCCTTTTGTTTCTTTTAGTCTTTTTCTTTAAAATTCTTTTTTTCCCTTTCCTTTTTAATATAGGTCTTTTTTTTAATAACAAAGATTTCCTTTTTTTAGGCATTTTTTAAAACGTAATAAACAAAACTATTTTTTGTCTTTTATATCATTCTTTATTTCATTTATCACACGTACATTTTTTTAAGTTTTATTTGGAATATAAACATCTTGGCCTACATCAAAAATATTTCCTCTTAATCTGTATTCTTGTGGAGTTTTTTGATGTCCGTCTATTAAGAGATAAGAATGTGGTTTTCTAGTTGCTTCATTAAAAATATTGATAAAAGTTTTATGATTTTTTGGTAATAATTTTCTTCCTAATATTTGAGGCACTGTTTGATCTAAAGGAGAATTAAATATAACAAGGTAAGTAGCATTTCTGTTCACAGTTTGTCTTTCTTTCCCTTCAGAAAAAAAATTTTGAGATATATATATCACATTTAAACCTTCATGATGACAAGTTTGAGTAAATAATTTTCCTATTTCTGCATTATTACTGCTTTCTTTCATTAAGTCATCTAATATAATAAGTCCATTTAAGTTCCGTTTTATGTATTTATCAAAAGAAGAAGGAATACCATTAATGAAAATAACGTCTTTATCTTGCATTATAGAAGGTTTTTTAGGAGGTGTTTGACCATAACACCAAATAAAATAATCTATGTTTTTGTCTAATATGCGATCACTGTTTTCTATTAAATTATGAACAAAATTAGTTTTACCACTGTTACTAGGACCTGCTACTATCATAGAAAAAGGTATTCTAATACATGCATTGAAAATAGGAAATTCTATGTGCTCCATTTTTTTTTTTTTTTTTTTTTTTTTAAATTCCTTCAATTTTAACTAGTTCTTCTTTATAAAAATTACCACTTAATATTTCATTGTTTTTATCAATTAATACATATGTTGCAGGCCAAGTTCTAAGAACATAAGCTACTTGAAAAATTTCTTTTTTCCAATGAGAAGAATATCCTTTTCTAAAAGTAGTTTTATATTTAGTAATTCTAACTTTATCTCCAACTTTAAAGGGTAAATGATGTTTTTTAGAGAATAAATATTTCCCGTATTGTTTTATCCATATTTTTTTTTCGTTTGCTTTAGTTACTTCTGAAGGACTTATACCTAAAGTTCTATGCTTACTGTGATTATAACTATATACTAAATTTTGAAGTACATCTATATATCTCAAAGTCTTTTTGAAAGTAAGATATTTATATATTTTATCTTGTATAGTACGATTGAATCTTTCTACTATTGCACTTTTAGTGTCTTGTGATGTACTGAAAAATTTAATGTTATTTTCTTTTAAATATTTTCTGAATACACCTTTAAATTCACTTCCGTCATCAAATTGTATAATTCTAGGCTTAACTTTGCTTTTCATTAATATATTTTTAAAGCCATCTAAAGTGACGGAAGCTGTTTTGTTTCTTAATGGAAAAATATAAGCATAACGAGAAAAACAATCTATACAAGCAAGTAAATATTTGATATCATCATTTTCATTTTTTAAATTAAATATACTAATTAAATCTATTTGCCATTGATCATTTATACCTTTCACTATAGTTTTTCTTCGTAAAAACCTATGTTTTATTTTTTTGTGAGAAGTATAGGTTCTAGTGTTATGAAGAAAAGCTGATACATCCGTATGAGTTATATTTTTATTTTTTTTCTTTGCACTTTCATATAATTTATTTGCAGAACTGAAAGAGGCAGGATCAGACGGATTGAAAAATATTTCTTTTAAAATATTTTCTTTGTTTTTAGTTTGTTGGTTCATATTTTTTGACACATATTTCCTGTATTACATTACAGAGACGGAAATCCGATATGCATGGTTTCGTTCTAATATATCAAATAATTTTTATACATGAATAGAACGATACATATAATCACGTGATTTTAAACCATCTCAATGTAATAGAAAGTGTGTCGATATATTATACTGTCAGATTTCACGGTTATCCATGAAATTTTTTCAATTTTATTCATCCAATAAAAAAATGTTTACTGATTAACAGGCATGTAAATTGGGATGAAGCCACTCGGTTTCATGTTTCCATCTACGTTAAATATCAGACTTTTGTTTCCTGTTTTTGTTTTCCTTGAACTAGAATTAATTTTAGTTTTATTTCGTGAGGTATTAGATTGCTGCTTGTTCACATTTCTCTTTCTTTTAACCTGCACCTTTTCCTTTCTTCCTGCTTTTTCATTTTCATCTTGACTTAAGTCATCATCACTTGTATTATTTTCCACCCTGCTAGAAGTCTTATTCATCTTTTTCTTTTTCTTGACTTGTATTTTTACTTTTTTTTCTTCATATTCATTTTCGTTATGACTTACATTATCATCACTCTCTTCTTTTCTTCTTTTCAAGTTTTCTTCTTTCTTGATAGGACGAACAATGTTTGATTCAATATTTTTGGTGGAGTCATTTTTTTCTTCTTCTGAAGACATGCTGTTCGAGTCTTCATTTTCGCTCATATCTTCCATGACTTTTATACTGAAATTTTGTGCGGATTTAGCTTTGCTTCTTAGCTTTTCTTTCATGTATTTATTGTAACAGGCATTACATCTCAGGTGATTTTCATCAGACGTAAAAAAATGATAAGATTGAAAAGGTCTATGACACCTTATACATTCTTGTACCATTGACTCTGCACATTTTAAACAATATTTTTTATTTTTTACTAAATCAGCATTTTTACCACAAAATTCACATTTAGAAACCATTTTTTATCATAAAAAATTGAAAACGAAAATATATAAAGCTAATTAGCTAAGTTATTCATTTATCTCAATAATATTTTTATAATATTATTTTAAAGGTAATAAGGTAAGTCATTCATTTATCTCATTAATATTTTCATAATATTATTCACTGCTATCATTTTCACTTAATTCCATTTCACTTTCACTGTTGCTATCACTACTTAAATTTTGTTCTTTTTCTTTCTTTCTTTTTTTATTTTTTCTTGCTTGTTTTCTTTCTTCAATTTCTTAACTTTTTCAATTTTTTTATATATTTTATTTTTCATTCGAAGAAGAAGGTCAAACTCTTCTTTTTGAAGAGATATACTTTTATCTTTAGTCAAGTCATGAAAATGTAAATATATATTTCCTTTAAATTTATTTATATCTATTCTTTTCCTCCGACCAAAAGCCAAAGTAGGGTATTTTCCTGATTTGTTCATTTTTTCTTTTATTATGCCTTAGGCTTTCTTTCTAATATTAATAAGGTGAAAGTTTTTTCAAGCTATCTCATGATCTTTTTTTCTTTTTTATTTCTGGAAAAGGTATTTCGTTTCTTTTTCTTTTTTTCTTTCTTTTAGGTATACTATAGTGTCCATAAGCAAGAGATTTTATCCCGCTATCACATAAATATCTTTTATCTTCAAAAGGAGAAAGAGAAATCTTATGTAGGGAAATGGTATACACTTTATGTTTAAGACTTACTATATTACAGAATTGATCTTCTCTTATTTTATTTTTAAATAAGACTTTTTTAAAGTTACTATGTTTTATTTCTTGTATACAACTTTTTTTTATGCCTTTCACTTTTTTCTCTTCTTCTCCAGTTTCATAAAGAATAGAATACATTTTAGGTCTTAATGCTATAAATTCTTTTATTTTTTTCCCTCCTGTTTCATCTTTGAATTTTCCTAAAATTTTCATATTTCTAGAGGAAAATAAAGGATGACTTTCTTTAAGATTAGAAAAATCAAAATAATTTTCAATATTTTTTATCTTTTTTAAGAAATGTTCATCTTTAATATAATAAATGAATGAGTCTGTATCTGTGTATAACAATTGAATAATGCTTTCTGAAAAAGCAGGTAACATGATATTATAATGAAAATTAAACATCCATAATTTTGATAGTTCTAATACTGTAAATCCTATGTATATAGGTTTATTTAAAAGAATTCGTTCTTTGTTATATTGTATACCTACGAAGTCTTTTTGAAAGATATGTAGTGATTTAAAATTTGGTTTTCTTATAAGTTTTTCACTTACTAAAGGATTAGAAGTTAATTTCATAGTTGATCTTTTCTTAACATTTTCTAACGTTTTCCCAAAAGTGCTGTTAATTAAAAGTTTAAAAAATTCTTTGTCAAAAGAAGAAGTAGCTAAGGTTCTTTTTGTTGTATTAAAATCGATGTATGGTTTCATCCAATCTTTTTGTTTAAATGAAAGAACTCTATGTATTTTTTTAATTTTCATTCCTAGGTTAAGATATAGCTTTAAGTTACGGTAATGTATAACATAATTTTCCTTTTGATTTAAATTACATATTAATTTTTTTCCTCCTTTTTTATATGAAATTCCTATGTCTTTGAGTACTTGTTCAGCATAAGTGGATAAATCTTCCTTTTTTATTTCTAATTTTTCTGGTGCTAAAGGAAAAGAATTATGTCTATCATGAAGGTTTGCAGGATAAGATAGAGTTACTTCCATAATATAGCCTGTTTCATTATCGTCTGGAATGTTACATATTTCTAATTTATTTATTTCTTTTTTTTCTAACCATTTGAAATCAGAAACAGGTAAGAAATCTGCTAAACATTTTCCATATAAATTATTGCAATCAATATAAAAAATATGTTCATCAGGTTCTTCTGCTATGGCATACCTGTGCGAAACATTAGTTATCCCTGCTCTTACACCTGTTTCTATGAAATTGTACATTTCTATGTCCGAAAATAAATCTAATTTAACCCCAGTATATTTCAACATGGCTTGATAACTTAAGCTTGGTGAAGTAAGAAAATGTGACGGATCTAATCCATAGTAATCTAAAGCCTTTTCTCTGAAAGATTCGAACACGTCACATAAAAGCAAAACGTCTATTTTTAAATATTCTCTCAAATAATCTTTTAGGTTCTTGCATTTGAAAGCTTCGAACATAAAAAGAGCATGCTGGTAATCTTCGCTAGAAATGTGTTCTTTTGTTAAAGAAGAATAAAAATATTTTCTTGCAGGCAATTTTTTTTCTTTCAAAACACTCCATGAATTATACAGTTATATTTTTCTCGTCCACATATTTATATAATTTTTGAATAAGAAAATGAGTGTCATAGTTCATGCTATTATGAATAACAATAGGTATTTTTAATTTATCCATCCTTAAAGACGTATAAGTAAGATTACATCTGTTACAAGCATAGTTTATGTCTCTCCCTTTACCTTCTCGCCCTATATGAGAATGATCTAAAACTTTACGTATACCTTTACGAGTCAATGAAACCCCACAAACGTAACATTTTCTCTGCTTAGCTATATGAGAAATATCCTGAGGAGTTAATTTCATAGGTTCTCTTTTATGGTGTAAAATATAAGATATTTCAGCTCTTTTTTGATATAAATAAGAGACAAAATTTGATATGACATTTTTTCCTACATATATGAATGGATCTTGATTGTATTCTTTATATTTTGACACCATTATAGCACCGAAAGCATTTAATTTATGTTCGCGTTCACATAAAGATTTACCTTTATAAATTGGTTCTTTCATTTTATAATTATAACATTCAAAATCTGCATAAATGATAAAAGGACTTTTTACTTTATTTTTGAAATCTGAAAAATTAAGATGTGAACCTGTAGGTGGCATATAGTATCCTTGTCCTACGTAAGGATTTTTATTACAATTCTGAGTTATGTGGGACTTATATTTTTTTTCTGAGCAAAAAGATATCAAGCATTTGTAACAAAAATATCTAGTTTTTTTCCAAAAAAAAGGTCTTATAAACTTATGTAAATTCCTAATCAAATAGTAGTGATCATCAAATAATAATAAATCAACATGTCTTCCTTCAGAAACAGTAGTCGAATTAGTAGAAATATACATAGGGAAAGGTTGAATAATCTTTTGCTCTGTTTCTAACATACCAAATACATTTATTGTTAGATTGTTCTTTTTTCAAATTGTGATATTTCATTTAATTTCACAGGAAAAGTAATAAAAGAAAGATTCAATTCATTTAAAAAAATATCATAAGATTTTGCTAAATTTGAATTATTTGTTACTTTATGTAGACCAGCTAAATCAGAATAAAGAAAGCATTTATTACCAGTTCCTTTTATATTTAAAATTGATTTTTTTTTGTCTATTAAGTCTTTAGTCTTTTGTCTTTCTTTTCCTCCTAAAGGGTTATATTTAAAAATTGAAATTCTAAGAACTTTGATTTTTTTAAGAAACCATCCTGATCCCATGTGAAGGAAAGAATCAAAAAATCCTAATATAATAGAAAAACTAGACCTGATTGTTTCTTCTAAATTCAAAGAATCAAAGCCAAATTGAACTGGACTTAAAAACCATGGTTCTATTTGAAAATATTCATTAGTTTCTAAGTTATATTTTCCTAAAATAACGCAAAGTGCTATCTGAAATTTAACTCCACCTTCTTCTTTCTTTACTTTTAATATTTTTTTCTTCACTTTTTTTAAATTTTTGAACAGAAATAAATCAGGATCATATTTTAAAGAATTAGGAATGATATCATATTCTGTGATAAGATTTTTTAATGCTCTACGACGATAAATCATTAGACTAGCGGTCTGAAATGTAAAACCAAAAACACTGTTCCGTATTCAAATTTAACAAGATCTCCTAAGTCATCACAGACAGTTATTTGAATTTCTTGTATTTCATTTCTTTTAAGTTTTTTATAATATGGAGTAACAAAAACTTCTGTTATGTCATCACCAAAGCTTCCTGTGCATCTTATTGTTCTTAAATGTGGAACTTGTTTGTTTCCTACTACTTCATTACAAACTATGTTGCTATAAATATAAATATTAGATGCTATGTAATGCAAATTAGGAACCCCACCCGCTATGAAATTTTCATATTCATTTGGTCCTAAATTTGATGCTATTTTTTTATATTCTTCAAAATTTTCTAAAGGAGGTCCTATGAAAGACACAGTTTTTCCTTCTTTTTTCTCAGCTTTTTCATGTAAATCTAATCTTAACAAAGAAGACAAATCAGAAGAAAAAGTTACTACGTCTCCTTTTCCTACTTTAAGAATAGGTTTTAAATTTTGTGGTTCTATTTTCATAAAAGGTTTTCGCTCTTTTTTAAAGAAAACATCATCAGGATAAATATCAATTTTTTCTAAAACAGAATTTATAGTTCCAATAAGGTTATTAATAGAATTATAATTTCCATAAGGAATTCTTTCTACTATGAACCTTTTCTCTAAGGTAACATCACTTGCAGAATTTGCTATGAACACATTTTTTTTAAATTTAAAAAAATTTCTTTCCACTATTATAGTTCTATTTCGTTCTGGTCTTTCAGAAAAATTATACCAAGAAATAGGTATATTAACTTCCACCACTCCAACCTCCCATTCCCCTTTCAATGTAATAGTTGAAGGTAAATTTACATAATAAGAACTTGTTTTGTTTTCCCTAGAGGGGTGAATAGTATTAGAAGGTAAATTCACGTAAAAAGGAGAGGAAATTGACATTTCTTTTTTTACTTATATGATATATACTTTTTTGAATATCTCAAAGAAATTAAACTTAAAAAATATTTATTAATTTCATAATTGAAAACATTATATAACATCATAACATAACACTGTTATATTTTTCAACATTTTTATTTTCACGTAAAGCCATTTTAGGTAACTTGTCTTTCTTCAAAGAAGAGCATGATTCTGATTTTTTTTGATAACCATAATAATATATCTTTTTCATACCTATATATTGGCTTCTTTTCAAACCATTTAACATCGCAATATTTACACTTTTTTATTTTATGATTCGTTTTCATAAAGAAAAATTCTAAACATTTTATATGAACAGGTTGCATACAACAATGAATGTAAGTAACATTTGTGCTGTTAGAAGAAATTATCAGCTCTGAAGAACAAAGTTTACAAAACATATAAAGAATAGACATTTTATGTTCTTTTTTTCTTATTTGATCTCTTATTTTTTTCTTCAAAGGACTTAAAACATAATCATTAGGATTAACATTCAAGTAATGTTTTTTGTGAGCAGGTTTCATCAATTCTATTACATCTTCAAAATATGAAATTTCTAAAATAAAACATGAAAAATCCTTTATTCTATAATAAAAATCTGTATATTTTAAAAAAATACAGCACATTTTAATAATTCTAGGCAATAACATGACATCAGATAAAACAATCTTCATTATTTCTTCTAAAAGATATGAAGACTGAAAGAAATCAGAGAAAAAGCATAAAGCTTCTACTCTTATTTCTTTTAAAGATGAAAATGGCTGAATCAAAGAAAGCGCTGTAAATATTCTGTTACACTCATATAATTCTGAACAGGGAAACTGACATCTATTAAATCATCTATTTTACCACCAGTGAAAGTCAACATAGCTTCTAAGTAATAAACACGACTTAAAAGCAAACCAACATTAACTTTAATTGTCATCTTTCATATCAGCAATTTTTTTCTGATATAACTTACTGTGAAATCTCTTCTCAAAACTTGACACTTTATATCTACTCAATAAATCCTCTTTATTTCAACCCTTATCCAACAACAAATATGGTAAAGGCATATTATCTTCAATAGACTTTATATATCAAAACTTGTTTGATAAATATGGTACAGAATGTTCTGTTTTAAGGTTCTTAACCTGAAATGTCACAGTGCCTAACTAAACACCGAACTTACAGGTTATATACTCTTATGTGATAAAGGATACCTGTTAGAAGTTATCACACAGTAGTTTTTTTACATGCTTATATTTCTTAAACTTTAATAATAATGTAATGCATTTTTTATAGTTTTTTTTCTTAAGCTTCTGAATTTTTTTCTTAGCCATGAACAAAATTCAGGACTACATATTGGCTTTGCTTTTTTCCATTTCATGCCACAATCATAACATGCTATACCTTTCCGATAATGAGTACTGTATGAAGCAAACTTAAAACTACTGTAACATTTATAATTAACTGGACAAGCACAACACAGCATATATGTTACTTTTAATGTTCTAATTTTTTTATTTTTATCAAAAGTATGATATTTCCCACACCCTCCACAGCGAAACTTAACAATTTCTGCATTAAGGTCTAAATCTTGTAATATATCAGTTATTTTATTTTGTAATTCATTATCCGAATAACAAAGATAATCACAATAAGCAGATATGCTGTGTTTTGTACAAAGCAAATCGTCTAATATGTCAGAACGATTAACTTTTAGAAGATCTGAAGCAAACCAAATAAATAGACGTACGACAACTCCAATCTAGTTTGGGCGAATATTTTATTGGACCTGGCCAATAAACATACATAACCAGGCCTAAGTAACACAAGAAGAAAGAAAGAAAAAAAATCTCCAATGTGAGACCGGTGGTCCTTCCTGGGGCTAGGCAATATGGCCGACTACAAGGCCACCAGTGAAGGAACCTGTTACATAACAGGTGAATGGAAGTGGTGACATCTGGTAATACATTTGGGAACTGCTACTGCCCATTTATCACCACTTATATGCGCGCATATAAGTAGCTTATAAATAGACGTACGACAACTCCAATCTAGTTTGGGCGAATATTTTATTGGACCTGGCCAATAAACATACATAACCAGGCCAACACGCCAAACAGAATGGAGAACAAACAAAAAAAAAACAAAAAAAAAAAAAAAAAAAAACATAACCAGATTTTACACGAATAAGGCGCTGACCATACGCCGATCAAGATCGACACGAGCTTGTTTGGATTTTGTCAAATAAATCTCCAATGTGAGACCGGTGGTCCTTCCTGGGGCTAGGCAATATGGCCGACTACAAGGCCACCAGTGAAGGAACCTGTTACATAACAGGTGAATGGAAGTGGTGACATCTGGTAATACATTTGGGAACTGCTACTGCCCATTTATCACCACTTATATGCGCGCATATAAGTAGCTTAATAATTTTCTACTGCTTACATGAAACATAGTTCCGCAATAAACATAAACTTTCAATGCTTTCCCTATTTCTTTGATTTTTTTCGTAGTCCTTTGATATATATAATTAAACAAAAAATCTGACTGATAAAAAGAAGCAAAAAATGCTAAGGACTCTATGTTTTTGATTTCATTAAAACGTTCATAACAAGCTTTTTTTGATGAAATATTTAAGAAGGAAATGTATAAAAAACATTTCGATACAGATAATAATGAATGTGCAGGTATTTCAATGTTTAATTTTTCCATCAAAGGTTCACGATAAAAATTGAAATAGTTTTTAAAGTATAAACTTCTCAATGAAAGTAAAAAAAAGTTCAAGTAGAGTTGCTTTTCCATCTTGAACCTATAAAAACAAGACGGATTATTTTAAAATATAAAACAAACATTGAAATTCTTGTATGACATTTTCATACTACATATTTATGATATAGGCTGCACACATGTTCAAATATAACATCATATAAACATTAAAGTAACTTTTCTTGAAGCTTATGTTTTATTTCTTGTGAATTATTTAATCCAAATGTGTTGACGAAATATGCTGAATCAAAAGGAGAGGGGAGCCAAAAAGTTTCAAGCAATAACGGCATGACATCATGCTTTTTTTCTGTGCAGTGAAGTACACTCCCCCTCCAAAGAACAGCTCGTCAGTGCATGTTTCACAAGTGATTTTTTTACATATTTTTGTTCTTGTTTTTGTAGGAACTTTCGTCATCAGCTTCAAGAAAAGAGATCCTGTCTCTGTGGCTTTCTTTTGAGGGAAGACGACAGAAACAGGCAAGCGAGACAGAATTAAACGTTGAAGGTAGTCTCTCGTATTAGCCTGTTGTATAGAATCAGAAAAAGGCTCAGTGACATTGACAACTTTGGCTGAACTTTTATCAGGAAGAGTGATGTTGTCGTCTTTCACGACAACTTCACTAGGAACTAAGTCACTGTCTTGGAGAACAGCTACTTCTTTACCAGCAACATTAACTTCGTTACTGTCAATGATTTCGTCCTTGTCCCCTTCGAGAATAACTTCAACTTCACGATGACTGTAGTGGTCATTGTTGTCTTGAATACCACCAATTTCCTCATAGTCAACGTGAAGTTCATTGTTATCTTCTAAGGAGACAACTTCATTCACAACTTGATAGTCATCTTTTGACAACTCAAGTCCAGAAATCTGAATAGCTTCGTCTAGTAAATCTGAAGAAGCTGGATCATAGTCGCTTTTGCAAAGCTCAGAAAGTTTTTTTTTCTTTACTAGTGGAGGCATAACCTCCAGATCTTCTTCTTTTGATATCATTCTTTTAGTAGGATAAGCTCGACTCGGTCTTACAAGAAGAGGCATTTCCTCTTCAGGCTTCTGAAGAGAAGATGTTTCTTGTACATCATGAACATTTTTAGCAAATTTTGTTCCTTGAAAAAATTGGTTGTTTAACTTGGACAAAATAGGTTCTGGCTCTTGGTTTTCACGTTCCATCTGTAGGTAATAAATAAAATAAAATTCATAACTAAAATTTCAAGTCAAAAAGTTAAGTATAAAAAAATAAAATGTCACTCAAACATTATGCTAAGCAACTTTTATATAATATTTATTTCATTATTTTTATTTTTTTTGGTTTACAATTTTTAGGACCTCTTCTGTCTTTAGTACACCTGAGAATAGCTGCAGAACAATGTTGCGGACATTTGGCACATTTCTCTATATTTTCAGGTAACATATTAGTTTGTAAGACAATTAAATGCTTATATATTCTATCACATACTTTAATAGAAGATTCTAAGTTAGCCCTACACTGTTCTAGCTGTTCTTTAAATAAGTTAGCAAAAGGTGAAAACTCTCGTAACGAATTTACTTTAGCGTCTACATCTATATCTATTTTTTTCTCATGCTTCATTTCTTCATTTTTTTTAAATTTTTTATTCGTTAAACCCTGCTCTTCACTATCTGAATCGCTCTCAGACAATTCTAAATCTTCTTTTAAAAAATTAAATTCAGGATCAGAAGAAGTATCTTGAGAAACGCTTCGTTTAGGTTTAACAGATTTAGATTTTCTCTTTTTTCTTTCTATGTCTAAAGATTTCGAATCATTATCCTCATTTTCACTAGAATCTGACAAATTCTCTTCACTGAAAACATTATCAGAAGCTGGTAATATTTTTTTATTCTTTTTTCTTTTCTTAGTCTCTACATATTCTTTCACTTCCTCGTTCTCAGAATCAAAAAAAATAGAAACAGGTTTGCTTCTCATATTTTCAGAAGGAAAAAAATCTACACTTTGATTTTTTGTGTGAAAAGTTATATTAAGATTCAAAACTTCTGAAATACATTCTAACAATACACTATGAGAAGAAATAAGGTCTAAAAGAATTTTTTCTTTCTCTTGATTTATACAAAATTCATACTCTTTTTTGTAGGCTTCTTCTTTTTTTAACAGAGACAAAAGAAAAAACCAAGTCTCATCTTTCATTAGATCAAATATTTTCTCTTTTGATATAAAAGACTCTTGCTTCTTCCTTTTAATATATTTTAAAATGTAATACAAACAATGTTTCTCTTTAAGCTTAATTTCATTCCAGTAAACTCTGTTAAATTCATTATTTTGACTTAAAATAAAAAATATTGTTAAAAGAATTTCTGAAATCAATTTAATTTCTTTCATTTTTATTATCTGACTTTTCCTTTATTATTTCGTCTAACACAAGTTTTATCTCAGAACATAAAAATAAAAAAATATTACAATCTTTAGTTATACAATTCCCTTTGAAATTATAACCTAAAGTAAAAGTAATATCTTTATTTGAAATTCTTATGACAGAAACATTGTTCACATTATAATCTTTTAATCCTTCATAATTTACCCAAACAGATTCATATGTGTTAGACTCCTTTAATTTATATGAATATTTGTCTTTAAAATGAAATCGTATTTTTAAAAGAAATTCTATGACTTTAATATTGTTATTTTTTATGTCAATTTCTACACTTATTTGGATATTTAATAATGATACTTTAATTTTATTGTAATTTATTAAAGAAAAATGATTCCAAAAGTTTGAACAAAAAAAGGAAATAAACTTTTTAATGTTGCTTACAATAAAGTTAAAATCATTTCTTAAAAATATATAACAACACCCATTTTTGGTAAATTTTAAAGAAAAATCTTTTTTTAAAATAACAATAGAACCTCTATATTTAGAAGTTTTCCCCTGCAGCTGATATAAATTCTCTATGTCTAACTTAGCACAAGGGTACGTTCTAGCTATTAAAACAATATTATTAGTGTAATACTGAATTGACATAAGAATTAAAACCAAAAAATATGCAAACCAATTAGTTAACACCGAAAGAATGATATATTATACCATAATAGAAGCAAGCCAGCTATATAATTTATTGAATAACTAAATAAACAAGACAACTGAAGCACGTTAACTGAATGACTGATACAAGCTAACTAAATAAAAGCAAGTAAGCAAATAAATAAAATAAAATAATAACCTTATCCAAATTTAATCAGCAATCTTGATGTTGCTAGCAGATCCTCGTCCTAAATGAACTGTGAATAACCTTGTTGATACAGTAAACTGTAAACGACCTCGATGTTAGAGCAAACTGCAGACGACCTTGATGTTACACAGACTAAACAACCTTGATGCTGCTGAGTCCTTAATCAAAAATAAGAAGACAGCACAAGACGTCTATCTGAAAAGAAAAAAGACACTTAATTTCTTTAAATTATCAGCATTATATCATTTCATATATAATCAGTTTCATGTCATCATCTAATTATCGTTATTTTTTCAATATGATATATATAAATTAATCAGTTTCATATCTTCATCTTGTTATTATAAAATAATAATCATCATTATTATAAATCATTATAATAAAACATTATAAATAGTAATTATAATGTTTTTTCAATATAATCTTTTAATAATAATCTCATTTAGATTAAATTTTACAATATAAACTCATTTAGATTAAATTTTAATGTAAAATATAAATAACAATTCGTCTTATCTATGACTAAAATCCAAAACAAAAGAAATTTACCTTTGCTTTTTACAGTAAAACTTTCTGACTCAAGTTCAGTAAGATCACTCTCGGATTGAGTTTGGATTAAGTATTGATCTGAAAAATAACATTTCATAAAATCTTTAATATATAACTCGAGTTCAGCAAGGTCATTCTTAAATTATTGAGTAAAGTATTAACCTGAAAAAATAAATTTTTATTGAGAAGATTAAAACTAAATCTTCTTAAACTTAAAACATTATTATTAGAACTTGGTTTTATATTCAAATAAAAAAAGTATTTTTCTTTTTTATTTAGTAACAAAGAATAGGTTAATAAATTTACCTCTGTGTACGTAGAAAATATCACGGAACAGATAATTAATTATCAATCTCGTACGGGTCAATAATCTCTGACACGCCTGTATATTTTGCCTTGCTAGTTGTCCTCCTCTATGTTCCTTGTAGTTAGACACAGAGTTTCCTCCACTCATGATACACTAAAACAAAAAAAATAGGAATTCTTTAAAGTAAACTAAGCTCATTAAAGTTCATTAATTGAACAGGGTCTATTTTTTTAAAAGCAGTAAGTAAAAGCATTCAGTTTTTCACTACAGTTTTCGCACAAACACACCAAATAACTATATTTAGTTTGTGACTGTAGTTTTTACTCGAACACTATAAAATAATTTATTTTTACTCTAACGCATAAAAAAACTTGAAACTGTAGTTTCTTCTTGAACGCATAAAATTTGAAGTTTGACATTTTAGTTTCTACTCGAAAGCGTTAAGTTAAAAAAGGTCTAACTATATAAATCACCTACCTTACAGTTTTCCTTTTCCTAGGTTCGTTATAAGCTGTAGCGTATTACATGCTCCTCTCCTGTTCTGCTTTTATCTGAAAAGAAAATTTTGATTCATTATTAAATATCCACTCGAACACAACTAATTTCAATATTCAGTTTATTGCTACAGTTTTCACTTGAACGCATCAGTTCAGTTTATTACTACAGTTTTCACTCGAACGCATCAGTTCAGTTTATTACTACAGTTTTCACTCGAACGCATCAGACAATTTCCACTCGAACGCATCAGGCAATTTCCACTCGAATGCTTTTACTTAAATGATCTAACACACCTTCAACAAAAGCAATAAGATATTATTTCAATCTCTATTCGAACGCTACAACCTTCCAGCTCATAACCTTATTTTTCACTTGAACGCGAAACATAAAATTACTTAGTATGTTAGTTTTTTCCTCGAACACAATAAGTCATTACGCATGCGTCACTCTGTTATAACAAAATGGCTGACTATACCTTCCACTTTAGGTAAAACCATCTTTAGCAGCAGTGTTTTCTCCGAGAAATCATACTTTTAAGCCCTATCTAGACCTTTCTGATTTATTGTCTTATTCTATGAAAAACATAAAGAATACCATACTTTTGTATATCAAAAATATGTCATAGTTCTAGAGAAAAATGTATTTTCCTAACGCATATTCCGCAATCGAAAACAAAATACTTCTTACAAAAATTTACCTAGCCTTATGTTTCTTAGTTAATCCGTTAGATGTCTCTTTCTGTTTCTACCGTGTCTAATGAAATACTTTTGGTTCCTCTACTCCTGTCGTGTCTCATCAAATGTTTATGGTTCCGCTATGTGTTTCTTTCTACCCGATGAGGGTTCAAGGGCAGTACCGCTTTATCAAGGATGAGGGTTAAATTGCACATAAATTTGAAAGACATTTAAAAGAAATCATCTGAATTTAAGGAAAATTTATTTCAAATGAAAACTCTAGTGAAAGCCGAGAAGAGAATCTCAGGAAAATGAAATATTTATAAGGTGGTATAACGTCCGTCCCCCTCCTGATCTCGGACCACCATATAGTGATCCGCAGTAAAAAACAATCATAGAATATAAATATGACACACAGGTCCTTTGGTTAAGCGCTGATAAGTTAATGAAAGCCGAGAAGAGAGTCTCAGGGAAATGAAATATTTATAAGGTGGTATAACGTCCGTCCCCCTCCTGATCTCGGACCACCATATAATGATCCATAGAATATAAATATGACACACAGGTCCTTTGGTTAAGTGCTGATAGGCAATATTAAAAAACTGGTGAGCACTATTGAATCATTAGGCACAGTTCAGACCGAAATATAGGTAGATACACACGCAAACCAACAGAAAAAAAACTGAATTGGTCAAACCTATATTTCATTCATAAAAGATGAAAATAAAAATTTATAGTTATAATGCACGATTAGAATCATTATAAGCTGGTTTTTAAGGTGGTTGAGCTACAATAAATTATAGTGAGAAATATTTTGGTGGTCCGAGACTTTACGGCTAGGTAAAAAATTTGAAAACTACTAGATAATACAGGAACCAGTATGATTAACTTGAACTTCCGGGTTAATTTCGCCAGAAGCTTCTTCTTCAAAATATAATATTCTAAGACCTAACATAGGATTTACAGCTTCAAAAGCGGAAAATCATGTCAAGAAACAAGGATTATTTTCTTTTAGGACCTAAAAGATGACAAAGTTTCAGCGAAATCCTCTCTTACCATCGACAAGCTGAACTACTTCGTTGTTATCTAGACATGGAAACTCGAAACAGGTACTTATCTATTTTATCTAAGAAGACTATGACTCACCCTACTTTTAGTTAAAGGCTCATTGTCAGTTTTTTCTTATTCACTCGTATTAATACCTTTTTCTACAGCTAAACTAGTTAGGTTAAAGAAAGATCTAGGTTATTCTCTAGTTCATCGTCATCTAGCTCACAGTGAAGATGTGGACTTATATCCTAATATTCATTCTTGTCCCTGCTTGTCTAGGAGTGGGAACAAAAGAAAATTGTTCATGCTCTTTCTTAGAGGATAGCATTATTTCCTGTCAGAGTCCTAATCTAACATGTTGGATTCAAATGGAACTGACACACAAAACTTTAATCACTTCAGAAATCAGGACACAAAGTAACAACCAAACGCAGGAAATACAATATGGAAGAAACCGATTCCCTTTCTTAGAGCAAGTTTCCTCGAAAGTTGCTCTCTATTCTTGTGAAGCAGGGACATGCAGGTAATTTAAAAGCATTTATTATCCTATTTTACTGAATAGTAATTCGTCGAAATTTTTGCTCTTACACTCTAAAATAATATTTCTTAACCAAAAATACTAATCTCAGAGCAATTTTCTGTTATCAAAGCTCATGTGTAAAATGTAAATTCCTAACTTTTTCTCTGCTAACTAAATAAATAAATATGTATTCAGCTTTGGCTTTAGATCATGCTAAAAGTAGTGCTATTGAAAATATGAGATCATAGACTAGAATCTTTAATTCGACACTGTCCTGGCACCGTGCCAAATCTGATACTATAAAAGAGATCGTAGTACAATTCTGTTATAACACATTGTCTATACCATCAAATGTTTCAAGGATAATTCTGTTATAACACTGATAAAGTTAACGTTCTATTTTAACAGGAAAACTCATGTCTACCTTCCAACAGAAGGAAAATATATCCGTCTCACAGAATATCATCTGATGAAAGCAAAATCAACCACAACAAAAACTTCTACTCTGTCTACTATAATCTATAAGTCTACTACCACCTACAAACCTACTGTCTACAAGCCTACTTCCACCTTCAAGCCTAGTACCTATATTCCTACTTCGATCATGTATAGAAGCACCATCTATATCCCTGCTTCCACTCCTGCTGCCTATACATCTACTATCATTAACAAAGAGGCTACTTCAAGGTATTTCTATATTTTTACTAATAATTGTAACCCTTTTATTTGTTTTATATGAACTACGACTTGTACGAAAATGCTAACAATGTCAAAATATTTTCTTTAAATCTTTTCGTCACTAAAAAAACTTTACGAGCTTAAAAATGTCTTAAGAAATCCAAAACTATATAAACGTTGTAATGTTTTCTTTAACTCTGTTCTAGTCATTGAAAAAACATTATGACCTTGTAATTTTAGAAATATTTTAAGAAATCCTAAATATCATTTTCTCATACTTGTGCAGGGATTTTAAAATTCAAGGGTCCTGCGCATTCATATAGAAACCTAGGTTTTCAGAGTAAAAAATCAAACCATTTCAGGCATTTTCATGCTAAATGACTTTCATCTCTGTTAATTCATACTTGTGCAGGGATTTTAAAATTCAAGAGTCCTGTGCATTCATATAGAAACCTAAGTTTTCAGAGTAAAAATCAAACCATTTCAGGCATTTTCATGCTAAATAACTTTCATCTCTGTTAATTATATAATAAAATTTACCTGTCATACATTAATATAACATAACCTTTCTTTTCAGAGAAAAACTTACCTTAATTAAGATGTCTGAACAGCAAACCACAACTGCTCCTCAAGAAAAAGACTATCAAAATGAGGATACTATAACAACGTCTTCAGCGTCTGGAGAAGGATTTCATCTGGAAGATCAGCCCAGCACTCCTGCTTCTTATATACCAAACCATGAGGAGCTGTCAACCTTAAGCCCCGCCTTGAAGAGCAGCTCTCCCCTTTCAGCTGTACCAAGAGAGCACCAACTGACAACGTTAAGCCACGCCTTAAGGAGCAGCTCTTCCCTCTCACATACAGTAACAGATCAGAAAATGTCAACTTCAAGCCCCGCCTTTATGAACAGCACAAGAGAGTCTCTTCCAAACAATTCTATTAACTCTTCAATGGCATCTTCATCTCTTATTGTGTCTGTATCGTTTGGTGTAATCATTCCTTTACTTATGATAACAAGCATTGTTATAATATTAAAGGCTCGAAAAAAAAGAAACAGATCTCCTATATATAGACCAACTTCAGGTCAAGCTAGCACAAGCAGAGAAATTTTCGAGTTAATACCTCTACATTCAAACATACCATAATGTCTTACAAATAAAAGACATTCCCTACTACGTCTTATAATATTTCCTCAAGTTGAAGGGTATATTTACTAAAAAAACAGCATTAAAATTAAAGGTGCTTCTTATATACGCACTGTATTTTATACATTAGAAATTAAGGTAGTAATTCTGTTTATCCAAAGAAACAATCATATTTTACAGCTACGCTTGTTAATAATTATAAATCACTTAACCAAATTTATATATTTCATTATGTACAACTATATAATCTCATATATGTATCTTGGCTATAAGGTATATTCTACCCTTCTGTATAGCTTTTGAAATTTGTATGTAAGAAACATTAGGTTGCATAATCTGATCTAATTTTACCATATGCCTTATACATAAATATACATATATATATGCTTACTAGTATAATCTCTTGCATATGAAAGGTATTCTCTACATCAAACAAATCCCTTCTAAGTCTTATAGGATTTACTCAAATTGAGGGGTATATTTTCTGAAAAAAAAACAGCATTGAAATTATGGGTGCGTCTTATATGCGCACTGCCTTTTATACATTAGAGATTGAGGCAGTAATTCTATTTATCCAAGAAAACAATTATTTTTAACAGCTACGCTTGTTAATAATTATGAATCACTTAACCAAAATTCATATATTTCATTATGTATGGCTATATAACCTAACGTATGTATCTTGGCTATAAGGTATATTCTACCCTTCCGTGTGCCTTTTAAAAGAACACTATTCATTATGCAATACGCTATTCTATTAAAATCTGTATGTGAAAAACAATAAAAAATTACTCTGTTATTGAAAATCTTTTAATTATTGGAATAATCAAACTAAAGAACTAAGTACGTATGTACTGATACATAATTTATGTCCTTGTTTTGTTCAGAACGTTATCTGGAAGACATGATTAATATCCTTGTTTTGCTCAAGACATTATCTGAACGCAGTATTCTCTGGGAAAGTTGTGACATTTTGACCTTGGGTCTTTAGCTCTATAAGAAGTAATATAGTGAAAAATCCATCTTTAATCTTCTAAATACAAGACTCATAATTTTTTTTCTATTCAAAAATCACTTTTTTTAACTTCAAGCATCGTTAACTTTAAAAAACTTATAAAAAATATATGAATTAAAAAAATTATCTTGAGATAATGATTACAATAATAACATTTATCTTGATATATATAGGATAAGACCTAAAGTGGTTAAGGGTGGGAAAGCTTCCAGTCTTCACCCTTTAAGACTAGCAATATAAAACTGTGTTTAATGCGCAATTCATAAGAAAACAGTGGAAAATAAAAATAAATAGCAAAAATAGAAATAAAAAGCTGACATACCATCTGCCATAAAATATTTAATTAAAAACTTCAATAAAATTTCATTAGAATTTCTCTCTAGCACTTTATTAATTATGATAGTATCGTAACATTCAACAAGTACAAAACATATGTGAACCTTAAAGGATTTCCTACCACATAGGAGACAAACACGTCTGTAACTAACATAAGAGTGCATCATACTCAATATTCATACGATATGTTTTATTTTCAATTATGATACACAGTACATAAAAAAATACTATCATAATATTCTCTCTTAAAAAATAAATAAAAAAGTCAAAAAAAAAATAAATAAGACTTTATCAATGTAATATGATAATCTACAGCAAGAAATACAATAATCCATTTTCAGTATTTAAAGGGTGAAGAAAAATATATTGCTTTGTCCTAAGAAAAGATTCTTCCTATAACATAGAGAATAAACACCAGCTCAGCTAGTCTACCATAATACCTTACGTATAAGACGCATCTCAAAACTCAACTATACGTGAGATGTTATAATATGATCAAAAAAAATCCTATGAGGTCAACATTTTACTTCATTAAGAGTTAATAACCACGTAATACGATACTAAATCAACAGGTGGCAGCACTATTCTCTTTTTACATAAAGCTACGTATTAGAACACCACTGTCCTATAGAAATATGATGTTATATAAAGAAATATATCGATACAATATAAATCTTTTATACAATAAACTATAGCCTATACCAATAAAACATTAGGTAACATTTATTTATAACACATCTTCTCTCAAAACATTTATCAATGTAGCACACCCATAATCATAACACTCGTACATGAACATATAGAAATAAATTCATGCATGTATCATACTAATATAACTCAAGTCTAGGCTAACATTAGCTTAAGAGTTCGTAGATCTTCTATTTGGAATTTTTGAAGGTCTGGTCTCTCCAGACCAATATTTAATCCAAAAACATTCTCCTGAGATCTGCATTATACTTCTTCAATCCAACTTACTGGTATAATCCCAAAAAATCCTGAGAGGTCTACATAACACTTCATTAAACGTCATCAAACAGTCTCGATTTATCAATAAAATGATATTCATCAGCGCCGTATATAATACTCTACTATATCAACAGGTGGCAGGACTATATACTATTTCAGAGTTTACAGCATAACGAAACTCAGGGTAAGGAAGGTGGGGGGTGTGTGTAATTGATCCCTAATGCTCTCATATTGTATGATTTGGTTAAAACGAAATTCTTTTATAACTAAAATTACACACTTTGTTATAACAGAATTTTACTGCAGTAATTTAACAACATAGAACCTAATGACAAGGACATGAAAAAATGTCATGAGACATGATTATATCCTAAATTCGTCATGTGACACTCAGATCAGTGACAAAGACATGGGATAATAGTAATTTGACGTGTGACATGGAACCTAGTGACAAGGACATGGAAAAAAATGACATGAGACATGATCATATCCTAAATTCGCCATGTGACACTCAGATCAGTGACAAAGACATGGGATAATAGTAATTTGACGTGTGACATGGAACCTAGTGACAAGGACATGGAAAAAAATGACATGAGACATGATCATATCCTAAATTCGCCATGTGACACTCAAATCAGTGACAAAGACATGGGATAATAGTAATTTGACGTGTGACATGGAACCTAGTGACAAGGTCGTGGAGAAAAATGACATGAGACATGATCATATCCTAAATTCGCCATGTGACACTCAGATCAGTGACAAAGACATGGGATAATAGTAATTTGACGTGTGACATGGAACCTAGTGTCAAGGTCGTGGAGAAAAATGACATGAGACATGATCATATCCTAAATTCGCCATGTGACACTCAGATCAGTGACAAAGACATGGGATAATAGTAATTTGACGTGTGACATGGAACCTAGTGACAAGGACATGGAAAAAAATGACATGAGACATATCATATCAGTGACAAAGACATGGGATAATAGTAATTTGACATGTGACATGGAGAAAAATGACATGAGACATGATCATATCCTAAATTCGCCATGTGACACTCAGATCAGTGACAAAGACATGGGATAATAGTAATTTGACATGTGACATGGAACCTAGTGACAAGGACATGGAGAAAAATGACATGAGACATGATCATATCCTAAATTCGCCATGTGACACTCAGATCAGTGACAAAGACATGGGATAATAGTAATTTGACGTGTAACATGGAACCTAGTGACAAGGTCATGGAGAAAAATGACATGAGACATGATCATATCCTAAATTCGCCATGTGACACTCAGATCAGTGACAAAGACATGGGATAATAGTAATTTGACGTGTGACATGGAACCTAGTGTCAAGGACGTGGAGAAAAATGGCATGAGACATGATCATATCCTAAATTCGCCATGTGACACTCAGATCAGTGACAAAGACATGGGATAATAGTAATTTGACGTGTGACATGGAACCTAGTGACAAGGACATGGAAAAAAATGACATGAGACATGATCATATCCTAAATTCGCCATGTGACACTCAGATCAGTGACAAAGACATGGGATAATAGTAATTTGACATGTGACATGGAACCTAGTGACAAGGACATGGAGAAAAATGACATGAGACATGATCATATCCTAAATTCGCCATGTGACACTCAGATCAGTGACAAAGACATGGGATAATAGTAATTTGACGTGTGACATGGAACCTAGTGACAAGGTCGTGGAGAAAAATGACATGAGACATGATCATATCCTAAATTCGCCATGTGACACTCAGATCAGTGACAAAGACATGGGATAATAGTAATTTGACGTGTGACATGGAACCTAGTGTCAAGGTCGTGGAGAAAAATGACATGAGACATGGTCATATCCTAAATTCGCCATGTGACACTCAGATCAGTGACAAAGACATGGGATAATAGTAATTTGACGTGTGACATGGAACCTAGTGTCAAGGACGTGGAGAAAAATGGCATGAGACATGATCATATCCTAAATTCGCCATGTGACACTCAGATCAGTGACAAAGACATGGGATAATAGTAATTTGACGTGTGACATGGAACCTAGTGACAAGGACATGGAAAAAAATGACATGAGACATGATCATATCCTAAATTCGCCATGTGACACGCAGATCAGTGTCAAAAACATAGGATAATAGTAATTTGACAACATGTGACATGGAACCTATAGTTAAGGACATAGAGAAAAATGACATGAGACATGATCTTATCCTAAATTCGTCATGTGACACGCAGATTAGTGTCAAAGAGATGGGAAAAGCTATGTACATAAATTATTTAGTTCCACATAACCTAGAACAGGACAAAGATAGTTCATATTATTCTCGGTAGAGGGAAACCCGAGAATACGTTCTGCGTTCTAAATACGATGAAATCTAACGTCTCAATTGTAAACTATGAGCAAATATTCTTTATTGATATCAATGAAATATATCAAACAATGAAAAGAAAAAGCTCTATACGTAATTCATTCAAACTGATCAAGAAAATATAAAGAAAAGAGCATTATACATGTAATAATTTAGTTCCACATAACCTACATCATGCCAGAAATAGTTCATATTATTCTCGGTAGAGGGGGACAAAAAATCCGCGTTTTGAATATAAATCTATCGTTTCAATTTAAACTACCGCTGTAAATTCCTCTAATAACTCAGCAAATGTTCTTTGCTGATATCAATGAAACATATCAAAAAATAGAGGAGAAAAAACTCTATATCCTCTTAAACTGAATGTCTATTTGTTCATAGACTTAAAGGTGTAACACCACATTTATGATTTCACTGCTGAGGTGGAGTATATAAGGAACGCAATGTCTGGGGTTAATTGGAGAGGTCCGGCCCTCATGTCACGAACCTCCTTGTCTGTAGCTCCAGGTGCAGCTTCAGTGCATAAAAGATCTTGACTATTCTTGCGACCTTGTCGACCTTAATGCTCCCATTGTTGGTTGAAGCATGAACGGGTGATGCTCCCATTGTTGGTTGAAGCATGAACGGGTGATGCTCCCATCAGTTGGTGGAAGCAACCATACATAATGGTCCTCCTGTTTCAGTAACGCTCACCGTTCCTTAGAGCACTGATCTGGAATTGAACGTGTTCCACAATCCTCCTTCAATCCTTCAATCCTCCTTCAATCCTCCTTCAATCCTTCAATCCTCCTTCAATCCTTCAATCCTCCTTCAATCCTTCAATCCTCCTTCAATCCTCCTTCAATCCTTGGTGCACTTAGTTCATTCCTCTGTACCGAAAGCTCAGCTAAGAACCGTGTGACATGAGAACCACTTGACCTCTCTTTTGTATTTAAAATTTATGATATGATTACTATTTCCAAAAATAATCCTAATATCCAAAATAATAGGTATTTTCTGGATATTCAAAAAAATATAGGTCTTCTTTGGATATTTTTTTAGAAATATCCAAAGAAGACCTATATATATACTACTAACAGAGCTGATCTAATTATTATTAAAGTTAAAAAAAAAGATCTGATTACTTGGTTGGGATACCTTATCAAACTTTGAAATTGCCTAAAATCATACATGCAAAGTCCAGACATGCGCAATGACATGTTGGAAGAAAATAAGGAAGTGATTACTTTCTAACAACAGGGGGATTTTGGGTATTCGCGCGTATGCGTAGAAAAAATTTGCCCCCCCGTCGCTGGGGTCAAAATCCCCCTGTGATTTACTGCTAAAAAAAAAAGGTAAAAAAATCGGCCCTGTTTTGCTAGGGTCAGTCGGGTTACTGGAAACACACCTTTTTTGGGCCATAGGCCTATGCCAATATACTACAATGTATTAGCTTTTCAAATTATTGCTGTCTGTCAACCCTGCGTTGTGTCTGAAGAGGCCATCCATAGTCCTAAATGACGTCATACAGAATTTGACCATTTTGCCCCCCCCCCCCTTGTCGTATTTTTTGCCAATTTTTCACTGCAAAAGATATAGGCCCATTGAGAATTTATCCCGTCATGCCTGGCCTGACCCGGTTCTCCTCCAGCATGACGTCATTTGTGGATGGTCTCTGAACATCAATTTATAAAAAAAAAAAAAAAGTGCATCGAAAGCATAGGCAAATTATTCCATGACCAGAAGCGGATGTGTTCATTTTCTCTTTGTCTGTCCCCCCTCTGTCTATGGCTCTCTTTTCGTCCATTTCTTCAGAGACCCAGCTGAAATGCCTATACAGTGCAGGAAAGATATACAAATGGGATACAAATGCACCAGATTAGGCCTATGTCTAATTCTCAAAACGTTCTTGTGTAGGTCCTACCTTTACTTGTCTTCAGTGAATCAACTAGATCTACAAGACTCTAAAACTATCTTTGATATGTCTACTGTCGGGGTCTACTTTACATGATCGCGACACGATGGTCATAGTATGGGTGTAGCCCCTTAAAGTGGGGCTAGCATAACAAAGAACAACATGGGTACCGACCCAAACATCGTTGGTAAACTCTCAGGAACCAGCGGAGCGCCCTGATTGGTCAATGGGTGGTCACATGACCTTTTAATGCATGCATTCGCTGTGCGAGGGCCCCTTTAATATTGACACGGTACTTCTGTGGTCGTAGATATTTTCACTGGTATAAATTTTCGCGGAAATGGTAAAAAGCACTATTTTATGTGTATTTAAATTCATGGATTTTCAAAATCAATAATAAGGTACCGTGTTGTAGGGTAAGACGCCCTTAATTTACAAATTTACAAAGTGAATATAATATAGGTAGGGCCTATGCAAACCATAAAGTTTCTCATGTCCCAAACATGAGCATTAGCCTATACCCATAAAAATCCCACGTTTCTAACGTGGCCGTCACGATTTATTCACGTTTGAAACGTGGATGTTCAAATACCAAGTACCAGTAAGGAAACCCTGGAAACAAGGAACGACTTTTCACCACTTTGACACGAGTAAATTTGGTGAAAATTTGGTTCAGCAGAAATTCTTGTGAAATCTTGTGAATTTCATGAGTTCTTCACATTTTATTGTCAAATGCATGTAGGCCTACATGTGAAAGACATGTGAAATTCACATGAAATCGCATGAATTTCATGTGACTGCTGAATTTCACATGAATTGCTGCTCACAAATTCACGTGAATTCATGTGATCAATAACGTGAATTACATCAAATTTTCTTGTGAAAACACGTGAATTTCACGTGAATTCACAAGAAATTGTTTCTAGGGAAATAGTCTACTTGGATAAAAAAATATGATTTTTATTTTGTTTCAATGGAAAACGTTGGGGAATGTTCTCTGTATGTTTGGGATTCATTCTAGTCCCATCTGAGACAAGTGCAATGTGAATTAAATATTATTTGGGATGTTTTAACCACCCCCTACTGATAAAAGATGTACAAATTCATAATTTTCTTTAAAACAAAATTATTGATGATATAAAGGAATTATATCTGAATTACATCTGTGGGGGTGGTGGCTTTGGTTGGGTTGTGGGTGGGGGGGGGGGGTCATACGTCATAGGCCCCGGCACTGAGGCTATCATACGTGGGGGTTCACGTTTGAACGTGGATTTCACATCCCAAACGTGAAAAACCTTATGGTTTGCTTATGTACATTCCATTTTTGTGAAGCAATATCTCCAAGACCAGAAGGGCTATCTGTAAGTGTTATACCCCATTTTAAAGCTGATAACTTCAATTTTAAATGTCACATTTTACCCCAGGGGACCCTTTCCCGTCATCTGTCCACACATGTGTATCTTTACTCTGTTGGCAAAAGAAATGTAGCTGTTCTTTTAGATTTACTGAATAATGAAAGATCAGGGCTAAGTAGAAAGAAAGTGGGGGTGGGAGGCATAAATAATTTCTGCGCCTCTGTTTGAAACCCCAGGGGAAATTAAAACACTCACTGAAAACTCACCACCTCCTTCCTGTCAATGAATGATGATCACTCATGGGGGGCTAGCACCGCTAACAACATGGGTACCAATTCAAAGAGTGATCATGAAATCGCGGGAACCAGCGGAAAAAAACATGGCGCCCTGATTGGTCAAGGGGTGGTCATGTGACGCTGGCATGCATTACCATGCCAGGGCCCCTTTAATAATATGTTTAAATTCACTGGCGACATATCTACGGGGACCCCCAACTATAATAAACCCCCACACGTACATGGTTTTCTTCTATCGGTAAAATAACTGATTTGAATATAGAAATCCATTTGTAGGCATAAAAGAGCTAGACGCACCACCAACAGTCCAGAGTTTGGTAGGGAGATGCCAGGAAATGCTCCAACTTTCCTATACTACTTGAGTTTGGAGGCGCGCAGCACATGATCGCCCACTTGTGGATAAAATAGGTACTAGCAGCTATCTCTGCCGTCTCGCGGCAAAATGCATTTCTAAGCCCTCAACCCCTCCCCTCCACGCCCCTGCCCCGTCTACGCTTTCTGTAGCCGTGTAGGGGCGTGGGTTGTGAGGCATGGGTGGGGGAGTTTTTTTCCCCCTCCCCCAAATATCTTGTTTACACACCAACATAGGCCTGACGAACAGTTGGTTCTCACCTTGCCACTATATATATAGGTGCTTGTACTCTTGGTGCTTGTAGTGCATCCACCGCGGCCAATGCCACGCAGCTACGGCAGCTTTGAGACTCAGCTATCCCTGGCTAGGCTAGGCGCGAACCCCGGGCGCGAACAGGGAGAGGGGTGAAGCAGGGTCATGGTTAACCTTTGATTTGTTAAAGGGAGTAGACACGATCTACTCAAACGGTACCTGGTGGCAAAAAGTGAAACTTCCAAATTTGACAATATTTGCTCATATTCCTAATTTATATGACATATCCATATAACCCTTCTTTATCAACCCTTTAGGTGTGATACCGGTACATTGGCATTCTATACATTCTTATCACTGGATTTCGTATTTCCTGTACCCATAGAGGGGACCATAGACTCCTATACTAAATAAGAAATATTTTTAGTTTATTCAGGAAAATTCCAATTTGCTTGTGACCCCCTACTTTTTGGTTCCAAAATAATTCTAATGATCTAAGGTGTAAATACATGAGGTTTGGTTAAGAAATTGTTAGAAGATTTTTTTCTATGGAATTTAATGTGGGAAAACACAAATTCTCATAGGCGGCCATAGTTAAAGGGGCCCTGGCACGGCAAAGTACAACATGGGTACCGACCCAAGGAGCATTGGTAAACTTGCAGGAATCAGCGGAGCACCCTGATTGGTCAATGGGTGGTCACGTGACCTTTTAATGCGGGCATGCATTCGCCATGCCAGGGCCCCTTTAAGATCACCAAACTTTAATACCTTCCAGTGGAAAAACGGACATCGTGACCTATGGTTTTTATGCCTTCTTTAATATAATGTTAAAGCATCAATCTAACATCCCTAAAACTTACTAAGAGAACTTGTTGGTCAATTTTGAACCAGCTGTCCAGATCGTATCTACTCCCTTTAAATGAGTATCCAGTGTCACTCACTTCTACTACTAAAGGTGTAGTGCAAGCCATTTACCTGCATGATCTGCATGCTATGTCGCTCCATAGACTGTGCTATTTATATTTGATTACCATGCAGGGAAGGGGGACCTAGGTTTGAAGTCCTTTAGGTATTCCATATTTATTGTACAATGTTAAACAACACCTGGTAAGGAACCAGTCGATGTCACCTGTATACAGACTTAGCAGGTTTAATTATTAGCCAATGAGAGAACTTCAATGTATTCACTGTGGTCTTTTGGGGGCCAACTAGTACCCATCTGATAGGTCTTATCAGTAGAACTAGCTGGTAACAAGCTCCAGCAATGGCCGCGCCATGGGACAACCTCCGGGACAACCTGCTACCTCGGAATACAGGCCTCCAGTGTACGGAGGCATATGCCTGAGTCACGTGGCCGGATGTACTATAAGGGTCTAGTGGCAGGCAAACTCTTGCACTATCTGTTAGTCCAGACGTATAGATCTAGGGTAAGAATTAAAAAAGTATATATATCTTGTTACAATACACCAACAGAGGTAGACTAGGCATTCACTCCACATTGTGTTCACAATTTTTCTTTCTACCACCCCCTACTGATAAAAGATGTACAAATTCATAATTTTCTTTAAAACAAAATTATTGATGATATAAAGGAATTATATCTGAATTACATCTGTGGGGGTGGTGGCTTTGGTGGGGGTGGGGGGGGGGGTCATACGTCATAGGCCCCGGCACTGAGGCTATCATAGGGGGATCCTAGTTCTGGATCCCAGCCCCTGCACTCTCCAACAAAAGGGTACATCACCTGCGTTACCAGCTTTCAAAATTACCCCCTTATCCACTGATTTTGGGCCAAAATTATACCCCTTTTTTAAGAAACCACTGATTTCTGGGGCTCTAAAAATACCCCTTATTTCTGAAAACCCTGACATGCTTACACTAGAATATGATTACAGGAACGACCCTTTCCCCTCCTCAGTGATTTCACAATACTGATAGAGGATTCCTTCTTACCAAACTCATTTCTTCTAAATATACATGTCAATCTTTTGATAAAAACACCCCTTATTTTGAAATCCACTGATTTTCTTGAGATGAAAAATATCCCTTATTTCAAAATCCACGGATATTTTGGGAGAAAAATGCCCCTCATTTTGGATTTCTAGGACATTGGGGTAACATTGGAAATTTCTGAAAAAGAACCCTTTCACGTTTTTGGTACTGGGTAAGGCAGGTGATGTACCCTACAGTCACTATGTGCAGGGGCTGGGTTCTGGATAGTTCTATAGTTAGGCGAAGTTTAATACGTCATGTGCGGGCTGATTCTGAGCTCAGCATATTATTGCCCGCAGGCTTGAAGGATAGGGGAAAATTTTAGGCCTAGCCTTAAAATTTCATATATGGTGGGCCTTCAGGTCAATTCAAATATTGGTTATTTTAGTTCCAAATCAGAATTCTTTTTACGACATAGTTTATCGCGAGACTTTAATTTAATTAGGATCCGTATCACCTCCTGTTGATAAAACTTGATAAAAGATGTACAAAGAAAAGATTTATATACCGGTACCTCAATACCAGGGTATCTGTACATGATCAATCAAATCAGTAGGCCATTGCCCCCAGGAATCGCCCCTAGCCTGCCTAGTGTGCATTTGTTATTTGAACAGTAGGTCTAGGCTGTCTGCCCCCGGTGTCTGCCCCTGCAGAAAGTGATGACTCCTGTCCCGATACACGTCATGGGTAAAAAGTGACGCTCAAGACGCTGTGACGCAGGGGTTTTAAAAAGTGACGCTCGTGACAGTGGTTTTAAAAACTGACGGACGGCGACACTAGCAAAAGTTCCCAGTACATATACCTTACCAGGTATATGTAAAACGTGACGGAGTGACGCGCCATCCCTCCTAAAAAGTGACGATCTAAAAAATTTGAGCACCCATGTATAGGCACACTCCTCACAGGCATGTTGTTTACATACATGTTCATGGGCGTATCTGTAAAAATTATGCTTATTTTCTCATAATTGTGAAATAACACGTGTAGAGATTCTCTCTTGTGACGTCATTTTTGTTTCGGCGGGCACTTCTGACCCCTACATTGTAATATACATTTTCATTGGTTCTCCCTGGCGACTGATTGACATACCACCCAATCGGGTCGAGAGTTTTATTCTATTTTTAGATTTCGCGCACCTGCCGAGAAGGGATTCCCTGGCCAAAATTTTGGCAACCGGAAACGAGGTTGATAAAAATACCCCAAATTGTTAAAAGAGGTCTAACGGAAATTATATTTCAATGGATTGATTCATTTTCTTCCATTTAGCAGTAATTTGGTCCTGGAAAACAAGGGAGAACATCGAAAACGTGCACACATCTCGAAGATTGACGAAGACACACCGCGAGTGTGACGTCACAAATCAAGTGACAACAAAGTTCGTGTAGAGCTGCTGCGGTCGGCATTAGATTTTATTTTAGGATATTATAGTTGCATCCGCAAAGTTGCAGACACGACCGAGAAGGTGGCGAGGTGACAACGGACTACCCGCTGTGTTCGGGGACAGACATGCAAAAGTCTGTGGTGCACACATCATTTTCAGGCGCCCAAGGACCCACGTCGACGCCATCTTGGACAGAGCTCCCTTCAGCGGGGATGGTTGGAGGGAATTCCTCGGGCACACATCACTCGTCAAGTCAGTCTCCTGTTCGTGAAGGTATTTGAAGAAAATTCATCGATGTTGATGCCATCCTTTTCCCAGACATTGCCATTTTGTTTCAGTGAATTCCAGGGGATGTACCCCCACTTCCCCCCCACATTCCCCCCTCCCAATTGATGACAATAATATATCATTGACAGCAGACCCACGGTGCCAAACATGGCCAAAATGTCAGCCGCTGCTCGCCCGTCGCTCCTCCGGCAAAACACCATCCCCTCTCCCGAAGCGTAGCTAGTTTAGATTACTCAGCAAATCAGGCACCGATTTTGGAATTTTCCGTTGGGAACACATGCCTTCCCGTGAAAACCCATTGACGGTTAATCCGAATGTAGAGACCGGAAAGTGTTGATTTCGATCACCGTTAGCATGTTTTTGTTGCGGGCGGACAGCGTGAAAACTGACCAGCCCACGTAAGGTTTTCGGCCATCCGTCGCCACGACTTGAGCCCACCTCCCCGCCCCACACCCCGACTCAGGTCCGGTGGGAGTGGCGGTCAGATGCCGTGTTTATTGAGGCGAAATGTGTGATTGGCGATGGAGTTGCCAGGAGCGGAGAGCAGCGGACATCTTGTCGTACTCGGGTGTGTTGTTTCTAAGATGGTATCTGTTGATTTGGGGGACTCAAACTCCCTTGTTGTTGTAGCCTGTAGAGGTGCCTGATTGGATTCCTGCAGACATGTACAAAACCGGTGTCTCGCCTCTCGGTGACAGTCGGCCATACTTCCCTCCCCGAAAGCACCTTGCTTTGACCGTGGACAGTTATTTTCACGGTCGATCGATTGCATCTGTTGTGAACTATTTGGCACGATTTGTTATCTGTTAACAGGCATAGCAGGAAAGAACCGACGGACTGGCTCTGTCAAGTGTCATGGATACAGATGTGGCTCCAAAAGGTGCTTATCAGAATACACATTTTTTGAGAGTGTTTTGACTTTGGTCTTTGACAGGTCTCCCTTAAGGCTTAAGTTTAGATGCACTTTAATGTACAGATCATTGAGTTGCCATCTTCACGTGACTGAATAAGTGAGACATTTCCATGTGAAGTCGAGGGTCTGTCCAGTTAGGTCACCTATGATGCATGTCAATTTATTGATATCGTCTTACACATGTATTTATACAGAAAGAAGCCACTGTTTCACACCAGGTTGGACAGTGACTGTGTTAACACTGTAGCCATTACATTAAAGAAATATGACACAATTTCATGTAACATTGACTATTCACTTAATAGTTACCTTCCACTTTTTGTAGTACACTTCTACTAGTCTATTTCTAGTGGAATTTGTTGCCTGTGATAATTGCTATAGGCCTACTAGTACTATATAGTGGGGTATGTAAAAGAACACCTGCCTCAGTAAAGCTGAAAGTTTAGGCAATTTAGGGTGGGTGAGGAGGGGACAGGGGTAGACTAGGGTGAATGAAGTTAAGCAGTTCTTTATAAATGCATTCGCTACAACCTAAATCAACCACTTGACTGTAATAATGATAGTGATACAGTCAAACGGAATATTTAATTGCCAAATTGTTCCTTTAAGTTCATATAGGAAAACTGTAAGGGGTTCGATGTGAAAAGTATTCACATAAATCTATGAACCATAAAGGTATTTACATGTTATCTATTATTTGTGAGATGTGACCAAGGAGTAGAATCATTCTCCCCCCCCCCCCCACCTGCCACCACCACAAGAAACCTGTCTCTTGTTAAGACTTAGTGTACAACAACAGTCAACACAGAGCTTAGCCTTGACTACTTGAAGCACATTGGTGACAGCGATAAACATAAATTAGCATACACTTAGATTAAGGTGGTTGTCCCACATGGTACATACATGCTCTTGTTAATCAAGTGTGCTTACATAATACAGATGTCCATTCATCCATTTACTGCAACACACATTTTAACCCATTAAGTACCGCATGCTACTTCAGATATCTGTGCCCTGGTGAGTAGATTGGCCAGTGTTGCATTCTTGCATCGTGGCAAATGGCCATGATGCATTTCTGCATTACGCAGCCATAAAAGGGTTAAGGGGATCTCTCCTCACTTTTATAATTTAGCTTTTGATACCTGATAAATTGAATATGACCCTATCAGGAGATATGGGTCAGAAATAGTACATCGACATGATATAATATAAACGTTAGGGCAGTCAATAATTGAATACCACAAGAAGGTAAATATGACTACTGTGCTATTAAATTCACCAGTATTAAAATTTGCTCTAACTTGGCATCGGTATGTATGAGTCAGACATACGTAGCAGTCATTGCTCAATGACCTGTCTACTCTAGTGTAGAGAGTAAAGCTACAGTATTAGATTCCTCCAACCACCAAGTGTGCCACCAGATCTATACACCATAGGCACCAACAGTAAGCTATCTACGTAGGCTCAGTTTGATCACCCAGCCTGAGCTTTTCCATGTGCGCTATTTATAGATGAGTGAACTTCGCTCTCTCCATCCCCCACCCCAACCCCCTCCCACACCCAGACTCACAACTACTGCAGCACAGTATTGTTGTAATGTACCGGTATGATACTCAGACTGAAACCCCTATACACATGATTGACACTTCCCATTCCTCTCTCCTATCAGCGGTGTATGGACGGACCTACAATGGCTTATCTATTGGCACCATGGGAGGATAGCCTTGTCCAATTGGCACTGAATATCTGATTCCAAATGGTTTACATTTTATTGGTACCACCGAGTCATTACAGCACTCCACAATGCCTCTTCACATGCTTGATGGTACTATTGGTAGCACTGACTAATTCAGAATATTTTTTGGAACACGATCATTAGATAACTAATAAGGCCTGTTGATACCTTGGAGGTTGACTAGTCTATGAATTAGTACAGATATGGGTGGGCCGGGTTTGTGGGTGGGTCAGGCTGTGAACTCACAACCCACTATGTGGGTCAACTCACAATGGAATCCAACAATTACGGCTACATTGTACACGTAGTGTAAAACCTTATCTACCAGTAACTTACAAACAACTATAGTATGAAGGAAGTAGGATATCAAAAAGGCACAAAAAGTATGTCTGGAGTGAACGGTAGTCTCTTCCCGTCTGACATCACCCCATCAGATAAGATAACAAAAGTAGGGACAAGGTAAAGTAGTATTACCGGTAGTGTACTTTAACCGAAGTATTTCCCAAGATGTAGATCCAAAGCCAATAGGACTCAATGAGCAATGGTAGCTAAGTCAATAAAGACCTGATGGGGGAGTGATTGAATGTGACATTTGTGTACTCCCCCAGCATAGACTGAAGAAAAGGCTGAGTGTAGCGTGGTGTGGGGGGGGGGGGGTGTACATCAACTTATGAGATTCAATAATGTCATTGATTCTGTATGTCGGTGATCGTAGGCTAGCTCTACATAATCAAAATTAGGTACAGCATCGATATTTGCACATATGTTTTTGACTGACAGTAATACCTCGCGTATAAGGCGCACCTTTGAGTACTGGTGGTTAAGTACTGTTCTATGATATATTATCCTCGGCTATATGACACCCCCTGAGTTCAGCCAGATTCTATAGGGCACACCTAGGGAGGCTTATACGTGAGATATTAATATTTATGTTATATTTTTTCCACATTCTGACCAATCATGAATCATGACTATAACTTGAAATACTTCTTTTGATTATTTCAGGTCCAAGTTTTCCAGAATTGGACCCACGGCGCAGGGAACTCCTCGAGTCCCGTATGGAAGCTCGAATGTTGGACCGCGTAAGTACCATAAAACCCCAGTCATAAGCCGGGGGGTGAATTCAGACCAAATTTATAAGCTGTTTTTTGTCCATTTTGACCTCTTGTAAAACCCCGGTCATAAGCCCCCCCCCCCCCTACACACAAAAAAAAATCTCACCAATTTTTAAGAAAAAATTAGCCATATTTCGATCAATATTTTATTGGTTTCTTATAGAAAACACATTGAAATGAACTTGTATGATGAACAAATCGTACATATTAAAGTAATAGAGGGTCTCTGGTTTTTAAGCTGTTATTTTCTATTGTATACTATTGAAATATGGTTGAAAATCATTTAAAAACCACGGTCATAAGCCGGGGGTAGACTGGGAGAAATTTAGAAGCCGTTTTTAGTCAACAGGGATGGAAGTTTTCAGAATTTTGTCTGATTTCAGAATTTTCAGAGGTTGAGATGACTATAGATCTACCCAATGTTCTTTTCTTAGGTCAATTTTTTGTAGTAATTTAAAATGAATTCAGAACTTCTATGTTTACATTCAAAATTTTTCACACACCCTGACTTACATCCCTGAGTCAAAAATAGGAAAAAAATTCCGGCTTATGACCGGGGTTTTACGATAGTATAAATTTCTATTGTTCAATCAGTTGAGTCAAGATTGCTGCTTAGTAAATGAAAAGTTTCAATATCCCCACACTGAACTTAATAAACCCACACTGAACTGAATACAATACCTAATTCATGTTAAGACCGAGATAAGGGTGTGGCATGCAGGGAATAAAATGTTTTCCTTGTTTCAAAGTTAAACTGTATAAGAGATTTGGTCATTACTGATGGAAAGTCAGACTATCAAAATTGATAATCGTAAATTGTCATCTTATAATCAGAATACTGCAGTGTTGCCGAAAAACTTTTTCTATACGCAAGCCAAAGTGGCCTGCATCTTACGTAGGCCATTTCCCCCTCACGCAGGCTATATAAGGTTGATTTTTCAAGCTACCGTAATCTCCCGCGTAGAAGAAGCGCTGCGCGTATAAGACGCACCCCAAACTCAGCACATGCATTTTCGCATATAAGACGCACATTTTAATGCTGAAATTTGTAAGATTAGTACATTTCTATAGAAAAATTACCCCTCGTATAAGACGCACCCCCAACTTGAGAGAAAGCTATAAGACTACCCAGCATTTTGTTTGGCGTAGAGGATGCGTCTTATACGCGGGAGTTTACGGTACCTTTATAAACTTCATTACAACTTGTTTTATACTGTCAACAAAACTAATATAAAACGATTTTACAAATGTGGCCCTATCTTCGCTTCTAATTGTCCGCTTTGAAAAATTCTTTCACCATTATGAAGCTGAGATCATGGCAGGCCATTCTAGCCTGCATCCTAAGGCACTACGCCGGCCATTTGCCGGCGTGCCGGCGTCATTTCGGCAACACTGATACTGAAAAATAACACAACCACCGGCTAATTGCTGCCTACTGTATTCTATGAGATAAGCGCAGATAATCTAATAAGTGCACACCCCCTCACTTGGGTGACATTTTAGACTAACAAAACAACTGAAAATTTTCTGTTTTTGAGGCCCAAATAACTACTTTGGATATTTAACTAGGAAAGAGTTATAGGCACCACCATGGATTAAGACGCTTTTGGAGGTCCTTCAAAACAGGCAAAATGGGGAAACTTTGTGGAAATAAACTGTTAAAGAAGTGTTTTTGTCCAAAAATATGTCAATATACTGCTGGACTAAGATGTTGTGATTATAAAAGTGTACTTAGTTGTTAAAAAAAGTGAGGGATGTTAATACAATAGATAGATTAAAAAAAAGTTGTCTAGGAATAGCAGAGGCAATACTTTGGGCCTCCAATGGTGAAGGATACACATTCCATTGGGAAGCCCTTTTTCTCGATCTTTTTGAGCCTGTGTTAACCACACAATGTTGATGTCATACTTTTGGAACATATACCCAAGCTGGCACCATTTCTTCTATTTACACCCATATAAAAGTAGACTACCCTTCTTGGTCACACCACATGGGTGCTCCTAGCTTTTAGAGCTAAGACCTATCATTATTTGTTCAAAAGTTGCATCAATTTGTTTGTACATTTATGTGATGGGTGGGGAAACATAGATCCATACAGGAGAAATTCTTTCTGAGTTATCAGCGTTTTTAATGCTTTCCTCTAGTCTTGAGCGCACAGTGCACTAATAATGTCGAATATGGTATAGTCTTAGTGAAATGAGGGATGCAGCTTTTATTTGAAGCATATGACTAGAATTCTGATGATTCATGTATTTTGTGCTATGTTACAGGGGCAGAACCTCCTCTCTGACCAGCTGCTGCTGGGCAGTTCTATGGGACAGCAGAACGACAGCAACTTGAGTGCGGGGTCGTCGCGACAGAGTGATGAACACCCCGCCTGCACCATCCCAACAGTAGAAGTACAGGTAAGGTATTACTTCTTACTTAGGTGCTGCAAATAAGAGTTGTTATGAGAGGATTTAGTTTGAGGAATAGGGCAGACAACAAAATTTTTAATTCAATGACAATGGGGCAGGATTGAAGGTAATGCCTCTGCCATATATCACAAAGCAAAGCTCAGGGAAGTATGGCCCTAGGCTGGGAGATTGGAGACACTGGCAGTTCAATAAGATTTGTGTGGGTTTCAGTTTTACCAGTGGTTTCACAGGTTTAAGGATGAAATGGGTTAAGTAAATTATTTCAAAACTCAAGTTCCAGTATTTTGATAACCCTGGGACTACAAAATCTAGTTGCACTTGGTCAATGGTGGTGAATGAGAAGAGATTTCCTGCAAGCTTCTCCCATTAAAGTAAGGCCTCGCGTCTGAGTGGCAACTATTCTAAATCTAACAGCCCTCCAAAGTCCCTAGTTGTAACCCAGATATCCTGCACTGTTATATATTTTAGTGATTATGATGGAAAGAGTCCCAGTGTCCCCATATGGAAATGCTGCATGGTACTAAGCAGTGGAAGTCTATAATTATATTAAAGCATATATTGTTTTTGGCATTTACCAACATTGACAAAGGTCATAGAAAAGAATTCTTGCAAAATAGTCTAGCTAGGCCTAGGGAATGATTTAATAACAAACATACTCAGGGGAAAACGAGGTACCTTACAAAATAGTCTAACTAGGGAATGATTTAATAACAAACATACTCAGGGGAAAATGAGGTACCTATTATTCTGATTGTGTTTAAACAGTTACTACACAAAGCTATCTATGTGTATTGATATGATAAAGGACGTGGACACCATTGATTAGTATGCACACACCTAGGTAATGATTGTATAAATATGAAGGTGTGAGGGAAGGGGTCTTTGGATATGTACATAGTATACACACATAGGAAGGTTTTATATAGGTCAACACATCCCATGTGTTTCCCTTCTATTGATAGTGTTCTAGGGGATTAGCTTTTGGTAAATAAAGACTTTTGTAACCTCCTGTCCTAATGTACACATTTACCTCTCCCTTAAGATCTAAAAATGTGGCCCAAATTGACTACAGTGAAATGTACGTGTTTAGAAGAGAAGGGGACTACCTAGAATCTCTCATTTCCAAAAATCAGGGAAGGAAATTTTTAGGGTTTTCCCTGATTTCAGGAATTTCACATTCAAACGTCTTATGTTACCATTGAAACCTGTATTTAATGGGTTCTGATAAAGCATTTCAAAGATATTTCTGCTCAGTCACAATTGCGCAAATTGTACCATGATTCTAAAATAACGTGCAGTTTTATAGATTTGATCATTTTATTGTTTGATCATTGGTCCAAGCTGCCTGTAGCAGTCTTCATTATAGCCTTAATCTATAGAGCTCCCCTCAGATTTACAATATTAAGACTAGGTTGTACACACAATGTAGTATATTGCACCACTGCTGTACACACAGCTAATACAGGATCACAATCAACTGGACAGTGTACACTCTTAGCTCATATTCACCCAGCTAATACACGATAGTCAAGCAGTCAGAGATATTATAGAAGTTATTGTCTTACACAGGTCTCAGTTAGTCAGTAGTAGTCAGTAATTAGTTGAGGTGATTTACTATGTTGTGATTAACGCTGGGTCAGTTGGTTCTAGTTAAAAAAAGGATTAGCTGAGGTTTCTGTTGTCCAGTCTCTAGAGACTATTAAGTGGCGACACTGGGGCCCTATTGTTTGTAAAGCTGGCTCGTTGGTGTGTCCAGACTTTGTTTCAGGTCCAGGCAGTCAGCCACGGTAGGCATACAGGTATTAACCCTTTAAGTACCACATGATGCCTCCCGCTTCATGCTCCTCTGTCGTAACGAGGCACCAATGAAGTCTACTTGCCAGCACATCTTGTATTAATCAGGCATGGGATTTTCCTGCAAATCAGTATATTTTCTTAAAATCAGAAATTTGAAGGCCAAACAGGTCATTCTTGTGATTTGCACAGATCCATTTAGGGCTAGTGGATTAGGGCTACATGGATTTATCCATAGGTAACCAGGCCGAATTGGCTATTATTAGCTGTGTGGGTGAGGCGATTTGTGGTCTCCAGAACTGGTCTCATCAGCTTACAAGTCCAACATGAAATTAAACAGGTTGATCTGGATCTCTCAGTATGAACTGAGAGTTACACTCCCCCCCCCCCAGTTTTTAAACTGGGAGGGGGGGGGGGTGAAGACGCACCTAAATTGACCTTATATTTAGCCCAAACTTTCATAGCTTACTGCTTCGAACTTATTTTGGTCTTCTGAATATATAGGTATGCTTAAGTTAAATCCCGTTTAAATGTTGATGTGATAAAACTTGCTTCTGAAGTTTTGAGCCAGTGTCTTAAGAAGGGTACCTGTAGAAATCATGGGCCATATACATCGTATATGGTGCCTGCTATGTGGTACTTAGTGACTGACACCTGATGTAGTTTATGCCATGTCAAGTCTATGGTTGACCTTTGGATGAGGTTGTGTTATTGGGGGCAGGGAGACCAGGTCTGAATCAGTCTGTAGAATGCTCATATCCTGTACATATCTATAAGCACTAGTCCGTCCAGCTGCCTTATGATGTATGTATTGTGAAAGAAGCAGTGAGGGCGTGGCAGCCATGGGGCACCTGTATAATGGTCAAGTGACACTGGTTATCAATATGGACATATCATAAGCCATGTCACTATCTATGGCTGCCATATCACAGGTGCCACAGCTCATCCTGCCGTCGCAGTAAATCTTATGCATATATATGATCATTCGAATTTTTTGCAAAAATGTTTCTCAATGTAATAATTTGCACTTTGCCCAACTATCAAGTAGCATCTGTGCTAATGTTAAGGTTTTATTAACTCGAAAAGCGAGTTATAAGAGCCGGGTAAAAAAACAAGGTTTTCAGTGCCTCAGTAAAGGTGGGAAAAAAGGGAGGGGCAGGATTTCAAATTTGCAAATACACTGTTAAATGATGCAATAAACTTCACAATTTGTACATCGAATTGGAGCTTAGAATGTCTATTTTATGATATGGTAAGAGTGAAGTTGTTTTCTTTTTTACTTTCTTAAATATCCTGTCATGAGCGCATACAAGTCATTCACAGTTTGTGTCCAGTCCATTTAAGACGCTTTTGGGACCCAGTGCTGAGCCTATGGGATGTTGATCCATGGATCAACATTCCCGCCTTTTTACACTGAGGTGGTGTGAATGGCTATTGGGGGTGCAAATATATGAAAATGAGGTTCAAAGGGAGGCTGGTGGTGCAAATAGTTCCCTGTTGTAAAAACGTACAAAGCACATATCATTGTAGTGGTGACTGATGAGAAAACAAAGAGAAAAAAAATCGGCTTTTCGAGTTACCTGCAATGCACATTGCTATCCTATATTTGCATTTAAGGTGCAACCCAGTCACAGTACATGTACTGTGTCTGTGGGTGTGACCTCAACCCCTGTATGTTGGAAGGCAGGGTGTTGGGGCCACATGTCGATGCTTGCCCCCCCCCACCCCCCGAGACCCTCTCTCTGCCCCCCCCCCCCAACACACACATCTGCAGTGTGTCCCTCATTAACACCTCTGGTGGATTAAGCCTGGTCCTATGACGTCACACAATGGCTTCATATGTAGAGGTGTAATTACTGAATGTTTGATGTTATTTATCCTTTACAAGCCGCATATTGCTACAACACAATGCATGTACTTGTCAAACTAAGTGATACTCGTTTACAAAGACCATCACTTAAAAGAAGAATATAAATCACATATATTAAACGATGGGTGGTATTTGAGGCAAGAGCAATTGAATCAAATGCTCTAATGGTCTTGCAGGATATATTTTAGATTTCTGAAAATATTCCCCTAATTCACTGCTGAAGTCTTAGGGTGCTACTGGTACCCATCGTGTAGGCCGAAATACCTGCCTGCTCACAGGCAGGATCCAAGATGTATACAAGTCTATAGTGGCACAAACACATGGCTAGTCTGAACTAAGTACTCACTTTCAGTTCCTGGAAATTGTCCCTCCTATTCACAAACATGTAGTTTTCATGTACATCAGTTTATATTGACTGAAACATGAGATATATCCAATAAATCTGACATGTTTATCTTGAGCTTAGATATCACTACCTCAATGGCCTCCATTGTCAACATCTTGTGCTGCTACCTTGTGTTAGACTGCTCTTGAAACATAGGGCTAACCAACCAAGAATAGTGTAGTCTTTTTGGCACTAGGTGGCTACACCTGGCTTCAAGATGGCTGACAATGATTTGGAGTTAGGGAGGGAGATTTGAAAATCACCTGGATTATTAATTATTACAAGTATTTCAAGTGCTTTGTGTATTGTGAATCTTTGGATATACATTGAGGGAAGTGTTGGTGGAAGCATTGGACCTGACAGTAAGTACTTCTGTGAGAACTGGGCACTCAGCCAATCTGGCTGACCAAACAGACTACAACAGACACACTTGGTCTCTGAGGTTCCCTCAGAGCGTCTACGGAGTACCATCGTGGTGGTCGTTATCAGTCCTTGTCTTGCAAGCTCCAACTTCAACAATGGATGCGATCACCAGACAATGTGAGGTCTTGAAAGTTGTAGGGTCTTACCACCCACAATTACCATAAAATTCATATCTGCAAACTCCTCAGCTTTTATATTGAAGATCCGTCTGAATCAATCTTGTGATTTGTCCAGATGAGATCTCATGTTATCATTTATGAAGCGGGGACAGGACTTTCAAGGAACTCAATAATTTTCCACCCCATTATTGGCCCAGCCCCTGCTGGGTCATTGGAGTCGGGTTTTCAACATTTTTGGTCGATCAAAATGGGCAACTTTAAGTGGGAATTTCTTATACAAAGAAGGGGTCTATAAATTAATGGAAAGTTGATAAATTTTCTTTAGATCTTTGTCTGTAGATGGTAACAATTCCTGGAAAAACAATTTCTTTACCTATGAAAATAGCTGAAGAAACAATCTAACATATTTTACCTTCTTTCTCACGAAAACGAGGCTCCATAGCATAGCATTGTGCTATAGATTTTCGCGATAGACATAACATATGGGCTCCTATGGGAATTGTCCAATTAAGACGCTGTTTTTCAGTAGGTAAGGATGGAAGACCGTGCATATAACACAATAGCTTGAGGAAAAGTTGGTAAATTTTTCCGTTTATATACTGATCCTGTAAACCAGACCGCGATAAGTTTGTTATGGCCAGGGTTCTCCACACATAGGAAGTACACGGGCGGGGTTCCCGTGTGCATTTCAGTACCGCCCGTGTGCTTTAGCTAAAAAGCTCTGCCCGTGTGCTTTGCAGGAGACTTTAAGCTTTCTACACTTTTTTGAATTTGGCAAATCGGACAATTAGAACAGAAGTTACGGCTGAAAAAGTAAAATTTGGTTGAAAAATTCTAACAGAATCTGTTTTTTTCCATTTATAATATAGTTTTTCAAAATTCTTTCACGAGACATCACTATGTTTTGCCACTATGATCCAAACAGTGTTTGTATTTGAAAATTACCTGTATGCTTTTTCATCCTGTGGAGAACCCTGATGGCTATCGCATTTCCGGCAGGGCGAGTGTAGGAGTAGTATACATAGAGGACACAGGCTCTTATGATTTCTATGTATTAGCCTTACACCGGCTACTGCCTGCGCCCTCTGAGATACTATATATGTACATTATGTACTAGTCTTTACACTCTCCCTCCAGCCAGGGCATCCTCGTGCGAGTTCGCGCATGCGCGCAGAGTGACCGGTCGTCAGATTTTATTTTATAACAGTAAATTGAGGGGTGTATTCGATTCAATTAGATTAATATTGCCAAACATGCATGGATTATATTCAAAAAGCCATTAATTTCAAGTTAAATCGATATTATCTATCATTTCTCCGTCAAAAATGCGACTTCCTGTAAGGAGGGGTCGCGCATGCGCACGGAACATCAAAATACAAAATGGCGGACAGCGAGATGGATTGCCTTACGCTGCTATCGAAACTGCTGGATTATAACAAAATGTCACTATATTGACAGTCCCCTAGGGTAGGTAGTGGGCGAGCTGGGCCAGTCGTGCATTGCACGCGTTAAATCTTTATCATACTTACATGGCAATGTCTCTCACAATATCTTTCAACAATCTAACGTGTTTGACCATACATTGATGGCCCATTGACAGGGATATAAATATGGCAGTTGACTAAAAGCTAATAAGCGCTTACTAACTGCTGTGAATAATGTCATTGTAGATGCTGATATATTACATTACCTTAATACAAGCCACTATTCTATAGGTAGCACAAATACACACATGGCCTATGTTACGTCATGGTGCCTTAACCCCATAAGGGCTGCATGGTACCTCCAGGGGTGAGGTCGTTGGACAGCATGATACATTATTGCAGTGCTGATGAGTCAGCTGGCCAGCATTACATTGGTGCATCATGCCAACCCTATGAGAGTCTATCAACCCCACAGGGTCGGCATGGTGTATGAATGTAGTCCTGGAGAGTCTGCTATACAGGGCTTCATTGGTCTATTAATACAGCAAAACTGCATCATGCATTGAAGCCAGAGGTGGCATTGAAAGGGTTTGACACACTTAGTTGTTACCATATTCCTGTATATATTAATCTGAGCTCAAGTACAGTTATATGATCACTGGTTACAGGAATTCACACTCGGATTTAAAGGCACGTTGTACTTGTGAATGTGAAGCTCCCGCACATTATAATTTGAGAGAGAAAGCCATATAAAAACTGATTAAACTTACATCTATTAAAAGAAAGGCTATCCACAGCAGCTTATGTAATGGAGTAGAAAATAACAGATGTGCCAGTTCTATAATAGACACGTGTGCACCTAGACGACTGAACAACTAAGATTAGGCTCCATGCCTCGCCCCCCTCCCCCTCCCCCCAGCCACACATGCCGTACAGTGTGAGTTGGTGCCTGTGGGTGTTTGTGGGTAGGGGGAGTAGCTGTACAGGCATTTCGTGGTCAGCTGTATGTCAGTCCAACCTTCACAGGCTGTTTTAGTTACTAAACAAATGACCTAGGGTAGTGGTGAATTGGCATGTATCAGTATCGTCCGTGTAGGGAGGCACCAATGAGGATCAACACTGATCTTGTCCCATCACTGCGACCTAGGGGAAAAGTTTGTATTATCAGTGATTGATACCTAAATATGGCTAATCCATAACAATGATTTGTAAAGATGAAAAAGTTTCTAGTGGCATTTTGGGTAGTGATTGGTAGGAACTGTGAAACTCATGTCCAAACTTGGAGCTGATGTCCAAAGTCTTACTTTTTTTTGTCATTGAACAGACCCCGGAAAAGTCACGGACGCCGAGCGGGGGAGAACGAAAGCGGAAACGAAAGGCACCTGAAAACCATGACCACAACAGTGGTAGGTATAGATATGGCAAAAAAAAAAGTTGTGTGTTTCAGGTAACCCGACCCTACCTAGCAAAACAGGGCCGACCCTAGCTATTTTTTCTCCAATTCTCAACAAAATATTTATTTTTTACAGTAAATTCAGTGATCGGTGAGTCACCGCTGTGTCGTGAGTCACCACGGCGAGTCACGGGTCATTATGGTAGTTAAAAAAAAATTTACAAAAAAAAAAAAAAAAATACAACCTACCTACCTGATTCTTTTCAACATGTTACCTGAAACAAACAATTCATATTTTTTTTGGCCCATGCACCAAGGTTTGCTAAAACTATGATCACAAAATAAGAAGAAAAGAGAAATTTATTAAAGTTGCAGCAAAGGAAAGCACGATTTTGCCCTCAACTAAGCTAAAACTGAAATCATTAAAAAAAAGTTTTAAGTAGAGCATACTAGGGATTTCATATCAAAAAGACTCATTGGAGACAGTTGAGGAAGGGTGGCATTTAAGATGCCCAAAAGTTTGGGGTTGGTGAAAATAGAAAATCAAACCCAAAAAAGGTTAAAGAGAAGCTTAAATATATACCTGCTGCTGTTCTTTGGTATCCAGACTTGCTCCAGGGAAGAGGATTGAAATCTGAAAATTTCTATTATAAAGGAGTAGAAATAATTAACCCATTTCTAATGAGCTTAAGATACTTTTGGCCAGCATGTATAAAATGTATAGGCAGGGATCAACATTAATCAAGTATCCCGCCCCCGGGGATGGTGATCGTAATATGATCGGGGGAGCCAAGGTGTGGTTTTGTGAGGGAATAACTAATTTAGAATTGTGATATACCAAGGCTGGCTAGGTGAAAAACAAGAGTACAGACCACCTTTAATTCCTGCGTTTAAGACGCTGCCAAGATATGACCCAAGTGCCAGATGACAGTTGGCTCTACTACTCTATACAGGGAGGGATGGATAGTTGGTTAGGTTTTAACCCTTTATCGGTGTCTTTATGATTTTACAGCAAGGTATATCGCTTTTGTTATGTTCAAAATAAATATTTAAAGACCAAGGTAATGATTAGACACAATCGCTTGATTTTCAGGTCAAGGTAAGGCTGGAAGAAATGATGCCGGTAATGCCAAGAATGCCAAGATCAGCGAATACTTCAAGGTAATATCACTGTATATCCATATTCCATTGTTACTTCTAAGGGAATATGTATGACTTGTTGCAGAGTGTGTAAAGATAAAGCAACTACATAATGCTGTAAAAGGAAGTGTCAGTAATCGCAGTGCTCACCATTCACCATACATATACTTAGTACATGTATATATAGAGTATGAAATGATCTTTGTAAGCTATGTGTGTGATCTCACTTTTAATGCTGTATTTGTATGATCTTTAAGATGTCTAAAATATTTTGTACATGAATGAATTTAATCTTAGATTCTGTGCTTATGTATTGCAGACTGGGAGTCCTGGTCGGGCAGGGAACTCTATGGGTCCAATCGCCAAGTCCCCGTCACCACAAGGTTCCCACCCAATGGTGAGTCAAGTAAACAGCAAATTATAGCATTTCCAAGTGTGTGCGAAGTTACTCGCGTCTGTACTCTCATGAGGTGATTCAGTTATTGGTCGATTCAGTTATTGGTAAATTATTGCTGATCTCCTATGTCCATCAATGTTTGAGTTGTGTAGAATGACATTGTTGATTCTTGTTGCAGTTTCCACCGTCACCGCAGGGAGCAGGGTTTTCAGTTATTCACGCACAGAACCACACATCACACTCTGGGGATGGATACACATACACACCACTCACCCGACCCCCAACTGCCATGGTCGAACGGAGTCTTCAGACTGACCTAACAGTTCGACAGCTACAAAATGTGGAGGTGCAATCTGCATTTGACTTGGAAAAGAAAAATACTACTATAACAGAATTACAACGGGTAAGTTATAATTGTACACATAGAAGATAGATAAGCATAGTCAGAATTAACTGTCATGTTTAAGAAAGCTCTTGCAGAGGTTTTCGTGTTGATCTTAAACAGTTGTATTTTCGCCAAATATTCAATTACCTATATGTACTTGTAGATTATTTACTCAATAACAATAGAATAATCAACTCTGATCCCTTTTTCTTGCAGCAAAATGAAGAGTTAAATCGACAGTTGACAGCACAACAAAAGCTAATAGAAAAACACAAAAGTAACATAGACAAGTGTTTAGCAATGACCAAGAAGCTGCTGATTGAAAAGGTGAGTGCTACTCTAACTCATGGAAATACAGGAATGGATTACTCTAGGGTTTTCCCAGATGTAAGGAATTCGAGTTCAAAAGACCTATAGATTCCTCTACAAAATCTATAGAGGGTTCCAATTCCACCAATCAGTGACTTTTTTCTTGCCTCAGTCACCTCTAACTCTGTACTTAAAATGTACAATGCATTTATTTTGGATCAAGAAATACTTTTTTTATTTCACTGGTTTATATGAGATTCTGGGAATCTTAATGTCTTCATATTATGAGCTGAACTTTGAATATTATCATGATTTCAGAGCTCATTGGAAAAGAAGGGTGCACGACAGAAATGTATGGAGAACCGGCTCCGACTGGGTCAGTTTGTAACTCAACGACAAGGTGCTACATTTGTTGAGAATTGGGTTGATGGATTCGCTTTCACAGATTTGATTAGGTATGAAATACACATTGATTATTAACTATTAAACTTAAACGGATAAGATTCCACTATATTGTTCTCAATGCCTTGACCGCTAGGTTAATTGCTACCATTGCTTCTGGATGAAGCTGTAATTTTCAGACCAATATTCTAATTCACAGTCAGGGAGATAGATAGAGCAATACAAAAGACAGTTTTGACTTAGGGCAGAGCAAATTCCTACATTCTTTAAACTGCTCTTGCAGGCAACAAGAACGGATTGGGTCTGACAGAGAAGAGATCGAACGACAACGAAAAGTGTTGTCAAAAAAGAAGCCGACGGCCAGTGGTGCTGCGGGCAAGGCTCCCAAAAGTACGCGCGAGCCAGACGGCTTCGTCAAACCCAACGAAAAACAGTAAGTTCCAAGAAATGCCCATGCTTGTTACACTTGACAGGTAGACATGTAACAAGCATACAGCATATGTTGATTTTCATTTAATATAATATCACAAGATGCATTCAATTTTATGATGCCGTGCTGTGGTTTATGATGTGTACAAGTATTTATGTTACCTTTTTTATTCGATTGATGATGCACTATAATTTATCCCAACGTTGTCTATAGCTGCTGTGTTGTCCTGACAGGTTGTCCATGTCCGACTTCTACGAGCAGGATGATATTCTCAAGTTGCGGCAGGCCGCGCTGAAGAAAGAAGATACTGACCTACAAGTGGAGCTGGAAAAGCTTGAACGTGAACGTAACCTGCATATTCGCGAATTAAAGCGGATACACAACGAAGACAACTCTAGGTGAGCTATTTAACGCATTGTAAAGGAATATATAATGATTAAAAGTAGTGACTAGTCTGATATTGCTGCTATATCAGTCAGCATGGAGTTGATACATTTGAAATTGTCTGAAAGCTAAAGGAATACATTTGGTTTTCTCCGTTATGCACTGTAATATACCTGCTACAAATGTAACCAAAACTTCTCTATAAATATTTGTAAGCTTGCTCGTTGGCAACAATGCCAATTTGCTGAAACATGTTTGAAATGTGCATATTACCTACTGGTATTCATACAAGGTCTCTATTTTGCAGGTTTAACAAGCATGCTATTTTAAATGACCGGTATCTACTGTTATGTCTACTCGGGAAGGGCGGATTCTCAGAAGTCCATAAGGTAAGCAGCCTTAATGCACCATCTATTTAAAAAAAAAAAAAATTTGAGGAGGGCAGTTGGCAACCATGCCATTTGAATCAAGGTAGTGCTGAGGTGAAGACGGGTCCATTCCTTGTCTCATTAGTATTAATGCACCATCTAATAAGTAAGCTTAGCAACCCGCCTTATAGGAATCATAGAAAAAGGGTCTAGAAATAGCATTCCCATATGTCCTGGTATACCCAGCTGGTTTATTAGTTGTCCACCAGATGACCAAGTCCCTGGGTCTCCTCCCTCACTGGCATCATGTTCCATGTACATCAAATCACCAGGTCTCACAAAATAGTGCCTAATAAACAGGAAGGATAGTGCGCGGTGTGGACTGTGATTGCCTTGACTAATAGAATTCTCTATTGCTTTCTTTTAGGGCTTCGATTTAAAAGAACAACGGTATGTTGCCTGTAAAATACATCAACTCAACAAGGACTGGAAGGATGACAAAAAAGCAAACTACATCAAGTGAGTTGATCAAACGGTTTAAGGGCATAGACAGATTTTTGCTGTAGGTACATTGCCTTTAAAGGCAATGTCATTGATGAGTTTCACCTGATGCAAATAAAGAATTACATGTGTACACCTGTTTTTGAAATTACCCAAACTCCTTTCTTTGCTTTTCAGACATGCCTTGCGGGAGTACAATATTCACAAACAATTGGACCACTCTCGGATAGTTCGACTCTTTGATGTGTTTGAAATAGACAATAACTCATTTTGTACAGTATTGGAATATTGTGATGGGAACGATCTGGACTTCCACTTAAAACAGAACAAAAGTATACCAGAGAAAGAGGCACGGTCCATTATCGTACAGACAGTGGCTGCCCTTAAGTACCTCAACGAGATCAAACCGCCAGTCATCCACTACGACCTCAAGCCAGGTATGTTCCTTTTACACGAGGTGCGCCTTAAATGCAAGGTGTTATAGTATATACAGCTGTTAGCCAAAGCTTGATGAAACTTATGTCATGCCATAAATTTAACAAACAGTGCACTTAAAAACGTTTCTTTGTGAAAAGATTCAGAAAAAAACTATAGCCCATACCCCAATCGAGGTTCATCTTGAAAAAAATTGGGTGTGCTCTTAATATAATACCATATGCACTTAATACAGTGATAGATGAAATAACCTTTCATCTCCAAACATATTTTGATGATCGGTTGGTATTTGTAGGGAACATCCTCCTCGGCACGGGGATTGTGAGTGGCGAGATTAAAATCACTGACTTTGGTCTGAGTAAGATCATGGACGAGGACAATTACAGCCCGGAGTATGGTATGGACCTGACGTCACAAGGGGCAGGTACCTACTGGTAAGTGAACATTATGTATAAACTGTTCTTTCTGTTAGGTGAAGGGTGCAAAGCTCCGTCTGACAAAAATGTCTTAGTCACCACTTTTTGCGGCTTTGGATTGGCTAGTCCGATCCGCTGATATCAGAACATGCCAGATCTGGCTCAGCAGACATCTGACCCAGCCTAGTTCAATAATATCAAACATCTTTCGATAAGATCAGATCGTCAGTAAAATATTGATGTAGGTTATACCACCTGTATAAGGAAATGCCCAAACAAAAGTGAATTTATATGTCATGAAGAACCCCTTAAATATTGTCCTTCCTTTTAGGTATCTTCCCCCTGAGTGTTTTGTCGTTGGTAAAGAGCCACCAAAGATCTCCTCCAAGGTAGATGTATGGTCAGTCGGGGTCATATTCTACCAATGTTTGTACGGCAAAAAGGTAAGTCTTCTACATAACTTTTCTGAGTTTTGGTGAAATGGGTTACTTGTGTAACGGTAATCCGTAATTGTTACCACAGGTAATCAAAAAGTAAGCATCAAATAATAATTCTCACGAGTATTCTCAGATCTTAATTGTGTGCAGTAACCAGGTACAAGAACGACGTTGATACGCTACAGTCTTAAAAGTACCCATTTTCTGTTTATAAAGGTAAAGATTTGGTGGCACATAGTCCAGTGAAGGACTGCAAAATACCCAGAGAAAGTCTTAACTAGTTTGTATATTTACAGCCGTTTGGACACAACTTATCTCAAGCAGCTATTCTAGAAGAGAATACCATCTTGAAGGCTACAGAGGTGGAATTCCCCAACAAACCACAAGTCAGCAATGAAGCAAAGGTAGATACATAGAAGCCATTCACTACTTCATTGGCTGCTGCTCTTTGTATTATATTTTATTCAACTACCCAGTATTCCTTTTCTCAGAATTGAAATACAGAAACAGCCATACAGCAACAACAGCCATAATGCAGATGTTAAATAACTTTTCCCAATTCACAGAACTTTATCCGACGGTGCCTGGCCTACCGGAAGGAGGAGCGCCCAGACGTAATGGTGCTAGCTAATGAAGATTACCTGAAGGCGAATGCCCTTAAATCAACGTAAGATTCCAATTTTTCCAAATATACATTATTCAGTTTAAGGTCAACAAAATGACGACTCACAGGTTCAGGAAGGTTCACAAAAAGCTGCACAAGGTACTTGCTATGATACTACAACAACAAAGATTCATACCCCACATCCGGCTTGTAAGTTAAGCCACAATTTATGGATGAACCTTAAAGCTGTGATACGGACTATGGGACTTTTTGTATGGTACCGTAAATCCTCGCGTATAGGACGCACACTGACTTAGGCTAAATCATATAGGATACTCCTAGGGTCAATTTTTGGTCATTTCAGTACTGTTCTATAGTAGAAAATCCTCACCTATAGGACACACCCTAAGTTAGGGTGAATTCTATAGGATGCAGATTATGTAATTCTAGTGTATAAGACGCGTCCTATACGCGAGGATTTACGGTAGTTGTTGGAACTTAAGTGATTTATAACCTAAGCTTATACCTGCTGGGTAAAGCATGCTTGACTTTAAGTTGAGGATACAGTAAATGAAGCCAGATATGATCCTGTGTTTCCAGTGTATGGTAGTCCACATGTAAATAAAGAAAGCTTAACTTCTGAGATAGTCGTGCTTTCAAAGGGCAAACAGTTAACAGCCAAACAAGTAAGCAACATCACATGAGTTAAATATAAAGGTTGTGTTCATTTAAATTACGAAGTAATATCTGCAGCAACCTTATCATGTTACAGGTGAGTATATTGTTGCATGCTCTTGGGATTATTTTTTTTTTCATCAAATCACCTCTTTTGAAGCAGGATTATGAATTTTGAAGTGTTTTTGTTTTTTCACAGACTATTTGATATATTGCTCTACATAGTGAATAATATATCAGTCAGAATGATGATTTCTATTTTGGGTATCTTATGCGCTCTGATTATCAAAGAAGAAAAAACAAAGAAAACTGAGGGAGTGGTGAAGTCAAAAATTTAAAGATCCAAACTTGAGTGATGAAAAGTGCCCTCTTCTTAAGATGACACCGGAAATTCTTGTACATACCAAGTTGTCAAAGAAGAGATTTGAAAATTACTCTTTCGGATTTGGTCTTTGTTGAGTTGGGCTTATTGCGTTCTTCCAGTACTGCCCAAAGAGACTTTGAGAAATTCCCCAAGTACCTCGGGGGTCCGCGACCACACCTCGATAAATCTCCAAAGATGCAACTTCAAGGCATGACCCATTGAGACAGTAAGTACCATGTCAGAGCGCCCCTTTCAGAACCTTTACCAAATTCTCACTGAATCCAAATACTGCAGTCGATACCCGCCTAGTGTGCACCACCTTAAGTTAAGATGCTTTTAGGCTGAGGGGTGTATATTATTTAAGGAGATGAGCTAGTGGCTATCACAGAATAACTGAGTAGGCATGTTAAGGTTTTGTTATTTTGAATAACGCATGTATGTGTTCTAACCTCTGCGTCCCTTTTCTATCGCTACAGTTCAGGAAAGTTTTAAGCAGCGGCACTGATGCTGTGATGGTATTGTGTGGCGTGGACGTACACTGCTGCTCTTGATGGCGCAGCCTGGCTTGACATGGATACCCTACCAGCATACTTTCACTGGTTGGATTACGCTGCACGACCCATCCCCTCTCCACCCCCAATAAGTCTGTGGGTGGCTAGGGACACCTTCAGTTCACCATCAGTAGTCATCATGTATAGCGGTTAGCTCCAGGAAATACCTGCACTTAACCTCCATTCATCGGGAGGCATGGCTCATACCGGGATAGGCACTACTCTTAATAACGGAGATCCTAGTTAACTGGAGAGGTGTCGTAACCTTTGTATCGAGGGAGGTCTAGGTGCTGCCTCGGGGCACATCCTCCCTACCTGTGAATACCAGTATACCATTATTATGAATATACACATGTTGAGTATATATGCTTAGTTTGGAAGGAAGAGTGACTCATAACTTCTTGATTGCCATAGGAAGGTTCTGGTGGCCACATCAGCAATACAGGATATGGCTGTAGTTTTCTTGTTCTTCTTTTTACCCAGGATAAGGGTAAAGAAAAAAAAACTGGTACTTGTGTGATAAGGTGCAGGATGCATTTTTTTCCAACCATTGCATTTTGCATAGCACTTTTTGTCGTGTTCTTCTGACAAAGTTGTATCCATAAATACAACAAACATTATACATAATATTGAGAGTCGTGCAAGATAGTAATGGTGAATGCTCGGGTGTGCGAATGTGGATTAGATGAGTCGTTCTCAGGAGGTAACGTATAATGTGTACAGTACTGCTAGTCTTGCGAAAAGTGGCCTCCACCCTCTTTTTTAATTATTATTGCTGCGTAGGCACAAATGCACATGTTAATCCTGGGTGCCCCTCTAGATGGAGCCACCAGCATGAAGTGCCGCAGTGTGAGGCTATCACATTGTGCAAAGATGTGTCACCTTAAGGATAGCCCACTATTAAGATAGGTGGTGATATTTAGCCTGAGCCTCCAGGTGGCCTAAAGCCAACCCTACAAACTGGACATTCTGCAGAGAGGCTGTATAGAGTCAAACAGGCACAGAGGAGGCAACACCCAGGGAAGGAAGGGATATAGTAGGCACATATTACCAGCCAACTTCTACAACATCTACTACTCTTACCAATATTATATTACATCTGCGATATTCTGGATATTTTACATTTGCCGTCTTGATATCAAGTTTGTAGAAGGCAGTGTCGATGAACTGCTCTGGGTATAATACACAGTTACACAGGCAGGTGAACCGGTCTTTCTCCATTGTGTTTTTCAACTCCCTTTGGTCGTTTTCCAAAAGGCATCCCTCATCTTCCCTCGGAGAGATAGTCGTATATATGCACTGATGAGTAAATGTATTGAGGCGAGTGAGATTTATTACATTTTTCCCTGGAGACTTAGTATTACTTGGAGATACATCGTCAGTTGAAAGGTTACTGATAGCGGATCGCTTTATACAACTAAAAAAAAGGCTGTGATATTGCCACCACAGCTCTTCTACCAGAAGGTAACAACAAGAGGATTAACCTAAATGTATAACTATTAAGTTGTTAAGGATAGGATATGTGTCATTGTATGAAAGTTGTATATCGCTATAGATAACCCAAGAGGATGGATGTCACTGTGAGGTACTTTTAGTTTCTTTAATTAATTTCAAGTTACCACGGTGAATATTTCAGTGGCATTGAGAAATCCGCGTTCTGAGGTTCGAGAGTAAAGTCGCTGAATCATGAATAAATAGTTGTCTGTGACATCGTTAAAACACGTGATTGAGATGTATATATGATTTTGGTGATCAGTTTTTAAGAATTTGAATAGATCAAGTATTGAGCCCTATGGCAAGTTTTGTAATAAAAAATCTAAAAAAAAATTGATCAATGGTATACCGGTAGCATGAGTTTTTGTGCTGTTTAAAAAAAATATAGGTTGTTCACATTTTTACCCAAATTAATGTAAACAATCAAAGACAATATAAGATACCGTATTTGATGTATTAAGTGCACATAATGTAATCAACCGCTGTGAGCGTTTTTGCATCAAATTTAAATATACAATAAACTGGTTGGATGTGTAGGAAGACACCATAAGACTTGTCACATCACCTCTAAGCTGTGGCTCGGCCATGAAGCATTGTTGTGAAACACTGCAGTACTTTAATATATATGGACCAAACCAGATGGGGGAAAAATGTACTCAGTATTGCTTAGCCGTCTTCCGTGGGAGTAAGTCCCTACTCGCGGCATGACTGGCTTGTTCTGTGATCTAAAACATGTATGTGTGAATGTGTACTTGTGATATAAGAGGTGAATTAGAGGACAGGACAAGTCTTAGTGTTGTTAAATCCCACATTTTACAACTAGTCCATATTGAAGTACAACTTGTTGCAGTATAGATGTTGCAACACCTTGTATACAGAAGTGCCAATATCCAAATACGGCCAGCTAAACCACCTTGATGACTTAAGAATATCAGCGGTTCCAGAAATTTGAATGTTGATTACGTTTTATACAGGAGTTCTTCGGTTAAATCTGCATGTTGGTAAATTGCACCGTGTACTGTCTATCATATCATATTAAGCATAATGTGGTTTTCTTGGACCTTTGATTTTATTGTACTAATAGGATCTTCTTTGCTATGGTACTGTAGTCGAGTAGATCTAGAGACGACAACATTTAAAGTGTGTATCTTGAAAAGAAGTGTACCCACGAGATTCTGAAAATTTGTAACAGTTTGCTAAATTCGTTCACCAGACTATTTGAAAAATTAGTCATTTGAATCTTTGCAGCATGAATGTATATTGATGTAATATAGGAGGAAGTTTGTGTGTGTGAAAAAAAAAGAAACAAATTTAGGAACTTGCGTGAAAAGCTCTGATAAAATAGAGAGGCTATATCACATGTACAGATACTTTGAGTAAAGTGATCTACTTGAGTGTAGTTTAACCCTGGAAAAAATTCCCATGGAAAAAGTGAAGACATTTCTGATTGGAGAACATGTTAAATGGAACCCATGGTGAAATTTATATGCTGAAATTGACATACCCTGAATTAGTCTTGACATGTACGGCGATAGTTTAGTTTATCAATGTGAGTCGCATGTTTTGCCTATACCAACACAAGCCGCTAGCATACCCTACTGTATATTTTCCACAATGTTACTGTTACAATGGTTGTTATTTCATTCATCAAGTAGTGAGAAGTGTAAGAGGTGCTTAATCGGTCGTGACCAGTTGTTATGTGGAAAGCGGTAAAAAGGGTATGTCCATCGCAGTATACACATGGATGGGACTATCACTTATAGAGGGTAAATTTGCCAATGTAACTCTGTCACCATTCAGTTAATTTGACCAAAGAAAGCAACTGAATGGTCAGGATTGAAATGATGCATTTCATAATATTAACTTCCCTGAATAGATAAAATTTCTGTGAAGACATATTAGGAAATCCTAGTTGTGATGTAATCCAATAGCCATGCACCAAGCCATGTGGTATGCCTCGGTTTTAGTAGAGCAAAATTGTATATGCGTATCAGTATTTTGGCTGTGTATATATATACATATATATACATATATATCCATTTGGTGGTTCTGTGACCTAATGGAGTGACAGGAAGCTGGTATGACTTTGTCAGGTCTTTTCTAATGTTGCTACTCTCTATCATGTCTCCTAGTGAGGGTGCCTCTCAGTGATGTGTGGGCCACCATCGATGTAAGGGTGATGGTCTGGACCCCAAGGAAGCATTGGATTTTATATGTATAGAAAGATCTGTGGACTACAAGCACTTGTTATCACTCATTAATAACACAATACAGACGTCTCTTTGCCAAATGTGGATATAAATGTAGCAGTGTGAATAATTGGACTGCTTGTGCGGTAAATGCGTAAGCGAAGAACGAGTGTGAGAAAGGGTGCCATTTACAGTGTGTGTGTGTGTGTGTGTGTGTGTGTGGGGGGGGTTATGAAAGGGGTCTATGAGAAAAGAGTGAGTGTAGGGCCGAGGTTGATGTTCCTAGGTTTGCCAGCTAGGGGCTATTTTGGAGACGACTCAAAACAGGTTCAACTGGCATTAATCTTCTCTATCCCACGCAGATGTGACCCTTTGATCAGAATCTGCTACCAGCAGAACCAAACATTCACAATGTGTTCTATGTTGGAAATCAAATTCAAACTCACCATAGACTTAACATAGTGGATGAGTAAAAACCTTTTGCACAAAAAGAATGACCACCATGAAATTACAAAGTACCCTGCCTTAATATTTATTGTCTTTACCTGCTGAATTTTCTTAATTTATTCTTACCTTGGGGGAAAAGAGAGATATCATGTAATTTAGCGTGGCAACATTTATTTGTATTAAATTCTGCACGTTCATGAGATCTTCAGTGCAAGAAGGTTGTAACTGATATTGTAACTGCAGTTACAACCATCTTGCAATGAGGAACAATTTGATTTTTTGAGGTTTTCAAATGGATTGTGTTATTATGCTGTTAAAAGCATAGCAACCATTGTGTGTGTTGTTTGGTTTTCAGAATACCAACAGGTGTGCTGTAAGTAAACCCTGAGTCAGTCATTCAAGTGTGAACATTTTAGCCATAGGAAAGGAAAATAGTCACCACTGGTGCATTTGCTACAGTCTTTATAGTTACTGTTTCTTTGAAGAATACTACAAGCTCTAGGCAATAAAAAAAATTGTAGAAACATACTCAACATCCATCACTTCGACTGAAGTGAAGACGTCTTAAGGAATACTTGTGATGTGACAGCAGGTTGTTATCATTATACATGAAATGTGTAATATGAGTCTCGATATTATTCGCAGATTCATAGAATCAAGACTCGCTGTTGAATCCTGTGCAGTCGTACACGTTGAAGGTGATGATGTAGATGTTGTAAAAATTACATATAGAAGTGTACAAATTATATTCGCGAAATGTAATCGCATATGTAGACTTCTGCGTCGTTGCCTCTGGTCAATGGGTCATAAAAGTGAAATGGGAATACTTCTTAAATAAAAGACTATGGAGAGCCTGAATGAAGACAGACTATAAGGCGGAGACAAGCCGGTAGAGAAGACTGTTACAAAGTAACAACAGACGGTTATTTCAAAGAATTAAAAAAAAAATCATACAAAGCTTATTTTGTACACATATAATTTGTCTGTGTTCTCTGTAGTAGATAGTGTATGCTTCCAATGCATCAAGTTCCATTTGTACACATGATATATCAATGCGGTCTTAGCAAGTACCTTATTAACATAATTAGCACCCAGTGCTCCTAAAATGTATATGTTAAGTATGTCCAGTGGTTTAGAGTTCATTTAATTGGGCCTTAAAATCGGAATATCATTGGTCATTTATAGTCTAAAATGTGACTAAAAAAGAGGGGTTGTGTGGATATTAGGGGATGTATCCTCATTGCATCAAATAAGATTTAACACGAACACTGCATTTTGTGTTGTATAGACCATTTACACCTCTAGCAAAGGTATCCAGGAACACAACTCCCAACAGTAGGGGGAGGTGTTCATTCGCTTTTTTTTTTTGTCAAATGGTTTGAGATACCAGCTCAATCTGCATTTTGGTCCAAAAACATGGGAAATCACAAAAATAATTTTCTTGAACCCAACCCCTCCCTGTACAGGGGGTCCGAAGTTCGCCAATATAGTGAAAATTCAGACTTTCAGATTCCTAATCAAACCTCATCATGGAGATTCAGCAAAATTATCAGAAACACTCATATGGAATGTAAAGAGATCCCTTAAAGTCATTTTGTTGTGGTTATAAGGGTATAAGCCATGCTGGGGACGGGGGGTTGGACTTGCCAAAATACCGATGAATTTTGGTAGGTATTTTGTCTTATACTAAACATTCCATGTACTCACAATATGACTTATATGTATCTCTTTAGGTCCCACATAGTCAGTGGTCAGTCGTTTTTGGACCCTCCCCACTGGGGAGGGTGGGGTGGGCTGAGAGAGTGGGGCTCTATACCTCTGGGTCATAGTAAATGTCAAAAGATAGAAATTATACAACAAGTTATGAAAATCAGAGAGAAAGATCACTGAAACATTGCAATATAACTAGGATATTTTTATGTGAAAATTGAAAAGAAAGATAAGGTTATTCAGTAAAACCACCCTGTATTAGAATAATGGGCAGATGGGGGCCAGTGGTTGGGAGACCCAGATGGACTCTTATCTTCACAGTTCACACCTATCTTATCAGCAGTCTCAACGTATGACCACTGACTGCACATGAGTTTTTCTGACCATATTGGTGAATCCGTAATACGGTTTTACTCGGAATCTGAATTTAGGGTGTATTTTCAGTATATGGGCAAACTTCAGGAACCCCCCCCCCCCCCCATACAGCGTGGTTCAAAAGAAATATTTTTGTGTTTTTGACCCAAATGCATAGTTTGAGCTAGTATCCCAACAAAAGTAGATTTATCACCCCCCCCCCCCCCACAAAGAGTGCCATGTGACTCACCTGTAGCAAAGGTATCCAGCACCAAAACTTCCAAGAGTGTCATATGACTCACTTCTGACAAAGTTTACACCAACCAACCCTTGCCTTGTCAAATTTTCTTTTGTGGACAACCGACATGCAATCTTTAATTCCTCACCACTGATTGAAGGGTGAATTGAGAATAAAATAAGTCGGGCTGGCTGGGTGCTGTGCACTTCCACCAAAAACTCCACTAAAATGTCGCCCTAAATATGGATTAATCTCATAATGCATAGCAGAAATGGCATGAATAGTTATGGATTTCGGCACTTGCCTTCAGCGTTCTAAATGCACCTTAATCTTAAGTTATCCAGTTTAAAGCTCCTTTGAGCTGAAAGTCTTGATCTTTCCCATTAACACCTGGCAGATGGAAGGATGTGAAGTGTGTGACCAGGAAGTGTAACATGGGCTGGGAGGTATACATGGGATGTGACACATTGGATGGATGGATAGATGCATGATGGGCACCCACATGACGGGCACCCACATGGCGGGCACCCACATGACAGGCACCCACATGATGGGCACCCACATGGCGGGCACCCATGATGGGTACATGGTGGGCACCCACATGATGGGTACATGACGGGCACCCACACAATGGGCACATTGGATGGATGGATATGACGGGATGGACATGACGGGTACATGACGGGCACACACATGACAGGCAGCCACATGGCGGGCACCCACATGATGGGTACATGACAGGCAGTCACATGACAGGCACCCACATGATGGGCACCCAAATGATAGGTCTGCGCCCATTTTATACATGAGCAAAAAACTAGAGCCTAGGCTCTGTACCCTTGCCTCATTTTCTTTCTGTCTCACCAAGACATACTCTCAGCTCTACTGTTTTAAACTTGAAACACCTTCTTGTTACAAAAAGGCCTTATGAACAGGGTTGCCGACTCTCATGGAATTGGTGTGACACTCATTCATTTTTACCCTTTTTCATGCTCTCACACATTCCTAAAGCACTCTTATGTATTTCTGACATTCTAGGCTCTCCAAAACTGGAAGAATCCCCCCCCCCCCCAAATACAGTGTTTCACATGAAACTTTTTTAAGTTTTCTAAATTTCTCTTGGCTATGTCCCCCTTCTTTTCTCATTGTCCCTGCCTGCACACAGTGATTGTCCCTTCCTCCTATATGCTGACTACCATCTCATCTCTCCTCCATTTCGCTCTATCCAAATTATGATCACAAGTTACATTAATCGTAGATACTCTTACAACATTTCCTTTCTACTTCTAGGTAGTCTATGGCTGAGCATAGTTCAAGCGTCAGCAGGTGGAATTAAGCATGCCTTGTGCTGTCTAGCCTTTTCTAGACAAACCAGAGATCAGAGAATCTCAGAAATCTTATTTCAGAGGACATAAATCTAAGCTGGCTGCTGATTGGCTGAAATTCTGATGCAGTGTTTTAATTGTCTTTCTATGACCATCCGTTCTAGAGATGGTTTTAATGGTCTTTAGGGAGCATTCATTATTTATGGCGGGGGGGGGGGATGAGAAAATGAGGGGGGGGGCATGTGGATAAGGCACACTGTAGGAGCAAATTCAAAAGATCAATTTATATTTATAGGTATTCAGAGGGGGGGGGGGTCATTTTTTCTCAACCTATTGTGAGAGGGGGGGTCATTTTTTTTTCAACCTATTCCTGAGGGGCAGGGCAATTCCTTTTTTTGAGGTATTCGCCAACACAATGCAAAATGTCACAACAGAACGCGATTTTTTTTCACGACACGTCACAAATTCACAATTCTCCACCAAGTAATAGTACTTGTTTATGATTGCAGCCACAATTTTGCCCAACATTTTCTTATTACCTATCATTCATATCCATTTAAAGGGGCCCTGGCATGGTAATGCATGCCAGCATTAAAAAGTCATGGGACCACCCCTTGACCAATCAGGGCGCCGCATTTTTTCTGCTGGTTCCCGCGATTTTATGATCACTCTTTGAATCGGTACCCATGTTGTTTGCGGTGCTAGCCCCCCCTTTAATCATGGTGCTCATGATTATATTTTTAAAATCCAATAGTACCTCCCATATATAATGTGTGATTTGTGGATAAGGCACACTGTAGGAGCAGATTCAAAAGATCAAATGAGAATATGAAGTTGGTTCCAGAAATTCCAAAAACATTCTTGGGAGATACTCTCATACTCCATTATTATTGCTCCCATGCTGTACTACTTAACTAGTGTGGTACAGAAATAAAATATTCTCTTGCATGAAGTTTGTATTTAGGTACGTTTTAGTCCTGACTACCTTAATGTCTCGCGTATAAGAGCCCAGGTGCGCCTTATAGGATCAGCCTGAGTTAAGGGTGCATCTTATACGTGGGGTTTATGCAAATATCATTTGATACATAAAATGATTACACTATATATAAAAATGGGTTAGTAGATCGCTGGTCAGAAAATCTAATTTATTGACTGCTTTAGCCTAGAGTACCCTTGGGGTACCAGATGAAGCAAAATTTTCATGCTAGGAAGCATTGAGGAAAGTGCTAGCTAACTCGATCTGATTAATAGACAACTCAACAAAAATATTTTCAAAAGTCTGTAATGTTTTATCAAATTCACTGTTTCTTACTTTTTACTATTGAAGTTTTGTTTAATTTACATTGTGGTAAAATGTTTTATAGTCTCAAAAATTGTCAGGCATGCTGAGATGGCTTTATTTATAATCGAAATCTCTCGATTAATGCAGATCTAGATTGTACTCGCCGAGGGCTTTAATTAGAGGGGTCATACATTAAAATCAGTCAAGTAGTCCCAGAGATGGGTTCCCTATTTACTGAAAATCTGACCTCCGAGAGAATCTGCTGGGAGAGTGTAAAATTGTTTGACATTGCTATGTTACGCACTGTTGCTATGTTACGCGCTGCTTAGTTACACTCTTCTAATGAGACACCAGGGGGCTGTTTTGTAAGCTCTAGCTGTTCTGGCCCTGAATTAGGCCTACCTAGGCCCTACTCACTTCAGAATTATGCCTGGGATTCATGCCCAGGAATTATGCAAGTAGATCTAGGCCTATTTTCCTCTCTGATAGTATTGCCCCTGAAAAACATGTAAATAGCCCCCCACCTCCATCACACCTATGGGTAAAGCTAATGAATGCTGTAAAGGTGTTGGGCGATATCAGCTCCCCTCCAACCCTACCAGTACTAGTAGTATAGTATGTATCGGAACAGGACTATAGCTAATCTAAGGATATTACTCACTGGGGATGCAGCCAATCAGAGGCCTCCCTTTTAGTGGGAAATTCAAATGTGGAGTCACGTGACCTAGACCCCCCATGGTGTGGTGCCAAAATGGACCAATCAGAGCCCTCCCTTTTGGCAGGAAATTCAAAATGGTCACGTGACCCAAACCCCCTGTGGTGTGCCGCCAAAATGGCACCCTCTGATTGGCTGGCTATTTAGGTCACATGACCTCTATTATGCAAATAAGGTCACATGACCCTAATTTGAATGGACCAATCAGAGGTCGTTGTTTTGGTGGGAAATTTGGTGACGTGACCTCTGATTGGTTGGCTGTCCAAACGTCATACCATCAGTCAGCTGTATGCAGCAAGCAAGTAGTTATGTGACCTTATTAGCATAAAGAGGTGTGGTTTATTATGTAGATGAGGGTGTGACTATAGTGTGATATTTTTTATATAAATAAAAAAAAAGGAAGAAAAAAAGGGGAAATATTTGGGGGGTCCCTGGGGTGGGGGGGCCTTTGGGGGAACCATTGGGTTGGGGGGGCCTTGGGTGGGTGGGGCCCCTTTCTTTTTTTAGTAAACCCACCCCTTGGCTAGGGGCGGGTTTAGTAAAAGTAAAATTTACATAAGGTAGTTAAATATTAAATAGAAATACAATAGAACCCACATATGGAGTAGTACACATTCCACTTTTATTTGTTGTAATCTCATTTCATTTTTTTTTTACATACAAACTATCTTGGTGTCTTATCTATACATGAATCGTGATTCATTGTGGATGGTATTTGGTCGGTTCATATATGTTGTCCATGGTGTCTGGTGTATATATGTTGTTTCTCATTTATCTACTGTGTCCTCTGACGTTACAGCGTTAGAAAACATAGAAGATGATTGTTCAAAAGGAAAAACTCCTCCACGCTTATTTCTGAAAAGGTGCAACTTGTAGTCCAGAAAGTTCAATTTCTTCAACATTTCTGTCAGCAAAATTTTGCTCTGTGGACTTAGATTCATACCTTCCGAGGCCAACGGGCAGGTAGGAGAATGTCTGAAATGCTCCATGGCGATGTCGTCACTTACCTCCTATGTAAAAGAATCCGTGGGCGGCGAGTTTCTCTGTGAAAGGACGGGGTTTATTCCACATAATTGTGTCGAAAGTGTTGAGTCTCCTTGGTAAATCGACGAAACGTACGTACTTGACCATTCTCTTAGGTAGGTAGGTAGGTAGGTAGGTAGGTAGGTAGGTAACGTGGTGCGAGCAGTGACGACGGTGGAAGTAGCTGTGTCGAGTGTGGACATATCAGTTGTAGGCGAGGTGGTAAATGAGACAGCAGAGAGGTGACGTGAAAAGGCTTCAAAACAGCATGGGACAGTGTTTAGAGATTCTGTGTTGCGTGTCTGTTGGTAATAAAACTGGGGAGAAATCTTGTGAGCCCCCCCATCAGAATCGCATGGATAAGAGAACTGTTGTATATCTAGGTCCCTCAGTTAAAAGGAAGGATAATTCAGATAACATTAAGGAAAGGTGGAGAGAGTAGAAATTGAGGCTGACCTCCAACTTACATATTGAAACAGTGATCTAGTAGGTATCAGACGCCTCGTCTCCCGAGGATTCTATCTCAATGGGGCCTTCACCCTTTTGAAAGAAGGGCACTGTTGAGGGTCGAGGTGAGGAAGAGCGCGACCTCAAGGTGGCGGACAGCACTGGATCCGCCTCTGATCTGATGGTAGAGGAGGAGGATCCTCTACGGGAGCTGGGATCATCGGAGGATTTCTGCTTCTTGGAGTGTTTTGAGGAGTTTGGCTTCTTGTGACAACACTTGGAGCCAGAGCCTGGTTCAGAGGAGGATGAGGACGGTTTGGAAGGGGTCTGAGCTGGTTCCTGCTGAGGTGGCAGAGTCACTGAAGGTTGCTGAGGAATAGCGGCGGAGGTGAACACCTCTGAGGGAGACGCCACCGACAGCACTTCTGAAGTTATGGCCTGAATGGTTGCAGGAGCCATATTCAGAGCGGCCGGAAAAGCCAGTGGAAATCCGGCAGAGTTGGCAGTTGTCGAAGACCTAGGTACTCCTGTGGTTTCTATGGCAGTACTGGAAACCTCTGTACTGGCGCCACTCTGAGGATAGTATGGATCAAGAAGGTTTCCGAGCCAAACGAGACATTATAATGCTGTGAAGTTGGTGGCGAGGCTTGAAGAACCACATTAACATCCGTAGGTTGAGATGACGGCAGAGCTCCTAGAGCAGCTGGGGCACTGGTAACTGTGCTGACCGTTGGAGTGGACGGCACTGAACGCGTCTGACCAGGAGGCATTGTCACTACGGAAGCATCAGTGAGTGGTACTATCAAGTAGACACCTGGAGGCCAGCGATCCGCGGGGGCTCCCATAAAAGGGGCACCATCAAACCAACAACGGTGCAGGAAATGGTGAGGCATATCCGGGTATCCCGCAGAATAAATGTGAGGTTGCTGAACTGTTTGGCACTAGTCGCGCATTTATGGTGAATGCAGGATTCTGGAGAGAGACATCCGTGTTGAAGGGGATGGTTAGAGCGATGGTGCAAATTTTCCAGTAAGAAGGAGGTAGGAATTATCAAGCGCACATTGGGGCTTGCAAGAATGGTCCTGAACTCCATGGCGTGTTGGTAAGCAACTCAAGGCAGAGTGAATGGAAAAGAGAGGAATTAGGGATGTATATGTCCTTGTTTAGCAGGAAGTTGGACACAAATAAGAGATAAAGAGGGTTAGTCATTGGGTGTGAACTATAAAACCTGAGGTCTAAAAAATTTAAGTGTCCACACTTGATACCACCTTATCAGCAACCACCCTGGGAACAATGGAAATGTAAGAAAAAGGGGAGAAGTTATATGATCCCATGAGAAGGGGAGAGAGCAGCTCTAGACCACTGATACATGTACACTAAGTGACAACTGAAAGACATATTGTAATTCCTTGAGAGTGAAATATCTTCTTGTGTAAAAACATTTCACATGTGAAAGAATCCAACATGAAAGATCTAGCTTCACATGATGATTCCAAAAGTTGTCAGGGAGTTATAGACCATTATGGTTGGGTAACATCATTTTGTTTGGTAGGCATATTCCTGTTAATAATTGCAGTATTGTGGAGACGTCTAGTGGTTGTGAGAGGAAGAATCAAATCTGATGGGCTATATTTTCAGATAGTGACTGACTTCATGTGGGAAAGTATCAGAATAGGCGAGTCCTGTGTGCCTAGCGAGCAGTTATTCTTGGCCAAGACCTCTAAACCCTTGTAATTGGGTGCTGCGAATGCAAGGCCTGGATAGAATGGGGCCAGGAGCTAAGGGCCATTGACACTACTGCACGATCAGCGGCCAGACGGTTTGTACTGCCTAAATATTTGAATCTCACAAAGAAATTAGCTAGGGAATTAGAACTGGAGATTGGAAATGTCCGACTGGTGAGATTGGTGCGCCAGGTGAATGGGTTAACATCAGGTATTCCCACAGGCACCCCCATGATTAATGGAGATGGGTGGTCTGCTATTGGCGCAGAACTGCAAATAATAAGCACTAGCCTGAAAAGATTATATAAAGAGGCCAGACATCATAAAGAACGAAAAGGTATCAAAAAGGGAGAAGAGAATCCCCAAGCATCCACCAGTAAAAGAAGGGACATTAAGTTGAAAGAATAAAATATAGCAACATGAAGGTCACCGATAATGATTTGCATTATTGCAGTTATTATAGGAGTGGAAACAACGTCTCCAAGACTGAGTGTGGAACATGTATTCTTTAGACAGAAAGCCATAGTGCATACCACCAGATCGCAATGGGTCATAGGCTTGGTCCTGGATTGAACCCTGTATGAAAAGTACCTACTGTTCACCAATAAGACCATACGAGCAGCTCGAGATAAGGCTGAGAAAGCCATGCCTTATTTTCAGAGGTTATATAATGATGGTGGCTTTAGGAACCAAGCATTGGAAAAGAATAAAAGATTTTTCAGTGAGGCATGGACGTCAGTCGAGCAAACTCTTTTCAAATATACTACTATCCTAAGGGAACAGATGAATGAATTGAGCATCATTGACAGTATCCATAACAAGAATTGGAGGGATTTTCAGGAATTGAAAAGAATTGGTCATAGTGAGTTGGAGGACAATCGAATGGTCACTCAGGCTCCAATGACGGAAATGAGAAAGAGAAAGGCTGGTCAAGCATTGCCACCAACACGGGGCCGCTCAAAGAGATTAGTGGGAGCCATTTTGGGAGGACTGGCAGGACTGACTTTCATATTTAGTATCTTTTCTACTTATCAGTTAAGAGCCAAGATAGGTCATCTGCGAAGAAATCAGGAAGTGTTAAAATCGGTAGTTAAGGAGGGGCTATTAATGGTAAACTTGACCAGAATGGAGGTATCAGAGAACAGGGTGAAAATTAATCAAGTGATAGAGATATAGGGTAAACTCATCACTGAATTTGAGGCCGAAGTAATACCTATGAGAAAATTTGTGATCACTAGTGGACAAATGTGTACCAATTTGGGAAAATTGAGGGACTTAGTGTCAGCAGAGTCAGATTTGATGAATGAACTTTTCAGAAAGGTGGATCAATTGGCAGATCCGAAGTTGACACCCACCATATTGCCTGCCCCGGAGTTAGTACAAATATTAAAAGGGGTCGAGTTGGAGTTACCACCTGGATTGATGCTACCACAGGATCCTAGAGAGAGGCCGTTTTATTATTATAAAGTGCTCACTACCAATACTGTGGCATAAGATGGTACTCTATTGGTGGGAATTGAGGAACCATTATTGGATGTCTCCAGGAAACTGAGAGTCATGAAAGCCCTGGAACTTCCAGTGCCGTATTCTGGCACCGAATTGACCGCGGCGTATGAATTGGAATTTCATAATTTTGCCATCTCTGAGGATGGAAGGCAATACATGGTTTTGACCTTGGAGGACCAACTGGAATGTTCACAAAGGGATATGAAATACTGTTCTCTCACATCTGCTATACAAGAGACCAATAGACATTCTTATTGTACACTAGCTTTGTATCAAAGAGATGCATGCAAAATTGAGGCTTTATGCCAGGTCAAGGTATCCAACAAGGTCAAATTACCGGTAGCACATTATGTGTCTGATGGTGAATGGCTAGTGGCTACAGGAACAACTTTTAATATGAAGAGACACTGTGGTACAGACGAGGATGCCAAAATAATAACAGTGGCACCTCCATACACCGTTATAAGACTGGGATCTGGATGCAATGCACTTGCTGATGTGCTGGAATTACCCATATACTTTAAAAGACGGCAAGAGTACCATGTCATGCACAAGGATAGAATAGTGACTCCGCCTAAAAATGTGAAAATGACTGAATTGACCATTTGGAAGGATATGGGTGAACGTCGTAGGAACCTTATGGAGCATTTAATTAAACTTGGCGACATTGAGGAACAGCCTATACAGGCCCTGATTGAAAAGTTGGACGATATGGAAGTGCTGGAAACAAGCATGTTCCCAGACAGCTCAGTGCTATACATATTGGTGGGACTTATAGTAGCTGCCGGAATTATGATAATTACAGTAGTGCTCTGCCGTAGACACCTGAGAAAGAAAGCTAGATCCCCGCGTAGCGCGGGAGGGCGCAAGCCACTGGTGTATGAAGCACCCACTGTAGCTATGAGAAACATCAGGCCTGCCATTATGGAAATAGAAACCGAAACTAAAATGCATCATGAAAGGGGAGCCAGAGCATCGAGACACGGAGTCAGGACGCCCTCAAAATTGGCAGTGGTCGAAGAAGTAATGGCAGAATAAGATTTTGGTAAAAAAAACTAATAATATGCAAATCTGTCATCTAAAGGGGGAAAATAATTATTTTTTAGGGAAATTCAGGAATAAGGGTGACAATGAAGTTATTACCAGTGAAAATATGAAGGTATACATTGACACTCACAAAATTAGGCTGTCTTGGAGGAAACATGGGAGACCGCTGAGGGGTGTCTTGGTATGGGGGCCATCTTGGAGAGAACCGGCAAATGCCACGAGCCTGAACCAGATTGCCAAGGATCGAGGCTGAAAATATAGTTATTTCATGGGGCACCCCAAAAAGGGATTCAAAAGAGGGAGTAATTACAGAAATTACCAGATTTAAATAATAAAAAAAAAGGCACGAAATTTCTGCAAAATTGTATGCTGAACTATTTTGAGTAGCTCGATATGAAATTATTCTGGAAAATTGTGTGCTGTGTTTTTTTGAGTAGATCAATACGGAATTGTTCTGGAAGATTGTATACTAAATTATTTCGAGTAACTCGAAATTATTCTGAGTAGAATTAAGAGTTAGCATGTGAGGAAATTATTGATTCAGACTATCATTATTAAAGAAAAAGTATGGGACAGTACCTTTATGAAGTGGAGACCGGATCAAAAGGCTTTTGGGGTCCGCCTGGAGGTCTATTGGAGTCACTCACGGGGAAACTGGCATTGATTTGGGTAGAAAGATTGCACCATGAATGTATATGCTGAAAATGAAAATTAATTTGTGTCAGTTGAGAAAATTGGGATTCAGAAATTCAAAAGTTTTGGGATGCAAATATCGACCAAAATCCTGGTGAGCTGGTGAAATTAGGACAAAATGGCCGACCACTTGAAGGTTGTGAGTACCGGTTGTCTGAGTTGCTCAAGAAAGAATGCGGCTATTTGTTCAATCAGTGTTAAAATGTGGTACACTGGATGGGCAACATTTCAATATCATGGTCATTTAAGGTGAAAATGATGAGCTGATTAGAAAATGACCACCACTGAGGGGATAATAAGAAAATGGTACTTCTCTGCATGATCAAAATCATTGTTGGAGAGGACGCCATCTTGTTGAAACTTGGAATGTTAGAAATTTGTTGACGTGATGCTGGGGAGTTGACCCGAGCGGGTGAGATTCAAGCTATCACCAAATAAGGCAATGTCTTGGAACTGCTTGAAAAAGTACGGTACCCTTGAGTGAGAGCCCCGGTTCTTTTGAGTATAATAGCCGGGAACCGCTTTTAGGTCTATAAAAATAGCGGGCAAAAGCAGTAATTGATATTAAGCATAAATCAAATAATTTAATTATTCAATGGAAAGATGAATTTTGGGTGAAATGTCGCCAAGGGGGTGTTTATTACAGCCCCTCAGTACCCAGAATGCCCAGGAGACAAGGGACGCTATGCAAATGAGGTCATGACCCTGTCTAGAGAGGGTTGCACCACACGCGTTCACCGCAGTTGGGCGACAGGCACCATGGGGAGAGGATGTGTTCCCCCGGACCAGGAACCGACACATAGAAACAGTATTAGAATTTTATAAATTCATACTGGACCGGGACAGCTCCGGTTGGGACTGCTGAGTGAACATAGAAAACTCACCACGGATGTCGGTGGGAGTATAGCCATGTGGAGATACTACACTCACTACAGAGAGGGGAGGTTGATGGCCGTCGGTTACACCGACACTGACCACCAGCCACCTTGACATTCTCTGAGTGCAGGGGGAATACCTGTGTTGTGTTTATTCTGAAATAGATTAGCAGCTATGAAAGTGAGAGTGAAACTCTTAGTGTGTTCTACAGTTATGTGAAACTTTCACTGTTTTGGTTACACAGAAAGGAGATCACTGTTATACCATGGAACTCTGGAGATTTACACATGGATATTGCCCTTTTGAGGGTGAAGCTGTGGAACTGTGATTGTTTTAATTTGCCCATCAACATGGAGTGAGAGCAATGTGTGGGGCTTCCCCATGCCCAGCTTAAAGGGGTCTTATCTCTCCTTTTCTGTCCCACTCGTGTGTAGTGTGAAGCCGGCATAGTATAAAAGCATGAGGAATGATGCATGAAACTTGTGAGTATGCAAAAATAATTTTGAAATAAGGGCATTTTATGCATTTGAAAATAGCATTGTGTTGCATAAAGTATTGTGCCTGTGTGTTACTATAGATGTATGGAAACACATTAACCCCTTAGTCCTCTCGCTGATGGGTGAGAATAATCGGCCTTATACCTAAGGAAGGGATCGAGGAGTTACACAAAATACACATTTGATGCCATTTTGGTGATTAAGGTCATGCTTATGGTGAAAGAAATGTGTTTGGGGTCAATACTGCAAATTATTGACACAATTTGTTGTTGGCACCTTGAAATTCCACTTTTTGAAACAAGAAAGGCCAACCATATTCAATCATGCTTATTATGTCATGCTTATTGTATGTTGTGCTTATTATGTCATGCTTATTGTATGTAGCTTCCAATCCTGCTTATTGTGTGCAGCTCATCAACCATGTTTATTGTATGTAACTTCCAATCCTGCTTATTGTGTGTACCTTGTTAACCATGTTTATTGTATGTAACTACCAGTCCTGCTTATTGTGTGTAGCTCGTTACCCATGCTTATTGTATGTAACTGCCAGTCCTGCTTATTGTGAGCAGCTCCTCAATCACATTCATTGTATGTAACTTTCAATCCTGCTTATTGTGTGTAGCTTGTCAACCATGCTTATGGTATTTAACTTTCAATCCTGCTTATTGTGTGCAGCTCGTCAACCGTGCTTATGGCGTGTAACTTTCAGTCATGCTTATTGGGAACAGCTCATCGACCATGCTTATTGTGTGTAATTCTTTTACCAGGCTTATTGGGTGTAGATCTTCATTTCTTCATTTGTTTGGAGGGAAGAATTGATTTATTGTCGCCATAAGCACATCCAGTGTATTTGCGATAGGTATTCTGTTAACAAAGTATTTTCTTAAAAATATGGTATGACTCAAGTGAGGACATAATTCAGTGTCGAGTATCTGAAACTCAGAGATAATGAAACTTACCAATCTAATAGATATACCCTGAGTTATAGGTTATCGAGAAGAGCGACAAATCGATCGCTATTGTTTGGGGAGTTAAAATAGTAATCCTGGAAATAATATAAAGACGCGGGGTTCCTTCACACTGAATATATCCCAGTAGCATACATGAATGGTTATTGTATAAAGCATAATGGTTATTATATAAAGCATAATCTAAAGGCAGGAAACTTTTGAATGCGACATGTCACCAGGAACAAGCAAAGAATGTTACTATAATATTACTATAAGTCCTCAGTCACATAAAGTCTAGAGTGGGCGCGGTGTGTTATAGCCCTATAGGATACTGGAGGTGGCTGTGGGGGCTGAGTCATTGTTTTGGACTGGAGCCAAGTAGTTCCTGGGGGTCCCGGTGGCAACAGTAGAGGTGAAGTCCTTATAAGTGGGTGTGTGTGTGTCCTCTGGGTAATCTGTTAGAGCACTGCCAGACCAAAGTCCACAGGGTGTCGGGTGACAAAAGACCAAAACCACCGGTGGTCTGGTAGTATATAAGGCTGGAACTGTAGAGGTGGGGTGCAGACTGTGTACCAAAGGAAGGGATTCATGGTCTGTCCTGGAATCATAGGGGAAGAAATTTATATTTGGCAGTTCACAAGTAGGAATCAATTGAAATTCTGAATAGTATTTACTGAAGCTTTGGTCACTGCTTTGGAGTACTTTCTGGGTCCACAACTTTATTCAATTGAGGATTATACTTGTATCCTATTGAGTCTTGACTTCATTTAATGAGGTTTTGACTTATTCAATTGGAGATCTAAAACACACCAACTGAGAGATCTGCTTATTACATATGTAGTGTTCTACCCCTCGATGTTCAATTGAATCTTTCGATAAACAACGAAGAACAACTATTCAGGTTCCAGTTAAAACTTTATTGTCTAATAACGCATAGGCATCAGCCGTTCTCGATCACAGTTACAGGTGGCAGAGTTTGAACTCTATAGCATGTTCGACACTAGGCCTTCTAGTGTCTGCAGTTAATATTCTACATGTACCTTCTCTGTGCAGCAGCACAGAGAAGTATCAGAACATGGTAGCCGGGCAGCCGCCAACCATCGCTCACGATGGTCAGTCGGGGCTGGACTGACCCTGAGGAAGGCCGTACAACGGCCTTATATACACCGGAGTCGAGAGCCACGTGACCAAGTGGTAACGTGGCACTGGACTCCAGCGCCCTCAGGCGTCTGGTAATAGAGGTGCTCTCGACGTCGCCCACGAGGACCACGAAGGTACCTCGAAGATGACGCGGGACCACCACACCACCCCCACTAGACTGAAACGAGGTCTTTGAAAATTCAGAGATCCCGGATCAGTCTAAACAAATAGATAATAATTTAAACTACTGGATCCGTCGACATGGTCGACAGAAACAGTAGAGGAATATAGAGAAATATGTAGCTTCTACTGTACTGTAGAAAAAAAATTATTATCACAGTTAATATAAAGCGCTGCTCCATCCAACGTAGGAGACCAGTGTTGAAACACTGCTTCACGACCTGTTCCTGGTCGATCCGAGGGAGGCCCATCAATAGTGCACGGTACAACTATGATTGTCCTTCGACCATGAGGCCAAGGATGTGTGGCATCACCGGGTCCTAAGACCGGGGTGGCGTCGGATCCACACAGCTTCGCAGGGAGGTCCGGGGACAGGAAAGGTACCCCCACTCGTGGAGGGTACACCGTCGTCCGGGAACGAGTTCCCGGGGGTTCCATGCTGACATCGAGACTCTGTTCGATGCCAGCGGTCCAAACTCAGGCGGAGGAACAGTAGTATCATACTACTGGTCCCCCGAGATAGACCCTGTAGCGGCGTCGATTTCCGCCTGCTCCCCGTCAGTGCGCTCATCCTCATGTGAGGCACTGGTAGCAAGCTGGCCGGAAAACGTGGGCGACTCCGGCAATGGAGCCACACGGTCCATTGTCGTGCTCCAAGCCTCGTTAGAGGTCTCGGGTGCATCTCGGGAGTCTCCCTCAGCATCTGAGTGGAGGACTGCCGAATCTGCAGAGTCGCTTCCGTTGTCGTCGTCGCTCTCTTGACCATCATGGTCGTCCTGGTCTCCCTGGTCAGGGGGAGCCGCTGGAGATTGACCGACGACATCGACGTCCCCGTCTATGTCCATCGACTGTTCCGCCTCGGCAGGTTCTACTGCTCTGGCGGAAGCCGACGGGTCCGGGCAGACGGCTGCACTCGCGGAGATCAGAGGTGTGATGCCATGAAGATCCGGGTGGATTTTCGGTGACACCACTCTCTGAACCGGTGGCGGTGCAGGCTCGGTGGCTCCCAAGAGGTCGACCAAGGGAGCCGATGAGGAAGGCGCGGTTGCCGGCGGGTAGACGGTGGCGCCGAGAGACCTACCAGGGGTGTCAGGCTTGTCCTGTACCACCTGCTCTCGACCCAACATCGTCATAGCCGAGCTCAGACAGTCTATCCACGGAGATAACTCTCTCAGAGGATTAGACTGAGCCGCCAGCGTCCTGACGTCGGGCACCACTCCAACCTCGACGAGGTACCTCTGCGCTTCGCGAGAGGGCTCCATTCGAACGGGTTTCAGGGTTCGGACGCCATGGTGCTTGTCCTTCATCCATTCCGAGAGCTGGACCCCGAAGACTCTAAAGAATTCGCGGTTGATTTCCTCCCAGCCTTCTATGATAGCATCCCTCTTGGTGATATCATATTGGGCTTGTGACTCAAAGTTATCCATCTCCATCTGAACGGTCTGGCGCGCCTCTTCCCTAAGAGCCGGAAGGAGCTCGTTACGGATGGCCATGTTTGTTCTATCAAGCAGGCCGAACAAGTAGGCACTCGCTTCCTCACGGAATGCCTCACCGAATTGGTCGATAGCAGGGCTACCCATCATCTGTAGAAGTCCCTTACAACGTTCCACAAACGTCTTGGGGACCCCACGTTCGACGCCATCGCCGTATGCAGGCTGTGCCAACTCCCAACGCAAGGTTGCTGTCGGGGTGTCGGCGCCTGACACGACGTTGGAGAAGGTGGCTCCTGCTCCAGAGGTCAGCGTCGCGCCTCCTACATGGACACGCGGCGTGGCAGCTGGGGTGCTGTCCTCTGCCGCTGTAGGGGGCTTGACAGGAGGAGACGAGTTGGTGGTCACCTTGGGTTGTCGATCACGACCACTCCGGGATTCCACCGTCTTGCCTCCAGGTTTAGCACCACTGGTGCTGGGTTTGGCTGAACCGGTCGAAGCAGTCTTAGACTTTTTAGTAGCCGGGGCCGGGGCTGCCTTCGATGCCTGCACGGGCTTCGAGGGGGCAGCCTGCGGCTTAGGCTTCTTAGGTTCAGTCGAACCGGCAGACTTCCCAGCGTCTGTGGAGTGGGGCCTCTTGTTCCCACTCGTAGAGGCTGTTGGTCCAGAGTCTCGAGGACGACTGGCTTCCCGCTTCTTCCGCTGCTCTACCCTGAACTCGGGGTAGGTGCTGTAGAAAGCGGGCATGAGCTCCGGTCTGACATACAGGCACTTCGTAGACGGGGGTGCGGGTGCCATCCGCATCCAGTGTCTAGTCGGCGCGCCTGTCTTCTCATTCCGCTCACACTTCCCAACTAGCGTCTCCACCAGTTGGATAGCACCCTCGGCGTTGTACTTATGGGGCTGCTTGTACGACTTTAGATGACGCGCCATCAGACCCCTTCGTGTAGTCACGAAAGGAGGAGAGGTCGGGTCATCGGGGTCCTGATAACATGGAATGGTCTTTTCCACCTTAACACAACCGAACTGCGGACGGATGGCTCGATGCTCTTCCACCAAGTGTCGAGCATACCTGCCATCGGACGTGTACACGCGAGGGGGGAACCCCTTACGTGTGCAGTTCTCGAAAGCACACTGCTGCCCGGGATTGAAGATGCGCCACGCAAAACCAATCCGCTGTCTCTCGGGCAGCGACACCCCCGACGAGTCTGAGGCATTCGTGATGTTCTCGATCATCGAGACATACCAGTCAATGGCATGAGTATCATCCGAATACCATTCCTCATCGTCGCTTCCATCCTTGCCGACAAGACTAGGGAGTACCACTTGACCATTCTTATGGGGGACATAAATATAAATACCTTGCGTGAAAAACTACCTAGTACTGTAAAGCTAATCGATGCTTGCCGATTTAACGGCTATCATAAACTCATTAATCAGTGCACTAGACCTTATAAGATTATTGTATCATGTTTAGATAATATATTGACTAATTACAATGAGTCTATTACATCTGGTGTCTTGAATTTTTTAGTAAGTGATCATCTGCCTGTGTTTGCTGTAAAAACAAGAGAGAAGGTTGACTATATTAAAAAGAAAGTTTGGGTGAGAAAGTACAAAGGTTATGATGAAGAAACTTTCAAAGAGTGGCTAATAATGGCAGACTGGGATGTTTTTTTATGAACTGCACGACCCTGATGGTGCTTGGTCATTCATTGAAAACTTGATAATTGAATACTTAGATGAGTACTGTCCTTGGTCTGAAATTGAGATTGTGGACAGAAGAAATAAATGGATGACACATGACATCTTGTCAATGATAAATTAACGTGAGGACAATGTGGAAATGTTTTCGAAAATTAAGGATGATTATTATCTCAATAAAGCCAGGCAGCTACGTTGTAGAATTAATAAGGCTATCAGGTACTCAAAAGCCAACCAGGTCAAGTCTGCACTGGAGGAGGCTAAGTCTGACCCAAAGCGATTCTGGAGAGTTTTAAATGGAGTTTTGAAACCAGAGGTGCAAATTGCCCCTCCAGAATTGATAGGTGATGATGGTTTTATCAAGTCAGAGCACGAATCTGTAAATTATTTAAATGATTATTTCTCCAATATTGGTGCTAAACTATCTTCAGTTTTCACAGATAATGGTTATCCTGAGCGTGTATTAATGACTGAACCTGTTGATCCAGCTGAAATTCCTGTGCGAGTTGAAAAAGGCTTTGTTGAGATGCTCATAAAAGAAATAAATGTCAACAAAACTTCCGGAATTGATGGTATTAGATGTGATATTTTGAAAACAGCACTGTTATTTTTGTTAGATCCTGTTACTAGGTTGTACGAACTGAGCTTCACCAGTGGCATATTTCCTGAAAAATGGAAAAGGGCAAGGGTGAATCCAATACCCAAGCCCGGTAATATAAAGTTAATCACCAATTGGCGGCCGATATCACTATTACCTGTACCTTCCAAAATTGCGGAAAAAATAATGTATTGCCATCTAAATGAAATTCTAAATAAGAAAAATGTTATTTCTGCAAAACAATTTGGTATCGATCAGGACTGGGGACTGCAGATGCAGTCTTCAGACTCCTGAGTGATATCTATGAAAATAGAGATAGAGGCCATTTGACTGGAGTTTGTTATCTTGACCTACGTAAGGCGTTCGATTGTGTTAATCTCGCCTATCTTGTTGAAATTTTAGGACAACTTGGTTTACATGACACAACACTCAATTGGCTAATGAGTTACTTAACTGGAAGAAGCCAGTATACTAAAATTGTTTCCTTTGTTTCTAATGAAGCCCCAGTACGATTTGGTGTCCTGCAAGGGTCTGTATTGGGACCGCTCTTGTTCATACTATATATAAATGATGTCAGTGATGTTCTTGCTGATTGTAAACATTATCTTTATGCAGATGACTTGGTAATATACAGCTCAAACAACAAAATTGAAACTATAAAAAAAAAATGGCATTAAATCGATTACAATCCTGGTTTGTAACCAAGAGGCTTACTGCTAACACGGATAAATCCAAAGTTGTGTGGTATGGTTCATGCAAAAATTTACCAAAGTCCAGGGGCCAAAAACTATATTTGTATAACAAAGAACTTGAAACTCTGAATAACTACTGCTACTTAGGACTAAAGTTAGACAGTCTATTGAGTTTTGAACCTGCGCTAAAGGATTTAAATAGTAAAATTAACCACCGTCTTTTTAGATTCAGTAAATTCAGAAACATGTTATCTGAAAAAGTTGCTGTAACAAACTATAAAACCACCATAATGTCTGTTTTTGATTACGCTTGTTTTGCCTACGAGGGGGCTAATGAAGGCCTGTTAAAAAAGTTAGACAGAATGCAGAAGAGAGGCCTGAAAATTTGTTTCAGAGGTTTGGATCTTAATGAAGAAGAGCTCCATGAACGGGCTAATATCCCACTCCTGATGAGGAGACGACAAGAATTATTGCTTAGCTTCATGTACAAATTATCAAGAAATCCAGATTAGGTCGATGAGGAAATCAGAAGGCCAGGTATGAGGTCAGAATCAAAGTTCAAGATAGTCATTCCCAGAGCACATGGGATTCAACAACTCGCCGCTATATAGAGGAGTTGAGTTATGGAACAATCTCCGAGCTGATGTCCAACACAGTGAAAGTAAACTTAAATTTAAAGCAAGAATTAGGCAGATACAAGACTTGTCCAAGATGATGTTAATGGGTGATGAGCTGAATGAGCTGGATGAGTAATATGAAAAAAGATACAGGTTAGGGAGCTGTTGAAAGACTACACCTTATCCTGATTGAGTAGAGGGAGCTGTTGTTTGCTGACTACACCCTCTACTAGAATTTATTCATGTGGAGCTGTTGAAAGACTACACCGCATGAATTTCATCCATGAGCTCACAGTGACTATACTCTCATACTGTATATCTGCTGATCATCTGTTTAAGATATGTTTTGCACCTACTGATCTGTCCATATATATCCTATTGGTATAGTGTAGTACATGCTAGTATAAAACTTGTTGATAGTAACAAACTGGTGCAAACTGGTGTACCATGCCTGCTGCCCTTCTTTTTGAAATTTTATTGTAAGATTATAGAGGTTGCTATTTGTGTACATAGTATATACTGTTTGTTATATAGATTTTATTTTTTCTGTTTATATTATTGTTCTCATTCTTCATTGTATAAATTCCCATCTTTATTCATTGATCTATGTGCAAACAACCACTTAATGTAATAACTGAACGAGGATTCACATTATTGTCTAATTTTACCACTTTCTGTATGAATAGTGACTTGACAATAAAACATTTTCAAACCTCAAAAAATTCTTGCGGTAGTCCTGAAGCTTGGTCAGAGGCCTGTCATCGACATACTCAGTACGTCGCTTGGCAGTGATCGCTGACAGCCGCTTCCACTCGTCGACAGCCTTGGCCGTGTCCGGGGGCGAGGATACGGTGCTTTCCACGGCACCGGCATCGACCTCCGATGGCTCGGTTCCAGGTTCCGGGGGAGCAGTGGACTCACTGCTCTTCTCGCGGGCTGGAGCCTTCTTGGCTGCGGATTCCTTCTTGCTACCTTCCTTCTTGGGCACCTTAGGGATCTTGAAGTCTTTCAAGGTCCCTTTGGATGCCTTCGATTCTGTGGACTTCTTGCCCTTAGAACCTGAAGGGGTAGCACTTCTTGATGGAGCTGGTGTCTTCTTCTTCTTCTTCTTCTTCTTCTTCTTCTTCTTCTTCTTCTTCTTCTTCTTCTTCTTCTTCTTCTTCTTCTTCTTCTTCTTCTTCTCAAACTAAGAGGCAATCGTATGACTTCTCGTTGTGTAATTTTTTATTCACCGTCGGCTTCACGTCCACAGACAGATTTACTCAAGAACGGCACCCGTTATTTTAAATCCTCATTAAAAAAAAACAGGTTAGTAAAGCTGCTGCTTAGTATTGTGCGAAACATCGATTACTGAGTAGGGTTTAATCTAGGACTTTTCCTGATTTTAACCTTTACTGTAGGAACAAGTGTTGAGCCTCGGGGCGGGTTACTATCACCCCCTCCCAGCTCACCGTCCTTTGATGTGGCCGGGCCGACCGGGCTATTAACCCGTTTCTGCCAGCGTCTGCCTCCCATCACTTGTGACGGTGTGGATGTAGGAGCCAGAGTATTTGCACTGGGTTCCCTTTCATCTTCGACACTTGTTGACCGTTCCTTTTATGAGCCTTGGCGCTTAAGCCTCGCTCGAGTCATAGGTCCGGTCTGGAGTGACTGATCTCCGACTTCAATCGAAACGTTTCGATGTGAAGTTTGTTCAGTCGTTTGCACCTTCGAGGGGGGGTCGGGCTTCCGACATATCTTCAAAGGCTGTTTAGATGCTTTCGACTTATCTCGACAAGCCGGTCGACCACGGCGCCGCTTTGATGGTTTACTGGCATCCAACATCTCCACCTCGCTCAGCTTTCGAGCCTTTTGCTGTCGTTTTCGATGACCCTGCTTAGTTTGTTTTTTAGACTGAACTTCTGGTCACGACCTTTCGATCTCTATTTCGACCTGTTCAGAAACAGACTTAGCCCTTTTCTTGGCCTTACGAGAAGGTGAATCATCCTCAAGTTGTGGCTGCAACAACTCGACAGTCTGTGATAGTTCTACGCCCAACCACCGGCGCACCCTATCAACATTGCTCTTTTGCAACCGCCCGCAGGACGATCGAAGTAATAATGTCGACTCAGAGAGGACAGAATCCACTACGAACGGCCCATCCCAGTTGGGAGCAAGCTTCATAGCTGCTTGGGGGGTGTGGTACCTCACCACCTGTTCCCCAACTGAGTACCTTCTCTGCTTCAGCCCATAGTCATACCCGACTTTTTGGCGTTCCGCAGATTTACCTAGATTTTCCCTTACCATGCTGTAACTCTCCCTCAACCGATCACGAAGTTGTTCCACGAAAGTAACGGAACAAGGGACTTCGAGCGGGTTTTCGATTGAGCCGAAAATTACATCCGCTGGCATGAGAATTTCTTCCCCGAATACCATCATATTTGCATCCCGTAGAACTGTGTTCAGAGCTGTTATATGCGGACACGACATATTTAGCCTGTTCATCCCAGTTGTCCATATGTTTGTCTACCAACATAGTCAGACTCTGAATCAGTGTTCTGTTGAACCTTTCCACCTGGCCATCACTCTGCGGCCTGTACGGATTGGTTCTTTGTTTTACAATCGTCAAATATTCACACATCTCAGAGAAGAGTCGAGACTCGAATTCTCGACCTTGGCCGGAATGCAGAAGCAACGGGACACCAAAGGTCAAGACCCACTCGTCCACGAAAGCTTCTGCACAGGTCTCTGCGGTGTGATTTGGTAAGGGAATAGCGCGTACATACTTGGTGAAGTAATCTTGGATTACTAACATGCAAGTATTCTTGTTTGGCGTGGGTGCGAATCCCGAGATGATATCCATAGCTATCCTCCCGAATCTCACCCCGAACAACTCTTGGTGCAAAGGGGCCTTACCCATGCCCTCACCGGGCTTTACCAAACAACAGGTAGGACAATGTCGAACCCAACGACCTATGTCCTTCCCCATTCCTTTTCACCTTTTCGAGTGTTCGTTTTCGACCAAAATGTGCCGCTGTTCGGTGTCCGTGGCAAAAAGAGAGTACCTCGCCCCTCAGTTGGCGTGGTACAACTACTTGAATTGTGCGTCTCGCACGACCTGCCTCGACTTTCCAACGACAAAGCAAACCTTCACGGAAAGTTAATAGAGGCCATTGCCCTATTAATTTCCGTACCTCGGCGCTCTCGATTGATACCTCCGGCCTAGTGGGTTTAGCCCCCTTAACCAGCCATTCGGCAACCCGTTTGATGTCAGTGTCCGCTTTCTGAGCATCGATGAGTTCATCGAGAGACCAAAATGCAACACCCACCCGGCTGTCTACTAAACTACCTACAGCTGCCAAAACAGCATTGTGACTGCCGCAGTCTGTGAAATCTGACCTCTGGCATAGCAGCACAGGGATACGACTAAGACCGTCTGCGTTCAGATGCTTGGCCCCACTTCGATGTTCAATCTTAGAGTTTTCGAGACCGAACTCTGAAAGGTGGGCCAGCCACCTACCCATCATCCCTTCAGCTTCTTTGAAATTCAGGAGCCATTTCAAAGAAGAATGATCGGTGTGGATAGTGAAATTACCACCATAAAGGTAGTGCCTAAACTTCCTGGTGTACACGACAACTGCCAACAGTTCTCTTTTGGTGGTGCAGTAGTTTCGTTGTGTTTTACTTAGAGTGTTGCTAGCAAATGAGATCGGGACCTCCATTCCATCCTGTTCTTGGGATAGAACAGCCCCAATCGCTGTATTACTAGCGTCAGTGTCTAAGATAAAACAACCGTTGGGTGTGGGGAATCGAAGTACAGGTGTGTCCTTGAAACTTCGTTTTAACTCGACAAAAGCATGTTCAGCTCTTTCTGTCCATGCAAATGCCTCGTAACGACCTCTACTACCTTTGGGTTTTTGGATCACTAAGTCCTGCAAAGGACTTACTAGTTCCGCGAACCCCGGGATGAACTCTCGGTAGTAGGAACAAAAACCAATGAAGGATCTGATTTCCTTCACTGTAGTGGGCCTAGCCCAAGTCATTACGTCGCTAATTTTCCCCGGGTTGGCTTCTATCCCCTGTTCAGACACGTTTCGGCCTAGGTACTCGACTGAAGTCCTAAAAAGCTGACACTTTTTAGGTTTTAACTTCAGTCCCCATGCTCGAATCCTGTTGAAAACTTCTGCCAGATTCGCCATTGCTTCATCCGTCATTTTGCCGAAGACGATGATATCATCGAGGTAAACCAGGCAACTCTTACCTAGCAAACCTCTCAACATCTCCTCCATCATTCGCTCGAATGTGGCGGGGGCGTTACACAAACCGATCGCCATTCGATCGAACTCATAGAGCCCCCTCTGGTAGGAAAAAGCGGTTTTCTCGACATCGGCGGGATTCATCCCGATCTGCCAATATCCAGATTGGAGGTCGAGACAACTAAACCACTTATTTCCTCCTAGGGCATCCAAGGATTCGTCGATATGGGGAGAGGATAGGCATTTTTCTTAGTCACTCCATTCAGACATCGATAATCGATGCAGAATCTCATGGTCCCATCCTTCTTCGTCACCATCTGGACAGGACTGGACCAGGGACTAGTACTCGGCCTAACCACCCCCGTATCCAACATCTCCTTAAGTTGTTCATCCGCAGCAGCTTTCTTGCTGAGCGGAATCCTCCTATAAGGGACTCGGATAGGTTGTGCATCACCAGTATCGATGTTATGCAGACATCGATCGCTGCGCCCTAACGGTTCATCTGGGGATTTAAAGACATCCACATGCTTACGTAGTAAGGCGGACAGCTTCAGTCTTTCTTCTGGCTGGGTCAGGTGGGTGTCACCATACATATCTAACAACCAGGTAGGGAGCTCCCCCGTGTGGGTGCTCGCGATTTCTGCCGTCTCGACGTCTGCAGCTTCTTGCTCGAGACGCATAATCACAGATCCTACCTCCGGTGAAGAGAATTCACCGTTCCTGTCAGCGTACTGTACGGTACCGACCACCTGGCCTTTTTCCAGGACAATGTCTCGATTCAGTGGATTACAGACGGGAAACACTGTTCGACGGACATTGCTGACAAGGGCAGCTTCACCAACCAACCCAAAACTTCTCAGAGTATCTAGGTCGGGTTCGACTATGCCCTGTCGATCTCTTTCCAGACCTTCGGATTTCACCAGTACATCGCACCGATGTCTGGCTGGTATCCTAGTGGTCTGTGCTACTGAGGCAATCGATGATACTCTCTTCAGTTTACACTGATAGTGCTCTTCTATCGGCTCGGTCATGACCAATTGACCCGTCCTTGGGTTAAGGATCATACCGTATAATGCCGCAAAGTCGAGCCCCAGAATACCATCGTCAGCCACATCGGCCACTATTGGGCTAAACACATAGTGGGTCGATGCGACCTTAAGAGGCAGAACCAATCGACCATAGGTCCGCATTTCGGCTCCAGACGCAGTGCACGCCGTTATTCCCTCGTAGAGATTATCTGACGGCACTACTAACGTCTTCGCGAGTTCCCGAGAGACAATGGTGTGGCTGGCACCAGTATCTATCAGGAAGTCTAAAGAACTCTGTTGCGCAGACTCTGGCCAGCTGCCGCATCAGGGCTTCTCTCCCAGCGTCGACCTTCGCTTTCCATCCAGTCGAACCCTCGACCTCGGAGTTCGGGCTGCCAGCGCCCTGTTCCTTGGCCATTGAGGCTTTTTCTACACCGACATCTTCGGAACCCAACCGGTGATCAACCGGTGCCACTGTGGTAAAGGGCTGGGACGGCCCTACCGGGAGCTTACCTAGTTCCCTTGAATCTACTGTCGTCTGATCAGGAGTGCCAGAGGTGCTGATACCTTGGCTTTTCGATGGTCGGGCAGCCCGATTGCCACGTCGAGCCGCCCGCCTGTTTTCCGTCGCATCAGGTGGTAGTCCTTTAATAGGCTCGGGGCAAGTTCGTGCGAAATGCCCCTGCTTCTTGCAGTTCCAACACTTGGCGTCGGACGGAGGGGTACTCGGCTTCTCGGAGTTAGTAGCAGGGACATCCCCTCTCTCGATAACCCTGAGTAAATCCTTCAATTGACTCAGCGAGAAGGTTTGTTCCTGTACCTTGGTTTTGGAGGCCTTGTTTGGCGCTTTTGATTTACCAGTGGATTTCTGACTTTTCTTAGTCTTACTCCCCGCCACGGGCTTCGAGTATGAGGACACCTCCCCCTGTCCCTCCTCGACCAAAGCGGCATCGGCCAACGCCGACAATGCATTTGTCGAGGTAGGATTCACCAACTTCGGCAGATGTTGTCGTTTTCGCAACAACTCATCTGCCAAGTCCATGAGATCCTTGAGGGACATGTAAGTGCGCCACTCTCGAAGCATGTCTTGTTGTAAATCCGTGTCATACAATCCTCCTATGAACAACTGGGTATTATTATTAGCCATTCAACCGAGAAGTCCACACCTGGGTAGGCATCGCCGGCAAGACGTCTCAAAGCAAAGCCGTAGGCTCTAATGCTTTCGTTCTTGCCTTGGCGTCTCTTCTCCATTGTGACAATGGGATCTTGCAGGCTAGAAGTCATGGCTTCTGTTACTATGTCGACCAGTCCATCCAAAGTCCCATCTCCATGCTCCTCCCATAGCCACACAGTATCAGCTGCGGGGCCGTTCTGGAGTAGCATGAGGAGTTGAGCTAATGCCATACTCGAGGTCCACACATTTACTCGACGGACATGATTGAATCCGTGGTACCAACGGAGCCAATCATCCTTCCATGCAAATGGCGGGCACTCGACTGACCTAGTTTGGGCCGGTTCGTGCCTGATAGAGGTATTCTCAAACATTCTGCTCGATCTTCTGACCTGATCAAGTGCGAATGTTGTACCCCTTCTAGGTATTTGATGGTCCATCCCCATGTTCCTCATAGTCGTGTCTGCACGACTATGATTCATCCCCCAAGGGTTACTGGTCTCGGCCTCGCTCAAATGCGAAGCCTCGAACCTGATGTCCCTATACTTAGGTGGATCGACATGTTGTTGGGCCGTGCTAGGGGTCGAAAATTGTCCGATCACTCCACTTAGACCATCCGTGCGCGGCATCGAAGGAACTGGTTGGGCTCTACGTGACCTCGAATCTGTTTTTGTGATATTGTCGATAGTCCCCACCATTCTGTTTATCTCTGCCTGCTGTTTTGAACGTTCCGCCTGTCTTAATTCCGATACTAGGAATTCCAGGCGGTCATGTTCCGTTTTCGAGAGATCTCGTTGTTCGCTGAGGGCAAAGAGTTGCTTAACCTCCTTCATGGCACAGTTAAGCCACTCCCTGTAGTCAGGATTTTCGACTAGGTCCTCTTGAGTGGCAACCCTAGTAGTGCTGCATTCACTACTTTGTTGCTTCTCTCGAAGTCTAGCGGCATGCACTTTCGATTCCGTCTGCTCCTTCAGACGTTCCTCGAGTGCGAGTTCATCACAAACTTCTTTATTCACCCTGGCTTCGTCAGCCTCCCTACGAGACGATATCTCCCGTCGGAGCTTATCGATTTCTCCACGCATGGCTCCCAGAGTATCCGAATCCTTCTGATCCTTCAGAGATTGGGCTACTAGGGATTCAGATTTTAAGGAATTAAGCTCGGCCTCGTGCCTCGCTTTCTGTTCCATTAGAATCTGATATTCCGCCATCTTATTTGCGTGTTCGATTCGCTCCTCACAGCGACGACGCATTTCTGCCTCGTCCCTGGCTCGAGCATCCTCGTCAGCTTGCATCTGACAGAGTAACGACTCCCGTTCCTGACGTAGCTGTTTGACCTGCTTTTCATAAGCTGTTAGGTGCTCAGCTACTTCTTCAGTATGCTCGGCTGATTGTTGGTTCAGCTCATGCCGCAACTCTTGCAGTTGTTCCCACGGGCGAAGCTGATTTTTCTACATAGGACAAACTCTGTGCCCTCAAGAAATTCTCAGCAGCCAGAGAGAGTTGAGTCGACACTCGCCAATTGAGTAGCCGGCTCCTTTGATACAGGCCCAACGGGTCAGACGATGGAGCTATAATCAGAGAGTGGTTCAAACCACCACCGATTAGTGGATCGTCGCATCCACTAACGGACCTGCAGTCGCTTGATGTTGGTGATTGGGGTCATCACCTTCATCCAAGTGACCCTGCATGTCGAACTTAAGCTCGCAGTACCTATGCGGACTAAAGTTAACAACTGGTCATGGCACCAGTGTAGTGTTCTACCCCTCGATGTTCAATCGAATCTTTCGATAAACAACGAAGAACAACTATTCAGGTTCCAGTTAAAACTTTATTGTCTAATAACGCATAGGCATCAGCCGTTCTCGATCACAGTTACAGGTGGCAGAGTTTGAACTCTATAGCATGTTCGACACTAGGCCTTCTAGTGTCTGCAGTTAATATTCTACATGTACCTTCTCTGTGCAGCAGCACAGAGAAGTATCAGAACATGGTAGCCGGGCAGCCGCCAACCATCGCTCATGATGGTCAGTCGGGGCTGGACTGACCTGAGGAAGGCCGTACAACGGCCTTATATACACCGGAGTCGAGGGCCACGTGACCAAGTGGTGACGTGGCGCTGGACTCCAGCGCCCTCAGGCGTCGGGTAATAGAGGTGCTCTCGACGTCGCCCACAAGGACCACGAAGGTACCTCGAAGACGACGCGGGACCACCACACATACATAGAGGAGACACACACATCTGAAGGACTTAGAATTGTTTTAGCTTTCATTGGTTCTCACTACACATTATTGTATTCTCAATGCTCACTTGAAACATCTCACCATGGAGTTATTGATTTGATTTGAGGTTATGCCATACTGGAGTTCTAAGGCCTCAACAGTTTGTGATATTCATTTGTGATTATAGATTTAACCTGGAGTTATGTCATGATGGACTTCAAAAGTTCATGTTATTTGCGATGACATGTAGAGATCGATATTTATCAAAAGTTCATGATTTTGTGATGACATGTGGAGATCGATATTTATAAGAAAGTTTAGGCATTTCAAATCATTATTGAATTGGTGATTGGAAAATAACCTCATTTTTGGACTTGGTCATGAGGATTGAAACTTGCAAAGGTTTGTAATTAAGTGCCTGCGCGCACCTGTACCCACGATGGAAATTTCTTCCACCCCGGATTGGGTGTATGAAACTATTTATGAAATGTGGTGCAATTATTACCTGATGATTTTAGATATGGACAATGCGGAATTGGAATTGATCATTGATTTGATTTAATTGAAACACTTCCTGTTTAAAAAGACGTATGTTTAGGACTTCCAAATTGAAATGTGAAATCGACGTTGGATCCTGATTTGTATTGGACTTTGAATTGGCACACATATTTCGATTCAATAAAAACCCTTGGAGATGAAGTACCCAATTGTGTTTTCTTTCCATATGGGCATAGGAATTTAGACACAAAGCTCTACCCTTGATGCTAGCACTAGATCATTCCCCAAGAATATAATAACATCGCGAGTGGAGGTGGATTGGTGGAGAAATATAAGCTGCGAGTGGAGATTGGAGTGAGGTGAAAACATAACTGGTCGAAATCCGAGTTCGATCATTGTATTATAAGCTACCCCATTTCAAAAGGCTAGTTAAACCCCATTACAAAAGTTCACCCCATTTCAAGGGTGTACTACACTTCAGGAATAACCCCATTTAAATTATTAAAACTCAACTTCACCTCCAGTCTCCTCCCCAGAACTATAACAAGGCGTCTCCCCACAACAAAAATAGAACCTCCACCATCCCTCTTCCCTCCGCCTGCCATAGCCCAGCCCTATGTCTGTAGAAGCTGTGAAGATGCCATGGACATTTGGAACAGTCTATAGGTACTTTTCAGGTGGCCATCCGCTGACAGCGGAGGTTCTTGTTGAGTGCGGTATACTATTCAACCTGCATTATTTTTCCTGAAGGGTCAGCAATATTTTCTTAAATAATCACAATTAGTTTTCTTTTCTTCCTTTTTCAGAATCTGAGGTGTGACAATGAACTGGTATCTATGTGTGTGTAGTGCCAAGTAGGAGTCTTGCCTAAAATGACACTTGCTCTATTCTTGATGATGATTATTTCTAACTGTTTTACTTGCAGGTTATCATTACATTATCCTTTGAGACTTGCTGAAAGAGTTTATTTTTGTGCTTTGTTGCTTTCATTGTGTCTGCTCCAATTATGTTATTATGTGTTGCAGGTTCAGGGGTGTGAAGGATTATTCAGATAGAAATAAGAAGTAAATACTTTGAGGTCAGAAATTTTAGGCAGTGATGCCTGGAACTAATACATGGCCTCAGAGAGAGATAGGGAAGGCACGAGAGGTGCCTGAGTATTCTGGTATATGATTTGTTATGTTTAAAACTTACCTGTGATCGTCTGTCTGTAGTTAACCTATCAGTGGCCGTGCTGATGGAAATTTGGAGCAGTTGGTTGCGAAAAGTAAGTGGTTCTAGTGGGATATAGCGTTGTTCCAGGGGCGTAGGAAAAGGGGGGGCCAATCATGAAGGAGGTGGGGCCTGAGTATGTCTGGGCCCCCCCAATATTTTCAAAGAACTCATAAACACAATGGAAAAGAAGCTAAAACTTTACATCTCAAATTAGATTATTATGGTGATGTCATAGGGAAAATGGGGGTCTGAGCCTAAAGTCAGATCCAAAATTTACCAAGAGTTACTTTTCTATATGAATTCTAAATATGCATTGTATAGACGCCATCACACATCAGCTGACAATTCAAGGTGGTCGTGATGGTGCCCTCGCCGGGCCCCCCCAATGAAGATTTGCTTCCTACACCTCTGTGTTCTACTAAAGAAACAGTTATAAAATCATGAATATTTCCTGAAGAGGTAGAAGTGACCTCATTACTTACCTGAATGGGTAAAATCCTATATCTGACCCTTTTGTATATCTTCATTCACATAGAAGTACTGTGCAGTCTCTATAATAGCACATCAATAATGCATTATCAATAACACATTATCAAAATAGCGCATCATCACCTGTACATTATCACTGGAATGTTGTTGCAATTCTAGAGTCCAGTAGGCTTCAATGCCAGGTCAGACACCCTGAAGATTGGGACGCTATTGGTTTCTCCACGTATTAATCGGACATCTAGGTGATACATAGTATCCGGGATGCCCATTTGTTAACACAGTTTATCCTCTTGAGAGGGAGGAACAAACCCATCTTTTTCTTTTTTTTGTCTATGCCTAGAGGGCAGTGTAGATGCAGGATCCATAGCTGTGGCTGTGGTCATATGCTGATCCAGACCAGAGTAATCATTGTCTCTTGTGAGAGTGCCCTGCATTGGAACTCCCTGAATCGAGGTAACTATGCGGGGAGCCGTGTCATTCTTCTCTGGCATTCTGTGATCTTGGAGGATCAATTTGGTGATACACTTTCCTTTTTCCACATTCTCTTTAATTTTGTTGGCAGTAACGGTCATATAAAGGTGTTGATTCTTTTTCTCTTGCCAAAATACAGTAAGTTAGGCCTGTCATTTCTGCAGTCTTTGGAGGTGTCTTTGTGATTCTAAAGGATTCATGAAATATCAATGTACTCTCTGTATAAGAAAATCTGAAGTATCAATGTTCTCTGTGTATAGAAAATCTGAGGTGGAAAATCTGAAGTATTAATGTTCTCTGTGTGTAGAAAATCTGAAGGCACGCCACGTGGCGAAATGCGCAGAAGAGTGCGACAGATGCCATTAAAATGTATAATTAGCTAGTTCATTGGCTGTCGTTGTGTCTGACTTGTGGTCACATGATTCTCCTCAGTATCAGCAGTGGCTTCAATAAAAGTCGGTTTTCTTGTCCTAATCTGAAAATTTATATATATGTGTGTGTGTGTGTGTGTGTTGAAGTTGACAATTTGGTATTTTTGCTTTTGATTCATGATCTTTGAGAATTGATAAATAGGCAGGAGTTGAGAGAGTGAGAGCACTGTGGATTAAGTGTCAGATGGTTCTTTCTTTTTCTTTATAAAAACTGAGTTATCAGTCCTTTTTCAAATCAGTCAGTCTCAAGGAGGTATTTTTCCTTTTTCACGGTTGTCCTTTTCAATCAGACTCACACATGGATGTAGGTTATCATGTCTATTGTCTATCAGTTGAGATACCATCATTGAGAGGGAGCTTCTGAGGTGTCCAAGTATCTTTTATTTTTCTCTTTCATTTTTTAGCCTCCCGAGGTCACGGGGTGTTTCTTTGCTGCTATTGGTGTGCATAGAGTAGCCTCCATTAAAATGAGGAAGTTAAATATAACTCATATGAAATTCCTTTATGATTCATTGTCTTACTCTTTTTGCAGCAGCTTGGTTCTTGCGGTGTCGAGGTGCACTAGGAAGGTACACATCTTAATGGTTGAGTTGTGATTGTCCCGTAGGGAGAATACTTGAGGAACTTATTCTAACCAGTCACACAATTTCTCTGAGAAGGTTTGATTTATCCCATTGTAGGAAATGGAGAGAATTATGGCTTTAACCCCTAGGTGTCCAAGCACGCATTTTAGCATGGTTTTGGGCTTAAATGCATGTATATTGAATGGCATTTTCACCCAGAAACTTCTACTGGTCCAATCTGCAAAGTTAAACCCTTTTTGGAATGCTTATGACTTCCTAGTTAGGATACAACCATCCATTTGGCTCTATCTCTAATATACCAAGCACAGGGAATCAAAAACTAAAAATGAGCTGTCATTTTTTGTGATTTATCCATGGAGCTAACATCTGACATATTACCAAAATGATGATGGGTCACACACAATTTCCCATACTCCCATTAGATTGTAATACAACTGATCATATCAGTAATGATATGCCATGCAGTGTTACTAACACATTATGTTCCCTAATTGGCAGTACCCATGCAGGAAGAATTTGCTTTGCAAGTTCTATAAGCTCCCAGGATTGTAGGGATTATGGCTATAATATATGATTATATAGCACAAGCGAGACCATATACTAGAAAATAACAACAAATGGAAGGTTTTGGTAACTATGGTTACCAGACCTGACCAGAAATACCCTGCCCTTAACAGAAAGTCTTCAGCATTGTTCACTGGGTTATGAGTATTGGGAAAATGTACCACAGAGCGCATATCAGAGGAGAAGTACAAAGTAACACATGGTCTTATCAACAAGGTAATACAATTGTGAAATAATGTAAAAAGTCTAAATAATTCTGGGCACAAAAAGGTTAAAGCCTGGAAGTGGTGATTGGTTGTGCCTGAATCTGGAGGAGAGAATAGAGACCGAGAGGTTCCACTGGTCAAGCCACTGGGATGGTGGTGACATATGATGTTTTCTTGCATTTTCTTAAAATTCCTTTATGTGGATCCTGGAATGGAATGGAGGAATCTCATGAGCCTGGTTGATATCAGGGCCGGAAGTAATTGTGATGTCTGAAGGCAAGTTCCCGCCGAAAGTGTACTGGGAATGACTGGTGTTGTTGCAGGGTTTCCATTGGACAATCTGACTGTTTCGAGAGTTCATCTCTTCGTCTCCTGTTTCTTGTTCAGGGTCCTGTGTTTTGGCCCAGATGGTCGTAAAAGGTATGTTGTAGTGTTCTCATGAGTGTCTGGAAGGAACTCATCAATTCAAACCACTTTATTTCTTAAATCAATTCAAACTATTTCTGTCTTTTCAATTATCTCTCATCTTTTTCTTCTCCACAGTCCAAAAGGATTATTATCTCCATCATTTGTTCAATCGTTATCAACGGTGACATGTGCTAGATTGTTGCATGTGGATATCCATTATGGATAAGTCCTGAGACACTGGTGTGCTGCTGAATATCTGAGGTGTTTCCTTACCTGCGTTATCAGTAGAATCGGGAAGTCTAGTTTGGCGGGCGAGTAACTCTTTCCTGTCCCATGCCTGTCCAGTGTGTTTTCTGTAGATCAGCACGTCATTGGACTTGTCACAGCCTAGTTCATTTTGAGGAAGGAGGGTTTTTTGTTGGATTTAAAAAAATAAATAAATAAATAAATAAATAAATAAATAAAATGAATAGTGTTTTCTTAATATATAACATGTCAATTATTATAATATATAACACAACAATTATTATAAACTTTTTGTTCCTTATACCCTGAGCTAATCTTGATTTTCTTTCTGAGAAGAGTTGCCTGGATTTTGAGTATGTGAGGAAGCTGGTATTTCCTTACCCACAAATGGTTTCACCGCGGCAGGGGCAGATTTCACTCTTTCACTATCTTTATGTGGAATATGAGTTCTTTTGAAATGATCAGATGGGGTAGGATCCTACTGTAAGACAGCACTCCTAGTGAAGTATCATTTGTTTTAGGGAACCTTTTCTTTTGTGATGTTGATGATTTAGTGAAGGTAGTCAATTGTTCTTCCAACCTATGCGAAAACGGGCCATGACCAAGATCGGTGCTGGTACTTTGGGAAGTTGTGATGAATCGTTACTTTTTAGAGAAAGGTAGGATCGGGGTCTGCCAGATGAGGTATTCTTCTGCTATCAAACTCAAACGTGTTGGGAAGGTTTTCTTCTGCATTTTGATGACTGTTGTCTAACGATGTGCTAAAAATAGCAGAGTGCCACTCTTGCAAGGTGACTGAGTTCTTGAAGTGGGAATCTCAGAACAGCATAATATTGAGTTATCTTATCTCTTTCTTCTCCTGTAAGGGCGGTGTTAGTCTTGCTTGATTTTTATTTTTCTTAGGTACTACTAAGGTGTAATCAATTAGTGCGTGATCTTTCTTTTTTTGCGTTATTTTGACAGTCTTGTCTTATGTTTTGTTGGCGAATAATATTGAGTGATAAGAAGCTCTGCCGAAAGCGGATCCTTTAGGTAGAGGTATCCTGAGAGCACTGTTATTTCTTATATTAAAAAAAAACAGTCAAATTTCTGTCCGTGATGTTCTCCAGTAAAGGGAGAAGGGAAATTTTCTGTTGGAGCTTCGAGAGATTCATGGAACCTATGGAATACCATCGAGTTAAGTTGGCTTCAGGAAGGACACCACAAGCTCAGTAGTCCTTGCCATATGCTCAATAGCCTTACCATATGTCCACCAACGTGACATTTTGTCATTGGGGGCATCTTCACTAGTACCAAAACCTTAATCTCTTTGAAAGTATCACACCTTTAAGAAGTGGGATAACATTCCAGGTTTTGGATGGTGTAATGAATAGTTGCCATTTATGGAATCGCTGTGGAAAACTGAAGGAACAGAGACTCTGAGAATGTCTTAGGGTTTCAATATTTCTTTTCTTCTTATTCCTTTTCAGTGTGATGAGGGTTCCTGCTCATTTCAACATTTCTAATTATTCTTTGAGGGCTAAGTAGTGTTTTTCTCTTTTCTTGTGGACGCGGGCCGCGTCTAAACTCTTATATATACCTTATACAGGCACTTACCAAGGAGGATATGTCATCAACAACAATGGTAGTTAGATGTGACGATGCACCCAGAGGTGCTAAAGGTGGGCTACATATGTGTGTATATATATATATATATATATATATATATATATATATATATATATATATATGGCTGATCCCGATCGATAGGGTCAGTTGTACACAGTCTCTCAAAGGAGATACATCTAACAGAATCAATGGAGTATAGGATATAATTTTATATCTTGGAGGTCCGGTTGTGACATCGATCCTTTTCATCTTTCCATCTTGTGAATTCTTCTTCCTTTCTGTATGTTTTCACATACAAATGCCTTTATGCTTGCCAACAGTGAGGTTAGTGGTGATGGCATGTAGTGGCTAGAGTTAACTTACTTAAAAGGGAGTGCGACACCAGATTGTCTGTATTAGCACATATTGTTTGGAGCGTCCACTATATCAACAGCAGTCTTTTTGACAACTATGGATTCGTGTTGAGAATTCTGTGCCTTTTGGATTTGGGAATGGTAGGTTTGTGATACCCTAATTTGAGAGACTTATGATACAATGTTTCGAGAGTTATGTTGCTAGTCTTTGTGTACCCTGTTTTTAATCTACTATAAAGAGTCATCTCGGAGTAAGAGTTTTCTCATGCTTTGAGAGATTAAGTGGTTAGCCAAAACCAGGAGGGTGGATTGCAAGGTTCCAGAAATGTTGACAAAATGCAATTAGAGTATATTAAAACAGGGGCACTTTGGCGAGTATCTGCGAGAGATGAGGAGTTTTGTATAGATCAGGAATTGGGATGTTACAATTGGGTATTACCACCTAAAGACACGACCAGTGTAAAATCCTTAGAGACTCTAGCTATAGCACGTATCGTCAAAGGAGGCTGGTGCATTGCGACTTTACCCGAGAAACTGAGAAAGGCAGTAAATGCGTATTATCAAAAGTACGTGGTAGGAAAGTTGCGTATGCTTGGAAACATTAGCCCATGGTGTTTTATGTGTCAACCTCAGGCCAACGCGATGCGTAAATGTCGAATGTGTAAGCGTCGCCGAATGGCTATTCAAGTCCATCAGGAACAAAGTAAGCGGAGGTTGAGGATAGAGGATAGTCTCTTTATGCCGAGATATTAGTTCCTAACCCTTATGTGGCGAACATTGACTTCCATGGCGTGCATCTTCACTTCTGACGCGTGATGGAGTACTCCCGAATTCTTTTCTGCATGATCTCTAGACTTTTGTAGAATTCTTCTTCACTACACTAACAATTTGTCTACACAAGTAATATACTTTTTCAAATACTAGTTAAGTAATAATTATATTCCTTTAATAAAAGGAATGTTCTTCATTTCTCTGGTTAAAAAAGGAGAAAAAAATGAGCCAGTGAATTGGTGCACCAATCAAACTTATTTGTGTAAAGTTGAGAGGTTATAATTGTCATGAGTGTGTTAAGGACATGCAAAATGCTCGAGTGTGATTTTTCTCTTCTATGACATTCTTGTGGGTAACATTTAACATTTTGTGAAAATCTTTTATTTCTAACATGACACTAAGTGGACAAGGTCTGAACTGTTTTGTGAAAACAATATGTTAAATGTGGATGTCGGTATTGTGGATATGGAAAAGAGTTGAAGAGAGTATATACATATGTATTGGAGTATTTGGATGGTGTGAAAAATAATGATGCACCCAAAATGTTTTAATTTGAAATATTGAGTAACGTCCAGAGCTGTCACTATTTAATGAAGAGTCTAAGAAAGTAGCCTGAAGTTTTTTTGTAAAGTTTGGTCGAATGACATGAGAGAGGAGATGTAACCACTGGGTCGAAACCAAAGAGACAACCTGAACAATTGAACAGGACCTCCTGGTGACGGTGCGGCATTGAAGTCGTGATTCTTCTCGTCATCAGAATCTTTTCATCAAGAACATTGTGGAGTTCGATGGTCATGGATTCTTTAAATACTGCCATCACAGTCTCTGGTCTTCGAGATCTCCAAGTGAACAATGGCAGTCTCTGGTCTTCAAGATCTCCAAGTGAACAATTTCCATGAACTTCAAATATATAATCTCTATGACTTTCAAATGCATTATCTTCATGAACTCCAAGTGCACAATCTCTATGATCTTCAAGTGTACAATCTCTGTGACTTCCAGGTGTATGATTTTTATGACCTCCGAGTGTATCATCTCTGTGACCTGCTGACCTACAGTCTTTATGATCTTCAACTGTACGGTCTTTATGATCTGCAGTCATATAGACTCTGTGATCTGCAACCATACAGCATCCATAATCTCCACTCACACAGTCCTTACGATCTGCAAATCTATTCTCTAGTGGGGAGGATGACTGATGGATTAGACTGGATTGTAGTCAACGGCAATACCGTACCAGTTCTGCCTGTTTTCTTTCTGAGTGTTATATGATCCATAGAACACTTACCTGTGCAGTGAGTTTAAAAGCTGCCAACTTGCTGCTCATAATGGAATATATGGTTGTCGAGTGTATCGGACGCCAAGATAAGTGTCAGGGATTTACTTACCTGCCAAGCAGACCACCTGACTGACTTATTCATACAAAGGACTGGTGTGTTTGACGAGTGGTGGTAGAAAATCAGCATCGTTGAAGCTGAACTATTCCTGCTCTGATCCATGTTTGAATGCTAGGAAGGTATACCTACCATGTTTTCTTTTGTCTTACCCAAACACTAAGGTGCTCGGAATGTGCGGACATGCTATTTCTGTTTCTTACCAATGAACTCCAGCCTCATCCATAAGGACGTGGATAAAGCCGTCCAAAAAGAGGTGACGAATTCCTGTCTGCAGCAGGATGCAGTCATATCTCTGTCTTCAATCCCTCTCAAAGTGCTACACTTAGAAATAACTGTAGAAACCTTGTCAGTCCACAATTAACACAATTTCCAATTTCAGTACTCACAAATTCTGATCCCTTTTGCTAAGAGTGGCTTGTGACACAGTATAACGAGGTACAGCAATCATTTAATGTGAAAATTCTTGGTGTATTGAATCAGTAACATGTGAACATTTCTTTTCAAAATAGATGGAAAATGTTTGTCGGATCTGTGGTATGAGTAAACCTCTTCCTTGAGTCCTTGTTGTTATCTGATTCATGGGCAAACTTTTCCTTGAGTCCTTGTTGTAATCCGACACTAAAACTTTGATTCTTGTGCAGTATTATGGGTCTTTCTGAATTAAAATCAGTAAGCAAGAGTTTACGTAATCGAGAATGATCTTCATGTAAATTGCAAGTGTAAGATAAAACCTATTGTAACGAGTTTTATGATCAATAAAGACACAGTAACTTCCAGCCTTGCGGTTTACCAACGAGATCCTTTATTTACCAAGTGTACTTCAATTCTGACAATCGCTCGCCTTGAGCTCACATATATACCCCCCTTATCCGTCGGACGACCGGACCGGACGGTTCGTCCCCCCCTTGTGGGCGCGTCGTGCGCTTCATGCGTTGAAGTGCAGCGGGCGACGCAAGCGCCCCTCCCGCTACACTCTCCGGTCACTAATCTAACCCCCCTGACAAACATATGTCCCCTAACTTAACATGCCTACTTTACTTAATTTCACTTTTTGTCGTCGCCGGAGGGGACTGGCCGCTGCCCCCGGTCGACCCACGAGAACTAACTTGGCTTGATTCAACCGCGCCTTCCTTCTTGGTAATCGCCTCGTAAAACGTCCGATACAGCTTAACTAACCCCCAACGTGGGGAGAGGGTGTCGTACCCCCTTCTGGAGTCGTCCCGTAATCCCGGACGTACAGGTTGCCCTGCTCCACTCGTCATAGGCTAAGTCGCCCAACACAACGTCTTTAATGTCCTAGTGCCCTTAACCTAGCACCGTCTCTTTGCATAATCCGTGTCCTCCAGCCCCTAGGCCAACAAGTAACTTATGTACAAGTCTCTGGGTCGTGCACCGTACTCCATGGGAAGTGGACTGCCCGTCCCGCCGCCCTCCAACGTCCCGGTGCATCCGCCCTCAGAATGTAGTCCGATCCCCGGGTTATGCCTGCCCCGAGGTCCTCCCGACTCCCCGCACGCCGTAGCCGGCCGACGTTGGCTCCCCATCGCCCACCAGCTACCTCGGCCGCCCTCGTCTGCCCGACGAAGTTCCTTGTTCCTGTCCAAAGAGAAGAACATGAGTCATACAAAATTCCAAATTTTCCTTGGACCCCTTACTTCCCCCAGGCTGTCCCCGTCGTCCTCCATCCCTTTTCTTGTTAAAGGTCCATGGCATTAACTAGATCCTGTAGGGTAGGCTCTACCCCTCCCGTCTCCATCCTGACCTCACCACTGTCCTGAAAGGCGTACGGCTGTACGACGCCCACTTGGGACAATACAGTCCCTGCAGCAACCCCACCTATAAAAACATCGAAGGTGTTATTCACACTTACCGGTTCCGGGGGTTGACGTCGTAGCAGAGTAGACCTTGACTGGAACACTTGGTACACGCCAGGCTCCAACACGTCCACTATGGTGGCCTGTCGCCCCCCGGCGGTGTCGTACAGAGCGTCCGCGGGGACGGCCTCCCCTATAGACGCCAGGTAGGCGTGTAATATCTCCTTGGGGCCTTGACTTTCCTGGGACCAGGGCAGGGTGACACCCCCCCCCCGCAGTCAATTAGTCTCTCGGGTCGTCCGCACCTAGGACCCGCATCTCCACCCCCACTAGTAGGGCGGTGGTCCCCCTCTGCCGTCCTGTCCGTCGTCTGCTCCGTCCGCCCGCTAGCTGGTGCGGTGAACAGGGCGCCCCGTACCTGTGCCGAGCTTGCCGGGGGTGCACTAGGATTAAACTGGGCACCGCCCCAGACCTGACTCGTCGTTGTCATTTGGGAGGTTCCTCCCCCCTGTCCATAGATTCTGACCTCTGCAGGGCTAGGCACCACGGTATCATAACCTTGGCGGTCTCCCCCAGCCGTATACTCCACATCCTGACTTAGCACGATTTCCGCCTCGCCCGTCTGCAGGACGGCTTCTTTCCGTCCAGGCTTACTAGCACTCCATTGTTCCGTGCTCTGGACGAAGCTGATCGTCCCTGGTACTTCTGACAGGATTTCTCGTGCCCTGTCCGACTCCCCCCTTCTGATGGCGTCCTGTAGCCGCTCGCCCCACAACCGCCCCGGTCCGGCGTCCTTTCCGGGAGTCGTAACAGTGGCCAACAGAGGTGAGCCTTCACCCGGAGCAACAGACGGTTTAGTTGTTGTAGGCGTCCGCGACGCTGGTTCCCCCCTTGTTTTGGCCTCCGGCGTGCCCCGTGCCCCTTCCTGCCCTGTTGTGGCCTGATGGTCGGCGGAGCCTTGATCGGCCGACTCAGTCGCGGTCTCTTTGGAGCCCGGGCCAGCCCCGGACGACGACTGGTCGTCCCCCTGTCTATCCACGTCTGGTTCCCCCTCTCGGTCAGGTTTTTCCGTGTCGTCTTCGCCCTCCTCCGTGGACGACTCGTCTACCACCAGGGTGGTCTTCTTACGTGGCGAGTCCGACTTCCTAGGCTTGTGCTTCTTGCCTAGCTTTCCCACGACTTCCTGTGGGGACAGTCTCCGCTTCTGCTGTGTTCTGCTACCCCTGCTCGAGTGAGCCGAGCCGGGGCTCCGCGTAGAGCTGGGGCTCCGCCCTTCATCGTCAGACACCTCTGACAGGCGGCCATCGGGCGACTCGTCCTCCTGTCTCCGTCTCCTTATGTCCGTAGGAGGCGGCATCACCTTTGTTCCTCCTTTTGCCCACGGGTGCTTTTTGTGTTTGGCTCGGATGTGTTTGATCAGGTCCCCCTTGCGTTTCTTCTCCTTCTGAATCGGACATCCTGGTACGGGACAATCCCAACCTTCTATTGTGTCGTGATCGCGTGCGTGTTCTCTGAAGCTCTCCAAGTCCGGAAAGGTACAGTCCTTCGCCCCCGCAATGACACATTGGGCGCAAACTATTCCCCCAATCGATTGGCCGTCGTCCTTTTGATCCGCCATGATGTCCGCTTGGTACGCCGGGTTGTCTGTTCTCCCCTCTGCCCCCGCGTCCTCCCCCTTTTTATGTTGGCGCCCAGTGTGCCTGTCTGGGTCCCACCGCCTGTCTATCGAACTCATGTCCAGCAGCTGCTGTATGCCGATTGGTTGCGACGACGGCTCCCGTCGTCCGCTATTGGTGGAGGCAGGTGGTGTGACAGATTCTGGCCCCGCCCCCCCCCGTGCGCCTAGATTTCCTCCACCCGCGGCTGGCCTGGCAACAGCGTCCTCGCACCCGATTGGCTGGCTCTGGCACCCCTCGTCGTTCTCAGGGCGCACTGATTCCAGGCACCTCGCTCCCACGTCGACCGTGGGACTCTCGCCGGCCGGCTCCGTCGGGGTCTCGTCCGTCCCCGCTGACGTTGGGATTTTCCCACGATTTGGTGGTTCTACGTTCACGAATTGAAATAGATCTTCTCCCCGCCCGGCCGCCCTGGCCCTGGCCCTTTCCTTTTCCTCCATACGCCGGAAGGCAACCTCCACCCTGTCGTCCACCTCTACGTCCACCCGTTGGTTCGCTCCCCTTCTCGACCCGACCCCTCTGGGTCTACCCCCCTCGTCCTCCTTAGTTGATGACGTCAAAATGACGATTCTTCCCCCCAGGGTAGGCTGTTCCCGGGGTCGGAGTGCCTGTCCACATCCTGGGTCGTCGTCGCCGTAGGACCGGCTGCGAGGCCTAGGTTCCCCGCAAGCTAAGGCCCGTAGAACGGCCTCCTGGCCTCCTTTCGGTCGAAGAGGCGGGGCGGGGACCGGGGGTGAATGGGTTTGTTCCGCCGCCCTGCCAGGTTCCGTGGACAGGGCCCTCATGACCGCATCCCTCCAGGATCGTTCCTCCCCTGCGGACGTCCTGCCCCCTTTACCTTCATGCTCGGTCCGGTGCCCTGTCTTGCAGCCGTTGTGATCAGATTCCAGGGCTTTCGTGGTCCCTTCCTCCCGGCGGTCAGTATGTCGTCCACCATTGTCGCCCGCCAACCTGTCGTGCGACCAGCTATGTAGTCCGTTCCTCCTCCATCGTCCCCCGCCCTCGTCCGACGATCGGTGGCTGACTGACCCTCCGGTGGAGCCGGACCGCCTACGGTCGTCCGACCGTCGCCGCTCTCGACTCCTGGAGGACGATCGTCGTACCGGGGACGACGCGTTCCTTCTGGCCGCTGCCGCCCTGATTTTCTGCCTCAGATCCCTGTCACGGTCCTCGTCCTCCCCACAGTGGAGGGAGATCTGTCTGACGGCCTCTGCTACCGCAGCTTCCTCCTTCTGGGACTCGTCCGCCTCCCTACGTAGGCGCCACCTCTCCCTGCTCCTCCTGTTCCTTTCCCTGACCCATTCCTCTCTTGTATGGATATGTGCGGGCCGTTGCTCTCTGCCCCTTGTCCGACCTCTGTCCAAAGACGCCAGGGCGGCCTCCCTCGCCCTTTCTTCCTCTTTGGCTTCCTCCTTCTCCATATAGGACTCCGTCCGTCCCTTCTTGGGGGAGGCTGTCACCCTGCAGTGGTCGGTGTCGGCTTCCCCCTCTTCCTCGCTGCTCCAGGTGCTGTTTTCAGGGAGCAAGAGGGGTCGGCCCTTCCTATCCCAGGAACGGGAGGATCTTGGCTCAGATTCCGGCGAGCTCATGGCTGCTGTGTTCCGCCCCGCCACCTGGCCCCCTGCTTTATAGTCGTCTTCGTCCGCCCAGATTTGGTTGCCAGGCGACGCAATCCCAGGTCCCAGACAGAGCGACGCCACGCGCCCCATTGGTTCCTCGTTTGCCGGGACGCTGCCGACCCCCCCGCCCTCTCTGGGCACGGGAAGAGATAACTGTGGGGCTGGCTTCAAAGCGTCGCAATGTACGACCCTTTTTTTCCTCCCCATACTTATTTCGTAAATGGGGCCACCCACATGGTTCTTTACTGTCCAGGGCCCCGTCCACAAACACTGGAGTTTGGGTGATATCCCCACCTTCCTCTCCGGTACGAAGTAAAGAACTTTGTCGCCCACCGCATAACTCACAGCCTCGGTCCTCCTATCATAGTTCCTTCGCTGCCGTGTCACAGCCCTCCCCAAGCGCTCCCGCGCCAGGCTGTGCGTCCTAGCCATCCTCCACTGGAGTTCGGCCACAAACCCGTCCCTTCCTCCCGCGTAATGTATGTCCTGAGACGGGTACAAGAGAGCCAGAGGGGAACCAGTCTCCCGCCCCAACATCATGGCATTGGGAGAGGCCCCCGTCGTGTCGTGCTCTGTCGCCCGATACGCGGCCATGACGTAGGGGAGGTGCCTGTCCCAGTCCCTCTGGTCGTCCCTTACCGTTGTCGCCAACAAACTCTCAATCGTCCGATTCGCCCTCTCGACCATGCCGTCGCTCTTGGGGTTATATGGGGCCGTACGGGTCTGGGCGGCCCCCACCAGACGGACGACTTCCTTAAACAGCACTGATTGGAAATTGCGTCCTTGATCCGAATGTAGGTTGGCCGGGGGTCCGAACCTGCACACGAACTCCGTCACTATACACTCGGCCACCGTCTCCGCCTTCTGGTCTGGGATAGGGTATGCCTCGGCCCATTTGGTGAAGTACTCCACTAGGACGATGATGAAGACGTTCCCCCTTTCCGTCCTAGGAAGCGGCCCCATTACGTCCACCGCCACACGTTCCATGGGCATGCCTATCGGCACATGGCCTAGGGGGTGGCGGTGGGGTGGGCGGGGCGCCTTCCTTCGCCCACACGGCATACAGTTCGTACACCATCTGGTCACGTCTCTTCTGTACTCCGGCCAGTAAAAATAATCCTGGCATCTTCTCATGGTGCGACGGCGCCCAAGGTGTCCTGCCATGCCTGCCCCGTGCAAGGTTTCCAACACCGCGTCTCTCTTACTGGCAGGGACCAGTATTTGTACTCGGGTATCCGCCATGGGAGATATCCAACGCCGGCCTAGAACACCATCGTCGTCCACCGTTAGGCGCCCAATCTGGGTGGCGTATGCCCTTAGGTCATACTCCCAACCTTCGGCCGCCTCCTCTCCCCCTGGCCGCCCTTCGTTCACCCACTGTCGGACGACGTGCAGTGTGGGGTCCGCCCGCTGCCATCTGACCCATTCCAATGGGGAACCTAGGAGATTCCCCGCTTCCGGGTTGGGGTCCACCTCTTCCCCTCCCCCAGACCGGGTGACGACCGCACACCCCCAGCTGGTCGTATCCGGGCGACCGCACTGGCGGCAGGGCGACCTGGAGAGCCCGTCCGCGTTCCCATGGTCCTTCCCAGGTCTATGCTGAATGGTGAAGTCATATGTCCCCAGTATCTGTAGCCAGCGGGCGATCTGGCCCTCCGGCTCTTTAAACTCAGTAACCCACTTTAGGGCCGCGTGGTCAGTCCTTATCAGTACCGGGCGACCGACTAAGTAATGGCGGTACTTTTTGAGCCCGAAGATGACGGCTAGAAGCTCCCGTCTGGTCACACAGTAATTTCTTTCCGGCCGGCTAAGCGTCCGACTGCCGTACGCCAAGACCCTTTCCAGCCCTCCTTGCTCTTGCGACAGGACGGCGCCCACCCCAAAGAGACTCGCGTCCGAGTCCAGTATCAATCGGCCGTCCGCCTGTGGGTACCCCAGGACCGGTGCCGAGATCAGTGCTTTCTTCAGGTCTGTGAACGCCGACTCGCAGTACTCTGTCCAGGTGAATCGTCGATCCTTCTCCCCTAGGGATGAAAGTGGTTTCGCCCTTGATGCGAAATCCTGTATGAAGGAACGGTAATACCCGGCCAAGCCTAAAAAACTCCGTACCTCACCCACCGTAGTAGGGCGGGGCCACTCCGCCACCGCCCTTATCTTTTCCGGATCGGTGGACACCCCCTCCGCCCGCACTACGTGACCCAGGAAGGAGACCTCCCTCCGTGCGAGCTGACATTTCTTGGGTTGTATTTTCAACCCCGCCTGCAAGAGTCTTCCTAACACCTCCTCTAGTCGCGCCATGTGAGTCTCAAAGTCCGGGGCGAAGACGATAATGTCGTCCAAGTACACCAGGCACGCCCGCCAATGTAACCCCTTGAGCACCACCTCCATCAACCTTTCAAACGTGGAAGGGGCGTTGCACAGCCCAAAAGGCATTACGTTATATTGGTAGAGGCCACCGTGCGTGACAAATGCTGTCTTCTCCTGGTCGCCCTCCCTGACCGCTACCTGCCAATACCCACTAGCCAGGTCGAGCGTAGAAAACCAGGAGGCACCATGGAGGGTGTCCAGCGAGTCGTCTATCCGTGGCAGGGGGTACGCATCCTTCCGTGTAAGGGCGTTCAACCGCCTGTAGTCCACGCAGAAGCGCCCCGTCCCGTCTTTCTTCTTGGCTATGACCACGGGCGATGCCCAGGGGCTCTTGGACTCCACAATAACCCCCTGGTCCAACATCCGCTGCACTTTGTCGTCCACCTCCGCCCGCCTATGTGGCGCCAGGCGGCGTGGCCGCTGCTTTATAGGGACGGCGTCCCCCGTCTCAATTTTATGTTGGGCGACGTCAGTCCGGCCGACCTCGCCGTCCCGGACGGCGAAGGCCTGTCTCTTCCCGTCCACCAAGGCAGCCACCCTATCCCGATAGGCAGCCTCTATCCCTTCTAATAGAGTATGTCTTGCCTCTTCCCACCGTTCCCCCTCAGGGCCGTCGCCCTCCTGCCCGTCACATGTTGGCCCTATCATGCCGCAGAAGCCGTTATCCTCCCCAACGGCGTGAACTATTCCCAAGGTGGTATCCCTCCTGATCCACACTTCATCAGGCCATACGTTACAGATAACCACCGGAGTCTCGCGGCGTCCGTTCGGGGAGATCACCCCTCGCCCCACTCTGACGCCCAACCTTTCTTCATTTCCCGGGTGTCCCTCTACTATGCCGTACAGGTTCCATCCCTCCGGAAATTGTCCCTCTACGCGGGCGGTGGCCATTGCCTGGCCGCCCCCCGGGACGAAACAGTCGTCCGCCAACACCGCCCGGCAACTGTCCTCTCTCCCCCTCTTAGGGGCGGGCGGTCCCCCAACGTTCTCCTCCGCCCATAGCAATCGGCCCTGTCTCAGGTCCACCATGATGTTGTTGTTCCTGAGCAGGTCAGCCCCCAATATTCCCTCGGGGGAGACGTCTGCCACCAGGAATTCGCCCCTCATGTATTCGCCCGCTATCTCCAGGGTCGCCGTTATCCGTCCTTTTATCGCCATCGGGCGCCCGTCTGCACATACGACCGCCTTCTCGTGCGGGCTCATCGCCCTAGAAATCCCGCCCCTGTCCCACCAGCGGACAGACAGGATGCTTATAGACGCCCCTGTGTCCACCAACAGCTTAATCCTCTGCCCACAAATCATGCCCTGGACGATTAATCCCGTCCCGGTAATATCGTTCCCGTGGACTGACGTTACATCCACATCAGGCCTGTTGTCAGGTAAAGCTACGGTCCCAGGCCGGCCTACTGCTGGGACCGGTTCTCGTTTTCCGACACCGGTTTGCTGCCGGCCTGTTTGGTGGTCGCCTTGTCGTCCGACCCCGTGTGCGCCTCATCCTTAAACGGGCATTCCCTTTTGAAATGTCCCTCCCGCCCGCACAGAAAACATCCTTTCTTGTCTCCTGTCGGCCTCTTAGGCGGACCTCCAATCGCGGCTGCCCCAGCCATGTCCTTTCTCAACAGTGTGAGCTCCCGCATGAAATCCGCCCGAAGGGGCGCTAGCTCATTCTTAAATTCCTTACGAAGGCTCTCTAGTTCCGCCGCCATGGTACCGTCCGCCAGGTGCACCTTGTGCATCCGACTACTCTCACGATCCTTCTTTATGTGTGCCTCCGCCCTGACGCCCACAGTCACGGCGTCCTCCAGCGATTTGGCCTGTGCATAGAGAATAAAATATTTCAGTTGATTGTCGTTCAAGCCATCCAGGAATCGGTCTTTTGCCAAGCTATCCAGCGTGGTCTTGTCGGCCTCAGGGTAAGCCAGCTTTACCAGCTGCTCCAGCTTCTCGGAATAGGATAACAGATCCTCGTCCGACTCACGGTCCCTGTTTTTAAACACCGCCTTGTGAGAATCGGCCTGGTTTTTCGGCTGGAACCGGCGTTCCAGCGCGGCCACCAGCTGCACATAACCCCCTTCTTTAAAAGGTTCCAGCCCAGCCAACAGCCTCCTCGCATTGCCCCTTAAACTGAGCCCCAGGAACATTCCTGCTGTAGCATCGTCCCATGCATTAGCCCTGATGCATAGTTTGAAGTGCGACATGAACTCTTCCAGGTCAGTCGTCCCATCAAACTGGGCAGGCATTACAATAGGCCTCCTGTCATCCTCCTCCTTAGGTGGGACCAAGGTGGGCCCATCTTCGTCGCCTGTAGGCTCCTCCTTCTTCCTGGGCTGGCTGGACAATCCCATAGCCTGGTCCCCTTTATCCGCCCTATCCACGACACTCCCTGCGGCCGCCGCCCATGCTAATGGCGGGGAATGCTGGGGCTGATCCCTGCCCCAATCTCCCGGAGTTCGCCGTGTCCACTCCGTCCGAGCGCCTGCCGACCAGCCCCGTTGGTCGTTTTGCCAATCCGTCCTTGGTTGCCCCTGTCTCCGTAAGAATATTCCCTCCTCACTACAGTCAACCATTGTTCCCCTTGACGACGAAGAAGTCCCTCCTCCAAAAGAGACCGTCCGTTGTCCATCACCAGGATGCTCCTCCCCTGTTCTTGACTCCTCTCCGAAGTCGTCTCCTGATAATAAAGGATGGTCCATATTGATCCGTACCTCGAATCTGCCTGAATCCGTTCCAGATCCCACCGCTGTCACCAATGTAACGAGTTTTATGATCAATAAAGACACAGTAACTTCCAGCCTTGCGGTTTACCAACGAGATCCTTTATTTACCAAGTGTACTTCAATTCTGACAATCGCTCGCCTTGAGCTCACATATATACCCCCCTTATCCGTCGGACGACCGGACCGGACGGTTCGTCCCCCCCTTGTGGGCGCGTCGTGCGCTTCATGCGTTGAAGTGCAGCGGGCGACGCAAGCGCCCCTCCCGCTACACTATGATCATGAGGGTCGGAATGACCAGCGAGCGCCAAGCTTGTAGGGAGACCTTGAGGAAAGCTGGTATCTGAAGTCATGGATGTGGTATATACCATGTGCCAGTAGAATATGTGATTGTAGGACTCTTCAACTCTTAATACTGTAAGACTCTTCAACTCTTAAAAATATATTACTCTTCAACTCTTAATAATGTATGAGTCAACTCTTATAGCATGCTAAACTCTTCAACTCTTAGCGATATGTGTGTCAACTTTTCATAGCATATCAGTATTTTCTTTTTCCCATACTGTAAGTAGTGTTCACTATTGGAGATGGTCAAACTCATAAGCATGCATTCTTTTATGGAAACCTTGTTCTTTTTCTCTATCATTTTATAATATCATGCCAGATTTCTTGTGTAAAGGTGCAGATTTTGGTGTAAGGGTGTCATGATATGGAGAGGAGACAAATAGACCTATGCAGAGGGGGTAGACTCCCGAAGAATGGGACTCCGCTGGCAGTTACCGCATGTTCTTAAAAGGTCTCCAGTAGGCTTATGACATTTTCCATAAACTCAATAAGAGAGACATCATTTCTGTCACCAATGATTGGCAGTGTTTTCAGTATTCCTGGGGATTATATAGTTTCGTTCATGCGCACGTGTTCACTTTCTTTTTTTTTTTAAATTTTTGAGGTGATCCCAAAATCTTGGGGAAATGTTGCATAATTTTCCACCAGGGAAATCATTGAGACCATTGTCGGTATTACAGAGGGAATAAGAGTCTCAAATGCCTCAGTAGAAATGTAGGTACACCAATATTTATGGCGAGTGGAAATGATTTTATAGGTGCTTATGTTAGTGTAAAACTGCCAAGCATCTCCTCCAGCGAGATAGGTATTTGGTAGAAATTTGCTGGTGTTTCATTGAAAACTGCAGTGAAGCAACAATGTATAAGCATATATATACAAGTGTCTAAGTGTATAATAACAAAGTATAAGAGCATGAGTAAATTCGTATATGTGTAAAAAAAAATGTATGTGTATGTGTGTATGAATTTCAAAGCGTGCTTATGTTAAGATCTCATTCTTTGCCCATTACATATGTCAGTGTTTGGTTATATGTTTGGAACAGACAAAACTGTGTGTTAACTAATTGTCATGGCTTTTATCAAGTCAAAAAAAAATTATTATTAGAGAATTCCATCATTCAAAAAGAATTGACAGACTCTGTGCTTAAAAGCATAGAGGGTTTATGGACTCAGTGAAATGTGTACCTAAGCAATATTCAGTGACACTACCGGACTGTGTGGAGTGAACGCTCCAGTGAAATAGTTACTATTTTGAAATTAATCTCTATTCTATAAGAAAGAGATGATCATCAATGAACCCAATGACTTTTTCAGTGCAATTTTATAAGAACTGTGTCTTCTGAGACTATAATACATACCAACTCACTGAAAGTTCAAGATCAACAGAACGGTTGGCCATATGTATAATCTGAACTATGATGCTATCCCGGGGGAGTTGTGCCTTCCCGAGCATCAGGCCACCAGGATGTATAATCTGAACTATGATGCTATCCCGGGGGAGTTGTGCCTTCCGAGCATCAGGCCACCAGGATGTATAATCTGAACTATGATGCTATTCCGAGGGAGGTGTGCCTTCCCGAGCATCAGACCACCAGGATGTATAGTCTGAACTATGATGCTGTCCAGGGGGAGTTGTGCCTTCCCAAGCATCGAGCCACTAGGACTGCTGAATATAAACCATTTGGACTTATTGAGAGTCAAGTTGAGACGCTCTGATCCCTTTTACTGGATTACGTGTAACGATCGAGCGCTGCAGTAACTACTAGACTCTGTGAGCTGAACCACAAGGGAACCTGAACAATGGGGCCGATGAATGCTGATCGTCAAACAAGGTTGGGGTATGATTATAAATCACCCTGATTAATAAATACTGTCTGATCCTTATCCATTTAGGACTAGATGCTATTTACCGAACATATGGAGTTCAGTAGCATCTGATCAAACAAGTGATCAGCCTTCTGACTGAGCGAGCAGTGAGTGATACTAGCTACCATATGTATGAGTGATCGAATGACTGAGCGGCCATACACTACAAAGTGCCTCAGATGAACTTGTAAGTAATGAATGAGGGCTCAAAAAGGCAGCATATAAACATTGTGATGGAAACCTGAGTGATCGCCAAGGCTCGGGGAAATCGTCCACCTGCCTTGTTGCCTTGTCTTCATCTGTTTCGATGGTTCCGATGTCTGCTGTGGCGAATGATGCAGAATTATAAAGACTGTCTACCAATCCACCAAGTTACAACAAGATCTATCGGTGGACAACTCTGCTTGGTGTAGTGCGAAGTGTGTTATACCTAGTGGATGTCATTTATGAAAATGAACTCACATCCATCCGTGTCCATGGTTCTTTCTCAATATTTTGACATGACTGTCTAATATGGACCCAGAACAATCCCATGAAATCGCAACATGAAACCAGAACAATGGCATATGTTGCCATCAGCGGTCGTGATGTTGCAATCAATGATCCTGAACATACAGTAGGATGTTCTGAAATAGTCTGTGACCCAAAAAGAAAGACAATAGTGACAATAAGTGACCCAAAAGAAAGACAATAAGAACAATAAGGAGTACTGGTGGTGGAACTGAAAATTATAAAAATCATTCTTAAGAACTTTTAATGTGCATTCCTATTTTATATATTAAACAAAAGTAAATTTCACTGAGTGAAAAAAAAATGTAATTAGTAACAATAGACCCGGTATTATTACGAGATCTTTTTGTATGGGCAAGCATATACATATATGAATATTACATGATTATGTTATAAAAATAATATATAGATATTAAACTATGTGTATGTGTATTGTAATATGTATACAAAATACTGTGAGCAGAGGATGTTAGGGTGCATGTACATGCAACAAAGGTGTGAGGTATTTTTAAAATAAAGGTGACATGATTGTATTTGGGCAAGGTGTGTGATCATGATAATATGTGCATGCATATATATATATATATATATATATATATATATATATATATATATATATATATATATATATATTCATAAAAATAACATGGGTAGCTATATGTGTAAAAAGTGAAGACTAAGTGAAAAATAACATAGTAGGTACAGTATATCGCATTCTGTTTCAAAAGGGGGGGGGGGAAGTTAGGTGAAGGAACCCGGGTATTGGAAAAACAGCTGTGTAAGACAGAGAGTGAGTGTGTATATGGAAGCGGTTGAAACTGGAGGACGCTACAACCAGGTCTGAAAGAGGACCTTGATTGTAATTGCGGGGGGCCTTGTGAGTTATAGGGAATTGAGAAGAGCGACAAGTCGATCGCTATTGTTTGGGGAGTTACAATAGTAATTCTAGAAATAATATAAAGACACAGGGTTCCTCCATACTAAGTGTCTGCAGGTATATTCCCGTAGTATACATAAATGTTTGTTATAAAGTATGTTACAAAGAAAGAAAACTTTTGAATGCGATATGTCACCGGGAACAGTTAAAGAATGTCACTATAAGTCCTTAGTCACATGAAGCCTAGAGTGGGCGCAGCGTGTTATGGCCCTATAGGATGCCAGGAGTGGCTGTGAAGGCCGAGTCATTGTTTTGGACTTTGCCCATGAAGGTCCTGGCGGTCCCGGTGGCAACAGTGGAGATTATGTCCTTATGAGTGGATGGGTGTGTCCTCTATAGATGATCTGTTAGAGTACCACCAGGCTTAAAGTCCAAAGGGTGTCGGATGGCAAAAGACCAAAACCACCGGCAGTCTGGGAGTATATAAGGCTGGAGCTGAAGGGGCTGGGTGCAGGCTGTACTCAGGATTAAAGGATTCACGGTCTGTCCTGGAATTATAGGGGAATAGATTTATATTCGGCAGCCCACAAGAAGGAATCAATTGAAATTCTGAATAGTATTTACTGGAGCTTTGGTCACTGTCTAGAGTGCTTTCTGAAGTCTTAACTTCATTCAATTGGAGATCTAGACACACTCTAAGGGATCTGCTTATTACATAGAGGAACCACACATCAGAAGGACTTAGATTTGGTTAGCTATCACTTGGTCTCACTACCCATTATTATATTCTCAATGCTCACTTGAACATCTCACTATGGAGTTATTAATTTGACTTGGAGTTATGCCATGATGGAATTTGAAGACACCAACAGTTTGTGATTGTGTATTGTGATAGCCATTTGTGATTATTGATTTAACTTCGAGTTATGCCATGATGAAATTCATAGTGATTTAACTTGGAGTGATTGTGTATTGTGATAGAAATTTATGATTATGCTTTGAAATTCGACGACATTTGTGAATTTGTGCTTTGGAAATACCCTCACATTGTGGAATTTTAATGAGGATGAAAATTGGTAAAAGTTTTTATAATTGTGTGGAATTAAGTATATTCATCGACGATGGAAAATACTCATGCCCGAGATTGGGTTTATGATGTTATTGATGAAATGTGGTGGTATTATTACTTGAGATTTATGGATGTTGACACCATTGATTTTGAAAATTGATTGGATCTAACTTATTGAAATTCTTCCTGCTTAAGGCGTGTGTTTAGGAATTCTAAATTGAAATGTGAAATCAACGCTGGAGTCTGAATTGTATTTGACCTTGGATTGGCATATATATCTATTCAATAAAAACCCTTGGAGATGAAGTACCCAATTGTGTTTTCTTTCCAAATGGGCTATGGGATTTAAACACAGCTCTACTACTTGACGCTAGCTTGAGAACATTCCCCAAATATACAGTTTAAACTGCGAGTGAAGATGGGATGAAGGTGAAATATAACTGGTAGAAACCTGAGTTTGATTGTATTATAGCTTCCCTTTAGAGAACCCCTGAAAACAACACAAAAACACAAAACTTTACAACATATCCCCCTCTCATCCCCTCCGCCTGCGATAGCCCAAGATGAGCTATTGGTCTAAATTTTAGCATGAGGGTATACAAGTAGTATAGTATGTATCGGAACGGGACTATAGTTAACTACAGGATATTACTCACTTGGAATGCAGCCAATCAGAGGCCTCCATTAGGTCACGTGTCCCATTGCCATGGTAATGTGACCTACTTTGGGGATTAGCGACCACCTCTCAGCCAATCAGAGGCCAGCATTCTGGTAACCATGGTAACATGACCTACTTAGTGGATTAGCAACCACCGCTCAGCCAATCAGAGGCCAGCATTCTGGTAACCATGGTAACATGACCTAATAAGGGGATTAATGGGGTCATGTGACCCCTTGTTTGTAAACAACAACATGTGGTGTAGCCACGTGTCACCTTCCCAGGTAACAAAATAAGGTTACTTAAACGTTGAATTAACATCATTTCCTGGTTGAAAAAACATTCAAAGAGGGTTCATCTTAAGTCCATTTCATGGACTCAAACCAACATTGAATAAATGTTAAAAAAACGTTGATTAAATCCAAAAATTTTTATAGAAATATGCATTAAAATGATGTTAGATCAACTCTACAACAACCTTACCTTACTCCATACCAAGCCAGTAGATTGCCATAGGGGATTTACTTTATTTCTTAATTTCTGATATATTTGATTCATTTCCCCCCATCTCTTTATGCTCCACTTGTACATGTATCCCCTTTTGCAAAGGGACCATGTGCCTCTTGTGTAAGAGGAGCAGTGCAATGATTCATAAGGGAAGATAAAACAGTAATGGGTTATACACATTCCAAATATTTCAGTAAAGGTGTCCAGCATACCATGGGCCATAATGCATGGAACAATTTTATCCATTTATGAATATTCTTTTACCTAGATATATCTAGACATAGGATCTATATAATGAGCTTGGTGCAACAGTCACATTATCATAATTATGATTTATATTAGACATGTGCATGTATGCAACATCCCAGCCAGTCCTATTATAACATTTCATGCCACCTAGTGAGATATTTTGAAAGCAGAGAATAATGTTCAATCAACATTTTTTTAACCAGTTAAATCAACGTTGGTTTGAGTCCACATTCTGAACGTTGATCAACGTTGATCAAAGGTTATCTAGAAAACCGTTATCTGATGAACGTTTTTTAAATGTTAAAACAACATCTATGAAAAAACGTTTTCTTAAAATCCCCAAATCAACGTTGAAACAATGTTTTTTGACAAATGTTAGTCCAACTGACCATCAGTGAACATTAATCAACGTTCACTGAACATTCCTTGTTACCTGGGTTGTTTGTAAACAAAGGGGCGGGGCTAATTATGCAAATGAGTTACTCCTGAATTCTTTGTGCGTGATGATAATGATAACTCAACTATTTTTTTTGTTTTTTTAAAATAACTTATGAATGAAATAAAACACAACAAAATAAATCATTTTTATTTTTTTTTATTTTCATGAACCATTCTTCTAATCATTTTTTCTTTCAACTGAACAGACCACAAAGTCTCACTGTGCCAGTGTCACAGTCACTGACTCTCTCCATCATACATTGCACTAGTTTGGATAAATCCAACACTATTTCCACCAGATATAGGACCTTTGTCTGCATGAATTGTAGACGCTTGCAGCATCCCGTTTCCTCTTTTTCCGAATTCTTCACATCATCATCATTACGAGCCTCTGACTCACTGACCGGTCGCTCAGTTTTGGGTTTTTGCTCATCCGGAAATGTACGCAATGAGGGCCACAGGTGTCAGCACTAGTGTCTTGGAGTTGAACACAGTTTCTTTGCCACTTGAATGGAGCAGAACGCTTCAGGAAAGCTAAAAACTCTGTGCTCGGCGGAGGTAAGCCGAATGAATCAAAGTAGTACACCTCTCCTGTCCTCGACACGTAAAACACCACCCAATGTTGACCTGGTAAATGCTGAGGATCCGTGTTACTCACGAAACAAGTGTTCTTGATAGAGTGCTCGGGGATAGTGTCACAAGAGGAAACACCTAGGAAATGGTGTTTTGTGTGAATGTTATCCTTCAACACTTTGTCTATTTCAAGTGTGTTCATGCACTTTCTTCTTGTCTTCAGTCACAGAAGCAAAGCAGATGAAGGCGAGAAGGATGGGTAAGGTAGTCGAGACTGGTACTTTTGTACTGACTTTCGACTGCCCGACGCCACCAGATTCCATCAAATGCGCGTATCAAAACATCAGGGTAGAAGAATACATCCCGAACCCAATGCGCTGCTTCAAATGCCAACGTTTTGGACACACTTTGAGAAAATGTAACAACCGACAGAGATGCGGAAGGTGTGACCAAGAGCATGAAACAGAAGGATGTAGGGAGGTACCCCACTGCACCAACTGTGGTGGAAACCATCCCGCCTTCTCCAAAAAATGCCCCAAGTTTATAGAAGAGAAGAAGATCCAAACTGTACGTATAAATCAAAAGATATCCTTTTCGGAAGCAAGAAAAATTGTTCAAGCTCTAAACCCTACTACCACACGTACTGCATTATTGTCAGACGTTTTCAAACCCAGCAAAACTGTGGCATGTCAGACACTATCACCGTCTGAACTGGCTGAAGAGCTACAGCCTCCACCAAAGGCTCAAACCCAAACCTTTGGGACAAAAACGGGCACTCTCATCATGCCCCCTAGGAACCTTCCTGGTTCCGTCCAGGTGCCAGCAGGGCCCCTCGAGGGGTCACTGTCACCTGCCTCAGTATCCGAACCATCAGGATGCCACCTACCCAGCCCAAATCCGGGACAATGTTCTAGGGATTCTCATAAGCCTACATCATCTGGTTCTAGCCAAAAAACATCAGGCTCCAACCGACCAGTTTCTGGTGTTCGGCCCACAGAGACCCACAAAGGAAGCCGGGCACACCCCAAGCCCACCCCAGGAGGTACTGGATGGGATAAACACTATCCCTCTGAACCAAGCTTGGTAAACATCCCTACACCCGCAAGCTCCTTCTCATCAAAGGCTGCATCACCACCACCTCCCCCCAAAGCCTCCCCCAACTCTCAACACAGAGTCAACAAGGAGGTTCAGGGGAGGTTCGCAGCTAAGAAAATACCACATAAAGAACTGACCACACTAACAAAACAAGAAAAAGCCAAAACAGCACAGGTAAAGACCAAAATTAATAGAAATATCACCCACACATCCAACAGATTTAAAGTACTTGCTAATGAAATGAAGGAAGCGTCGGGCCCAGCCGACCACAAAACTACCACCAAAAATGGAAGATAACGAGGTCATATTACAATGGAACTGTAGAGGTGCTAGAGCCAATAGAGAAGACCTTGAACTTCTCTGTGCAGAATTCAAACCATCTGCAATATCCCTACAAGAACTTAAGGTAGCAGACTCTAGCCCCCTTAAAATGAAGGGCTACAACATATACTCCAAGATACCTCCAACAGAAACACCATCAGGGGGAGTAGCCATCATGGCCTCAGTAAATTACCCACAAAGGGAGGTTAGTCTCGACACAGAGCTTCAGGCAGTGGCAATAAACATCACTATCAATGAGCCAATCACCATCTGCTGCATATATCTCCCACCCAAAGAGAAGATACTCTACACTGACATAAGCAAAGTGATTCAACAACTTCCCACTCCCTACATCCTCATGGGTGACTTTAATGCCCACAACACCATCTGGGGATCCCAAAAATGTGATGAAAGGGGGACAACTATTGAAAGGATACTAGACCGCAAATCATTATGCATCTTCAACAATAAAACACCCACATACCTCCACCCAGCCAGTGGGACCTACAGCTATATAGATCTAACCATAGGTCACCCAAACATCTTTGCCGACTATGGATGGAGTGTTCATGATGATCTTTGTGGAAGTGATCACTTTCCTATCATCCTAAAAACTCAAAAACATAACAACAACAACCAAAGGAACCCAACATGGAAAATACAAAGAGCTGACTGGGATGAATTCCAGAAACTCTGTGAAACTTCCTTCCTGCCATGGGAACATGTGGCTGAGAAGAGGGACGCCATCCAATACTTTACAGATACCCTTTTGGAGATAAGCAAGATGAGCATCCCGATAACATCAAAAAAGCCCTCCAAAAAATCTTGTCCATGGTACGACGACAAATGCAAAGCAGCTCGGAAGGAACGCAAGAGGGCCCTCAGAAAATTTAACAACAACATAATCCCAGAAAACATGTACAACTTCCTCCAGACAAGGGCGAAAACCAAATTAACGCTGAAAACAACTAAAAGAGAATCTTTCCAAAATTATGTTAAATCTCTCCCCTTGTCCAAATCCATGAAAAAGATCTGGCAAGCAGTAAATAGAATGAAAGGTAAGGCCAACAACCCAACAATACACCACCTGAGAGTTGGGGGCGAACCCAAAAGAACAAAGCAAGAAATTGCAAATGCACTGGCGAAGCAATTCCGCAAAACCTCGTCGATTGAAAACTGCAGCCACACATTCCTGAGACATAAAGAAAGAGAAGAATTACACAAACCCAACTTCTCCTCAGATAATAAAGAGAACTATAACCTAACTTTTAACATTGGTGAATTGAAACATGCACTGAATGGCTCAAAAGACTCGAGCCCAGGACCGGATGAGATCCACTACCAAATGCTGAAACATCTCCCTGCCAATCAACTGAACCTGCTACTGGATATCTTGAATGATATCTGGGTAAATGGGAAATATCCCAGATCTTGGGCAGAGGCATTGGTCGTACCCATCCCGAAACCAGGAAAAGACCACAGTGAAGCCTGTAACTATAGACCCATAGCAATGACAAGCTGCCTTGCCAAAACTATGGAAAGAATGGTGAACAACCGACTGATGTGGTACCTTGAGTCTAATGATCTCATGAATCCACTTCAGTCAGGATTCCGGAAAAATCGTAGCACGACAGACCATCTTGTCAGGTTAGAAAGTTACATCAAAAAGGGATTTGCAAATAATGAACATGTGGTTGCCATCTTCTTCGACCTAGAGAAGGCCTATGACACCACATGGAAACATGGAATCCTGAAAGACATTCACAAACTAGGGCTCCGTGGAAGGCTTCCCATGTTTGTATCAAAATTTCTTGCCAACAGAGTATTCAGTGTACGCCTTGGCACTACTCTCTCAGACAGAGTAGAACAAGAAATGGGTGTCCCCCAGGGCTGTGTCCTCTCTGTGACCCTGTTTGGCATAAAGATTAATGAAATAACCAAAAACTTACAAAATGACATCAATTGCTCTTTGTATGTGGATGACTTTGTCATTTGCTACAGATCGAGGCATATTCAAACTATTGAACGAAAGCTTCAACAGGCCCTGAACCACCTTGGAACCTGGAGCTGCCAAAACGGCTTCAAGTTCTCACAGACCAAAACCACCTGTGTCCACTTCTGTCGCAGAAGAGGATGTAGAGAAAAACCAACGCTCCACCTCCAGAACACGGCACTTGAAGTCAAAGAAGAAGTGAAGTTCCTGGGGCTGATATTTGACAGACTACTCAACTTCAAACCACACATCGAATACTTGAGGAGGAAATGTCAAAAAGCCATGAATCTCCTAAAAGTGCTTTCCCACACCGACTGGGGTGCCGACAAAGAAACATTACTGATCTTATACAGGGCCTACATCCAGTCAAGACTAGACTATGGCTCTATCGTATATGGATCAGCTTGCCCCAGCTACTTGGACAGGTTGAAGCCTATCCAGAACCAGGGACTGAGATTATGCCTGGGGGCATTCCGTACATCTCCAGGAAAAAGTCTAGAGGTGGAGGCAAACATCGCCCCCCTTGAGCTTAGGCGAGAAATGCTGTCTATGCAGTACGCAGTTAAAGTAAGATCAAATAAAAGAAACCCAACATATGAGACACTGTTCACCGAAAACAATTCAGTGTACAGGAAAAAACCGAACATGACCCAACCATACTCGTACAGAGTGAAAAGACCTATGAAAGCAGCAAAATTAGATGTGATCAAAACCAGGGAGATAAAACCACCCGATAATCCCCCATGGTTACAAATGAAACCAAAGATAATCTTCACCCTGTGCAAAAACAAAAAGGCAGAAACAGACTCAGTGACCTTTAAAGATCAACTCCATGGGATAGAAAAAGACCATAGTGAACACCTGGCGGTGTTCACAGATGGTTCTAAGGAGGGTGACAAAGTAGGCTATGGAGTACACACGCCATATGGCAACCTGAAAAGAGGCCTCCATCCCAAAGCCAGCATTTTCACGGCAGAGGCTAGCGCCTTGCTACATGCTCTAGAATATGCCAAGATATCAACTCACCAGAAATTCATTGCTCTGTCAGACTCCAAGTCATGCCTTGAAGCAATGAACCAATATGAACCAAACAATCCTTTGATACAAGATATCAGGGACAAAACCAACAACCTTGAGAAAGCAAAGAAAGATGTGGTTTTCTGCTGGCTGCCGAGCCATATTGGCATAGACGGAAACGAGGCAGCAGATGAAGCGGCAAAGTCAGCACTGAAACTGACACCTCGAGAAGTGCCAATCCCACACACGGACCTGACATCAACCATCAAGAAATATGTGAAACTGAAATGGCAAGCTGACTGGAAGAAGCAGCATGAGAACAAGCTACACTCCATTCAGCCTCAACTGAAAGGAAAGGGTGAAAAAAGAAAACTATCCAGATCAGACGAAGTGAAACTAACACGTCTACGAATTGGCCACACAAGGCTTACACACGAACACCATCTGAAACGTGAAGCCCAACCAATGTGCCAAGAATGCAAGACTGAACTCACAGTTAAGCATATCTTGCTCAACTGTCGAAGGACTGCAAGCAACAGAAGAAAATATCTTAAAAATGCAACAACACTGAAAGCTGTCTTCAACACAATAGAAACAAAAGAACTCCTGAACTTCCTCAAAGAATCAAACTTATATAAGTACATATAGATCATACATACATATAATTTAATAAAAAAAAAAAAAAAAAAAAAAAAAAATCGAAAAATGGCTGGTCCGTCGGTGTCAGGATAATGTGACCGACCGGGTGATGTGTCTACAGTTTGCGACATGTTACCTGCGTGAGGCAGCACGATAAAGAGGGGCCTTGAGCCACGAGTGGTATTTCACCGCTACGAGCCGTGTCCCACTGCTACAAGCAGACTCATAAATATATGCACGCGCGCACACACACCCACCCACTCATATGCGCAAACCTGAGGTAGGCCTGCAGCCTACCATTACTATTGAATAGTTTAAAATTCTTGAATGTCTGAGTTCCTCGATGGCCCCCGGACGTAAAACTAAACAAACAAACAAACAAAATCATGTGGTAGTCTGTGATGGGATGTTGATCTCTGGTCAGCTCGACGACGTTGTCGTACACCAAGTAGAGTAGTACTGTTGTGGTCTCCGTCAGCGCCGCACCAAAACTGAGCTCCACCCTCAGCTGACCCGCCTTTATAAGGTTCACACTACACCCGTCGTGCGATCTGTCCAGAGTTAAATCCAGGGGGAACAGCGTGTAACAGTTCAGGAAATCGTCGTAGGAAATGTCGCAGGAGCATGAACCCTCGTACATCCCCGTTTCCGTGTGTAGTGCTAGGTACTCCCTCACCACTTCCCTTTTGGTAAAGTTGGGCACGTAGGCGTCGTTCGGCACCTTCTGGTCGTTCACTATCACTTGGAGCGAGTTGACATTGCAATGTTTCAGTTCAAACGGGTTCTTGGCGTAATTTCCGTCGAAGGCGTCGCGGTCTAGGAAACAAATCATCATAGACTTGGGTAATTGACCTGTGTTGGAGTGCGAGTAGGTGTGATCTCTGGTGCATGCAGGGATGGCGTAGGTTGCCACCTCCACTCTGTTCACTGAGTAGTCGAAGGGACCCTGTTCTATCACTGCCTTTTTGTGCGTTTCCACCAGAGAATCAGCTATGACCACTCGACGCATGTAGAGCTTAGCTTTGTGGATCTTGAGTTTGTATGCGGTGGTGTCCGCGCTCATCAGATAGAAACCAGGGGCAGCTTGTTTCAGAGTGAGGTTGATTTCCATCTCTACAGCTATGAACTTTGGATGATTAGCTAGGTCAAAGTGGAGTCTCGACATCAGCGAAAAGCGACCGTTGGAGATGAGTTTCTGGCGAGCCTTGAACCCTGGGTTGTCGTTGTTCAAGGCGTCGAAGTGACCAGCCCTGTCTTGGTGCCAACCTTGAACGTTCATGATGTTCTTGACGCCTGTGTCGTAGTTGAGTAAACCTTCCAGGTAAGCTCTGTATGGGTAGGTCTCCGTGTTACCAGACACTTTGAAGCCTCCGATGGAGACTTGGACATCCTTGAAAAGCGAGTGAGTCAAATTGTTCACCGGAGCCACCACGTCGGTGTCGTCCAGTGCATCGCCGTTTGGTTTGAGCACCTCCCATTCCAGATGAAGGTAATTTTCGTTCAGGTCTGTGTACTCTTGGGACTTACTGATGGTGAAATTGATGTTGCTCCTGTCTCCCAAAGAGTTTTTCGTTTCTAGCCCGACAAAGGTCGACTTTAGGATGGTAGTTTGAGTTGGCGCTACGGCGTGCAGGTCGAGCTCAGAGAGTGCGCACTCGCTGCTGTTTTCATGTACGTAAGCCATTGTGCTCCCTCTTCGCATCGGTGGTAGACTGACGCCAGTGACCTCTAGTCCTTTTATTTATAGGCCGCCTCCCTAGCGATCGAAAATGTCCCCCCGCCGTTTCTTGCAAGAACCGCGTCCTGTTTGAGGAGCTTGGCTCCGACGTTTGCCCCCCGCTTTCTAGGGCGTAGTTTTTTTCCCCGGAGAGATCACCCGCCAGACTCTTCAGAGCACCTACTCCTCTGTTTTTCACGCTGTTCTTGAAAGTACCTCCCTCCATCATATCCTTGGCCACACCCACACCAGCGCGGAACAGAGTTTTCCCCACCGTCTTCAAAAGGGGTGTGGCTGAGCGCATGAGTCCTAAGAGGGCGCCACCGAAACCTTGACCGTTCTGGAAAGATCTGTACACGTTGATTCCGTTACCGAACTGAGCGTTGTAGTAATCACTGTTTCCTTGTCCGGTGGTGCCCTTCGATGAAAAGTACGGCGCTCGTTTACGTATCATGATTGCACCTTTAACGCTCGATGGGTCTCAGATGAAGTGTCACTGTCACCTCTCCTCTCATGAATGGTATGGATCGGACGGTTCTGTCTCTTAAGTAGATGCCGACCTCGTCCAACCTTTTGGACTTCAAGGGAAAATAATCCAAATGTGGAAAACTGATAGCTTGCATTCCCCCTTTCCGCCGTCCACTTCTGTCGACTGCGACGCAGCGTAACAGAGGGACGTGCATGTCACCCACTCGTCTGTCTTGAATGGCGTCGGTGTATACATACACAGAGTACACGTCTCCAAAGGGGTCCATGATGTTGACGCCAGTGGTCGTCGTCACGAAATGAGTCTTCACCCCGAAGCCTAGAATGTGCGCCAGATGTTCGGTGACGAGCACGCCAGTGTGCCGGGGCACGTTGACGGTGACGCGTCTCGTCAGCGAGTCTCACGAGAAGACGGCCTTCGAATTTTTCAGAAAGTTCTGACCTTCTAAATTATCTGTCAGGAGCAGGTTCAAGCGCTCGATGAGCAAAACTCGCATGCACTTTTCTCTCTCCATGTCATGAACCATGGCGTGTGCCACACTCCTCAATTTTCGCCTCTTGTTGGACGTTGTCAGGTATTGCTTGTACAGGGCAGAATTTTCTTATGTCAACGTCAATGTCCTAGTCAGAGGATTAGTGCTTCTGATGATCTTCTGCAGGTTGATCACTCTGTCCACCGTCTTCCAGTCCACCTCAGGTTTTTTCTTGAAGGTTTTTCTCTCGTTGAAAACTCTTTTTGCCTCGGCCAGCAAGTTCTTTGTGCGCAGAGGGACGATCATGATCAAGTCGTCGTCTCGCACATTGCTTCATTCTGTCGGGAGGATGATTTTGCTGAGAGCCGCTTCGTGGTCCTCTGATAGGAGGAGGGGTGAGTCGAAGTGGGTTCGAAAAGAAATCAGAGTGTTCTGAGGGAAATAGTCCATAGAACTGTTGCTAGGCAGGGTGATGTTCATAGCGTCCTACGAGATTTTCTTGACAGGAATCCACTCGTTGAACTTGTCGCCGTAACCTAACCAACGCACGAAAGCTAAGCGTTTGCCCTTGACGGTCTTGTAGTGCAGCACCTTGTCTATCAGGTAAGTCTTGCTGTAACGACTCTGGGAGAACTTCTGAACCTCCTCCAGATAAAACACGCCCTTTATCTCCTCCCTGGTGTCGTCTTTCAGCTCGAACCCTCTGCTACCCAACGTTTTAGCGACGTTGAATACTTCCTCCTTCCAGTTTCCCTCGTAACCTTTGTCGAAGGGTCCTTTAGCCCTCAACATTCTCACTCTGTCGCCTGGAACGATGACGTCGGTGTCGGAGCGTCGAGGGTCCGTCTTTTTCCATATTTCCTCGATTTGTTTCTTAGTAGGGAGGTTGTGTCTGTAGAAAATAGTTTCGCTGTTTTCCGCGCTGACGTCAGCAGGTGACATTTTCAACGTCTTGTGGTGAGTGCGATTGTAAGAAGACATCACCTCGTCCAGTACCTCTAGGAAGCGATATGTACGCTTGTGTGTGAAATAGTGCCACAGCTTCTCCTTCAGACTTCGATTCAAACGCTCCACTAGACTAGCTTTGATGTCGTCGTTTTTGCTGGCGAAAAACTATTTCTTTGCTCTTGGGGTGATCTTGGAAGGTCTTGTTAAGAAATTCTTTCCCCTTGTCTGTTTGAATGGAGCGCGGGTGTTTCTCGGCAGTCATTTCCTCGAAAGCCTCGGTGACAGCTGCGCCGCCTTTGGATTTGATGGGAGCCACCCACGTGTACCTGGAGAAAACGTCAATGACCATGACCACGTACCGGAACCCGTCGTTGTGAGGCACTAAAGCTTGCATGTCCATCAGATCTAACTGCCACTGTTGATCGATTCCCCTGGTTATCGTCTTGTTCCTTGCGAATTTTCTCCGGATGGGTTTATGTTTAGTGTAGGCCTCCAGAGATCCCAAGGCGTCTCGGATGAAAGCCGAGTTTCGGGCGCGAAAATGATTTTCTGGAGTTTGGTGTTGCTGGTGAAACTAGAGGGTGCTTTGACGTCGATGTACTTAGCCACCACTTGTCTCTTTTCTTTTTCCTTCTTGGTCAGTTTCTTAGACCTCGCCATCTCGGTGAGTCGGAGTCGGAGTACACTTGGCGACTGCGTCCTTTCTTTTTCTTACTTTGATTACTTGTCCTGACGGAGGAAGGACAAGGTGTAGCAGCGAATCTCCTGCTGGAAGTCAGAGTTTTATAAACGTCGTCGTCGTAGTCGTCGTCCTTACGACGGGAGGTGGCGATGCCGACGAGGGGAGTGGCGTGCTCGTCGGCGTCTTCCTCTTCCTCGTTGGAACTCTTTCATTTCCTCCCTCTGCCAGCAGGTATTCTGTCCGAAGGTTTGTTAGGACCCACTGCCTTATAGACTTGGTTTCCGATCAAGGAAACGGTGGGATCTTCCATGCTCAGCATGTGTACCCCTCGGGTCGCGACGCTGTCTTCCTCAACCTGCTGGCGTCGTTTAGTAAGTCCACTATGCTAATTCGACTGGTCGGATTTTTGCAGTCTCTTAAACAACTTGGTGGTCCGTTGTGTTTCCTCTGTGGAACTTGTTTGAGCAACACCTCAAGGAGGGAAGCTTGGGGGGTCTGTGGTGGTACGAGAGCGGATGTAGGAATCGTGTGGTTGTTGGGATTTGTGAGAAAGAATTGTAACCTATTCAACAACCTCTTGTATTTCAGCATTTTTTCGCGCGATTTCAAAGTAGGGTCGTTCAACACTAGATCCAAGTCCCTGTAGATAAACTGTAGCACCTGGTGTATGCGGCGTTGGGATGAAGACCTTGTTCTGCCTGTCTGTAGTAATAAGGCATATTGGAGGGTGGGGATACGGCGGTGGCGGAAGGGGAGGGGGTCTTGTTTTCACGCTCATCATCAGCAGCAGCAGCAGTAGGAGCAGCAGCAGCATTTTTCAGCGGTCGTTATGGGGTCGTAGTAGGAGTAGTAGTAGTGGTGGTAACTACGGTCGTGGTGACAGTGACGTGCTTCTCAGTCAAACGCTTGGTGATGAGTAGTTGTCAGGAAAGAGTCGTAGCGAGTTTTATTCTATCTTGTTACGTTTCATGACACCCGATAACATTACCGTCTCTCATATTTTTTTTTTTCTTCTTATGCGATATATTTTATTTTCACTCAATTTTACACATGTCATATATCCATAACAAAATTTTATCAGACTTCTTCAATTCGGCCTCATTGTAATAGGCCGGATAACAGGTGACGACTTCGAAACGATTCCAGATCGGGTTCACGTCGGCCACCATGCGCACCCACCGAGTGGGAGCGGCGGTTACCCCCAAATAACCAATGTCCTCGTCGAATCTTTTCATAGCGCTTATTCTCACCATATTTGAACACCCTTTATTTTCATGAAATGCCCAATGAGTGGGTGCACTGAGGGTGGTTATCAAACAGCAATGGAGTAAATTCTTTTCTTTAAAGACAGCTTTCGGCCATACCGCTATTTTTTCTTTTTTTACTACTTCTTCTACTGCTTTTGCTGCTGCAACTGCTGTTGCTTCTACTGCTTCTACTGCTGCTGCTGCCGGAGAAGAGCCACTACTTCTTCTACTACTACTACTACTACTACTACTCCTTTCCCTGGTGGTGCTACTTCTTCTTCTGCTCTCGCTATTTCTAACATTACGATTACTTATGGTACTACTGCCGCTGCTGATACTGCCGCTGCTACTAAATTCCTCACCTTTGCTTTTCATTAAATTATTCATCGCCTTAAAAGAGGTATGAGACTGAAATATGTGCTGATCTCTACGTTGAGATAAGAAAATAGAAGGGGTTTCCCTGATCATTCTTTTAAAATCTCGCTCCATCTCAAGTGGAATATTTAAAAAAAAAGAGTGAAAATAAAATAAAAGCTCAAAAAGAAAATAATAAAGAGAGTGATGGACTCAGCTCGAATTTCCTCCTAGAGTGTAGGTGGTAAACAGGCGGCGACGGTGGTGGTGGTGGCAGCAGCAGCAGTGGTAGAAGCAGCAGTGGTAGAAGCGGTGGTGGTGTCAAAAGGAGACAGCGGATGTGTTCTGCCCTTCCAAGAAAAATCAGGGCTCTTTATATAGTTGAGAGAATGATCTAATCCCGTTTTCACCTGGATCCTTTCACCCCGCATCAAGGGGAAAAAAATGCTTTTGGAATAAGGGTATCAGGTGGGATCAACAGGTGTAACAACTGTGATAATTACCTTAATGCGACTTATATGTATAAGGGGATTATGGATCCTTAGGAGATTAAGACGTTCAAAGTCTGTATACAAAAACTACAGGGGGTGGTTAACAGTAGGGGGAAATATAATCTTGTAACAGAGAAGTCAAAGTGTTTTAATTGGACCACTCACTAGACAAGGTGTGGGGTGCGCAGCAGCAGCAGAGCGTGTGGCGCCAAAAAATGGTGGACACGTGCATACCTACCTACCGTAGTACCTCACGTATAAGACACGCCCCCCAACTTGAGGGAATGCTATAAAGTGTATCTGCAAGCTTTATTTTTTGGACATTTCAGTAGTGATTTATAGTAACCCCTGCCTATAAGGTACGCCTAATATGCGAGGTACTACGGCGCCTACCTACCTACCTGTCTATGCATCACAGGAAAATACCCCAGGGCACGTGTCTGCCACTCTGTCTGTGACTACAAAGGCGCATGTGCAATAAGTAGATTAAGTCTAACAAAATCAACAAGTTAATCCCCCTTCCTCCTGCTCCTCTTATCGCCATGAGACAACATTTTGATGATCTAAGTTAAACCCTCCTGCAGTGAATGGTGGGTGACAAACAGATACCCTACTGAGGAAGAAGCTCTGTGACTATGTGAATCAGATCCTCTAAGTCTTTTATCTTTTCCCTCTGGGACCGACCACACTTAATGATCTAAGGGATCCGTGCATACAGCAAACGGCAGGTGAAAATCAAAACAGACAGATACCCTACTGAGCGAAGGTCTCTGTGAAAATGGGCTTAAATCACTTTTAAGTTTTTTGATCGATTTAAAAACCACAGTTGAGAGGCTTATGTCGGACGGGTACATAAGGGGGAGTGAAATTTTGTTCCCTCACACTTTCTCTGTCACCTTCATCATGGAAAGACCGACCTCTCTACAGACTACTACACCACTATATTCCCCCACGCATATCGAGATCCTTGCTGATCTGTTCAGAGGTGACGCTAACAACGAATTTTATTTCAATCCGTACGGATGGTTGGACGCTGCTGCTGGTGTTGGTGGTGCTGCTGCTCACACCTAAACCCATAGACATCGCAGCTCTGGCTAAAGACGCTGAGGCGGGTAACCTCACGGGAGATGGTTGCTGTACAAGATCGCACGTTATTACCACCACCACCCAATCACCCATGGATATAACTCTTCTGGCTGGAACCTCTAATGTTCAAGGTACTACCTCGCCTACTCGTATATTGTTAAAGGAGAACATGTGCACTTGCGAACCGTTTTACACATGGGAAATAATCAATGCAACAGATGTGCTGTTCTAGCACCGTTGTTAAAACAAAATGTTCATAAAGGACTCATTTCTAATCAGATATTCAATTCATTGAAAGAATGTTTCAAAGATATTCAACACCTTCTGTCAAGTGTGCTTAGATTGTGTGCTCTGTAGAGTTTCATTTTGAAAATATACAGAATGCTCTACTGAGAAGTGTCATGTCCACACAAACTGAATGGCATACTTGGTATTATACTTCAGTGGATTTCTATTGTAATTTAGATGAATTGTGGACAGGGGGTATGATTCACACCACTCCTTCATTTCGGAAGAACGCTTGCATGAAAACCGTATACAAAGATTACACTATGTACAGTCTGGTTTATGCTTAAAGATGAATGTATATACTTGTATTTATATTTTGATAAAATAAAATATAAAAAAAAGTGAAATGTATTTGATATATCTCATTTACATAATTAACCTCGTCCACGTAATAATCACGTGACCACCTATTTGCATAATTAGCCCCACCCTTTGTTTACAAACAAGGTCACATGTTGACACCATGTGTTGTTGTTTACAAACAAGGGGTCACGTGACCCCACTAATCCCCTAATTAGGTCATGTTACCATGGTTATCAGAATGCTGGCCTCTGATCGGTTGAGCGGTGGTTGCTAATCCCCTAAGTGATCATGTCACCATGGTTACCAGAATGCTGGCCTCTGATTGGCTCAGAGGTAGTCGCTAATCCCCTAAGTAGGTCACGTTACCATAGCAATGGGTCACGTGACCAAACGGAGGCCTCTGATTGGCTGCATCCCCAGTGAGTAATATCCTTAGATTAGCTATAGTCCCGTTCCGATACATACTATACTACTTATACATGTGAATGAATTATTTCGATAAATGAAAATAATTCAATAACACCCAGTTCAGAATATCCTATAAGGTGCAGCTCCTGTCATCCTCGTATACAAGCCAGGTCTTATATGTGAGGAATTACAGTAACGACATGTGGACATGGGGAAGAGACTATTATTAATCTAAAAGGACGAGGAACAGAGGTGGTGAAACTGTTGCTACCAACACATTTACACAGAATATCAAAACTCCAACTCATGGCTTTCTTTTTCACCAATATTTATTCTCAGTACTAAAACAGCTTTTTCCCATTTTCCTAGATGATATATGTATGAAACGTATTCAAATAATTAAGACCTTTCAATCTCTAGGCAATTGTCTAACAGCGTTACAACCACAACCCACCTCCTTGTTCCTCTGGTACTTGAGGCTATTTAGCAATGGTAAGTGAACAGTGAAAGCGACAGCACATTAAGTCTCAATGTACCGAAATACAGTCAATATTGCGTTTCTCCCAATTACCTCTAAACATTATTGTCCGATTTACATGGAATCTTTATACATCATGTGTTGTTTTCTTTCTCCTAATGAGAGCAATATCGTTCCGAGTGTGTGTATTGTTCTGTAATATAATATGGTTCATTATATCTATGCTATACGCTCTTTTATGTAAAGCATGTTTAAAATCAAGATTTCCAGGTGTTTATGGTGAGAAAAAATAATACCTTATTTAACCAATCATCCTTGGGCAACCACTGCATTGATGTGATATTTCATTTCGACTGCAAGCATCTGTTCAATTAATACTGGTGCTTATAACAGCAAACAAAAAGAGGAGAATACAGCTAACAATTCAATTTCGCGTTTGTAATCCATGTTGGATAGTATTTAAAATACAGACTTTAATATTACCGTTTATTTTCTTCTGTCTATATTACACTCTTGTAACTCAAGATATCAGTCCAACCGACCAAGGGTAGATCCTTCACCTGTACGGCTGCTAGATTAATTCTCCTGTCCCTTTTATCACATATTTCGATAGATTTCTTTGCCCACCACAGAGAATGTGAACTATGAAGATAATCTATGGTTTACCGTATCAAATACCTTTAAACAGTCTAATAATTTCACTAGGTTACCAGAGATAGATACCAGGCGGAGTGACCAAAGCCTATCAGAGTTATACCACGGGTAACAATGCCCTTCCAGGCCCTAGATCATACCATTACAGGGTATTTTACACAAAAATGTTAACACTAAGAGGCCATGTGGTGCTAATAGTATGGACATGTACCGCTTGTCGATATATTCCCGGATGTCCAACTCAAAGGTGGAGAACACAGACCTTACACTTGGCAGATAACAAGAAGGTGTTGTACCTTAGAACAACCTTCTAAGACAAGGCAACATCTTGAAATCTCAAGGTTATAAATGCTGTCCGAGGAAGTGGTTTTAATCACAAATAATATTAAATCAGAGATGCCACTACCTGGACACAGAACATTCAGAAGTTATCCAATTTTTCTCAATTCACAGTAGGAAAGGTATGATTAACACTACAGTCAAAAATGGGAATTCCAGAAAAGTTAGGAGAAGTAAGTTGGCACCCCTGATAGTACATGTTGCTTCAAAAGGGCAAAATATGAATAAAATTGAGACACATATATTTAGCATAATGAAAGCATCCTAGATTTACCGGGGTAATAGGAATTCATGTATATTCAAAATTAGCTTAGATTTCAAATGAAATAAGCACTCTTGGTAGAAAATGGTGATACCGTATGTGAATGCTGGTAGATATCAATCCTGCGGCGTCATCATTTATGAATACACCGCTGTTCAAAATGCATGTTATGGACAAAGAGATATAGTCAACACAGTACTGGACACTACCTAATAAATCTTCTAATCCACATTGGCTAAAAAGCACTTTATAACAGATTAAAACCATGCATCATGTTAACTCTGGGATTGATACACTCCCAACGGCTGAGCATGATGCAGTAATGCAGCGCCTGCAATTATCGTAAATTCTCTCATATAAGCCGCGGCTTATACCAGAACCCCCCCCAAGAAAACAATAATAGTCTTATAGTAACAGTCAGAGATGCCACTCACTGGCCGACAAAAACCAGGAAAACTGGACCTTGGACACATTTTCCCAGGAATTTAACATAATTCAATACAGAAATCTTGGGATCAAAACCAGGAATTCCTGATAAACCAGGAAAAGTGGCATCTCTGAACAGCCCAAAGTCAGGGTGCGGCTTATACGAGGGCATTGTACACTATATAAGAGTACTAAACCTACAATTGTCAAGCCTTGGCTATGGCCTATAGCTAATGCCAAAGTAGGGGGTGCGGCTTATATGAGGGATGAGGCTAATACGAGAGAATTTACGGTAACTCACCAGGGCTGAGCTGACACATCATGCAGACAATGGTATATCAACTTTGAGGCATTGTGCGGTCCTTACAGGGTTAAATGCCAACAAACACAGATTCCTGTTCTGGTTACAGATACTGACCCAACACTTACAATGGTATATACTGACAAAACAAACAACATAATATTCATTTCTGTCAGAAACCTTGGTACTGAGAGCAGAAAATACCAAGTATATTACATACATCAGGACCAATCTCCTGTATACTAACTCTTCAATAGAACATACATAATGTATCTATAACAGATTCCCTATACTATCGACTTTCACTGCTTATTCTAGCAGATGAGGACCATGAATATGAGGTAATGTATTTATGCATTGTATAAATGATTTTCCCGTAATGAATCTTCTGGTACAGGGATGCCCAGCGCTATAGTACTGTTTTTCTTTTTCAATGCTTCAAGTTCCGGTCCTCGCGGAATACACTCAAGGAAATGTGTGATCAGATAATTAAATTTCATATGAGGAATTTTGAATATTGATTTTAATTTTTATGTGTCAAACTTTAAACCTTAGCACCCCTGACAATCTTAACTCACATATTCTCTCAAATCTCCTTTAGTTTGGGATAATCAATCAATCAATTAAATCTACATATGTAAAAAGGACAAATGAGTGTCATCTAAATACTTATAGGTCAATGTCACTAAAGGTATAAACTTTACTGACGAAAAACATTATCATATATCTCCTTGCTTCCATCAAAGACATTGCGTAGTTGTGTATGGCTGCTAGATACGAAAGGGACAATTTAAGTCACATATAATTGCAATATGAATTATTATTAACACAGATATATGGGCAGTAAGCACAATGTTCTTGAATATTGTTTACCCAGCAAACAATCCACAATTTTATTTTGGTAACTCCAACAGCAAAACTCAAGTGTGGAAAAGACTTTTCCAAGAAAAATACCAACTGCCACCGGCAATGAATGTATACCTGGCACCTCTGTGTACTTTATTTCCAAAGACAGCTGACTTCACTGTCCCTAAAGCTAACATATCTTGGGGTATTCAAATCACTTCTCCATCTTAGAAGAAATGTCTACCTAACTCACTATAAAAGTGTGGTCGGTTGGTTGTAAGTTTCGAGAAGATTTACCATACAAAGGACCGTTGTCTTAGTGAAGGAATACTGGGCACTTTAAAGACCCCTTTTGGGAAAATTTACTCGTATGTGAAATAAGTTAATTATTGTAAACAATAATCACCTACTGCTTTCAAGTATACTTTGTAAAAACATAAAAAAATGTCTTGTATAATTTGTGTAGTTTGAATAAAGGGTGACCAGTTTTTCATTGTGAGTAAACCAATAATACTGCAGGATGACACAGCCTACAAAATCCTGCTCAATACTCTTAAAAATCATAAATATATCAAAGGATATAATTCTAAATATATCTATCATAATACCAATAAATAAACTCCCAGATTTCAAAATCAGGTTACTTGAATCATAAATCGATACGCCTCAACATAATGCTTGCAAGGCGAATGCTTAGTAAATACACTAAATATAACAAAATTGTATATTACAGGATATATCAAAAATGTTGGTTTATCACAGTATGGAACACTGGTGGTGAGAAAGCTTGCCACGACGTCTCTTCTTTCGTGTATCCTTTAGGTCAATAGGCTGGGCGCGGATAACTCGGACTACCTCGTGGAACGCTGCGTCAACATTCAGAGGGGGATCCTTGGCACTTGTTTCTATGTAGGGGATCTGTTGTTATAAAAAGATTGATAAGCAAGTGCTGAAGGATACTACTGAAACTATAATGACATTTGGCTGATTCTAAATACTCATAGCGGACAGCCAAGGGATCTGACCACTTTTGTTTTGGATAAATTTGGAATTGTAATAGACCATTATCAAGTAGTAATTCGAGGCATCTATACCATACACTAAATTCCCATTGATGATTTCTTATCTTAATAGTCAGTATACCATATTTGACGTCTTGAACACATATACCGTCTCAATAAGAGCACATCCCCTCCTTTTGGTCACATTTGAGACTAGAATTTGGAAATGCCCAAAAATATTCCATTTTTAAGCCAAATTAAACTCTTCACTTCCGAAGAAATATTTTGAATATATTTTCAGTACACAGTGCACCAATTACTTCGTATGTGAATGGCAATTAAACATTACAAAACTGGACTGAGAATAGCGACCTTAAAGCACCCTGCACTAGGGGCCCTTTTCGCAGATCGTGTCACAACTGTTAATGAGTAAAGATATGTGTATGTCTGCACACATGGGCACCAGGCACAGATAAAAGGGGACAGAAAAGAGGAAATAAAGAACATGGTACAATAACATAAGTACGCCCATCTATTGTAGAAGATAAAATTTAATAACCTTGAGTGTATTCGCTAACTCTCGTCCTTGTTCCTCTGTAATTTTTCTCAAATGTACCAAGTCGACTTTGTTGGCCACCAGGATCATTGGGTATGTGTCTCTGTAGATAGAACGGAGTTATATTAAAGACCACGATTAATTAGAAACACTATTTATTTATTCTTTTTACAGCCTTAAGCAGAAACACTATTTTGCGATAGGCAGTGAGACTAGTAATGGCGGTGGAAGAGGGTGCGACCTTAACCCTCTATCAGAACTTCTTCTGGATATTTAGTTATCTTTAATAGGCCTACATTATCATTGTTACTACCGCCGGTATTATGAACATTTGTAAAACATGTACTGACCTGTCCTTGACCCTAAGGATCTGTGTGTGGAAGTTGTGGATGTTCTCGAAGCTTTGTGTGTCGGTGACGGAGAAGACGAGCATGAAACCGTCCCCCTTGCGCATGTACTGTTCCCGCATGGCGCTGAATTCCTCCTGTCCAGCTGTGTCAAGCACTGTCCATAACAAATAACAAAAAGGTTAAAACATGGTGACAGTGGGAGGTGAAAACATGGGGCCAGGGTCATTTTATGTCATTATCAATACAATAAATATAAATTCTTATGTTTAATATAACTTAGCCTTGTAGAAGCCTGACGGTCCTGGGGGGGGCACTCTCAAATTTATGGAAACCATGTGCGTACATCACCTTGGAGGTGGTACCCCTTTTAGTGGGGCAAATTTTCAGAAAAACACCCCCTTTTGGACGGGTTCCCCCCAATTTTTTCCAGAAATCATACCCCTTTTGGTGGGACACCCCTTGGTTTACAAAAACTGTACCCCTTTTGATGTGTTGCCTCTTAAAAAATTGGGGAAAAATGACCAAAATGTGCCACTTTTTCATTGAAAGGTTTGAAGAATGGGTCCACTTTTTAGACCTAAATCCCTACCCCTTTTAGCCCAAAATGTACCCCTTTTAAGGGATCCGGCCGTACCCGCCCACAAACCCCAAAAGGGACCCCTTTCCCTCTATTTTTTGTACGCACATGGTTACTATAGTTCATATAGGGAGTGCCCCCCCCGGGCTGACGGTTAAACATTCTATGCTTCTACGGTATCTATGCCTCCTTATTTGTAAACTGCACCTTGCCAACTCTGTCTCTGTTATTTTCTTCTTCATATATTTGATTATCATTTGATTGCTCAGGGCGTCCTAGAAGAGTGTATACATATAGGCCCCTTTAGGCTTACTTCATCACACCTTGAGTTAAATATATTGAACAGATGGATTTCTTCACCCCCCCCCCCCGTCCATCCCAAGTACCTCCCTGAGATGCATTCAGGAAGGTGGCTGTCCTACTTCTTACTAATGCGGTGTGTAAATACCAAAGGACCAGCAACACGATAATCCACATACATATATTTTGCATTCAAATTCTGACCATTCGAGGGACCATGTAGATACATGTACATCACTAAACCATCTTGATGGAGGAACTCATGTTAGAGTTGCATTTAAGAATGTCCATTTACTACAGTCTAAGCTATCATGTACGAGCTTTCATCTTACTTCTAAACAGTCTAGTATCTTGCCAGTTGAAGCCATGGCATGCTCGCTTTGCTGAGACAAACGCAGCTAGAGCACAGCTGTAAGATGAATGGCACAATTCCCATTGTTGCTGCTACCCTGTGTAGGGAATGAGGTCAGCGGTAAGCCACATTAGCTAGAACTAGTACAAGTAGAACAAGGCACGTTGGCCATGTGTGTCATGGGTCTTAGGCATTCAGCCAGAGGTTTGGCTTGGTGGGTAAATATTATATTACGTTGTACATGGCTTAGTTGTCTTAGTTTCTGTTGTATGAACAATGAGTTCAGTGTTGTCTTGGACACCAAAGGAGGCAGAAAACCAGATCAGTTACAGCCTCGTGTATACATACACCTAACACTAACATGGCCCAGGATGACCTCTTGGGTTAAACGTCAAAAGGACCTGAAACATCAAATCTTCCATCCATTTACATATACCACGTACCATGTTGTGTAATTAAGAATAAAGAAAATATTTTAGATTTATGCATATCTGGTGGCATGGATTGACCAAAAGTGTAAAACTACAAATGAGACAATTGAGCTAATTAATAAAAATTGTATTAAATACTTCCCAAGCAAAGGATATAATGAGAAACGTCCCGATAGCCGTGCTTAAGGTATCCTGACTATTTCTTACATCCTGTTTAATCGTTTGACACAAGCGATCCTAATCTATTTAATTACCCTCACAGGCAGATCAACTCTGTATCGTAATGATGTCGTTCTTCTGCTCTGTCTATGATATAAAAGGATATGATAAAGATGTTAAGACTTGGTGCTTGAACAACCCCTTCCCTCCTAGACTCCTTACCCATTTTGATTCACACGTTGACGTATTGAGGGCCACAATTGTTTTTCCCTAAACTATGTTTATCCTTTTGATTTCATTTGTTCCATTCTCATCACATTTTGGAGGATTTTCATGTCATTTTCCCCCTTCTCATTCAATTACAAACTCCTCTAAAAAATCGGTGTTAATCTCCCCTCCTCACTTCTCCATCACCACACACAAAACTAACAGTTCACAAGGAGAGATGTAATTAACATAGCATTGCCGGTCACCGGGTCAGTGTTCCTGGAAGTAAGTGTTCTAATTCTAGGCTAGGCATCATATTAAATGAGAGCATGTTGATTGTGGCCGTGCGTCATAGCGGCCTAAATTGACCTCAGACTATTGGCAGGTCTCCACGGCCAGCACACAGCTTGGCAAACACTGGCTGCCTATACTCTGGCACCGATCTCTACTTGTGATGGAAGGTAAACAGCCCACAGAAGGTCAACGAGAGGAAGTGTTCAGTGAGCTGTTACCCGGCCTGGTACAGAAACCTAGAGAAGCTCACGGTGAGCTAACAGTCTACAGCAGCTAATGGTACAGAAACCCAGAGTAGCTTCTAGTGAGCTAGAAATCTAGAGCAGGTAATGGTATAGAAACCCAGAGCAGCTCGTGGTGAGCTAGAAATCTAGAGCATCTAATAGTACAGAAACCCAGAGCAGCTCATGGTGAGCTAGAAGTCTAGTGCAGCTAATGGTACAGAAACCCAGAGCAGCTCATGGTGAACTATAAACCCTTAGCAGCTCATGATGAGCTGGTACAGAAATCCAGAGCAGCTTGTGATGAGCTGGTACAGAAACCCTGAGCAGCTGATGTTGAGCTGGTAGAGAAACCCAGAGCAGCTGATGGTGAGCTGGTACAGAAACCCAGAGCAGCTGATGGTGAGCTGGTACAGAAAACAAGAGCTGCTCATGGTGAGCTGGTAGAGAAACCCAGAGCAGCTGATGGTGAGCTGGTAGAGAAACCCAGAGCAGCTGATGTTGAGCTGGTACAGAAACCCAGAGCAGCTGATGTTGAGCTGGTAGAGAAACCCAGAGCAGCTGATGGTGAGCTGGTAAAGAAACCCAGAGCAGCTGATGGTGAACTGGTACAGAAAACAAGAGCTGCTCATGGTGAGCTGGTAGAGAAACCCAGAGCAGCTGATGTTGAGCTGGTACAGAAACCCAGAGCAGCTGATGGTGAGCTGGTACAGAAAACAAGAGCAGCTGATGGTGAGCTGGTACAGAAAACAAGAGCTGCTCATGGTGAGCTGGTACAGAAACCCAGAGCAGCTGATGTTGAGCTGGTATAGAAACCCAGAGCAGCTGATGGTGAGCTGGTAGAGAAACCCAGAGCAGCTGATGGTGAGCTGGTAGAGAAACCCAGAGCAGCTGATGGTGAGCTGGTACAGAAAACAAGAGCTGCTCATGGTGAGCTGGTAGAGAAACCCAGAGCAGCTGATGGTGAGCTGGTAGAGAAACCCAGAGCAGCTCATGATGAGCTGGTACAGAAACCCAGAGCAGCTGATGGTGAGCTGGTACAGAAACCCAGAGCAGCTGATGGTGAGCTGGTACAGAAACCCAGAGCCGCTCATGAAACCATTTATGTATTGTAATGGGTACGGAAATTCTATTTTATTTTGAGCATATCGATTAGGAACTAGACGAAGTAAGCCCCATAAACTTAAGATGTGAAATGACCAATAGTCATTCCTTCAAGTTGTTATAAACCTTTCTCAACGGACCTGGATAAAATGAGAATCTTCAACTTTTAAGGTCTAAAATAATTGGTAAATTTACAGCTATTGAAGAGACCACCCCCACCACCCCATCCCTTCAAAAAGGGCTAACAACAACAACAACAACAACAACAACAACAACAACAACAACACCAGCTTAAACCAGTTTTGTAGTCTTTCTTTTCTCTCTACATAGGTTATATCACCTCGAATCTGCACCAACATGGCCCAAACCCATTTTGTGAAAAATGCTGTCTTATCAAATTCAGTAGAATGAGAGATTACATGGTAAAATATAGGTCTAAGAATATGACCCTTAAATAAAGGTCAAATTCGAAAAAATTCTAAACTAGCACAACAAATGTTTCTCAAAGAACAGTATTCAAGACTTAAATTATTTTTTTTTCACTTACGACCTTTGTATAGTGAGGCAGGGTTGCCAACTCTCACGCATTGGCACACACTACAGTAGAGGGTGACGCTGTAAACAGTACGGCCAATTGCGTGAGAGTTGGCAACCCTGGTGAGGTGACGATTATAAACCAGGAAACATTCTCACATAGAAAGCAGATTGAATAGATATGACGCAGAAGAGGTGGAGGCCTTATTTATATTGCCTCCCAGGCAAGGTGCATGTAACCTGCCGGGTATGAGTCATATCCATACTTATATACTACCTGAGACCCTGGGGGCCGAGGTAGTTTCCCAGGTGGAGGCTTCTCTAGTTCTGTTCGTGGAACAATCGGAGAAGATAGTGCATTACTAAATATATTAGGTACCGGTAACTCATTCTCATGACACTTCAATGGATGATTAGTTCTTGTACATTTAGCAAAGTCGGGTGTATGCTTGCTTTTATTGTTTCCTAGAAATGGTTGAGTTATTCAGGGGATTCCTTCTAAATTGGATTCAATCTGAAGTATAATGACATTGACCCTGTGTGTATTTGGAGAGTGGAGAGGTTCTTCTTAGTGCATTGATTACAGCATAATGTTAGCTACAATTCACCTATGTAAAGTAAAGCAGGTAGACCTGATAGACAGGTGCAAACCTGGCACCTGGATTCCTGGGCTCACCCCTGGGCCTGGCTACGTGCCAGCTATACACATATAAGTGTACAATGTTTTGTGACCAAAAGGACTGGCACCTTTTTAGCCTGCGGATCTTGATTTATATCAAAATGCACCTCCAGTTCTTGTCTGAAAACACAGAGTCTGAAAAACACACAAGTTGTCCTTTCTTTAAATGTTATTTACACTTTCAGTGTGTGTATCCTTGTTTACACAACATACCGGTAATTACATTATGATATGGGTTTATGGGTATGTGTTAGGTGGACATTTGTCTGGTAAGTCACCTTTAAGATTCCACTTTGTCCACGGGCTGCGTCCCCACAATCGATTATTAAGATCTGCCTCCTCACGATTTAGCCCAATAGTTACTGTGAGATCTATTTATACGTCGTCATCAATACTACCATACTCAGCCTGGGAATTTACCTAACTGAGGGGCACAGGACAGGTGTGCTACATTCAGGTTTAGCACCTAGATGACAAAGGTGTGCAGGTCTAGGGACTGGGCTGGCCGAAGTGGGCAGGGGGATGGGCTGAGTGTAACAAGGTACATATAGAGGTACATACGTGTACATGAGAGCCATTTCCATGTTCTAGCAAGGCATACAATAATATCGTCAATAGCCACCCTGGTACTTATAGATGTGAAGGGGTGATTATACGGTAATATCGTCAATAGCGGGTGATTATACAGTAATATCGTCAATAGCCGCCCTGGTACTTATAGATGTGAAGGGGTGATTATACAGTAATATTGTCAATAGCCGCCCTGGTACTTATAGATGTGAAGGGGTGATTATACAGTAATATTGTCAATAGCCGCCCTGGTACTTATAGATGTGAAGGGGTGATTATACAGTAATATCATCAATAGCTGCCCTGGTACTTATGGATGTGAAGGGGTGATTGTACAGTAATATCGTCAATAGCCGCCCTGGTACTTATAGATGTGAACGGGTGATTATACAGTAATATCGTCAATAGCGGGTGATTATACAGTAATATCGTCAATAGCCACCCTGGTACTTATAGATGTGAACGGGTGATTATACAGTAATATCGTCAATAGCCGCCCTGGTACTTATAGATGTGAACGGGTGATTATCCATCAAGACAGGCACTTATTGGCCCACATATTTATTATCTGGGTTAGGTGCTCAACATCACACAATCAACATATAGCTTTTAGGCATCAGGCCACCCTTAAAAATATTTTCGTTTCCTGTCCAGAGGCCTGGTGGTATCTTTTTGTGAGAATGGGAAAATTTTTTCCTGAGTTATGAAAAACAATTTATTTTTTTCGTCCATCAGCACAAAAATCTAGGTTTCCAATCACTAAATCTTAGAACTTGATGGCAAATTCATGCCGTCCCCGCTTACAATGCTCATGACAAATAAAAATATTTTCCTAAAAAAAAATTTTCCCTCCCTCCCTCATGGGTCTAAAAAATCCCACCCTCTGGACAGGAAACGGACATATTTTTAAGGGTGGCTTCATGCTGTCTTTGATATAAGAGGTTGAAGCCTGCAAAAGTACTTTGAGTATCAAATGTGTTCTCAGAAGGGACAGAAGGAAACGGAGGGAGAGGTTTTGGTTTGGTTGATTTTACGTTCACTAATACCCTGGGTAGTACTTAAAAGTTAGCAGACATTTCTGTGGTTTGCGGACATTCAGTCCTTTCTTTTCTGTTGGGACAGGTATTTAAAAGCTGCTTGACCAGACAGCTAGACAGGTATTTAAATGCTGCTTGCCTGACACAGCAGTTACTGAATCTATCAATAACTGAATCCATGAGACGAATGACCACATCTACAGGGCTTTTGACAGGATTTGCACACTTCTTAGAAAAAACAATGCGCCATTCTGTAAATGAATGGCCATTCTAGTCATTTAAATGCGACATTTAACCATTAAATGCATGTATATGCACTGCGCAGCCCTGTCAAAAGCCCTGCATCTATGAGGAGGGGTGAGGGGGAAAACCGCTACTGGGGCTTCATTCCCCTACTCTTTTCGCAGGGCCAGACAAACCACGGCCTTTGTTCACTCAGATGTGGTTCACTGAGGGGGAATCCCATGGCAAGAGGAAAGCATGTACGCCCGGGCCTGCGCATATGGACACCAGCTGCCCACATGGTCACCCCATGCCACAAGAAACCCCAAGTTTGTCGCCTTTTATGAATCTGGTTTGCCAACAGGTAGCGTGGAAGGAGAATTCCTCCTTCTTGGACTCTCAATGAAGTTATTCTGCTCCATGCCCTCACATGAAGGTCCCCACTCCACAGGGGGAGGAGGGAGAGGGGAGAGGCCATTGCTGATGGTTCAACTCAATCAGCAAGATTACACTAAAATGGCATTTGCATTTGAGAACTTGTGCTTTAGGGCTAATCAGGGATTTGGGATGTCCGGCATTACCTCATCCATCTTAATTTTTATTTTTTAGAAATTAATCATTGACTATGGATTCTGATCATCAAATATATGGAGTGAGTGAGTAATAGATCTTTAACTCTGCACAGCCTTATGCTCCATAGAAGTAGAAAGGGCATGTGGTAAGGATATCTATGGTTAATGTAATTCCCTCTAATCTGTATTATGACCACAAGATGGAAGAAGCCTCTGAGATGTCTGACTTTTGGGAAAGTTTGAACATCTGAAAATAGATGGACCTCTGAAGGTCTGACATCTCTGCGGACATTCACAAAATTCAAGACTGAGTTCAGACTTGAACTACATTGTATTTACTTAACATAAACAATCAAAATCACAGGACTGCATTAGTGCAATACAGACTTAATTCCCGTAATCTTGGTATTGAGATAGGGAGGCATTGTAGGCCCCCTAAACCTGTAGGTGACAGAGTACATGTATGTCTAAACTGCTCTACTGGTGCTATCGATGATCATGTGAACTACATAAGGCAGTGTGAACAAATCTTGAAAATCAAGATGACAAAATATGTACAATGAAATTACAAAGATAAGTCAAATATGGATAAATTTGTTAGTTATGAGAGAAAATGACCCCAGTACATGTTTTTATTGTATAATAAATGCAATTGCAAAGTTTGTGTACCAGTGCTGCCTTTAAGCAGAGGTAGCAGCAGCTTTAAAGTACTAATTGTAAAATCCAACTGTTGTTTTAGGCACTTTGTATATTGTAAGGTTTTATCTATTATTATTTCATCACATACATTGAATGTAGTGTATATCATGAATATATGAGCTATGGGTATGGTATGGTTGACCCACCTTGATTATGTATGCCATGTTTGTATCTGTGTTTATTTGTAGGGATTTTTCTACCTGATACTCTGTAGGCTATTTGTGATTGTTTGTGTGAATGTGTGAGTGATCTGTGTTCCATAGATTTTAATAGTTTTGTAGTACTGTATTCTGTGCATGTAGTTTGTAGAACTTAGAGCATACACATTATATAGATTATGTATTATAGTGGACTTTACTGTATCAGTGTATGACACATAGGTAGGTATGTGACTAAAAATTTTAAACACATGAGAGCTCTTGATTTTTGGCACAGTCTTTTCCGCACATATGTGAGAAGCAACATGCTTTTTGAATTGTAATTTTAAGGTCATTTTTGGGTGAGTTATTGAGGTTTTTGTGAGACAAGGTTGGCCAAATTTTCTTCATGAAATTAAACTCTACAAAGAGGAATTGTCTGTGACCTTTAGCTACATTATTGCCATAATTTGAAAAGAGATATATCATAGCAAATTATATATTTCCTGAAAGCCAATGACTTTATGGATACAATGCAGTTTAAATGAAGATGATACGACCACTAGGGTCAGAGATATGAATTTATGAATATAAAAAGTTGAGAAAAAAACATGAAAATTAGCTGAAATTTAAGTTGGCTGATCCTAGAAACCTATGTGCTCGTCGATAGGATTCCTTCATATTTGGTAGGGATGAGGTTAAGACTATGTACTTGCTGTTCTATATGTTTTTGTTCGACTTCCTAAGTTCTGTCATATAATGAATGAGAGATTACTAAAACATTGACCTAATTAAGGTGGTAATTAATTAACTACCGTAATCTCCCGCGTAGAAGACGCGCTGCGCGTATAGGACGCATCCCAAACTCAGCAAAAAGCATTTTCGCGTATAAGACGCACCTCTTAGGTACCAATTTTGTAAATTCAGTACATTTCTATAGTAAAATTACCCCTCGTATAAGACGCACCCCAAACTTGAGAGAAAGCTATAACACTCCCCAGCAGAGCGCAGATGCCTTTGTGGTAGTCTAAAATTCGGTACCAATGGTACCAAATGATTTTTAACAAACTTCCAATTTATGTCTGCTTTTCAAAATTTAGCCATACAATTATGATACATTTTCCTTGCCACATGAGCTTAGATGGAAAGATTGGAGCTTTGATTGAATTATAATCCTCTATTTTGTATCTGCTGGCTGCAGCAAAGGGCTTGGCCGGGCACTGTGCCAAAGTCCAGCTCACAGCCTCAAATTTCTAGATTTTATCAAAATATGGATAATCAATGCAATGAAAGTGACAATTAAGTACTGCAAGAACAAAATTAAGTGTTACTTTAAGTCTGTGAAAAATTTATAGATGGACAGTGAGGGAAAAGGGTATTTTATCATGAGTTTTCTGCTGTCTATGGGGCCAGCCAACTTTGCTGTCAGCCGTTAGCGGTAGCGAGAGGCTGTCATCGTCTGGCCTAATAGCAGCCCTTTCATTCACGTACCTAACATAGGTCAGCAATGACCTCACTTTGTTGTCAATAAGCGCTATTTAGCCTATTATTATATAAATTGACCACTTACCATCTAGAATACACCAGGTGCCGTCGATTTCTTCATGCTGGATGTATGAATCCTCTATTGTTGGGTCATAATCTTGCACAAACATCTTCTGGAAGAACTGGATTGTGAGGGCACTCTTGCCCACACCTCCATCACCCACTACAACCAGCTTGTAAGTGGTGACATTATCATTTGGCGGCTTGGACATGTTTCCTTGTCTAGTATTCCATTAACTCAAAAACGTTTTTTTTTTTATTTGCAATGTCTAACTCTTTACCAGCAGGTGTTTAACTTTAAGTCAGGATGTTGTTGTCACAGCAAATGGCAGGATCAGAAATTGACAGGACCGACCTTCACCTTGCTCCTACCCCAACCAGTGCTTGCCTCAAGCTCTTATTTTACGCCGAAATTCTGGCTTTGTCACAAGGCAATTCTCTGTTGTCGATGTTGATTTGTTATCTTTGGTGACAACAGATCAGTGTGCAATGTACTGACGGTGCAGAGAAAGATGCCAGTCAGCTTATTCCGATGAAAATTGTCGTGCCCAGCTGAGGTCTAGTATCAAATCCGCGACTTGGGAGACTGGCCAGGGAAGCTAACATGGCGGATACTTATATAGGTTATTTATAGTAACGGGCGTTCATTGGGCAGCACGAAGGGGTTCCCCCATTCGGCTGGCGGAATCCTCGGCACGTGGTTGTGTTCGTAAACGCCCACTGCGGTGTGTTCTTATTGTAGTTTTTACGACAATCGGATGTCACTGCTGCCCCCTACAGGAAGTCTACTACAACACCACATCCGCTGTTCTTAAACCATTCATCGTCCATTCAACGTCTACACGTCTACCTGTAAACACCTTGTCACCCGAGCACCACGCACGAGAAATATTACTCATATATTCTCAACTGCAATAAGTTTTAAAGTTTTTACATATTTTTATAGGTCTGAAATACGGCCGCCCTCTCAGTTCGCTCACAGAACGGATGATTTAAGACAGGTAGAATAGACTTCCTTTCGTGTAGGCTGGTTGGTAATGGCCGCTGCACGCGTGCCGGTGCACTCTCACGGTACACGAGCAAAAATCAGGCACATGAACATGGCGGACCAACAGGCGCCACATAGCCTTCAGGAATATATTCGGAAACTGGAACAAGAAACTGTACAGCTGGAGTTGGACTACTCATCGTTCAGCGACGGCGGAGTTACACCAGCCCAGCGACAGAGGAGGCCTACAACCTCAGCACAAAACACGCCGTCACCACGTGCTTCCCCACGCCGACGCCATTCTTCGACCGCATCTACACAAAGTGGGAGGAGCCACGATAGACAATGCCACGCCTCAGCTAGAATGACAGCTACGAAGCAGAAGCCACCCTCACGTCTAGACAGACTCGAGGAAGATATTGAAGGTATGAGGTCACGAATGTCCGCCATCACAGTAAACCTTGACTTTCTCGTCGGCGACGCAAAGAGGAAGGCACAGCACGAGGAAAGGGAACGTAATGCACGAGACGAGGCATGGAAGGCCACCGTAGCAGCAAAGAGGGAACTGGAGGAACAGCGCCTCACACTGCAGGCGGAGCGCCAGCTACGCGCCGAGCAACAGCGAAAGGCTGATGAAGAGGACCGCCAGCGCGAGAAGGAGTGCCGGGAACAGGAGCAGCGCCTACAACAGGAACTGCAGGCCGCCCGGGAACGCGAGATGCAACATAAGGATGAGATACGACGTATGGAGCTCGACGCAAGAGAAAGGGACATAAGGGCACAGGAAGAGTCACGCCGTGTCGAGGAACTGCGCCGTGCCGAGCTCACCACGCACCCCGCCCCTCAGGGAGCGGACCCCCGACAACACGACGGTATACAGCCGCCCCCCGAGCCACGCGCGACCACAGCACGTGCCAGCGCATCACAACAACAACAGAGCGTACATATCCCCTCCCACTCACAACTTAGGCGGGACCCTGCCGCCCAGGATTACGTAGCCGTACAGTTAGAGAGGGAACGATATGAAGCTCAGCAATCAGATGGTAAGCTCAACTATATTACCAACATTCTCCCCATAAATACGAAACCAAAACCATACATGTATGTTAGAAGGGAGACGTGTTACACATTGAAGCAAAAGCTAGATGCCAAACCTGACATGTCGCCGCTGGAATATGTGGACGCTGTCCTGTCACTAGTCGATGACGATGACAGCACGTGGTCAGAGAAAGAGCGCTCCCATATTAGGAAGCACTTGAACAACGTCACCAGCGACGCTATGTGTAGAGACTGGGGCAACGTCCGACGCTGGTCTGATCATATCTTTGACCAGGTAGAAAGGGGAAAATTGTCATGGGACGATAAACAAGAGATCCACAATAAGAGAGTCGAAATATCGATGACAGGAGGTGGGGTCACGGGCAAGCCCCATAACAATGCTGGCCACGCCCACGCCTCGTCGAGCCTGTCACAACCAGGGGCTAACGGGACATCACGTGGCCCGGACACACCGTGTCAGGAGTATAACTCGTACAAGGGATGTAAACAAAGGGGCCACCACGGCGAGAGAGCCGAACGCCGCCTACATTTCTGCTCATTCTGCATGGGCCGAGGAAAGCATTCACAACACTCGCTCATGGACTGTAATAACAAATACAGAGACCAACATACGCAGGGTCAGGCATATAACCAGGGCAGTACAAATTTCTACAATAATAACGCCCCGCAGCAAGACCGCCATCAGTACTTTAATCCGTACGCTCATAATGGCCCGTACCAGCATGGCCCCCCACTTCAGGGCAATCAGGGATACGGCCCCAGGCATGGCCCCACACACCCATCACAACAACATCAGTTTCAGCAGGCAAAAAACGCCCAGTAGGGGAGGGGGACTCACATCAGACCCTCAGCCCCTCCACCCCCGATACTGATGTAACGACTACGCAGCACGAAGCGAAGGAAAACATTGCTACGGGGTTTCCCCGACATAGTGACGTCATTCAGGACTCCGCTAAGCCCCGCCCATCGGCAATGGCAGCCGTTACAGGAGGCCGCCATGCCGCCCGCAGTGACGTCACCAATACTTGTGCTCTCACTCCCAGCATGCAGCGCGCCGACAACAACAAAGATGGCGCATCCCACATAACGAACATTGAAATACAGCAATGTGATGACGATTTATCTCTTATATCGGGCACAGACAACGAGCTACAAAGCCCGATTGTCAGTAAAAGGCACGAGTGCACACCACCCGAACCAGTGATAGATCATGGACCGATACAGGCACCATATATGGACGATACACCGGTTGGAAATGTGACTGACGCGGTAAGTTCATTCATCGGTTGCCCCGACTTTGAAAGAATAAAGTATATGTGTCACTATGATGTGGTCGACCCAGCAGTAGACATATCACCCCATGCATTTCGTCAGTACAGGACAGATAACTGGCCCAGGTTTATGTTTACGGACTCACACCCTGAGATAGCTAGACTCTATGACGTTGTCAGGGCAACAGGTCTCCCCAATGCAATGGGTGCCAGAATACCTGTCCCTTCGGCCCTTAACATCCCCCAATGGGAAAAAATTCTGGGGAATGACCCCAAATACAGGGAGCTCCTAGATTTTATTACTTTCGGATTCCCCTTGGGATATATGGGCCCAGTGTCGGACACAGTCGGTGTGGATAATCACCCTAGCGCCAAGAACTATGGGCAACATGTAAAGGAATTTGTACACAAGGAGTTGGACCTCGGTGGCCTTGTTGGCCCATACCCAACCCCACCATTTTCCCCATGGGCCCACGTATCCCCGATAATGTCTAGGCAAAAGAAAGATACGGAGGCACGACGCATTATTACTGACTTAACATTCCCTAGGGAATATTCTATTAACTCGTTCATCATAAAAAACACGGTTAACGGAAATCCCAGGCACCACAGCCTCCCTACAGTGGGGGAGGTTCTTGAAGAAGTGGCCAGTATAGGCAACTCATGTCATATGTCCAGCATTGATATAAGCAGGGCCTATAAGAACTATGTCACCGACCCTGCAGATTGGCCCTTGCTTTGTATGAACTGGGAAGGGGAATATTATATTGACCTCAGTGTCCCCTTCGGTTCCAGGGCCTCCGCCAATCACATGCAACGCATAGCGGAGGCGCTGGTGGAGGTCCTGGGGCGCGAGGGAATATACGCCAGAATGTATCTGGATGATTTGATAATAATATCTAAAAATTCATCTTCTGCAGAAAAAGACTTCAACTACGCCAGACAGCTGATCAGGACCCTGGGTCTACCTGAAGCCCCAGATAAGGTACAGACGCCTAGTAATAAGGTCACATGGCTGGGCGTCATAATAGACGCCGCCACCATGACCGTCTCTATACCACCAGCAAAGCTGGACGAAGTTAAGGGGAAGATAGAATACTACTCTAACCGCAGGTCAGTTTCCCGAAAACAACTTCAATCATTGCTAGGGGTCTTGCTACACGTTGCCAAGTGTATCAAGCCCGCAAGACTGTTCGTATCACGTCTCTTGGACGGACTCAGGGAAATGTCGGGGGCATACATGAACTTGAATTCCGGCATGAGACAAGACCTGAGATGGTTTAAAGAATTCAGCCACGAATGGAACGGCATAGGACTCATTCCCAGAATGGACATTACCAAAACGATACACGTAGATGCCTCAGGCACCGGCATAGGGGCGTATGATGGGAAACTCGCATATGCTGCACAGGTGGCACCAAAACATGACCCTGTACAAAATATCACGTATTTGGAAACAGTAAATGTAGTGGTTGCCTTGCACTCCCTCCTGACCTTCAAGGACAGGGGAGCACATGTAAAGATCTACTGTGACAATGAAGCGGCGGTTACAGTCCTTACTACAGGGAAAGGAAAAGACAAACTTCTGTTAGATGCGGCAAGAGCGTGCTGGATGGCACAGGCCATTCTGGAAATTGATATCTCATATGAGCACCTCCCAGGAGCTCAGAATAAAGTAGCTGACGCATTAAGTAGGGCCCATTGTAGTGATGCTAGTTTTAACAGTGCACGTGCCATTATATATGACAGAAAACTTACGGTAATAAGTGCTGATACATATGTATTTGACGTTGCAACTCCATCCATGTGTTCCAGATCCGGGGTTCAACTTCTTGCAGCAAAAAGCTGCCAACAGACAGGAGAAGTCACGTGCAGAGGCTACCATCCGAGCCAGACGTTCTTCAGCGGCCCGGTGGTACCTGTTTACAAGACTATATGCACTCAATCCAATGCAACCCACGTATCAGGACGTATGCGCCTTTGTGGAATACCTGGCACTAGACACCAAGCACCCGGGTACTATCGCAAATCACTTATCAGCAGTAACTCAACACCTGCTGCTGGCAGGTGGGAACCCAGCAGCATTCCAGCACCACAGAGTGCGCAGGGCAAAGGATGCACTCCAGAGGGACAAAACCATTGTCACAAGAAAAAAACCGCCGATCCCCATAGCAGAACTAAAGAAGCTATTAGAGGCCCTTCCACAGACATTCCAAGGCAGAATCACAAGATCAGCAGTCCTGATTCTTTACCACGGGGCTATGAGAAAGTCAGAGATTCTTCCACCAAGCTCGAACAAATTTCTAAATACATGGCACCTCACAAGAGGAGATGTCCAGGTGAGGGGCAGCTTCGCCCTCCTTCTTATAAAAGGTGCGAAAAACCTCCAGAGATTCGACCAATCAAGACTAGTGAAGTACCTAAAAGGACAGAACCCGGCCACATGCCCAGTGGTCGCAATCCAGGAAGTGATAGCGACAGTGCCCACAAAGGACATGAACGAGCCGTTTTTTATGAACCCAGTGGACAGATCCCCTGTGCCAGTCACAATGGTGGAAAGAGTGTGGAGAAAAGCTTTGACGGATCTGGGTATCCCGGAGAGAAAATACTCCCTACACTCCTTAAGGTCCACCGCAGCAACAGAGGCCTACGATAATGGCTGCACGGAGCTTGACGTACAAACATTTGCAGAATGGCGATCTGACATATACAAACATTACATTAAAGTTAGATCACAACACACAGTCAGCAAAGCCATCGCAGACTCACTCAACAAATAAGACTTTTGGCTTTTGGCCATGTATCATGTGTTATCAAATTCGTATAACTCTTATCTTGTTTTAATATTATAAAATTTATTCAACAATAATAAATTTTATTTACCCAAAACGTTCTTAACTTATACTTCCACAAATGGGTATGCAGTAGTGGTGTTCTTATTGTAGTTTTTACGACAATCGGATGTCACTGCTGCCCCCTACAGGAAGTCTACTACAACACCACATCCGCTGTTCTTAAACCATTCATCGTCCATTCAACGTCTACACGTCTACCTGTAAACACCTTGTCCCACCCACCCACACCATCAAATGGTACATATCATATGTTAACTCGTACATTCAATCAGGGTTATAATAATATCTCATGTGATACATTGTGATTTTATTCTGTGATATATCATTCATATGACTGCATGTATTTTATACAATTTATAAACCCTTTATGTATGCCATGTATCATGTGTTATCAAATTCGTATAACTCTTATCTTGTTTTAATATTATAAAATTTATTCAACAATAATAAATTTTATTTACCCAAAACGTTCTTAACTTATACTTCCACAAATGGGTATGCAGTAGTGGTAAACCAAATGGGGTCACGCCCACTTTTTATCAATTAACCTACTTGTTCTACTGGCTTACCATGCCAGGGCCCCTTTAATACTGCTTAAAGTAAAATAGTACAAAAGAAGCTTACACGGTAACGGGGTCGAAAAAAGGGCAAGTGGACTTTTTCCTTTTTCAGGACAGGTGTAAATTATTTTGTAATATGCAAAATGTCGCTCCGTGAGAAATGTTTCCGCAGAAAATCATGTTACACTTTACATTAATCATACTTCTACAGCGTAGGGGCAGTATCATAAGGTTGTGTTTTTTTTTTTTCAATTTCTATAAGAGGAGAAGGATGTTATCATGGTTTCTTCCTTTTAATGGAAAAACATTTTGCTTCGAGATTAAAGGGGGGCTAGCACGGAAATTATCATTATTGGTACCTGCCCAAAGATTGTTCATATCTTCGCGGGACCCAGCGGAAATATTGCTAGGGTAGGAAGGGGTAAGAGGCCCTTTGGGGTAAAAGGCCCTTTAGCCCTAATAGCCAACCCAGGTAGCACAGAGACATTGGCATAACAGTAGTATCTAAGACGGTCTCCTATAAATCACACCTTTTGGATTCAAAGTTTGAATTAAAATTTTGAATTCAAAAGGTGTGATTTATAGGAGACCGTCTTGGATACTAGAGCTTAACGTTTTAATTTTGTTATACTAATAAAATATTATGAGAAAAGACAAAAATCTTAAATTTGATTTACTATGTTTAATTAAGATCTCGAATAGTAATCAACAATGTTATATTGCTATATTTAGCTTTGTCATTTAGAAAATGAGTTAGCAATTACATTCCTTGTGTACAATAACTTTGATTATACCATACTACCAAAAACAACTGTTCTACACCTCAGCACCTACGTCAACAGTTTGGATAACATGGGTTGGTTTACACAAGAACTAGGTACGCTTTAGGGAACTAAAATTTAATATGATTTATCATATACCATTAACAAATTTCAGTAGAAAACTTTGCCCATTGGAGTGATATCAAATATATAGTAAAAAAAGTGAAAACTTGGTAACCTATACCAACATGGATTTCTACTAGTTTTTTAAAAACAATGCAATTAAAGGGAAATGAAATCTGACATAAAACATCGCATACCATTAATATGGTATTAACTAGTTTAAATTAAGAACTTTAACAATTGTGGTGATATCAAATATATGCTATAGGAGTGAGAACTTTTGGTATTGCACTTTACTTTAACTTGAACTCTGTGTTTTACACCTGAACACGATTAACGTCTCATTTAGTATGAGTCTGCATCATCATTGTCACCGACACTGTTGCTGACATTGTTTCTGACTAATGTCTCATTTAGCATGAGGCTGCATCATCACTGTCGCTGACACTATTGCTGACACTGAGCGAATCAAAATGTAGTTTACGTCGCACTTTTCTGCGAGTGCTTTGCGCAGTAGGGGTCCCATAGCTTATGATATTTGAAAACTTCATACCTTGCAAAAATCTTACCCTTTTTCTTGGGTTAGGACTCATTTCTGATGCCGTGACACTTAACACAGGTTTCTTAAATAGAGCCTTACTTTGTGACTCGCTCAGATTGATGTCAAATTTTTGGAACACAAGTTTTTTTCCTTCATTTTTGCTAGATGATGTATCTTCATTTTCAGCCTCCAAGCTTATATTTACTTCTACACCTTCTGCGTAGGTGAGACTGTCACTTGCTTCATCAAAGTTACATCTTTCCTGGTGGCTTTTACTGGTGTGACTGTTACTTGGTTCACCAGAGTTACATGAACTAAATCCAATGTTTGTGCTGATACTATGTTTACAATTATCACATGTTTCATGGTGGCTTTCACCGGTGTGACTGTCACTTGGTTCACCAGAGTTGCATGAACTAAATGCGGTGTTTGTGCTGTTACTATGTTCACTGGAGTTACACAAACAAAATCCACTGTTTGTGTTGTCACTATGCTTAGAGTTATCACATTTAGCCCCATTTTTGACATCGGTTGATGAGGTCTCATCTTTGTCATCAGTTAATGAAGCCTCGTTTGATGAAGCTCCATTTTTGACATTAGTTGATGAAGCTCCATCTTTGACAGCCCCATTTTTGACATCGGTTGATGAGGTCTCATCTTTGTCATCAGTTAATGAAGCCTCGTTTGATGAAGCTCCATTTTTGACATTAGTTGATGAAGCTCCATCTTTGACATTAGTTGATAAAGTCCCTTCTTTGGTATTACTTGATGAAGCCTCATCTTTGGTATGAGTTGATGAAGCCCCATTTTTGGTATGTTGATCGAGCTTTGCATCAGTTAATGATGCTCCATCTTTGGTATGTTGATAGAGCTTCACATCAGTTGATGAAGCCCCATCTTTGGTATGTTTAGTGAGCTTCGTATCAGTTGAAGTAGAGCTATCTTTGGTATCTTGATTGGACCTTGTATCGTTTGATGTAACCACATCTCTGGTATTTTGATTGAGCCCTGTGTTGGTTGAAGCAAACACGTCTTTAATGTCTTGATCGAGCCTTGTATCGGTTGACATATCTCTGGTATCCTGAAGTGTAAAGTAGATTTGGGAGCCCACATCTCTAGTGTTACCGCGAGGATACAAAATCCAGCTTAAAAAGGAAGAAAAAAAGAAAATTTATGGTACCTGCTATTAGGATTGTACCAGGGCAGTCTAGTTTAGGTTTGAATATTAGAATAAACCACGGCTTATATTAAGACAGTTCACGCAATAGACTGAATCGATGATTTTTTTTTGGCTTCTGTTGGAAATGATTCTGTTAAAAAAGTTACCGGTGCATTTTTTAACTGAGGTTTACGGTGCATTTTTTAACTGAGGTTTAAAGTTCATTTAAGACGATAAGACTTTAATTTACCTGTCCAATATTGTCCTGACACGATAATAAGCACGCTCCATCGTGGAAAATTGAAGATAGGAGACTTAACAAACCGCATAAACCACAATAACTTCCGAGCAAATTTTTGGTAATTGTTTACGATAACTTTGAGCGATGACTTTGTGTAGTCACGTGATCCGCAGTTAATCTCGAACCAAAATTTCAATTTTTTATCTTTTTAAGATCTCTCCATATTTGAAAGAGCTTCTTTTCTTTTTTTTGTTTAAAGCCATGTTTAATAGTTTTTATGAAAAGCACAACAAGATTAAGTGTTAAGTGAAGACGAGCACAAAAAAGCTTCCAGAGGGGTGTTCAATAGGCGCGCGCTACCCACGCTTGCCACTGGTTCTTTAGTTGCAGTGCGAGGGTTAGCGCTTGCTCCTAACTTTCTAAGTTGTTTAATGAACACCCCTTGGGTTTGCTTTGCGCTTCAGATGTTCATAGTTTAGTATGCTTTAAGTACTGGTTGCAAAGCAACTACTATGCTTGGCTTTATATGTCCTTTAAGGATGTACTTTTACTCCTTATGTAGTCTTCTTTAAGGACACAAACTATTATCCAACCAAAAGGAATACATTAATGTGATGAAAGAGCTGCGCTGTAGTTGAATAATTTCCTGTATCTTTAAATTGCAACTAGCATCGTTGTGCATGCTCGCCTGAAAACCATTATGTGAGCACCCCTTGATCTATCAGATTGTTTGCTGGTTCCTACCCTGGAAACAAGGAACAACTTTTTACCTCTTTGACATGAGTAAATCTGATGAAAATTTTGTTTAGAGAAATTTTTGTGAATTCTTGTGGATTTCACAAGTTTTTCTCTTTTTATTGCTAGATGTACACGTGAAATTCACGTGAAATTACATGACTTTCATGTGTTTGTTGAATTTCACGTGAATTGCTGCTCACAAATTCACATGAATTCCTATGATTAATATTGTGAAATGCATTAAATTTTTGGTAAAATCACATGAATTTAGGAGAAATTGTTTCCAGGGTATGGATTTTGTCTTGTTTTTGGGTTGGTTCCTTTAAAAGATAATAATGATTAAAAGCACTTTTTCAAAAACTGTTATTATAAATGATTTTATTTCATTGAAATGAAAACTGTTTTAGTGGTTCAGCTTTGATTGACATTTTTGATGTAAAAGTATTCCAACTAGTTTTTTGCTTTGATGCAAACCATTCTATCATTAAGTACATATGATTAGGAAAGACACCATTGTATTTTTTATTTTTTACTGACATAAGAAAGGTTTTAAGTGAAGATGGTATTGGAAGGTTGAGTATGCTATGTTTAAGATGTTTATGCATTTGTGGTAAATATAGGTTTTTTGGAATATAAACTTTTCTTTTTTTATTTTTATATTTTAATCTATTAAAAATCGCAATGTTTAAGCTATACAATATAGCAAGTTTGCATTGTATCATTAAACATAAATGATATTCTTTGAGTTTATATTTTTGTAATATGTTTTTAGCTATATTTTGCACCAATTTCTCATTTTTAATATCAAACCCAGTTTTTTTAAAAATATGATCATATGTCTCATACATCATATTTTTTACACTTTTTTCTTTTAAAAAAGTGCATATATCATGATATTCTGAATACTTTTTATGGTGAAAATTGTAAAATAAGTATAAAATTATTTCAAGTTTTAATCTAAGCTTCCACTGTGGTTGAAGCATTATCCATTGCTTACATGTATATGAACACATAACTGACCATGTCCTAAAAGGAAGTATACATTCATCAAAAGAATTTTCCACTTTTTCATAGTATTTACATATGTGTTTAACCATTGCTGATTTTTATGCTTTGCATAGTTTCATTTTAGTCTCAGCTACATATGTTGTGGTTTTTTAAAGTTTTTTGTGTAAAAAATTGATTTAAAAAAACAAAAAAACACGAGAAATACCATATACATTTTTTATCGTTTATTATTTTAAAAATAAAACATATTTTTAATCTTATTGTAAAAATTAAATATAAAGTATATATTTACAAAGAAGGCAACCATTTAATAACTACTTTTGATGATATAAAAATTACATATAAGGTATACATTACAAAGAAGGTAACCAGATATAATCAATTACATAAGACATACTATATATTTTTAATAAACTACATTCAAGACACTTTACTTAAATTTAAAATAAAATACAATTACATTTTAACAAAAAATAGACATATATTTATAATTAATGTTAACATTTATAACCATACTACAAGTAATATTTTTACTAAATAAAATTCTTTAATAGCAGGAATTTATAATTTTAGTTTGTAAAAAATGTGCAATATCATTTCTACGCATATCATGTTTAAGGACATTTATGAATTCTGAGGCAGGTAAAGTCTGCTTCTTTTTCCACAGTTTTAATACTTCTAATGCTCGATTACAAGGATTACTACAAGATGCTTGACTTCTTATCATGTTGAGTGTTTCATATGGTATATCAAGTTGAATTCCTATAATTATCCATTCTTTTCCTATATTTTCTGCTATTTTTGACAATAATATTTGAATTTTTTTTTCATTCATATTAAAGGGATATATATTATTTTCTATACAAAATATGTTAGCCAATTCAATTAGATCTTTTCGTTTGCTTAATTCTAAAGCATTTTTAAGGTCATTAAGGCTATGATTATTTTCCCACCATAAATTTAACATATCTAATGACATATCATACAAAGATTTTTGATCCTCTAGTGACATCAAATCTACTTTTGAGACGTTTAGATATATCCCCATTTTTTTCCAGTCATGATAAAACATGGAGCTTATCTCTTTAAGAGTGTTATCAGAAGGATAAGATTTGATGACAGGAGTAACTATATAGCTATCCATATTTGTTTATTTTATGAAAATGTTTTTTGGTTTTACTTATATGTATATTTAAGATGAAACCACAATCAAATTCTGTAAAAATAGTTACTCTTTCCTTATTTTTCACCCGCTTTTTCTTTATCCCAAATGTATTTTTACAATGAAATTGAAGAAAAACCTAAACTTTTTATAATACTGTTGGTGGATTTTTTAAAAATGCTTATTTTTATTTTTAATCTATTTCATCTTCATTGGATATATAACTATCACTAGCAATGGAAGCACAAGCCTGTGTTTTATTATTTTCACTTTCATCGTTTTCTCCATCACATACTATTTTTCCATAATTTTTCATGTAGTTAAAATTTCTGTTTTTTCGCTCGTATTCCATGTTATATCGAGCCAAAGTGGCAGCTCATTTTTGTGCAAAGCCCTCCATTACTTTTTTTTGAGAATCTTGGAGTTGTTCTTTTAATATGTTATTTATACCTTTTTCTTCTTTTAGTTGATTTTGCAAATTATTTTTAATTTGTATGAGCTTGAAAATGTAATTATGTTGAGCATTTGTGATCTTTTCTAAAATATGTAATTCATCCTCATCTTGAATAACTTTGTGGTTGTCCATTTCAATAAACTTTGTATTACTTTTGAATGAAGAAGGCTTTTGCTTTTAATCTCATCCTAGTTTCTCATATGATATTACTTCTCTTTTAAAAAATTTCATAGGAGTCATTTTTGTGTTCATTGTTAAAATTAATATCTGATGATTCTGTTTTTTTTAAGTTCATTTCAATGTAAGGAACAAATATATCATTGGATGTATCATTTTTTTGAACTGAGCAGCTAAAAAATGATTTTATTTTTATATTATTTTAAAATTGATACCCTGATTCAGAACATGTGAGATATATTTCTTCATTTAATTTACCATATTTAATTTCTATTAAAATGCCTATGGTTGTAAGGAAAAAAATAAGTAGTGCTCCAGCTGTTCCAATTTTATTTTTTTTTATTTTATTAATTGATGATAATCCTTTCATAGTGTTTTTTAATAGTTATTTAATTTTTCACCAATAAATGTGTGGAAATTGTGAAAAAAAAAAATTTAAATTTTTGTTTTTATATAAAGCTTTTCATTTTTTTAAGTTGTTTATGAAATCACAATGTTTAATGCTATATTGTCCATAGTTGGATCCTTTTCTTTTTTTATTCACAGGAGTGTTTATTTGTTTATTTATGTAGAGTTGAATCTTTTTTCATTCCACAAAGTGTCAGAAGAAAAACTAGATATAATTTTTTGCATGCTTATATTAGAGGCTCTTTTTTTTTTAAAAATATAAGCAGTATTCTCCACATCTTAAAGATGTTAATGCTTGTATAGTATGTGAAGAATATTTGTATTTTTTGGATAATTTTTTTAAAAAAGAATATCTTATTGGAGGTAATCCATATGAATCAAAATATTCAGGAATATTATTTTTAGATTTAAAATAAAATGCTACCCAGTGTTCTCCAGGAAGATAGCTTACATCTGTATTTGCTATGAAAGCTGTAGGATAAGATTTTATAATGGGGATTTTATCTGCTGCATAAATACCATAATTTCCTTTGGTTATATTTTTATCTTTTTCTAAAATGCTTATTAATTCCTCACCGTTCATTTTATTATTTTAATGAAGTGGCATTGTTAGGTCCCAATATTAAAAGAGAATCGTATTCTAAATAAATAACAGCTGCTATTCCATGGGTGGGGACTGTTCCCAATTTAAAAGTGAAGCTTAAAGATCCGTTTTCTGATAGTTCAAACGTTTCTGAATTAATTCCATTTCTTGATAAATCAAAACAGTAAAGCGCATATCCATTTTTAAATTCTTCAGGGGTTATATTCACAGGTTCATTTCTGAATATATTTCCTGTACCTTTTAGCATAGCTAAATATGCCATGAAATATTTATTGTTGGGAAAATCTATATTATATTGATAAAAAGGTGTACCTCCATCGTTAACTTTTAATTCTACTTCTGTTACATTGAAGTTATCAAATTTAAATGGATTATGATTATAATGACCCGAGAAGCCATCGAGTCTTACTAAAGAGATAATGACTCTTTTTGGTAATTCTGTGTTATTTACAATATGTGATCCTTGTAATATTGATTTATTAGGACCAAAAGTAACATATTTCATTAATGTTTTCCTCATATTATATTTTAAAGTGAAATTCTGATCTAATCGTGCTCTCTTAATTCATTGTAAAAACTATCTGTTAGACGATATCTTTTTATGAACATATTCATATCTTCTATTTGAATTATATATTTTTTGTCAGCTTCTTTTGCCATTAAACAAAACTTTTCATCTGATCTATCGAATTCTATGATAAGAGGTAATTCCCCTGGAAACATCTTAGTTTGTGCGAACAAGTCATTGTGAACTCGACACAACATTTCTATTTCTGTTCCGTTTTTAGTTAAATTATAGCGCTGCTTGACACCTGCATTGTGTGTATTACTATTTACATTTTCTATTTCATTAAAATCTTTGGTGTCTTTGTAAAATAAAGATAGTATACCCAGTCGGCTAGCAACTAATGGATCATAGCTAAGCAGCATTTCAAACATAGCTTTGTATGCATATAAGTCATTACTTTCTGATATCCTTATACCATTGATGAATGCTTTTACATTTTTAAATATGCTTGCTCCAAAAAAGTTTACTGGAAACACCCTTGCTTCGTCTTTAATTACATTTGGAGTGTTTGCATCAGGAGCACTTGGAGCTGTTTTGTCTTCTTTTAATATTTTTGCTTTTATTTGGATAAAGCTGTCATGTAAAGAAATGAAATCCTTGTTGTTTGACTTAAGAGAAAATTGAACAGTACCACTGTTTGCAGATGCCGTAGGCTCAACTTTTTCATAATAGTTTTTTTCAACAGAAGTATTTGCTAAAGGCACACTGTCAAAATCTAAATCTGAACTTATACAGTGACAAGGACTCTCATCTATGAGTGACATTTTAAATTGTTTTTACTTTTTTAACTTTCTATAGGTGTCTATCCCAGCAGTATATTTTAAGTTTGGCTAATCAAAAATATCTCTTGAGTATGTTTTTTTTTTTTTAATTTTGGATCTTTTGGTGCTAGAGTTAATTTTTTTTTTGGTTTTAGGTTTATTTATTCTGTTTCCTACATAATTTAAAGCGCTTGAACTTAAATCATTTAAGCTGGATTGAGCCTCATCTTTTAATGCCTCTTTTATGTTCCCTCCAGATAAAACATTTTCTGCAACATTTATCCCTCCTTTTAACATTCTTTTGCCTACTCCTTTAGCAGCTGACTTAAGCACTGGTGCTATAAGTGGAACAACTTTTTTAAATAAGCCAGCAAAAATATTACCTAAACCATATCCTTTTTGATATTTAGTCCCCATGAAAACTGGGAGCCCTTGACCATGTTGAATGTATTGAAGAGGATAGGCATTTTTTTTTTCAAATAAGTTGTGATATAATGCTCTATCGTTTTTCCTTTGGTTTGAACTGTAATGTTGGTGCATAACCATTTTTTAAATAAAATTTAAATGAAGGAAAATCGTATAATATATATATATATATATATATATATATATATATATATAAATTAAAAGAAAAGATTTATTAAAATAAAGTATATCTCATCTTATCTCAACTTTATTTTCTCTTATTTTTTTCTCCAGTTTGTTACCCACTCTTTTCCTAAAAACAATTTATTTGGTTTAGGCTTTCGTTTGCTTAAAAGTAAAGACTCTTGCTCATATATTTTTTGTCTAGGATGTAGTTGTACAGATGCTTCTGTGTCCTCATCTTCTTCTCTAGTAAAAATGTCTTTTTTCAATAATGTTTTTTGCTGTAAAACAGGGGATTTACTTACAGTAGGTATAGGCGATGTTTTGGTTAAAGGTGAAAAAACAGGAGTTTTGGTTTCTAAAATTTTTCCAAGTGATATGCTTTTTGGAGTTGAGGTATGCATTTTACTTTTGGAAAAAGGTGGTAAATCTTTGGGAGAAAATAAATTCTTAGATTCATATTCATCATCTGAAGGATATTCATCATTATCATCATCATCATCATCATCATCATCATCATCCATAGACACATTTGTGAAAGTAGGAGGAGTTATATCTAATATGTTAGTTGCCCCCTCTTTCAGGTCATGAGTTCCTTGTTTTAATTCATCTTCTTTTTTTTCAGTTTTTTAGTATGATATATTATATCTGTCATTATGTCTTCACTTGGATATGGTCCAGGAATATAAGAGCTCGATCTTTTTTTTTGCGCCATACTTGGTTTATTTTTTATCCAAGAAGGGGGTAAGATAGTAATGAGATGTGAATATAATGTTTGTGTACCTGTAGGCTCATTTTTAAAACCAGATTTTGAAAAATATTTCATTATATCAATGATATTTGAATTCGCTATTTTCTTTGAATCATAACTTATTTCTCCAGCTGTGTCCCATTGGTACTTATTTTCTAACATTTTTTCTAAGATCATTTTAATGTTTGGTCTTTGTGCCAAGGGTACTTTGTCAAGAATGTAGTTTATGGTTATACCTATTTGTGATGTTTCCTTAGGTTTAGATTCTAGGTTGTTTACTTCTACAGGAAGTTGATCAGTGTTTTCAGTAGAATATATAGAGTAGGGATTTATTTTAAACACTCGCTGATTTATTAATTCTTCCTGTCTTTTTAAAACAGGATTTTCCTGTTTTGAATTTTCATTTATTTCGCTTTGTATATTTTTGGTTTTTAAAGTATTTGATATATTATCTTCATTTTTATTCATATTTAACATTTTTTCATATTTTTTATATAAAGATAAGGGTATAATTACACTTTCTTTAAAACTGTGACTCATATTTTATTTTATTTTTTCACCTTCCTGTTATAGCGCCGGCTATTGCGGGTATAATACCAGACAACAATGGGAGTAAAAATTGTAAAAATCCTCCTTTTTGTTTTAAAGTTGATTTCCTTCTTGCTTCACTAACTCCTTTTTTGCTAACTAGCAACCTCAAAGTATTTTTATGACGTTTTAGCTTTGAATGTGTTTTTTTATCTATAGGCACATTACCAGCTAACACATTAAATATGCATTGGTATATTGCATCTAAGTCTTTTTTTGATGCAAAATCAATTAATATATTTCTTTTTTTGGCATTTTTGGCTGAGGCTAGCAATGAAAGAAAATGCTGATGTTTTATTATGTTGCAACATTTCTTTTTTTTAACTTTAACTTTCCTTTTCTTTACTTGTGTTTTAGCCATTTTTTAAAGTATTTTATTTATCAAAGATAAAAAATCTGATTTTTTTTTATAGTGCAAGCTTCTAAACTTCACTTATCTCATGTAAGTTTTTACTTTTTATTTGGTATAAATATTCGCTGTGAATCAGAAAAAATATCTGTTCTAAACATGAGATCTTTGTTTCTTTTTTGATGACCATCTATAAATAAATATCCATGAGGAGAATTTGTTGCAGCTGAAAATATATCATGAAAAGTTTTTACTCGATCAGGCATAAGTTTTCTTCCTAAAGAATGGGATATTGTTTGATCCAAAGGAGAATTAAATATTACTAAGTAAGTTGCATTTTTTGCCAATGTTTTTCTTTCTTTTCCTTCACAAAAAAAATTCTGCGTAATAAATACCACACTTAAACCATCATGATGAGAACGCTTAGTAAATAAATCTGTAACTAATGGATCCTTAGAACATTCCATCATTAAATCATCTAACACTATAAGCTCGTGATTATTAGGTGATATATAATCATCAAAAGTATGAGGCAACCCTTGAATAAAATTAATGTTTTTTAAGTTTAAATCAATTACATCAGAAGGGGGACTTTGTCCATAAAACCAGTTTATTTTTTTAAATTCATTGTCTATAATGCGATCCATATTTTTTAAAAGATTAAGAAGAAAACTGGTTTTTCCTGAATTACTAGGGCCTGCTATTATCATAGAAAATGGAGTTTTTAATCTCGCATCAATTAATTCTATGTCTTTAGTTTTAGTTTTTTCTACCATCTTGTATCTTATTTAATTCTTGTGCATAAAAACTACCAGTAAGTATTTCATTGTTTTCATCTAATAATATATAAGTAGGTGGCCATGTTCTAAGCACAAAAGCTACTTGAAATATTTCTTTTTGCCAATTTGGCTTATATCCTTTAGTAAATGTTTTTCTTTTAGTTGTGATTTTTACTTTATCTCCTACTGAGAAAGGAAGTTGTATTCTTCTAGAATGTAAATATGGTTTGTATTGTTTGTCCCAAATTATCTTTTGGTTTTTTTCATCAACTTCAGAGGGGCTAATTCCTAGAGTACGATGTGGACTTTTATTGTAGCTAAGTACAATGTCTTGCAAATCATCGATATATCTCAAGCTTTTTTTAAAGGTTAAAAATCGATGTATTTTATTTTGTATAGTTCTTATAAAACGTTCAACTATTGCAGCCTTTGTGTCTTGTGATGTGCTAAAAGAGTGAATATTTTGGTTAATGAGATATTTCTTAAAAACACCCTTAAATTCACTACCTTCATCTACTTGAATAAGCCTAGGCTTGTGTTTTGCCCTAAATAATATAGCTTTAAAGCCTATTAATGTTGTTTCTGCTTTTTTGTCTTTAAGAGGTTCTATGTAAGCATATCTGGAAAAGCAATCTATAGCAGCTAATAAATATGAAATGTTGTTATTATATCGTCTAATTTGGAAAGTACTTATTAAATCTAACTGCCATTGATCATTTAATCCTTTTACAATAGTTTTTCGTCTTAAAAAGTTATATTGTATAGGTTTGTGTGAAGTATAAGTTCTAGTATTTTGTAAAAATATTTCAGCGTCTTTTAAAGTTATTTTTTTGTCTTTTTTTTTAGCAGATTTATATAACTTTTTCACAGAACTAAAAGATGAAGGATGACTTGGGTTAAAGTAAATACTTTCAAACAACCTTTTTATTTCTTGGTTTCTTTTTATTTCTTCTTTTTTTGCCATATTAAAATTAAACACTTCTTAAGAATAAACATATAAAGATGTAAACATGTTATGTTTGAAACAGGTGCAGTCCTTAAAACATTAAAGCATGCATTTAACCCTCTTGTTTACTAACCATCTCATTACAATTCTTAAGTTATGTTTTACTTTTAACTAGTGTGCGATGGTAAATATGATTTGTCACATTTAGTACATGAAATGAAAACATTTATAAACTATGTTTGGAACAAATGCACGTATCCTGATGAATTAAAAGTAAAATTACATAAAAAAACAATGTTAGGATCTTAGTATTTACACACCCAATAATAAGTTAATATCCTTAAGGACAAATACCAGATTCCTAACAACAACAACAAAGTATCATGATAGCGTATTATTTGATTTGTTCACTAAGCATTTCAATGTAGACATATGACATCAATAAACATCATTTAAAAGTACAAAATATCATTTCACTGAAAAAAAGAAACACAAAAAATAAACTTTTTAGGTTTAAACTAATATATAAGCAGCTAATACTTACTAAATATGAATTCTCTTTTACTATATACACAACTTGTTATAATAATACAAAATAATATTTTCAATACAGGCACATGAAAAAACATTTAAAAGCAAACAAGAAATATTTTAAAGAATGACATCAACAGTTTTAGATTTTTTTTGATAAATATTTCCCTTTTTGCAACTTATTTTAAGAGTAAGCTGTAGTGGCTCATTTGTCTTTTTTGTTAAATTTAAAACTGTATTGTTATCTTTACAAGCAGATGTGTTTTTACCTGTTTCTTTTTCATTTTGACTGTTGCTTAATGTAATTTTTTTACTTTTTTTTTCAGTTAAATCGATAATTTTGTTAGAAAGGACATTACTTCTTTTTTTCAGATTTTTAGTAATTATTTTTTTTTCTTTTTCATCTTTTTTTTTAAAAGAATCTTTGCTCTTTGATTTTAATTTCTCCAATTCATATTTTTCATGACATGAATTACATCTAGATGGGTGTCGACTAAAAAAATGAGCGGAATGTAAGGGTCTATGACAGCGGATACATTCTTTGTACATATTTTCATAACAAGGAATACAATATTTTTTTCCAGTTTTTAAGTCATCACAAATACCACAATATATACATAATTCGCCCATTTTAAATATATAAAAATATTTGGGAAACAAACATTAAAAGTTGATTGTTTTTTAGCTAATTATGTTCACCTAAAGATGTCTATCCCACAGACTTTTTCTTAAAATTTTTTTTAATCACTGTCAGAATTACTATCTACATAGGAATTATCGCTGTCACTTTCATCACTGTCTCTTTTAACTGATGATTTACTTTTCTTTTTACCTTCATTTTTTGTTTCTGTTTCTTTAGGACTTTTAATCTTTTTTATTCTTTTTTCTATTTTAACCTTTAATTTTATAAGTTCATCATATTCAGATTTTTGCAAGCTCATATTTTTATCTTTAGTCATATCATGCAAATGAATATATTCTTTTCCTCTAAATCTAGTTATATCTATTCTCTTTTTTTTTCCAAAAGGAATGGTGTGAAATTTAGAAGCCATCAGAAGTAATTTCTTTTAAATTAATTTGTGATTTCTTTGAAAATAGATTTTTAAAATATTAACTTTTAAGTGCTTAGAAATGATTTCTTTATGTTGATATAAAATACCCTGCTGTTTAGATCCAAAAGGTGAATTTCATTTGTTTTAAAACAGTATAACACAAGTAATCTCAAGTATATTTTCACTGTTCCATACACAATGTTATGCCTTTTTAGTTTAATTTAAAATTATTTTTTTTTAAATTTACAGATGAATCAAAATATTTATGTCTTTTACGCACATTGATCATATGATTCCCATAAGCAAAAGATTTGATTCCATCTTTTTGTAGCCAACGTTTATCTTCAAAAGGTGAAAGAGCCAGTTTATTTTCTTTTATTACATGTACTTTATGATTGTAACTTCTCATAGCATGATATGATTCTCGATGAAATTTCTTTTTAAACAATACTTTTTTAAACTGGTCATGTCTCATATCTCTTATATTACTTTTTTTAACACCTTTTACTCTTTTTGTTTCTTTATTTGATTCAAATAAAATAGAATACATCTTAGGACGTAAACCAATGAATTCTTTTATTTTTTTTCCCTCACTTTCATCCTTAAATTTTCCTAATACTCTACAATTCTCAGTACAGTGCAAGGGGTGATCTAGTTTAAGATTTGAAAAATCAAAATATTCTTTTATACTTTTCAGATTTCAATAAAATGTTCATCTTCTATAAAATATATGAATGAATCTGTGTCTGAATATAACAAGTTAATAACAGATAAAGAAAAAGTAGGTAACATTACCTTATAATGGAACCAAAACATGTGCATTTTAGATAATTCTAATATAGTAAATCCAAGATATATCGGCTTGTCCAAATATACTTGTTCTTTAACATTTTGTATTCCTACATAATCTTTGTCTAAAAAATACAAGGAATGAAAAGTAGGTTTTCGAATAAGTTTTTTACATTTAATTTTACATGAAGTAAGGGTTAAATTTTTCCTTTTTTTAACATTTTCCATGCATTTTCCAAAACATGAATTAGTCATTAACTTAAAAAATGCTTTATCGAAAGAAGAAGTTGATTCTCTCCGTTTAGTGTTATTAAAGTCAATATATTTTTTCATCCAAGCAGATTGTTTAAAAGATAGAATTTTATGTATTTTAACTATTTTCATCCCTAATTTAAGGTATAGTTTTAAATTCTTATAGTGAACAACATAATTTTTTTTCTCTCTTAAATCACATATTAGCTTATTCCCACTTTTTTTGTATTTAATATTTAATTTATGTAATAAATCTTTAGCATATGGAGATAACTCATCATGAAATATCTCTTTTTTTTCTGGAGCCAGTGGAAAATCATCATGCAAAAAATGTAAATGCTTTGGATACAATAAAGTAACTTCTAATATATAGCCTTCATCACTGTTGTTAGCTACTTCTAATACATTAAACTTAGAATAACTAGAAGACGGTAACCAAACAAAATCATGAGTGGGAAGTTCTTGACACATAGCATGGCCATAAAGATTATTACAATCATAATAAACCAAATGTTGGGAATCGTTTTTTACTTTAACATATCGTTGTACAACGTTTGTAATACCTCCGCGTATACCTTTTTCAATAAAGTTATGTTTATCTATATCATCTAAAAGATCAAGCTGTATCTTTGTGTGTTTTAACATAGCCTGATAACTAAGAGATGGAGCAGTAAGGAATTTCGCAGGATCTAAACCATAATTTTCTAAACTTCTTTCTCTAAAAGATTCCAATACATTGCATAATAGTAAAACATCAATTTTAAGGTATTCTTTTAAATAGCTTCCTAAAGATTTACAATTCAACAAATTAAACATTGTTTTAGCATGAGTGTAAGCTTCTTTAGATATATTTTCTTTAGTTAGCTTATTATAGAAATGGGATCTAACAGGTAGATTTTTTTCTTTTAATTTTTCCCATGAATCTATGTAATCATAACACATAATTCCCTTTTTTATTACATAAGGTAATAATTCCTTTTTGGTTAAGTTTTTTTTGGTTTCTATGAAATTATCTACATTATTAGCAGCTAAAAGATCTGCCAAGTGTGACAAAGAGGCAGATAAAAATTGGAATGAATCTAAAAAGTAAAAATTTTCAAATTGTAAAGTTAAAAATTTTTCAGAAGATCTAGGAAGAACTCTTATATCATCATTTTGAATATATTTATAGAGCTTTTTTACTATAAAATGTAAATCAAAATTCATAGCATTATGCATAACAATTGGTATTTTCAATGTGTCCATTCTAAGAGAAGAATGGCTTAAATTACATCTATTGCAAGCATAGTTAACATCTCGTCCCTTGCCTTCTCGACCTATATGGGCATGGTCCAATACTTTTTTAATTTTTTTATTTTTAAATGAAACATGACACAAATAACATTCTGTTTGTTTATGAATTCTGCTTATGTCTTCCATTGTTAAAAAAATCGGCTTCCTATTTTTATCTAAAATATGAGATATCTCTGCTCTTTTTTGATATAAGTAATTCACAATTTTTTTTAAAACATAACGTCCTATATATAAAAATGGTGTCTGTGAATATTTCTCATACTTTGAAATTAAAACTGCACCTATAGCATTTAATTTTTGTCTAGTTTTTATTGTGATATTTCCCCTTTTAACGGGCACTTTTAATTTTTGATTAAATGTTTCAAAGTCTGCATATATGATAAAAGGGTTTTTAATTTGTTTAGAATAATCTTTGTATTCAACTTTGCTTCCTTTTATGGGCATTATATATGATTGACCAAAGAAGCTATTATTGTCACAGGTTTTTTGGGTATGAAAAAGGAGATCATTTTTTTTAAAAAAGAAGTTAAACATTTATGACAATAATATCTTGTTTTCTTATAAAAAAAGGGTCTAACAAACTTACTCATGTCTCTTATAAGCCAATAATGTTCTCGATATAGTAAAAGGTTAACATGATTTAAATGTTTTTCTTCATTAAAATTAGTAGAAATATACATAGGATATGGATGATAATTTTCGTTTTTATTTTTAAATATACCAAAAACATTTACAGTTATGTGGTTTTTTTCTTCAAATTTAGCTATTTGACCAAGTTTTACAGGAAAAGAAAGACAGGATATATTTAAACTTTGCAAGTAAGGTAAATAAGTGCTTGCTCTGTTTGCATTTGTTTTACTTTTAAACAAGGCAGCTAATATGCTAAAAAGAAAACATTTATTTCCTGCTCCTTTAATATTAAGCAATGATCTTTTCTTAAACAAAATACTGTCTATATCAGAAGGCTTATAACCTCCCAAAGGATTATATCTATAAATAGAAATTCGCAAACATATAATTTCTTTTAAAAACCATCCAGATCCTAGTTGAATAAAAGAATCAAAAAAAGCAGAAATGATTCTGATGGCTTCATAAACTTTTTCTTCTATAGATTTTACATTTAGAATTACAGCTACTGGACTTTGAAACCAAGGTTTTATTTCAAAATGTTGGTTAGTTTCTATTTTATATTTGGCTAAAAATGTATTAAGACCTAATTGGAACTTAACTCCACCATGCTTTAACATCCACTTTTTTATTTTAGATGTAACTCTGTTTGATATATATCTTAAAAAAAATTCTAAGTCATGATTATATATTTTAGGGACCAAATTATATTCTATTGCAATATTCCTGAAACCATTTCTTCGATTCATTATCTGAGTTTACAACGGCGAAAGTGAAGTACTACAAATACTTTGCCATACTCAAATTTTATAAGTTTTCCTTGGTCATCAACTATTTCTATTTCTATTTCGTGTATCTCAGACATTTTAACTTTTTTATAATAGGGAGAAGAAAATATCATTTTAAAATCTTCTCCAAACAAGCCATTACATCTTATAACTCTTAAAAGAGGAACTTGAACATTTCCAACAACTTCATTAGAAACTATATTGGTATATAAATAAATATTTGAAGAACTAGAACTTAAAGAAGGTACTCCTGTTGCTTTATAAGAAGCATAATGTTTATGTATTTTTTTTCGAAATAATAAATTATTATAATCATCTATGGATTCTAAAGGAAGACCATAGTAACCTGTTACTTTTGAATCAGTTTCATCTTTAATACCTCCTTCTGCATTTGTTAAGCAAAGAATATCAGACAAAGAGGAAGGCATCCACACAGTATCTCCCCTTGCTACATGTAAAACAGGCTTTAAATTTTCTTTTTCTATACTAATGTAAGGCTCTCTAGCCAAATGAAAAAAATCTAAATTTTTTTCGGCTAACTCTATTGATTTCATTAACTTATTCATTACATCTATATAATTCTCTATATTACCATAATTTCCATATGGCATCATTTTAGTGTGAAAGCTCATGTCTGTTCTAACAGTGTCTATTTCTCCTTCTTCTAATACATGTAATTCATCATTGACCCCCATTTCTTTTCTGTAAATAGCAAAAGTTCGATCTTGTGGAGGATCCTGTGGAATATTGTACCAGGATACAGGAAGGTTTATTTCTACTATGGCCACCTCCCAATGACCTTCTAAATGAAATTTTCCAGGAATTTCTACAAAAAAATGACTTGTTTTATTAATCCGAGATGAATGAATAGTATTAGAAGGTAGAGTAACATAAAAGTCATCTGAGTGAGCCTTTTTTTGTTTACCCATAAGCTTCATTTATTTTTAATCTCATTTTGGTTTACATTAACTTGTTTTTTATGTGACGATTTATGCTAGTTTCATACTCATTTAAACATAGAGCTAAATGATCTGTAGTGTATTTCACCAGGTAAGTAAAATTTTCTCTTTGGTTCCATTTCAAAAACATAGCATCACAAACAGGATTCCCATTTAACCATTTCATGTGACAAAATGGACAATTCATTTCTAAATTAATCACAACTACTTCACCATCATTTTTGGTATATTTTAAATGACAATGAACCACACTTGCGTAGCAATGCTTATGAATAGGTTTGCCACAACATATTGTGTATTCTATATTACTTTCATGTTTTTTGCTTACAAGAACTACCCTTCTACATAAAGCACATCCCAAATACACATTACTGTAAAATAAACGTTTTTCTCTTACTTTTTCTTTTATTTTACTTTGAAGCCTTGAAGAGGCATACTGTCTTGTGCCTTTACGTTTATTTTTATTTTTTATGAGATGAAATATTGCTTCTTCATTGTAACCAACAAGATCACTTATAAATTTACATATTTCTTTAGTAAAAGAATGATTCTCTCCTAATAAGATACTGGATGTGATTAAAACTCTAGCAGCTTTAATTTCCTCTTGTATTATCATATTTTTTATTTCTGAGAACATAAAATAACATTGGAAATAATGAGAAAAATATACAAGAGCTTCTGTTTTAATGTTTGATATGTCAATGAATTCATCAGATAAAACAGAAAATATGTTAGAACATTCTTTGGCACTCATAAACGTTTGATTTGGTATGCTCACATTTAAGCAAATTTTAAATTTCTGCATATTTGAAGTAACATTGTTAAAAGAGCACAAACATGAAATGTACTCTACTCTTTCTTTAAGCAGCTCTATGTTCACATCAAGCAACATAGTTACATAGATAAATACAAGTTTAAATATGATAAAATGCTTAACAAATGATTAAATTACCTTAATCCTTTCTACCATGAGAACTTGTATCCTCACTTATTTATTTTTATATTGTTTATCAAAGCTGTTTTAATGAAGCTGTACAAACTAATTTCTAATTTATCTATACCTCTATAATAACTAAAAAACCTTTAATTTTACATGTACTTGTTATACTTTACAAATATCAACTAAAATTAAACCAACTTTACAACAAAGATAAGAAGAAAAAATCTTTTATCTTATTTCATTAAGTGGTTTACAAAAGAAATCTATCCTATCTAATATTAGATTTCTACGTATTTCAGTATATTTTTTGTTTTGAAACTTTGCATAAAGAGGGGTGCAAGTAGGTTTTCCATCAAACCAAGGAATAAAACAGTTTTTACATCTCGCAACCCTTTGGTTTTCAACGTAAGAGGAAAAATATTGTAAAAATTCGAGACATCTTGTTTTACTTGGGCTCCCACAACATTGCATATATGTTATTTTAGATAATGCTCTTTTTCTGTTTGTCCTGTCTGCTTTGTGAAATCTTCCACAAGATGCACAACAATAAGTTAAAAATCTCAGGCAATTGTTATATATCATATTGGCTATTTTCATCTTTTTTTTAAGTTTTTTCACACGTTTATATTGAGTAAATTTCCTTTTCCTAATAGTCATAGTTAATGCAGTAGTTTCGCTATAATTATCCTCACAGTCTTTCATACATTCAAGGATTTCATATACTCGAGGTACTCTTAAAAAATCGGCCGCAAACCAAATTATTTCTAAAGAAAACTTGTGAAATTCTCCCATAAAGAAAATAGCCATTTTGATAACGCAAGGAACTTCTTCCACGTTATTTATACACCGACTTTTTATATATTCATACAAGAAATCACTTTGAAAAAAAATTGCAAAAAAAACAATACTTTTAATATCTCTAATATCATTTAAAAGAATGTGACATAATTCATCTTCTTCTGATAAGGTCATCATTAAATAGGAGCATTCAGAAATATTCATATATTTTATAGCAGGTATTTCTAAGCTAAGCTCTTTCTTTTCTTTACCATAAAAAGATTGATAGCTTTTAAAATAGTGACATCTTTCATACAACAAAGAACTATCTAAATCTATTTCTATAAAACTATTCATGGTTAGTCTTTTATTTTATCGCATAAAATGATGCTTTCTTCTATACAATTCGGGAGATGGTTATTGGGGAACACTTTACAAGTTACTTTCTCTTTGTTTTTTAAATATTTTTTTGTGTTTAAATTACATTGAAAAATTTTTTCATTAAGTTTTTTTTTATCAATGAAACGTAAAATATCATCAATATCCATAAGATTTTAAAGACGAAAAGTCTTTTAACTGCTACTTGATTTTACTTTTAGGTCCTCTTCGTCCTTTAGTACCTTTAATTAAAGGAGGTGTGCAATGTAAAAAACAACATGCACATCTGTTTATATTATCTGGTAAAATATTCCTTAAAAATACTTCTGCGTGACTCTTTATTCTATCGCATATAGCTATAGTCCTTTCCAAATTTGCTCTGCAAGTATCTGTTTGTGGTTCAAATAAAGTAGATGTTGGATTAAATTCAGATAGTTCTTTTACCTGATGGCTTACTGATAAAGGAATTTTTCTCTTTTTATTTTGAACTTTATTTTTAAAATCAGTAATTTCTTCCTCACTTAAATCATCATTGCTGTCTGATAAAGTTTTGCTAACTTTCTTTCTTTTTTGAAGAGAATGTGTTCCTTTTATATCTTCTTCATTACTGTCACTTTCTTCTAAATCTTTATGTAAAATACCTAGTAATTTTTGCTGTGATTGAATGAAAGCAGGGTGATCTTTTTTTTTTACTGGGTCATTGTCACTCTCACTTTCTGTAGAACTGTTTTGCTCTGAAGAGGATGGTCGCTGTTTAATATTAGACCGGCTTTTATTTTTGTCTTTTAATTTTAATTGAGAAGTGGACGTGATGCTCTCTTTTTTACAAGAATTAAAAGAACTTAAAGCTGAATCTGACAATTTTTCTAAAGAAGGCATGTGATACAATTCATCATTTACTTTTTCTACTAATGAAGTAAAAAAGTTGAAATACAATGAAAGTCCTTTCCCTGGTTTTAAACTCTGTTTTGAGCTTCTGTATTCTGAAGATTTATCGTGGCTGTAATAAAAAATGATATTTATTTGGAGAATTTCAACCAAACATTTTATCAAAATACTTTCTGAAGAAGTTATATCTTTTATTATACCATTACTTTCTCCGCATAAAACCTCATAAAATTGTCTAATTTTTTTATTTTTTTTAATGTAAGAATGAAGAGACGATTTAGTTTCCTGAATTAAAGGATCTATGTAAGATTCTTTGTTGTGATGATACTTTTTATATAGGTGATGCAAAGCAAAATTTAAATTATGTTCTTCACATAAATGAACCCTGTCCCAATATTCTGTATTGCTAGGAGTATCCTCTAATAAATAAACCAGTATCACCCTTAATAAATTATCTATGACAGAAGCCATGAATTAATTTATTATTAAAATATAGTTTACAGAGAACCTTAGCTTCATATAACTTTCTCAACAAGATTGCATAAAAACAGAAATTGATTTATATCTTTAGTTATACAACTTCCAGTAAAAGTGTGAGTAAAAGAAAAAGTTGTTCCTTTATTTTTTATTCTAAGAGAAGAAAACCTAATAGCATCAAAAGATTGCTTTGAGTTTAATAAGTTATGGTTTATTTCCAACCATATTGACTCATATGAATTCGATTCTTTAACTTCTATGCTATAGCCCTTTTCTAAACTTGACACTATTTTAAAGCAAAAATCATGAAATTTAATTCCTTCTTTAATTATAGTAAAAGATATTTGAATATTTACAATGTCTAAACTGTATTGAATTATATTATCTTTGCTGTATTTTTCAAAAAAATTAATGCATGAGGAATAAATAAAGTCTTCTATCTTAGATAAAATACGAGGGATACTATTTTTTATAAATATATAACAATAATTATTTTTAGTAAATTTTAAAGTGTAATCTTTTTCAGAGTACACTATAGAACCTCTATAAGAAGAAGAATTCACCACCTCTCTTTGAAATGAAAGTATGTCAAAAGATGACTTAGGCAATGCTGTTAATCCTAACACAACTAGATGGGTAGAATAATCTATAGGCATTGAAAGCAACCCTAAAATCTATAACTTTGATATTTCTCCCAATGAAGGAAAAAATTCATCTTCACTATGCAACTTTTTCATAGGAATATAGCCCTCATGCTGAACTATGGAAAATAAAAAAATGCTAGTTGTAAAGTGAAAATCAAAAAAAGGAGCCTGATAATAAGAAGGTGTATTTACTATATCTCGAGGATTTACTTTGGTGTAATCATTAAGAGCTAAATTCGCATTGTATACACATGTTTCTGTTATAATCTGATTAAATGTAATATATTTGGCAGAAAAATCTGCTATGTCTAAAGTATGTAGCATATATGTACAATTATGACAAGAGCAAAGTTCTTCAGTTTGACTATCTTTAAATGCGAGATAAAACCTAGTCATAGAGACAGTAAACAATTTGCTCTCCTATGTGATGTTTCAATAAAATAGGAAGATGGTTTATGCTTAGTCGCTTAGTTTTTTTAATGAAATCTTCTTCAAATAAAATATCATCTACTAAGCTCAAAGGTAAAATAGAAAGGAGCTTTTCTCTCCTAGTGTCTTTAAGGTAAACTTTAGATAAACTTAAACAAAGATTTTTTAAAGTAGTAATTGGATGAAACTGATGATTAATCTGTTCTGCTATTTCTGACACTTTTTCAACTAAGTCGTGAGTTATAACCTCATAAGGAGGGCAAATATGTTCATATGGTTTAAAAGATGCATGAAAATGTGTTGTTCCAAGAAAATTACAATAAAAACATTCACAAAATCCTTGACCGTTTGTTGTAAAATTGATTAAAAGATAATAAATATCAATTGGTTTATCCTCTTCTAGTTTAGCCAAATCCATTTACAGCAATAAGGCTTTAAAAGTTTTCAGCGCTTTTCAAGAACAATTTGAATAAACACTTGTTCAATGGACACTTGCATTAGTTTGATAAAAGTTTACACTGTCTACCTTTAAAAGTGGACTCAGCTTTTATCCTAGGTGAAGCTTTACGAGTTTTCAGCGCTTTCTGAGAACGATCAGAGTCCAAACAGCTTCACTTAAATCGAGCGATCCTTTTCATGGATGTCTAAAGGTAGACCATCTGTAGCCCATTTGTGGAACGTCTAGTTGACTCTCAGCAAACGAGCATTAAGGAATGGAACCGCAGCTTTCTTCTGTAAGTCAAATCATGTAGATTTAGCATATCAAATATTATATGGCTATTACAAAAAGTTCAGTTTCTTGCTCTTTGTCTTTATAACTCAATGTTTTTAAACTGCTATTAAATTAAGAAAAAGCAACAATTCTCAGTGTTATTAACAATACCATAATGCATTTGTGTGTATGAGCTTCATTGCACATTTAAAGATTTTTTATAAGTTACTACATGTCTAAAAGTTCATTGAATAATGGAATTCATACAGCTATAAAGCATTCGCACTAACAATATGAAGGAAAAATACACGCTGACAGTTTGATATTTAAAATCATATAACAATTTCATGGAGAAATTCACGCTGACAGTTTAATTCAATTATCTGAGTGCTGTTGTCAAATTGTTAATTTTATAAAGTGCTTTTGTCCCTTGTCACTCAGCTCTATAACTATTTTTTATCTTAAAAAGATCTTGCCAATGTGGGTTTTAGCAATTTGAGACCCTAAGCAAGCCAAACTACTAAACCCAGTTTGCCCAAAGCATAATAAGTAAACTTGCAACATAAATGTAACTTAATTTCTCACAATATGAAACCTTAGCCCACTAAATGGGAAAGCCAATTAGTAAAACTGGTCTTTGCTATAGCAATCCATGCTCTCAAAACTAATTGTATGAACCAAAATCCCCTAAGCATAAAAGAATCTCACATACAATATGAGCTATCATGTGTTAACTCTGGCTTGCAAATTCCCTTGAGATACAGCATATCTGCCATTTTTATAAAAAAATTAACAGCTCTAAATCTCTGCTATAAATATATTCCATCACCTTTCAGTTAAAGCTCTATGTAGCGTATTTCCCCGTGTATTGGCTTAGTCAAGTGTATTGGTCTACCTCGTGTATTAACTAAGTTATATTCAAAATATGTGAAAAAAACACTGTAGTCCTTAGCCCATGTATATCCCTACCCTGTGTATATGTTATGCACAATATGGGAATTTGCACAGTTTAGGAATAATAAAGCCTAATAGATAATTCTGTTGGAACAATTTGATTTAAAATCAGATCTCTAAAATTTATGTGTCATTTTATTTTTCACCTCGCCCACAAGCTGTAATGGGTGTTGTATAGGGTATGTTTGAAGCATCTTACATCTAACTTTAGGTGTGAATTAAGCTGTGAGAATGACACATTGGGACTGTCAAACAACAAACTCTGGTGCAATTATGAGTTACCCATCACTCTTTAAACCAAAGGTATCAAGGAATTTTCAAGGATGGTCATTTTGCAAACCTTTGTGCAATGTTAGAATGTTTATTTCATTTAACTCTTAAGACCTCAACCAATTGCAGGAAACAATGCTTTATTTCCTCAAGATTTCACCGATTTTAGCTAAAAATGGGCATTTTTTTGGCCCTTCACCTCACTTTAAACCTTTGTAAATTTTCTAATGCTCATATGGTGATAAGAATTCAACTTTTAAGTTCGGCTGAACAGTATCAAACAGGAACAGCAACTTCTGTTAATTTCTCATCAGTGATATTTGCTTTTGTCTTGCCATGAAAAATCAGTGAAAATTGTTCAAAAATCGACCGTCAATGGTCGTTTTGAGGAGACTAGACCCGGCCGTTTTTGGCTGTTTTAAGGTCTAAAGGGTTAAATTTTCCTGAACTGCGCAGCCTAAGAGAGGACAATTCCAGAATTGGGCAAAATCAGTAATGGGCAATTCCGGAATTGTGTCCATTCCTACTTGGTGCATAACATATAGACCCAGTTAATTTGACAGTTTTGCTTGTATTAGCTCAGTTTTATACATGGGGAAATACGGTAAACAGGTCCATTCTTTGGTTAGAGTATCAGAACAGCTGGGTCATGTTCCTGGTCTTAATGGCTGGTGTATAAAGCTGTTTACACCTAACTTAAATGGAGAGTATCGACAGAGCGGAATGTAAGATGTAAGTTAACACCATGCGTTCTACTTAAATCATAGATAAAGAATAGGGTCGAGTCTGTTGTTCCCTCAATTCCCTTAGCGAGCTATTCTTTCTTCATTCTAAGCAAGCACCATGTACTGCACGGTTATATTTGTTCTGCTCTCTGCTGTTTCTATCATAGAGGCAAAATCGTGTTTTTGTGAAAAAAAACAGCATTTAAAATGTGACAACTGTCTACCAACACGTGCCACGGTGGACACAGTGAAAAGCTCCTTTGTAGAATGGGAAGATTTCGTTGATATAAACCACATAAATTACAGCACCAATACTTTCCCCTTCTTAAGAAGAATTGAGATACAAGGAATACCTATTTTCTATTGCTCCTATGGAACATGTAGGTAAGTTTGTGAAAAGTTGATACTTAATAATATGACAATCAATGTCCTTTGTGTAGCCAAAGTCAAGTCCTCTGCGCATGTGCAAGTTATAGCCCTGAGAATAGGTCAGCAAGGTAGCAGGTAAGGTCATGCACCAGTGATTTCAGTCAGGTAACAGGTAAACTTACATGCTGCTGGCGACCTCCTGTGAAATATACATGTACTAAACCAATAGATCTATAAACTAAATTTAAAGCTAGTTTTAAGCTCCTCACAAAAGTTTGCAATGAAGCATGCTATGGTATATTTTAAAAGCAGCAATTTATTTAACTTAAACTAAAGAAGCTCACTTTTTCCTTTGTAGTTTATTTCTTGTTTAAATGGGAAAAAAGGGCGACTGAGTGTTATCCTCTCTAACAAAAACCCTGCTAGCTTCAAAAAAATATCTCCCCCAGTCTTCAACACACGTGGCTTCGATTTTTCTCACCTGGGAAAAACTACAATGTATAACCGTAATGTGTTTCAGACCTAACTAAAGGTAAACTATCCTAAACATGAGTTTGACCCCCCGGCTTAGATAATAAAAAAATTCTCGGAATTTATCTAACTTAAACTAAAAAAAGCTCACTTTTTCCTTTGTAGTTTATTTCTTGTTTCAATGGGGAAAAAAAAGGGCGACTAAGTGTTATCCTCTCTAACAAAAACCCTGCTAGCTTAAAAAAATATCTCCCCCCAGTCTTCAACACACTTGGCTTCGATTTTTCTCACCTGGGAAAAACTACAATGTATAACCGTAATGTGTTTCAGACCTAACTGAAGGTAAACTATCCTAAACATGAGTTTGACCCCCCAGCTTAGATGATAAAAAATTTCTCGTATAAAAAAATATAGAAAATAATTATTTCCCACAGGAAAATTCAACTTACCTATCCTGAAGGTGTGAGAGCGTCAACTAGCAGCGCTAGCATCTATCCCAAAAGTGAGATAGCATCAACTGAGACCGTTCTCTTCATAAAGAAGTCATCAGCAACTACTAAAGCAGCAAATTATCATATAGAAGTGACCGCTGAAAGTGCTAGCTTAACTACAAATTCAGACAGCACCTCAGCTTATATAGACAATGGCTCAGAAACTCTGGAGAAAAATTCTCCTCGTGCAGACAGCGTGTTGACGTCCACCCGTGTGAATGATGATGCTGATCAGAGCTCCTCCATTTATATAGACAGGGGAAGTGATGTCACCACTGTGGCAAATGTTGCAACATCTTTCCCCTCCTCGCCTTTGAAAGCAGCTGTCACCTCATATTTAAATTTCACATCTGCAGGTGAAACAATGGAAATAAGCACTGTGTCAGCTAATTTTGAAACAAGTCCAATGCCTGAGGAAAAAACTAACCTTCCATTTCGCCATAGGACTACTCTCATAAATGCCATATCTGGAAGCTTTATGTCTCCAACATATGCCACAACGCAGGATGGAACCTTAGTAACTAATTTGCCTCAAGGTATAAGTCAACAGCTCTCTAACACCTTGGTATATACCAATGTGATCACTGCTTTGGGTTTCATGATTTGTCTCATTCTGGCTATAACTTTTGGCATCAAATTAATGAAGAGGGAAAAAACTAAAGAAAATAAAACCAAAAGAATGGCATACATGGAAAGAGGGGAATCACTATGGAGCGAATGTGCAGAACCACTGTCTGGTGGGGAATCAGTGGAAATGCAGGAATTATAAATTATCCTGCTATATTATATGGTAAAAGCCACCATATTTTTGTTTGAGATAAAACCCAAACAGAAGGATCACTTAAAAAGCAATAAGTTATAAACAGTTAAGCACTAAAAATCATGATAACATCATTTCTGTATCATGATTTAGATCTGATCATAGTCGCCATCCTATGGGTCACTTATTTAAGATATCTTAAAGTATCTCACCCTTAAATAGCAATATGTAAAAGCAATTATTTACTCATCATATTAAGCTCAAAAAGTATCTTAAATAGAACTATATCATAACTTTTTTATATGATATAAAAATAAAGCGCTATTAAAATTGTATAAGATTTCATGGAAACTCCATGTTAACTCTTAAATTACCTATATATGTGCTACATATGCAAGCTATTGTAGTGTTAGATTTCAGCCAGTACAAAAAAAGGTTCAAAGGAATCCTAGGTTAACACTTATGCTAACAATCATTTATCTATACTTTAGTGCTGGTGTTTATCAGTCTGCTTATATATTGTACCTATAGGTCATCATGATGCTCCAATGAAATATGGATAAATCTGCTCAACAAGAATTCATTGGAGCATCCTATAAACCATGCAGAGCTGCTAACGATCTTTTATCTTTAGTTTAGTGGTGGTGTCCATCAGTCTGCTTATATATTATACCCATTGGTCATCATGATGCTCCAATGAAGTGCTATAAAGCAATCTCACTATCTCTTCATCAATGCATATTAAAAACCAGTAATCAGGATATATACCATAGTCTCTAGTTATCCTTAACTTACTTAGATTTTATATCTGTGTTATATTGCTAAGATAGCACTCATATATGGTATGAATCTTTTAGGTAAAATAAATGCTATCAAGCAAACAAGATAGTGTTTTATTAATGTTTAATTATAACGAAATATTATACCATTATGCAATGTCCAAATGATGTAAATTAAAGTCAACATCTAAAATGTGAACATGAATCAAAGCAAGAAGCTGACCATAAAAAAGTTGCATGTAATTACTTCGAAATGACAACTACCTGGAGCTATATCGTTGTAGTGTCCCTCATAAAAATGGTCAACAGCGGTCAGCTTTAGCCCTAAGCTATGCTGACCTTACTAAGGACATGAGTGATAATGAGATGACCACTGGTCAGCAATTTGCTAAAGGCGCTCCCTACATGATTTCGAAACACACATGACGCCTTACATAAGGCCAACCAAATTTATTGTAAACTTAGTTTAAAAAAACATTGAAAATGATTTTTTTAAAGCTTTATACTTAAACAGGTGTAAATTTTAAAGCTAAAACCAATATTTTTATCATCATAAAAGTTTATAAAGAGAAAGAAGTAAAAAAAAAACAACAAAATGTTGTGAAACAAATACTTTAATATTGTTTAACCTTACTTAACGCTACAACAAAGAAAGATGCAGGTCAACCCCCAATTTTCATTAGGGTCAAGTTTTTAATAACGACTCACTCTGCTATAACTGCTTGGCGAGACAAGATGGAATCCTTTGGTTTACTTGAGGCTACTATACCTTTTATGAAGGTTTTTCAATACAACATCAATACTAAATTCCTATGGGAGCTAAGAGACAAGAGAGCAGATCCAGTGACACACCGTGGTAAGTGTTCAGCACTTAATGGTACTGCAACAGAATGTCAGAAACCAGCTAAAAAAAACCTGTGTCCTTTTCACAACCATCTGAAATTTCTTGTTGAAAAATTTCAAAAAAATATTGAAGAAAAAGACAGCTCATATACAGCCACAGATTGTGCCCATGGTATACCATTGAGAATGCTAATAAGAGCCACCATGTTCCATGGGATAATGGACGATGCTCATGTTTATTGGCTTGTTCACATCTTATGTCATCGCATTTCAGTTAAAGATATATTAGATATCTTAAAGGTTAACACCAGTGCTCATCGCAATGGGGTAAAAAGTTCAATCATCCAAAGCTGGATAAAAAATGAATCACTTAACAAAAATTCCATAAAAAGAAGCACTGGTAGGAACCTTTTGGCATTATAGCAGATTTTTTAACAAGAAAAAACTTTATGTTATCAAAGGCTGTTGTTTCGTATATTCTTCCGATCTGTTCAAATTGTGTTTAAAAAAAAATAGAAAAATGTCACACTGGATGTGCTCCTACTGAATACCCCAACGTGTATGATATATTACACAAAATCTACATAAATCAGGGGTTTATATCATAAAGTATCTAAGTTCCCATACATAAACTACATTTTAAAACAGGGAAATTTTAGACCATTAAGATCAAAATTTAGATGCTGCTCTATAGGATAGCCTTCTCGCGGCGGCAGTGAAGAATTCACATAGAAATAGCCGTATCTTATTACAGCAAAACATTCTATGTTAATTTACCAATGATCCTATTACATATAACAAAATAAAGATTTCACAAGACAGCTTAATTATCTTTAATGGAGCTCTAAATTGGTAGCGTCCACCACTGTGCTAGAGTCAGCGGGTGTAACTCCTCGATCTAAAGCACCTTAAATACCAGCAAATTTTCCTTATACAAAACTAACGAAAAAACAAAAGATACTTACTCAATGTTACTTTTATTAACAAAATTCGTTTAAAAAATAGTAAAACTTCGTTTATCTTAAAATATTAACTTCATAACATGGTGTAAAAAACCTCTGTGATTTTTCAAAGTTAAAAAACCATGCGCGTCTGCCAAACAGCGGCTAAAACCATACACAGACCCAGAGCAATGCACTGGTGACATCTAGCGGATAAAAAATACAACATATATATCAATGCTAGTTCTTCCCACTAGAGGGAGACAACAAAATGCGCCCTGTGTTCAGGAACGCAATGAAAATCTGTCATCTCAATTGTAAGCTAGCGCTGTAAGAAAATCTTGGTTAACTTTATTGAAATCTCACACTATTAGTACCTGGCGCAAGATGAAATTGGCGATCGACGCAGATTGGCGAAATGCGCCTGACAGTTCTTGCTTTTATCGCAAGAGGGAGACAACAAAATGCGTCCTGCGTTCGGAACGCGTTCGAAATCTATCGTCTCAATTGTAAGCTACCAATGTAAATTCCTTTAATAACGTAATAGATATTCTTCATTAAGACGAATGAAACATATCAAAAAACAGAAGAGAAAGAGCGCTATACACGAGAAGTATTCCGAATTTAAAAGAATCTATATCCTGATCACTAAAAATGTATTTGCTCGTGTGCTTTAACAGTAAACACCACATCTGTGGTTTCACCAACGTGAGGGGGTTTATAAGAAAGCCGATGTCAAACAGTAAATAGAGAGGTCCGGCCCCCATGTCACGAGCCACCTCACTTCCGCTCACGCCACTGGTGCGTCTGCGTCTGGCTTCGCTGCGCACAAAATCTCTACCATGAGATATGTCCATACCGCCTATGCCGCGGTTATCCAGCTGAAGCCTTCAGAGACTGTCAGAATCTCTCCTCTGCTTCCACTGGTGGCCCTTGAGCCATACGTAATGGTCCTCGTGCTCAGGTAACGCCACCTAGATTGCCGAGCCCCAGTGAGTGCTTCCAGATCTGTGCTGAAAATGAATGTTGCTATACCCGGCTTAACCCGGATGCCCGGCTTAACCCGGAAGAATTACTAAAACCTTAATAAAACGTCGATCATTACTGACTAACTAAAAACCTTAAAAACCGTCGATCATTACTGACGAGTATAATCCTCTCTCCTCCTCACTCCAAAGCACATTCACTAATCAGTTGATTCCTCTGCACCAAAAGCTCAGCGGAAAAAGAACAAGACTCGTGACATGGGTACCACTTGACCTCTTTTATTTAAAACCTAAAGTAGCTTAGTATAAGTTCTATTTCTAAGGCGGTCTCCTATAAATCACACCTTTTGAAATCAAACTTTAAATTGAAATCTTCAATTCAAAAGGTGTGATTTATAGGAGACCGTCTTAAATACTACTCATAACGTTGGGCCAACGTTGGCCCAACCATCGGCTTTACATAGGCTGGCCATCCTGCCTACGTAGGCCCGACGGTGCCAACCAAATGCCAATGTAGGCCAAACGTTGGCTTTTGGTCTGCAAACATTAGCATCGGCAAATGGTCAGCCAGGGGCCGACCATTTGCCGATGTCCTGCCAACATTGGGCCAATGTTGGCATTTGGTTGGCAAATGCCACTGGTCGGGCCTACATAGGCCCGATGGGCAGCCAACATTGGCCCAACGTTGGCTCAATGCGTCGGGCCAACGTTGGCAAATTTTTTTGTGCTACCTGGGAAGGTACTAGTTGTATGCAGCCATTTAGCACTTGAAAGTAAGGATAACTTCAAGGAGATCTCTTTTGTAGGTTTTCATTACGATTGGATGAGAAAAAGTTAACTTATCAGACATTTTATAACTGTTAAGATCATCATGCTCAATTGAGATAATTAGAAATAAAAGGGTCCTGAAATATGCATGGATTTTTGGGTAGCAAGTTAAATGGGTTAAAAGTATTAGGTGAGGTATTATTAGATAAAGGGGTGAAGGGTAGGTCATAAAGATACTTTTTTTTTTACCTTGCACTTTGTTCCAATACCTACATGGGCTTTTGAGATAACCTTATCTTATCATCAGATCCATGGGCCTTTTGCCCCATCGCTTTGGGCCTTTTACCCCAGCCTTTCAACATATGGGGCAAAATGCCCCTTTTTTTGTCAAGCATTCTATTGGAATATTCCATAAGGCTAGGCTGACAACCTATTTCACAAGTATGCTACATTGTTCCATCTCTTGATTGGTGTGAAAAATATGCATTAATTAGGGATTATTCTCTTAGAACTAGCTCAGTTATGTGCTATTAGGGTATTTTAGCTTATCCTACTCTATCACCCCATGGACTTTGATATGAATTATCGAAAATACTACTTTAGGTGATTTAGAATGTCCAAATCTCAGCAGTAGTTCATGAATATTAACTTTAGCTTCTTTTTTAATGACAAGAATCTAAATGGAGCTTTTATTCCAATTATGATCCTCTTTATTTTGCATGTGGGCCTTTTATCCCAAAGGTTGTGGGCCTTTTACCCCAGCTGTGGGCCTTTTACCCCAGCATCCACTTTTTTCCATACATGATTTACTGTAACAATCTATGGGGCAGAGCTGACAAGCTTTTGCGAATGAAGAAAATATCATGCCCTCCTTTGATTAATGAAAAAAGTATTCTGGAAGCAGCCATGAATTTCTTATAAATGACACATTTGTAAATTAAGGGCGTCTTACCCCACCCTACCCTATGTCTTATGCGTGCTAGCCCCCCTTTAAGCAACCTTTATCACTCTCCAAGCAGATCTTTTAATCCTAGTGCCTTACAATTTAGGACAACGCTGGAAACATTTTGCATGGTGGCGACATTCTGCATGCGACACCGGTAAGGAAAAGGAAATCTTTTACGGCTGAGGGCGTCCATAAATTATGTCACACAAGATTCAAGATGGCTTTATTTGACTAAGGGAGTGATAATTTTTTAACAACAGGGGGGGGGGGCTGGTGGGTTTGAGGGGGGGTCAGAATTTTTTCAAACCCTTGACCAGGGGGGTCAGAATTTTTTCAACACCTCTGATGGGGGGGGTCAAAATAATTTCACCTGCTAAAAGGGGACGTTCGTGTGTGGTTTTTGTCCCTTATAGGGGGAGGTCGAAAAAATTTCCCTCAAGAGGGGGGGGGTCAAATTTTTTTTCACGCGTCCACGCGCAAACCCACCAGCCCCCCCCCCCTGTTGTTAAAAAATGATCACTCCCTAATGTACAGGTACACTTTAGGCCAGACGGAGACAGCCTATTGCTACCGAGAGAGTTTAGTGTCTTTTATAGTAATCAACAATAAACTTGAGGTATTTTTGTTTCAAAGATTGACTGCTCATTTCTCATCTCGGGGATGTTACAATGTAAGAAGACATGGTTGACATCTTGCACATTACAATATACACACATAGAGTTGACAGGTTTCTTTTATTTATATCTTCTTGACAGGCTGTCAAGTGTACAGTTATTGTCAGTTCAGAGTTTAGCAATAATGCTTCTAATTTTTGATGATTCTGTTTGTATTAGATATTCACGTTCTTCATAAATGTCATTGAGATCATCTTTACACATCTTAACTATCCTACACTTGCCAGTATTCCCTGGGTTATCAATGTACTGATTGTATTTCTGAATATGTGCATCATTAGTCTCCACTTTATATTGTTTTTGAGTGAGGACTTCAACCAAACATAAGGATTGAGCCAGACATTCTTACAACCAATTTCAAACAAGAGGTATTGGATATCTTTGAGCCATTGGTGATGTTCACTTTTCATGGTAGAGAAGACCAGTAGTATAATAGATGGTCTTTTCTGAATATTATCCAGAAAAGACCATCATATTTGGATTATCCAGAGAAGACCTCCTATTTTTAGATTATTTATAAAAGAGGTCGTTTATAGATATATTTAATTTATCTATAAAAGAGGTCGTTTATAGATATATTTAATTTATCTATAAAAGAGGTCGTTTATAGATATATTTAATTTATTTATAAAAGAGGTCGTTTATAGATATATTTAAATTATCTATAAAAGAGGTCGTTTATAGATATATTTAATTTATCTATAAAAGAGGTCGTTTATAGATATATTTAGAATCCAGAAAAGACCTGTATTTTTGAGAAAATGTAGATTGCAAGTGAAACGAGAAGACATAATATTTTTATTTTTTCTTTATTGTTCTTTTTGAGACATATCATATAGTCAGACAATCCAACAGATAATCCAATTTATTCCTTTATCGTTTATGAACAGAGAGGCGGAGAATGAGTTACAATAACAATGAATAACATAATTGGAATCTTCATGAATAATGTGATTCATTGAACCAATACCATAGTAAATTTTCGTCACCTAGTTCTTTGTTAGAATCAACTTTAAGAATTCCTCTAAAGACATTAATTCATTTTCGGAGGGGTCGATTTCATGAGAACCTTTTTCATCGGTTGGTTCTTCTTCCGCCGAATAAAATTCTTGTTCTTCAGACGACGTTTCATCAGCTAAATGAGATTGTTCTATATCTGATTCTTCAGACGAGTCACTTTCTCCAGAATCACTTTCTTCATAGTCGTTTTTTTCTTTCAATGAAGCAGATATCTTTTTGCCTGATCCAAAACCTTGATCATTTCTTTCGGTTTTATCAGGTGTATATACTTCTTCTAGCTCAGAGATGAGAATTTTTTCTAATATTATTTGAGCTATTTGATCTCCATGTTTTATTTCGAAGACCTCATTTCCAAAATTAAACAGCAAAACACCAATTTTTCCCCTGTAGTCTTCATCTATTACCCCTGCTCCTACATCGATGAAATGATTAAGAGCAAGTCCTGATTTTGGTGCTATGCGACCATAGCATCCTGCAGGTATGCAAAGTATTATATCAGTTTGTACCAATTTTTTTTCTTTAGCAGGAATAATATAATCATAAGCACTATATAAATCAAACCCTGCAGATTTTTTTGTGGATCTGGTTGGCTTCAATGCTTTTGTTGATGCTTTAACATAATGCATAATAGGTTGGAGAATAGGTGAGGCAGGCAGTAAAGCAGATTTTTTACATGTTGTTACTAACAGTGTATTTGGTTTGTCTTTTACAAGAGTAATATAGAAAGAATCTTGACAACGCGCCATTTTGCTGAACGTTATTTCAGTTGTTTTGTTGTTTAATATAACGCTATTCACAGAGATGTTTTCTTTGTTTTAGTTCATTTAAGACGATCTTTGCTGTAATATTTAAGATTTTCATTGTAAATTTCTTCATATATTTTGCTGTAAGCTAATTGAGAGATTTTTTCACCTTTTTCAGTGTTTTCAAGCTTAGAACGTTCTTCTAATTTTATAGGATAAATTTTTTGTAAAACAAGTCGTGCAACAGCATCACCACTTTTTATTTTTAGGTCTTCTTCTCCGAAGTTAAATAAAACAATGGTAATATACCCTCTGTAATCTTCGTCTATTATTTTTTGGTTGATTAACACAAAGTTATGTTTTCTTGATTTGCATAGAGGTAAAATTATACCATAATAACCTTTAGGGATAGCAAGTTTAACTTCTGTTGTAATTGTACATGCTGTATTATTAGGAACAGTATGGTCATATGAACTGTACATTTGAATCCCTATGTTATTTTCCTCTTCAGTAGGAGAGAAGGAACCTGCTATTTTACTGTATTTTAGAACAGACATTTTCGTTCAGTTTTATATGACATGATGTGATGCCTATTATTATTATTCTCAAGTAAGTAAATAACCAAACAAACAAAATGAAATAATTTTTTATATGATTTTATTTTGATTGTCACATGTGTAAAGACAGTTTTTCATTTTCAGTTTGTTCCTGTTCTTTTATCGAATTCAAGGAATATCATGTTTAGCACATCATTTCTTTTCATGTCGTATACTGCTTTCATCAGTTGATGAGTAGCACTGTACTTAGATCTTTGCCACATTTTTAAGACATTGAAGGTTAATTGAGCTATGTCTTGTTCGGGCTGGGACGATATTGTTCTTCTTTCGTCAGACGTGATATGTAGATATGTAGCTATGTCCTTCCAGTCTCTTGACATTTTTTCACTCAATAAGCTGAAATACATTTGCACGGAGGTCGATTCCACGTCATACTCTTCTAGTTTTTTTTCTTTGAAGAAATTTTCAGTTAATTCCACCAAGTCTATTCTGTGGTTTTCCTTTAAACTTTTCATCAGTTCTTCTGTTCGTAAGTAGTAAGGAACTTCTCTCCACCATTTATTCAGCATCTCTATGCCCATAGCAGTTGGAGTTTTCGTCTTGTTCATGCTTTCAAGTTTAGCATGAGGGATGCCAAGATATACTCCTAAGGTCATCCATTGACGTGCTAACGATACAGAGATTTTTTGAAGAAAGATATCTGAATATCCTAAATCATCTTGAAAGTAATAAGTAGGTAAAGGCATTTTTTACCTTCAAAGGATTAGAGTGACAATCAAAAGTAGGAAAAGAAATAAATCAAAAATACATAAACCAATGATTTAAATAACACATGTACTTCCTCAACAATATGTACTTATGAAGAACTTTAAATGCTCTTAACATGAGGCTTATATTTTATCTCAAGGAAGTAAAATTAAGTTCCAGACTGTTACAAAAAAGGTATATCGGGTAAATGTATACTAAGCATAAATAGACATAATGACATAGAAGAAAAGAAAACAGGATAAAAGATTATAGTAGTTATTAATCCATATATGAAATAGTATATAACGCTCATGAATCCATATGTAGTACAAAACAAAAGAAACAAAAACAAAAAAAAATTATATATTTTAAGACTATCAATATTTTTCTTTTTAATCATTTTTTTTTATTTAGATAAGTTGCAAGACAAAATATCTTTCCACGAAGACAGATATTCTTTCACTTTTTCTTTATCTTCTTCAGTATATCTTTCTAAGTATATTGGATTTATGTCCAAAAAATTGGTGATAGAAAGATCTCCGTCTAAAATACCATGAACATTTATTTCTTCTGGCTTCAGATCTCGTTCTACATGACAAGCTAACATGTCTATCACACTTTCAATTAAAGCATATTTTCTCATATTTCCTTCTCTGTAATATTGAGGATGATGATCATTGTTTTCATAGTGATGAAATAAAGCATTTTCCCAAGTTGTTTTTTCTTGAGAATTTTTTGGTCCATTTTTAGTATGGAACTTAAAGGTGTAACCTATGGCTTCTTTCATTGAAAACTTAGATAAGTCATGCACCATTATTCGTTCTGTTAAACACATTTTATCTTTTTTGTCAAATACGTTTTCTAAAAGGTAAAAAGTGAAACATATCATTTGTCTATGCCTTAAAACCTGTTCGAAATGTTGCAAGAGAAGTTTCAAGAAAGAATTGTTGCAAGTTATTTTTTCTTTTTTAGATTTTATGTATTTAATGGCTATATCGTCTTCCCAGTTTGTGTGTTTCAACAGTTTTTTTATTTTAAAAGTGTACTTTCCCATATCAGCGTAGTGTTCTGCTCATGAAGCCAGACAAAAGTTTCTCTTGTTTTTCTGTGATTCGTTGCACAAGAATATTATTTTTGTTTCCTAAAGATTTTATTATTTCTTGATTCTTTTTTCGTTCTGCTCTAAGAATGCGAAATTGGTTTTGTTGCCTTTTTCTTGTTTCTTCAAGGGTTTCTATCTTATGTATGCAATCAGGACACACCCCGTCTTCTAGCGAAGGCTTCCAATCAGAATAACTGTTCATGTTACTTTGACGCAGATCAGTGTTCACATAAAGTCTGTTTGTTCACTTATCTCATCTATGTTTTTATTTCTTAATCACTTTCATGTTTTTTTTCTGAATTTAAATGAAAAGCTTCGTTTGGCTTATTCCTATAAGTCTCCATTAAAACATCAGAAGGCATAGAATCTGGCACATCACAAGTTTCACCGTCTGCTACAATTTTACTGCCTTCTTCTGAGTCATCACCGTCGGCTACTGTACGACCATACGGATAAGAACCTCTCCTGATGTTATATATTCTCTCTGCTTTAGCTAAGTTGTATGCCTTCCTGTGAGCCATTAAATTCATATTTTCATTTCGTGCTTCTCTTAATTGTAAAGTAAGATGGAGATTATTTTTTTCTTCCTCTTTTATGATATTAATGTGTTCACGTCTTTCTTCTTCTAACAGAGATATATAAGTGCCTTGATGTAAGCATATTTTTTCAAGTATTTCATTGCGCTTTACTTCAAAAATCATATTGTTCCCTTTTGTATCCATGATTAAGACTTGAGAAATAATCTTAATTTATATATTTTTTTTAGGTCTCACACGAGAAAGATGTTCATTCTTATAATTATTTGAGTATCTCAGGATCTTTTGTTTCTTCAGTGAATACATTTGAGTCGGGCAAATGTTCTTGATTTGCAATAGTAGTTAGTAATTGATTATTTTTTTCGTACATTATGTTATCAATATCTCGGTTTTCATTTATTTGAGTAGATTTTAAGTCATGGTTAGAAACAGAAGATCCTATGACAGGATATGTCCATGTTTTTCTGTGATTTACATTAGTTACAAAACAAGACAGGAAAGTTTGAGTTTTTTCATTGTTATGATAAATATTTCCGCTTTCTGTACAAGACAAAAATATTTCATCTCCTTTCTGTAAAGAAGGGGAGATAGATTGTTTACGCGTTTCTAAGATAATGACTACGATGCTTAAAATAAGAGTAAAAACTATTCCTCCTGCTCCTACTTTCCCGTTTGAAATCAAATTATTTATTTTGCTTAAACTTTTCATGCTTCCTTCTTTTGTTTTATGTTCGCTCATTTTTTTAAAAAAAATATCTTTTTATGATGATCAGTTCCAATAAATCGGCAAATAATTTCCAAGACAAGATGAAAAAGAAATAATACATTAATCTTTTTTTCTTTTTTGTGTTGTTCTTAGAAAATTATTTTTTGTAGAACAAATTTGTTTGTTACAAAACAAGGATTTCTTTTTGCTTCGATTATTTTGTTTTTTCTTTAAAAAGTATTGTTTTACTTTACTGTCATTCCAATCAGGATCTGAAGTGAAGCTAGATATAACTTGTTGCATTGTCTTATTCTCAGCTCGTTTTTCTAAAAAGAACAAGCAATATAAACCACAAGTCATAGAAAAAAGTCCTTGAATAGAATGAGAGGAATATTTATATTTTTTTGGCAAAGCTTTCAGAAAACTCTTTCGCATAGGACTGAAGCCATATGAATCGAAATATTCAGCTAGTTTACGTGGTTTTTCATAATAAAAAGCTACCCAATGTTCTCCGGGTAAGTTACTGTTGTCGGTGTTGACTACATAACCTGTAGGAAATGATTTCACTGCAGGTATAGTGTCAGCTGAATAAACACCATAATTTCCTCCTTTTTTTCTTTTAATTTTCTGCAAGAAAAAATTTATTTCCGCTCCATTCATTTTTAGGAATTATGCTGTTTCAGATTTTGCTCTTAATATATTGCTAGAATCTAATCTCAGGAGTTCATGATGTTCTAAATATACGATAGCTGCTACTCCATGGGTTAATTCTTCTTCTAGTTTTATGACAAATCCTAAAGAACCATTTTCTGAATATTCGAATGTGCCTGACGTTATTCCGTTTTTAGATATGTCAAAACAGTAAAGACAATGTCCTTTTTTGAATTCGTCGAAAGAAATATCTATCGTATCGTCTCTGAAAATTGAACCTGTAGACCGTATAAGAGCTAGGTAGGCCATATTGTATAAATCATTAGGGTAATCTAATTCATAGTGATAAAAAGGAGTTCCACCGTCGTTCACTTTCAGTTCTATTTCCTTAGCTTTGAAGTGCTCAAATTGAAACGGATTACGATTATGACTTCCTGTAAAGGCATCTAAATGAACTAACCCTATGATGACTCTTTTTGGAAGAGGAGTGTTGTTCACTATATGAGAGGCTTGCAAAATAGATTTCTGAGGACCAAAAGTGACGTATTTCATGTCTATTTTGTTCACAGGATAATCCCAATACGGAGTAACCATTCTAGCATCCATTATTTTTTTATGGAATTTTTCAGACACTCTTATTCTTTTTATGAATAAATGTATGCCCTGTATGTCTATTATGTATTTTTGTGTTCCTAATTTAGACATCAAACAAAAGTCTTCGTCTGCTCTATCAAATTCTATAGTAAGAGGCAGATCTCCAGGTAACACTTTGACCTGAGCAAAAAGGTCATTATGAATTCGTCCTATGACTTCAAATAATTTCCCGTTTTTAGTTTTGTTATAACGTGCTTTCACTCCAGAATTATGATCGTCGCTGTTAACATTTGTTACTTCGTTGAAATCTTTATCGTCTTTGTAATACATAGCCAAAGCTCCCAAGTGTTTAGCAGTGGTTGGATCATAACTTAAAATATATTCCAGAATAGATCTATACCCGTGCAAATCATTGCTGTCTGATATTCGTATTCCTGCTATAGAAAGTTTCACATTTTTAAACATAGTAGAAGCAAAATAATTCACTGGAAAAACTTTAGCTTTATCGTTTATTGTCCCATCGTTAGCTGGAGCATCTGGATTTTGTTTGTCAGCTTTTAATATTTTGCCAGACACTCGAATAAAACTGTCGTGCAAAGAAATGAAATCTGTATGTTTAGATTTTAAAGTGAATTGAACTGTAGTGCTGTTAGGAGAAGCAGTGGGCTCAACTTTTTCATAATAAGTTTTAACTCTACTTATATCTGTTGGAGGAACATGAGTAAAATCAAATTCCGAGGCTACACAAAAACAAGGATCTTCGTCTAACAATGACATTTTTTTAAGGTGATGAACAAACTTCAAAAATATTTGTTTGTTTTTCTCTTCTTTTCAGTAATCTCAGGTTATTTTATGTTAACCAAAGATATCTTTTTTGAAATTTCTTCTAAATCTATTTCTTTTTTTATTTGTGATCGTTTTATTAACTTTTCTTTTCTTGGTTACATGTGAAATAACTTCTTTGCCTAAATCAGACAAAGTTTCTTGAGCTTCTCTTTTTAAAGCTCGTTTAAAGTTTTCACCTTTCATGACATTTTTTGCTACTTTAATTCCTCCTGTTAAGGCTCTTTTTCCTATTCCTTTTGCGGCTGATGCCACAACAGGTTTCACCAAAGGAATAACTGTCTTAAACAATCCTTTTAAAATACCACCTAGCCCATAACCTTTTTGATTTCTGCTTCCTATGAAGGGGGTTAAAGAATAGTATCCTTTTCCATACTGTACATCATAAGGATAAGATCGCTTAGTTAAAAAATGTTTATAATATATATCTTCAGGTGAATCGTTAGAATACATTTTGATGTATTTTTATTTATTTTTTTTGATTTATCTCAAAACAATTTATCTCTACCAGTCAGATGCCCATTCCTTAGAAGAATATCTTGGGTTTTTTTTGGTTCTTCTTCCAGATCGAGTAGAATAAGGTGACGGCTTTCCTGACAAATTTTTGTTTGTTTTAATTTTCCCGAAGACGTCTTCTTGTGGGCTTGGGTAAGATATTTTTACGTCTCTTTCTTTGCTGGGTTGCTTTTCTTCGAAAGGGAGAGGAGGGATATTTTTTATTGGAGTTTTCACTATGCCTCCGCTGGCTTCTCCTATTTTGTCTTCTTCATTTTCAGAAAGATAGTCGGTGTCGTTATTTTTATCTTCAGTGTCTTCTGTAGTTGTTTTTTTCAGAAGGGGCTTTTCTTTTTCTTGAAGAAGAGTTTCATCCAAATTGCCGTCTTCAGAAAATTCATCGTCTGTAGCATCTGTAGAATAATTGCTTTCATTTCTTTGTTTGTCTTCCATGTTTTGATCTTCTAAAGGATATTTTTTTATGATATAAGGACGATTGTTTTTTTTAGTTATTTTTGGCTTATTTAAAAACCACGATTTAGGAATATGATTAGATATATTAACCCAAAGTTCTTCTGTTCCTATAGGTTCTGTTTTTATGCTTGCATTTGAAAAGAATTTCATGATGCTTATCACATTAGAATTTCTGATTAGTTTACCTCTGATGATAATTTCACCATGTTCATTCCATAGATAGTTCAGTTCTATCATTTTTTTGAGAATTTCTTTTATGTAAGGAATTTGTGCTTGTCTTATGTTGGATAAGATCTCAAGTATTGATATACCTGGTATTATTTCTTGTTTTTTTTCTGTAGGAGCAGAATACATGAAAGCCGAGTCTTTAGCTATATTTTGATTTGTGCTTAATATCTTATACGGTTTCACGTTATACATTCTTTGCGCTAATAATTCTTGTTGCCTTTCGAGAGCAGGATTTTTTTCTTGGTCAGTGTTTTTTTCATTAGCATGATTTTTTGCTGAAGATAATTTTTTGTAAGTTGCTAAAGGTATAACGATACTTTTTTTGAAGCTAGCCATAATATTAATTTTTTGCACCTGCCAATCCTCCTATTAAGGACACTGCTAAAGGGAGGAGAAGAGAGAGAAATCCACCTTTTTGTTTTAAAACTGCTTTCCTTTTTTTGTTATTCACACGTCTATTAATAAGATATCTTAAAGTGTTCTTGTATTTTTTTAACTTTGAATAAGACACTGAATTTAATTTAATGTTTCCTGTAAGAACATTAAAAATGCACTGACATATAGAATCTAAATCTTCTTTATCTGCATATTCTATTAACAAATCTCTTTTTCTTTTGTTTTTTGTGTTTCCTAACATTGTCAAAAAAGCTAATCTTTTGACTGATCTGATGTTTGCTGCTTTCTTCTTGATTTTTCTTTTTGGTTGTTTGCAGCTAGTTCTTTTTTTTCTTTTTGCTACAATTGATTTCTTTTTTATTGTTTTTTTGCCTTTTCTTTTAGAAACAGGCATTTTTTTCTTTAACGGTGGCATTCTTTCACACAAAAACTTTTATTTTTTTCATATATTTTATTCAATCTCATGAACTTTATGTTGGTTCATACATGTATAGTTGTTTCTGTTTTATGTTTTGTTAGGTATATACACCTCTTGTCCTATGTCAAATATGTTGCTCCTAAATCTGTATTCTTGAGGAGTTTTTTGATGACCATCTATTAAAAGATAGGAATGTGGTTTCCTAGTTGCTTCATTAAAAATATTAACGAAAGTTTTATAATTTTTAGGCAACAGTTTTCTCCCTAATGTTAGAGGGACAGTTTGATCTAAAGGTGAATTAAAAATAACTAAATACGTCGCATTTCTATTAACAGTTTGCCTTTCTTTTCCTTCAGAATAATAATTTTGTGAAATATATATAACATTTATCGATTCATGATGACATGTTTGAGTGAAAAGTTATCCTATTTCAGGATTATTTCCACATTCTTTCATTAAATCATCTAAAATAACAAGTCCATTAAGGTCAGGTTTTATATATTTATCAAAAGAAGAAGGAATACCGTTCAAAAATGTTATGCTTTTCCCCTCCATAAAGTCTTTTTTAGCAGGAGGGGTTTGACCATAACACCATATGACATAGTCTATTTTTTTTTCTATTATTCGCTCATTATTTTTTAATAGATCATACACAAAAGTAGTTTTTCCACTGTTGCTTGGTCCTGCTATGATCATAGAAAATGGAATTCTTATACATGCATTGAAAACAGGGAATTCTATGTCTTCCATTTTTTATTTTCCTTTTATTTTGTTTAATTCTTCTTTATAAAAACTACCACTCAATATTTCATTATTTTTGTCTGTTAACACATAAGTAGCAGGCCATGTTCTAAGAACATATGCTATTTGAAAAATTTCTTCTTTCCAATGAGAAGAATACCCTCTTCTGAAAGCAATCTTATATTTACTTATTCGTACTTTATCTCCTACTTTAAAAGGCAGTTTAATTCTTTTGCTGTACAAATATTTTCCGTATTGCTTTAACCATATTTTTTTTTCGTTTGATTTGGTTACTTCAGAAGGACTTATTCCTAATGTTCTATGTTTACTATGATTATAACTTTTAACTAAATCCTGTAGAACGTCTATATATCTCAGACTCTTTTTGAAAGAAAGATATTTATATATTTTGTCTTGTATGGTACGATTGAATCTTTCTACTATAGCACATTTAGTGTCTTGAGAAGTACTGAAAAATTTTATTTCATTTTCTTTTAAAAAATTTTGAAAAACACCTTTAAATTCGCTTCCTTCATCTAATTGTATTAAGTTGGGCTTAACATTGCTTTTTAACAAAATTTTTTTGAAGCCGTCTAGAGTGACATATGCAGTTTTGTTCACTAAAGGTTCAACATAAGCATAACGTGAAAAACAATCTATACAGGCTAATAAATATTTTATTCCATTGTTTTGATCTTTAAGGTTAAAAATACTTATTAAATCAATTTGCCATTGATCGTTTATGCCTTTCACTATTGTTTTTCTTCGAAGAAATTTATATATTATTTTCTTATGTGAAGTATAAGTTCTAGTGTTACGGAGAAAATTTAGCACGTCCTTTCTCGTTATATTTTCATCTATTTTTTTAGCTGCTTCATATAATTTTTTCACAGAAGAAAAAGATGAAGGATGAGAAGGAGTGAAATAAATTTTTTTCAAAATATTTTCTTTGTCCATGTTTGAAAAATATTTGCTTATGAACATGAAAATAGAACCATCTCAGAGTAGTAGGTGATATAATTTTTGATGAATGAACGACATCTTTTGCAACAGCATTCAGACAAAACATTTTTCACAACATTTTTAAATAAATGAATGACACAACTTTTTTTGTGCACGCGAAACAAAATGGAAATCCGATACGCGTCCATTCCAAGAAAAAAAAGGTAGAGACATATTTTATCCCCTTATGAGTTGAGCAAGAGCACAAATTTCTCTTTCGAGATGTACTTTTTGCTGACACATAGGTTTTAAAATATATGTACCATAAAAAACTTGGCATTAGCGCAAGTTCCTCCATTGAGGTGTACTTTCTGCCAATGCATAAATTCACAGAATGGGGCATATTAGCACAGATTTTAACCCATTTTTACGCGTGAAAAAAGTCATTAAATGCAATGCAAGTTTCCGGATTTCCGTGAAAAAATGAAACAAAAAAATCTTTTTGCCTTATAAAAGAAATATTATTCTATAGCATAGATATTAGTGTATATAGGAATAAACCCATCAGGTATTCTAGTTTGGTTTGTGTTAGTTCCTATAGTTTTTTGTGCATGTTTTCTTACGTTTCCGGTTTTCTTCAACACAGTTTTACCTTTAGTGGAACAAATAGTTTTCTGTTTTTTTCCTTTCTTGAATTCTTTTTCTTCTTTCTCACTTTCTTCATCTTCTGTCATGCTAGTCCCTGCTTTTCTTTTATTTCTTTTTTTGCTTCGATTTTCATTTTCGTCTTCAGGCAAAGGAGAGGCTGTCAGGTTGTCTTTTCCTTCTGATTCTTCGGAGCTAGAGTTTTCTGTGTCGCTGATTTTTTCGTCGATTATTAGCTTCAATTTATTTTGAGCAGACTTAGCTTTGTTCCTCATTTTTTCTTTGAGATATTGTGTATGGCATGAATTACATCTCAAATGATTTTCGTCAGCAGAAAAATAATGGAGAGAATGAAAAGGTTTATGACACCTTATGCATTCTTGAACCATGCTTTTTTGACATTTTTCACAATATTTTTTATCTTGAACTATTCTCCCTTTTCTTCCACAATATTCACACTTAACAGGCATTTTATGTATATTTTTATCTAATTCAAAACAAAGATACTTTGACCGTAGATATCTTGTAATCTTTTTTGCTGTAGCTCTTATCTCACTAAGGTTTTCAATCGCTGTCACTGTCACTAGAGGCTATGTTATCGTCGCTGCTGCTGTCGCTATGAGACTTTGATTTTTCTTTCTTTTTCTTAGTGTTCTTAGTCTTTCCAGGCTTTTCTTCTTCACTCATTTTTTTAATTTTATCTATTTTTTTATCTATTTTATTCCTTAGTTCAAAGAGTAAATCATATTCTTCTTTAAGGAGAGAAATACTTTTGTCTTTTACCATATCATGAAAATGTAAGTATATTTTTCCTTTGAATTTATTTATGTCTATTCTTTTCCTTTTGCCAAAAGCTAAAGTAGGATATTTAGATGATTTACTCATTTTGTTTGTTTGCAGATAGTTTGCTATTGTATTTTTGTCTTTATCTCACAAACTTTTCTTCTTTTTGAATGAATATCTTCAAAAGGAATTTCTTTCATTTTTCTTTTTAAAGGGGGAATCTTATAATGACCATATGCGTAAGATTTAATTCCTCCTCTTCTCAAATATCTTTTATCTTCAAAAGGAGAAAGAGATATCTTTCTTTGAGACATAGTGTACACTTTATGTTTTATGCTTCTTATGTTATCGAATTCTGCTTCTTTTATTCTATTTTGGACTAAAGTAAGCTTAAAGTCATTGTGCCTTATAGTTTCTATGCTACTTTTTTTGACTCCCTTTATTTTTTTCTCTTCTTCCCCCTTCTCAAACAAAATTGAATACATTTTTGGCCTGAGAGCAATAAATTCTTTTATTTTTTTCCCCCCTGCTTCATCTTTAAATTTACCTAAGACCTTTTTGTTCGTTTCATCATACAAAAAATGATCTTTAGGTAAATTAGAAAAATCAAAAAAATTATTTAGATCTTTTATTTTTTTAAGATAATTTGTATCTTTTATGTAATACACTAAAGAATCTGTGTCTGTATATAACAGTTGAATATGTACGTCTTTGAATTTAGGCAACATGATATTATAATGGAAATTAAACATCCATAGTTTAGATAACTCTAAAACAGAAAACCCAATGTAGATCGGTTTGTCTAGTAAAAGTTTTTCTTTGCTGCTTTGTATTCCTACAAAGTCCTTTTGAAATATATGAAGAGATTTAAAAGTAGGTTTTTTTATAAGATTTTCACTTTCTTTAGGGTCTGAAGTTAATTTCATGTTAGTTCTTTTCTTGACATTTTCCATTGTTTTACCAAATGCTGCATTATTTAATAACTTAAAGAATTCTTTTTCGAAAGCAGAGGTAGCCAAAGTTCGTTCTCTGTTATTGAACAAAATGTAAGATTTCATCCAATCTTTCTGATGAAAGCTTAAAACACGATGAATTTTATTTATCTTTAAACCTAATGCAAGGTATAATTTTAAATTACGATAATGCACTACATAATTTTTTTTGTCTTTTAAATTGCATATAAGCTTTTTTCCTCCTTTTTTGTAGGACGTTTCAGTTTTTTTCAATATTTCTTTTGCATACGGAGATAATTCTTGTTCTTCTATTTCTATTTTTTGTGGAGCTAGAGGAAAATCGTTGTGCATGTCATGAAGACAGTCAGGGTAAGTTAAACTTACCTCCAGTATGTATCCTGTTTCATTATGATCTGAAATGCTTTCTATGTTTAGTTTTTGAATTTGATTTTGGGTTAGCCATTTGAAATTTGAGTGAGGCAAAAAATCTGCTAAACATTTGCCGTAAAGGTTATTGCAGTCTATGTAAAAGATGATTTCGTCGGAAGAATTAGCTTTCGCATACCTATGAGAAACATTAGTAATGCCACCCCTTATACCGCCTTCTATAAAATTATATATTTCGATGTCAGAAAGCAACTCTAGTTCAACTTCTGTATGTTTCAACATAGCTTGATAACTCAAACTAGGTGCCGTTAGAAAATGAGCAGGGTCTAAACCGTAATAACTTAAGGCCTTTTCTCTGAAAGATTCAAAAACGTCACATAAAAGCAAAACGTCTATTTTCAAGTAGGCTTTCAAATAATCTTTTATGTTTCTACATTTTAATGCTTTAAACATATGAATAGCATGACAGTAATCGTCCTCAGTTATATTTTTTTTGGTTAAAGTAGAATAAAATTTGTCTATAGGCGGCAATTTTTTTTCTTTCAAAACAGACCAAGAATCAATGTAATCATAGCACATGACACCTTTTCTTATCATATAAGGAATCATTTTTTTGTTTGAAGTATGTTTTTTTGTTTGAACGAAATCTTTTAAACCTTTCTCTTGCAAAAGTTCAGCTAATTTTGAAAGGGACGTAGGTAAAAATTGGAAGGAATCTATAATTCTAAAATTTTCGAAACTTAAAGTAAGAAATTTTTCAGATGATTTAGCAATCACAGATATGGTGCTCTGGTTTATATATTTATATAATTTTTGGATGAGAAAATGAGTGTCATAATTCATGCTGTTGTGAATAATAATTGGTATCTTTAAATTGTCCATCCTAAGACTAGTGTAAGTAAGATTACATCTATTGCAAGCATAATTTAAATCTCTTCCTTTTCCTTCTTGTCCTATGTGAGCATGATCTAAAACTTTTCTTATACCTTTTTCGGTGAAAGATATCCCGCATATGTAACAATTTTTTTGCTTCACTATATGTGAAATATCGTGAGAAGACAAAGACAAAGGTTTTCTCTTATGATCTAAAATATACGAAATTTCAGCTCTTTTTTTATATAAGTAAGAAACAAATTTTTCTATAACATTTTTTCCTACGTATATAACAGGATCTTGACTGTATTTTTCATATTTCGAAATTAATATAGCTCCAAAGGCATTTAATTTGTGTTCTTTGGAGCAACACGATTTCCCTTTGTATATTTTGCTTATAGTGCGATTATAACATTCAAAATCTGCATATATCACAAAAGGACTTTTAACTTTAAATTTATGGTCAACGAATTTCAAGAAAGTCCCTTTCGATGGAGTAGAATAACCCTGACCACTGTATACATTAGTTTTGCAATTGTTGTTAACGTGCATTTCATATTTTTTTTTTGAGCAAAATGATATCAAACATTTGTAACAAAAGTACCTAGTTTTTTTCCAAAAGAATGGTCTGATAAATTTATGTAAATTTCTGATAAGATAATAGTGATCATTAAATAACAATAAATCAATATGTCTTCCTTCAGTAAGGGGAGAAGAAAGGACTGAAATATACATAGGGAAAGGCTGAAATTCTTTTTTTTCAGATACTAAAAGGCCAAAGACATTTACAGTAAGATTATTTTTCTTTTCGAACTTTGGAATTTCACTCAATTTCACAGGAAAAGAAAGAAAAGAAAGGTTTAATTTTTCTAAAAAAATATCGTACGACTTAGCCAAGTTTGCATTGTGAGGAATTTTATGTAATCCTGCTAAAACAGAGTATACGAAGCATTTTTTGCCGCTTCCTTTTATATTAAGAACTGATTTTTTTCTTTGAATAATGCTTTCTTTCCCTTTTTTCTCACCTCCAAAAGGATTATATTTAAAAACAGAGAGGCGTAACACTTTTATTTCTCTTAAAAACCATCCTGACCCCATGTGCAAAAAAGCATCGAAAAAACCTAATATCACAGAAAAGGAATTTCTTATTAATTCTTCTACGTTATGAGAATCAAAGTTTACTTGAACAGGACTTTGGAACCATGGTTGAATTTCAAAATATTCATTGTTTTCTAGATTATATTTTCCTAACACTGTGCATAACGATAATTGAAATTTAACCCCCCCCTTCTTTTTTTTTTTTCTTCAAAATTATTTTTTTAATTTTTTTGGTCTGATTAAGTAAAAATAAATCAGGATCATATTTGTGAAGAGCAGGAGTTAAATCATATTCTACGATTAAATTTCTGAAAGCTTTACTTTTTTTCATTTCTTATAGGTCTAAAATGAAGAACTAAAAAAACTGTTCCATATTCAAATTGAACCAACTTTCCCACATCGTCACATATAGTTATTTCGATTTCTTGTATTTCACTTTTTTTTACCTTTTTATAGTACGGAGAGACAAAAACTTCCTTTATATCGTCTCCGAATTTTTCACTGCAACGAATAGTTCTCAATAAAGGAATTTGAAGATCGCCTACAATTTCATTTGCAACTATATCAGTATAAATATAAATATTAGAAGAAACGTGATGCAAATTAGGAACACCTCCCGCATGAAAATATTTATAATGTTTGTATCTTAAAGTAGTGCTCATTAAAATCTGAAAATCTAATAAACTATTCAATGGAAGCCCTGAAAAAGTTATAACGTCACTGTTTTCGATCTCAGCTTCGTTGTCTATTTCTTCAGATATATCCAATCTCAGCACATTACTTAAATATTTAGACATAACAACTTTGTCTCCTCTCCCTACCTTTAAAATGGGTTTTAAATTTTGCAGCTCAGTTTTCACATATGGTTCTCTACTTTTTCGAAAAAATTCATCGTCAGGGTATGCGTCTATTTTTTTCAAGGCTGCATTTATGCTTTTTATTAAACTATCTAAAGAAGTATAATTTCCATATGGAATTTTTTGCACGACATATCTTTTTTTTATTTCTATTTCATCTAATGAAGTTATTTTATTCACGTCTTGCTTCAATCTGAAATCTTTTCTTTCTACTACCAAAGTCCTATTTCTTTCTGGAATTTCTGGGAAATTATACCAGGAAACTGGTATGTTTACTTCTACTAATCCCACTTCCCATTCTCCTTGTAAAATTAAAATAGAAGGTAATTTAACCCAAAATTTGCTTGTTTTGTTTTCTCGAGAGGGATGAATAGTATTAGAAGGTAAATTAATGTAAAAAGGAGAAGAAACATTCATTTTAAAAATATATCTTATTTTTAAACAATAAAATCTTTTCTTTGATAACTTTGAAAGTATTTCTTATCTCAGGGAAAAAAACCACTGGTGGCTCATATGAACAGGATATTTTCTGTTAACTGAAGACCTCTAGTGAGCATTCCTAAAATTATCTTAAACTATACCATATTTAGCACTCTATAGACCTGTAGAGGCTAGGACTGACATTACTTTACTAGATCAGCGAAAACCTCTAGTGAGAGTCACTAAAACTATGTGCATGGTTTTACACTGAAGACTTCTGGTGGCTGATATAAATTATGTGCATGGTTTTACACTGAAGACCTCTGGTGGCTGATATAAATTATGTGCATGGTTTTACACTGAAGACCTCTGATGGCTTATAGAAGGCATTTTCTACTTACTGAAGATCTCTAGTGAGCATTCCTAAAACTATCTTAAACTATACCATATTTAGCACTCTATAGACCTCTAGAGGCTAGGACTGACATTACTTTACTAGATCAGCGGAGACTTCTAGTGTGAGTCACTAAAACTATGTGCATGGTTTTACACTGAAGACCTCTGGTGGCTGATATCAATTATGTGCATGGTTTTACACTGAAGACCTCTGGTGGCTTATAGAAGGCATTTTCTGCTTACTGAAGACCTCTAGTGAGCATTCCTAAAACTATCTTAAACTATACCATATTTAGCACTCTATAGACCTCTAGAGGCTAGGACTGACATTACTTTACTAAATCAGCGGAGACCTCTAGTGTGAGTCACTAAAACTATGTGCATGGTTTTACACTGAAGACCTCTGGTGACTAATATAAACAAGGCATTTTCTGCTTACTGAAGACCTCTAGTGAGCATTTCTAAAACTATCTTAAACTATACGATACTTAGCACACTGAAGACCTCTAGAGGCTATGACTAATATTTCTTTACTAGATTAGCGAAAAGCTACTTTTTTGAGTTTGTTGCGAATCGTTCCCATACAAGCATTGTTACAATTAATTTTACCACAAATTGTATGTATGTAACAGGAATTAATTATGTGAAAATGAAACAAATTTAATTTTTAGCTCTCAGTGAACAGTTGACTCAACAGCAATTTTTAATGAACTCACAAAAGCAAATCTTTAGCTTTACCTTTAAAGCATTAATCGCAATGCTTTTCCTGCAAAGAATTCCCTGTAGTCTGCGTCAGAAAAGTTCATCTGATTTCGCTGCCTCCTTCATTTACTTTGTTACCTTATTCGTTGTCATATAACTTTGCTGCCTTATTGGTTAACTTCGTTGCCTTATTCGTTATACTGTATTACCTTAAGTTATTGTAGTTTTGTTTTTTTATTCTCAGAGACTTTTTGTAAGCTACTGCTGTATATGTTATAAAATATTTCATTTTTAAAATGTAACATAATACAAAAATATTTGTTTCAAACTTTTTATTTCTTATCAAATAAACAAACTTTTGGTTTTTTTTTTTGATTTAACAAGGAAGTGTCAGATGATTTTCTCATTAACCATAACAAACATTCATGACCAACCCGTGGTTTTTCATGTACCCATTCAATGGAACAGTAAGGACATTTTATTGTTTCAGTCCTATGATACAAATTTGATGTTTGAATAAAATCATCAAAACATTTTTGATGTACTGGCTTATTGCAACAAATCATATAAGCAATGTTTCTAGTTTTGGTAGAAATAATCATTTCAGTGTTGCATAATTTACATAGCATGTATTCTAATGACATTTTATGCAATCTTTGTCTTGTTTTATTTCTCAATTTTTTTGTTATTTCTGATAAAACATATTCACTAGGATCTAAAGTGTCATCATGTTTTCTTTTTTTAGGTTTCATTAACGTTTCTACATGATAAATATATGGGATTTCGAGTAAGTCACAAGCAAAATTCATCATAGTAAAATAAAAATGTTGATAAGGCATTAATATGCAACACATTTTAAGGACTCGCGGTAAAAGCATAATATTTGATAAAACTAAATTGCCTATTTCATCCTGCAAATAAAAAGACAGGAAATAATCAGCGAAATATACAAGCGCCTCTACTTTGATTTTTTTTAACCGTGGCAAAGAATCAAAATAAGACAAAGCCAAAATAATTTGTTCAGCTTCCTTGACTGACATATAAGGCTGAGAAGGAAAACTGACATCTATTATATCCTTTTCGTTGTCTTTGAAATGTATTCTACCTTCGAAATAACTGATTCTATTTTTCAACAATTCATAGTTAATTTTCGTAATCATTTTTTTGATATGGTAATTCTGGAATATCAAGACAACAAAGCAATATCAAAACAACAAACAATAAGTCTTATGGCTTTTCCTTGATAAGACTAACACAAAATATATGAACAATCAAATAAAATCCCTGTTTTTGTACAGGAATAATAAAAAGGATTTTCCTTTTCTTGTAGGGATATTAGTCTATATATCTCAGAATAGTTAGTGGAGAATTCCAGCTCTCTAAGAAAAAAAAGATATTTGGTTTCGATAGTATTTTTTCATCATTAATTTAAATGTTTTCTTTTGCCACCTGATGAAGGTTTGAGCACCTAAAGGTTTGCCATTTACCCATTTCATACTGCAATTTGCACATTTAATTCCCTCTTTTCTTGGCTTAGTGTATGATTTAAGTCTGAAATTAGTGTAGCATTTATGATAACATGGACTGTCACAACATTCCGTACGATTAATATTTTTTTTCTTGTCTTTTCTATTGGCGTCATGAAATTCTCCGCAACCTGCGCAAAGGTAACGTACAGGATAACAGTCTATATACATATCACGATAAGCATGTTTTATCTTTTTTGCTAATTTTTTTGTTTTGTAGCATTTAAACGAGCAATACAAATCTGTGCCATGAGTTTTACAATATACGTCTTTAAGAAGATCAAACAAAGGATATTTTTCACCGATCAAATCAGTACAAAAGTATAACAAAGAAATAGTGGTATCATGACAAACATTTCCTGTATATATACATACCTTTACAATCTTAGCTATTTCATTCAAGTGTTTTAAACTTCTTTCGTGTAAATATTTAAACAGAAAGTCACTTTGAAAGTAACAAGCAAAAAAAGCAATTGATTCTACGTCCTCTACAGCATCAAAACTAGCATATGATTCTTTCTTTGATTTTTCACATAAATTTACTATAAAAGAAAAACATTGAGCTACGGTAAGCAAAGAAAAAACAGGAATTTCTATATTAATTTTAGCTTTTTTATTTTTTTTCTTTTCCTGGAAACTAAAATAGGATTTAAAATAGGAAATTCTTGAACATAAAAGTTTTTTGTTCAAAGAAATATTTCCCTCCATATAAACCAAAGAAATTTTTGAGCAGAAATCTCACTTAAGGTTTTAGAAAAAATCTTAAACAAAACCTTTAAATTTATTCAGTCCCCCCATGTTCATAAATGATATGTCTAGTGAGCTGCTCTTCTGATTTAAAGGAGCGGAAACAAAAACGACAGACGTACTGAGGTCTCTTTCGAGTAGTCAGGAGGAAAGAGCCTGCAAAATGAGCAGGCGTATCGCACCCTCCGCAAGCCCGAGAGAGACTGGATCTATGTTTGGCCAGCTCGCTAGGAGGCTGAACAAGTCTTGCCAACGCAGACTGTTCAAAGAAATATTTCCCCAATTCTTGTGACCCAAACAACCTTACGAATTCTTCCAAAGGAGCTCTGTTGCTCACAAGCGAACCATAGGTGGGTCTTACCACTCCAGTTGGAGCTGTGCTTGCAGGAACGTCTGCGGTATCAGGAGGACCTCTAGGAACGTTTGACGTCTGAAGTCCTGCGTCAATAGGAGGACCTCTAGGAACGCCCAACGTTTGAAGTCCTGCGTTATAAGACGCTCCTCCGACTGTATGAGAAGTCACCTGCTCTTTGGGAAGTGTCTGACTAGGAAGTTGGAAGCCAGCCCTTGTGCCTCTGTGGCTCTGTGAGAAGGTGCCGAAAGCTGATGGTTGGGGGAAGACGGCAAGAGAAGGAACAGAAACTTGTGGGAAACTTTGAGCAGGGTAGATGGAAGGAGCTTGCTGTGGAGACAAGCTCAGGGAGACTGGAGCCGAAACGTTTGGAGGAGGGAAGGCGTGAACAGATGCTTGAACTGGTGCCAAATGGTTTGGAGGAGGGAAGGCGGGAACAGATGCTTGCACTGGTAAGGAAGAGGAGGAGAAATCAAAAGATGATGCTGTTTCTCTCAATTTTCTCAGGGGGGAAGCAGGGTGATTGTTTTTCCTACTTTCATCTCCCTGGCTCTGGGGAAAAGGAGTAGAGGGACGGTCACTAAGAGGAGCAGGAGGGAGAGGATTTTGGAGTATGTCAGCAACCTCTTCGTCACTTTCTGGCTCAGATTTGATGTCAGGACAAGTACAATAAAAAGAAGAAGCTTCAGGGTGAGAAACAGATTTTCCAGGCAACGGTGCTAGGATAGCAGCTGTCAGAGCAGGAAATCTAGCAGAGGCAGTGGCTTGGAAAGGTGCAGGGGAAGGACCTGACAGAGAAGCAACAGGAACAGGAATAGAAGAGGCTTCAGAAAGAGGAAAAATGGAGGCTTTAGATGAAGTGGCTTCAGAGGAGGCTTTAGGAACGGAAGCTTTGGTTTCAGTAGCAGAACGAAGCTGCTTAGGAGAAGCAAAAGTGGAGGTCTTTCTCTTAGCAGAGGAAGGACAAGCAGAAGTAGAGGTCTTAGCCTTAGTAGAGGAGGTCTTACTCTTAGCAGCGGAAGTGGAGCCCTTAGACTCTGTAGAGGAAGGAAGCTGTTTAGAGGAAGGAGAAGAAGAGGGGGGTAGGGACAGTGAAGTTCCCTTGCTCTGAAAGAATTTGACGTGTTCTTCCTCGAAGGAAGATACGCCAGAATTTATTCTGAAAAGAGAAGCTGCAGCTTCAGCATCAGAAATAGATGGAGAGGAAGACGAGAGGTTTTGCGATTTGCTCTTTTGCAAGGCAGGCAATGAAGCTTCACTAGCAGAACGTTTAAGCGTCTGCGAAGAGGAGGTATTTTGCGAGCTGACAGACTGTGGAATAGAAACAGAAAGTGAAGCAGAAGAAGAAACGACAGACGTGGTTTGAATAGAAGCAAGTTGAGGAGGAGATGAGAGAACTGTGTCAGAAGAAGTGGAACCTGCAGAGGTAGAAGGTGCAGGTTCCACTGTAACAGGACGATGAGGTTGAATCTTAAATAATTTTGTTGGCAAGGGATGGGTAGCTTTCGGCATCTAGAGAAAAAATATATATATATATATATAAACATATTATAAACAGTGGCATATATAAACAATTAGACTAACATATATCATTAATCATGCGAAATTTTAATTTTCTTTGGTTTAGGTATTTTTGGACCTCTTTTGTCTTTTGTGCTTTTCAGAACTGCATAAGAACAGTGCTGTGGACATCTCGCACACTTCTCTAAATTTTCAGGTAATATATTCGACGATAAGACTACAAGATGTTTTTGAAGACGCTCTATAACTTGAAAACAATATTCCAAGTTTGCCTGGCTTAGTTCCAATTTGTCTTTGAACAATGTTGCTAAAGGAGGAAAATTTTTAAGATGCTGAATTTTATCTTCTATTTGAACTTTCTTTTTCTCTAATTCTTTTTTGATTTTTGGGGAACAAATACTTTTTTGATTTTTTTCACTTTCTTCTTCGCTATCAGACAATGCGAGATCATCTTTCAGAAACATATATTCTGGATCACTAATTATGGCACTGTCTTCTGACTGACTTCTTGATAATTTACTCTTAGAATATTTTTCTGCTTTTTTTTCTTCTTCGCTGTCACTCATTCGAATAGGAGAAGTGCCAGCTTTAGGTTTATAAGATAAATCATCATTTTTTTCTTTGCTTTCATCTTCACTACTATCTGAGAAATTTTCTTCTTTAAAAAGATTGCTAGGCATAGAAAGTAAATTATCAGATTTCCTTTTTTTATTCAAGCTACTTTCTTTTTCATTTTTAACTCTGCTCTGTGAAGGAGAATATTCTGTTATTTTTTTCAAATCTTCATTCAAAAATAAATTTACAACCTTTGATCTAAAATTATATAAAGGATGAAAATCAGTGCTTTGATTTTTTGAAGCAAAATAAATATTTATTTTCAAAATTTCGCAAACACATTCTACCAAAATACTATGAGAAGACAGCAAATCTAATAAAATTTTAGCTTTGTTTTGAGTCATGCAATATCCATAATATGTGCTGTAAGCTTCGTCCTTTTTCATATAAAACATAAGAGAAGACCAAGCTTCATCTTTTAATATAGCAATAACTTTATCCCTTGGAATTTTTTTTCCTTTTTGCTGTTTGCTGATCAGTTGAGTAACGTAAAACAAACAGTGTGTGTCTTCTTGTTTCACTTTACTCCAGTATTCATGATTTTCTTTTTTGTCTTGACACAATATAGTAAACAAAACCAGAAGAAAATGTGAAATTATCTTAATTTCTTTCATTTTGATGAAGCTTGATTTTTCTCTTGATTTATTTCAAGCAATGCCTCCTTAATTTCAAAGCACAATTCGAAAAAAATTGATGTGTCTTTTACTATACAATTTCCTTTAAAATTATGACCTAAAGTAAAAGTAAGATATTTATTAGATACCCTAAAAGAAGAAAAATAATTCAATTTTTTGGTGACAGCTATTTTATGATCATACAAAAGCCAAGAAGATTCAAAAGAATTTGACTCTCTAATTTTGTAGATATATTTTTCAGGCAATCTAGAAAAAAGCTTTAAGAAAAGCTCATATAGCTTTATTCCCTGATTATTTAAATTTATTTCTATACTTAATTGCACATTCAATAAATTAACTTTTATTTTCTGGTAATCTATCTCAGAATATTTTGAATAAAAATGCAAACAATATTTAACAACGAATTTATCTATTTTGTTTAATAAATAAGAAAAATTATTTTTCAAAAATATATAGCAAAATCCATTTCTTGTAAATTTCAAAGAAAAGTTTTTTCTTACAACATGTATAGATCCCCTGTACTTAGAAATACTTTTCTTTGGAGACCTAAAACTTTCTATATCTATTTTAGCACTAGGATTTGTAGTAACTATAAGAACAATATTATTTACTATGTATTGAATAGACATATAACTGCATAACAAATTAAAAGGCTACAACCTTGCTTGATAAATCAGCAAACTACGAAAGTCTCGTAAACTTTTGCAGCAGGAACTATCAACTGCCTTTGGAACTTTGACAGCTTCAAACTATAACGAAAAAAAAAAATCATATAAATTATTTCCTAGAAATATTTTCAAGCTCAAATATTTGTATTTTTCGTCACTGAGGTATAACATACAGCTTACACAGTAATATCAATTAAAGTATTCCTTAAAATAAATAAAATAGTCACTTATGATGTCTCAAAAAAATAAAATCATGCAAATAAACATTTCACAGCCGTTCTTGACTTTAATACTTATAATTTCAATTACTGCTGTCAATGTCTTCACAGAAATAATTCTCTAAAGATTTACAAGGATCAATTTTTGCATGGAACATCAAGCTGCTAGAAAAAGTCATAAATTCCCTCACCAGGAGGCAGCACTGCACTGCGTTGTTTGAGTTGTCTGCTGCTATAATCTGCTCTCTGTTGCCAGCAGAATACGGGTATGGTTTCCTGCTCTGGAATAAATAAAGTTTTAAATTACACCCTCACAAAAAAATAAATTATGCAAATAAAAGATTTTTCAGCCATCCTTATCCCTGTAATTTTAATTTCTACTATCAATTACTCTACTGAAAAGATTCTCTAAAAAATTATAGTTATCATTTTTCATGTGGAACATCAAGTCTCCATATCAATTCTAAGAAAAGGTTATATCATTATCTATTTTTAAATATTGTTTGTGGCGCCTTATCTATTTCAAAAAACTTTTTCATGTTTCATGTTATTAAGCCTAAAATAACCTGTGTAGCCATATCGATTTCAGTAGTCTACACTAAACTATTCAACAATAAGCTGTTTATCACTTACCAGGAGGCTATGATGTGCAACAATGTATACTCGAGTAAGGCAGACAGTCAAAGTATCTGCTGACGTATAGTACGCAGCTAGTGCAGCAATGTTTCTTAAAGTGTACCTAAAAAAATAAATTTTTAAGTTATAAAATCATATAAACAAAGGATCTCACTTCTGTTTTATATCCTATACACCGTAATTTTAATCACAGTCTTTAATGTCCACACAGAAATACTTCTCTTCAAAGTTACAGTAACCAACGTCCTATCAGCTCCTTGCTATAATATTATCAAAAAACACTAAACAGCAGTAAAAGGATGTAACGTAGCTACTAACTAAATTTTTCAATCATGCATTAACAAGGCTAAAAAGCATAATCATTTATCACCCTTTAAGAAAATTTATACTATAGAGGGTATGGATAGGAGGTCTTCCATATTACATGTCACATGTCATTTAAATTCTCATGTCCATGTCACCTCTAAAAACCTTACATGTCCCATGTCGAATTTAAAAAGGATCTATGTCATGTTACTAATTCTTTACCTCATGTAACTAAAGCTCATGTCACATGTTGATTTTAAGGAATAATCATGTCATCATGTCGAATTTAGTAGTCCACACCCATACTATACTATAGCCTACCTTCATAAGATCCGCAGAATTTACTTCTCAGTTTTATCTCCAGAGGGCAGCTCTGTGTTATGCTATCCTAGTCACAAGCACAGTCCCTGCCTTGTACGTTGTTTCAGATTTCTGCTGCTCTGGAAACAGGGATATACGTTTAACCCTGAAACAAAAAAATGAAATCAGTTTCAAAACAATGTTTATTGCAGCAGAGAAAGCTAACAGTGTTGCTTTGCTGTAGCAGATGCAGCGCAGGAAATATCGGCAGTGTTACAGACTCTAAGTCATAAAAGAAAAAACACTTCAACGTCGAACGCCGACAGCAGGATTCGTACCCGCAACCTAGAGATATGTGAGCGAACGCGCTACCACTGCGCCATCCTGTCAGGCTAAGGACCGCGACTGTTTAGATATATTTATCTCCCTGGATTCTTTCTATGATGCTAAACAACAGAAATTCTATTTCTACACCTCGGTATCTAAAGTGTATGAGTCATAGGTTTATCTTCAGGCAAGCAAACTTTATCTGCAGGTCAAACATCTTCCTTTCCTCTATTGTTTTGTTTCTTTATCTCAAAGAGGGATATAATGTCTAAAAAGAGGGATTCAGCTGCAGCTATCTAACTAGGACGTTTATACTTTGCTTAATATCAGCATTCAACATGAAAACTCTGTGGCTCCTAGTTGGGTTTCTGCAAGTCTGTTATATGCAGACAGTGCAACACAATTGTCAATGTGCCTTCACAAGATCTACTTTGATATGTCATCAACATATTGAATGCATTCAAGCTATAACAGCTTCTCATCTTTCTTTTGTCACATCTTTCATAAAAATCCAGGACATAGAAGGGAACAATACGGACGTTATTTCATACCATGAAAATGTTTTCCCTTTCCTAGAGAAACTCACGACAAACCATGGAATATATTATTGCGATGCTGGTTTATGCAGGTAAGAAAAAGCTACACCAATTTGTTTCTATTTCAACTTAACCCATTAAGAACTGGCTGAAAGAGCCTTTTGGTAGGCTAGAGACCTAAATTTTGAGCAGAATATTTACCAGGGGCGAGACCTTGCTAACCAGCATACAGTCCTCATAACTTTGATCTTATTTTTGACATGATTCTATCGTCTGTTTCACTCTAGACTCCTCAAATTTGAATTCCTCTTCCCTGAAATAGGTCTAAAAAATCATCAGACCAATAATAGCAGGTCAATTAAATCTATCTCACAATTCCAAACATGGCTACCGTATCAATATAGTAATGCCAATTATACTCAACATCAGGCCCTGCATAGTGTTGAGAATACTCAACATCAGGCCCTGCATGGATGTTAAGGATTCTCAAGTTCAGGCCTCATTAGGTTAAGTTAAACAAATAGATTTTATCGCATATCCCTTGTCTTCATATGAAACAACTATATTCCCACTATAGAGAGCCTACTTTGAACTAAATCTTTCTTTTGTCTTTTGATTCCAGATTGAAATACACTAAGCCAACAACTGCACGTCCTTCTTCTCCTGCTATACACTCTACGTCTAAACCAGGCTTAAATACGGCTATATCTACCACTACACGTCCTGCTACTACAGCTACTCATTCTATGCCTAAGCCGAGCTCAAACACTGCAACATCAACCTCTACACATCTTTCTTCTATTGCTACGCCTAAATCAAGCCTTCCTACATCAAATTATCCTTCAATGGCTACAAAACCTTACTCTACTTTCGGCCCTACTTCTTTTCCAAGGTAAGTTTAAAGGCTGATGTAAAAAAACCACACTTTTACCATGTTCAGACCTCTGACACCAAAGGACATAAACCTTTCTTAAATCAGCAGGTAACATAGAGCTCAAAAACAAAAACCAAGAAAATACAATATAATATCTGGTTCAAACAATTCCCAAACTTAACGTAAAGTTTCACTTTCAAAAATATCATGTAATAAAATACTATAACTTAAGAATATTTTTCATTTCTTTATTTTCAGATCAACGTTAGCTACTGAGACCAACCTGAAGCCTAAGAACCAAAAAATCCTATCTGTGGAGCACGTAACCCATCCTCCTCTCCTCTATGACATTAGCCCAGAGGCTTTGTCCGCAGCCTTCACAGAGCATGATATGGATTCATCCACTGCTAATTCTACCAGATCTTCTACTTCTAAACCTCTCCTGCCGTCCTTCCTCACTCAAACTAGCTCTACTTCAAGAACAACGTCTATGATTTCTCATCCTGCTCTTACTTTTCCCACTAAGGAAATTCAGCAAGCAAAAGAAAAAATCAGCTTCTCTGAAGATAACAAGTAAGCATAAAATTATTGTTATCTATTTCTAATAAAACAATGAAAATATTCAATCTGTATTTCATTTATAAAATATACATAAATCAGCTTAATTTTATGCTAGTGTAATTACCTGAAAATTATATTTCCCTTAACTTCATATCTAACACTGCATGAACCTTCAGATTTAAGCAATGTAAAGTTGATAAAATCTGGGTGTAAAGTTGCTTAAATGTGCTTGATAGCCTTCTTTAAGCATCTTTTATCCACTTAAAGCAAGTTAAAGCATTTCCCGCTTAAAGCTGATAAAAAGTGCATAAAAACGATCATTTAACAGATTTAAGCAACTTTACATCCAGATTTGATCAACTTTAAACAATTATACACTGCTTAAATCTAAAGGTTCATACAATGTGATCAAATAATTGTTAAATTTTCATACAATTTCAGGAAAATACTTACCTCTGAAAAAGGTAGCAGGAAGGAAACCGTGTTTAACTCTCCCACTACCTTGGCATGGGAATCTTCTTTGAGAAGGAAACCAAATTCGCCTCCAACGTCAGGGACCAAAAGGAAAACTGTATCTGTCTCTCCAGACTCCTTACACGGAGGATCACCAAGCACCAAATCTATCGCGCCTTCAAGAACACTAACTTATATCACCCCTCAGACGATATGGGAGGGGCCAAACTCTACCTCTGTGAGCCCCTCTTCTCCCCCTGCGTCACTTAACCCCTCAAGGGGAAAATGGATGACTATTACAGGCATTGTAATAGGTAGTGCATTAACACCTTTGGTGATATGTGTATCAATAATCACAGCACTGTTAATTAAAAAACGTAAAAGGTCCGTAATATACAGACCTAATCAATCTACTCCTAGCACAGCTAGAGATGAAGTGGAAATGCAGCCACTCAGATCTTTTCAGGCTTAAGTATTTTCTTTTAAGCTACAGGCTTGAAAACGATAAAACACCATGAGATTAACATGTAACTATGCTAGTTGTCTACATATCATTATCTAGTTGAGACGCAATAGTCCATATATGGAAGTTTACTAAGACGTAGTTACTTCCATGTATGGACCTTAGTTAAGACGTAGTTACTTCCATATATGGATCTTAGTTAAGACGCAATTTCTTCCATATATAAATCTTCGCATAAAACATAACTACTTCTTTTTATACATCTTAGTTAAGACGCAGTTTCTTCCATATATAAATCTTCGCATAAAACATAGTTACTTCCATTTATACATCTTAGTTAAGACGCAGTAACTTCCATATATAAATCTTCGCATAAAAGGTAGTTGCTTCCATGTATAAATCTTCTGTTATAGATCTTTAAAGGTGACTACATTAATGCATAATGCTCTTGAGTTATAAAAATGCAGGAAATATATCCATAACGATTAATTTATCACCGTAACAGCTCTGCATTATAGTAACATAATTGTCTGTGAAACAAGCATAACAGTCAAATAAAACAAAAATGTTAACGGCTCTTTACAACAGCAGCATGATAGTCAAAGGGATAAAGCATAAAAACAAAAAAACTGAGGCTCTTAAAGAGTTAACTCTGCGCTATTTCCCTTTTTACAGATGTACCCCATATATATACATATATCTTTATTCAAGACGTAGTTCCCTGCTCTGCTTTTACTTGATACACAAGCAAGGTTTAAAAAAGCTAATGGGGTAAACCTTAGAAAGGATAGACAATAGGCACTGACCAAAAAAACCACGCAGCTTTTAATGAAGACAGATTAACGTAGACTAAAACAATAATACATACATAAAAACTAAAGCTTTAAATTTTCACCTATCTTAACAATTAAGATTTACTGTAGTTTCAGTAAAGTGATGAAATTGCTCTTAAAAAGTATACATAGTACTTACAATGCTTCAAGAGCATATCCAAAAAATGTGATCTGGAATAAGAAAGGCGTGGTTCTGTTTCAAAGGTTAAGGAGCCTCATGTGCTCAAGCCTCTCCAGCACTTAATCAAAACATGTTATTTTAAAGTACAACGTAGTATTATATTAACTCAACAGCACTGCACTTGCTATGCTATAACTCGTAAAAAACCTACCACTCATGCTGTGCTTAACCCATTGAGGGCTAGCATCGACAACAGCAGATACCATGGTAGGTCTAGCGTCAACTATAGTGGATACCTTGACAGGTCTATGGATGTCAATCCTAAAAAATTAATACGTATACTCATGAAATATTCTGCTAAACAGCGAAAAATCTCACCAGCGCAGTAAAGTGAGATTTATCTGTCTATGAAATAAAAAATCTTGGTAAAAAACAACACTCTATTGTCATGACTTTATCATTATATATCTATTCCTACTGTCTACCCTATTCCTGTGCGATAGACTGAAATAAAACTGGGCATTAACTTCTAAACACAAATGCGTAAAAAATATAAATTTCCACCTTTATTTACGACAAATAAAAAAGCAAATCAAAAAATAACTATGCAATACCTGATTCAAACATAGCTGCGCAGAAAGAAAAGGATTTCCCCCTTTTTACTGCAGATAAAAAGTTAGGTTAAAAACTAACTACGCAGTGCCTTATTCAACTTACTACGCAAAATACTACTTTTTACCACTAATAAAAAGCCAGATCAAAAACTAACTACGCAGTGCCTTATTCAACTAACTGCGCAAATCCTACTTTTTACCACTGATAAAAAGCCAGATCAAAAACTAACTACGCAGTGCCTTATTCAACTAACTGCGCAAAATCCTACTTTTTACCACTGATAAAAAGCTAGATCAAAAACTAACTACGCAGTGCCTTATTCAACTGACTGCGCAAAATCCTACTTTTTACCACTGATAAAAAGCTAGATCAAAAACTAACTACGCAGTGCCTTATTCAACTAACTGCGCAAATCCTACTTTTTACCACTAATAAAAAGCCAGATCAAAAACTAACTACGCAGTGCCTTATTCAACTAACTGCGCAAAATCCTACTTTTTACCACTGATAAAAAGCTAGATCAAAAACTAACTACGCAGTGCCTTATTCAACTAACTGCGCAAAATCCTACTTTTTACCACTAATAAAAAAGCCAGATCAAAAACTAACTACGCAGTGCCTTATTCAACTGACTGCGCAAAATCCTACTTTTTACCACTAATAAAAAGCTAGATCAAAAACTAACTACGCAGTGCCTTATTCAACTAACTGCGCAAAATCCTACTTTTTACCACTGATAAAAAGCCAGGTTAAAAACTAACTACGCAGTGCCTTATTCAACCTAACTGCACAATGGCAATTACTTTTCCTGTCTGTTTAACTATAGCTACAGGGATTGGATGAAACAGACCCCTCCCTATTTACATAGCTCCTCCCTATTTCATAAAAAATGCTTTTACCCTTTATATGCTCAAACTAAACAGGAAAATGGCAAAGAACCAGAAAAATGGGGAAGGCTTACTCAATGCAGGATATTTTATTTCTATTTGCTCGGATTTTGAGCATTAAACTACCAGCCTTTAATAAGGTAAGTGTTCCAACAGGATTTAAAAGAAGGAAACAAGATTCATATTCTTTGTGTGATTGCTTAGATGGGAAACAAAATAAATGTGGAAAGCTATCTATAAAAAGCTACTGGACAGGGCAAAACTATATCAAAATGTGCCCATACCACAATTCTGTCTGTCATTATTCACATGAAATGTACAAAGAAGCCAGCCATAAAAGTTACATTTTCAAACACCAGCCCTCAAAAAAGTCATTATACGTAGCAATAGAAAGTGCTTTGCGTATTTTTCAGGCTATCTTTTTATTCAATTGCAAAATAGACAAAGGGCACAGCTTCTATTTGGCTCAATTACTGAGTCAAATAATAAATGAAAATGAAATGTTGGCCTGCTTTAGATCAAAAGATATCGCAAAATTGGCAAAAAAAGGATTTACCAAGAAAGACTTCATATTTTTCTTGGCTCAAATGTTCATGAAGGGAACATATTTTTCTCACAAAAAAAAATATGTAGGGAAATCATACTACATAAGAGATTTAGATGTTACCATGCTGATTATAAAAAACATAGAACAAAAAGGGCTGACTCAAGCAATCAAGAATTTTTCCTTCTTTCAGATCATCAGAAACACGATAGAAAATGAAAGCCTTCTCCAACTTCATTTGAAATAACTACAAAAGCAATGTATTCACCTGTCTCTGCATATTAAGCATGTAGGTATATGTATAAATAAGGAAGCTGTATTTTTATGCTTGATCCAGATCTGGTTAAAAATCTGCTTCTCAAATAATTAGGCTTTATGTTATCACTTGATCCAGATCGGGTGAAAATAAAAGCTAAAAATAAGGCATTCAATATCTTCATTTTATTCAACGTAGGTTAGGTAAAATGAAATATACAATATATGCCATTCATATGTATCTATATATCTACTTAGCTCATAAAGAGATAGGAAACATTGTTTTTGTTCCAAAATTTTTAACTTTAGGCCTTTATTTTTTCAAAATTATGTCAGTCATGTAGATCTACCTTCACGTGGTGACTGATGGATGTATATTTATACATATTAAACATGTGTAAATATATAACGAAAGATCTACTTTTTTTAAAAATTGAGCAATATACTATACCTAACCTATAACAAAGAGCAGCTCAAATACTGTGTAAGCTTCTCACCATAACCATATCAACAGCTTGCCTTTTACAGCGAGCAGCTAAGACTCTATATAAGCTGCTCGCTGTAGTACAAACTCACTAACTGACTCACTAAGTGCTGTATAAGCTACAGCTTTTAAACCATTTTAAGTCTCTGCTGCAGCTTATAACACCTCAAGAAAGTCAAAGTGCGGCTTACATGCAGGGATTTACTTATATAAGATTTAGGAAGGAATAAGAAACTTTTTTTCAAACCCTGGGAAGGCTTCTAGCAAAGCTGTTAACTCAGGGTGCGGCTTATACGCGGGTGCGGCTTATACAGAGGATTTTATGGTAACTCACTAAAAGACTCGCTGATTTGTTTAAGGTAATTAAATACAAAGTTTTATAATAAAAACTAGTCTGTAATTACTCTGCCATAGGGAAGAAAACAAAGACTTCATAATGCTACACATATAGTCTAAAACCCTAAATAAAAAAGTGTGCCGAGCTGCTCCTACTAATACATATATGTATACACGTTTACACACACATCCAGCAGCAGGTCTAAGGCTCAGTGACTCACTGACCCAGTCACCAGTCACCACGAAGCAACACATAAATGGGAACCGTTATGCCTAAGGCAACACAGCACTTCATTTTAAAAACAGAGCATTGTGATAACACAAGTGAAAGGCTGGAAGACTGCCTGCCTGTCCCCCATCTGGAGGGATCTATAATAACTATAGCTGCATAGATAGTTTCTAAGCCACTGACTGTTTGCTTTCCCATCTGGCGGCATTTATAAGAACTATCAAAAGCACTAGGAGGAGTTAGTCTAAATATATCTCTATAAATAATGTACCAAAATTACTCCTATTCAAGTGTTAGCATTTATAAAAACAGCTCAAATTATCATTGCTTATAGGTTTTATTATAATCTACTCACTATGGCTTATAGTGAGCAGCTTAATCCCTTTTGCCTATAGCTTTATTATATAAGGCCATGGGAAGTTAGATCACAATTTACCGCTCAAGCCATTTTGAAAATTAATGAGGCTTTTTTCATTATTCATTATATGGGTACCAGTGGCTGGAAATGTCTAGGTTGTATGTAACATCATGTTATTAATACTCCTTGCACTGTAAGCTTTAATTTGATACCAAATATGGCTCCCTTTGCTCATTCCTTACCATGTCCAAATAGATTTTTGAAAAATTCTGCAGTTTTTTTAGATAATAAATAATGAAAATTTCCCATGCGGCCCCTTCAAAAGCATACAAGCGGTGGACAGTAAACTGCAATGTGAGTTCCATTGGTCTAAGCTACTAGCTGTGGTTACTCTGAACACTTCACTTTAAAGCAAAGCATCGTGATGACGCTGATACTGCACGTACTCCCATCTGGAGGGATCTAAAAGAACTATGTAGTTCGCACTCCCATCTGGAGAGGTCTAAAAGAACTATAACTACATAGATCTATAGGTCATGTGGAACTAATTCCATTTCCTCTATGTTTCTATAGCAAAACATATACATTAACTGATCTCTTTTATAAATAATATAAATATATCTATAAACGACCTCTTTTATAGATAAATTAAATATATCTATAAACGACCTCTTTTATAGATAAATTAAATATATCTATAAACGACCTCTTTTATAGATAAATTAAATATATCTATAAACGACCTCTTTTATAGATAAATTAAATATATCTATAAACGACCTCTTTTATAGATAAATTAAATATATCTATAAACGACCTCTTTTATAGATAAATTAAATATATCTATAAACGACCTCTTTTATAAATAATCTAAAAATAGGAGGTCTTCTCTGGATAATCCAAATATGATGGTCTTTTCTGGATAATATTCAGAAAAGACCATCTATTATACTACTAAGACCTCAATAAGAATAGGGTTTTTCGATCCATGCTCAAGTCTCAGCCAATATAGAATGTTCAATACACAGGAGGGGGGTGTATTTTTTTATTGGGACAAAGTGTGACAGGGGAGTGGGGGGTGGGGGAGGGTGTCAATGATAACGGGTCTTATCAATGGGGGAGGGGGTGGTGGGTTTGGGATGGGGTGTCAAAAGTTTTGACCCCTCCAGAGCTGGGTTGGAGGCATAAAAAATTTTAGTCTCATTTTTAGCCAAAAAGACTGTGTGCTATAGCGTCTAAAGATCAAAGAAGGCCGTGAATTTTCATTACCGGTACCTCACCTACAGCCAAGAGAATACCAAGGTATGTTATTCTCTTGAGGCTTGACTGTTGGTAAATCGATTGCCTGGTTTTAATAGCTTAGTCAGTAGAGCAAAGATTTTCAGATGCAGGGGTCATGGGTTCGATTCCCAGCCCCACTGAGCTGACAATTCGTACCATAGTTGCATCGAGCCTGCTGGCTTTAGTGATGAAGTTGCAACAGGTACAGTCCCAGTTGAACAAACTCTATTCATGAATATTCATTATCACAATGCAGCAATCAGCGAGGCCACTACTTTTAATATGAGAAAATGGTCCAGGACCCTGAATGCAGTGATTTAAAAAGGAATGGTCCAGTCCCACTGTAAGCCAGGAACTGGATAATCGAGGCTGACTCGACGCGCCAGGGCGCTCGTGGCGACCGAGCGCCGACCGAGCGGAGCTCAGTGCTACCATCTGATGAGACATGGTAGAAGTAAAATCTGCTAGCCTGTCATCTAGCTCTAGACTTGAGAACTAAAAATGTGTTTTTGCTACATCGCAGACACACCATTACTCATCAAGATGGCGGATCCTAAATATGCTAACCTCCCCGGTATTGTAAGTATTACTTGGCTTATCTGTAAATTGATAAAGCAAATGCCCATAATTATGTCTGTCATTTACACGTGGGATGTTCTGTGTGTATAGAACAATAATAAATTATTTGAATTTCTTAAGATGGAGGCAAAAGACCAGTCGACAACTTTGACAGTCACAGAGACTGTCACTCACTGTCACACTCACACTCACAGACAAAGTGTCAGTGTCACTGAGTCAGTGACAGTGACTCGTGAGTGGGTGACTGACTACTCAGACTCCCTCAGTCTCAGTCAGTGACAGGGTCAGGGTGACTGACTGTATCTCCTCACCACTGTCTTGCAGTGACACAGCTGATACATCATACAGCTCACAACACCAACCCCATTCCCAAGAGGCAAGACTGGCAAGAGCCAACCTCTCAAATAAGCTGATAAGAAACTAAACATTACTGCACTACCCAATGTATACCCAGCTAACTGGGCCCTGATATGTTCATTCAGAGGCCCAGCAATTGATGTCCACTGGGTCTGCAGAGGGCTCAGCCTAGTCTTCCTGGGCCCCAGATATCACGTTACAAAAAGCAAAGGCTTGGCATATGATTTTACATTTTCAAAACAATACACAACAAGTAGGTAGGTCCTAGAGTTGAGATATCAAAGACCAACCCCAGTTAAGACTAGGGACCCAGTTTTCATTGGGGGCTTGGGAAACTACTCTGAAAGTTCCACCACCACAACACCAGTGCCACCGCTTACCATCGCTCCTTTAGCGATGGTTCCGTCTACCCAATGTAAAGGATTGAAACATGTGTTTGGGTTGATAAAATTTATTGTTGGTTTAATAAATTTTATGAGTCATTGTCCATTATAAGGTCATTTACCACTTAAAGTGTAAGGCCTTTATTTATGGCCTACATAGAAATGATTAGTGATATATGATTATGATACAATAAAAGAAACAGGATAATTAAAATATGAACCTGATGAGTGATAGTGAATGAATAAATATCATTATTATGTGAGAGATAAAACCATGACTTATAAAATTACTGTAGTACAGAATGAGATGAAAAGTTTACACATTAATAACCCATTGGTGTGGGTGGGTGGGGAAGAAGAGGTATGAGTGTGTGACAGTTGAATTGAAAACTAATGACAGGTAGAAGATGTATGCGTTTACACGTTTGTGAACCGGAAGTGGACCTGAACACCGGGCGGCAGCAATGCCCTCAAATGCGTCTAACCAACACATGTGACGACCATTACTGCACTACCCAATGTAAAGGATTGAAATAGTGAATGTGTTTGGGTTGATAAAATTTATTGTTGGTTTAATAAATTTTATGAGTCATTGTCTAGTATGACCATTATAAGGTCATTTACCACTTATAGTGTAAGGCCAAAAGCTAAAGAGTAGTGTTTTGAGTTTTGTGTTCATGGGTTCAATTTAAGTGCATTGGCAAGAGTCCTACTGACTTTTTCCGTCGATTTTACTCTAATATATCCCTTGTGGGCTTCTGAACGCTGGTCACCAAATACTTTCACATCCATCTCAGTGCAGCCACCGTCATACGCTTCTGTGGCGGCTGCAATCCTGAGGGCGTGTAGGGAGAATTTCTTGGGTCAGGGCTCGACAAATTGGTTTGGAGATTGTGTGCCCACTGGGCACAAGGGCAAAAAAAAGTTGTGCCCAGCAGACAAGCTCTGTGCCCAGGACCTTTTATTTCGATACTCAAAATAACATATTTAGCTAAATGGCACACATATTGTTTTATGATAAATAAAAAGATTTTATTTCATCCCATCTCTAGTGAAACAATTTTCAGAGACTACTATACACCCAAATAATCGCAGCAGCATTGCCTTGTGCTGATGTCCTAAGTAGCTTTTGGACAGCTGTGCCCATTGGGCACAACTTGAAAAATATTTTGTGCCCAGGGAATTTTTTCTGAGTCACGGGCATTGGGCACAGGGATTTGTCGAGCCCTGTGGGTGGGACGCCAAGATGCTTCAGTGCGTCTCGCCAAGCTTTTTCTACACATGTGACTGGAATTGGGGTCCTGTCTTGGAGATTCATCATAAACGGCTCTGCATGGTGCCTTGTAGGGAGGAGCCTTATCATATGTCTTATAGCCGTCACCGGGCACCCGCGGGAGTCATCCGCCTGATACAGTGTGACTGTCTCTTGCTGGTTGTACAGCTGCAGGTTCTTTGCTGCCTTTATATGCAGGGTGATCAAGCTTTCCTTATCCCGGATATCTCCTCTTGTGAGGTGCCAAGTAGCGTCGTATGCTCGTGCACTCTGTGGTAGGATCTCGGATTTTCTCAGACCGGCGTGAAACAAAGTGAGGATCACCGTCTTGAGAATGTGACCCATGTACGTGTCCGCTGTGGCCTGAATAATCACCCTGCGAGTGCAGAGACCTATGGATAATGTAGGGGTTCACTCCCTCCCCAGGACCGAGTCTGGCCCATCTGTGGTTGCCTTTACTAGGATTTAGTCAATTAGTGTTTATAGATAAAGCCAGTAGCCGAGTAGGCTTATATATCATTATACTTTATAGGTGTTTGAGTGTCATCTCAATCCCACTAATTCACATCTAAAGTTCATTCATGCTTAACCCATGGCATTGTAGTCGATACATTAATTTAAAGTGCTGGGATAATAGAATGGCAGTGTATTTAATTTCAGATATCACAAGTTCTTCAACCCATTTAATGCAGACGGTCCCACTGACAGTGTAAATACATACAATGAATATGAAATACAAGTAAATAATGTTCTCACAGTACCCGTTCCAATGGCAATGATGGATCAGTGAAGAACAGTAACAGTTAAAGCGGTGCTAGCACGGATAAGATGTACCCGCCTTAGCAAGTCACATGACCACCCCTCAACCAATCAGATCGTTGCAAATTTTTAGCTGGATCCCGCAAGATTACCAATGATCGTTGACTCCGTACCCATGTTGAAATTGTCCGTGCTAGCCCCCCTTTAAGAAATTCACCCCATAGCCACTGCCAATCTGGCCCCAGCTAGACCACTACCGTAAACTCCCGCGTATAAGACGCGTCCACTAGGCCAAACAAAATGCTGGGGCGTCTTATAGCTTTCTCTCAAGTTGGGGGTGCGTCTTATACGAGGGGTAATTTTACTATAGAACAGTACTGGATTGACAAAAATCACCCTTAAAATGTGCGTCTTATACGCGAAAATGCATGTGCTAAGTTTGGGGTGCGTCTTATACGCGCAGCGCGTCTTCTACGCGGGAGATTATGGTAGTGTGACTCGTTTCTGGCGACCAGCGTTTCTGGGTAAAAGTAGTTCTGGGCGCTGGTTGCTGTAGTGGTTAAATGTAGGCAGGTACAGTGTGTAGTAATATTCCCCAGAATATGGGGACCCACAATCCCCAAACACGAGAGAGGGAGTTCCCTGAATCCCGACTGGACGAGACTGAGCCACCACACTGTGACACCCCCTATCATCATTGATATGATATCGGATTATATTAGGCCAACTTCCTAGATACATTATTCACATATTCATTCTTACAGGACCTGGACCAACCAGACACATATGAAACTAATGACCTTCCAGAAGTGGACCAGGAACAAGGTGGTATTGTAAGTACAGAAGGATCAATGTTACAAGTACCAGTTACATATACGTATAAAGTCAATATATGCGATGTGAATAAAAAAAAATAGCCTACAAGGTGAAGACTTGCAAGTACTGCTGGGCTTAACGATATGTGCACTGTCTCTTCATGCACACACGACAAGTGTTTTCACCCAGACCAAATGATACTCAAACCATTAACGGTAGTAGTTCTTATGTGATTTCCATGTATGCAAGTGGCTCAAACTTGTATTGACTTTTTCACAGGATGATTCAGAAGCAGTAGAGAAGCTGAACGTCAACCCACAGGAAGCCTTCAGTAAATTTAAGGGAAAGGACATTGACGCCTCAGGCACTGGTATGTTATCTACTCAGGGTTATGTATTATGATGGGTGGTTGATTAAAAAGCCCAGACATTTGCTATCGGTATAGATGATTTAAACCCACCCACAATTGTACAAAAAGTGTTTTCAAAAATATTGCCAAAATTAGCAAGCATTTTTTATTTAACACACTGTATCCATCCCTTTTTTTAGATGGCTACTACCGGGTAGTAGTAGTATTGTAAATGGGGAATTTGATGGAACATTTTCTGAGAATTCTTTCTCCAACTCTGTTTCAGACTTCTCAGACAAGGTTGCTCGATCTAGGAAGACAGGATATGATGTCACTCAGACTGAGTATGAAATTGTAAGTGGCTCTAACTTGATTTGATAGTTATGCAGTCCTAATAATGTGATTTATTTTCTGGTTCATATATCAAATAATGAATGTGTAGTTAAAGTGTGTATACATACTCGCTAAAGGGTCAAACAAATATATCCTTTTAAACCTGTCTGAAATAGCTTCATATGTTGTCCTCTCATGGCCTGAACTAAGAGTGGTCACGAAGCACATAATGCAGCCTTCTGTCGGGAAACCACCAAGGTACCATGATCCTGAGAGGATGTTCTGTTCCCAGCAGATTCTACAAAAACCTCTATTGACATAGCATACCTCAGTCATGCTTGGAGAGTACCTTTGCCAGAAACGGATGTGGTGAGAGCACAGAGCAGCACTGCCACCTACTGAAAACTTTTACAATTAAAACTTCTGTTTACATGGTTCATGGTATTGATTGTTATCCGGTATTTTTCTTGGACAAAGATTTAATTCAGGACAAGGGATTCCCCTGTTTTAAGGCAGAAATATTCCACACAGGAGTGTAAAATTTTCACAGATGATAAAGAATGTTATATAGATGGATAAGGGTGCGAAATTGAAAATGAGTCATCTGCTAGTGAACATAGTTTCAATGAAAAGCATTATTGGAATAGGCTCTGCCTATTTCATCTGACTCCTGACAGAGTTTGCATTTCATGAAAAATCGGCCAGTGAAATTGCCTGAGTTGCCCACCTACCTTACATGTATTGTCACTACAATATATGCACACACATTCTTGTGTGCAGTGCAGCTAAGTGGTTAGATTGTGGTCTATCTACCTTTACCCTTTCCATGACAGGTGTCCCGTCATTAATCCCTAAGTTTGCCATAGCTGTGAATTTAGCTTCTCACCTTGCAAGTCATTGTCCTTATCTGTTGATTGCGGTCCAGCAGTTGGTATGTAGGCTATCTGAGTAGCAGTAATAACTTACAACCCAGTCTGGTCTAGATCTAGTTGGTTAGGCAATGACCATTGTGTGTTAATTATACAAGGTCATACAGTCGGTATGTAGGCTATAGTATCAATAGGTCAGGTACAGGGTTGGCAGGGTCCATACTGACAACTTTCTATTTGAAATTTGACATAGAATTGAGGCCTATTCCTTAGGACTGTGTCCTTCACATGTGACACTTTTTAGGTATAACCTATAAATGTATGATATCTGCTCTGTCACACAGGCCAGCAGCGAGGGTCGTGCCAAGGAAACGCCCCAGCAGAAATACCAGCGTCTTCAGCATGAGATAAGGGAGCTGACTGAGGAAGTCAACAGCATCAAGGTGAGGGGGACTATTATTTATTACTTTCTTATCTCTGTCCAGGAAACTGAGCATTTCAATTGATAACTGTATTTGTTTAAAGTATGTTTTGTTCAGTATAATAAAATAATAAATTTAATTGAACATACAAAGAGAAAGACTTTTATGGCTGCTCTTGACAGATTTGCAAACTAGGAACATCAGAAGCTTCCCTAAATTGCAGATTAAACCCACAGTTGATTGTATGGTTACTTGATTGACCATAAAGATCTGTCAATAACCAAAGATCAATTAAATGAATAGAAAATATTCATCATTGATATAGACTTTAGTGAGAGTTCCCCCTGTGGAGTGGGGACCTTCATGTGAGGGCATGGAGGAGCAGAATAACTTCATTGGGAGTCCATGAAGGAGGAATTCTCCTTCCATTGTACAGTGGGCATACCAGATTCGTAAAAGGCGACAAAATTGGGGTTTCTTGTGGCTTGGGGTGAGCATGCAGCAGCTGGTGTCCATATGCATGGGCCCGGGCATACATGCTTGCCTTTTTCCATGGGATTCCTCATCAGTTAACCACTTCTGAGTTATCAAAGTCCATGGTTTGTCTGGCCTGGCATATGGGACCAGGCAAATAAAAGAACACTTGCTATCCTTCAAATAGAGTAGGGGAATGAAGCCCCGGTAGCAGTTTTCCCCCTCATCCCTCCTCATAGATTTGGTCATTCATCTCATAGATTCAGTCATTCATAGATTCGGCCACTGCTGCGTCGGGCAAGCAGCATATAAATACCTGTCTAGCTGTCTGGACAAGCAGCTTTGAAATACCTGTCCAAACAGAAAAGAAAGGACCTAATGTCCGAGAACCCTTGAATGTCTGAGTTCCTCGATGGCCCCCGGATGTAAAACTAAACAAACAATTAGTGGGAGTATTCTGTAGTGCAATATGAAGGTTGTAAATGATTGAGAACTTCTCCCTGTGCTGTGTAGGACAATGTAAAGGCGGATGCGGCGACCGAGAAGTTGTCCCCGGTGGCGCTGGCGCGTCAGGTCGAGTACCTCCAGCACCAGCTGACGGACCTGCACCTCGACAAGCTTCTCGGTCCCAACTCGGACCTCAGCCTGGCTGACCCGCAGGGTGCACTGCAGAAGTAAGCCCACACAGGCCTATTAACATTAAGTCAGGCAATCCTGTAAGGTAGCAATTAAGAAGAATCAATAATCTACGACTACCAAAGTATTAGATACTTGTGTCAATGTTTTAGGAATAACAAAACATTAAATAGCTATAAGTTCCTTGTACAAGTACATGCATTTGATGAATGGATTTTGGCAATTTTATATAAGTCTATGCTTTGAAATATATCTACATGGACCATGCAGAGGAACCTATACTTGTTCTTTACATAATTTAGGATAGAAGTTCCTTTGGTCAATCATTAACAACTACAGTAGTGTAAAAGTTATCTTTACTCACCAGGCGCCTAATGACAGAACTTGATGCATACAAACCAAAGGACGGTGCGAAGGATGCAACTGCTGCTCCAAGCAGTGGGGACGGGAGTCATGTTACGTACCAACTCTATTATCGACCAGAACAAGCCAAGTTTGCCAACAATGCAAGGGTAAATAGAACCTTGTATTATCTAGAGGGTCATCCAGAATGATCAGATCAAGTCTGGAGCAGATATCTAGATTAGAATAATAAAAAAAGTTCATGCCCACAAAAATTACACAAATATCAAAAATCTTTATCACCAAAAAAAAATATATTTAGGTCAGTAAAGCACACCTTTAACACTTTAGCTATGCTATACCGTGTGTTAAGGAGTAGTTGGTATGAGTAGTGTACATCTCTGTTATGTACAAACTGGGTCCATGCGCTGACTGCGGTCTATGTTGTTTACACAGATGGCTGATATTGAGCAGAGGACAGAGCGACTCGAGGCAGTCATCGGCAGCCACCCGGAAAAACTGGTACACAGCTATTTTTGATTAGATAGTCACAGACAGAGAGAAATAGATTGATTAACCAAAGTACATGTACATGTAGTACTTGAGTTGAATGCCAGTGTGTGTTAATGATGGTTACTAGTGGTCAGTTGATTTAATGAACAACCATATCACGTTATCGTCATAAACGTTCAGTTCTTTACGTGCACAGTTGTACACATACTATATTTGTGGTATTTTTCTTTCCAGTCTGCCTTGACTGCTGATACGAACAACAAATCTATCATGGTAAGTTGAAGTTTACAAACGAAATAAGCCCTGTGAAATCAATATACCGTGTAGTCCTTTGTTCCACCATGTTTTTTTTCTCGCCAATGCAAGAAAGTTATTTACTAGTTCTGCATTAATATATCATGTTCATAAAAAGGTAACAAACAACTTCAACTCAGTATGCTGTGTGCAAGCTGTGTCAGGCTACTTATCAGTACCTAAAAATCTAAGGCCCACCGTGCCCCCTTACCATGATTCATTTCAATACTGTGCTGTAGATATAAATGTGTACAGTTTAATTTGACTCTGTTTTCCCATTAGGGCTCCATCGCCACACTAAGCACCAAACTGCGCCTACTTGATGCGAGCCAGCTGGACCAGATCGAAGGCCGTCTATCAGCGCTGTCTCACCGCCTGACGCAGGTCACTGAGAAGAAGGATGCTGTAGAGGATGCAGAGAAACTTGCTAAGGTAAGAATATTCTCTGTATGATGAAACAAGTCGGCACTTATCTATTACCTGATGGATGGTTTACTCTGAGTTTATGTCTGGTTGCTATGCCGACGAAGTTCTCACAACGGAGACATAGTCACGTGAGACCATCCCATAATGCATCAGTTCAGCACGCGATCCCGCAGCAGCTACACGCACATCCAAGTGTAGGATTATTCGCATCAATTTCTACCAGAAATCTACAATATCTACAATATTTCAATGACTGTCGGTTAGGTTCCAACAGTCTAGTTACTGTTGGCTTCCTTTTGGCATAAACAGATTTTGCTAAGCTGCTTCATAAGACCAAAACCACGGAGTGCTCTTAAGCCGGTCCAAGTAAGTTGCCATGACCAGTAGGTCAACATGTGCAACGGCCAGCAATGGCGGCACCGCTGACCAAAGTGCTGACCAGGGGGAAACCTCTACAGCCACTGCCACCACTACCACACAGGCAGTGTTGCTGTCTATTGAGCAAATGGCTCAGATAATGTCTATGTTGAAGGGAATTATTCATTCAACGGTCAAAACAGTGGTTAAAGATGTGGTTGGAAAGCGCAAAAAAGACACTGTCAGTAGTGACGAAGAAGACCAAGATGGCAATGGTCAAGGCACTGACCACAACAGCTGCCAAAATGACACTGACCCAGATTCCAGTGACGACCTGGAGGCTTACTACAAGAGCATTGATATTATTATGTCATTGACTCGAGTCAATGACATATATAAGAGTATGGTAACTGGACCCTGATTCTGCTACAATAGAACATAGAGAAAAAATACACGCTTGCATTTGCACAAATATTTTGTCTACCCCACAAACTGTACAGAGAGAAAATGTGCACATAAATCGTGCAATGCACCCATAACTCGTGCAGATATAGCTGGGGAAGCTATCATGTGATACATGGGGCAGCAGACATTATTAGCTGTCATTATACAAACAAAGAAAGGTGCGAGGAGGATTAGTTCCAGTCTTGAATAAAAAGGTTGATTAGTTCCAGTTCCAATCCCATTAAGGATCAACTTAACCCTTTGAGGGCCAAAGTGCATAAATGTCCATTCTTTGACTGTATATAACTCATGCAGCAATAACATAGGACATAGACAATGAACATCTATGTCAATGACAACATAGGCAAATGGCCTAAACTTAACCTTCATATCAGCCATGGACAAACTTGAAAAAGAAGACAAAAATGTCAACAAATTCAAGAAGCACCAGCCTGTGGACTGGAGAAACAGGCACTCACATGCTGGAGAGTACTCGTCTAACAAGTACAAAAAGGACAAGCAGCACAAGCACAAACCCAACCCCCACAGTGCCAGTTGCCCTGTACCGGCAGGAAATGAAAAGTTAGGGTTTGGTACATTTGTACCGGACGGCACTAAAAATCATGTAAACCAATGGGAAAGAACACCTGGACAAAGGCATTTCAAACATTTTTTTGTTAGGCCTAAACCCAATGGCAAACACAGATTAATTTTATATCTGTCAGAACTGAATTCTTCAGTAGCCTATAGACATTTCAAAATGACAAGCCTACAGACAGCCATAGACATGGTGCAGGGTTCTCCACAGGATGAAAAAGCACACAGGTCAATTTTTGTCTGGCTAGTCACATGCATAGCGTGATGTTGAAATTGTAATGCTGTCAGGGTCTATGCAGGTTTGAGGCCATGTCCAATGAGAAAATTATAAAATTTTAGTGTAGTTTGTTTTAAATTTACAGTAACTTCTGTTCTAATTGGCCGATTTGCAAAATTCAAAAAACCACAAAAAGCCCACTGAGAGCTGAAAGCACACGGGCGGCCCATTTCTAGCTAGAGCACACGGGCAGCAGGCAAAAGCACAGGGGTGCCTGTGTGCTTCCTATGTGTGGAGAACCCTGGACTGCAGAAAGACGCCTTTTTAGGTTCTTTAGATCTTTCTGAGGCTTATTACAGTGTACTGGTATCAGATACTGACATAAAATTGCTTAGGTTCAAATGGGGGGAGGGGCGTTATATCATTATACATGCCTGCCGAATGGACTAGCGTAAGCATTAAGAACTTTCACTAAAGTTCTAAAGCCAGCCCTCACAGAATTGCAAAAACCAAGGCCATTCCTGTTTTGGGTACATAGATGATACTTTCATCATGGGAGAAACAGCACAACAATGTGCTGACACCATAGCCAAACTACAGTCTCTGTTGGTAAGCCTAGGGTTCAAAATTCACCCAAACAAAAGTGTAGTCACACCAACCAAAAAAGATCACCTTCCTAGGGTATGTCATAGACACCACCATTATGACAGTTAAACCTACTGAAGAAAAGTTTAAAGACCTAGCACAACAACTCTTGAATAAAAAGGTTGAAATCAGTGAGGTAGCAAGACTAGTGGGTCTAATAGTAGACTACTCTAAAGGCCTAGATTATGGGGAAGCCCATTATAGATGTCTTGAGTCAGATAAGACTACAGCCCTAGCCAGAAAAAGAGGTAATTTTGAGGCAAAGATGGAAATCTCCCATGAGGGGCAAGAATACATCTTCTGGTGGTTAGAAAGACTAGACATAGGGTGTAGAAAAATCAGACTACAAAAGCCTGTGACTACAATCATAACTGACTCCTCAGACAATGGATGGGGAGCGGTGTGTGGGGAAGATAGGACAAGGGGCCTATGGTCACTCAAAGAGAGGGAAAACTACACTAACATTAAAGAAAGTATGGCAGTACTGCTTGGCCTACAAATATATGCCAAAGAATACTGTAGTAAGATGATCAGGTGTTTATCTGATAACACTACAGCAGTAGCTTATGTAAATCACAAAGGAGGTTAAAAAACCAGCCTTGTGATGACATAGCAAAAACCATATGGGAATTCTGTGAGTGCAGAGACCTATGGATAAATGCAGCCCACATTCCAGAGAAAGAGCAGGAGGAAGCAGACAGGGAGTCTAGAGCTGCAGGGCGCACTGAGTGGGAATTACCTGACTCAGCCTTTAAACAGATTCAAATGAAATGGGGACATCACAGTATTGACCTATTTGCCTCAAGACTAGCATTCAAACTAGAAAACTATTACAGCTGGCTACCTGACCCAGGGGCAGCTGACACAGATGCACTGTCTTTACCGAGGCCTATTGACTATTATGCTTTCCCTCCTTTCAGCCTGAACCTGAGAGTCGTACAGAAGGCCCTAGCAGAGGGCGTGGAGGGAACAATTGTGACACCCAACTGGGTATCACAAGACTTACCTTGGTAAAAGGTGAAGTTTGACTTAAATTTGATCAAGTTTTTACCCACCCTGTTGTTATCTGGGTGGACTTCTGGTTTACCAGAAGACCCATTTTTTGAGATTTTCCTTGTTACCCAGCTAGCTTTAAATACTGATGCATTATGGGATGGTCTCACGTGACTACGTCTCCATTGTTCTCTTCGTTGGCAGTCTAGCAACCCTTATAAACTTTAAGTCAAACTTAACCTTTTACCAAGGTAAGTCTTCCCACATTTTGTGGGATATTTCTTTTTTGTGACTATTATTTATTCTGGAGGTACGAGAAGCTTCTAAATGACCCTCTTTGCATCGGGCTTATGGGTTTGTAAATACAGGCAGTTGAGTTGTGAGTGGATATTACAAATACCAGTTGACAAGTATGAACAATTTCATCGGATAGGTTACCATCTAAATAATATAGAGTGGTTTTTTGCATATACAATGAGAAACTCATATAGTAATTTCATATTCTGAATATTCTAGTGCAGTAAGCACTTACTAACTCAAGATAAATGTACATTCATAATGGCATTCAAAATAAAGATGTTTGTAAATATTCCATAAGGACAAAACAAAGGGTAGGTAAGGCAAGACTTAGAGCGTGTCTAAGTATAGTTATCTCTCAACACTTATAAGGATCCCAATAACCCGTATCACTCCTTTACAACGAAAATAATATGAAATTTATCATGATATGACATAACTGTGGCTGTTTTATGATCCCCTCTCTCTTTATCGAGAATAAGTTTATATCTTGGTTTATTGAGCTAAACTAATACCCTGTGACTTCATCAGGTGACTGAGCTGTACGACCTTGTAAAGAAGTGGGACACTATGGCCGACACTCTACCCCATGTGGTGGACCGCCTCACCGGACTCAAGGATCTACACGAACAAGGTTAGCCAAACATACTTAAATGTAGACCTAAAATGTTATTGTATAAATGTAAAACAACGTAAGATTGTAATGAAGTATGTTTACTTCTGATTTGTCCAGGACTTTACTTTCGAGATCAGGATTATTCTCATCCATTTCCCCACCGTAATATAGAAGTGTCAACATCTTTTACTAGTTTTAGTGGGTAATTCAGAATTTGAGATCAGTTCATTCTGTCAGGAGCATACAGATACTACCCGTATAACTCTATATTCCTGATTTTGCAGATGTTTAACTGCATAAGCTGGTTTAATGTGGTGTTCAATGCTTCATGCAAATCATAGTTAAGTATGAACCAAGAGATAGAGACATCCTTCCATGATATATACATACATATCTGTACACAATCAGTGTAGGTGTATGAAACGTATTTGTGTGTTGCAGCACTGCAGTTCAGTCAGGCGCTGACACACCTGGACACGGCCCAGCAGCAGGTGGAGACGCACCTTAAGGCGCACGCCGACATGCATAAAACGGTTAGTCAACCGACACCTGTTAGCAATCCCGGATATTATGAACAAGTACCTTATTCATTCTAATAAGGGCACATGCTCTAATAAGCGTACACCCCACCTTTTGGTACCTCAAATCATGCAAATACAGTGCAATAACAGAGATTTTGAGGGCAAAACATTGATTTTTAGGCTTTAGGTGGTGCACTTATTCGAATTAATTTTGTATTGATGTTTTGAACATCTAACAATTAAATTTCCGCACATGTGCGCTTATTAGAATGAATATGGTACTGAGTCCTAGCATACCCAGGCCAAGTTTATAACTGGTTACTGGCCAGCCAATTATTCTAATTAGATTCAAACATTTTCAGATATTGCGTTTTCTCGAACATTATTTTTCTGATGGAAGGATGGCCTGCGGAGAATGGCCTTTGATAAGGAGGATTATTATTCACTATATAATATTGATACTTGAAAAGAAAAACAACAATTATGCTATCTTTTGCAACAGTTTGCTGTGGTAGATTTTGTATATAAGTAGGGTAGCTTTAATTTCCTAGTACCGTAAACTCCCGCATATAAGACGCGTCCTCTAGGCCAAACAAATTGCTGGGGCGTCTTATAGCTTTCTCTCAAGTTGGGGGTGCGTCTTATACGAGGGGTAATTTTACTATAGAAATGTACTAATCTTACAAATTTCAGCCTTAAAATGTGCGTCTTATACGCGAAAATGCATGTGCTGAGTTTGGGGTGCGTCTTATACGTGCAGCGCGTCTTCTACGCCGGAGATTACGGTGGTTTTGTTTCATGTGTAATAATACAATATGATTTTTTTTTTTTTTTTTAAATAGGTTCAGACAAACCTACAAGAAAACTTATCGACGATCAAGAGTAACACAGAAAGTCTGGATAAGCGTATTAAAGCACTCACAGCCAAGAAATGAGGACTGCAAAGGGCAACAAAAACTAGAACATTCTCAATTTCTCTGAATCGGACATGCCAATGTTTAATGTATCCCTATTCCTCAGCTTAACCCCTAGATATTCAAAGTCTTTGTCTCATATATATCATCAAACCATATAAGTATCCATTGTTGGAAGATGTTGATAAAGAGGAATTGGTATGTTTGTCAAATGATATATTATTTATTCACGAGGAAATGGGGAATGGCAGTACTAATACCGGGAATGTACTTGGGCGAGAGAGTACTTGGAAGAGGTAACATTGTTTTTCGTCAAAATGGTGCCAGGTAGCTAGCATCTTTACCTTTTTAATCTTTATAGCTTTTATATTCTGGGATGTATTATGTAAGAGAAGAGATTATGGTTGGGATTGCTAAACGTCATAAATATGTGATATCCATTTCTCTTCTTCGTTCAAGAAAATCCCATTTTCGCATTGAAAAGCTATTCCTCTTGAGTGGTGGTATGTCAATACCAATCACCAGGAAGCACTGCTAGAAGCTGCCCTCATTTCACGAATGACAGAAAGCTGTCAGTAATATTGTATTTGTATATTATTTATTTCGGTTTATGAACAAAAATGTATAATTGTAAATAGAAAAGGGCCCACTTTGGAAAATGTAAGATACATTGTAACTTGATGGCGTGGTAAATGTGCATAGACATCAAAAATTGATAAATTGACCCTAACTGATCTGAGGCATTCCTATTGTAATGATGAGTATTGAATGGCATGGGAAGAAAATGTGCTAAATTTTAGGCTTTGATGCCCTTTAAATTTTGACATCACCACTTGAATTGTATTTCAGTGTTATATTCTGAAATAGGTGTTTGCATTAAGTGATGTTCATTAGAAAAATCCACTCTACACAATGTTCAGGATAGAATCTAAAGATTTCTCTGCATATATTCACAGAGAATATCAGGGGCTATATTTCCAAGTTCATCAGCAGATTATGTCTGCAAGAAATGTAAATCTTGTAAAGCAAGTTGATTTATGCCATGTCAGCTGCGACTATTATGTAAGGTGCCTTTGTCCCAAGTTCCTCACATTTTTGTGTAGACTACCTGTATTAAACTTCATACACCACAGTCTGTTTCAGGACTTAGGTAAAACATTGATATTAGATCCTAAGCAGGTCTTCCTTATCGATATTGTATCCATACATTGAGCACACATACTGATGTATTGCGGACCAGTGTTCCATGTTCCCCATGATAAATCATAACACTGTTAATATGTGTGATTCAAACTGCCAAATAGAGTTATGTGCTTCGAAACCAAACATCATAAAAAGTAGTTCACACATTAGACATGGAAGTAGAAACGAGTTTGTAAAAAGACATATTGTATCATGTTTAAATGCTCCTTAAACTCCTGTTATAGTCCCATTTATATTTAAAAAGCATTAGGAAATATTAAATAATGGCGATGTCAAGAGTCACTCGGAAATGGGAGGGGAACAAGAATCCTTACACTCTCAGAGGGTCATTTTAAACGCTTTCGATCTACATTAATGTTATAAATTCGTAGTCACAGTATCAGTGCTGTTGCAGTGTTCGGATACATGAAACTAGTCCAAATGGATCTTTAATTTCTAGATGAACCACGCAAGATATTATGTGAAAGGCTATATATACATATGTACGCTTGTACTATGTTTCAGTGGTTCTATGCTGAGGCTGGCTTCAGAGATGTCTTCACGATGAGACGTTCTAACCCTTTAAGGATGGCACGTAGTTAAAAACCATCAATGCAGCACCGACAAGTTAATCATCAGTGCATCATGCTGACCCTTCAGGAGTTTAAGTAACCGCCTATGATAGGCTAACTGCACAAAATGGACCCTGTTGAGTTAGCATTAAAGCACTATGGGGTCCTTAAAGGGTTAACATAGTCGTTAGTCATGTAACAATTGTATGGCGGCATCTCGATATACTCCATGCAGCTTATAGTTGTCTGTCTGTATATTTACTGTTCAATAAACCAAGATAATATTCACGGGAAATGGTTTCAAAACACCTTTTCTCCTCAATTTGTCTTTCTTTTTCCACTTGAAGTGTGTACAAGTTATCATTCCCTAAAGATTAGATAGTGGTTATATGAATGGTTTGATAGCTCCGTAAAGTGAGTGAGTAATATGTGTTTAACGCCATTTCGACAGCTAAGGCCATATTCATGGCGAGAAAACTACAACACATGATTTAACAGGAATGTCAGTGCCCAAGCATATGTGCACCACACACATCCGAGGGGATAGGAAAGAGGAGACATAGACCCTTTCAAGTGGGCTAGGAAAGCCCAAATAGCTCTCTAAATTAGTATGTATTTTAAGGCACATTTTACACATAAAGCCTGATTCAGACTGCACATGGCAAAACTACCGCCAGCATGCTACTCCGGGCAGCAGTTTTCTTTTAAAATAGCATCAGATAACACCAGTCTACACCAGCAGTGGGCGGCATGGGCGTCTTTTCGAGGTTTGAAGGCAGTGCCTCATAACATGTTCCTATGTTCACAGGCGTGCTGGCATTTTTTTTTCTCTTAAAGGGTCCCTTTTATAATGCATGAATCCTCACACAATTCTCAAATAAACTGCCTGCATCTGGTGTAGATGGGAGTAGAAAAGACACCTGCCTAAGGTAGTTTTGCCGCATGCAGTCTGGATTGGCCTTAAGGCGCCCTGATTTTAGGCATCTCTTAACCTTTATGATGTTTACAGAGTACAAAAGACTTGGATAGAACTACGAATATCTTTATTTTGACACCATACAAAAGAGCATATTTGGCATCATACACCGGATATCAGTCACTATTCTCTTTATAGTAAGCATAACTTACCAAACCTCTGAGTATAAGTTGGCAATGAGGATGTAAAAAACGATCATTTCATGTTGTCTGCAAAAAGGTCACATTCTCACTCAACTATCATATACATCATCAACTGGTTTGATCCATACAGAAAAATGAACTTTTTGAAGTCTGTTTACCAAATCAGCACCGGCAGACATCTATTTAATGTAAGAATAATCCAAGCTAAAGCACACCGCTAGACCGAGATAATAGTTATTCATGTGTGAACTCATGAGTACGGTAAGTGATTGATTACATAAACGGTGATGTCTATGAACAGCAAAAAAGAAGTATCAGTATTAGCGTTTATAAGTACTACTAAGATAATGGAACTGAGGTTCCGAAATGTCCACGAGAACATAAATCATTTATTGAACACATTCCTAAATACTTCCACTACATGTAGGCACCTTACATTCTGAAAGGACACCACCAGATTAGAATTAATATTATATGGGACTGGGTGACTATATGGAATTCAATTGGGGAGCGGTGGGTGTAAATTCCTTTAGCAAGTCTCCACCGTTTCAATAATTTGCTTCCAACGAAGATATAATTAATGAAAAAAGCTGATTTCCCTCGGAATGATACCAAGCATGCACTGGTAGGCTTGGTATCAATCATCACACAATATTCACTATAAAATTGTATACATTGGGTGTAATGTACTAGAGTCTCAGACTCTCAATTTTTACAAGTAGTGATTGTGTTAAGTTAGGCTAATTCTTGTTTCTCACACAGCTTAGCACATCCTATCAACTCACCACCCTGGGGGAAAAGCTGGATGTAGCTAGAACTTCCTTAGTTGACTCTTAGAAAAAAAGATACAAGCGATGTGTATTAGACCTTCGGGTAAGGCCAGGATAGAAATAGAATAGTTAGGTAGCAACAAATCAAAAATGTCGAATATATGTCAGTGATAAAAAAAAGAAAAGAAATCTACTTATAGTCATTGCTCCTCGTGAATCCCGAGTTTTACCTTTTAGTTTTATTTCCTTCCTTTGGGTAATATAAGAATTACCTATTTCTATATCAATTCCAATATGGTGAACATCAAATAGAACAAAAATACTATGGAGGGCCCTTCTATTGTAACAAATAAAAAGCCGGTTGTAGTGAGGTGGTTACGAGGGTTCTGTTTTGATGGCTGTGAGTACAGCTACCGGCGGGTTCTCCGGGGCAGGTTTAACGCCCACTGCCTGCTTGCCTCCTGTGTATGCCTCCAACTCCTGCTCATACTTCTCTTTCTCCTGTTCGTACAAGTCGTATTAGACCTTAGCAAACATAATGTAGTAAACATTAGTGGAGGAAACATAAAAGGCTAAGACCATAAAAGGCTAATGACCATTAGTTGCATATCCTCAGTTCACCTAAATACAAGTCTTTCCCCTTTTTTTTAAATAGTCTTTTATCATAGTTGGATTAAACCACTGGGTGCATTATATCTCTACACATATTTCACCAATTTTCTAGTTCGGAAAAACCAGGGATCAACAAATCCCTGTGCCCAATGCCTGTGACTCAAAAATAATTCTCTGGGCACAACATAAATTTCAAGTTGTGTCCAATGGGCACACATGTCAAAAGACTGCAGCCCTTTTTTTATTGACTTGGAGGCATATGCTTATTCCACTAGTCTTCTACACTGCAGAAGTTATCTGTGTGTACTTTTATTGTCTTGATACTAGGCCACCCTTAGAAATATTTTTGTTTCCTGTCCAGAGGCCTGGTGGATTTTTTTTGTGAGAATGAGAAATTTTATTCCTGAGTTCTAAAAATAAATTTATTTTTACGTCCATCAGCATAAGAATCTAGTTTTCCGATCACTAAATCTTAGAACGTGATGGCGAATTCAGGCCGTCCCCGCTTAGGATGTTCATAACAAATAAAAATATTCAGACTGCACATGGCAAAACTACTGCCAGCATGCTACTCCGGGCAGGAGGTTTCTTTTAAAATAGCATCAGATAACACCAGTCTACACCAGCAGTGGGCGGCATGGGCGTCTTTTCGAGGTTTGAAGGCAGTGCCTCATAACATGTTCCTATGTTCACAGGCGTGCTGGCATTTTTTTTTCTCTTAAAGGGTCCCTTTTATAATGCATGAAATCCTCACACAATTCTCAAATAAACTGCCTGCATCTGGTGTAGATGGGAGTAGAAAAGACACCTGCCTAAGGTAGTTTTGCCGCATGCAGTCTGGATTGGCCTTAAGGCGTCCTGATTTTAGGCATCTCTTAACCTTTATGATGTTTACAGAGTACAAAAGACTTGGATAGAACTACGAATATCTTTATTTTGACACCATACAAAAGAGCATATTTGGCATCATACACCGGATATCAGTCACTATTCTCTTTATAGTAAGCATAACTTACCAAACCTCTGAGTATAAGTTGGCAATGAGGATGTAAAAAGCGATCATTTCATGTTGTCTGCAAAAAGGTCACATTCTCACTCAGCTATCATATACATCATCAACTGGTTTGATCCATACAGAAAAATGAACTTTTTGAAGTCTGTTTACCAAATCAGCACCGGCAGACATCTATTTAATGTAAGAATAATCCAAGCTAAAGCACACCGCTAGACCGAGATAATAGTTATTCATGTGTGAACTCATGAGTACGGTAAGTGATTGATTACATAAACGGTGATGTCTATGAACAGCAAAAAAGAAGTATCAGTATTAGCGTTTATAAGTAGTACTAAGATAATGGAACTGAGGTACTGAAATGTCCACGAGAACATAAATCATTTATTGAACACATTCCTAAATACTTCCACTACATGTAGGCACCTTACATTCTGAAAGGACACCACCAGATTAGAATTAATATTATATGGGACTGGGTGACTATATGGAATTCAATTGGGGAGCGATGGGTGTAAATTCCTTTAGCACGTCTCCACCATTTCAATAATTTGCTTCAGACAAAGATATAATTAATGAAAAAAGCTGATTTCCCTCGGAATGATACCAAGCATGCACTGGTAGGCTTGGTATTAATCATCACACAATATTCACTATAAAATTGTATACATTGGGTGTAATGTACTAGAGTCTCAGACTCTCAATTTTTACAAGTAGTGATTGTGTTAAGTTTGGCTAATTCTTGTTTCTCACACAGCTTAGGGCATCCTATCAACTCACCACCCTGGGGGAAAAGCTGGATGTAGCTAGAACTTCCTTAGTTGACTCTTTTAGAAAAAAAGATACAAGTGATGTGTATTAGACCTTCGGGTAAGGCCACGATAGAAATAGAATAGTTAGGTAGCAACAAATCAAAAATGTTGAATATATGTCAGTGATAAAAAAAGAAAGAAAAGAAATCCACTTATAGTCATTGCTCCTTGTGAATCCCGAGTTTTACCTTTTAGTTTCATTTCCTTCCTTTGGGTAATATAAGAATTACCTATTTCTATATCAATTCCAATATGGTGAATATCATAGAGAACAAAAATACTATGGAGGGCCCTTCTATTGTAACAAATAAAAAGCCTGTTGTAGTGAGATGGTTATGCGGGTTCTGTTTTGATGGCTGTGAGTACAGCTACCGGCGGGTTCTCCGGGGCAGGTTTAACACCCGCTGCCTGCTTGCCTCCTGTGTATGCCTCCAGCTCCTGCTCATACTTCTCTTTCTCCTGTTCGTACAAGTCGTAGTAGACCTTAGCAAACATAATGTAGTAAACATTAGTGGAGGAAACATAAAAGGCTAAGACCATAAAAGGCTAAGACCATTAGTTGCATATCCTCAGTTCACCTAAATACATAAGCAAATGTCAACGATCAGTGAAATAAGAAACTAGTTAGCTCTGTATAAATTTCAAAATGGCGCCGCTGAATATGCGAGGATCGTATTCTACCCCCCCCATTGAATACGGCGTAAGTAGTACTAATCTATAGTGTCGTCGATATTAGCCATGGCATAAAAGTCTTTTCCCTTTTTTTTTTTAAAAAATAGTGTTTTATCATAGTTGGATTAAACTACTGGGTGCATTATATCTCTACACATATTTCACCAATTTTCTAGTTCGGAAAGACAGGGATCGACAAATCCCTGTGCCCAATGCCCGTGACTCAAAAATAATTCTTTGGGCACAAAATAAATTTCAAGTTGTGCCCAATGGGCACACCTGTCAAAAGACTACAGCCCTTTGTTTATTGACTTGGAGGCATATGCATATTCCACTAGTCTTCTACACTGCAGAAGTTATCTGTGTGTACTTTTATTGTCTTGATACTACTGTCCCATTTATCGAAATATGTAATTTTGAGTAGAGAAAGCAAAGGTGTTGGGCAGAGAGCTTGCCTGATGGGCACAACTTTTTTTTGCCCTTGTGCTTAGCACTCATGTCTTAATATAATCAATGCATTAATAGAACCAACTTACATTTTTCTTCTCTGGAGGCAGAGCATTCCACTGAGTGGCAAGCCGGCGTGTTAATTCTGGGTGAGTTATCTCTTCATTCTCTTCCTGAAAAGAAATGTGTAAAATTTTGATTAGATTCGTAAAAAGTGCTAACATCTGTAAGACATCAAGCCTTTTCTCGACACAAGACTAATCATCTGTGTACCTCTGTACTTTAGACTAAAGGGTAAATTTTAAACAGACACGCTCTGAAACATTTTAAGGTATAGACTGACACTCAGTTTATGTTAGCTGTACTAAAATCAGTAAAGATTCACACCTTTCTGTATTGTTCCTGAATAAGCGGGCGCTGGTGTTGACAGAATTTCAAAAAGGCATTTGCTGGTTTCTTTGGCGCATTGACATCCTTCTCTGGCTTCTCAATGCGACTCTTCTTGACTTTGGTGCTGCCTCCTGGTGAGGTGGATGTGGTCTCATGTGAAACGCTGACAGCGGTGAGTGCCTGGGTACTCGTAGTTTCCACTGACAGGGGCGCAGCGGCCACCTCCTCACTGACTGCAGGACCTGGGTTAGCAGTAGACGTTGATGGTGGTTCCTGGTTATATGGAAAAGCCACATTCAAATTTAAATCCTGGACTATAGTTTCTCCTTTCTTAAGACCTTTATTTTTGCATCCCAACTGATAGCTTCTTCACATTTCTGCTTTTACATAGGTGTTAATTTCTAGAAAATAGTAATGCTAATGAAAACATTTGATTCGTGTAGGGAAATACGAGCAGTCTTACCTCCCATAAAGGTTGGACTTCAACCTCACGAAAATTATCACCGTGTTCCTCAAGCTTTCCCATGAACAATCTGTATGTCAATGATAGTGTTGTTCATTAAGTTCATGTTCGATAAGTCTTTAACTCAATATATCAAAAACATAAATTCTGATCTGGATGCAAACTTCAATATTGATACTAGCATTTATACATTACATATGTCGTCTTGTACAAGTTCAAGAGAGAAATAACTTAAGCTGAGTCAAGAAATATGTCCACAAATTTACCTCTTTTCTTTCCGATACTTCTTTATCATACGCTTCACATGGTAGAGCCTGTTGACGAGTTTCTCATTGGACTGAAAGGTGTAAGATAGATTGTAGAGGTATTGATGTTTATGATTGTGTAGCTAGTTGACCCTACAATGTAGGAATGAAGAAATCTTCCTCTTGGTTCCTATCTGTGATGTGGTATGATGATGAAGTATAATGAGATAATTTGGCAAAGCAATTCCATGAAACTGAAACAATGAAGGCTGAATTCAACTAAAGAGAAGCTACAGGAAAGAATGTCCCCAGCTAAATTGTTAAGACAGTGGTTGGGTAATTTGTCAGTTCTGGGTTGCTCATATTGACATGGAGTGGGTTACTAAGCTAAGACCCTTAGCTTTTGAGAAGGTGTATCTTTGCAGATGATTTCGGTACAATAGGGATCTTGTGTATTCAGAATACATACACAAATGTCAATGTTGTGGTATCGGTAACTAACGGTTACTGGGTGGTTTTATCCAACCCCTGCTTTGGTGCTGTCTCTAGCTTCGCTGCGCACAGTGATGTTTGATGTTTGAAACGTGTTTATTGGCCAATAAATCTCACATCACAATGGCGCTCTTCTCATAAATCAGCCATAAAATAACAACTCTCTTGTAGTTGTATTGACAATTTTACCAATATGCACTATGGGGAGAGCTTACACTGAAGACCTAGCTGCCTGTATTCCATACCTACACTACAGAAAGATATCACCTGCTACACAATCCTCCATATTCTCTTGGTAGAATGGCTGGGCAAAGCTCATTGCCATTCACCTCATTAGGGTTAGCTTTCTCACACCAACTCACGGCCTCTCGAGGCTGTTTGTCCGAGGCTCCGCTGATTTTGTCCTCTTTGTTATGTTTACTTTGAGCCTCCATAGCTTCTTCCACAAAAAATCAACCCAAATAGATATTCAATAAATATGGGTTTCCTTTATCCAAAATCGTCCTGATTCTGGGTGAAATCAGAGGAATATTGAAGATATTTGATGTCAAAGTAAACATAACAAAGAGGACAAAATCAGCGGAGCTTCGGACAAACAGCCTCGAGAGGCCGTGAGTTGGTGCGAGAAAGCTAACCCTAATGGGGGGAATTGGTAAAAGAAGCAGGGTTTTAAAATGTGAGGGTTGTGATGCAGGGGTTTTTGAAACTGACGGATGGCGACAGTCTCAAAAGTTCCCAGTATAATATTGACATACATGTATATACATAAAAAGTAACGGGGTGATGCTCGAATGTGGGACCAATGGCCCTAGGGACAGTTGGCCCGGGACTGATGGCCCCAGAAAATGAGACTGATGGCCCCACTTTTGGGACTGATGGCCCCACTTTTGGGACTGATGGCCCCACTTTCAAATTCGATGCCCGTGTATAATATGATCAAATAATTCACATATATTTGTTATAGAATGAATGTTTACATGATGTTGACTGCTTATGGAGCATGTTTGGTGTATTTTAGCACAAGTTTGGAGGTTTTAGAGCCACAATAACCAATGCCTACCCACTGAGGCAGTGTGTAGCCCTGTGGGATGGGTGCCTGGGGATTAGCTATGACACCTTTCAGCTTGCAGCACTGACTGAGCACACTGTAGTGACTACATAGTCACTAAAAGAAATCAAAGAGAAATGGATTAATAAAAAATGAAATTAAAAAAACAAACAAATTAAAAATAAAGGAAATTAGTTAGAAACTGAAAAAAAAAACTAAATTGAAAAAAAAAAATGGAATACACAAAAAAAATTCACATTCTTCACAACTAGGAAGCTACTACTTTCACACCTGCTTTGAATACACAAGAAATTGAAAAAAAAAAAATAAAGGAAAATAAATAGAAATTGAAAAAACCCACACATTCACACCTGAATTCTATTATTTTATTAAAATGGCAAATAAATCATAGAATATATGGTTAAAAAATATGTAAGACATGTGATTTAATTGTGTTTATGTATGGATTCAATATAGAAAGCACATCTGAAATTTTTTTTTTTTTTTTTTCAAAATTTTTTCTTAATAATTTTCTTTTTTTCATATAATTTTCAATCAAGTGTAACATGGAAAGTGTCATAGATATGCATGATTAATGAAGATAGGTGATAGATGTGGGATGGACCCTGGTTTAAAAGTTGGGGCCATCAGTCTCATTTTCTAGGTCCCCAGGGCCATCGGTCTCTAGGGCCATGGGTCCCGGTACCATGCTGCTCCACTCCACTCCTCTCCAGTCTTCCTAAAAGTGACAGTGTGACATTCGTACGGACGAAAATGAACCTAAGTACAGTAAAAGTTGTGTGAACCCTGTTGCAACTGGTAGCACCTCCATTTAATGGAGGTGAATCCACGCGCAGGGCTCCCATAGAGCTGACACTAACCATTGACTTAAACTGTTATTTTCTATATTTCCCCTGGTCAGAATGCTTTAAAACTTCAGAGACAATGAGTTCACTAATAGAAGATTACTCGCTGAAAGTTTAATGAGGGTATTATGAGTAGAACTACCATTAATTAATTGGGAAAGTTAGAAGTGTAGGTTGTGCGGGATTGACAGGTGAAAAGTGCAATGGGGTAATGAATTCAAAACTCATTCTATCAAAATCTACCTGGAGAATCTCCTTCATATTCTCACAAAATGTTGGTTTATATGTTGAGATGACTTGCTCAAAGTTTCAGATAATTTGATAAAATAGTTTTAGAGAAAAATGATATTTCTTGCACCCCTATGATGCACCATATAGACCTAGAATGGTGCACGCTGGTTTGTTATTCACCTCCAAAGCATGTCTGCTGCAGCCTAGTTAGGCACTGACGTAACTCCCGTTCGCGGTTCTGGCCGCCACAGCCACTCATAATGTGATTAACCCTTTGAGGGACACTTTTTACCTCACCTATCTTCAAAAGTCGATTCTGAAGCTATTTATTGGAATATCAAGAAAATTAGGGTGTCATATTAACGGGCTTGATGAGATCTATCACATGCATATAAGTTATCAATGATTGGTTGAGAAAAAAATAAGGGTTTGGTCAAGTGAAATTAAAGCCCAACTTTGGAGGCATTTCATTGTATGAAGATCAAGTTGCTCATAAAAATAACTAGTTTGCACGTGTTCTACGGTTAAAAATGTTATAGAATATGCCTTAACATTTCCATTTAGACATGGACCACTATGTTTTATAAGCAACCCCAACATCCTCACCTACAAGCTCTGAGAGCGGTAGGCTGGGACCACCTCCCACACCCCCCCCCACACCCCCACTGCACCACTACTCTAGCCTAGGTCCTTCACTCCAGGGGCTACATGGTTTTTCTTCTGTAGTACTGACCAGTAGGTCCTTTTAGTGAATATCTTAAGAGAGGACTGACTAGCAGGATTTCTCTATGAAGGGAGGCCAGTACACAAACAGGGGACTTCTTCTGAGAGGGAGGGTGATGCAGAGGCAGAGGACTTCTCAACAGCACATGGGGGCTAGGTGTAAACCCATCTAGTCAGGTGAATACCCCACCAGGCTAACTGCAATGTTCACCCTGTGGATGGCCTGGCAAGCAAGCAAGCAATTTTTTTCAACGGAAGTAGTCATTTATCTAATTTCGCAATATTGACCTTTGACCTTAAAATGACCTTGACCTTAGACAAGGTCACCATATGCAAGGTCTTTTGGTGAGCTTAGACCCATTCTTTATCTCAAATTTCTAGTCTTGATATATCATGAGATGTGTCAATTTTACTCCAATCTCATAACATTGACCTTAGAATGACCTTGACCTTGGGCAAGGTCACCACATGCCTGTTCACACTAATCACTGAAAAAGCCTTCAACTATGTTTTATATCAAGTTTCTAGCTTTAGTTTTTCATAGGAAGTAGTCATTTACCTAATTTCACAACATTGACCTTAGACCTTAAAATGACCTTGACCTTGTCCAAGGTGACCACATGCACAATCACATCCGCCTCGTGATGACCTTCGATCTACTTTTTATATCATAATTCTAGCTGTAATAGTTCATGAGAAATGGGCATTTAACTGATTAAATGACTCCTGATGCCAGCTAGAATGATCACGAAATCTGGATCACAATTAAACTCTTAAAGGGGGGCTGGCATGGAAAATTAACAACATGGGTACCGATTCAAACAGCGATCATAAAATCGCGGGAACCAGCGGAAAAATCGCGATGCCCTGATTGGTCAAGGGGTGATCACGTGACTTTTTAATGCAGGCATGCATAACCATGCCAGGGCCCCTTTAACTATGGTTAATTGTGGCAGAACGATAGACAGAATTTCAGATCTTTGAATGGCCATAACTTTGCTTCCAATTAACATAAAGACTTCATTCAAAAAGCAAAATCAATCAGTTTTGTGAGATCTATCCATAGATCATTAGCTAGAGTACATAGAACCAAGTCCTAAAAGTTAGGTAAGTGCCTAGCCTAGTGTTAGGGTGGGCGACTTCGTGGCGCACCGCGTTCTGAATCCGTAGTTTCGGGTCACGTTTTCCGATTATCCACCACCCCCAAAAACGCAGAACGGCTCAACATTTCTTAAATCTGAGATCACTATTCAAAAGACAAGGTCGTATTCTCTACCAGGATACATAGACTATGTTCTAAGACGAATATAAATGTCCAAGATCCATATCTCAATTTACCTTGTTTTTCATTTTTCGCGCTGCCAGTTCGCACCGTGTCGGAAATCTGTGCGCAGCCTATATCAAATAGCCAAGCTGTAGAATTTTTATTTATCATCCAATCATGCTAAAAATTGGTACTAGTATGCTTTAACACCTGCTGAATCTGATTATGAAGTCGAAAATGCAATATTCTGAATAGAAATGTTCGTGACTAAAAACTTTGACTTTGTGGCACTGGGAGAATCACTCACTTTTGAGAATCATAGCGGTATCATGCAGTTTCCCACTAATACAAGCCTTGTCTCTTCGACCCAAGTGGTCCTATTTAGCTCCTACCATTTCTCACCTTGGCATAAGTCCATATTCAACCTGGGGTAAAGTCTAAAATGCACAACTCCATTTGCCACGCTTGGCCACCTGGGGCAGCACTGCATTAGATGGTGCTGCCCCCTATGTGGGGTCACGTCAACTAGGCCACACTGGTGCTCTGTGCTTGCATCCACTGTGCACAAGTGTGCAGAGAAAGCACAGAGCACCAGTGTCTTTCCTCAGCAGACGACCTCTGAAAGCAGGTTGCTTTGACTATCCTGTCAAGTTTTTGGCAATTTACACCAGTTTTTGAGTTAGAAACAGAGACAACCTCATGATGACTGAGCAAGGTGGAAAAGGAAACGTGACTGAAGGTGAGTTTTCATTGAAAAGATGTCAAATGTGAATGTAATCTGCTTATGAAATGATGTCAATGACATTGTCATTGTGACTTGTATTAGTTGTAAGTTGTACTAGCCAAAATCGAAATCCTGCTTTGCCTAATGTTGAATCTTACCCCCCCCCCTGGTTCATTAATATATCTGTGATGTATGGGGGTCTTAAATTTTGTTTGGGGTTGGGGGAGGGGTAAAAAAATGGTCGTTTCCAGCAAAGTATGGACTTGTTTTGAAAGCAGGGCTATGTTACATGTTATCTGAAAGAAATGATGTCACTTAAAATTGTATACAAAGTCTTTATCTGGCCTTGCTCCCCCCCCTCTTACGGCCACACCTCTTATTTATTTATTTTTTTTTTTGGGGGGGGGGGGTGAAGGTTACTTCCAGGAAAGTATGGGCTTCAGTTTTGAAAGCAGGGCCATGTAACCTGAAAGAAATGAAATTGTATCCAAAAACCTTCAACTGGGCTTGCCCCCCCCCACCTCTTTTTTTTGGGTGGGGGTGGGGGGGGGTTGTGATATGAAATGTGAATTTGCATTTGAGAAAATTGTGAATTTGCATTTGAGAAAATTGTCTGACCCTCCATGGGGGGGGGGGATTTCCTTGGTTTTTTTCCCCACCCTATTTTTTCGATTTTTTTTTAAAGACCAAGACCAGGGGCTCTAGATTTGTGTTCGTCCATTACAATGCCATGATAGGCACTCACCAATCATTAATCAATAAATCAATTCAGGGTATCTATCAAAAATCATGGTCCAGGTGGCATTCTATGTAGGAAGAGATGGCAGAGATGCCAACCATCCCGGAATGTCCGGGACAGTACCAGGAGTCAGTTTTTTTTCTTACGTTTGCCCCAGGCCCCAGGGTTGGACCCCCCCCCCCACCCCTTTTCAAAATCCTGGATCCGTCCCTACCCCCCCCCCCCAATGACATGGACTGTGTCCCTGAAGGCCATTCCCAAACGTTGGCGTTGGCATCTCTGAAATGGAACTACCGTAATGGCCCATATAAGCGCCCAGGCGCTCATTGATTTCTTTCCCACTGTACCCCGGCCCTTAGATCTATATGAGACCAGCGCTTATCTGAGACAGAACATTATGGCTAGGTCCTTGACATTTTGAAAGCAAAAGCACAAGATATGGATCTATCTCTATCTCAGGTTTGGAGTCAATATATGTTATAGAATATTTTGTGCTTTTCCCCAGAAGTCTCTGTTTAGGTTCTGGGAAAATGCACATAGATTCTTTTTACTTCATTGCAGAGGGATGAATAATTTCTATATGATTGTAAAACCAAAGTAAATATGCAGAACATATTGGTATACATGTATGTGAGTGAGTGAGTAATAGGTGTTTAATGCCATTTTGACAGCCTATAAATGAGTAGAATGATTGCAAAATATATGCATAAAAAAGCACTATCATATCTTAAATTAAGCAGAGAGTTAGTGCATTCTCTCCTGTGTAATGTAGTATCAAGCATAAAATCATATAATGCATGTAAGCGGGATAATTCGCGGCTGGCAGAAGAGCGGCAGAAGACAAGAATATCAATTTTTCTGATATTCTGACCAAAATTTTCCGACCTACCTCTATTCACATGTACTTAAAAAATATTTGTACTTATATTCATTTTTAAATACCCCTACAGGTGGATAGAGGCAGACTCAAGGTTCAAAACAAGCCAAAGATCAAAGCTCTATCATTTCTGGTTCTTGAGATACAGGTAAAAAACTGTCGGTGAGGCAATACATTCGCGAATATTCGCGAAAACGGTGTCAAAATTTTCACTGTCAAGGAAGAATTGTGTTTTCGAGCCCCTTTAGAGACCTCATATATGAAAGATTTCGTTCTGAGATGCCTGAAAATGCATTTCCAGTGTCCCTAGTAGTAGTAGAGCAGGTTCCCTGAATTTTGGCTTGCTCTTAAATATAGTTTTTCAGTTATGGCAGGCTAAAAATTGGAAAAAATCACGAAAATGGACCTGACACGCCATGAATTTGGCTATGTCCGACATAAATTTGTCGAAGTTTGCCCCACCGACAGACAATAAATAATTTGTTCATCGTAATACTGTTTTAATTCCTGTTTGTATAAAGATAGTTGAATCAAAATAAATACTAATGAGAGACATATATACATGTTGTTTTATTTTTTTGCATGCCGAAATGCTCCGGACAGCGATTTCACGGGGGTGGTGCGAGGCGATCGGAAAATGCCGCGAAATCTCAAACTTTGAACGCGAATATCTCAGCAACCGTTAAAGATATCAACTTGCTGTAAAAAGCAAAAATTATCCTCTCAATGAGATCTATGCAGCTGCGCTGTTTCCAGGGCAGTTGCATGAAGTTCTATTTTGAGGTTGACCACCCTACTAGTGTAGGTGTGTGGTGGCGCCCCCTGTAAACAAATCTCTACTTTTCGCCCAGACCAATCCTGAAAATTTGGAGCACTCCTTTAGTTACCTGTCCCAGTTCTTTGGTCGTAAAAGTAAGTAGGCCTAAATACTGGGAGTTAAATAGTGGCAGTACAGCTGCCTATGTGTCAAAAACAAAGACTGAAAGAGTAAATTAAACTTTTGAAAGGATAAATAACATATTATCGCCCACGAGTTTGGGCTTTACCAACTTGGACTTGCCTGTTGTATCTGTTCACATTTCTTTCTAAGAGCGAAATACTTCTTGGCATAGATGCCAACACTACCGAGGCACTCTAAGTCCATCTCAGCAACGTCCAGCACTTCTTCTGTAGCCATCATCCCCGCCGAACTCAACACAAACACCACCGAAAAAAAGAAATTGATCTGTGATTTAGTTTATAGTTCTTAGTTTGAACAGAAGATGGCGCAATCTTTCAAGTGCTGCCGTCTGACGGATCAATTACAAACTAGGAGGGAATTCCCTATTTCACGTGATTTATGACGACAGCGGAAAAGGCTTCCCCGTCCACGACAGCAACGTCGAGGCGTGGTGAACAGGATGTTTCGTCGTCTTTGGATACGCTGGAGATGCAGTTTGCCAAAAATATGCGTAGTTATTTTGATAATTGTTGGGGTAGGTTATTTATCAACATCTCACAAGTCAGCTGACACACGGAGGCGAGCCGACGAGGACGAAGTCCAAGCGTTTCGGAGGTCGCGTTATGAGAAATACCAGGAAAGAGAACGCTCACCTCCCTGGGGTCCAGGTGAGAAGGGGGCCGGTGTCCACCTGGAGGGCGAAGAGAAGGCTAGAGCAGATAAACTGTTTAAAAAGGAGGCGTTCAATATCGTGGCGAGCGATAAGATATCATTGGAGCGATCAGTAAAGGACACCAGAGATCCTGCGTAAGTTAAAACAGTACGATAGAACTAGGTATGTGACTAAAATTAGTAAAAATTTTAAACACATGAGAGCTCTTGGTTTTTAGCACAGTCTTTTCCACACATATGTGAGAAGCAACATGCTTTTTGAATTGTAATTTTAAGGTCATTTTTGGGTGAGTTATTGAGGTTTTTGTGAGACAAGGTTGGCCAAATTTTCGTCATGAAATTAAACTCTACAAAGAGGAATTGTCTGTGACCTTTAGCTACATTATTGCCATAATTTGAAAAGAGATATATCATAGCAAACCATATATTTCATGAAAGCCAATGACTTTACAGATACAATGCAGTTTAAATGAAGCTGATATGACCACTGGGGTCAGAGATATGAATTTATGAATATAAAAAGTTGAGAAAAACCATCAAAATTAGCTGAAATTTAAGTTGGCTGTTCCTAGAAACCTATGTGCTCGTCGATAGAATTCCTTTATATTTGGTAGAGATGAGCTTAAGACTATGTACTTGCTGTTCTATATGTTTTTGTTCGACTTCCTAAGTTCTATCATATAATGAATGAGATATTACTAAAACATTGACCTAATTAAGGTGGTAATTAATTAACTAATTAGAGTTCATACAAAATTGAAACACTAAATCAAAGGAAATCTTGTCTTCTTGGCAGATAAAATATCAGGAACCTTATTCATCAACTATTTCTATAATTTTAAAGCTAATCACTGAGACCTATCCCTGCACACACCTCCCAAACCTGTCACAGATTTCTAGGACATGGTCCGCGCTCATAGCAGCCCTTTCATTCACGTACCTAATAGAACATCAAAACCTGTCAAACTAAAATTTTATATCTTAATAAAAAATTATAAAGACTTTAAAAAAAGTAGCTTACCCGCTACCGGTAACGCAAGGAGAGGTTGAGGGGAACAAGTTAAAACAGGGTTGCCAACTTATATTTGTTCAGTGAGTTGTGGCTGACATATCATTAACACTATAACAGGGAAAGGAGGTGTGGATTTCTGGGTTACTGGAATGATGACCCAAGGAACGATGATCCCATGGGAACGATGATCCCATTTTCTCCTCCCCAGGAATGATGCGGGTGAGCTAGTCTGAATACTGGACACCTCGGAAGCAGAGACACCTCGGAAGCAGACATCTAGGAAGCAGACATAAGGACACCTCCGAAGCAGTGTCATCTCGGAAGCAGACTAAACCATGATAATATCTATCTCTTCTTATAGAATTTGAAAAACTACAACCCTAGTGATACTGCCCCTACGCCGTAGACTCATGGAATGGCAAAAATCTGTTTTAGAATTGTGAAAATAACTATTTAAAAAAGTCATTTGCTTCCGAGATGTCTGCTTCCGAGGTGTCTCTGCTTCCGAGATGTCTGCTTCCGAGGTGTCTCTGCTTCCGAGGTGTCCAGTTACCGCTAGCCTATGCTGTTCTAAAACTAAGTACCGGGTTACGGGTAACTCTTTACTGACAGTCTATGTATAATGTGCCCCTTCAACCCTTGGTCTTGGATTTATGGCAGTAAATATAAGAGTGTACTGGGAAATTTTGAAACTCCATCCAACAATTTGTAAAACTCCTCCAAACCGAATCGTACTGGGAAATTATTGTACAGGCATCTCTAATGAAGTACCGGTAATTACTCTTAACCAACTCCCTTTGATCTGCCTACTGGCTGTAGATAAGGATCTGATTGAATTTAGAGTGAGAGGCAGCGTTATTGGATAATTGGTAGGATCTGATTGAATTTAGAGTGAGAGGCAGCGTTATTGGATAATTGGTAGTGTTAAGGGTTTCGTGTTAAGAAAGACTCAGCATGAGGTTGAAGAGCCAATACACATCCACTGAGTGGAATACACATTTAGTTTAAGGGCTGACCCCATGCTATCAAACTGCTATTCATAGGTGGTGCATATTCCTTCTAGGCCCCATCTAGATCCATCCCTGTGACATGAAATAAGTCCAAAAGTATCGTACACATTATATAAGGGGCTTGTAAGCTTGGGGGATAGTAGCAGAGGGGGAGGGGAAAAGTTACCATTACACCTCCTCAAGCCTTCCCCTACTTTATTTGAAAAAAATTACCAGACCAGAACACAAACTCAGAGTGCGTCGTATACAGACGTTGTGTTCCATATGTGAGGATGTAAAGTAGCAGTGGTTTAATTCTGTTTTTTCAGGTGCAAGTTGCTGAAGTACCCCAGTGATTTGCCCACAGCGTCTGTTGTAATCATCTTCCATAATGAGGCCTGGTCACCGCTCTTAAGGACGGCGCATAGCGTCGTCAACAGGTCACCACCAGAATTTCTTCATGAAGTGATTCTGCTTGACGACTATAGTGATAGGCGTAAGTAGCACTGCATGATCCATTATCATATCAAATAAATCTTTTCAGGAAAATTATTTAACAACAAGAAATGCTCTTTAGCTGCAGTTTGTTGGAGGTCTCTCTGTGAGTCTGTCTGCCGTAACTATGAATAACACAACTTGTTCATAAGGAAAGATACGGGAGCTGCAGAGGCTCAAATTGTAGAATGGAACGAAAAAATATTGAATGATAGCATCTATAGTCATCTAAAACAAATTGAATATTCTTCCACACAGCTGAACTTGGGGAGAAGTTGAACACCTATGTGTCCGAGACATGGCCCGATGGTGTAGTAAAGATTGTCAGGACAAAACAGCGCAGTGGTCTGATCCGGGCCCGTCTGGCCGGTGCAGAGGCTGCCACTGGCGATGTGCTCATCTTCTTAGACTCACATTGTGAAGCCAACAAGGGCTGGTAAGTTTCCTCAACACTTGATGTTTTCTCATTTTCTTGTCAGCATGCCACGTAAATTTGGTTCTGAAATATAAATTGTACGTTGCCTGTAAAGTGGCCCTCCCTAAACAGGACCTTCACTTTTTGTTAGAATTTGCTAAGATTTTGGTGATTTAAAGATACATTAAGGAACACGATTTTCAGTAAACAGATATAAATATGAAACGAAATATAATTAAGAAATTATATTCCCGGTTCAATCTGGGGTTTCAGCCTGTTAAGCTTAAACACACAATTTACTTTTAGGCCTTATATGACAAAATCGAGGATGAAATCGGAAAAAAATTAAAACGGGAGGTTCGTCAGTGTTTGTGATAGAATTGTTGCCACCGACTCACAACTGACAACCAACGTAAAACGAAATCCAATGCAACAAGTTTAAACCATGTTAATCAATCTAATTCCTATTTGACTAATAGGCTCGTGTGTAGGACATGTATGGCCTGTGGAGAAATGATTTTTTAATCTACTGCAGATAATTCACTTTATAACAGGATTATTTTCCCTCATCCATGATAAAAGTACCGTATTCTCTTGCGTATAAGATGCGTCTTATATGCAAGGTTTTAGTTCTCCCCAGATCCGCAAGGGGGGCACCAAGACCTTACGTTTTATATGTAACACTTCCCCTGAGTTATGATAAACATAAATGACTCCAAGGGTGTCCCTGAGGCCATAGCTACACATAGCATTTTGAATTTTTAAAATTCCTTCAGTAGAACAAAAGTTATGAATTTTTCATTTTTTTAGCACAATTCAAAACTCTAGGTGCGTTTTATACGCAGCTGTAACGAGCACTGCGTCCTATACGCGGGAGATTTCGGTAGTTCGTGTTTGTTTTCTTTGTGTATATTGGTGTTGTACTTCAGGGGAGATATGAAGTTGTATGTATCTTTATTTATTTGTTGATATTTTGAGACAATATAAATTGAAATAATCAGGCTTAATAATACCACTATATAGAATCGACATTTGTCTACGACCTGTCGGGTATATTCAAGTGAAATAGATGTATAGTTGGACAGATAAAAGAACACCCAAGCATCACTTCATTGAAATGATAGTCAGAATGAGCCCTAGCTTCACACCTTATGTTCTTAAAACATTTTATCGCAACATATAGATTTACCTAATGCATTAAATCCAGCAGTCACTGATAAGGCTTAGACTTTTGCAGGTTAGAACCCATGCTGTTTCGCATCTACGAGAAACGTACAGCAGTGTTGTGTCCAATGATTGACTCAATATACGCAACCACACTGGACTACATGGGGGTGGGCGGGGGGTCAGTGGGGGGCTTTTGGTGGAGTTTGCACTTCTCGTGGCGGCCTATTCCAAACCGAGAAAGGCAGAGACGGAAACATGGCACCGACCCTATAAGGTATCAAATCTCCCCAAGGGCCTTGTGCACAAGCTATAAACCACTAGGGAATGTCACCAAAGTTGGTACTGTTACCCAAATTAACCACAAATTCTGATGATAGTTTGTCTATGGTATGAAGGAAGATGTAGGTGGGAATTGTATTGAAATTACCCAATATCTATTACAAATTCTCTCAAACTTTACTCCTCAGAAATAATCTGTGATATAAAATAGATTACCGATACATATGATGAATATCCTATCTCTTGGCACATTTGACACCCCAATTTAGGTCATATTCCCTATAATTCATCTCCATTCTGAACTTGTGTCTTTGGAAGTCAGATTACACTTGATTGACATCTTGCACTAACAAACCTGTAAGAACCCTTGCTTGCTTAGCAATAAGTGACAATGACAAAGGAGTGCTGGTGCTACACCAGGGGCGTCAGATAGCGGGATGTAGGGTACCCTACTGTAACTCTTTAGCTAACCAACATAATATCTCTCCTCTCTCTATTAAGCATCTCTTCGTTCTTCCTTGGGTATAATTTTGAGTTAGTAGCTCAGCCCATAAAAAGTGATTTATAGAAAGGGAAGATAGGAAATGTGTAAAGATGCCTATCTATACCGACTTAGCAGGATTAATTTTCAGCCAATGAAATAATCACAACTATTTACTGTGGGCCTCTTCGGGGGCAGGTGGTACCCATCTGATAACTGTTATCAGTGCCAACTGCAGGTCACCAGCTTCAGCAATGGCCATACCCATCGGACAATCCGCTAACTTGTCATACATGTACCTGAATAATATAGTACGCAAGCAATCACGCTGGTACCAGTTATGTAGTCTTATAAGATATCTTTACCCTAAAACATTTGTATAGGGAAACAAACTCTTCAAGCTGAGGGACACCACTGATTTCCTCAATAAATTACAAGATTTAGGCACATTACCTAAAGACTGTATCCTTGGGACCCTTGATGTAACATCTCTGTACACAAACATTCCCAATTTGGAAGGTGCAATGGCTATATACAAACACTTGTATTATAACCGAACACCTGCCCGTGGGGAATTATCAAATGAAGCCATCTATACCCTATTGTGGATTGTCCTGACAAAAAACAATTTTGACTTCAATGACAGACATTACCTCCAGGTGGGGGGAACTGCCATGGGAACCAGGGTTGCACCCACATATGCAAACCTATTCATGGCACAATTTGAAGAGTCCAAGGTATACACCTATAAACTTCAACCACTTATGTGGGTGAGATTTATAGATGACATCTTTTTCGTCTGGCCCCACAGCCAGTCTGAATTAGATGAATTCATGCTCTATTTAAACAAAGTACATCCCACCATAAAATTCACAGTGGCAACCTCCACCACAAAAGTGGATTTTTTAGATGTCACAGTTTCCATAGACACTGAGGGTAAATTAGAAACTGACCTGTACACCAAACCCACAGACAGTTTCTCGTACCTACATTTCCAGTCAGCACACACGCAACATAGCATTCGAGGAATCCCCTATGGACAATTTCTTAGGATAAGACGTGTATGTTCAGATGACCAGAAATTCCTAAAACACTGTATCCAGCGGGGCAAACATTTTGTCCTACGTGGATACCCAGCGGCCTTTATAGCAGAGAGCTTCCATCGAGCCTGTCAGTGTGACAGAAAATCTCTACTAGTGCCGAAACCAGAGAAAACCCTAGACCCAGATGTGGGTAACTACTTAGTCACCACATTTAACCCAGGGTTTAATGAAATCCATAAATTAGCCACAAGAAAATGGGATTTACTTGGTAAATCATGCAGCACTAGGCAAATTCATGGTCAGGGACTGAAGATGTCCTATAGAAGACCAAAAAGTCTCCGTGACCTTTTGGTCCATGCCAAATTGAGGCCTGAAGGACCCCTCATCCCCAAGCCCAATTCAAACAGGTGTCTATCCTGGCCGAAATGCAGATATTGTCCACAGATAGATAGGAGTGGCAGGATCACATGTTCTGTCACAGGCCGGACCTATACCAGTAAACACAATGTGTGCTGCTCCAGCACCAACCTTATTTACTGCATCACCTGTAACTTGTGTGGCATCCAATATGTCGGCCAGACAGAAAATGCCATCAAAACACGATTTTCCGACCATTATGGCAAAATTAGTAGAAAGGAATTTTCCAAAAGTGAGGTAGCGCGCCACATGAATTCCTGCTCTAATAGAGGTAAAGACGACAAACATAAGGACCTGACCATCCATGTCGTAGACTTTATCCATGCCCACCCTAAGTCCCTGAAGGCCAAAAAAACTCAGGGATCTTATAGAATACAACTGGATCCAACGTTTACATACAAATGCCCCGGGAGGCATTAACGTAAGCGACCCTGGCATCCATTAGATGACACCATCTGTTTGTAGAGTGAGTGATTGCCACGTAGAGTTAACCAATCTCCCAGGAGGAGTTTCTCTCACACAACAAACAGTCTCTTTTTTCTTATAGTTGGGGAAATTTACCAATAATTACCCCACCTGTCATTCAACGGTAACACACCTTCCAGTGTCACCAACAAGACCACCTACTTAAAGCTATTTTGACTGACCCACAGCAAAAATAGTACAAAATATATCCAGATATATTTTTATTCCAATAATTAGATAATTTTAGACTCATCCCACCATGAGCCAGAAATTAAATTAATTATTGATTTTTATTATCCCCAAGATCACACCATCTTGACTATAATATCAATCATTCCCTTTGTCCAATACCGAGGGTACCGCCAAAATTAATTCAAACATCTTTAGACCTGTCTAGAATGCATGAATAATTTTTATTTCAAAGCAGTCTGAGGATCCCCTAAGGTGAAACCGCCCAGTTCCTCTAATTAATCCCCAGGGATACAGGAACCAATCAGAGGAGCCGGTACTTGCTACCATAGCAACCAGTCCTCCATTTACATATCATAGCAACACAACCATGCTGTGATTGGTCAACAGTGGTCACATGACAGGCACTATAAAAGGGCACTTTTTCAAAAAAGTGCCATTCCAGCGGTAACTGTGAATCTATTCACACCTACCCCGTATCAGCTTGCAAACTCTTCAAGCTGAAATATACTAAAGAATTCAAAATCTAATTGAGATAGATGAATTTTCATGAAAATATGCAGGAATGCCATCACAGACATGCTTTTCTCTCACGTTTCACGTACAACGAAAAGGGGAAGAGCAGAGAACGGGAACGAAGGGACCTCAATACTTTAGAGCAGGACTCAGATGTCCAAAGACTCATGATTACTCATGGTTACTTAATTGCTTATTGCAAGATAAATGTACTAATTGTAATGTCTAAGATAACTCCCCCAATAGCCAAGACTATATGAAACCAAATTTTTTTCCCCTAGTCACAATCAAAGTATTTGTATTACCCCGGTATAATTAGCCCACATCAACATCCTGATGGTGATTGATTCCAGCAGATACAAAAGGCGAAAAATACCATTTTTGTTTAGCTCCCCATCACTTATAGCACAGACCTGACACACTGGATATGAAAGAAAGGCCTTCTCTGGGAGAGGTGTGCCATGGGTGTGTTTTCACCATTTACCACTAGATGGCATGGGATATCCATATTTGTCACTAGGTGGCAGCACAGAGCCAGCATGTTAAACATCTTATATTCTATTTATTCATAACTTATTCTTACAAATAATATGTATTTTTATAGCTATAACTATACTTAAGCATTATGGTAAGGCACAGATAGGTTATCTATGTAATGAAAACAGTATATATCTGTAAAAGAGAGAGAAGTGAGTGTGCTGCCCCCTGGTGGGTAACTTTGGAAGCCTCCTACAAAATCTTCCAGTCACTGGCCCTTAGGAGATAATTTTCTTCTGTCCCTTAAAATGTCCATAGATCCATGATTCAAAAAGATTTGGATAGCTATGTTCCTCATCTATGCGACCTAAGTGATTTCGTATGGTGTCATGTGAAGAAGACTTTCTAGGAGGGGGTTAATTTTTGGTAATTTTTCAAAAAAAATCGTCAAAATCAGAGCCTTTTCTCAAAAATATCCACTTTTGATATCATGATGAAATAAGGTCAGTCAGAAACTACAAATCAAGGGCTTTCTGATGCTTTTTAAATCAAAGCCGGCCTATTCCGTGTCAGTTCAACCAATCTTCCCGGATGACCATCTCGGATTTTCTTCTAACTCATATATATGATTGGTCCATGTCTCTGAAGTACTCTCCCTAAATATTTCCTTAAAATTCCAAACGGTCTCTGAGTTTTGGCCCATGTAGTGGGAGGGGGGTCAGCCCTCGGGAGCAAACCCTTATTTCTGGGCCATTTTCAGAAGCCTGTCATAAGAAAACCGCTATTGTTACAGATCCTAAATTAATCAGACATGTACTTCTAGTTGTAGAGACCAGCAAACAAACATAAAATCATACCCCTTGCACTGTGTGTTGATGCACTGAGGCTCGGAAAACAGGAAAAAATCAATGGGCTTTCAAGAATTTTAAATAATAAAAAATCTGTCAAAATTAGAATCTTATCTCCAGCAACTTTATCTTTGGGGAACATATTGAGGTAGATGTGGGGCTTGTATTGGTATGAGAATTTTACCTCAAAACACCATACAGGTGGCGCTGCTGTTGGCCAAAGTCAGCCAATTTAGTCAAATGACCTATATTCAGCAGCCATTAACGTCATGTGATCCCAAAGTTATTGAACTGCAATATTTTTTTCCTGAAAGACCTCATCTTGAGCTTTAATTTGAATGTAGTCACTAAGGTGTTCCGTATTTCTTTATGGGTGAAAAAAAAAATTCCTCAAAGTACAGTATTTTACCTATCATTTTACGCTTTTTCCTACAATTTTCTATACAAACAACCTAAAATACAGCAGTTTTGAGTGTTGTAGGTAAGACCAATTGATAGCAGGGTCATGTCTATTCTTACCGTATACACTTGAAATATAGGGTGAGCAATGCAAATTGCTAAAAACTCTGAAATTGGTCCTTAATGCATTGGACAAGGCCCAAACTGGAAAGAGGTTGGTTATTTCAAGGTAACTGCCTTCCTGAAAACATGAGCTTTAATTTGATACCAAATCTGCCTAGATGGAGACATTTTCTGGCAAAATTCTCATATTTTAAGACAATTTTACAAAAATAAATTGATGAATGATGAAGGGTTGGTTGGGATACCTGAACATAATATCTTTAGGCCTTATTTAAGACTAATTATAATCTAAGTTTACATCTGGTATTCCATAAGATCTAGTCATGCATTTTCATTCTAATGAGTTGGTTTCGATCTGCCACTAGGATATTTTGCATCTGTTTCCCTTTTTGGACTCTAAAGAAACAGTTGGAAATGTCCAAACTATGTCAGTTGTTTGCCATATTGTAGACATAACCTTATACTGAGCTGGCATGTAATACAGACATAAAAAGTATGCAACAATAGGCAATGTACAACTTTGCCACACACTATGGACTGAACCACATACCAAGACAAGGATTGAAGTTGTGATTATAATCGATATAGAGACGTGAAATAAGAACAATGCATAGACATTATAGCATCAATAATGTTGAATACATCAAAACTGCTGACATTGATATTGGGTACTCGAAAACTATGGTGCCTCAATATTGGCTTGATGGAATCAATGGTTATTCTACTGCCTCATATATGGGACATACAGAGCTATAATAGAAAGGTGACAAGGTTTCCGTTAGTCATTGAACTACTCTTTTATTGTCATTGCAAAGAAAGGTTAGCATTTCTTCAAATTTTATTTCTCAAGAAAGTTCCATATTAAGGATACACAAGAATACACACATAAAATGCACATTGAGTACCGGCCGGTACTGTTTTCAACGAAGTAAGCACCCTGGTTGCCCATGGAATTATTTTAGTGGTATTCAAAGTACGAAAAAGTTTCAGTGTCTCAGAAGTTCTTCAGATTTCTACTTAAAAAATGTACCAAGGGGAGGGGGGTTATTAGATGGATGGTGCTTTTTATGTTGAATATGGCATATTTACTTTAAACAGGCTTGAACCACTCCTTAATCGGTCCAAGGAAAGTCGGTCCGCGGTAATGTGCCCAATGATTGATGCTATCGATGCTGAGACCATTGAAGTCTCTGGTAACGGGGGAGTGGCAGTAGGGGGATTCTCATGGAGTTTACACTTCACATGGAGAGAAGTCCCGGAACATGAAAATAAGCGTCGGCCTTACAAGACAGACCCCTTGAGGTATAGTGCTGCCTTGGTCGCTCGGGTCAGGGAAATAAGCTGATAAGGGGCTTGCACCACTGCACTAACAACAAGAGCATTACTCCGCTATTTCAGGTTGTTTTTTTTTTAATTAATTGAGAGAAATATAGATCCTGACTATGATTCAATATTAGATAAAAGAGCTTCCAAGACAGGAAGGATAATTCTACAAATTATCACCATCAAAACCCCATTTGGCAGTACATAAATATATATACATATATACAATTCCCAGTAATCTGGTGAATTGTAGCCATATTTTCTTAAACTTCTACACCTATTTCCAAGCATGGGTATGGTTAAGGTTTCCAGGGATATACCCTTAATGAATAGGTGGTTCATTGGCGTAAAGCAAGAGGAGTTTTAGCCTTGATTTTAGTTTAAAGACATGGCACATACATAAAGGCATTGAATATGTAGGCGCACCAGTAGAGCTGTAGAATAAGCTTTAGTGTAATCACACAATTAGATTGTCTAACAGATAGGGGTCATCATCTCGAGCAACTACTATTCCATCATGAAACCTGAAAAGAAAAGGAGTTGCTAACTTTTAAATCCCCACTCACCCAAGCACAAGTAAGAGATTGTAATGTATGAGAAAAACAAACCACTCCGAGAAGTGTCATTCTTTAATCAGCATTGTAGAGTTCATTTTTATTCTGGGATTTTGATGTTTATGAAGGCTAAACTATATACTGTAATCAACGATTGAAAAGGCATCTCTCAAATATGGAAAAGACATCTCCATCCTGTCCATGATATCTTTCTCTATTGACTATATAGCATATTGTGGTTGTAGGACCTACCTGTATACCGAATTCTTCCCGCTTAGTTACCGATAATTTTAGAGGTATTTCAACAGACAAAAAAAAATGAAAGAAATAGGGAAGGCACTTTTAGGGTATACGCTAAAAGTTCTTTCTTTGGGAGCTTGCCTATGCCTGTTGTTGTATGTCTAAATATGGTTTAAACATCTTAATCCTAATGTAGTTCTAGTATTTTCTCTTTGACAAATAACCCTGTTAACGTCTCTTTGAGCTATTCCAACTCTGCTTAATTATCTACTCTTCTGTGCCTGAACTAATATGTGCCCAATAAGTTCTTTATTCCCTAACACGCTTTATATCATTTTGCACGTGTGAAGACAACCATTATTATAGATAACATTTATATACTGTATTTATTTAATTCTACATATCACTTCTATGTATTCAAGGACTTATATCTATGGTATATGAAGTGATTAACTATTGTATATGTGAATCTTCATTTATAGTTGTTACCGGTACATCAATTATAGTTTAGCACACAGTGCATCTACTAAATACTCAGTACTAAGGTCGGTGATTTTACGTTACAACCAAGAATATTGAAGGATGTACGTGTTAAAAATGTCCAATTGTTCCACATTAGATCACCAACAATGGCTGGAGGCCTCTTTGCCGTCGACAGAAAGTATTTCTTTGAGATTGGGTCATATGATCCAGGAATGGACGTGTGGGGTGGTGAAAATTTGGAGATCTCATTTAGGGTAGGTATTTCTGCCATACACTGAATAAGGGAAGATGCATTGTTCTCTTCACCTACAGTTGTTCTAACATGTATGTTATGAACCAAGGTAGTTGCTAAAAACAAAAGTTTTGTTGATTTCAAACGTGAAGAGTAAACTAGTTTTATTGTTATGGCATATATTTGTTTACCTATGGGTCTATAGATTAATTTGTTTATGATTTACACCCTCATCTTCATCAGTTCTATTATTGGCATGATATGATCCCATTTTACTTCTCCAGACCTGGATGTGTGGCGGCACGTTGGAGTTCATTCCCTGTTCGCGGGTTGGCCACATTTTCAGAGCTAGCCATCCATATACATTCCCAGGTGATTATCCTCTATTATGTGCATGTGCTTACCTTGATTAGAGGGATTTGTGTGTCTTAAAAAGGTGAAAAGTTAATGTTGAGTTCTCAGAACATGGTTTTTGGGGCTCTTACAACTCTAAGATTGATTTCAGTTTAGTATATGAAATTACCCTGTGCCCCCATGCCCCAGTCTAAATCCACCACTGAATGGAGCACCATACAAATATAATTGGGCATGATTGTAATCAAAGAGTCTTTAAAACAGTCACCATACATATTTGTTCAATTGAAAGATTTTAATGTACCATGTATTCCCCCTGTGGCAGGAAACAAGGACACACACGGGTTAAATAGTAAGCGGTTAGCGGACGTCTGGATGGATGAGTACAAACGTCTCTTCTACATGCACCGTAGAGACCTAGTGGTAAGCACCAACTACAGGTAGTATTCAGAGATGTAAGTTGTCAGGGATTTCACTGAAAATAGGAATTCAAAAATGTTAAAATGTAGTCTGAATAGGGATATCCAGGGTCTTCAGGGACAGAATTGATTCACAGCCTTCTTTCCCTAGACATTTTCTTCACACAGACCCAGTCCTCATCTGTTTAATTTAACTAGGGACTCCACTAAGCCCCCTGGTGTAAGCAGAGGGACTCACTGGTCCAGGGGAGACTCTGGGCAGGGAATCTCAGGGGCAGACCCTCCCAGGGAGAAATGAAGGGAATGCTGGTCATAGTCTGCCCTGAACACTCTGCTTACACCAGGGGGTCTGCCAATTCTCCCAGTGTTGCGATAACAGCTTTTTAGGGATTTTCCCAGTACCTGACTTACATCTCTGAGTATTGTTTATATTGATCTATTGATTACTTAAGAACCATACTCTTTATTTCTTAGCAACAGTGTCAATCGACACAGTTTACTATGGTATTGTGTATTGATAGGTGGTCTTCTCTCGTATGGGAAAGTCAGCAAAATCAAGCTTATTTCAGAAATAGATATGAATAAGTAAATGACTTATTCAATACAATCATGGTACAGTATATGCAGATAACCTAATAGGGCGAAGATGTATTGTAATCAAAGCCAGAAAGAAATGATAATATACCTGTATATGATATTTTCATATTAAGGTGAGGAGGGACATTAGACCTCTCCTTACCTTTAAAGGCATAGAGTGTCTGATTTAATTTTCTTCCTTTTTTTTTCACCAAACCACCCCCCTGTACAGAATAAGAATGCAGAGGCAGGTGATATAACAGAACGTAAACAGCTCAGAGAGCGACTCGGCTGCAAGTCCTTCAAGTGGTATCTGGAGAACGTCTACCCTGAGAAGTTCATTCCAGATGAGCCATCACATGTCGTGGCCTATGGCATGGTAAGTCAAAACAGCCAAAGAGTTAAAGGCAAAAAACGTCGGAGATCATCTCGCTCATAAATACTGGCACCAAAATACTACTGTGGTTTCGAAATTGTACGTGCACATATGCACAGGAACCAATACATTCCTCTGTGAAATTGTGTAATGTAGTTCTCGCCATGAATATGACTAGCTATCAAAATGGCGTTAAACATCTATTACTCACTCTCTAAATTGTACATGTTGGCAGAAATTAAATTCTCACCCTATGCTTCAAGTGCAGTGCTATACAGTCAATATTATCTTACCTTTCAATCGCCAACATAGGTGCGTAACCCAGCAGAGAACATGTGCCTAGACACATGTGGCAAGGATGAGAAGATAGCCTTCAACATGCCCATCTACTCCTGTCAGGGTGGGGCTAGCGCCAATGAGGTAACCCTGCTGCCCTTCTTATACTCTCATCTTTTCATTCTAACAGTAAAATCAAATTAAAAACAGCCATGGCAAAAAACTTGTCAGTGCTATAGTCACTCGCTAACCCAGACTTGTAGTGTTGATACATTTCTTGATGGTTGGCACGATGCTCAATTGAAGTATTCATATTTAACCATAGAACCATGAATGTGCGCCTTGGGCTATAGATCTAGGTGAAGCTGAGGTTTAAATATGGCTTCTACCATTTTCCTGGGTGTGACTTATATGTGATGTATTTGATAGTGTAGACCTTACAAATCAATGGGAACTGACACTGTGCCCATTGAGATATAGATAGAATTATGAGGATGAGTCCAGCAATAAAGGACCAAACAACAGTCTGTAATGAGGCATAACATCCCTTACTTGATTTACTTGTGATACAGTGTTTTTCTTGTGTTTCTAGGTGTTTTCACTAAGTGTTAAAGGGGAGTTGAGGAGAGAGGAAGGGTGCCTGGACAGTATGGGTACCAGTCTGGGTCGTGTTAGACTCGTGCCCTGTCACGGACAAGGTGGTAACCAGGCTTGGATTCACGACAGGGTATGTCTATTGGCATCACAGACCTAACCAAATCTGTGGTTCCCTGACAATGCTAAATAACTCCTTCTCTATGAACTAGAACTACATTAGGGAATGTTTCAGCTGAGATTCCACTCATGCTACTTTACCAGGAATTCCTGTAAAGAATTTCTTGCAGAAATGTCTCTAAAATACTACAGTTTTTCTGTTTTCTGCTTCTTTAAGATACAGTATACTATGGGACTAGGCCAAAGTATGCTTGTTGTAGCCCTTTTGGGTATACCCCAGTACTTATACATGGATTCTGTATACCCCAGTACTTATTGGATTCTTTCCCTTGGGAAATAATCCTTAATACGCCTATCTACAGTGTCTTAATTGCTTTTTGACCAAAAGTACCTAGAGCAGAAGTTCTGAACGGTTTCAGGTACCTCTTTTTCTAAAAATATAGCATGCTAGTGTCTGTAGCCATGCAAAATCCGGTGCCCTTGGTTCTAAGTTCTAAAAGCCGAGAAAGCCTTCCATTAACCCACTAAAGGCCACCTACATATATATATATATATATATATATATATATATATATATATATATATATATATATATATATATACATACATACATACATGTACACATAAGTATGATGACCCTTATCATATTAGGAGTTCTAAGTGGCGTGGCATTGGTTTATTTGGAGTCTTGGGACTGTAAACATGCGTGCCATTCCCATATTAGGAGCCCCAATAGTGTGGCATTATTACTCACATCAGCAGTTGATTGAAGTGTGGCATTATTACTCACTATTTATCAGAAATTAGTCAATATATGTCAATAATTACTCACTCTTTGTCAGCAATTAGTCAATATATGTCAGTAATTACTCACTATTTGTCAGCAGTCAGTCAATATATGCCAGTACTTAGTCATTATAAAACAACACTTAGTCCATATATGTCAGTAATTACTCACAATTTGTCAGATATTAGTCAATAGTGAGCAATTACTAACATTTATTGACTAAATACTGATAAAATGTAGGTAACTACTACCATGTATTGACTAATTGCTGACAAATAGTGAATAATCACTAACATATATTAACTAATTGCTGACAAATAGTCAATAGATGGGTCAGGACGCCAGAAAGCAGTAGATTTTGTGTTTTTGGGTCATTTTGGACTTTTATGGCTCTGGAGAAAGAAGTTGTGAACCAATCTTGTCTTACATAGACTCATTTGATAGAGAATACTTAGGGCTATCAGAAAAATGTAAACTTGTGGTCATCCATCAAAGACTTAAGGACTTATAGCCTGCCGAAGTGAAAAAACGGCCAAATTTGTTCTTTTTTATACTTTTTGTATTTTTTACAAGTGTTCTGTATTGAATAAAGAACACTATAGAGTATCCCAAAATTATTTTTTGTATTGTATATGATCATAGGTATCATTTCCATGAGGTTTGGACATGTTACTAAGTGAAAATTTTTCATGATGTGTCTTTCAAAATGGAAATCTGTAATTTGTAACGTCCGGTACCTAAATCTAAATCGGTTATAAAACATGGAAAAATGAAGCTTCAAAATCTTTGTTATTACCCATATGAAGGGCCCTATCATCCCCTACTTTGGTGAAGAAATTTTGTGTCTACCAGCATTTGTCTCCATATGAGAGCAGCTTATGTGAAATAATTCTGATAAAAGTACCGGACGTTACGTAACGTCCGGTACTTTTATCATGTAGGAGGCAGTCTACTGTGCATGCATAACAAATTTTGTTCCATTCTGTAATTGAAGTCAATAATAGACATATTGGCCTTGTTATTTCATGTGTTTGTTATGCATAATGGGACATTCTTATATTACTGAGAGCAACTTCAATTACCTCCATATTTCATTATTTTGGTACCGGACGTTACATGGCACAAAACAAGCAATAAAAATAGAACCGGATGGCCTAGATCGGTATTTTTTGGTCTTCTGAGCTGAGGAGATGTACCTTGACAATTTTGTTAAGGTTATATAAAGTAATTAGAAAATTAGTTTTTCAGGGCCTTCAAGGGCAAAATCTTACACTTTCTGACGACCTGACCCAGTTTCTATCTATCTATACTGACATATTTTGACAAATACCAGTCAAGACAGGATGCACAATTGAATCAATGGCTATTTCTCTGTTATATATTGACTAATTGCTGACAGATTATGAGTAAATACTGACGTATTGATAATTGCTGATATAGAGTGACTAAGTACTGACATATATTGACTAATTGCTGACAAATTGTGAGTAATTACCGATATATATTGACTAATTGCTGACAAATAGTGAGTAATTACTAATATATATTGAATAATTGCTGACAAATAGTGAGCAATTACTAACATATATACTAATTGCTGACAAATAGTGAGCAATTACTACCATCTATTGACTAATTGCTGACAAATATTGAATAATTACTAACATATATTGACTAAATGCTGACAAATAGTGAGCAATTACTAACATATATTGACCAGTTGCTAGTGAGTTATTACTTTCATTTATTCATTCAAATGTGAGTAAATACTCAAATATATTGACTAATTGCTGATGAATTCTGAGTAAATACTGACGTGTATTGACTAATTGCTGATATATAGTGAGTAATTACTGACATGTATAGACTAATTGCTGACTAATAGTGAGTAATTACTGATATACCGTAATCTCCCGCGTAGAAGGCGCAGCTCGCGTAGAAGGCGCACCCCCAACTCAGAGAAGGCCTTTTCACGTAGAAGGCGCACGTACCTCCTCTGGATCGATTTCTGGAAAAACCCGCGTATAAGGCGCCCCCCTACTCTCAGGGGGGCTGTTTCGCGTAGAAGGCGCCCCCCCCCCCTCCCCACCCCCCTATATGAGTTCAAGCTGTCATCGGCACACGGTCGGCGTAAAAAAACGGCGAGCAAATCTACCGCGACCGGTCTGCCGCGGTGCTGGCTATATGAGTTCAAGCTGTCATCGGCACACGGTCGGCGTCAAACCCGCCGAGCGGCCGTCGACATCTCCCGGTCTGCCGCGCTGCTCGTGTTATGAGTTCAAGCTGTCACCGGCGCATGGTGGGCCTTATCCCCGCCAAGCGCGTCGACACCTCCCGGTCTGCCGCGCTGCTCGTGTTATGAGTTCAAGCTGTCACCGGCGCATGGTGGGCCTTATCCCCGGCGAGCGCGTCGACACCTCCCGGTCTGCCGCGGTGCTGGCGCTATGAGTTCAAGCTGTCATCAGCGCATTTTCCCAAATGAGATGTTGGAAAAACCCGCGTATAAGGCGCACCCCCAACTCAAGGCAATTACCCTCCCGCGTATAAGACCCAGCAGCATTATGTTTGGCGTAGAAGACGCGCCTTCTACGCGGGAGATTACGGTATTTTGACTAATTTGTCAGTGATTAGTCTAAATATATCAATATATGTTAGTACTTAGTCACTATATAACAGCAATTAGTCAATATATGTCAGTAATTGCTCACTATTTGTAAGCAATTAATCAATATTTGTCAGTAATTTCTCACTATTTGTCAGCAAACAGCCAATATATGCCATTACTTAGTCACTATATATCAGTATTTAGACACTTTATATCAGTCAATATACATCAGTAATTACTCACTCTTTGTCAGCAATTAGTCAATATATGTCAGTAATTACTCACTATTTATTAGCAATTAGTCAATACATGTCAGTATTTACTCAGAATTCACCAGCAATTAGTCAATATATGTCAGTATTTACTGGCATTTTAATGAATAAATATTAGTACCGTAATCTCCCGCGTATAAGACGCGTCCTCTACGCCAAACAAAATGCTGGGGGGTCTTATAGCTTTCTCTCAAGTTGGGTGTGCGTCTTATACGAGGGGTAATTTTACTATAGAACAGTACTGGATTGACAAAAATCACCCTTAAAATGTGCGTCTTATACGCGAAAATGCATGTGCTGAGTTTAGGGTGCGTCTTATACGCGCAGCGCGTCTTATACTCAGGAGTTTACGGTAATAACTCATTAGCAATTAAAAATGACATTTTTGGTTATTTTATTTACTAATTTGAAATGTATTGATTAGTTATTTCTATAGTCAGAGAATAATTTCAAATACTGGATTATAATCTTAATATACTAATAAAGAATTCACTACAGCACTGCTGTACCTATCTCAAAAGTTCTCAATGATTAGATTCTCAACTAATCGTACAAAATCATTAAAATTTAAATATATTAAAAATCTTAGATCCTCAAGCAAGCGCATTCTTGTACATGGATTCTGATTGCATTTGTATCTATACTTGCAGGAGAAGAAGACGCTTATCAACAAAAATACAGGGAAGTGCCTTGATATTAAAGGACTCAAAAATAATGAGGAGGTCAAACTTGAGGATTGTAATGGTTCAGACCAACAAAAGTGGGAATTTGAGTTCTATCTATAGCGATATACACTTGAAGATCCTCTCCACATCATATTCGTGTAAGGGATTCCCATTGAATGTTCTAAGAGTTATATAATGTGGGCACATACTAAGAGTTATATAATGTGGGCACATAGTTCCCATTTGCCACCATGAAACACGAATGCAGCCCTGGTGAGCAACTTGCCAGTGCTGCACCCATTCATGCATCATAGCAACACTTCAAAGTGAAAGCTCATAGAGGGTTGGCATTATGCCCTGATGCATTACTGGTGAGTAACTCGCTGATGGTGCATTGGGGCATCATGACAATGAAGATGAATGTATCAGGCAGCAGTTTTAGGTTTGAACTTTAATCTCTATACCTATACTCCTGTACAGGTACTCCTGTAGATTAGTTATATAGTGACTAATTGGGAATAGCAAAGGATCCATTTGTCCTATTCCACCCAGATGGAATTCAGCTCTCAGGATTTTAGTTATACAAATCATATGTTAACTATTAGCTTATATGCTCTCTAAGTGACCTTGCTAATTCAATGAACTGAATATATACATATGTATACATTTGTGATTACATACAGGGAAATTCCCAAATGTGATATGAGCTACAGTGTGGAGACACCATTTTCCCTACTTTTGTAGGAACTTCTACCTTTTCCCTGTACTGATATTGTTCTAATGTATCCTATCAATTTTGAAAAAAAAAAATTGGTATGAATGAAATCTTTAATTTTGCAATCAATGCTATAAAATCCAGGATACTGATTCACTTGATTATGTACAGGCTGAGAAGAGACAAATATTGCTACACTATTGTTATGAGATGATGAGATTATACAAAAACAATATATGTATATGGAAAAAAAATGAGGTAATTGTATATATGACACAATACTAGCATATTTGTTATGTACAAAGATGTGGTTATTACATAGTATGATAATACATTAACAAACCTAACTACACTCTTCCAGCATCTATCCATTCCAGTGTGACAAAATAGGTCCGAGAGATAGAATATTTAAATCGATGTACATGTATTATAGTACTTTGTACAAGACATTGCTATGGTGGTCGTGGTGTATCGCTGTCTGAAATCTCCCTACAAAAAGATGCAATAATGACTGTTAAATCAAGAAATATCTCTTTTAAGCAGCAATAATGTGTCAGGATTTATAAAAGTATTTATGGGAATGGGTGAATTGAAGCATTATATCATTCAGGAAATGTGAATCATGTATATAGTAGACCACAAAATGTGATAAGAAACCACCAATATGTAATGTGATATGAATAGAACCACCTGAGGGGCTATGCTACTCATTAACTCGAAAAGAGTTATAGGAGACGACTATGGGTCCCCTCATTTTCAGTCATTTTGGTGGTGCGAATAAGTTTCAAAAAAGATTGGTCGAAGCTGGTTAGGGGCCGTGTAGGGGAACATAACTATATGAGTCCCTGTGCCCGGTTGGCTGACCTGCAGGGGCGGGTCACCGGGTAGTCACATGTCCCCTATTGGTATCACACCGATCCAGGCGTAGGTGGAAGGTAGAGAATGTTGTATGGGGAAGTAGCTCAGCGGTAGAGCAATCGTCTGAAGGCTGAGAGGTCACGGGTTGAATTCCCGGTTTCCCTAAACGTTTTCGCCAACCCCTACAGTATTATGTCAGTAATGTCTATGTTGCAATACACATTCTCAAGGGTGCGAGCGTTGATAGAGTAGCGATACTCTTTTTAGGACAGATGGTTCATATTATTTATGATAAATGGAGATATTTGAGGTGTGATATCATATAAACAATTATCCAATGTCCATAACATTTATGTAATGATATGGGATAAGGTCAGACAATGACAGCATTTCAGGATAGAGAAAAGAGATGATGTACAAATGTGCATTAGGGCTACTGAATTGTGTCATAGACACATCTTTTATGTCAGTGTTTGTATATGAGGTCACAGAATGTATCAGTACATTTATATATGTACAGGTATTGGCTTTGATGAAGGAAATAAATGTACAAAGTATATACAAACATTTGTCATATATTTTATTCAGGATTGTCCTTTAGTAGTGATATTAAGATGGCACTAGACTGGAAGGGTACTACTGTAATACCTTGTCTATAAGAGAAGCAGCTCGCATATAACGAGCACCCAAACCACAGGCTCATCCCATAAGGCGTAGCAAGAGAATATCATTTGAAGCTTTATCATTGCTCTATAGAAACATATCCCCACCTATAAGGCTCACAACTTCTGTGGATCCTACAAAGTGCAGAAGGGATCTATCCCTGTACATAAGCCATGCCTTATATGCAGGCTATTAGGGGCTAAAAGATATTTTTTTCACCTTGGAATACCAACAGGATAGCATATGTATTAATTTTGTGACCATCGTGTCTCTTGCGATACTATAACTAGTAGCAGGTGCAGGCAGCCATCTTGTCCACTTACCTGGTGCTGGGTGCACATGGACCCCCATAATACTGTGGATGATTGCATCGGTAGGCAGCCATCTTGTACCCTATAACACTATACAGACAGCCATCTTGTTTCCCATTTAACTGTACTGGTTGCATGAGCAGATACCTGGGTAGCTATGTTGCGTTTTAACAAGAGGGGTTTGTGGATATGGAGGGGGGGGGCAAGACATTTCAGACCCCTCTGGGGGGAGGGGGCAGAAAAAAATATGGGACACATTGGTAATGACACTAGAATAGTATGTACTGCTGGGACTGTTTTGATACGGTGTTTACAGACAAAAGAATCCGAGGCACTTTCGTTGAATAATGCCCTGTTGGGGCACAGCAATGAGTCTTTGATCTTATGCAGCTTTTGAAATGGGAATTTTTCTGTCCTCTAGGTTTGTCTATTTCTTTAGTTTTAAGCTGTCATTTACAGCAGGGAGGATATACTATACTATAAATTCATGTTTACAGTAATACATCATTGTCATATATACTTTGCTGTTTGAAAGTTGAAATTCCTTAGAGGTGCACCCTGTCTTTTGCTGATTCTATACAGCATATTAGGGGTCCTTGCATGGTGTGCCTTATACACATTTAATACTGTACTAGTGTCAAGACCCCAAAGCAACTGTTTGAGTTTTTACCAGGAGGTGGCACCACTGGCATATTCTAAGCGTTGGCATCTGTGAAAAAGAAGGAATCTATCAAATTAAACTTCATGACACATTAAGCCAGCAAGAAGGGATTTATACCACAAGCTCCAATATAACGGACACGGCTTAAACATAGCTCAGAGGCATTCAGCTGCTTAAAGAATGTGCCCAAAGTCTGGGTGCGGCATATCAATAGGCATTTTCACCTTAGTAGTACTTACAGAACAGTCCTAAAAATGCCAATTTTGAGGCCTTTGGTGCAGCCATGAAAGTATAATCCATTGACAGGAGTATAATTTCAATATGCAGTTTACAGCATTGTTCTGTACTCAGTGTGCAACTTATACTTGAGTGAGGCTTAAACATGATAGTTTATGGTACGCGCATGAGCCTGTACACACTCATGTGAAATTCATCTAGTTTATGTAAATTACAGGGATGAAAGTCACAGAGCACAAAAATCCCTGAAATGGTCCAATATCAGCCCAAAAACCTGTAGGCCGGGGGCTGATAGGGCCCACCATGCACCCCCCCCCACATCCCAAAGCAACGGGTATTTTTTCGATCCTTAGGCTCCCCTGACAATATTCAAGATGTTAACATTGATTATCTTGGGATGCACTACCGGTTTTGGCTCATTATCCATGTGCGGGTTTAGACCACTTTTGGGTCAATTTTGGTACCATGTTATTCAAGGGGTATGCTCAATCCCCAAGCTCTAAGACTATCTTACCTTGTCTGGATCCTGAAGCTATTGGTCTTGTTGGAAAGAAGACATAATTAGCTTTTCATTAAGCCCTAATACATGTTTTTAAGTTCAGATTCGAGTGTACCAGACAGTCAGGAAGACGGAAGATTGAAATTACAAAGTTCCTTTTTTTTTTTTACTGAAAATCTTAAATGCACTCCAGATACATGTATAAAACTTGCCCTTATCCCCATCTAAGGACAATATCTAATATGATTACTTTAGGCCAAACCTTTCTGAGTAATATGAGACATTTTGCAGAATTCCTTGATGACTATGACACATGTAATTGCCTTGGACGCAAAGACGCTACCTTGAGTCAATACGATGCTGTTCCATTTCAATAATCTCCCTCTTTATGTAAATGGATGTTTTTCCATGCTAAATCTTTATCAATTCTCCTGATTCTTATGCTAAAAAGAGTGCTGATTAAGAATATGCATGTTTCTACTTCATAAAATATAATGGCAAGGCTGTGTATGGCTGAAATTCAAAATGGCCGACAATAGATTCAGATGTCACTTTGAATTACATAAATGTGCAGTCTAGAAAGTATTTGGTGGGTCCTACCCCCTATAAATCAGCTTAGTAGAATACAGTGCTGCTTTTGTTTTGTTGCTAAGTGATGCAGTTGCCTAGCAACAGCAGTTTTGCATAGCAACCGAGCCTGAAAATATGCTTGAATGCTCATATCTGCATGGTTTCCTTTCAGCAACATACTCCCCTGATGTAAACTTGTATAAAACTCTTCTGTGACTTCCATCATAGACTAGGAATATAGGTGATAAAAGGTTGCTAGGTTGTGTGGTGGCCTAGCAATAGCAGTTTTGCATAGCAACAATGTCTAGATTCATACCTGTAGGCATATACTATGGCTTGTGCATAGTCTCCCCTCAAGGACATAGTTCACTGATTTCAAATTGCATATAGCTCCCTTGTGCACATCACATAGTATGAACATAGGTAGAAATGATTGTTATGTCATGTGGTTGCCTAGCAACTGCAGCTTTACATAGAACCCCATGTTTAAATCTATGCAGATAGTCACAGATAAGTGTATGGTCTCACCTCAAGAACTTGTATGTATAGCTCCCCTGTCCACATCTCAGAATAGAAGCACATGTAACACATTGCAAGGTCATGTGCTTGATGTGAATCTACCTTTTAAAATCATCTAATTGACAGAGACCATATGATGAGATAACGATAAAATGATAAAATATTTGTCACATCCACACCCTGCGTTATTTTATATATACATATCCATGCATATGTATCTCAGATAATCCATGATTACACAGGATTGTAATTCCCAACAACTGTCCCCTCCTCCCTTACCCCAATATCAAATTCCTGTAACCACTCATATCATCAAAATTTACCATTGCTGGTACTGAGAACACCCATTTAGAATACAGAATATTAGCTCTCAGCCTCATAATGTACTCCATGCCTAATTGATTATCTCAAAAGCCTTGGGCAGCCTACCTTTCTGAAAGTAGGTGTAAGGTGGCATTTGCATTGACCTTAGGCAGTGCTGGTTTCATTCATATATTGAGAAAATGAAAGAGAAAGATTGGAATACAATTTTACAATTCTCAGGATATTCTCTCATCTGTTACCTCTTCAGAGTATCAGGCCCAGTGTTATCCATCCTTACATATCTCTAAACATTACATTCTGGTTCAACTTCTCTCATAGCATTGTGATCCCAGCAGCTGGTGATTATGCTGCTGGACACTTCTGAGAAGGAATGTTGATCTGTTGCAGTTCATTATCCCCAACACAGTTGGTGTAGTGAATTACTAGTTGACCCTGATAATACTACTGAAGGCCACTGGCACACAGACTTTCAGTATCTTCTACCATTCCACATCACTCACAGTGGACATGGTGGTGGATTGATCTAGCTTATAGAAGAGGGAAGTGACATCCATATTGTACAAATTGCTCCTATCATATCTAGAAAGCACCTGAAGCTACTGTTGTGATTCTGTCACCATCACTATAATCTGCAGTCTCTCTCTCTCCATGGATCCTATGAATGGAGATAATCTTCCTGCCTTTGACAATTGATAGCCATCTTTTAAAATAACCTAGGGTTTGGACATTGAGATGCTCACCACAGTGCCAAGTCATCTATTGCATCTTTTAAACAACAATCACAGACCACCAACTCTGTAATTCATTTTTCAGGAAGGTTTAATTAATATGGGAGAGAAAGAAAGCATTGTATATTGAATGACTGTGATGGATACATAACTGCAAGTGGACAGAATACCTAATTTGAATTTGAATTTATTAGGTACTTTTCGTTCTTAAAAGAACGTTTTTTGGCGTACCCTCAGCATTACATTTCTTTGCTAGTGGTACATTGATATAGACTAATTACATACAATAAGTCGAGCACATACAGTAATTTAACTATAAGGCAATATGGGTAAAGAGGCAGTATGGACAATGATTCATATTTTAGGCACAGTGTGCCTTTGCGATTTTCCTGAAAATCATTTTATTATTCACATGTTGTTGTTGATAGGTCAATTCATTCCATAGGCTAACCCCCCGGTAGTACGGACACCTTTGGTAAAAGGTTGTTCGTGCGCGTCTTCGAGCAAATTTTATTTTCCTATCACCACAAGTTCTTATGTTTTCAATAATTGTTCCCTGACCAGATTGACTTAATTTCCACATAATCAATAGGAGCTGGACCTGACGGCGTGTATGCAATAGGTCTACACCACACCGAGAGTGCAGCTCAGGGATTGATACGTCTAGTACATGCAGCCTTAGGCATATTCTGAGTGCCTGATTTTGCAAGCGCTGTAATTTGTCCAATTCAGCCTGGTGCCCACTACCTGTGTAGAATGAGCAATACTCCAATGTAGGAACTATTGTACTCTTGTAGATTGTAATACAGTGGTCACCTGATATAAATTTTCGCAGCTTGTTAAGCTTGTACATTTTGTTTCCTAGACCTTTTTTGATTTTGGTTATTTGATTTGCAACACTTAGTTTTCCATCCAATTCGACGCCTAGGTAACAGTATGATTTACAAATAGGGAGCTGTTTATCACCCAAAAAAAGGTCGGGTCCAGCTAGTCTATCGATTCTGTTGCCAGCACCGAAATACATCACCATACTTTTCCTGGTATTAACTGTCATGTAGTTACGACAGCACCAATTATGAATATTCTGCAGATCAGCTTGAAGCAATCTGTTTGCTTCCATGTGGTTTTCATGTGAACAATACAAGACTACATCGTCGGCGTACATTATGCATTTAGAGTGAATTAGGACATCCGGAAGGTCGTTAATAAAGAGGACAAAAAGTAACGGACCTAGAATGGATCCCTGTGGGACTCCAAAACGGACAGTGTCTGCCGCTGACCGCGATCCATTAGCAACTGTTACATGTGATCTGTTACTCAGATAGCCCTTCAGCCATTTCTTGTAACATCTTGGTATGTTTAGAAGGTTTAACTTATTTAGAAGAGTTAAATGATGGACACAGTCAAAAGCTTTTGTAAAGTCTATAAAGCAGGCGGTGGTCACATGTCCTTCATCCCGATATATATATACATGTCTTTGAGTACATTGAACACCGCATCGGCGGTACCCCTGTTTGGACGGAAACCAAACTGGCAATCCTTTAACACATTATTTTCCTCAAGGTATTTGCTAATGCTACCATGTATTATTTTTTCAAGTAACTTCCCTGGTAAGGGAAGGAGGGTTATTGGGCGCCAGTTTTTTATATCCCTTAGATTACCCTTTTTCGGGATAGGTACCAGGGTGCCTTTTGACCATGATTTAGGAAATAATCCAGATGCAATAGAGTTTTTGAACATGCTCACTAATTGGGGGATTAATTCCAGAAAGCTATCCTTAATCACCTTAGTGGAAATACCCTCTATGCCACATGACTTGTTGATATTCACGTTTTTTACTAGACCTAGTACAATATCATCGGTTACCAGATCAGTTAAGTCAATGACGCGTTCATCACCTCCCATCATTTGCACATCATGATTATTATTAACAACAATATTGGGAATAATTCCATGAGTCAGATCTTGGTAAAGGTCATCTCCAATGCCAGCAAAGTATCTATTGATATAGCCTGCAACATCTTCATGGGCTATGGGTCGGTCATCAGGGTCATGCAGTTGTATGACAGTATTTTTACAAGTTGGGTTTATGAGTTTATTTACTTCGCGCCAGAAGACGGCAGGGTCATATTTAGATTCATTCAAAGTTTTTAGTACCCATTCTCTTTTTTCATTATTTTGCTGGCGGTGAATTCTATTTCTCATTCTGCCAATTTCAAGAGTAACCTCAGCAGACCTAGCATGTTTATTTTCCCGTATCAGCGCCTGTCGGTCGTTCATTAGCTCAAGTGTTTGTTTGGCAGTCCACGGGTCAGCCACCTTTTTTAAAGTGAAGGTTCTTATTGGACAGCATACATAAGCAAAGGTTCACGAGTTGGAGGAATGTCGGGGGGTTATCGCACGCGCTGATCAGTTGCCGTATCGCACGACGCCCACAGGGCGGAGTGCGATGCGGCAACTGATCGGCAAGTGTGATAACCCCCCGACATTCCTCCAACGAGTATGCCTTTGCATTTATTTCATGTTATTTTCATCTAAATCAGATAAATAGAATCAAATTTACCAGAATGACTCCCCGTGCGCACTGTTTACATCGCCATCTTGGACCTATGACGTCATCAAATGGTCACATGACCTCGGCGTGTGATATTTTCGCGGGTTATCGCACGGGCGGTGTGCGATACGGCCCTCGACTGCTAGAGCTATGGGCTGTCAGTATCTCGGGCATATCAACATGAAATAAATTTAGATAATCAATAAGTAAATCATAAATGAACTGCCATTGTACTTCGGGGTTGGTTTCTATAAAGAAGTTCTCCCAGTTGGTGTCTAACAAGTATTCTTTTAAGTCATCCTGATCATATGCCCTATAGGAACGACCAGTATAACTAGTATTATCATGGATTTCTTTAGGCTTTTTTCGGCATGCTAAGACAGGGAAGTGGTCACTTATTAGGCATTCACAGATTTCACTATGGTTAACAATATCACAGTTGCTAATAATATGATCTATGCAGGTGCCTCCTTCACCTTTAGGTCTGGTAATGCCTTCAATTAACCTGCATATACCTTTTTCACGACATAGATCAAAAAGTTCATTTGCAGCATGTGAGTTGCGTATTAAGGTGTTGATGTTTAAATCCCCCATAATCCAAACTTCGTTGTTAAGTAAGTCTAGATGACTTAGAGATTCTCTGAGATCATTAAAGAAATGATCCACATCACCAATTGGGGGCCTGTACACATTCAGTATTAGCATGGTTTTTAGCTTAGGTCTATTTATATGGATAGCCAGTAGCTCGATATTATTGTTCATTAAATTGATATTATCCAGTGTAGTACAGTAGGGACTGAGTCTATTAGAGACAAAGGTTACTAGGCCGCCTGCCTTGTCACTGGTTCTGTCAAGTCTAAAAATTCGTTTATTATGCCAAAATATAATGGAGTTATCCATCTTTGGGTCTAACCAGCTCTCATTTACACAAATGACATCGCATTCTTCAGCACATAATTTGATATCTGTCATTTTATGTTCCATGCTTCTAGCTTAAGTGACATGAACTTGAAGCCTTTTAGTGTCTGTAGGTGTTGTGATAGGTTGAGTAAGGCAATGCGCCTTTCGGCAGCAGATATGGGATCAGTTGCCATTCTCTTAGTAAAGAGAAGGGCTTATTTTCGAGTTGTATATTTTTGTTGCCTGTTTGGTAGTGATGGTCGGGATTGAGTAGGTGTGCCTCCCTCGAGTTATAGTGGGATTTATTGCATGTGTGACCACTATCAATGACATCTGACATATAGGCACAAAGTGACGAGTAGCTATTAAGATCAAGCTAGCCATACAAGACAATTGGCTGGCAACCTGTCTGTATATTAGAGACATGATACAAGATGTTACCAGTCAATCATCTCCTGTTTTCGCCCTAACTCACAAGGGGCACCCTATCACCCCAATGCTTCACTGTCTCTCCTATACAGATATTTAAAATATAAAGTGTGATTGGAGATCTCAAACTCCCATCTAGTGGAGTTCGATTGAACTATTCAGGATCTGAGGGGAAAATAACCCCCCTCCCCTATCTCTAACTTGAGCTGTCATGAAGTAAAACATCCCTCTTGGGAGTATGAATGCATGGGAATGAATAACAACAACAACCCTCACATCATCCAAACACACATTTACTACCTTGTTCTATTGTGTTATTGTGACCAACAATTTCACACAACTAGACTGATTTTCTGAGATGGATCTGATCTCTTAACCAAGCCAGACTCTCACCGATCACTTCAGAATCATAATACTGTAGGTTTACTTTAAAAAATTTTCTGTCATTTGAGGTCTCTTCAATGATCCTAGCACTCATCATCCCCAGCAAGGGTAAGTAAGCCTGTAGTTCCTATCCAGATATCTATTCTATTTGAACAATGCTCTAGCATAATCATGACTATGCCCTTTACCATCAAGGTTCCCTTTCCCAACCTACGCTACTATTAAGAACTGTATGTTGCAATACTTCCCTGAGGCGAGACCATACACTTATCTGTGACTATCTGCATAGATTCCAGAGCGCAACGATAGATGTCATTGCGGTCTATCATAGGAGATGCGCATGCGCAGATCCGTAGACGTCAGACTGCTGTGTATTTCCATAGAAGGAGGACGTCTCGCAATTTGGCTTACAATTCGAGTGAGTTTTTAGCAATTTTGCTATACTTCCATTTTTCATATCTGTTTTTATTCCATTTTAGGGGGTTAATTCGCCTTAAAAGTTAAGATTAGGCCTCTTTAGGCTAAATTTCTCACTTTTTGTAACGATCTCTGTCTTCCCGCCGATTACGGAGAAGCAGTTGGATTTCTATCCCGATCGTTCTACTTTTGGACGAGTTTTCTCACCTTTTTTCCTTTTTTAAAGAGTAATCCTTTAATATTAATATCTACTGTTTTTGGGCATTTTCTCGTCTTATTTGACGAAAATACGAGTTCGTCTTCTTTTACGACACCAACAATAACTTAGAACCGTTTGGCGGCAAAATCCTCGGCTGTTTCCGGTATTTTCCGTCAATTTCCGGTTCGGCGCCGAACTTTTCGTCTCGGCTCGCCTTTTTCTGGTTATTTTGTTGATTTTGTACTAAATAAGACGGATTTTCCTCCAAAAACAGTGAGATTACTCCCTTTTGTATCCGTTTTTACTATATTTCTGTCCATTTTTACTTGGATTGTTTTTTATGTTATGTTTTTGTTTGTTTGTTTTTGGGCGATAATAGAGGTAGTTCCCATAGACCAAGGCCTGTACTGTCACTCTAGTGTCAGTTTGCCTGCTGGGGTGGTGGTTGAGGTTATCTACCTCCACACTTCTGCTAAAGGTAAAACTTAGAAGGATTTCCTTCCTTTTACCTGTTTCTTTTACCTCTTTCATCCCCAAAACTAACAAAGTTGTCAATTTTAGGCTTGTGTTCTGAAGCTTTGATTGACACTAGATGATTGTCAATTTACCCATAGGTTCATGATCTGGAACCTGAGTTGACATCATCAAACGAAATAATAACCATTGCACTGGTTATATTGTCACAGATATGCCTCTTGATGGAGTTCAGTCTGATGACCCACCTGGCTATGATCTGAGCTGGTGGACTTAACCTATGGTATATTAAAATTATTTTGTGCCTGATACACTCAAAGTCGGACCGCTGCAGGTCTCCACATTAATTTCTGATGAAATGAAGTGACATTTAGCCATCCTGTTCTCACAGACTGACTTGTGAATGAAATGGCTGTGTATCAGGGAGGTTGCCTACACCAACTAAGAAGCTTGAATCTGTGCTCGCTGTACAGATAGCCACTGTTATTGAAATTTGGGTACATTTCTTAACAGTAACTCCAGATTGAACAGTCCCGGCCTGTGGTAGGACTTGTCAGAGGAGTTGGGTGTACTGTGACCTTGACACCGCCATATATTGTGGCCCCCCAGCACAATTATGGTAAGTTGATAAATTCAACTTTTTCGATTTCGTTTGAAATTTTGACCTGCCTCCCCGGGAGGGCAGAAGTCTTAAGAACGGTGTCAAAATAAGGCTGTATAGGTTGTGAAGCGTAAAAATGATTTTACCTATACCTTATGCTGAAAAATTTCTCAGTTGGAGAAATTATTGACTTACTTCCTCGGTGAGAGTTCAAGTCAAAACTGTGTCCAAGCCAGGTTTTTTAGGTGATTGTACTGTAAAATATTTTCACCTACACCTTATGCCGAAAAATTTCTTCATTGGAGAAATTGTCACAGTTGGGGTTAAAATGGCAAGGTTTGAATAGTAAAATTCAAAAACACCCATACCTTATGCCCAAAAATTCTTTGCTTGTGATGTTATTGAGTAGTTATAAATGCTTATAACTAAAACCAATAACTAATACAAAAATTCTTTTGAATTTTTGCAGATGCCTCTGATGGTGGTTAAACTTCCACAAGTCCTGAAAAAGTTACGTCGCTAAGACAGCAGACGGCAGTAATCAACGCCATCATGAAGGTGGAAGGCAGCAAAGTTATCACAAAAGCCCAAGTCCACACTGGGGATGAGATCGAAGAACTGGACTCGTCAGTCGAGAGTCCAAAACCAAGCAAAAAGAGAGTGGTTCCCAAAAAGAAGTCCCCTCCTGCCAAGGTACCTGATAAAAAGGCGAAACATGCGCCAAAGCCTAAATCATCTGTCAAAGAGCATGAACTCTCTGAAGCAGAAGAAGATGATGATGAGGAAGAGGCAGATGAGGAAGAAGAAGAGCAGCAAAGCTCAGATCATCGAGAAGACGATGACGAAGAAGATGATGAAGATGAATCATCTAGCCCCGACAGATCTCGAGAGAAGAGCAGAGGTCATCGAAAGACACTCTAGATCACGCTCTCATCATCGCAGATCCCGGACCAGATCCAGATCATGCTCGAGACGAGGCAGGTACAGGTCAAGGTCTAGATCTCACTCTCGCTCACACTCATGCAGACACAGATCTAGGAACCGATCCAGATCACGTGGGCGCAGGCGTAGAACCAGGTCGCGCTCAAGGTCACATGGACGTAGGTCCAGATCTCGTTCCAGGTCACGTGGACGTAGGTCCAGGTCCTACTCAAGGTCACGAGGGCAAAAATCCAAGCGCCTCCCAAAAACCAAAAAATGCCTTCGCGAGATGAGTGAAGAGGCAGAAAAGCGACCAAAAAAGAAAAAGCAGTCAGTAGAGGAAGATGATCATACCCACGAGGATGATTCTGACAATGCTAAAGACCCTTTCGAAGGTCAGAGAAGTGGTGCCTTTACTGACAAAGCTAGAGAGATTCTCAGCAAAGAGCGCGGACCTAAGAAACCTTCCGCTATTCAGACTGGACTTGCTGCGACTATCCAGAGACTTTTGTTAAATGCCAACGCCAAAGAGTGTGAACCAAAGGTAACCGTTGAATACCCACCACCCAAAAATGTGGCAGCCATGGTCGTTCCGGTACTTGAAGCCTCCATAAAGAAAAAACTGGATAAAAGAGAGATCGTCCCCGATGAGTACATGGCTAAGGCCCAGGCCACCATTATGGCCGCGATGACTGCTGTAATCCCCGTCATCTCTCTGATGGTAGATAGGGGCGATTCGGACGATCAGTTAAATGAGTGTGCAAAAGGTGCCATAGACTGTATCGAACTCATAGGATACGCAAACAATATTCTTGTACGTAGGCGAAGAGAGAACTTGCACCACAAGATCCAAGAGGACATAAAACAAGAAATTATGGATGCCCCAATGGGTGGTGCTACCCTGTTCGCCGAAGCGAAGTCCATCGTAACAGAAACGGTGGAAGAAAGAGAATTTACGAAGAAGATTCTGAAACTCCGACAAGCCCCTAGAAGGCGTGGTTCCAAAAAAGGGTTCAGACGCACAAAGGATTTTTCGCCAAGGCGACCGAAACAGGAAGGGCGGCGGGCGATCAAGTTATCGCAGCAGCTACCGTGGATACGCGAGAGGAGGCAACAGCCAATCCAGTCGCAGCAACCGGGGCGGTCGAGGAGGTCGCGGCAGCTCCTCCAAAAGAGGAAAGAAGTAAAGGTGCGTGCTGTGAAGGACAACCTTTGCCTTTCCAATACACCTGAAAACTTTTTTGGTGGGCAAACTGTCCATTTCTTGGACAATTGGAAAACTGTCACAAGTGACCCCTGGGTTCTGAACAATGTGGGTGGAATTGAAATTCAGTTTAATGTTTTTCCACACCAAAAACGTGTACCTAGACCTTATGATCTGAAAGACTATGATCCGCGTAAAATAGATCTAGAAATTGACAGAATGCTTGCCCAAGGTGTTATAGAAAAGGTAAAGGATGAGGAGGGCCAATGGATTTCTTGCATTTTCCCTGTTGCGAAATCCGATGGAGATACCCGTATCATCCTGGATCTCACGAAACTGAACAACTTTGTGCCATACGAACATTTCAAGATGGATAATCTTGACACTGCTATTAACCTGATAGGTGAAGGTGTGTACATGGCATCCATTGACTTGAAAGATGGGTACTACACTTTCCCGATCAGAGAATCAGACCGGAAATATCTGAAGTTCGTATGGAACAATGAGCTTTTCAGTACCGAGTGATTCCCAATGGCATGTCTTGTGCTCCTCGAATTTTCACCAAGTTATTATCCCCCATTTTTTGCTCTCTGCGCCAACAAGGGTTTATGGCCTTCCCCTACATGGACGATACTTTCATTATAGGGGAGACATTCTCTGAATGTCAAGAAGCCACAACCGAATTGGCGCATCTGTTCGATTCTCTGGGCTTTGTAGTGCACCCAGAAAAATCAGTCATGACACCCTCTACCAGCTTGGAATTCCTAGGATTTCTGATTAATACAGATGAGATGACAGTGTCGCTACCTGCTAAGAAATTAGATAAAGTTCAGCAGGTAGCATCAGAAATCCTACATGCCCGCAATCCAACCATTAGAGAGGTGGCTGGATTGGTTGGTATGTTCAATGCTTATTCCAAGGGGGTAGAGTATGGCATGAGCCACTACAAGGCTCTAGAACGTTGTAAAAACGGAGCCTTGAAAGCAAATAAAGGGAAATATGAAGCCACCATGAAATTAGACCTAGAAGCTAAGAAAGATATCCAATGGTGGCTAAACAACTCTCAAAACCCCTGCTCAATAAGAAATTCCACTCCAGACATCACCATTGACACAGATGCCAGCATGCAAGGTTGGGGAGCCCATCTCGGTGATCATACCATAGGTGGGCGATGGTGAGTGAGTGAGTAATAGATGTTTAACGCCATTTCGACAACTAAGGTCATATTCATGGCGAGAACGACAATACACAATTTCACAGAGGAATGTGTTGGTGCCCGTGCATATGTGCACCACACACATCCTGAGGGGATAGGAAAGAGGAGAAATAGACCCTTTTAAGTGGGCTAGGGAGGCCCGGTGGGCGATGGTTGCCGGAGGAAAAGGACCATATTAATGTCCTGGAACTCTGTGCAATCAACCTAGCCTTGCATAGCTTAGGGCGAGTCATGGATATCCACGTACACGTACGCACGGATAACATGACCGCCTTGCACTACGTGTCAAAGATGGGTGGAGTGAGATCTCCTGGATGTGACAAAATTGCTAGGCTCATTTGGGGTTGGGCTGAGGCAAGAAGGTCCTGGATCACGGCATCCTTTGTCCCTGGTATCTTGAATATCAAAGCGGACAGAGCATCCCGGGTCTTTAAAGACAATCTCGAGTGGAGCCTCAATGATCGCATATTCAATAGAATATGCAGGATTTGGGGCAAACCAGAGTGGGACCTTTTTGCCTCCAGGCTAAATCACAAATGTGACCTCTACTGCTCTTGGATGCCAGACCCAGGAGCATCCCATGTTGATGCATTTACCATGTCTTTGGAGGGAATTAATGCTTATGCTTTCCCTCCTTTCAGTTTGGTCGCACGAGTCGTGAGGAAGGCCAGAAGCGAGAAACCTAACAAGCTGGTTTTAGTAGTGCAGACTGGCCGGGCAGGGCCTGGTATTCTCTAATTCACAAGTTTCCCAGCATCAAAATCCACCCTCGTCCCGGAAATCTAGAATCGAAGGAAAGAGGGGGGTTCGTAAGAGGCATAGGCCTTCAGGTTTTAAGACTGTGAAACTTGACCTTATTCAGAACCAGGGGTGTGATAGGAAAACCGCTGAATTCTTGCTAGAAAGCTGGTCTGCTGGTACACGTAAAGTGTACAAGACATACATGAGTCAGTGGGCCACTTTCTGCATAATTCACCATGTCTCCTATCGCTCCCCTTCCCCTTTTGAGGTGTGCCGTTTCTTACGGCTTCTTTTGGAAAAGGGTAAGGCCTTCGGCACCGTTAATGCTGCAAGATGTGCGTTGTCGGTTTTAGTGCAAAACCTTGACAACGGGGCGACCATGGGTACCCATTATTGGGTATGCAGGGCCGTCCAGACCGCCTACAGAAGGAATCCTCCTTCTCCCAGATATTCCCAGTTCTGGGATGTTAGGCTGGTTTTCAGCATGTTCCGGCGTTGGGGTGCCAACGAGACCCTGTCCCTTCAGTCGTTGGGTCTCAAGTTGGTCATGTTGATTATGCTAGTCACTGGCCAACGGGGTCAAGTCATTCCAGCGCTTGATCTCCGAAATATGACCTTTTTGGCCTCAGGTTCTGTACGTTTCGTTTTAAAGAATCTAATGAAAACAGCACGTACGGGGGAACCACTCAAGGAACTGGTCCTGGAACCGTTCCATGAGGAGGAGACTCTGTGCGTCGTCTGTGCCTTGAAACGATACGTTCAGATCACGAAGCCTTTCAGAAAGGACAAGAAAGGGCGAAAGAAGCATTCGCTCTTCTTGCCCTACATTAGGCCACATAAGGAGATCACGCAGGACTCATCAAAGAGGTGGACCCTCGCGGTACTTTCTGCGGCTGGAATCGACACCAGGGTATACCGAGCTCACTCCACCAGGGGTGCTAGCACCTCTGCTGGAGGGAGACTCGGTGTATCCACTGCTGTTTTGCTTCGCCATGGGTCTTGGAAAAATGCCAAGAGCATGGCGAAGCACTACAACAAACCCATTGAGAAGCCCAACCCTCCTAAAACTCTTGCCAGACTTTTATTGAAGGACTCAATTGAGTGACTGTACAAATTGATTTATGCTCCCATAAGAGGTTACATCTCAAAAGGGGAGAATTTTCCCATAAGTATTTTTGCTAAATACTCAATGCGAGATTGTTAGCACCATATTTAGGTGCTCCACTTGATTAAATCAATTAGTCTTTTGATTTGGCATTGTTTTTTGCCTTTTGAAACCCGCAGATAAGGGTAAAAGAAAATTAGCCTTTTCTTTTGGTTGGCTGAGAACAACCACTTTTTCCTTTTCTTCGCCTGACTATTGTGAGAGTCAGGTTGAATAAAGTTATTCACTTTCCTAAACAGTCCTGTGTTACAGTCCTTTGTGGGAATTAGTAAACAGATAAGATAGGACTATGGAAATAGGCAGTGAATCAGCTGAACTTTAAAGTCTCCTATGATAGACCGCAACGACATCTATCGTTGCGCTCTGGAATATAAATTAATCGAGTACTCACCTGTAAGTATTAAGATTAATTGTTGTTCCAGGAGCAACGATAGATCGTTGCGGGGTACATAGGCCCACCCATCCTCCCTAGGATGAATAGATTAGTGACAGTCAGGCATAATCATTAATCTACAATATTCAAGCATTCTTGAATATAATATCTATATATAGATCTTATTCGACGATACGATTTCATCTATATAACTACGACAATTGAATAGTGTAGATATTGATTTCCTATGTACCAGAAATGAGATTTCTTTCAGCGATTGATTCACTGCTAGCGGACGTCTGACATCTACGGATCTGCGCATGCGCATCTCCTATGTACCCCGCAACGATCTATCGTTGCTCCTGGAACAACAATTAATCTTCATACTTACAGGTAAGTACTCGATTAATTTTATATTTAAACATGGGGTTCTATGTAAAGCTGCAGTTGCTAGGCAGCCACATGACATAGCAATCATTTCTACCTATGTTCATACTATGTGATGTGCACAAGGGAGCTCTATGCAATTTGAAATCAGTGAACTATGTCCTTGAGGGGAGACTATGAACAAGCCATAGTATATGCCTACAGGTATGAATCTAGACATTGTTGCTATGCAAAACTGCTAGGCGACCTAACAACCTAGCAACCTTTTATCACCTATATTCCTAGTCTATGATGGACGTCACAAAAGAGTTATATACAAGTTTACATCAGGGGAGTATGTTGCTGAAAGGAAACCATGCAGATATGAGCATTCAAGCATATTTTCAGGCTCGGTTGCTATGCAAAACTGCTGTTGCTAGGCAACAGCATCACTTAGCAACAAAACAAAAGCAGCACTTAATTCTACTAAGCTGATTCATAGGGGGTAGGACCCACCAAATACTTTCTAGACTGCACATTTATGTAATTCAAAGTGACATCTGAATCTATTGTCGGCCATTTTGAATTTCAGCCATACACAGCCTTGCCATTAAATTTCATGAAGTAGAAACATGCATATTCTTAATCAGCATTCTTTTAAGCATAAGAATCAGGAGAATTGATAAAGATTTAGCATGGAAAAACATCCATTTACATAAAGAGGGAGATTATTGAAATGGAACAGCATCGTATTGGCTCAAGGTAGTGTCTTTGCATCCAAGGCAATAATGTGTGTCATAGTCATCAAGGAATTCTGCAAAATGTCTCATATTACTCAGAGAGGTTTGGCCTACATAAATCATATTAGATATTGTCCTTAGATGGGGATAAGGGCAAGTTTTATACATGTATCTGGAGCGCATTTAAGATTTTCAGTAAAAAAAAAGGAACTTTGTCATTTCAATCTTCCGTCTTCCTGACTGTCTGGTACACTCGAATCTGAACTTAAAAACATGTATTAGGGCTTAATGAAAAGCTTATTATGTCTTCTTTCCAACAAGACCAATAGCTTCAGGATCCAGACAAGGTAAGATAGTCTTAGAGCTTGGGGATTGAGCATACCCCTTGAATAACATGGTACCAAAATTGACCCAAAAGTGGTCTAAACCCGCACATGGATAATGAGCCAAAACCGGTAGTGCATCCCAAGATAATCAATGTTAACATCTTGAATATTGTTCAGGGGACCCTAAGGATTGAAAAAATACCTGTCGCGTTGGGATGTGGGGGGGGGGGGTGCATGGTGGGCCCTATCAGCCCCTGGCCTACTGGGTTTTTATATGAATGTACACCTGAGGGAATTGGAACTTCAAAATCCCTGAAGACTTTCATCCCTGAAATTACCATAGTTTGTCGCATATAAAGTTATGCACGAGGATAGAACCCTGGTGAGTCTTCCTAGATTCAATATGTACCTTAAACTAGGTTGGGTATAGTAATCTTTTATATTATCCTCAAACGGCTCAAAATCAAGCCCAATGTGCATCTTATAGTATTTAATTCAAGTCAGGGTGCTCTTGGTCCTCAATTACACAAAATTCCACTCAATAGAGCATTGAGAGGAAAAGGTCTTGTCCGTCCAGTAGGCATTGTGCAGACAGGGTCAGTGTGAGTGTAAGGGTTATTTTTTGGCCGCTCAATGTCATGGAGAATCCCATTGAGCAGTTAGGTTCCATTGGGTGGAAAATCTTGTCCACTCAATGCTCTATTGAGTAGCAAAGCCCTTAACCACTCAATGTTCTATTGGGAGGAAATTGTGTCATCGGGGAGCACCGGAGGTTAATATGCGAGGAATTAACATAAAGGACAAGTGTAATATTGAGGGCACTTTACTTGATACGTCCAGGCTTACCGGTATTCTCTAGTTGATACAAAACAACAAATACCACCATTCACAAATGACATACTTTTATTTTCATATAAAAATTTAGATAGACATACAAAACAAGACATGTACACATCAGAGTGCAGAGAGCTGCAAGGTCCACACTTTATATTATATGTATATATTTTTAAACCATCATCTTCCTATGGTGGTTGGTGAACTAAGCTGATACCACTGCAGCCACGATACGTCGCTACTAAAACTAGCAGATCTGGATAGAACCATTTCTTCTCTTTAGAACATTCTAACAAGGAGTAATTACCCCTCATTTTCACTTATTTGGTGTATACTTTAGAGCTATGTGACATAATACATTGGCAACGCAGACAGAATTTAGAGGAGATAAAAATAAAATGCCCTTTTCTTCTGTATTACAGAAGATAAGATTGCCTTTTCAATAGCATACGTTGACATAGAATATCTTTGATACAGTTCCATACCAATTACAATGGTGAATGCGTTGGCAAGTACATACAAAAATGAATGTCAAATGATATCACAAACGCTAGTCATCGGGTGATGCATCATGAACGACCGCAAATAGTTATTAATACTAATAATATTGATTAGCAATCTATATCTATTTCCTTAAGTGGTACACTAAGTGGGGATATTTCTAGCTATGGACATAGGCTTACTCAACACAAACTTAGTTACGGTTATCATTTCATTCACGCATTTCATTCACTTTTCTTCATTCCACTAACAAAATAAGTAATTCATATCTTAAGCTAAAAGCTCAGAAATAAAAGATAAGAAAATGAAATGTCGTCCCAGGGTGGGAATCTTGAGTATTATGCTCTGATGTTAATGTCAACTTTCTCTGGTTTAGGAAAATCTTTCTCCTAAGAAGTATCTGGGTTCTAAGTTCACAAGTTGACTATCTTACTTTTTCCCCTCCTTATTCTCATACCAAACATCCAGACTCTCAGCATTTATTCCACATTAACAATGAATGTGCCAAATATCTTACAGTGCAAAGTCAGGTCAGATGAATTATCAGCACAGTTTCGTGTGAATCAGAACGAATTAATTTGATATTCACAACACTTCTTTCACTAAATACACATCACGCAACCTGATCGATATAACCATTACTTATTTCTGATGTCATATGCAAGACAATGTCACTGACCTTTGACAGCGTCACTGACCGGTGACAGCTTCACTGACCTGTGACAGCGTCACTGACCGGTGACAGTGTCGTTGACCTGTGACACAGGACTGTGACCTGACATAACAAGACAAGGTCACTGACCTGTGATACGCTCACTTTGATCGATTAGAAGAGTCCCCAAAATATGACTTTGATAGATGACTACATGAAATTTTTGACCATTTTGCCATTGACATAGACAATGGGGACTATGGTGTTTGGGACCTTTATACAACTTGTGGTAACATTTATCAGGGTGTCCTATTATGTACAGTAACACTCTGCCCATAGACACCACAATGCACACTTCACGCAATGCACCATAAAGGAAAGTAGATTCTCTCCGAAACCAATGTAGAACTTATTATCATATGAAAATTATATGTACCTCTTTATTTCTCTCACATAGAACTTTGTACACAGAACCATTATTGTAGGGTTTCCAGAGTTTAGGACACGACCGGGCTGCTTTACTATGTATACATATCAATCTAAAGCTATACACATAAAATTCATGTGACAGGGGGGATATTATTCTATATCTACAATGTGTCCTTCATGATTTTTTACTTAGGGTGAAGGAGCATTTTTCACCCCATTTTGTCAGTACAATTATTCGTTATAGGGCACAATTAGTTTATAACCAGGCTTGATGATGGTACGTAATGAATAGAGATGAAGACTACCTGGTTTTGTATGATAGATGAACGAAACGAGTAACTCATAATAAATACTAAACAAGTACCGTGAAAGGCGCAGGTGACTTTCTCAGCAGTTCTGTGAAGAGAAGGTCCTTCCCAGCTCATTTCTGCATGAAAGATACAAAAAAAAATAAAAAAATAATACCAACCAAAAAAAAAAGAAGAATTATTTGGATTGCTTCTACATATATGTGTGCATGAAGTTTGCCCTATCTTCTGGGAGGGTGGTGTTCAAGAACAAGGAATCAAATTATTCAAAGTATTTCTTTAGAAATAAAAGTCGATCTGCTCCAAATGGTTTTCAAAGAAAAATTCATTCCTCTTCAACGAACATAAATTGTCCATAGAATTAACAACAATAACATGTGATAAACATATTCAAATACACATGGCAACCAAAAACATGATGCCAAGAGAATTTCTTCTCCCCCCCCCCTAAAAATAACAAAAGGACTGTAGATTTGGCAGTGTGTCTTAAGCATAATGTGACAGTATATTAACAAAGTATCTAATAGGTCCTGGGACTTTTAGAGTGATTAAATTGATCAATTCTCATATTAACCCTCTTAAACTACTCATAGTTCTATGAGACTCATTTCCTCAGCAGAAAACATAACATCTAACAGAATATGTTAAATTACAATAGTACTATCTTCTATTCCTCGACGTACAGGATAGCATGGGCGTGGAATAAGTGTCATAATTAGAAATTTTTGAACAACATTGGTCCTTTATATTCTGAACAAAAGAAGAGAACACACAAACAAAACAACGAAAAGTGAAACCATGGTGGTGCCTTCTGGTTAGGGAATAATCCTAAAGCACCAAGCACACAACTGTTGTGTTTCAGAGCAACAAGATAGCCTAACTACCGTAAACTCCCGCGTATAAGACGCGTCCTCTACGCCAAACAAATGCCTGGTGCGTCTTATATGATCTACTGAAGTTTGGGTTACGAGGGGTAATTTTACTATAGAAATGTACTGGATTTACAAAATTGAGCCCTAAGAGGTGCGTCTTATACATGAAAATGCCTCTGCTGAGTTTGGGGTGCGTCCTATACGCGAAGCGCGTCTTCTACGTGGGAGTTTACGGTAATCTTTTACATAAATGCAATTTCAATCTTTTCTTGGGATCAGTAAATGTCAAAATTGAATAAACAAGCACTTCCTTTGTAATACCTATCATATAATAGTTTATAGAATAAATTCATGTCAGTGTCCTACAGAACTTCCAAAGTGGTGAACAAAACCTGGGAAAGTTAGTGGTATACGTGAATGCAGGACCATGCCGCAGCCTTTCAACAACATTCTCACTATTTTGGCATAACCTATTTACTATAAAAGAAAGAGTATAAAAATAAACCATGTAATCTACATAGCAAAATTGTATAACGACTATATCTAACAATATGTATACAGCACTACATTGGAAATGTACATAATTAAATATCTCATAAAATTACACATCTTTGTACACAAATTAACAGCATCAGTTACATCCAATAAAACCTCGTACAATAATAAGAGAAACAGTCTCTTTTTCAAACTTTCAGGCCAATCTGATTACATGCAGTGAAAATAATACAATCATTGATAATACATACATTGTGCTAACAGAAAACAAGACGAAAACAGCAAACACCTAAAATAGGACATTCGAAATAAGTACGGGATATCTTTGGTATTCCTAGACTCTCATGGTCAACTCTGGTTTGACTGCAAATAAGGCTGCCTTATACTCCCAAATATACAGCACCGTCTCATTCAAATAGTTTTGAAATCAATTCTCTTCTCTAGAACGTAAGCTTGTAATGGTTGATTTAGAACCAGGGGTTCCCCCCTTTCAAACTCGATACTCCTAACATCAGAAAAAGCCGACCACTTCTTTCATCCACAGTGACTTGCATACAATGATATTGGGGAAGGGGGATCATCTTTACACATGAAATACACAACATAGGAAAAATAACAAAGAATGTGGTGACAGTCGTCCATAACCGAAGATGTGCGTTAGAAACATTTACTGATTAGATTTAGGTTGGAATTAGAAAAAAAAAGAAATAAATTACACTTTCAAAGTGATATATTGCATACTGGACTACAGTGCCAACCGTTGATATCTACTGCAACTTCCTTGCTCTTACTTCTATATACACCAAAGGGCATTTGGGGAAAGAAATGTTGGGATGAAAGAAATATATTTAAGAGATTCTATTTACGACAGCCTTTGCTTAGGGGCAATTGAAACAATGAAGCCAAAATTGCATTCACCCCATACCCCTACAGGGGGAAGTAAGATACAGGGAGGAACTAAATACATAGAATTGAGTTCAAATGAATCTACAGACAGTGTGATAGTTTATGACGAGAACAAAGTTTACTTTTTTATCATTTTACAAATAATGCTTGGTCAAGATGAAGACATGGCTAATGGGGGAGAAATGATGGTGTCTCTTATAACATGAGACAGAAGGTCCAACATGAATGAAAGAGCAGTTTCCAGACATTACCATACAAACAGTAAGATGAAAAAAGACGAGTGATACATGTAGTCCCTTGTAATAACTTAAGAAAGCTGCCTCAAATACAAATATATTACACGGTAACCGGTATGTAAGGATGCCGATGCAGGTTGAGGTATACTTGACAGACCGATCGAGACTGGAACATATCACCGATACAACAAGTACATGACCGAACACAAGCATAACCATCCTACAGTTGAGCAGTTATTCCTTCTGACAGGTCCTACCCATGGTGATCTATCTCTCACCACAAGAGTCTTTGGGTTGCTGGCTGTAGTCTTGATGAAATGAGAGAAGTAAAAGAATGGTATTGGAAGATACTGGGGTTTGATATCTATATATCATTGTAAGTTTCATTTTTAGATATGCAGTAACTTAAATTAATGATTCTTTGAGAAATGTACATTCTCAGTATACATGAAATGCTGTGGAATAATTGTGCACTATTACCACTGAAAAGCTGTAATACATGCCACTGTCGGCAGAGAAAATTGTTATTGTGGCTATAACCCAAAATATATCAACACACTCTCTTTTCTCGGCCCAGCACAGATCTGGAATAACTTTACACTATATGTCCATTCCAGTTTAGTTCCTACAGTATACTCCAACACAATGTGAACATCAAGTAGAGCTGTAGTTGTATGAAGACTCATTGCACATATCCCGGTTATTACAACAGCGGCAAACAACACAAAGGTTGGGCCACTGTTAATTACAGTGTTACCACTGTCTGTGAAACTTAAGCAGTACCAAGCGCCAGAGCAGATGAACAAACTCTTGAATTGAAGTCAAACTTTGATGTGGTCATATGGAAGCTGCAAGCGTGAAGTGGTAGTCTATCCATTCTGGTGGTGGTTGCATGGCTCTGAACAACTGCCACTTGACAAGTTCTACTTAACAGTAGCTGCGTGTTGTTTCCTTCTTTCACTGATCCCGGATAGGTCTCCTAGCTGGGAATACAACAGCTGGGTTGCCACTTTCACATTATGATTCCTTGCTGCAGTTGTAAATAGTTACTCCATATGAGTTGTGCGCATACAACATACAAGTAGCTTGTCGCGGTCCAGTGGAGCTGATAGGATTAAGAAGCATGAATTATGTACGCAGAATCACATTAAGTACCACACAGTGATGTGTGACCGCTGACTCATCACCCAACATGTGGCTCGTGGAGACTGAAGTTAAACAGCCATACGAGTCGCCCTTATGTAAACTACCCTGTATGTCACCAGTTGAAGCCAGTGCAGTGTTATTACTCCATAAGTAGCATATGGTGGTTTGTATAACACTACTACTTCATTTGGGGCACAGATGCATTTTGATTATCCATCAGTTCTTTTGGACAGACTACTACATCATAGAAAATATCCGTAACGTATGGTATCCAGAAGGTGTGTTCAACGCATACTCCTTGCACGGGCAGTGCTAGTTTCATTGGTGAGTGTGCCAGCAACACAATAGCCTTGGTGGTGACACTGGGACAACTTCCAGGATACTGTTACCACAACACCGGTCTTGTGAAATAAATTAAAGGATAGCGACGCACACAGACCATATTGTTTGACAACATACCATATAGCAAAGTTGAAATTCAATCTCTTTTGTGGGTGCCATAGTGTGGGCCGCAGCCACAACAGCATGGCAGATGGTGACAGTTCAACACTTGACTATGCAAGCACGGACAGATGAGGCTAAGAGTAGCTCTCGCTTGATGACTTGAGTTTCTTGATAGTGTTTTTCAGCGCCTGACGTTTGTTGCAGAACCAGACACGGATGACTTCCCGATCGTAATTTAACTTGTCCGAGAGCTCGGTCATTTCAGCTCCTATAATCAGAGAAGTCAAGGAAACCATTTTAAGCACCCATCGTTGCCATGTAATTATTCACCTTTCCTAGCTGTGATGTACTTCACAATAAACATCAAGTTTTAAAGATGAAAAGACATGATATATATATATATATATATATATATATATATATATATATATATATATATATATATATATATATAAAGCTACATTCTTTTAAACTATATCATTATGCTGAAGCTGAGCCACTTTGCAAAAAAACACGAAATAAAGATGACATATGAACCAGGCACGTATTTCCTCATTTAATCCTCACCCAGTGCTTTATATACTCAATGTCCTCACGGGAAAAGAGAATAAAGATTGAATGCTCTATCAGAAAATTTAGGAAAGGTATCTGTCTATATCATGTATAATGATGATAATAAAAGAGTAAAACTGAAGTGCTGTGAAGTAAATATGGAAGTCCCTAAAGGTATTAAATTTCTGTTGGTGAAACACTGTTTAATTTTAGGAATAGGGCATCTAAACCTTTTAACTGCTCAAATTTACCATTTCTATAAAACAAATTCCCTAATATAGACACATTACAACGAAATTGAATAGAAATCAGATAAGGACACATCAACCAAATATATTCATCACTTATGCTTTTACAACAGGTAAGGTAGCCTATGACTGTAAAAAGAAGAGAAGTTGAATACCAGTGCAGAGTATGTAAAACATGTTAGACTAATCATAATTGCCGTGCTGTCACGATTCCTCCTGGTTAAAAATTTAAACAAATATTGTTTAAAATGCTCACTTAGGTGTACTTATAGTTATGTACCACAGAAATATGCAAAAGTATCAAACCCCTTCTGTACGATTTCTTTGGACATGCGTCACACATTTCAGACTTCTAAATCCAGTGAATTTAAAGATGCCCTTCGTAGTAACTTAAGTATCTCGTGGACGATTCGGCTGATGGGTCTTCATTTATTGGTAACCCACCAGTTCTTAGATTACACTATGAACTGGTGGATGACTAATAGTCCCTTTTGTCGGTGAAGTCTACCATAATGGAATGCGTCTTCTAGATACTAACTGACCTTGCAGTGCTTAATAATCACAGAAATGTCTCCAAATATAGAACCATCATCCATTCACTACCTGGATATGGATAACCTCCTTCCCATTTCTTCTATAACCGTCCCATATAGTGCTTGCTTATTCTAACCCAATTATAACGAACCCATTTCCAAGGCCTCACTATCTGTACCAATAAAAGGGGTTTGTATACAGACAAATAAATAAACAGTACGTATACAACAAAGCAGTATGAACATTTGCAATCTACAGGTTAGACCTCTTCGGAAAAAAGACCGGCCAATTCAAGGATGACTCGCTCAGACTCTGGTGCCATAGCAGGTGAATCTTTGATGCAGGTTTTGTTTTACGGATAGTAATTCTTATTGAGATTTTGTTAGTTGACGAGACGAAGGGTCTGGACTGCCTCTGTTGCATGCCATGCAGAGGGCAGTCGGAACTTAATAACAGCAATAGATATTATATATCTTAGGTTTATGTCAGTGATAGTTTTATTGATTAATCACACATACACATCATATACTGTGTGCTTTTCTTAATTCAAAAATAGAAGCTTTCATGTCATAAGATCATACCTCGACAAACCTTTTTTCATAATAACATACCCGATAATAACTACCGTTTAAAAACCACTCATTTCTACTTTCCATGTCCAAAGCATATTTAGAAGAAAGTCTTGGGAAATATCAGGAATATAATGCAATCAGATCTATACTAAATTCAAAGTTCTATTAGCATTTTAGAAATAGGCGTGCATTGCAAGTGTGAACTATAAAACTACGTTTTGGCTTGTGAAGCAACTTGCAATAGGGCTAGTGAAAAAAAAAGAGCATGTGAATTTTCGTCAAACACTAGATGTGAAACTATGTATAACAACAGATCTTTTAAAATGCTTGTAATTTTGAAAGTTTTAATTCCCCGCGTCTCATCAACTTTAGAAGGTATTAACGTGTAGAAAGCTTCATACTGACCGTCTTCTACAAACATCACACTTACTAACAATTGAAAAGGATGAGAAAGAAGTACGGAAAGAAAGCTTTTGTTGATGAGGTATACTGTGTCTCAGTTAGACAGAGGTGGTAACAGTTAGGAAGTGACAGCTGAGCGAGTCACCTTGAGATGGAGGAGTGCGTCGTTAGTTTCTTGATGGTATTTTTCAGGGCCTGACGCCTGTTGCAGAACCACACCCGCACAACAGCTCGGTCGTAGTGCAGGTCGTTTGCTATTTCTGTCATCTCTGCACCTTTTGAAGCAGGAGGGGGCAATGCATATACTTAACAAGGTCATTTTTCTATGGGTTTTTTCTCAACAGTCAACCCTTTACGAGCAGGATAAGGCTTCAGGCTCCTTTGTTGTTATAATAAACCAATGCATTGCCGGCGAGTAACTCGCCAGTGCTACTTGACTGCAGCTGGGAATCAACTGCCTAAGGGTTGAAACGATGCCAACACTGGCGAATTCCTTGTCAGGAGTGCATTCATGCATTCTGACGATGATAAGGGAGGGTGCATTAAGGCACTATGTAATTCTTGCCTGGTTGAATTTATATTGGTCATAATTCTATCCACAAGTTTTAATTGGACTTCCCACTAGGGTTTACATGGCTAATAATTTTAAACTCTTTAATGATATTATCTGGGGAATTACTTGCTAAAGAGCAGCGGGAATAGACCGATTACGTCACACATACATACACGACATTGATAGAGAGGCATCCGTATCAACCAAATTGTGTCTGTATTCTGATTAACTATATCCGGAAAATGTTCATATTGCTATATCATGTACACGATTCAACAATTTGGAACTTAACACGAAAAGACACAAAATAAAACAATTGAGTTTCCCTCAATGAAAAGTGCTTGCCTATACAAGAACCCTTTAGTTTTTAAATCAATCAATTAAACCATTTTCTTCTGTGTCATTGATATTCTGACAACACTTCTACCTATCCAACCCTATGTCAATACCTCACAGACCTATGTTGTACAACAACTACATCTACTGAAGTCCATCAAACATATCTTACCTGACGGATGAGTGTTCCGTTCAAAGTGCTCATTCAAGACTTCTAGAGCCTGTGGCGTAAATGACGTCCGTCTTTTCCGTTTCTTAGACGGCTCACTTCCGATGAAGTCAGTTAGGTTTTGTACTCCGTTCTTATAACGCTCCTCCGCCTCCGCCATCCAACGTTCCAACACTGGCTTGATCTTCTGGGCGCTTTTAGGTGTAATGTCCAGTTTCTCAAACCTAAATGCATCAAATTGTTACTTTTCTTCCCCAATACAATACATCATGAACCATGAATTAAGTGTGTACTGGAATTTTATATAATATAAAGTATAAGTGAGTGTTTTCTTTCAGCCATACCTTTTTCTGTTGTTTTATTAAAAAAAAAGTTTTGTTCCCATTGCTCGGAAATATCTTTGCCAAAAACTTGATAACTATAACTTTAACCAACCCTTAAGAAATTATCAAAATCTAATGTATATATTCATGCCAAGAAAATCCTGTAAAAGCAGAGATACCCCAGTAGTTGGTATGAATAAAAAAGCTACCTGCAGATGGCGCTCTGGCTGTAGCTGGGGCCCTCGGTGGCACTGAGGGCCTGGCCCACCTGCGTCTGTGTGAGACCGAGGGACAACCGCCGGATCTTAAATTGCTTGGCAAACTCTTTGATCTCGTCTAAGTTGATCCCGTCGACCGTCGTCGTCTCCGACGAGTTGCTCACTGTATCTGTTAAAAGAGTCCGGGAGGAGGACCTTAATCACCAACACAATATAAGGAGAATTCTAAATATTCAATGCCCCTAAAAATGCTTTTTCAGATGTAGTGAAGTGCTCTCTACTGTTTTGCATTACCCAGTACTGAATTATATACTCATAAAATACATGTTTGTAGGATGCAGCATAGAAGAAGCTTTTTTTCGACTTTCACGGTTTTTTACTCACTTGGCAGAAGTTGGTTGATGTTAGGTGGAAGAGACGTAGTTCCGCCTACAAATATCAATGAACAAAATTATTATGTACATGTCTATGCAATATGCTAAACATCATTGTACTTTTAAGGTTTACAATTACAAATTCATAAGAATACCTACGGTATATCCAATTCTTAATACTGTAGGCTTAATAATAACCAGTATAGACAGTCACAAAAAGAATGGGTTATATCTACAATTCTTACTTGGAAGAAGATGGTTCAAACTGTTGATATTGGGGCTCGAACTGTTGCTGGCTGTTGTTGTGGGTGCAACAGTTACGACATGCTGAGGTATGGACGCCATCTGTGGGAGAACACGTTCAGGATGTTACCATTTGTCAACTTACTTTGTGCCTCTTTTAGATAGAACTCACTGTTTTGTCTACATTCTTCTACCATCCCATAAATCACTGTAACACAGTGATAACATGCAAAACGTCTCCCTAAAGTACAAATGTACCATTTACAGACATGCGAATTGCTAGCCGACTAAAACCAGGAAAACTTATAATTTTAGACACTTTTCCCCAGGCAATCATGGGAGGGTAGGAGAGATAGAGACCATACATTTTATCAGACAAACCTACCCTGCTACACTCATACCAACATGATGACTGGGGTGAGTCTTTGTACGTACCTGTGTGGTGACTGCTGTAGACTGACTGGGCGAGCTGGTCGTGTTGATAAACTGGTTGGCCAGTTGTTGTGCCGTTGTCAGTGAACTCGTGGTGACTGTCGTCCCTTGAGTTTGCGCCAAGGTGACATGGTTCACTGAGTTACTTGTTATGGTGGGCGCCATCGTCACAGTCTGTGTCGTCAACATCTGGTAATTTCAGAAAGCAATATCGAGTGCCATTAATGACATTTAAATAGTAGAAATCTTTAAAATAGAAGAAAATCTTTTTTCTCTCACTTTAACGGCTATAAGTGGCAATTGTATGACAATATTTTAGATTAATTTGGCCTAAAAATACAAACTTGAGGTATTCAATACATCAGTACTTTGCTTAACCCCTTTGTTCAAGCATGTCTTTGTAGTGGTGATAAGGAAATTCCATCATCGCTTACTTCCAACAGCCCTAAACAAGTACCGTCATCAAATGGTTTAGGACTACCTACAGGGATGTAAGTCAGGCATGGGCAAAAATCAGGAAGCCATACATTTCCTTGATATAAAAGCCTTCTATCTGTCCAAACAACCCTCCTTACCACATGCATAAAGAAAATTCAAAATTATAATAAATCAGGAATTCCTGATAAAACCTGAAGAATTACATCCCTGTACCTAACTTAAATGTTCAATCACAAGTTACTAACCTTTACCGAGGGGGTGCCAATGGCCACTATTTGGCCCTGTGCATTAGTGATTAGTTGGGGTAGTCCGGCTTGTTGCTGGGCGGCGGCGGCAGCAGCGCTCTGTTGGGATATTGAGGCTACATGACCTGTTACTGTGCTGTTAGACAGACTCTGTGTGGTTGTTGTGTTACTTGCTGCACCACCTGATAAAGGAAGACAATCAAAACAATCAGATGCTAGAAACGTCATTTTTTGGTTCAATATGTGAAATACTACATATTCATACACAACTAATTATATACACAACTACCGTAATCTCCCGCGTAGAAGACGCACTGCGCGTATAAGACGCACCCCAAACTTAGCACATGCATTTTCGCGTATAAGACGCACATTTTAATGCTGATATTTGTAAGATAAGTACATTTCTATAGTAAAAGTACCCCTCGTATAAGACGCACCCCAAACTTTTCCCAGCATTTTGTTTGGCGTAGAGGACGCGTCTTATACGCAGGAGTTTACGGTAATTGTAGTTATATGGAGGTTCCTACATACATATATACAATGATATCAAGTAATTAACATTATGTCAAGTATTCATTCTTGTACTTCTACTATAATACAAGAATAGCTTTCATGCAGGCACTAGTCATAAACCTATCATATCGCTATTCTAAACCAAATTTTCTTCTCCCTGACACCGCATGCGGTAAGGTGACCGCATAAATCCATAGGCGCACTTACCGTGATTGACTGACTGTAGGATTGGTGTAGCACCCAGGTTACCCAGACCCAGGCTGGACAGTGACGACAGGTTGGTGGCGATGATTTGCCCGTTGGCAGTGGTGAGTAGCTGGATCTGGTTTCCCCCGCCGGCGAGCGACATTGGGATGGAGATCAGCTGTTGTGCACCATTACCTGTAGAGGGCAGCACCGAAGGTACTTGAGCTGAGTAGGTGTAGTGAGAGTTAAGAACTAACAGACTAGGGCTACAAGCAGGTGCATGGGGGGGGGGGGGCACCGAGGTGGAAAGCTGGGTTTAGGGAATATCACAGAAAACTTAAGAAACGGAAATAGTTTTAAGATATGAAAACTTGTACATATACTCTACAGCACTGGCTCTCTGATTTTACATTGATTGAACAGTCTAGTCAAAATCTGTTTAACTTGAAATACACATACATTTTTCTTCATCCACACTATGAAAGTTGTAAAATTTTTACTCATTTATATCATGAAATTGACGCGTATACTATGTGTACACCTTACACTTTTTGTCATCAGAAGAGTTGAGTCGGGGGAGCAAGTTAACAAGCAGGTGCTAGTTTTACAGTTAGGTCTATCTTAAGTATCTTAAGTAAAGCGCCTCTTCTACCAAAAACGATGCGTGTCCATTTCAACAATCAGAGATGTTGCTGACAATATCTGAAGTTACATTTTGAAAGGCATTTTTCTTTTTAATCATTTTAGTGAAAGGACCGTGCTCAAAAACAATGTGGATTCAAAAGGAGCCTATAGGTACCTGTGGACACTGGAAGCAGGAGCTGCTGCAGTCCCATAGCGGACTGTCCAAGTCCACCACCGCCTGTTGTAACGATGTACTGCGGTGCTGCCACCTGTGGCTGCCCTAGTAACTGTGGTGCTGGGCTTGACACCGTAGACGCCGACTGGCTGACGGCTCCTGGAAACACATAGCAACCACAGACATGAGAGGATGCTATCTAGAAACAGTTGTAATACATAGCAACCAGACATATGAGCACCTATTACCATAGAAACGTTTATAAGTCAATTGTATTACCCCCGTATATGTAAGGGCATATAGCTATCATTGAGAACATAAGGCAACACAAATTATCTCGCAATAATTTAAACACAGGGACTATTGATAAAGTCACTTTTGAACGATTAAATACAAGGCATAAATTCTGATTTATTCCCACCCGTAAAATCACATTATTGTTTGATTCTAAATAGATTAAGTTTAATCGTAAACAAAGTGCAGTTGTGTGCATTCCAGCAACAAATCAATTGAAAAGGTTCAAAGACCTGCACGGTGAACATACATGTGGGGGTCACATAAAAAGAGATACAAAAATATTGATAACAAAAAGGCAAAGAAATGCAATGAAAACATGCAACATGCTGCGGTTGGGTAAGGGCGGGGTTACTGGAACCACAATTCATGTGTTTTATATGAAATCAGGGCCTGAGGTCCCATAGGGTGGGGGGGGGGGAGGAGGATATGAGTAATCTCCATAATCAGCAAACTCAAGCAGACGGGAATCCACTAGGGGACGGCAAATACTCAATCCTCAATGTCAAAGGATATCACCAGAATATCCAGATAATCTCTCTCTTAATTTTTTGGGGGGTTATGGCGGGGGTAGTACAGTATTAGTTCATCCCCTCTCCCCATCCCCGCTATTCTTCCTCCATAATTTGCGGTTGTGCACTTAACTCTTTGACTTGTGAGAAGAGGGAGGGGGCTTGAGCCCCTGAAATATTCAGGGTATAGTATGGCCCTGGCAGGTGAGAACGATTTAACAATTCAAACTTGTACTTTCAAACGGATGGCAGGGTGGTTGGAAAGTGAGTCTATCTGTATAGATTAGAGAATATAAAGGTTATCCCAGGTGCAGAGAACATGTGTAGAAATGCCTTATTATGGCCAAGTAGGTGTGGTGTGAGAAAGGTTCATTTGTGGATAACAGATGTGTGGACTGTGAACAGTGCTGGAAGAGTCGTGTACAGTTTAGGTGAAGGCAAGAAGCCCCAAGGATGTGTGACACACGCGGATAGTCAGTTCTTAAAAATATATATCAATGGGCGTTAATAAGTTTTTAATAATACCAGATTTTTGTTATTTATCTGATATTACTGTTTACATATCAAATCAATTACGTAGAAGCATCCTGCCTGACCGGTATTAAACTAGATTCATTTATTCATTATTGGGTTCAAAACATCTTCATCCAGGGAATATTAGTTTAATAAACAGGGAAGTTCTCAAAAATTGAAAAACGAACTTCTCATAACTGAAAAACACCATGGAGCCTGATTTATGGAATTTTTCTTAGTACAAGCAAAGTTCAAGCAACCACAGAACAAAAATTTAACGTGTGATATATATCACATATGGCCCAGGGTCTACTACCCCCCCCATATAAAAATTGGGCGTTGTGCATTGAAGCACAGAAGGCTCAAGGTAGGTACCATAAAACCCTCTATCAACCCTGTAGGGTCACAGGAATCAGCACTTGCGAAATATTAACTAATTACTTACAAATAGAGACTATTATCTATACATGTACTGACACCAGTCTGACATAATCTTCTCTTACTAAACCCCTTGGACCACTGGCCCCCTGGTGTGCTGGCCCCCGGACACCTGGCCCCCTGGAGACCTAGTCCCTGGACACCTGGCCCCCTGGAAACCTGGCCCCCTCGCTCCCAAATCCCTCCCTCATAAATCTATTCACTTGAGCAAGTCAAATGTCAATTCACCGGGAGTTAGGCATTGTACAGAAAACTTTATCCTTAGAATGCTTAGTTTATCGCTCAGTCCCCAATGTGTTATGTGTATGACTTGGACACTGTAAACATTGCCTGCTGAAAAAAAGTGTCTCACTTGGTGATTACCCATAGGACTCCATGTGCTAATTTCATTGCCAAAATATATCTGACCCATAGACCCAATGGTTAAAGGACTTGTAGTCAGTATAGCTCCTAAAAACATGACGTAAGTACAGCAGCTTTTTTCGTAGAGAAAGACATCACTCACCATAAAGGACAAAATGTTGTCTGATAGATGAGATTTGAAACTTTCCTTTGGCTTTTGAAAAATGTGTAAACTAACAGTATATCACTGAATGATTACACCCTAAAGTTGGTGATTACAATTTTGTGGATCTGGCTGAAAACCCGGCTGCAATAGCCCTGGGCCAAAAAAATGGAAATCGAATAATATCTGCTCCCTCTCAATGAGCAGATGCAGACCAAAATGCGCAATATCATGTATGGATATAATGATTCAATTGCAGGACCAGCAATAGCAGAGATAGAGACCAAAAGAGTTGCTGATAAATTTACTGATTTAACCTTTAAAGGATAGAAGAGTGCGTTATTGCACCATACCCCCTTGATCGGCATGATGCCCGCACATGACTAGTGAGTAACATGCATGCATCATGCCAACGTAGGATTGATGATGCACTTGAACTGCGGCATGAAGGCCCCCAAATAGTGCTCGCAATTTTCTGTGTTGGAAGTGTTAACAAATATCTATCTTCAAACTTCATCACATTGTGTTTCAAGTTCCCACAGACTACTGTGTCACTCACAGTACTCACAGGAGTGAGACTAAGAGTTAGGTGAATACCACCAGGTCTCGTGGGGGTATATTCAAGATACAATGTATTGGTCTAAGTAAGTGACTAGGTAGATTAGCTCTAGACCAGTATTGTGAGTGAGTGGTGTGTGGAAACCAAACTAAAACTGGCATTGTGGCTGACCTGCAGCGACAAGTAGCATGGGCCGGGCCTCCCGTGCGGTAGCCGCAGAGATGGCTGCAGCGCGCGGTCCTGTGGTGCAAGGGGAAAACATAAGACAAACTGAAAACTAGTCCATTTACAGCCAGGCTTGGGGATAACCACATATATGGGCAGAAATCAAAGAGGGATGCGCACTGAGTATATAGATCAAACACAAGTGGGAGTTCCTTATCTATTTAAGAACAGAGATAGGAAATAATAAAGAGTAAATGTTTGCAATTTAGGCCAAAAAACTTTCTGATATGAATATTCAGTAGACAACGATATTTCCCTTGTGGACAGCAAACGTTTCAATTTGAATTTGAAATCATTAATTGAAAAAAAGGTCTCCATTGCTTTAAATGTCTTCCATGTTGCAAAAACCAGGAAATGGTATTGTTAGTCCCATTAAAATGAGCAACGTTTTATGCAGTTTGACAATTGGCTTCTCGTTTGTTAAGTAATGAGGAAAATAAGTTACATGAATTTTTATTTAGTGGCATGTCGCGTGACAACACTTCGTAGAATATCTGGAATAAAGTCTTATATCTAGCAAACGGAAGAGAATCAGTTTCTTATGATAAACATACAAGTTACGAGACAATATCTATTAAGCAGATTCAATTGCAAAAATAATTACGATTAAGGAACATGACAACATAAAACTACTGATGTATAGTTTTCCATCATCCGGAACAGTGAGAATACTTTACCTATGAAGCGAGTCCAGTCTACAAAGACAATATACAAGGCATTGTATGAAGCCAATAGTCTACAATGTCCCAGGATAGAAAGAAGAACCAGTATAACTATAAGCATACATCCCTACTTATCTGGATTGGTATCTATTTCTTACTTGTTAGTAGGGGTTCCATTTTTCCCCAGAGGGCTGGAACTATTTAAATTTAGTTGTGCTACTTTGAAAACATATCATAACTAAGGCGTTAAACGCTTAGCCATACTGGTTGAAAAACTGAAAACATTTTCGCATGGCAAAATAAACTGCTGTACACAAATTATTTTGCAGCAGGATGTTAACATGCAATATTTTCTTTTGTCAAAGCTTTCATGACGAGTATGAGGTGGCTGAACAACTGAGAATAGGTAAAGACAAATCCAGAGGGATGGATGTCAACAGGTTGAGGTATGTACCTGGAACTATTACAGTAAAACTATGCGTATAAGCTGTGGCCACATTTAAGCCGCACCCTGGGTTGGTGGCTTCGATAAACCCACTATTGTGAGTATGAAATGGTTGCCATTCCTTACTATAATTTATATAGTATTTCAACTTGGGGAGATGTTAGCACCCTTTAGTTACAGAAGGCGGGGGGGGGGGGTGGAAATGATTACTATATCGCCATGGCAGTAAAGATGTCAGTTTCCCCTGTCCCAAGGCCAGCAATGGTCATCAGAACTTTTTCTACCAGGGTCATTCTATATAGACTCCCATGCTAACCAAATCTAGGCAGTGGGCAGGTTACCTGGTAATTTGACAGATCACCGCTCATCATCGTGTTGCACCATCACTTTGAATTCCAATGTTATTGTGTTTATTCAGCATTTACCGGTATTTTGGGTTCGTCAAATGTTAGTTTTGTGCATTATTGGTTGGATAGTTACCCTAGAATCCTGCTCAACCCCTAATATTGGGTGTGGGCAGTGGGGTCACAGGTCTCGGCTCTGTAGGCCTCGGGATCACTACCCGAGGACAGACTTCCCCACATGAGGACTGATTTGTAGGTCGATAAGAGAAAGAAAGAAAGAGGTTATCCAATGGATGGAAATCTTTTTACCTCTTTCCCTCGTGCGCAGTGTACATATTTCTAAGTTTCATGGAGTGAGTCTACTGAATATGATCACATGGCAAGGTGCACACACCAGAATCACTGTTCTAGGTTAGCAAAGGGAATCCCCCACTCATCTCAGTTACGTTATTGAAATAAGATGCCGGGGGACGGGGTCGTGGTGGTGGTTAGACCCAAGGGGTAAGAGTTGGGGAGAGGAAGGACTTGTCCTCTCAAAAACACAGCCCTGCAAGAACTACTAGTACTATGCTACCACTATACATTCACAAGGGGTGTCATGAGTCAATGTCCACTCACCGAGTGGTCATGCTATAGTTATTATGAACACACAGGTTCCACTCACCAGCCACATCGTGTTTATCGGCGGCGCCCCCGTCCGCCATGGACAGGAAGATGTTGTCAGTCATCAGGGAGGATGTCCCCATAGTCTGCATGTTGGCCCCCGTCGACATGGAGACGGTAGGCACGGTAAAGATGGACGACACAGGCGACTGCGTTGATGTGCCCGACAGCATAACATCCTGTAAAGAAAAGACGAGAAACATAATGAAGTGTCTACTGGCAGAGTATGACATCCTGTAACAACAAGGGGAGAAACATACATGAAGTGTCTACAGGCAGAGTATGACATCCTGTAACGACAAGGGCAGAAACATACATGAAGTGTCTACAGGCAGAGTATGACATCCTGTAACAACAAGGGGAGAAACATAAATGAATTGTCTACAGACAGAGTATGGCATCGTGTAATGACAAGGGGAGAAATATTCATGAAGTGTCTACAGACAGAGTATGGCATCTTGTAATGACAAGGGGAGAAATATACATGAAGTGTCTACAGACAGAGTATGGCATCGTGTAATGACAAGGGGAGAAATATACATGAAGTGTCTACAGACAGAGTATGGCATCTTGTAATGACAAGGGGAGAAATATACATGAAGTGTCTACAGACAGAGTATGGCATCGTGTAATGACAAGGGGAGAAACATACATGAATTGTCTACAGACAGAGTATGACATCGTGTAATGACAAGGGGAGAAACATACATGAACTGTCTACAGACAGAGTATGGCATCGTGTAATGACAAGGGCAGAAACATACATGAAGTGTCTACAGACAGAGTATGGCATCGTGTAATGACAAGGGGAGAAACATACATGAATTGTCTACAGACAGAGTATGGCATCGTGTAATGACAAGGGGAGAAACATACATGAATTGTCTACAGACAGAGTATGGCATCGTGTAATGACAAGGGGAGAAACATACATGAATTGTCTACAGACAGAGTATGGCATCGTGTAATGACAAGGGGAGAAACATACATGAAGTGTCTACAGACAGAGTATGGCATCGTGTAATGACAAGGGGAGAAACATACATGAATTGTCTACAGACAGAGTATGGCATCGTGTAATGACAAGGGGAGAAACATACATGAATTGTCTACAGAGTATGGCATCGTGTAATGACAAGGGGAGAAACATACATGAAGTGTCTACAGACAGAGTATGACATCCTGTAACGACAAGGGGAGAAATATAGATTCACCTTATTTGTAGTGGCTGTAAATACAATGGCCCTAGCCTTATATCATTACCATAATACCCTGCATACAATGCAGATCTCGCATGTAAGACGCACCCTGAGTTCGAAGAAATCCTACAGGGCGCATCTGGGGCTTAATTTCTACCACTGAAGTACTGATCTAAAGTGAAGGTGCACCCTTTGGCTAATCCTATGAGGAACTGTAGGTGTGCTATGCCTTATATGGGATGTTTTACTGTATTTTTGGCCCTTTTACAAAAAGTATGTGGTACTTGGTTCCCTAACTGATTTTGTCCTCCTATTTAGAGCAAGTCAGACAGATGCGGCACTAGTTGGACTGAATTCTTATCATAGACCTTTGATTGAAACTGTAATCCACCATGGCGTTTTCTCATCGTTGTGCACGGATGCAGCATCATTACATGGCGTCCACAATAGGATACCCGATTTCCATTGAGTTATGAGGATCCAAAAAAAGTTTGCCACGACCACACTGATAAGGTCTGGATCTAACTGCTTCATTCTGTGTCACTTAATACTACAATGCTGTTAGGTTTAGAACAATAAACTATGAAACCAATCAACAAACTTAACTCTCAATAAAAACATATAACGTTCAACTTGAAGTAGAACCTGCCTTTTACTAATTGAGGCGGCTGCAGTAGGCTCTGCACCAACCTACCTTTCTGACCACCAACCTGTATCTGCGCCTCTCCTGTGGACAAAGTCCGACATAATTTTCTATTTTAATCAACATTCTAAAAGATGATTTCTAATTTCACTAGACATAAAACTGACCAAAGCGATGTTGATTTTTATCCTTAAATTTGTTTCCATTACTACGGGCCTAAAACCCTAGAAGCAAGCCCCATGATATGCACTTTACAGCGTTTCCTTCAGGTCAGGGTGCATCTTAATATATGCGAAGTGTCTGTAATACATGAGGAGTTATGGTACAATCCTTAACCTATACAGCTGTCATACAAGCATGTGCTATTGTGGCCAAGAAAAGAGCGCGAGGTTAGGGAGTGATCATTTTTTAACAACAGGGGGGGGGCTGGTGGGTTTGCGCGCGGACGTGCGAAAAAAATTTCGACCCCCCCTCTCGAGGGGGTAAAATTTTTTGCGACCCCCCCATAAGGGACAAAAATCGCGTGCAAACGTCTCCTTTTAGCCTATAGTAATGCGCGGGGTTTTCCACTGAAAACAGGTGAAATTATTTTGACCCCCCCATCAGAGGTATTGAAAAAATTCTGACCCCCCCGGTCAAGGGGTTGAAAAAATTCTGACCCTCCCCTCAAACCCACCGCCCCCCCCCCGTTGTTAAAAAATGATCACTCCCTTAGGAAAGCAAACCACCTGCGACCTGTTTTCTCATGAAAAGTCACCTTAAACCTAACTGTAAAGCATTTACCTCATCAAAAGGGATGATAAAGACGGTAAAACAAATTACTGGTAGCTACAATTACCTGCTCTCATCCACTGAGGTAGGATAAATGATAGAAAAATACCTCTGGTATTAACCTCATAAGTCCTGAACGGACATAAGTTGCAAATCATGATGACGTTCGTAAGTGGGATTTAAAGTATCTACAACCATGGTCAGCTAAGATCACACAGTTTAGAAAAAAATGGGTAAGATGACAGTGCCTGTTACACATGTTGAACATGGCATTCCTTCGTAACTTACTGGTTTCCCTTCTCTCTACTTCTGTATGAACTTTAATTGAAAGGCCCCCAGATACAAACCTATACAAAATACTAGCCCCATCACCTCCCACTATATGCTAAAATTCTTGGCTCTCAGGAGACTTGTTCCTACGCCCCTGTACAAAACATGATTCAAATATCAACCATATTCTGCCATTACTATTCTTTGTTTTATTCCTGTCACCCCTGTCTTGTCTGAGCACATTACATGTGCTCTAGTTACCTTAACAGGCCTTGACCGTGACCTACATAAAGGAGCTACTCACAGTTAACCCTTTAACATGGACAGCACAACCACATTAGCAAGCATTATGTTCATCTGTCAGCATGACATGCTGTTCCTGCATTATGGTATCATGCCCTAACGCCAATAGAAAACTCAACCCTGAGTGACTCACATGGAACAATGCATTTCCATCCCGTTTTTTTTTTTTTTTAATAAATGAAGACTGGAAAGTGCTGACTGCCAAGATGTTCAACCCTCACGTGACTTGAGCCTTTCCTGTCAAAAGTATAAAAATGATCCTTACAACTAAAAACCTCTGCCCTTTCCTAACAGTGTTCTCCATAAGTGAGCCCATTCCAGCCCCCATCTGGCGTACATCCAGTCCAGGTGCCATGCCTGCTATTCACGTGTACCCCCCCTCAACTATCGAAATAACCGAAAACAAAGACCTTGGCATAGTACTAAGGTACTCGGTACTCCTCCCAACGTCAAACTGCAGAAAGTGATCCCAATTATTGATGACATCACGGGAGGGGGGGGGGGGCTTATAGTGTTAATCCCAATACTTTGCAATAACTGGGCATAGCCCAGGGTGTCACATCCTCATCCACATCTTACTACGTAGTACTTATGGTTGCATGCAATAGGAAGTCACAGGACGAGGCCCAGCCTCCAGACCTGAGTGGTATTTCATGTTCAATCAGCGCCTATCACTGTAAGGTGGGGCCTCCATACCCAACCACCACACACCACGTTAGGGCCTTTCAGCCACAATCTGCTGCTAAATACCTATAGCAGGCCATGGCAAACCATCTGCTGGGAGACTGGTAGATGGCTCATGACCAAGGTTCTGCAGGGAGATCGGTACCTGACCTGCTCGAGACAAATTTGTCTGCCACACGCCACCATCACATTGGGCACCTTGGGGCGGGGGCGGTGGGGGGTGGTTGCTGATGAGGAGCTGTATAATTATGTGCTGGGATATGTGTGTGTGTGTGTGTGTGGGGGGGGGGCGTAAATGAGGTCTGGGAGAATTCCCCTATTTATATAATATAAAGAGATGGTCAGGTTCTTGAATTTCTTCAGGAACCTACCGATAAGTACAGGGATAGGTACAGTATGTATCCATAAATTCATCTTTCTCTTACATATTCACAAAGTCATCGGTATCTGTACAGCAATTCCCCACACAAAGTATTTGGGCTTAGCAGGCTTTCTGACTTTGCTACATGTATATGGGCCACCACAACATCATAGCAGGAGAGATTACCAAAGTCGTACATGTATTTCCACATTATATAGAGCCCATATGGACACTACTCACATAGATACTAGCTGTATACATGTTGGTATCAAGTACTCAGGATTATTGATGTGTACATTGTGATATATACAGAGGTAAAGACAAGTTCTTTGACACGGATAATATGACGATATGGGTAGATACAGCACATTTCTATTGGCGAGGGGAGGGGGTGTAGTAGAAATTGGCTTCCCCCACCCCGTTTCCCTTATAGGAATCTGGTTGGGTTTAGGTGCATGGCTTATTAAGGGTGTACATAGATGTGAATGTGAAGATAGGGATGTGGATGTGGCTGGGTGTGGGGTGCAGTGGTCATTAAGGGTGTACATGTACATAGATCTATGTCAATATGAATACTTACGTCTGCCGGGTGCCTAAGTGACACACACGAAGCACGCTAAGATCTCATTAAGAGCTCCACTTCAAAAGGACCCTGTGTGATTGATTATGACGACCGCCATGCAGTACACGACCACAGTCTGGTCCATGCACAACCAGCCAACTCAGTCTACCGCTCACCAGGCCTGAATGAACACCACTCTGTCTTGTACAGCAGGATTTTATGTAATTTTGGAATTTTGTGAAACTTACCGTAGGGTACCGGAGGGAAGTTGAAGTAAAACTTCTTATTTTACCGAGGGAATACGGGGTATTGGAGGAACAGATGAGATACGAACGAGGGCGGTCACGTGACGACAGACTTGAAAACCTAAAATCTATGAGTAGAAAAACACACACAATTTTCTGGAAACCACCCAGATTAGACATTTCAATTTTTTATATATTATAATAATAACCTCGAAAGAATATGGGTAGGGTGGGAAGGGCATCTGTTCCTCCAATACCCCGTATTCCCTCGGTAAAATAAGAAGTTTTACTTCGGTACCCTACGGTAAGTTTCCCAAAATTCCAAAATTTTACCTCGGGAATACCTCGGGTATTTCCGGAACCGATGAGATGTTGAAAGCCAATGTGTTTTTCTAGTCATAAAGATTTTTGGCTATTATCAATAATTCTCAATTATTATCAATTTAATAATTGACCAAGACCAAAACCGAATCAATTCAACAGCTTTAATTTTCTGACCTTTATCATAACCAACTTGGTTAAAGCACAATACACTAGTAATCTGGAGTAGTCAAATAACCAACCAATGCAATTCATACACCAGATAACCCATACATTTGAATGTTCAAGGAAACTAATCTGCTAGTCTCAGCAAGTTTGTAGCTACATGCTCTGTATCAACCTCGATGGGCTTGTTGTAGAATTTTCGATATGAGTCAGCTGACTTCCACCCTGCCAGGCGCATAACGGCATTCAAGCAGGATCCTACCTTGGTGGAAGCTGAAGCTGAAGCCCCACGAGTAGAGTGGGCCTTCCAACGTGAAGTGTCAATCTCAGCCATGTCTAGAGTGGCAATGGTCCACCTGGCCAGGGTATCCCTACTGATTCCGTCATGAGGCGAAATGTAACTCATAAGGAGCTGCAGTGGATTTTCAAGAGGTGGGAGGTTCAGCTTCCTCCTAAGTCGTTCAGACTTTTCACGGACCTTTTGCCTCCTAGTGAGATATGCCTTGAGGGTGCTGACCACACAGAGTTTTTCATTCAGGATGTAGGGTCGCAAGACCACAGTGTTTAAAGGGTCACCGACTCTGTTAGACTTTAACAGAGTACTGAGTCTGAAGACAGCTTTTCTGTCCTCCCAAGACAGTTCATCTGTCCTTAACGCTAAGATTGTTTGCCCTCTTTGAGACGTGACAAGTAGAATTAAGACCGCTAGTTTCAACGATAACTTCTTAAGTGACAAAGAACTGTTATCCCCCCAACTTTTGAACAACTTGAATACCTTTGTAACATCCCAAAACGTGTCATACTTTGGTCCACTAGGTCTATCTTCATATGTACCCTTCACCATATGGCATATGTTTGGATGTTGCCCAATAGGCGCCCCATCTACCTGTGGTAACAGGGTTCCCAAAGCACATCATGCCACATTCATAACTCCATGACCTACTCCCGAGTCATACAAGGTTCTCATAAATTTACACACTTGTGGCATAGTGCCTTTCATCCAGTTATAACCCCGTTCAACACAGAAAACTATCCATTTGTTTATGTAAGTCGTATAAAGTTTCCTTATAGATGGTCTCCAAGCTTTTATCATAAGATCAATGGAAGCCTTGTCATACCCTTCCTTTTGGAGGCGTCGTCTCAGAAAAGGAAAGCTATAATTGGTAGACTTCCTATGAACTGTAGGCTTGTAGGGGCCCCATGAGGTAGTAGGTTGCTCTTTCTCTTGCGGAACCGTACGTAGTCCACCGCATACTTGTGGGCTTTTGCCTTCCAGGGTTGACTCTCCCAATCCGGCATCACGAGGATTGCCCTTGCCCCTGCCCTCAATATGCGTTGAAGCAATGCAATGCTGAACGGAGGAAAACAATATAAGAGCTTATTAGGCCATGTGAATGAGAAAGAGTCAACTTTCCATGCTTCTGGTTCTGGCTTACGTGACACAAAACATTGAACTTTACAATTTGTTCTAGAGGCGAACATGTCCACCTGAGGCCTCCCAAACCTTTCACAAATGATTTCAAAAATTGAGTCATTTATCTCCCACTCAGTCTCATCTTGGAAATGGCATGACTCATGATCAGCGATGACATTATCCACTCCCGGCACATGAGCCGCTGTCAACCAGATCCCTATAGACTCACACCAGTTCCAGATGTTTCTTGATACCAAATTACACATTGGAGACTGCAGCCCTCCCATATGTCTCACATATGCAAGTGCCGTGGTATTATCTGTCATGACCCTAATATGAGCCCCTCTCACTTAACACAACGATTTTAGCCCATATTCTATTGCCATGGTCTCGTGGATGTTGGTGTGGAAGTCCACCTCAGAGGGAAGCCATCTGCCATTAGTTCTGACGTTCCCCCTGTGTGCACCCCAGCCGTCATCCGATGCATCTGTATACAATTCGAACTCTGGTGGACCTACATCCAGTGCCTTCTTAGCAGTTGGTATGCTGGCTCTCCACCATAGTATGTCCTGTATAGCATCCTTGGAAAGTACCATTTTTGCATCAAAATTCCCTTTTCGGTAGGCTAACCACTCATTCTTGCATTTCTCAAGTCCTTTAATATGTGCAGGCCCATATTGAACTCCTGCCGAGTAAGCTACCATAAGACCTATGAGAGATGTAACCTCCCTGATTTTTGGCTTGACTTTCCCCAGCAGCAAGTAGGAATCTGACATGAATTTGTCTACCTTCTCCTGAGTTGGATATATCTACATATCCAGAGTCAATCCAAAAACCCAAGAAGATCACCCTTTGTGAGGCTACAAAGGCTGACTTATCTGGGTGAATTACAAAGCCTAACCCATCCAGGGTTTCACACACTTTCCTGATAGATTGCTCACAACCTTCTTTTGACTCATGCATAATAAAAGAATCGTCAATGTAGGGGAAACAGATGTGTCCCTCCTCCCTTAGCTTTGCGAAGGGGAGAGTGAGCAACTTAGTGAATACTCTTGGTGCACATGAAAGACCGTTTGGCATCCCTACAAACTGGTAGAGGACCCCATTCCACCTGAACTTCAGAAATTTACGATAATCTTCTCGTACAGGAATAGAGTAATAGGCATCCTTTAAATCTACACTTCCCATAAAACAATTAGGGGTGACAAGGTCCACAGCAGTTTGTAGGGAGGCCATCTTAAAATGCTCATACATGACCTGCTTGTTCATATCGGTCAAATCCAATATAAGCCTGTAATCCCCATTGGGCTTGGGACGCAGGAAAACATTGGAGATGAATTCGCCCTGTTCATGTACTGTAAACTCAATAATACCCTTAGCTACCATTTTCTCTACTTCCTTATCCATAAAGGCCACCTCTACCGGATCAAGTTTATATGGAGGAGGCACCCAATCCTGGGATGGTAAGGCATTAAAGTCAATGGTGACACCCTGAGACATGGCTAAGATCCAAGGGTCCTTGGTGAGTTTAAACCAAGCATCAGCACATTTCAGAATGTTACCCCCTTGAAAGGATTGGACAGTGTAATGTAGTGGGAAGGGACTCACCTGCCCTACTTGGGCCCCTTCTTGGAAAAACCCTGTTGGGTTTGCTGCTGCTGACCTTGGCCCTGAGGACGAGGTGCTTTGAAGCGGTAACCCTGGCCTTGTGTCTGGTAATTCTGAGAGTAAGTCTGCCTGTAGCCATGAGCCACTTGAAATCTCGGCTGAGCGTATTGATGGCGCGGAACAGGGTAGCGGCCCCTAGGGCCCTGGACATGGTAGTGGTTCTGTCCATAAGGGTGCCTAGGTCCCCAGGCTTGAGCAGGTGCTGTGCCCATGACCTTCTGCCTCTTAGACTGGGAAAGAGAATCCTGAGGCCCTGGACGTTTGGACGCTAGAACCTTGTCTGAGATCTTCTTGTCCTCCTCAGCTTGTTTAATACGAGCCTCCAGGTTGCCCCCAAAAAGCCATTGTGGGTCCCCATCAATGTTGGTCTTGGTGAGCGCCTTAGCATAGGGCTTAGCAAGGAAAGGTTTTAGCAAGTCCCTCCTCTTTACCGATAGCCCATTGCACACATTGACCAGTAGTCTGGTTGCCTTATTGAAATCCCTTCCAAAGTCATCCAGTTGTTGGTCCTCGGGCCCTTTCTCCAACATCATCGAGCCTAACGGTGCCATAGCTGCGATGGCCGAGACCACCCCTTTATGCAGGGTCTGAAGAGATACATCCAGCATACGCACTGCCGCATTCTTGGAAAGTGCCTCAGAGTTGAAAATTGCTTCCTCTAACTTAGGTGCTACCAGTCTCTGCACATTTGAAGGCCTAGGAAATTCTTTAGCCACTTTCTCCAAGTCCTGGGCAATATAAGTCTCTTCAAAATAGGAATTGATGGCATCGGAGAGGGCTTCATGTACGGTGGGGCCTTCCTTGGTTAGTTCCGCTTTTTCCCGTCTGTAGGACTGGATACTCTCAGCTAGGCTTCCAGTTAGCCCCTTGAGATGGTCTATTGGAGGTGGCTTAGCCATTGACGACTGTGCCTCAAAATCACTTTGCTCAGAAGCCACTTCCTCCTCATTATCAACTACTGACAACGCATGTGCCTGTCCATGTGGGCCTAGAACCACATAACCCTGACCTTCCTCCTCTACTGGTTCACACTGGTAGGCCATGTGATCCATACCATAGGCATAATCCATCGGCTGATAAGGGTCCTGATAGTAATCATAACCCTGTTGGTAGTAGGGTATAGTAGGAGCCCATCTTTGAGGTGGCTGCTGGACCAACAGCACAGGAGCAGTAAGAGTCTCAGTAGTTTGAACTTCAGGCTCCTTCTCAGTGTTTACTGAACTCACAGTGTCTTTCTCAGCACCCTTATCCTTAGAATGCCTAGATGAAGATCTAGCAGAGCTGGAACTTGAACTGGAGTTCTTATGTGATTTCTTTCCCTTCTCCACAGCAGTGGGACTGGACTGTGATGTACTTGCCATCCTGGAAAAGGACCAGAAATAACAGATAATAAGCTAGTGACATTCGCGGTATGTACTTAGAGCAGGACTAGAAGCATGTACCTGGAGTAGACCGGCTTAGCGGTAACACAACGGCGACACTCGCTGAGGGTATGTACTTAGAGCAGGACTAGAAAACATGTACCTGGAGTAGACCCGCTTAGCGCTAACACAACGGCGACATTCGCCGAGCGGTATGTACTTAGAGCAGGACTAGAAAACATGTACCTGGAGTAGACCCGCTTAGCGGTAACACTACGGCGAAACTCGCCGAGGGTATGTACTTAGAAGAGGACTTACTCTAGGTAGCTCTGGGCGTGTCCTACTTTAGGTACACACATACAACGGCGCTGGTGCCCGGCGAGCCCCAACGGTCAATTTTTCGATCGCTATCGACCAAAACTGCCCGAAAAACATGCAATTTGACGGCAAAAAAGGGTGCCAACATCAGGGAATGCTCAATAGCCCCTGTAAGATCCCTGTAACGAGAGAATTCCAGCGGAATTCCTCCAGGAATTTGTAAAAATGTAAAATCTCCCTACAGCCCGCCGACACGAAGACTGTCTTTGAGAGAAAACTTTATTTTCTAGCGCTAAAAAGGTACCCCAGCGGCGTAACCTTGGCTAGACATATAACAAGAAGAATTTCCCTAAAAATAGGGCAAAAACTGCCCAAAAAAGGGCAGTAAAACAGGTAAAACCGATCAAAAACTCACCTGGAAGTTTAAAACCGTCTGCCAAACACGAACGCTCGATCCAAACTGTCGTCACGTGACCGCCCTCGTTCGTATCTCATCGGTTCCGGAAATACCCGAGGTATTCCCGAGGTAAAATTTACAGTAAACCCTTTTATGATGCTTCAAGATTCATGTCCACTTTAATCATTTTATTTGTATAAAAGCTCATCCATGATTTGTTTGATTGAGAATTTTTACATGTGGCAGCCATTCTAGAAGTCAAATATTCACACGGTTGGGAATAATGGTAGGCTGAAGGCTAACCTGAGGGTTGTGAATATGAGCCAAAACGCGTGTATGCAGTACTCCTGTGAGTTACTAAGTGAAAACCAGTCATACATCAGTATATTAAAGCAACCTGCAACATTGAATATGAATACTGCCAGGAGTTAAATATCTTCTTTCCCCTACCTTCCTCCTCCCCCTTTATATATATATATATATATATATATATATATATATATATATATATATATATATATATATATATATATATATATACATATATATATATATATACATATATATATATATATATCCTTTTTTCACATTTCCCTATTGTCTAGGCAATATCAAGGGCAAACCCGATACATATATATATCTGGCTGCAAATACATAGCGGAAGTAACAGAGATGCTTCCTCCTGTCACAGATAACTAACTAGACCCTTGACGTCAGTGAAAACACATGGAAACGCATCCATACCACGTGTAGGGGACCGGAAATCCCTCTACCCGGTAGACCGACTCTCAGGAGCCAGTTGCCTGGTCTTCACTGCTCCTCTAGTGTGTGTCACACCGATCCAGGTGTAGTTGGAAGGTAGAGAATGTCAGACGGGAAGTAGCTCAGCGGTAGAGCTTCCGCCTGCAGGTTGGAGTGTCCCGGGTTCGACTCCCGGTTTCTCCAGGATGTTTTCTGCTGACCTCTACACTGGTGGAGAAACCAAGCCGGTCCTCGCGCGACTTAATAGGGGGATCGGGGAACTTGGTGCCTGGGCCGGTGTGACACAGATACGCTTCAGCCTGCTAGTACTGGGGGCTTTGGAAACAGGGGGCGCCTCCAGGTGATTCCAGGAATGGAACCAATCGAAACCTGGATGTGACTCAGTACTGGTCCTGGGAATCTGTAGGAACCCTAGGTTGAAGCTGGTTGGGAGGAGTGTAGGGGACCGGTAGACCGACTCTCAGGAGCCGGTTGCCTGGTGTTCACTGCTCCCCTAGTGTGTGTCATACCGATCCAGGTGTAGTTGGAAGGTAGAGAATGTCAGACGGGGAAGTAGCTCAGCGGTAGAGCTTCCGCCTGCAGGTTCCCGGGTTCGACTCCCGGTTTCTCCAGGACGTTTTCCTCCGACCTCTACACCACGTAAAAATAAGCCTGTGAGATAGACAGTCACCTTTAACAGAGTTCATAAAATCAATCAAATACCAAGGACATTTACTGGTATAACCACAGCCTACCCTAGCTGGAACCTCCCTATCAAAAGTTTAATCTAGTCTAATTTAAGAGACAGTAGTAGAGAGCTGATCCATCTTATTGTCCTGTGGGGCTCTTCAGTCATCTGGTGCATGGTACTGGCTCTGACAGCTCACAAAGGGCTGCATGTCAAAACCACTGTACCCGGCAGCCGCACTCCACCAACAGGCATTAACAATTTAAAGGCTGCTGACGCAGGAGTGCATCATGCCCATTGGTCGTAATGATGCACCAATGCCGACCCTACGGGGTTGATACACAAACTCCTGTAGGGTCGGCATGATGCTCCAGTCTCGCCAGCACTTCATTGGTGCATCATGACGACCAATGGTCATGATTCATTAATGCACCAGCGGCCTTTAAAGGGTTAAGCCATACAGACCAACTCTACATAGCACCAACTATGACCACAGCTCTCTATGGAAACCAATTAAAAACTTTAGAATAGGTCTGAATGGATTGTTCAATGGACCAAACAACTAAGTGGCAACCATGTCAGATGTGTGCATTGGTGGGCACAATTACAAGTATCATCTCTTAAGGATTGATCACCTTGATATTCAATTAATTTCGAAATACAATCTTTGACAAATAACTTCTCAGTACTTTCAGTATGCATTACCTCGCACTACAGCTTCAAAGCAGCAGTCATGTCCACTGTCAATTCTCATGTTAAACCTGTGGACGCACAGTAGTGAGACATGCATTCAGACTCTTGGATCACTACAACCGTTGCTAGGCAACCGTTCAGACTGAGACCTGACTGGAAGGGCTGGGGATGAGTCCGCCAGAAGCCCCTCCTCCCTTCCGTGACCCCGACCTGACCTGACCTGACTTGGCTAGCTTAACTCTCACAGCAAACCCTTCAGAGTGAGCTGCTCAATACACTTGAATGTGTATGAGGAGCACAGGGCATTAGGCAGGTAATACACATATACAAGGTTGACCCGGGATGCATTATCAACTAATCAGAAAATTCCCTGTATCCAATACAGATTTTTTTTTTTTACATACACCTGGTACCCATCATGCAGATTCTTATCTCGCCAGGTGCCAGACCAAGCAATGGACGACACATTGGGCGTCCCATATAATATAGAGATCTCTCTGGGCTTCCCTATTAAGTCTATGACGGAACTTGCCATTGACTATGTGTTACCCATTACATTAGTGATATGGGAGAGGTACAGGGCGACTACGCAGAGACTAGGCATCCGGGCTAGGCATATAGTGACTACCTCATCACAAACAATTCACAGTGCATCTAATTACCAGAAGCTGGGGGCTTTAATTTGTGTAGCAAGAAAGGTCACAGAAAAAAACCAAACTCTGAATGCTTTAAGTACATGTATATAGGGTATATGTCTTGTATGGCTATTTATTTGTTATATTTTGATAAACTGTGTTCAACATTTCAATGTAAGGCCACACCAAATTAAAAAGTTAGTCTATGGATTTTCATTTTGAAAAAAATAAGAGAGGGAGGGCGAATTTATTTTATTTTTTTTTGTCAATGGATTCTGCACATCACAGATGTGGAGAGGGCGATTTTTGTTGTTGTTGTTGATAACCAAAGATTTCCCAGGAAAGGAGTTGAGAGGAGTTGGCCAGTTTTTAAAGCTAGAGGAGCGGAGGGTATTTTCGGCCACTTAATCTTTGATCATGTCTCAATTGGAATTCAGTGCTTATAAATAGCAATTTTATATTTCAGAGGTTGAGGGAGGGCATTATCAACAATTTTTGGAAGTGGTATGCTTTTATTGCCATAACAGGGATCTGTAGTCAAATTTCATATTTTACAGAAAATTTGGGTCTTCAGGAGGGTATTTTCGGCCAGGGGGAGGTGTTTTCAGCCACCTTTGATACCTGCTGTATGAGCCTAGAGGAAAATATATCATATGGTAAAAATGTCAAAATGATCAGCACCTAACAATGATATATGATGACATAATTTAAGTAAAAATATCAGAAGTTAGATGATTAAGTTCCATCTCCCAATATGTGTAACACACCTAAAATTACAACTTTTTTTCTATGTGTTAGGGTACTTTTAGACAGGAGTTTCCCTATTGACTACCGTAATCTCCCGCATAGAAGACGCACCCCAAACTCAGCACATGCATTTTCGCGTATAAGACGCACATTTTAAGGCACAATTTTGTAAATCCAGTACTGTTCTATAGTAAAATTACCCCTCGTATAAGACGCACCCCCAACTTGAGGAGATCCTTTAAGACCAAGTAGGGATTTGTTTGGCGTAGAGGACGCGTCTTATACGCGGGAGTTTACGGTACTACATTTTATGGGCTTCCAAAGTATTGATTTCCACTGACCTAAATTAATTCTCTGAGGTGAAAAGTAATATTTCAGTGCCTAGAATCAATATTATTTTGCTTTAAAAAAAACAAACAAAAAAAAAAACCAAACTTACCCATCATGTTAGTATAGATCATAAGCGGGTGTTAATTACCTCCTGGTGGCCGAAAATACCCCCTGTAGGTCAAAAAGGGTTGGTATTTTCGGCCAACCCCCCCCCTAAAACAATGGCCAGCTAGATAAACCTTTCAAAATAAGGTCTAGAGATGAAAAATATATCATGAAATGCTAGCCAAAATGATATTTTATCAAAATTTCACTCTATAATACCCCTTACTTTGCTTCCAAGCCATGTATACCTCTTAACTGAACAATTAATGGAGCTGTGCCTTGCCAGCACTTATTGAGAAAAAATAGGGGTCCTTCTGAAAATCTGTATATTCATATCCTATGTGAGGGTTTCAGGTTATATTCAAGTTAACTGATTAAAAATAACATTTTTCCTTGTCTGATGAACAGCAGAACATGATGCCACTTCAAAAATGTACATTGCTATACTAGAAATTATGGCAGGGTGGCCGAAAATACCTTTCACTCCTCTAGTATCTGCCATTGTTCAAGAATTATGGCAAAAAAAAAAATCAGATTTTTGCAGAAAATGGTGCAGCCGCAATCCATAGACCAAATTATTTTCAAAAAAAAATAAAAATTTGTATTTCTGAAAATATGATGCAGGAAATCCATAGACCAACTATTTAAATCCATAGACCAACTATTTAATTTGGTGTGGCCTAATATTCGTGCTCTTGTCATTTGAGAATGAGGAGTGTAAAAACGTTTTCAACAAGTGCTCTGAAAGGTGGCGGTTTCTTGCTGGAGTGGTCTATACATGTAGATGTGTATAAAGGGTAGTAGTAGGGAGGTACATGTATGGACCACCAGTAATGGTTCCTACAGACCCTGCACAGACCCATAGGGCACCCTATCAGCCAATGTAAACACGTCTTGTTTACACTGCTGTCTATGTCTAATGTTCCACCAATCACCACGCCCCTTACAAACAACGGCTCACTTGTCTCTCTGCCCGGATGTATTTCCACAAAATATGTACCTCATCAATATGTGAGCGTCTCGTGTGGTCATTAAGCACCCTGCCATCTCCTCTATTCTACTGTTATATTTTATCTCTATGGGATTAAAAGGCTTAACATCTCTCCTTTTATATACTGTAATCTCCCGCGTAGAAGGCGCAGCTCGCGTAGAAGGCGCACCCCCAACTCAGAGAAGGCCTTTTCACGTAGAAGGCGCACCTACCTCTTCTGGATCGATTTCTGGAAAAACCCGCGTATAAGGCACCCCCCCCCAACTCACAGGGGGGCTGTTTCGTGTAGAGGGCTCCCTCCCTCCCCACCCCCCTCTATAAGTTCAAGCTGTCATCGCTGCATGGTGGGCCTTATCCCCGGCGAGCGCGTCAACACCTCCCGGTCTGCCACACTGATGGCTATATGAGTTCAAGCTGTCATTGGCACATGGTCGGCGTATTACCCGCCGAGCAAATCTACACCTCCCGGTCTGCTGCGGTGCTGGCTCTATGATTTCAAGCTGTCATCTGCGCAGGGTGGGCCTTATCCCCGGCAAGCGCGTCGACACCTCCTGGTCTGCCGCGCTGCTGGCTATATGAGTTCAAGCTGTCATTGGCACACGGTCGGCTTGAACCGGCCGAGCGCCTGTACACCTCCCGGTCTGCCGCGCTGCTGGGTATATGAGTTCAAGCTGTCATCGGCACACGGTCGGCTTGAACTTAATTTTTTGTAATTTTTTTTTTAATTGCCCTATTTTTGGGGTGTTTTCCCAATTGAGATGTTGGAAAAACCCACGTATAAGGCGCACCCCCAACCCAAGGCAATTACCCTCCCGCGTATAAGACCCAGCAGCATTTTGTTTGGCGTAGAAGACGCGCCTTATATGCGGGAGATTACGGTAGGTATATGTATCCATGGGAATGAAGAAGCACTGATGCCACTTGGGACATTCTGCTCAACAAAAAGCATGTATGTAAGGCTTTGGTCCGCTTTATGGATGGGATTTACATGATTCAATAAAAAGAGATTCAGCCGAAGAGAAGAGAGAGAGCAAGAGAGAGAGAGAGAGTACATTATGCAGTGGAGGGATTTCCATTGTGACGAAAGACATGTGATGTATTGTATGGGACTGTTAATTGTCTTCTGGACAATGATTACAATGCGGTCCAAAAAAGTAATGTAACAACTGAAGAGGGATTCGAAAAAAACAACAACAATAAAAACAAGATGAAAGTGTAAATCAGCGCATCTTATGCAGAACCAGGCTGAGGTGGACTAGAAGCCGACCGTGAGGCAGGCTTATGGTGTTTGGTTTCACCCTAGATAGACAGTCTTAATTTGATTTGGGCCTCGGAAGAAAGTAAAAGAAATTGCACGTAAGCGGATATGCTGCTTCTTGTTTCTTGGGAGATGGGCAAGAACTCCTCAGCAGTGAAACAAACACAATGCTTTAATACCTCTCTGTATGAGGTACACCCCATGTATAAGATGCACCCCGCATATAAAGAGCATCCCCACCTCGAGAGCGGGCCTCCCTAGCCCACTTAAAAGGGTCTATATCTCGTCTTTCCTATCCCCTCAGATGTGTGTGGTGCACATATGCGCGGGCACCGACACATTCCTCTGTGAAATTGTGTAATGTCGTTCTCGCCATGAATATGACCTTAGCTGTTGAAATGGCGTTAAACATCTATTACTCACTCACTCACTCCACCTCAAGAGAATTATTTAAGGTGCACCTGTCGCTTGATTTAGACGAGTTTAATACTTATCTAATGTAAACTATCCGCACCTATGGGCTGATCTCACAAGGTGCTATCAGGGGCCTATCCTTGTGTATAAGCCACGCCTTATCTTATATACATGGTATTTCGGTATTACAATTAATTAAAAGGAAAAAAAAATGGCATGCAAGGCCAGAATACAGACACATGTGCTCCAGTCTATGTAATGAGATACAATAGGGGGACAGGAAGAGAGGGAAATCAATGTTAATGCTGCAAGCGCCTAGAAATACCAAGACGGCGACACTCACGTCATGAGACAAGTAATTCATGCGTGATGAATTCAATACGGAAGATGAATTGGTGGGGGATTTGATCAGCATTGTGAATTACCAGTCATTTTGTATAATTCCCTACCTTAGTTCCTATTTGTGTGTGTGTGGGTGGGTTGGTGGGGGGTGAGGTAGTGCATAAAACATGGCCTGGGAAGTGGCCAGCTGCTGGGTGTGGAGCGGCCTGGTATGTGAGGTGGTACTATGGTATAAGGGAGACTATGTCCATCCCCAGGTACTGACAGCCACTCTATAAACCATTGTCATATAATACACAAACAACCATGGCTGCTTTCCCATCTCTTTTTATTGGAAGAAGACTATGGGCTAAACCCGACCATCTTTCTTCTATATTTTGATTTGAAGCCCATGTATCACCATCTTTTTTTTTTAAATTGCAGGGAAACTAAGGCCCATGCCTAGTCGTATTACCACACTAGGTCTGTTCTTGGTCTTCTTATTTTCGCATTAAAGGGAGCAAACAAGCTACACATTTCGAAATCATTGTTCTGGATTTGTAATACTATTCTAAACTGGGCATTTTATGTTTCTCATATGCTTGTAAAATAGTGTAACTTCGGAAAGGGGTAAGGGTGAATTTGATAAAAAGTGTAGTGGGTAGGGAATTTCGGTAACCTTTTAAACTCTTTAATGAGAATACCCATGTGCACTAAATAGGACAGGTGTAAAAACATTTAGAATTTTGCTTTACCCTACAAGATTTTTTACGCGCCTCGGCTAAAATCCACCAACATAACTTGGTTCCGGAAATAAATGAAAAGAAAGGTGGGCAGGGACCTCTATGATATAGATATATGCAGCGGTTTGGTGCAGCACCCAGTAGTGGCTGACCAACATGCACACCTAACTAACCATAGGAGGCTGCAGCTCCCCACTCACTACTAGTGTGTATACAGACAGCAATGTATCGACTCCACGATATATTCTGTGGTCAGATTTCTCCAGTGTATCCAGGGTTAAGTGTCTGCCATATATGGTCAGTTAACTCCTGTTAGTTTTGAATGTATAAATGGAAATACAAAGTGGGTAATCTAACTGATATGGCAACATGGAAGCTGATGCTAAATGTGATAACAACTACCATGGGGCTTAGGGCCTGCCTCTCGAGCCCCAGCACTGGTGCTTGTCATTCCAGCTGTACAGACCATAGCTATAGGTTGTACAGGTCATTACTTGGACACAGTACCAGGGACCTGTGGCTTGCCTGTAGTGCTTCTCTCCATGCCCTGCACTACAATACAACTGACGTCCAGCCCGTTACCATGGTGACCATGACAAGGTGCCCGGTCCCTGTGGGATTACTACTTGGTGTCACACGTGTAGCTACCTCTTCTATCACCAAGGTAGATGGAGCAAGGTCACACACTCAATGTCAGCGATGTCTTTTTATTTAGACTGAAGTAGCAAAGTATGGGTAAAAAGGACCTAACAAGGTTAAGGTATTTTTGGACTCCTTCTAAAAACTGATCTTTGCTCTATGGGTTGGACAGAAGAATATTGTACATCTGTATATTCGCACCTTTCTCGCTTCACCTAATCAGATCTCATTCATGTCACCCTTTTAGTCCTAAAATTCAGAGCAGAGCCCAGACACCGGGAAAGTATGGTATGCCCCAGACCATTGGTAGTCTTAATAAATACCACTTCCTGCCCAGCATTGGCAGCCAGCACTGGTCATATTGTTGGTGTTAGTGCCTTCCTCCAGTACCATGAATGTCCTGCTTCCTGTAGACAGCAGTGAATGGCCTGGGGCACAGGTCACTTGTACTGTTCAATATCCGCAGTACAGTCACAGTTTCTATAGGTAAGCGCACATAAGTCTCAAAGTGAAAGTTATATGTCTTTATCTGATTACTAGCAGGTAAAGTATTTAAATCACTGCAGAAAATACATTATACAATGCGCTGTAGACAAAAGAGAAAAAATATTCACATAGACACATTTAGCCCTGACCAACACAACGACTAGACCAAGTTGGCCTGGCTGTCTGTCTATGCCTTTGTCAAGGAACTCTCCTGGGACCGCAGATGGCGCGGGGCCTGCAGACTAGACTAACCAATAGACCAGCTATATTGGGGTAAGAGCTGGAGAGTTGTAGGGGGTGGGGAATTATTAATGGAAGAGAAGGACATTCTTCGACCGATCGTCTCCCTGTTCACTCGCCATATTGGATTTTTCTCGCCATTGCTGGAGTCGCTCTGTCACAAGTATAATGATGGTGATTTTTTTGTAAGATAGTCTCTGTAGGTACACTTGTCACTCTGATTTTTGAGAGGGGGAGAGGTCAGATACTACATTTAATCTACGGGTCTCGACAAGATTGCATACAACCTTGACCTCGCTGCCTCTTTGTAAACAATTCTGTTCAAAGTTTCAATCTCTAAAGCATAGACCTACGGTATGGGCGTTTGGTGCCAGCTTGCATGAACTCTCATGACTTGTCGCAATATGCACGAGATATTGTGATACTTCAACCAGTCTTAATCCTATCAGGAACATTTGTTACTTTACTACCCTTTTCCCCAGAATAATACACTGTTTCACAAAGAAATAAAAGGATTAAATTGTGTGCCAACATCTTCCCCTTCATTTCCAAATAATTAGAATAGAGGATGGTTGAGATTTCCTACTTTTAAGGCGGATTGTAGAAGCAATTACTAGTAATCAAGCTCCCCTATATGTGTGTAATGCCTTTTTGGGCGATACCAGAAATGCGGCTCTGCCGCGTTAACAAGATTTCTCTGGCTCAAGCAGGTGACAGAGGCCAAGTGGACTATTTACACCAACCAATCATATACCCATTATTTCCCATAAGGTTCTAATACCAGAGATGCCACTCACTGGCCGACAAAAACCAGGAAAACTGGACTTTGGACACATTTTCCCAGGAATTTAACACGATTTAATACAGAAATCTTAGAATCTAAACCAGAAATTCCTAGTAAACCAGGAAAAGTGGCATCTCTGTAATACTAATACCAACAACAACTGAGCTGCAACAACTGGAGTGTTGGCACCCAGCGCCTGCTGCAGGTTGCCGAGTCTAGTACTACTACCCATCCATACTGGTCAAGGCTGCCACAGCTCAGAGACAACCCAGGCAGTGCTGGAAAGGAGGGCATCAGTCTAAGGATTGGGATAAGAGGTTGAAGGGGTGGGTGGCAGACAACCCAGGCAGTATTGGAAAGGAGGCCACCAGTCTAAGGATTGTGATAGGAGGTTGAGGGGGTGGGTTGGGTGTGAGGGGTGGGAGCAGAACTGGGGTAGGAAGTGGGTTTGTTTGTTTAATTTTATGTCCAGGGGCCATCGAGGAACTCAGACATTCAAGTTTTCTCAGACATTAAGTCCTTTCTTTTCTTTTTGGACAGGTATTTATATGCTGCTTACCCAACACAGCAGTGACCGAATCTATGAATGACTGAATCTATGAGATGAATGACCGAATCTATGAGAAGGGTTAAGGGGGGAAACCGCTACCGGGGCTTCATTCCCCTACTCTTTCCGAAGGATAGCAAGTGTTCTTTTATTTGCCTGGTCCAATAGGCAGGGCCAGACAAACCACGGCCTTTGATCACTCAGATGTGGTTCACTGAGGGGGACTCCAATGGCAAAAGACAAGCATGTAGACCCGGGCCTGCGCATATGGACACCAGCTGCCCACATGCTCACCCCAAGCCACAAGAAACCCCAAGTTTGTTGCCTTTTACGAATCTGGTATGCCCACTGGTAGAATGGAAGGAGAATTCCTCCTTTGTGGACTCCCAATGAAGTTATTCGGCTCCTCCATGCCCTCACATGAAGGTCCCCACTCCACAGGGGGAAGGAAGTGGGTAGTGGTGGCTTGGAATGAAGAGGATTTTTTTAAAAAAAGATTTTAGTGGTGGATGCTACAGACCCTGGAAAAGGAGGGGCGCGGCCCTAAAGGAGGGGGAGCCCTCCCCCCCCCCCATTTTTGAGATTATTGGGGTGACCACCGACCTCTCCGTTGAATCGACCAGTGCGGGTGGGGAGGTGTGTGTGTGTGGGGGGAGGGGGGGGCTGTGGTGCGGCTGGGTAGATCAATGAACGTCTGGTGGCGCTGCTTACATCGCCCCACACCCACCCACCCACCCAACTAGCTACTCCCACCACCAACCCTCTCAACCAGTCACTGTCTGCGTGTGTGGTGGGAGGGGGGTGGGTGGAGAAAGCTACTTCCGCATACCATTTGACATGCACCTCTCCACTCAGCTGCACCTTCTATACAGCGTCCTCAGTAATAACATCCCCACCCTACTATACCCTTCATCTGTGTAAGTGGGTGGTTCCAAGTCCATAAGCAGGACGTCATACATCTACCCAAGCTTCCCTCGATGGTGACGAGCACTTAAGGATGAACCCTAAGTGTACTACCCCCAGTACCAGTACATGTATTGGCGCAGTGTGTAGGGTGGTGCGCCTGGATGCATTGCAGGGGGGTAGTGGTGGAGGGTGGACAGGATGGGGAGGGACAGATCAACACCTGTTTAACTTAGCCCTAGGCTATGTCTTCCACGCTACATCTAACCATGCACCTACATAGAGAACATACAAGTATTACAGCGTGCAGTATTCAGGGATGTGATTTGAAAATCGCCCAAGTGTAGGAAGATTTTTTAAGTCCCAGTATATGGTATTCATGGCCACAATAAGACTTCAAAGGCACTGAGTATAGGGAGTTTTGTGGTGTTAACATCTTTTAAGGGGTGTGGGTCACATAAGTTGCAAGTATAGCACAATCGAAGCTGAGCATGCCCCCTGGGTGTCGGAAAACTTGAGATTTTGGGTGCCAAGTACTCCATTCTGGCGGTTCCGAATATATAAAAGCACATAATTATTGTCTATAAAGTGACATTTACTCATGCCTTACAATGATTCTTTTTTTTCTTTATGTAGAAACATGATGCCCAACTATATTATAGGTCTTTATAAAGCAACATTTCACTTGATCTGATAAGTCTGAAGCATTGGGGTTTTTGGAACTGGTCCATCTGTGTCAGCAAAAATACCAGACCCTCCCCCCCCCCACACTTAAAGATTTTCTCAGTGGATTTGGGAAAATCACGAGGGTCGATTTTTTGGCTCACAATTGTAGGAAATCCTACAATTGTAGGAGAAATCACATCCCTGACAGTATACCCAGGTTGCTGGTTCCATAGTAGGGGGCACCATTGCTTGATCTGGCACCCGCAGAGATAAGCACTGATTACAGCAGCCATCATGATAGATATCAGCTGGTATGCAATGCACCTTAAAAGTCTGCACTAAATGAAGGCAATTATCTCAATGGTCAATACATTGTAATACATCCTGCTAGGGTGGTATACCATTCGCTCTCTCTCTATCAACACTATATCACCTAAAGCTGTCACTTGTAAGTCGAAATAAAGTATGAACTTTGATCAACTTTCTGCAGGAGATTAAACACTGGTCAACTGAAACAACACATATTCCTGTCAGGGCAGCATAAACCCAGTACCTCTTTGTAAGACTATTGACATATATATTCTGTAAAAAATATACAGCACCGTGAATAGGCAGAGGCAGAGCCGGGGGAGGGGTGTTTGGGATGCACTCCCCCGCACTATTCCACGTTGAAAATACATGTATAAACAGTATTTACAGTAAAATGTACCATAATCTAAATACCCGCCCCTATACAACTGGGTCATGGTACATGCATCAGGTGAGGATTGAACTCCTTCAATTTCAACCCAACACCTACAACACACCATATGTATCATGTCTCCACTTTCATGTTTCTTGGTGGCCATGATACAGCAATGCAGTGTTGGTGAGTAATTTGCATGGGCGTATCATACCGAAGATGCGGGAGTGTATCACGCCGACCCTTCAATAATGCATTGAATAATGCATTGACGGACTATGTGGCCTTTAGAGGATTAATTAGCCACACAGAGAAGACTTGTCAGTAGGCTGAGAGTGAATGGAATCTATAATGACCAGTTGTTGTGCTGTCTCCATCCGCCCTCCTCCTCCTCCTCCTATACCCAGCCCTCCCTCAGATACAGCTGCTGCTACAGCCTCCAGTTCCCTCCAGTGCCCACATGCTGCTGATGCCTACCTCACAGCCTCCACCGCCATCGTCGTCCTGTCCGTCAGACCTGTTAAAGCGTACTCCAGGGGGGTGTCCACAGGTCACCAATTAGCCCTGCACCTGTACATGTAGGCTGGACACTGGAGGAGCCGACTGATGCCTTAACAATGCGTAAAAACGGCCACTCCTGCTGCTTCCCCTTACCTGATCAGTATCCCAAAGAGCCTCATGAATAATCCCCCGCAATGTCCCCCTACTTAGTGCCTGCAGGACACCACCTGTTTCGTATAATAAATACCATATAATTTAGCAACTATTAGCCAAGAAGATGTCTAAGCCATGTTTTATTCTGTGTGCAGTGTGGTGACGTGAGGGAGGCAGTTGGGATGTTTACAGAGGCATGGCGGTTGTAGGAGGTACAGAGGAGCTAGGAGACTCTAAGCCCAGACCGCTGGGTCAGCCCATCTAAGATACACCTTTGTAGGGGAGGACAATACTTCAGCAGCAGGGCCCAGTACTCGCAGCGCTCTGTACGTGCGAGATAGGACAGTGTATCAATGGAGCCATCCTTATGGATATACACAGCACACATATACAATGTGTTTGGTGGGTGAGAAATGTTAAGGTAGGGCAGGAGGCTTGGCTAACATAAACATACATAGACACCCTGGAGGAGGGCCACGTGCGCGGCCAACCGCACCCGCTACTTATCATCCGTCATGTATGCGGCAACACGCGGCCGGCCCCAGCACCTTAACAGATGATGAATCCAGCATCCTTAATTAAAAGATGCGGGAGACGGTACAGGAGGCTGGAAGGGAGGGACACTCACTCTGACACCCATATGGATATGGAACGCAGGTGCAATGAGGGGTAGCCCAATACTATCATGATTAGGGCATTACAGGATCCCACACGCAGGATGGACGTGAGGGGATGCCGTTACCATGGTCACCAACCAGTAGGATCCACACGGAGACCATTCCCTGTAAAACACATAAACCACCACGGCAACCTAATCACCTACTGTTAGGCACAGTATGTGTGTACACATGGGCTAAGCTGCTCACCCACACCAATGTGTATAAAAAAGGGTGAGCTGCTGACTTAACAGTGTGTAGATATAGGATGGGCTGTAGATATAGGATGAGCTGTAGATATAGGATGAGCTGCTCACCTATACTATAATGGTATATAGGATGAGCTGCTCACCTATACTATAATGGTATATAGGATGAGCTGATCACTTATACTATAATGGTATATAGGATGAGCTGATCACTTATACTATAATGGTATATAGGATGAGCTGCTCACGTATACTATAATGGTATATAGGATGAGCTGATCACTTATACTATAATGGTATATAGGATGAGCTGCTCACTTATACTATAATGGTATATAGGATGAGCTGCTCACATATACTATAATGGTATATAGGATGAGCTGCTCACGTATACTATAATGGTATATAGGATGAGCTGATCACTTATACTATAATGGTATATAGGATGAGCTGCTCACTTATACTATAATGGTATATAGGATGAGCTGCTCACATATACTATAATGTTATATAGGATGAGCTGCTCACATATACTATAATGGTATATAGGAAGAGCTGCTCACTTATACTATAATGGTATATAGGATGAGATGCTCACTTACTGTACAGCAATGTGTAGATATACCATAGGATGAGCTGCCCACCTACACTATACGGCAATGTGTAGAAATATGATGAGCTGCTGACTTACAGCAATGTGTAGATATAGGATGACCTGCTCTTTCTCTTTAATATACAACCCCATTCTTCCCTGGGGCTTTTTGTAGTATGTACGGATATAGGGATAAAGGTGAGCTATTCATGTTGGGCAGTATGTATAGCTATAGGGTGAGCTGCTCATGTTGGGCAGTATGTATAGCTACAGGTTGTTTGTTAAGTTTTACGTCCGGGGGCCATGGAGGAACTCAGACATTCAAGGTTTCTCGGACATTAACTTAAAGTCCTTTCTTTTCTGTTTGGACAGTTATTTATATGCTGCTTGCCCGACACAGCAGTGACCGAATCTATGAATGACCGAATCTATGAGATGAATGACTGAATCTATGAGGAGGGTTGAGGGGGAAACCACTACGGGGCTTCATTCCCCTACTCTTCTCGAAGGATAGCAAGTGTTCTTTTATTTGCCTGGTCCTCTAGGCAGGGCCAGACAAACCACAGCCTTTGATCACTCAGACATGGTTCACTGAGGGGGAATCCCATGGCAAAAAGACAAGCATATAAGCCCGGGCCTGCGCATATGGACACCAGCTGCCCACATGCTCACCCTAAGACACAAGAAACCCTAAGTTTGTTGCCTTTTACGAATCTGGTATGCCCACTGTTAATATGGAAGGAGATTTCTCCTTGTGGACTCCCAATGAAGTTATTCTGCTCCTCCATGCCCTCACATGCAGGTCCCCACTCCACAGGGGGAGTAAAGCTATAGGGTGAGCTGCTCATGTTGTGCAGTATGTATAGCTATAGGGTGAGCTGCTCATATTGGGCAGTATGTATTGCTATAGGGTGAGCTGCTCATATTGGGCAGTATGTATAGCTATAGGGTGAGCTATTCATGTTGGGCAGTATGTACTTTTTGTATAAGGCGTTCGTAGAGTATTTATAGCTTGAGCTGATTGAGTAAAGCAGTGTGCTTGGGTAGATGTATGACGTCCTGCCCATGGCCTTGGAATCACCCACTGCCACATGGAGCTGCTCGAGATGGAGGGTAGGGGTGTTATTACTGAGGACGCTGTATAGAAGGTGCAGCTGAGTGGAGAGGTGCATGACTCTAGTACTGAGGGTGCTAATAGGGTTGGGCACTGAGGGATACAAGCACTGGTGGGGAGGACGCAGGCTTAAGGCGCAGTGCAATTAACACGGCCTCCTGTGGACCTCTCCCTAATAGCAGACAGGAGTTTGGCGTGCCTCCTTAAGCCTACCACACAATCAGTGACAGGGCGAATAGACGCTTTACTCCTCCTGGGTGGCCTCCTGGGTTTACTTAGACAGTATGATACCTTTAAGTTCATGTCCCTAAGTCGTTATGATTTTATCAATGCAGTGCTCGCAAGTCTATCCACCATCACTAACTACATTGGTACACTGTGACGACCCTCCGGGGAGTATATCAAGGGCCGGCATAGTGCAAAAGAAAATCCCACACTACATGGTCCTCAAAGGGTTAAGGGGGTAGTAGCAGCTAAGTCTGGACTGAGGGAATAATGGGGGTGTGGGGAGAGGAACCAACAGCCAATGGAAGATTGCCAGCAGACTTTGCATCTTCATGTTCCTATCTGCTCAGCACCAGGGTGAGGGAGATTTAAACAATTACGTCACTACTTAGGGGGTGGGAGTCTTTGAGTTCCTCTATATGTTCCATACAAAAACAGTGACAAGTGGGGTGGGTGGGTCCTGAAAAATGCCTAAATACCGGTGACGTAATTGTTGAACGTCCCCTAATGGTGGTGGTGGGGTGGTGGCAATGGTGGTGTTAGAGCGGTGCTGGCCGGGGGAGGAAGGGGGAGGGGGCAAACTGGGTGGGTGGTGGCCACTCATGTTTCTCAAAGACCAAGACGGATTCAGGGAGACACGGTGGGGGTTAGAATACATTATGGGCATGAAAGGCGTTTGCTCGTATTGACTCATTCCATAGTGCAGGCATGCCATGCGAGCTGCTCACCGAAAGGAAGCCGTGCCTGCAGGGCAACAAGGGAGGAGAGGGAGGGGGTGGGATGGGGTTGTGAGTGGGAGGGGGTTATGAAGAGCAGGGAAGACGAGCTGAGGCATAGAGGCCGCAGCAGCAGCAGCAGCAGCAGCAGCTGAGACAGAATAGAGAGAGTGGGAGGGAGAGAGAAGCCTCAGGAATATTACCAGAGCGCTGCTTAAAATGTCCATGGGATGTTGATAATATGGGCGCGGGGCGGAGGGCCCCAGCTCATTGATAGGATCAGGACAGGGCCGCCTGATTACATTTGTTTATTACCATGGAAATGAGGGTGACCTGACGTCAACAAGCCGTGCATGTTGGCAGTGTGCACGTGTATGTTGTAGTTAGTGATGTAGGATGTGTGACCAGGGCTGGGGATGGGTTGAGAAGGGCTGGTAGGGAAGTGAGTGGTATCTCCTACTGCTGTACTGGTCATGGGCAAACTGGGAGTAGCTGAATGCAGCTACCAGGGACTGCAGTGAGGGGGTGGTAGCATGGGTGTGAAGTAACATGAAAACCCCTTCTGTAATAAAATGTGCATGCAACATGACGATATGAAGGTTATGTATCAGAAGTCACAATAGATGGGATAAGTGGGCTAGGTAGTAGCGGTAACATTACCCTACTGGTCCCCAGAGTGGACCTTAGTACAGTATATACTCGGAGTACATGTAGTAGAAGTGTACGAGCACAGCGCGGGGTAGTACATAGTAGCGGCTAGTAGTATAGCGTAGTAGACGTGTGTAGCAGGCACCTACCTGTTTGATTATTGCTGAGTGGGCCAGTTTGGCCGGGTCGGGCTTGGTCTCCCCGTTGAGGTGGTCGGACACCCCGGAGGAGGTGTCGGCCCCGTCCGTGTCCATGGTGGCGGGGCCGTGCTGTGCCTTCGGCTGGTGGTAGTAGTAGGGTGGGAGAAGGTGACGGCGTGCTGGGCCGTGTCGGGAGGGCGGGGGTCGTGTAGCGGCAGTGTGCAGCAGGGTAGACGCAGTCTCCTCACGCTGTGCCACTCAGGACCATCCAAACTCCTGTAAGCAGAAACCCACACCTTAACATACTATACTCTCACTCTTACTACTACTACTGGTGGTCGTAGTAGCGGTCGTACTGCAGCAATAGCGGGTGACAAGGGCATAGTCCACTGGCCGGCCGGCGGCGGTGACGGAAACGCGCGGCCATCACCGACGACGCAGTGAGAAGGCTAAGTCCAGGGCGTGGAGTGTGGCGAGTGGTGGAGAAGACGGTCCGGTGGTAGGCTGAGGGCGGCTGGAGGACGCACACGTCGTGTAGCTCAGCGTAGTGTCACGCCGCACCCGTTACAGGAAGCACATGGCTCAGAGCGCGCCACCAAACAACTATACTCCCCACTGTAGTATTCACAATTATAATAATTTAGAAGTCGAACGGAGATAATTTAGGAATCATCAGCCCCGGGCCATTGCCCCTTTTGTAATATTACATCGGCGGCCGCGACCGAGTTCACGTCTTGTCATATTTAATATTAATTGTGAGAAAAGCAGATAAATTTATCCGGGGCCCGTGGCCTGGGCTGCTGCATACATTTGGGCTGCCTGTAGTGGCGGCTTGGTGCTGGAGGATGGAGCAGGGCGTGTGAAGGTCCTCCTGGCTGTACACATACAGCAGACACAGGAGGAGGACGTCAGTGATGCTGCCCGCCTCCTACCCTCACATTGCTGAGCACAGCCCTGCTGTAGCAGCACCACCTCTGTCTGCATAGCAAATCAGACACCCCCCCCCCACCACCACACACACACACACACCCGACCTGCCCTTCTCCTAACACCCCCCCCCCCACCACCACCAGTCCCTGAGCAAGCGCCCACCAGCCGCCACTCACCGTGCACACACACTTCTCATGCCATCCGTACTGCACTTCTGTGCCGTACACAGTGTCTACTCATGGACCTACTCAAATTGGGGCTGTCAAAAATGGTTTATTTCTACCAAATTTAAGTCCATACAAAGTTACCCAAACGATACTTCTTCCCAAGACAATGGCAAATTTGCTGCAAAAGACATTTTGGGATACAAAAAAAAATCCCAACGGGACTCCTTCAATGTATTTAACTGCATGAAGGTGGAGGAAAAACCTCAATACTCCAATCTTTTATAATTATTTACTCATTCATTGATGACATCTAGCACCCCATGATCCCTCCCCTTGCTGCCTCCTTTCACTGCACACACCCTGCCCCTAGCGGACAGGGGAGGAGGCGAACACAGTGGAGTCTACCAGGAACAGGGCCCAGAGGTCCTTCTGCAGCTACAACGAGCCGTTATTTTCTCACTATCCTAGCCTACCTTTATGATACCAGTGAAGTATTTGTACGGATTCCAGTCAAATCACAGCAGTACAACGTATACTCTCCACTCGTGATTTCATTTGGATAGCAGACCCTAGGTTTTAACAGTGCCAAAGTACTATACTCTTTATGCTTCATATGAAATGTCCATATTTGAAACGGACAATTTGACATAAATTCAAAATTCAAAAAAAAAAAAAAAAAAAAAAAAAATTCCCTCCATATTTTATACGCATAAAGCCTGCTGTAGCTTGACATTCTGAAATCAAACCCAGATGAGTAATACCGTGTCAATAAGTTCACTTCACTTCCTGGTTATTTACTATGTCCCACTTAACCTGATTGAAAACCTATCTGATTAATACAATCATTTGTCAAAACTCAGCCTCCACCTCTCCACTCGTCGACCCATATAACACGATGTGTATAAAAACCTGAACGTATTTGTAAATTCGCGAATATCTCTTAAAATTTCTTGATCCTTTGCCTTTCTTTGTAATCTCTATAAGAAACCGTTTCCAATCCAATTCACCTGATTTCATAATCTTACCATCTACTTTCAAAAACCTGCCCCATGATAAGATCCCGGTGAGTTATTGGTTATATTTTTACCCTTGCTTTCTCTTCCTCCATGGCTGAAGCTCATCACGTGAGCTGCTCATGTGGACTGATATAAATGTGGCGTCAACCTCCATCACTCACCCTCTCAGTCAGCTACCTGCCCTCTTTCTGGTATCATACTGGAGCTGGATAGAGGTTAGCTAGCCTGGGGTTACTACTCCATCACAGCCCTCATCCTTCAGATATATACACACCTGGTCACCAAAGTTTCTGCTTCTCCCGCTTCTCTTGTATTCAAGACTTTCCCCTAAAATATACCCAAAAATAGGGAAGGGGGTGCTCCCTCCTTTAGGGCCAAGCTCCCTACTTTTCCAAATCTTGGATGAAAGTGACCAAGGAAAAAAATCCCCGGAATTCTCAATTGAAACTCCCTATTAGGGTTTGAAAAGCAATGTACAGGTCTTTGAAATTCAATAACACCTAAAATTAGCTAACGCCTTGAGGACTTCCATCCCTGTGCCGAATAGATCTACATGGAAATGACCTTCAAGGTCATATTCCTTGACTGTCATGATGCAGGTCTAATGAAGCACGTGGATGCCTTCTCTTAGTGCACCATACAATATGTGACACTCTCAGTCTTTCAGCCACAAAGAGTCTGCATGAAGCATCAAACCAACACTGGCGACTTACTCGCCTAGGATGCACAGATGCATCATGACGACCAATCAGTATGATGACAAAAAATAATGTGTTTTTTTGCACAAATGGCTCAGGGGTTCCATGCCCCAGGATGCCCATGCCCATGATGTTTCATGTACATGTACTATCTATCCATCAGTATGTGCCCCTTAGGCATCTGGAGGTCGACTTGACAGCTCTATATAGGAATTAAGAGAGACAGAATTGTCTTAGACATTAGATCCTATCTGAGAACCATAAGTTTGAAAATCGGCGTTTTCAATTACCCAGCTCTCATGAACAATTTGACATGAAATGAGACATGACAAATGTTAACATATGATTGAATTTACGGTTTGAAATGTAGTCTTTAGACAGATATATATATATATATATATATATATATATATATATATATATATATATATATATATATATATATATATATATTTTTGCTAAATTTCTCATAAATAATTTCGAAATCAGAATCAAAATTGTGCTTCCTTCTCTCTGAAATGGGTCGCCGCTACCCGGCGGCCATAACTGAGGGAGACACTGAGCCAATAAATCACTATCGGTGTGTGGCCCTGTGATTTGGCTGGGATCCTAAGTGACTATCTTGATGATGCACTACCACGACTACAGTACCATGTACTGACAAGTACCTAGCAGCACTGTGTCCCTGCATCGTGCTGACTCTTTAAGTATGCATCAACTCCCATGTGATTGTAATGATACAATTATGGATGTAGTATTGGCAAGTTACTCATCAGCACTACATCTATGCATGAGGCAAAACATGTACATGTTCTTCTATCAGTTTTTGAAGCTGTGGCTGGCCTGATTCAGAGGTCCGTTTTCATATACTACTATTTAATGTTACCCTCTGTGTCGACGCAGCAGAGAACCACAAGGCGCCACACTATTCGGCATTGCAATGGGACATAACACATACAATCGCAGTTTTTTTTTGTTTTGTTATTTTAAATTTTTTTTATGTCGATTGCTTGTTTTTAGATTTGTAATTGTTTTTTTTTTTTCAGTCAAGCATTATTTCATGAAAATACTTGTGTCACCTCGAATACAAGGCAAAATACTCAATAGCTTACCACAATGAAAACAACTTTGCTGAAATACTAAGTCAGAGATGATATCATGGGGCCATGAGAGATATGAGAGCCTGGAGGTTGGTATCAGTTAGCAGTAGTCGTGGAGAGAGGCATTGAGTAGTGGGGGCGGGTAGAGACGAGGAGCAGATTAATGGGGTGGTGACTGGTGTGGCGCACATTGAACTCCAGTCAATCTCTGCCTGTCATCGATCGGCAGAGGTAATGTTAGTCGGCACGGCTGAGTATATGCGGCCTGGGTGCATGACAGCCCAACCAACTGTGTCAATGAAATCATTACGATGCACATGTATGCACGAACAAATTATGAGTAAACAGTAAGCTGAGGCATGCTGACCACGGCCCTGCCGGCATACATAATGACTCACGTGGGGGTGGTTACACGGAAAGGGTGATCTGTAGCGGCGCGCGTGGGGGAGCCTTTCTGCCATACATCGACGATGAGGAGTGATTGGAGTGCATGGCATATTACCTCTTGCAGTATGCAGTACCCCCCCCCCCCCCCAACTTCCAACCCACACGCATAACGCCCGGAGGTTGTCTTACATATGACAGTAGGGAGGCCGGGCCTTACTCCCCCTATTTATAAACAACTCTGCAATATGTAATATGTAGTAGCTGGCGTTTGCACGCCAAAATCTGACATTTATTCGGGGTTTATTATTCATATGAGACATATGAGACTTGGCTGAGCTTGGTGGATATATTACAGGGCCGTGTGATTACGTGATAAATAGTAATAACTTTCCCCGGGTGCTATCTATTCCCATTACATGTCATGCCATGGAGATAGCCTGACTAGCACTATCAGCACCAGTCATTTGGATAGACGACAAATTATCAATACTAGATAAATAACACGATCCCTTTTACTGACACAAAATACTGTTTTACGAGAGGCAAATGTAGCTATCTATCACCGGTCATACATGTGGATGCAGAAAAAAAAGAAGTAAAAAAAAAAAAAAAAAAAAAAAAAACGGCTGCACACGACACTCCACACATTTAGAGACAGTGCACTTAAATCTTGATAATCGATTTCAATTTGTGCCTGTGAAAGAGCAGCGTAAAACAGCACACATCCCCACCCCTCGCCGCTACCCACAATCATTTTTTTTCTGCCTTCCCTGTTGTGTTCTTCTGCAAAGCTGTCATCGTCAGCAAACAGTTGGTAATATCATAGTATTCAGGTATGATGAAACCCCCTTCAGGGCCCCTGTGCTGCCAACCAGCGCCCAGCCTGGATCAATACAGTTCCATTAGGCGCGGCGCGCCCCGCATAATTTGTGCGTCCGTCAGCGACTAGCATTATCCCCGGTCCCTGCTACTGGTTATTCATGTCTGTTAGTGGCCAGGGCAACTGAGGTAGTTGGGCTTTAAGCCCCACCCGTGCACTTGGACCAGGAGAGATTTCACTACTTGTACTATAGCCTAGCATACAGATTATAACCAGCATTTAATTCAATTAGATTTAATCATATGAACAATGCTTTTCGACTCCTGTTACTACCCTAAATTGGTTTTTCTTTCCATTTTTCTTTTACTTTTATCTGGCATTCTGAATATATAGAACATAATTCCAAAATTGAACAGCATTTTTTTTTTTTGCTGACATACAGAGTCAGTCATGCACCATGTCTTCTGTGTGGGGGTGGAATAAAAGGCATGTCTCTGGGACAAAAACAAAAATCTAAACTATAAGATATGTATTTTCAAATCCTTTTGTAGAAATGTTGCCAAAATGATGTTAACGTGAAATCTTGATGGCTGGCGTCGGGTCTTCAGACGCGTGTCTTAATGGCTGCCACTCTCGCAGCTTGTCAAATATTCCAATTTGTTCAGAATTGAAGTTATTACCAATTTCCTAATTTCAAATGTGTTCCAATTCTGTAAGCTGATATTGTCTGCAGAAATGTCCTGCATAAGATGCCAATGCGCAGGCCACTTTGACCTGTGCTCTGAAACCAAATATAAAATTGGTGAAGGGACTTGTGCACGTCTAGCCTGACAGCACGCGATCCATAATGCATTAAACCCTCGGCGCGCGGCGTCCTCCGTAAACACGGCAGGCCTTAGTCAGGATCCCAAACCTCCATCCCCCCCCCCCGCTCCACCCTCTTCCCCCACCCACTCAGGACGCCTGCCCTATACCCCTCCAACCCCGCAGTGGGATTTCCAACCGTTGCCATGGTAACCTCCTTTTCTAGAAGCTGTGTTCGGATGACAGAGCACGTCGTAATACAAATACAGGGCAGATCGCCTGGAGGCGGCGGGGGATGGAAAGGGGTGGGTGGAGGAGGTATGTGGGGTGTAGACTGCTAGGATATGGCGTTATATCTCTATAACGTAATATCTATATCTTATTATGGGAAACAATAAGAACATAATCACGGCTCATCTTGCACATCTACTGTGTATAAAATATCTGAGAGAGGAAACGTGCGCGCGTGCCCCCCCCCCAAAAAAAAAGAAGAAGCCAGTTTTCCATGAAAAATTAAAACTGAGTTTAAAAGAACATGACAGGAATCTCTTATCCGCTGCCTATGACCATTACCTGGATGCACACATAAATCCTCCAGGTCCCCTACTATATAGAGCAGCTGTCTCAGCAGGGCCCCTGCTTTGCAGACAGCGGCCTACAACTTAGCACACCTGGCCCTGTCAACTCATCTCTTCACCTTTGTGTCCGCTCACCTGCCTACTAATCATCACAAGCCCACCTGTAGACTGAACAGGTAGTCTAGCCCCTCCCTCTCTCCCTATCTCATCTACTTAGACCCCCCCCCCCTTCCAACACTCACACACTGCCCACCCACCGCACAGCCTGCCCCCGACCCACCCCAAACACAATGCACATATCCTAATAGACCCGCGCGCCTAATGAGCCTGCCAATCTGTTTCATTGAATGAAGCGTTTAGATATTAATGTCGTGCGGCCAATGGGCACCCATGTGTGTCCTTTGTGGCACGCTGCATGTGCCACAGACAGAGTGATACTTCCGTATACTACTCACACCGCTCACTGCATCTTACAAACTTGGATTATTCATCATCGGGTACCTAGTAGAAACAGGGCCTGCTAGAATTCGGCCTTGGACATCCAATGGGTGTTTGATACTTGGTAGAATGCCGCAGAGAGAAGTAGATAGAACTCCTAGTACTGGTGCCGAGTGAATTTAAGTTTTCGGGGGAGGGGTGCATAATAATGTGACCCGCCCAGTGAGACCCAGGCCTACTTCTCAGGTCGTGTTTACTGCTGAGTATGCACGTGTAGGCCGGGGTGGCGGCCTCACGTACTGCAGGCCTCATTTCATAATACACACGCCTCTACTATAAACACTCATCTAATTCTAGTCCCCATAGACCCCAGCATTGGTGGACAATTATTTTATCACCAATTATTCAGTGTGACCTACATCGACCCCCGTACTACCCCATCCTTATCTGATTCAGTGCACTACATGGTAATAGAAAGCGTAATGCAAACTGTAATCTTATCAGACTTATGCACATATTTGTCGCCATAATCCTGTCCAAGCTTTACTTTCCTGTAGATTTAGTTCAGTGTGTTCATTGATTCATCACCCGAACCCCTCCTCCTCCTTCCACTCTATTCAGATGCTATTGGCACACAGCTGAGACCTAGACCCATACGTCTGTGCATGTGGAGTCTTGCCAGCGTAAAAGTCCCATTCCCCATGCACTACTTACAAAACAGACCGCGGTACTACAGCCAGACAGATGGGTACAAACTCTGAATATGGAGGCTGCATACTCTGCCACTTTCATAGCTACGGCGGATTTAAAAGTTTCACTTTACACATGGATTGTGAAGTGGCTCGGAAGGCCTGATTATATAGTGATGAAGATAGCTGAAATCAACACCTGATGATACTAAACACTACCAGGTGGTGTAAACTCAACATACCTTAAATTTGGGTCTATGCTAATTGATAGTGGTACATTCATTACTGTATCCAACATTGCCTAAGATGCATTCATTATACCAGTACCCTGGTAGGGCCTACAATCCTAGTCCAATGGCGTGATCATTTTCACAACAGAGGAGAGGGGGTGAATCTTGATGGAGGGGAAAAAATCCACATTTCTTTCTGTGAAATGACATATCGATCTAGATCTAGTTTAACTTTAATAGTCACAAATTATTTCCCCTTTAGAGAGAAAAGGGGAAATTCTAAGGGCTGAGTTATTTATTGCCAGATGAGGTGAGCATTTTGAAAAAGAGATCCTTGGTGGTGGGGGCGGGGGGGGGGGCATAATCGAATAGGTCTAAACCTTAATAGTGGGGGGGGGGGGGGTGAAAACTAAATACCGTAATCTCCCGCGTAGAAGACGCGCTGCGCATAGAAGACGCACCCCAAACTCAGCACATGCATTTTCGTGTATAAGACGCACATTTTAATGCTCAATTTTGTAAATCCAGTACTGTTCTATAGTAAAATTACCCCTCGTATAAGACGCACACCCAACTTGAGAGAAAGCTATAAGACCCCCCAGCATTTTGTTTGGCGTAGAGGATGCGTCTTATACGCGGGAGTTTACGGTAATATGGATGATTAAACAGTGTTGCCGAAATCTTTTTCTCAACGCAGGCCAAGGCGTCTTGGCATCTTACTCAGGCCATTTTTCTTTCACCCAGGCCATATCAACAAAATTTGAATCATATATTGACAACAAAATTGACCATAACTTTGCTTCTATCAGGCTGATTTGAAAATTCTTTCACCATTATAAAGCTGAGATTATGGCAGGCCATTTTGACCTGCATCCAAAGGGACTACGCTGGCCATTACAATTCATTTCGGCAACACTGATTAAAATACTCACTGCAACACGTCATTCCTCATGTGCACTTGTATAACATCTTTGCAGGGGAAACATAAAATGTTTAGCCTCTTTTTTGCAAAAAAAAAAAAAAAGGAAAAAGAAAAAAAAGAGGCTAAAGAGGGGTGAAAAGATCTTTCGCGCATCTGGGGCTGGTTGGACACAAAAATTTTTGTCTGCCTGTTCCCAAAAACTGTTCCCCCCTGTTGATAAGATTTGCTTTGATCATATTGTTGGGGGTCGGAAAAAATTAAACAAGGTGGCGTGTACATTTAGCTTGACCATGGCAAAAGTATTTAGAGTCCATTAGAAATGCGTCCAGTTCGCTAGGTAACATAAAACCCTGCATACACATCATACTTGCATCTATACATACCACCAGGATCTGGTGGTAGATTCATGACTATGTGTTTAATCTATATAGAAACATAGAGGGATGAGCTAATTACTACTGATAATCTGATTACTTGCCCATTTAAGAGATGAACTTGACAGCAATGACACCTTTCTTGACCCTTCTTCCCAAAGACTATCCAGTGGCGTGAAAACAAACACCATGGAAGGGTTACCATAGAAAGGTTACCATAGAAGGGTGGTAATGGAAGGGTTACCACAGAAGGGTAGTACGGAAGGGTTACCAAGGAAGGGTTAGTATTAAAGGTTACATCGAAAGAGTAACTATAGAAGGGTCACCACAGGTTTAGTATGGAAGGGTTACCATAGAAGGGTTACTATGAAAAGGCTACTATAGAAGGGTTACCACAGAAGGGTTACTATGGAAGGGTTAATATGAAGGGTTACTACAGAAGTTATGGAAAGGTAACCATGAAAGGGTTACTATAGAAAGGCTACTACAAAAGGGTTATCACGGAAGGGTTAGTATGGAAGGATTACTATGGAAAGGTTAGTACAAAGGGTTACCATGGAAGGGTTAGTAAAAAAATTACTATGGAAGGGTTAGTACACAAGGGTTACTATGGAAGGGTTACCACAGGTTACCACAAGGGTTACATTGGAAGGGTTACTACAGAAGGGTTATTATTGAAGGGTTACCATAGGTTACCACAAGGGTTACTATGAAAGGGTTACCACTGAGGGTTTACCAGAGTCCCACTCCCACTCTCCATCTATGTCCATAACAATAAACAGGCACACAGACAGTCAGTGAGTGTTGCTAAGGTGATGTGACCTTGTTACAATTACTTGTTACAATTTCCTTCCTTTCCCATGGAAAAAGGAAGTGCAAGCCAATCTTCTTAAAGGGACCTAACCTATCTCACTGCTCATCCTGACTGACCTAGATTCACCTCCAATGCTACATAATGGCTTCTAAAGTTGAGGCTATGGGGGAAATGAAAATATTCTTTGACAACAATTATTTAAGCTGAATATTCTCTTACATGCTAATTTCAAGTGGAATAGGGTAAAACAAAACATAGAGAAATCTCTGACATACAAAGAATAAGTAAGATTGACTTCCATTTACTCACAGTTATGCCATATAGACACCCTATACCAGAAAAAAAAACCCAAAAAACTACATCAGTACCCAGTGATAAGATTTTTTTTTTAAATTCATGAAAAAAGAAAAAGAAAATTAGGATCACCCCTTAAATAGTACATTTCCATCAAGATCTTCATAGGTGTCTTCCATGAGAAATATATAGAACATTTATCTAAGATAAGCCACTTTAAACCATTTTTCCTGAAAAAAATAAAAATTCAAGACCCAACTGGTAACAACGGTCCAGTTTGCGCAATCTTGGTAAACTTGAAAATTGAGTGTAGAAACTGGACGCGTTAATTTTCAGGTTCACAAAAATCCAACAAGCCCCTCCCCCAGCTGGCAATAAATGACTCAGCCCTATAAACACTGACATACCAATTCCCTTAAAATCATCATTGCGGGAGTGTACATGAGCTGCTTGTGAGTTGCTCCTGGCTGAGCATCCCCCTTGCTCCCAGTCCCACCTCTCGCGGCAAACCGAAGAATCTGCCAAAGGGTTGAAAGGGGCGAAAGGGTCTGCTGCCAAATGTAGATCTAGCCGGTACCGGGTAATCATTATAATTTCTCCCGGTAATTTCTAAATATTACCTGGGCCGGTCTGTGGCGACGACTCAGTGTGACCTACAAATTATGTTAATAAATAGGAATGATATGTCATATGTAACCGGATGACATGTGAAGGGCCGGTAAAGGCAAGCAGTGCATAAATTTTAGATGCCAGTCGCATCGATTAGAATCTGAGAGCGAGATCGAGATCGAGTCTGCGGGAGGGATGCGGAGGCTGAGGCGGAAAGCCGTGTTTATCATCTCCCCTTCAGCGGCGAACGCACACCTTGCTTATAAATTATGATAATATTTAACTACTGCGGCGTATACATTAGGAAGGAATAGAAAGGTAGACAAACCTGCTAAGTAGAATTACAGTAGATTGGCCCAGGTGCCTGCACCTAACGGCAAATTCCACGAATTCTCCCAAATTCTGCCGATAACACCCTACCTGCATCCCACAATAATAAAGCCTTCAGAAGCACATGTGTCTTCATAATAAATTATGCTAATTATTCGGTTCCAAATGATAATACAGGACCGTGACTATGAAGAGGGATATGTAATAGCTTTAGGTGCATTGCCAGATTTGGTTAAAACATTGACTTACCAGCCTATTTGACGCAAAATTGGGCTATTTCTTCCTTGACGAAGGGGAAAAAGCCAAAATGGAGCAAAGATGGTATGCAAATGCGCATCCATGGGGACCATATGTTTATTGAAAATGTTTGATGATATCTACTAGAAAATGTCGGTCCATTGGACAGCATCATGATTCAAAACATTTGTAATATAAATATGTCTACTAATATCTTGTATAACTGGGATATTTTTTCCCATTTTATCAGAAAATTTGTTGTATTTACAGGTACAAGTAAAGTCTACTGAAATAAACGATCCCTGAGAATGCTCAAGTTTCTTTGTCGAGGTGTAAAAATATAGTCCTACATATTTGTAAGACTGACTACGCATAGACCATAATTTGATCAGAATTTAGAGTCGTCTTATTATTTCTGTTATATGAAATGAAAGATGACAATGCGATATTCAGAAAATTTACTTGATAACGAGAAAATGCCGTAAGTGCGGATGAATATTTAAGTTCCGTCCGTTTGGGAATCCTCCTCGTGACGTCATATCATCATGGCGGACATCGGGGAATCCCGTGCTCTAAATCGCAGAGTAAGTTTACGAAGATATTCACCTGTATTTACAGAGTTACACTGTTTAGCTAATGTAAACACTATGCATATGTATGCATGAAGATACTTGGCATATGTCTGACTATAGAATACAAGATGAAGCCTCGTTTGATGAATTAAATCTCCCATTCGCTTGACAGCCTTGTAATTGTTTACGTCGCTGTTAGTGTGGGGGTTTCCACAGCGTTTCCACACCGTCTGCCGCTCAGAGAGCTCTGTACGGTGTGGGATAGTTATAATAGCAAATGTTTCGGCCCTGCGGGAGGACTTTCCGCGCACCTCTCATGCATTCAATCCTTAATCAATCCTTCTAAAAATTTAGATATACATACATCCAACCCTCCTGTAGCTTCGCTGAAAGTTTGGGGATCGTACGATTATTTCAAGATAGGAAAAATTGAAATTTATTAACCCAGGTCGACTTGTACGTGAGGTGTGTTTTGAAAACAAAGATGGCGGCTACTGGAAGTGCAAGGCTTCACTCGGCGGGCTTTATATGGTTATATCTCAATAAATATGGTAAATTTCACTTCCAAATTTTGTAAATTGCTAGAGGACAACATGATCTATCTTCAATACCTTCTACAGAACCCAGCTTTATCTCTAAATATATCGGTGAGACCCTTGTAAACAAACTACTTGCAACTTCCGGTTGCAGCAGGAGGCAGAACCAGTAGCTGAAAACTCTTATAATGGAGAGGAGCCGGTCCCTAACATCATATGTCTAGGGACCGGTTGGCAGGTCTAGTCGCTGTCGGCTGTGAGTGTGACTGTGTCACTCACAAATCATGATCATCACGAGCCATCAGTCAGACACATGACACTCCCACTTCGTACTCACTCAGTCTCATAGACTGTCATTATGACTAGTGTGAGTGACACTATCACTGCTACAGCAAAGGCAATGCCATTATCAATGCTAGGGGACATCCTCGGCAGCAATTACAATTTAGGGAGTGATCATTTTTTAACAAGGGGGGCTGGTGGGTTTGAGTAGGTTTGAGGGGGGGGCGTGAGAATTTTTTTGACCCCTTGACCAGGGGGTCAGAATTTTGTCGCCCCCTTAACCAGGGGGGTCAAAATAATTTCACCTGTTTTCAGCGTAAAAAGCCAGCGCGTTACTTTAGACGGAACCATCGCTTAAGGAGCGATGGTAAGCGGTGGCACTGGTGTTGTGATGGTGGAACTTTCAGAGTAGTTTCCCAAGCCCCCATGAAAACGGGTCTCTAGTCTTATGTGGGGTTGGTCTTTGATATCTTAACTCTAGGACCTACCTACTTGTTGTGTATTGTTTTGAAATGGGAAATCATATCCATGCCTTTGTTTTTTTGTAACCTGATATCTAGAACTCAGTCAGACATGTTGGGCAAGGTGGCAAGTGCTGGTTCCTGGTTGGTCTGACTGTTGTTTTTGTGAAGGTACAGGTAGGAGGGACACAGGGTCCCTCTGGTGAGTAAAATATGAACTGTAAAGGCCTGCCACCTAGGGACCATCTAGGGACAGGAAGTTCAAGCCCAAATTGTTGGATGAGATGTTTTGTTGACATTTGAGACATGTGTGATCAATTCCAACACACAGGGAGGATATATTGACAATTATAAATTATCACAGTAAGTAGGACAGCTTCATAAAGGTCAAAACAAGACAGGGGACTACTTTAATTAATGCACACAGGCATCATTTGGTCACAAACTGCCCTCAAACCCATGGGACTTGGTTTCAGTGGACATCAATTGCTGGGCCTCTGAATGAACACATCTAGGGCCCAGTTAGCTGGGTACGCTTTACTTTAGGTTAAAAGGGTGCGTTCACATGCGATTTTCGGTCCCATCGAGAGGGGGATGGGCAGAATTTTTTTTTGCGTGTCCGTGCGCAAACCCACCAGCCCCCCCTGTTGTTAAAAAATGATCACTCCCTTAGTATATCCACATCCTCATCAGTCTCAGAGGTAAAGGAAAGAAAATAAGAGAAGAAATCAGCTCTAGCCGACAGTTACAATGACTTCACTGAATTAAATATCAGTAGAAGTGTGATAATGAGTTTACACATAAATGAATTCATGCAAATTTTTAAAAAAAGAAATAGGTCAACTTAGTGCCTGACTATGTACATTTGTAGTGAAACGCAGCTATCGATACCAGCTCAATAGCCCTTGAATGCTGGATCAGCTGTATATTTCAATGAATCTGCATTCCAGTTAATAGTACATTGTGTAATTTGTGTTATTGCCCCCTTCAGGGTTAGGCTTTGAATTGATCTAGATGAGAATCTGATTGTGATTCGATGTGTATTCATTCTCTCTAACTGATGTCAGATGGCAATACAGCAGAACTGCCTGTGCTGGGAGAACGAGCTCACCACTCAGGCATCAATGACACAATTGAGTAAAGACTTATGTCCAGCCCAACGAGCGGCAGCGATATGCTATTGGGATGGATCAGTGAGCCTGGTCTGGGGACATTAGCAGGACCTCTCATAGTATATCGTAGACGAACCCTGAGTTGAAGGAGCTATAATGCACAGCCAGAAGTTGATTTGGAGCAGTTTAGATACAGATCTCGGAAGCAGAACCCTGGTTGCTAGGGACCTGGCAAAGGGTCAAATTATATACCTAGGCAATGCACTAGAAAAAGTGACCTTTTTGCTGTTTTCATTTCTAGTATTGGGATCAGAAAATAGTGCATCAATTATGTGATGTAATTTTTTTAATATCTTTCAGATTCTCTAATGTATTTTGCTGTGGGGATGTTTAGATTTTTTGTCATAAGAGTTTTAACACCTTTTTCTAGTACATTTCCTATCTAAAATAACTCTTCATTAGGATTCTTATCAGTAGGGAGATGAGCTGATAAGGGCTGCACTGTTTGCTATGACGTCATTGCTGCTCCTAAGAATGTAATCCTCTCGGAGTAATTAAGAGACTAGACCAACGACGGGGGTGAAATTCTTTAAACCTCCCTGACAGGGGAAAACTATTTTCACCAGCGAAAAACCCTGTGTGTTAAAATTTAATCCTCAAGGGGGGGGGGGGAGGAGGTTTCATATTACCAAGACTGGTGCAGGACGCATAGAAGAAACTTATCCATCAAATATGTACAGGTATAACATGTCCAGAGGCAAAGATTTCAATGCAGGCCACCTTTTTAAAGATTTCCCCACGTATGGGGGTCGTAAACCTTAGGACATCCGAACTGCCTGTCTAGTGGCTTTGACAGTAGGGAGAAGGCTGATTGGTCTGACCTAGTAAAACTATGACTAGTGCCACCCGGGTCTGTAGGTACAAAAATCTATGGACCTGCACATATGGCTGTGGGTTCAGATTGATTTTAATTTATCCACTTTTCATCAAAGATAATATCATAAGTTTCACTTACCTTTCCCTGTCAGAATCTAGCTGGAATAGCGTGCTCCCTGCTCTTTTCATTCAATGAGATATAAAATGCCTTTATTAATATGGGGAAATGGGTTCTGTCTTAGAATCTTGTGGGCTATTATAGATCAAAGAGGGGCATCAATTTTTCCTGTAGCTCTCATGGGGTGGGGCACAAAAATTTGACCGCTATCAAGGGGAGGTGTAAAGAAATTCCCGCGCATTTGCACGACCCCCCCCCCCCCACCCCGTTGATGAATAATGACCACTCCCTAACATAGGGGAACGTCCACACTTAACATCTGATAGTCTTGAGCTTCAAAACAATGCTGAATTTTAATTTCTTATTAAGGATGAAGACGATGACGAGGGAGAAACTGACTCTTCAGAGGAATCTGAGGTAAGCCAAAGAAAACTTTATCATATTATACAGTGTACATACAATGTATAGGATTTTAGAAAGAAAATATATAGGCCTAGATATATATCCATGTAGACTCAACTCCCGGGGGGCTACTCTACTATGGTGTGGATAACCACTGCAGCACAAGTATGTGGAGCTGCAGTTGTAGATCACCCTTGGACCCTGTAAAGCAGGGGCTGTCAGGTGCATTTTGACTTAAAAGGGGGGGGGGGGCTGTGGGTGCCATTATGACTGGAAATGGGGGCTGTCGGTACAGTTTTGGCTGAAAATGGGGGCTGGTGGTACAATTAGAACTGAAAAGGGAGGCTGTCAACTTTCACAATCTTCATAAGGGTGGGCTGTAGGTCGGCACCTGTTACTTACTTTCAAACCACTAGTGCCTCCCCCGGGACTCAACTGCATTTCAGCTATACAGTTCACTGTTTTTTATATCAAGAAATGAGTAGATATCTCAAATTTCCCTTCGGTAGACTCGTTCAGACAAATGTACTTGGCTTAACAAGTCTGATCTCCAATGTAGAGGTATTAAAATCACTAAATATTTTCGTTTATTTTTTTAGGAAGTGGAACCAAAACTTAAGTACGAAAGGATTGGTAACGACTTGTCAGCCATCCTTAATAAGGACGCAGCTAGTTGTATGGCCGTTCACCCTAAGGTAGGTCACTGACTACAAACTTTACTATTACAATATTTTACATGTCTCCATGTTTTGCCCCCTCCCCCACCCCCGTCCCACATGGTCTGTATGATGACCCCGATGCGTTACTTATGAGTAGGTATGTGAAAATCAGCCCTGCTGTGAGCGTTGACGTCATCACTGAAAGGTGTGCCAGCTTTTGGGGCTTGGTGCAGGGGTACCTCTCAGTTATAGCATTATATGTAATATTAGTATCGGCATGACAGTGTACCTATGATTTTTACCTGCAAGAAAACAAAATTTCCTACAACCTAGATCTTGAATTTTTCACATCCACAAATTTGTTAATTAATTACAGGCCTAATTAGGTCAGTGTCCAATCAAAGTCTCAAATGGTACATGAAGGAATTTATAGACAGTAACGGAAACATATAGAACAGAAACAGCATCATCTAAAACTCTTGTGTACCAAATATAAAAGAAATCTATCGATGAGCAACATGGATATAGGATCCGCAGGATTTAATAATTAATAATTTTTCCCAAATTTCAGGCATTTTCCTAACTTTTTTTTATATCATAATTCCAGTTCTATACATCATAGAGACTTCGCCATAACAGCATTATGTCGGCAATGTTACTGGCTCTCAGAATATATAAAGTTTTGCAGGGTAAAAGCGATTTGAAAATTCAGTAAAAAAGCATGGTATGGTCACAGTGCAATGCTCTTTGTATAGTTTAAAATTTGGAGCAAAAAAAAAACCAACCTTTCCCTATTAAAATGTCCATAGCTCAGCTAAAAATAATGATAGCAAAAAAATTCCAAAAGTATGATGCTTCTAAAATGTATCTCCTTGTCCTGTGTGAAAACCAAAAAGATGTCTCTCTTTTAAAATTGTTATTCACATACCTATTATGAGGAACCATCATGCTGTTTGATGACAACAATGCGGCATAAAGGCTGCAGTCATTATAGAGTCCTTGTGCCCAGACACTTTCCAATATGTTGGGTAGTAAACCTGACAGTGCTTTTACTAGACAGTTCAGTTGGGCTGCCCGACTCAGCCTCACAATCCTGCAAGAAAGAATCAGATAAGATGCACAATATCATTGACTTGCTATTGGCAATACTACCGACATCCAACACCAGGAGGCAGCATCATACATAGAGGCCACTAGGTCATTTTCAACATCTGCCAATGCTTCAACATTTGTCTATTGTATTTTATCCTAGTTATTCTAGGCTGGGCAATCCAGATGTCTAGCAAAAATGAGTTGGGTTACCCAGACATGTGGCAATAACAAAGCATTATCTGGTTTACTACGCAGGATTGGTACTCGGACACAAAAGAAGCTCATTTGAGCCAAGGACTATGATCGTCTCTAAAAGATCAGAGATGTCACTTTTCTTGGTGTACCATGAATTCCTGGTTTTGGATTCAAATGCTAATAACTTATGTTGAGTTTACTGGGAAAAGGTGTCCAAAATCTAGTTATCTTGTTTTTTGTCGGCCGATGAATGGATTATCTGAAGAAGTAATCAACAACGGTGATCCAATATACCGTAAATCCCCGGTCATAAGCCGGATTTTTTTTCTATTTTGGGCCCAAACCGGCTTCTAAATTTTTCCCAAAGTCCCCCCCCCCCGGCTTATGACCGTTTTTTTTTTTTACTATAGATTAAAGAGAAAATGGTAAAAATTTGACCCAAAAACCGGCTTTTATTTTTTTCCTGAACTCACCCCCCGGCTTATTTACGGTAGGTAGAAACACATGGTACTTTGAAGGGGATGGCTTATTACTGTATCTATAAATTCACTTATTGTGCCCTCTCACAATACAGTAGTACATGATTAATTCAGAAGACTTCTCTCAAAAATATACCATATCGTGTATGTAAACCATTCATTTGTGCTGTGACATTGATATGTTCTTCTGACCTTCCATTTTCCTCTCGTGTTTTAATGTTATACATAATTTCAGTTCCTAGCACTTGGCACACACTGGGGGATGATCCACATCCTAGACCACTGCGGCAACAACATCCGTAGTAAAGAGCTCCCTGCGGTGAGGGAAATCTTGATTTTCAATTAAAATATAAATAAAGATGTTGCATGTACTATTAAAGCCAAACAATGTTTCCTTTGTACATAGTTCATAATAAATGCCATTTAATTGATCCATTTGGTCTGTACCCTATTTCCTTCATGTGACGGTGTGGTACACCTCCGTCCACCTCAACACTACCTAATCAAATGAGACTGTTGCTAGCCTAGGCCCATACCTTGCTATGGAAATCTCCCCACTTAATGTATCATAGATTGCAGGAAGTTACATCACAATGGGGTCACAGCCAATCAATGGCCCCTACCTACTGGAGGAGTCACTCTCCCAGCATTGGTATAATTTTGTCCAGCCATATGTTTTGGACTCTAATACAGGGACCATGTCCCTGGGTGATGTGTTGTTAGGTTTCGACCCCTAGGGTCTCATCAGGTGTCATATAAAGAGAGGTGCTAAATTAGGCTTGTGACAGTGTCACTAATTATCCAATACCACTATAGTGGAATATAATAGTATAACATAAGGGGCTGTGTACAAATGACGTCATGCATTTTTGGACCATTTTCGACCCCCCCTCCCCCCTTGTCATGTTTCGTCATACAACACTTGACCCCCCCTCAGCATGACGTCATGCAGAGAGATACCCCCCCCCCCTCCAAGTTCAACAAAGGGAGGGTGTGGATTGGGGGAGGAGGAAAAATAATTTTGATACCTCAAGGAGTGGGAGGGGGAGGGGTAAAAAGATTCATGCCTTTTCAGCAAAAAAAAGCCTGTGGATAACTATCGATGCTGCCCTGAGGCAGCAGCGGAGATTTAGTGGTATTTTAGATGCTGCCTAAGGGCAGCAGTGGTCCTTTTCAAAAAGGGTTAAATCAGTATGGGGCCTGGATTAGGGGTAAGAGTAGTGTACCCTGACCTGGACATCAACTTGACTTTACACTGACATTGATGGCAGTGACACTCATTGAGTGAGATGTCTGAGGAAGGCATGCATATAGGGCCTATAGTTAGGCACTTACCTAGTTTTCAAGACTTTGTCCCATGCATTTTTTTAAGCAATGGATAGATCTCATCAGAAGAAATTGATTTGCTCTTTAAATGAAGTATTTATGCCAAGTATAAGGGAAGTTATGAATGATCAAAGACCCCAAATCAAAGCCAAAATTCTGTAACTGTTAGGAGTTTAAATAGGGCCCAGATTTGTGATCAAGCATATCTGATACAGGTGTAGCTACATCTCTTAAATCATTATTTTGGACTATTTTCTTTTTCGTGTATGAGTTCCCCATAAAAGGTTGAAAATCAATGTATCATATCAAAATTTAACAATTTAAAGGGATTTTATCTTGACCTAATATCATCTGTGATTTAGCGATCTCACAGAATTGATGCAAAATTATGGAGTTGATATGAGGTCTTTAAACGGTCAGAATTTCCCTTTAAATTGATATAAACACTTCATTTAATTAAAAAGGAAATCCACTTATTTTTATCGGCTCTATCCATTGTTATATAAATGATATACATAGGATTGGATTCTAGCAAACAGACAAGGACCTAACATGGAGAAGCTGGTGGAAGGGTGATAGCGAATGGCACGCTAAAATTTTTGTGGGGTCTGGCAAACATCCTGTTCCCTATGAAATGAGAAACCCTAGACAGTTTCTAAACCATTTTTTTCTGTAGAAAGTGTGGGAACTATTCTCTTTTATGTGAGATTTTGCCTTTATACCAAAAAATGCTTTCAAAGTTATGGGGTAACTTCACTTGGGGAGAATGGGATGTTTATCTGAATCAATTATTTCTCAAATAGATTCATATTAAACCCCTAATCAATCCCTTTAAAATGAGCCCATCTTTGTTAAGATCCTCCAATAAATAGCTACACAATGAACTTGCAAAGAAAGGAGAGTTTAGCACTCCCCAGTTTCAGCTTTATCAGTTTCACACCTCCACTGCAACAGAAGCATGCACTGGGGGTAGGTAAGTGCCTACTATAGGTATTATATCTCCCTACCTTTACAATTTTTCTTTTCTTGCCAGAGCCAAAGCAAATTTTGATTTCTTGATGACATGATGTCATGCAGCCCATGACCCCCCCTCCCCCCCTTGTCATGCTTGGTCATGGGAAGTGGGACCCCCCTCCCCCCCTCCTGCATGACGTCATTTGTACACAGCCCCTAAGAGGAGATAAGAGGAAAAATATATATGACCAATTGTCATGGATCGTCCAGAAGTGGGCTGGCAGGGGGGTCCCAAAAATATTCTGGAGCAGCCTAAAAAGTTTTAGGGTATATATAGTATAGGTGTTGGGGCTTAGGGTCCATATATGTGGGTAGGTTAAATATCGTTTTTAAATCCAGGGCATAGCGGGGAACTAGAGTATGTCAATATCGCGTCTCACCCGACGTATACCCTGCCCTGCTGCAGGTTATGCCTATTTAACATGTAACATATGAATCATACCTTAATAATTCCTTTTAATATATAAAATAAACATATTTGAGCATGCTATGAATGAATTTAGATGTAGATTCTGCGATTCTTTGTTAATTTTTGAGAAAAAATGAAATATCCAGGCATGTGGACGGTCCCCGCACAACTGAACATGCCTTTTGTCTAACTCTATAAAACTAATCACAGATGAGTCACCATTCCTATTCCTACTTTATATGGAAGCTAAGATGCTTGTCTAAGTCCAGGTATAAGGATATTAGCCTAGACCTTAAAGTATTTCTCCTATATCACCTCAATTAGGGTATACGTCGGGTGAGACGATCGCACGTAAAAGGAGCGCAAAATCCTTATTTGTTGTATTTTAGTCAAACCTCTTCTGCCATAGAATGACTGCTTATAACCCATGCCAATATGTTCCTAAGTATTCATTTAATCTCTTATTCTGTTATGAGAGTCCATTTTCAACCATGACAAAGAGGAATGTAAGCATTTTTGATGTATTTTGAGGGATTTTGTGGTAAATTGTGGTAAAATTGAGCTATCGAGGCCTTAAAGTTGCAGAAAGATATGAGCAACCTCCCGTATTACTGCTTTATATGCTAGCTAATATGCTTGTCCAAGTCCAGGTATAAGGATATAGCCATAACAACAACCAAAAGAGTAGCACGTCTCACCCGACGTATACCCTCAAGTAGACTCTAGATGTATGTTTCCCATGTCCCCAATAAAAGATATGTTTAAACGCCCAACTCTCGGTGCCCCGGTACCAAATTTGGAGGCATGTGATTGGACAGGGGTGGTAGGCCCAGGAGCCGTGCAGGGAGCTGCAGCATCTGGTGTTTGTCATCCCAAGGTGTTGACAACCCCAGGGTGAGAGGTCACAGACTAGATAAGGGACAGTTGGGTTTGAATCTGGACACCAAAACAAAAAGCTGTCATCTTTTATACAGCAAGTATACTAGAATGACATATTTTATAATTCACACCATTCTCTTTATCATAAGACATTTATTTAGGTGTGTTAAAATGGCAAATAAGCTGTTGCTCCTTAGTGAGTAATAAGCAGATTTATAAAATGCTGTGCCCAGTCTCAGGCATCCACATGGTGTTGTGTATGTCTGTGGTGCTGTATACCAGACCACTGGTGGTGTCAGTGAATACCCAATCAGGGGGGACTACCCTGTCTCTGCCTGTCACTCAGCCCTACAAACGGTTTTCTGTGTGAAAATATTTGAATTTATATAGGCTCTCATTACAATATAAGTTAGTGAAACCAAATTTATTTTTTGTGGTCATATCTGCCCTCAGGCCATACATAATTGGGTAGGTTTTAAAAAGCAAGGGTTTGATATGTTCAGAGTTATCCTTGAATATATCGCTGATCTGTGTTCATCAGCTGTCTGAGAGGATATTTAAAAAGGGGTGTGGCCTGCAGTTCATATAGTCAAGGTGGGTGTTTAAGTTAAAAGTACCACAAGACACAAGCATAGTAAGGAAAATAGATACTTTTATTTTAGTTATTTCTTTTATATAGTTATCTCTTTTAAATATATATTATACATATAGATAAATAGATCTATACTATACTATAAATGAAGATTAAATTAGACTTTCCTTTAGATATATATATATATATATATATATATATATATATATATATATATATATATATATATTTATACATGTATACATAGATCTTTATTAGTTTTAAAATAACAGTGAGAAAAATGGCAGCTCCAGGCTCCAGTAAAATAAATAAAAAAATTAGTCCTCTTCCTCGCTCATGGACTCCTTCTTGACCACACAGCCCAGCACCCTGCCAGTGTAGTGAGTAATATGCTGTCGGCCCCTGAGGTTGTACCTCAGGGGGATCCTCTCTACAGGTAGCTCCTCGACCGTCCTAACTCTGTAAGAAAAGGAATATCTTTAAGAAACAGAACACAAAACAACAAAATTTATATTGGTTTATTAAACAAAATCAATTGACAAAATAATTTGAACAGTTTTTAGTGTGTAAGTGTGTTGATCCCTGGCTGCCACCTGGAATGAAGTCAGCTTTATTATTGCAAACATAAAGGAAAAAATGAAAAAAAAAATAATTACCGATGGGGGATGTAATCAGGCGAGGGCTCCCTCTCGGCTGCAGCAGGGGGTGTCATAGGGGCACTTGAGCTGGCCACCGGGCTGACAGAGCTGAAAAAGTTAACATAACATATATCTAGGCACCTGGTAAGACTTGAGGTATTGGGTGAGACATGTTCCTCTTGGCTATTATTGTGCCTAGATAATGCTCCTGTACTGGAGACATAAATGTTTGCAAGGACTAGACCCTAGAGAGATGCTAAATGCAGGAACAGGGCCCTAGACATATCCACCAACACAGGAGGATGAGACTTTATGTGTGTAGTTTAATTTGGCTACACTGGTAAAGCACACTTTAGGTTATAGATTAGTGCCTGCTTAATTTCCTTTCTTGACCTCACATATGTTACATCGAGATAGCCAATGACACACAAAAAAAAACCATAGTAGCAGGGTGCTGAGATTCAGATACTTGATGTCTGAGAGGTTCCTAGATATGTGAGACATGCTTCATTGTTCGCCAGGCAGAACCCAACACACCGTAGGTATCCACATGTCACTCATACCTATTTTAAATAAGGGAACCCAGCAAACATCTAGTGACCTCCAGTCTACCAGGTGAAAAGGTGTGTGTCACTCGCGATGTGAGATCAAAAATAAAATTAAGCAGTTTCCCTCTTCCAAACATGTGTGTCACAGGAACGATGAAGTGGGGGACGGAGTCAACACAGGTGTCCTGCACAGAAATTCAATAACAAGACATGTTGGGTTAAGGATCAGGAGTTAAAGTACTAAACTACAATAGTTCCTAAACTATGGACATGTATCTAGGGTTGAAATAAGTTACTTTTTCAGTTGTTACTGTGACTATCACCCTTCTATCTATAGATACTGCAGGGTAGCTATTGGCACTGTATAAGATAATTATTTATATATATCTGTGTAGACCCTAACGTTTGCAATAACTTAATACTAACCGGCTGGCTGCTGCGGCTGGACGGTGGGCTCGCGGCTCTCCCTTCTTCCTGGTAGAGGTGCTGGCCTCGGGGGTCTTCTCCCTGCTGGGCACTGGGGGAGAGGTGGCTTCGTCTGCCGCATTCCTTCTGCGCTTCGCGGGAAGTGGCAGGGGTTCAGCGGCACGCGCTCCCTGTGCCCGGCTTGAGACCCTCTTCACAGGGGCCTCAGCAGCAGGCCCAGGGGCAGCAACGGCAGGCCCAGGGGCGACAGGAGCAGCAGGGCCAGGGGCGGGTGCAGCATCACCTGAATAGAAAAGATGTGTGTTTTACACATAATATTAAGATGAGGATGCATTGCCAACTATGAATTCCACCATGCATGTACATGTACGAGAATTTATGTGCTACAGGCAAGGGATGTCATTTAAGGTATTAATTATAAGTTAATTATTTTACCCTTATTTTCATATTAATTCATCCATTTTAATTCATCTTACCTTCAGTTCTCTTTTTTGGGCATACACTTCCCTCTTGTGTGCCCTCTTCTCCTCCTTCTGCTCCTCAGTGAGGCTGGAGTAGGGCCTCTTCTCCTTATCATGCTTCTGCAAAAGTTAATAGAATTATGGCCTTACATTGGGTTACATTGGATAAAGTTTTCTTATACGGGAGGGTATACGTCGGGTGAGACGCTGACATTTAAATAAATGTATGATGGCTTCAGTGTATCACATTGGCTATAATGCTACTGTACTGGAGGGTATACGTCGGGTGAGACACATATCTTTTTATATATTTGAGATACTTACAGCCTTCTGGCCTCTCCTCTTGGCCAGCTTCTCCGGGTCCTGCTTGACCTTCTCCTCCCATTTGGACTTACTTCTCTTTCTGCTTGCCTTAGCAGCTGCACTGTTGGGGTCCTTGTAAGGCATCTGCAGTAAAAAGGCCGTAGTACTATTGTATGGACAGAAGTACATTGGATACAGCATAACAGACAACAGAGGTACATGTCGATATTTCTCACCCGACGTATACCCATAATTATCACCCGACGTATACCCTCACCCGACGTACAGCCGCCTATACTATAGCATTGAGAGCGTTCGTACATAGCGATATCGATCGGCGGTCTTGTTTACATGCTGTTTTCAGCCATTGAGGGCTTAAATACGACTATTTTGGATTCTACGAACATTTATCTACATGTTATCGAGTAAATCCAGGCATTGATGGACCATAAAGAGTCGAATAAGAAACATTTTTCATATTTTTTCTTACCTTGTATCGAGTGGACTTCTGTGGGGTGCGTCCTTTGCAGTGTAGTTGTGATATGAGCCGTCAGACGGCGCCCAGGTGGTTAGTTCGCATATTCAACACTAGGGTATACGTCGGGTGAGGGTATACGTCGGGTGAGACGACTCAGTGACAGTGGCATAGCTCTGTCCCTTGATGTAGGGTGGGGTTGGTACTAACTGGGTACAACACCTTTATAATAAGCTAATTTATCATGTATAACATATTAGTTAAATATATAATGGACAACTGATATAGCTGCAAACCAGGTACAGGTCGGGTATACGTCGGGTACGACGAGAAACTACCCCAAACCCAAAGATGAAGCACCCTGGCTAAGATATTAGAGCTAGACTTCCAATTTTTTTTTATGCATATATAGACATGTTAAGGCTTTGCATGGTACATCTATTCCATGCCTCTGGTATATTTAAAATAGAGCAGGGGAGCCATGTTAGGGTATACGTCGGGTCCCACGCAAAACTGCCCAACAACCTTTCTGCCCCCTGCATAAAAAATAATTTGGCTATGTACACCTATATGGTCTTAAAATTTTCCCTTTGCTATGGGGCAAATACTGAAACACATTAGGGATCCTAAAGACCTTTTGTTGTTACTTTTTTGCAAGTTGCAGTACAGATTTTAATGCTTTTGCTTCAAAAAACCCTCATTTTGGTCAGTTTTAGCCCCACAGCTCCCTAAATATAAGTCGCAGATAGGCAAAACCCATATACCACTTGTAGCTCTATTCCATCCCGACCAGAATAAATAATAAACACACATATATAACTTTATTTGAAGTTTTTATTAATGAGAGAACAATAACAGGTCACTTCTGGACGATTCATGACAATTGGTCATACCCTATTTCCTAAGAGATACCATAAACCTTATTAAGACTTGGCTTATACGCGAATCTGAGGCCCCTTTCACCTTATAAATTCATCCAAAAGTGATAGTGCGTCTTATAGGCGGTGTACGTTTGCGATAGAACAGTACTAACCCTTCAGACATCAAGCCCCAGCTGTGCTATATGATTTCTGTCAACTCTGGGTGCGCCTTATACACGGGATGCGCCCTAATACGTGGAAGATTACTAGGTGCATTTGACACCTTCACATATCGGTCAGCTATAATTGTCTCACTCAACACCATTTATCAATGTAATTTCAGCATACAACTACTGTGAATCAAATAAGTATCGATGACAATGGGGATTACATCGCCAGCTGCTCGGATGACGGACGGGTAGGCAGATTAAATATTTATATAGAACAATAATCCAATTTACTTATATAGAAAATATCTAATTGTCCTTTTTGAACCTTATTTCTACCATTTGGAATACCCTATACAAGTCCAACTTAGTTACAACGAAATTTGGTTATAACAAACTTTTCAGGCCTGAATTAAGATGTTTGTTGTAACCAAGTTTTATTGTATTACGCTGAAATAATTAGAAACTTGGTGTATCAACGGCAGTGCCAATTTAAAACCTTTAGCGTTTTTATTTAACCATAAAGTTACTTATCATGAATTGCAGGTGGTGATTAATGGCTTGTATAGTACAGAAAACAACCAGGCCATTAACTTTGACAGACCTGTCAAGGCGGTGGCCATGGACCCACATTTCTCCAAATCAGGAAGTGGGAAGCACTTTGTAACAGGAGACGACAAGGTGTGTATTGTAATGTTCTTTTTCTCATCCCAAAATCTAGATGATCGATTAAAAATGAAAAGAGATTTTATGAACCATAACTTTGTCTACTAAAGAAATAATGTAGCTTATAAACTACCGTAAACTCCCGCGTATAAGACGCGTCCTCTACGCCAAACAAATCCCTACTGCGTCTTATAGGATTTCCTCAAGTTGGGGGTGCCTCTTATACGAGGGGTAATTTTACTATAGAATAATACTAAATTTACAAAATTGAGCCCTAAGAGGTGCGTCTTATACGCGAAAATGCTTCTGCTGATTTTGGGGTGCGTCCTATATGCACACCGCGTCTTCTACGCGGGAGATTACGGTAATGAGGGGATGGGCGGATCTCATAAAGTTGGAATTTCGGGAGGGGACAACGGGGGGGGGGGTAAATAAATTTGTAAAATTCTACCACCACACCATTTGTCAGTCATGCGCTATCATGCTGTCCTATTGTAAAAGAAGAGAACCACTTCCTAAAACAGCTCCCAAAACGATTTTAATGTAGATTAAAATTTAAAGGTTACGTCAATGTAAGTACTTCACACATGTAGGTATATTGATACATTGTTTAATGTTTTGCAGTTAATCCTAAACGAGAAGGGATTTTTGAGTAGAAACAAGACGGTGACTCTCCACCAGGGTGAAGGCCCCATCAGAAGTGTCAAGTGGACGTCTCATTTCATTGCATGGGCAAATGACGTGGTACGTTTTTCACTCTTTAACTTACCTTGATACCATTATATTCTGATTATCTCGGATATTTATGAAAAATATGCACAAGAAATATATGACTAATACCCCATGTTACGTGAAAGTATAAATGAATTTATGGTTTAATCCAACATGTACTGAGTTGTAAAGAGATGAAGCTGGAGTCCAAGAGCAAGGCTAGAATCAGCATTTATACATGTATATTCCTATGTGCAACTTAGGTCCCCTAGTGGTGGTATGTATCATTATATACAATCTCCACTAGGGTCGACACAGTGTGACTTCAGCACTAATAAGTATACTTGCCGGAACTGTATTTATGCATCATTTTACTTTTATTTTGTAAATCCTGTTTTACTTCAGTGACTTGCAACTTGTTGAGATGATTTGCAGGCATCTAAAATATAAAGTCATCCAAAAAGTTTGACTGGTGTTTTATATTCCCCAAGCTACTAGCCTTAATCGCCAAGATGAATAAAGAATTAACAAACAATGGCCCAAAACGATGTGACAAAAGTTAGGAGTCATTTACCTGAAACACATGATACTTGGTGACCACCCATTAATTACATACGGAGTAAGGGGGGGGGGGGGTCAAGCCAAATGCGTACGCGTGCATACAGGGGAAGGGGAGGGTCTAGGGTCATTTTGGCATACGCATTATGTACGCACATAGGGGTATTTTGAGCCTGAATTATATTAAGTGTCCTTAATGGATGGGGATTGAGACATTAAGCAATGATTTTAAAAATAATGATGGATTGATTCTTTTCACAGGGAGTCAAAGTGTACGACATGAGTTCAAAGCGACGGATTACATTTATTGCCCGTGACAATCCAGGGTAAGTTTTACATTTTCTTCAATAAATCATACAACAGTAGCTCTCCTGTATGATATTAAATAAACTGTTTTGTTGGTACACTGAGCTAGACTTTGTGGTTAGATTTTCGACAAAAGATAACACTATATAAATACCGGATATATATACATTTACAAGTTGCAAATAACTTGAATACAGACGAAAGTAAAGTGTTGATTAAAACAAGTATTTCTAAATTTAGAAGTGTGTTGATAAAAGGATGTAAATTCTGAAGAATTGATTAATTACTACATGTACTATAAAGCTGTGGTAGATCCCCAGTTGTACAATTTTGTAATGCCAAAAGCCGTCATATAAGCCACATCCTGAGTTAAGGACAATAGGCGACTTATGTGTGCAGCGTCATTGTATGACTACTGTAAATCCTCATCTATAAGGTGCACCTTACCAGCCACTTGTGCACCTACAGTGTACCTGTACTCAGGGTCATTGTATGGCTACTGTAAATCCTCATCTATAAGGTGCACCTTACCAGCCACTTGTGCACCTACAGTGTACCTGTACTCAGTGTCATTGTATGGCTACTGTAAATCCTCATCTATAAGGTGCACCTTACCAGCCACTTGTGCACCTACAGTGTACCTGTACTCAGGGTCATTGTATGACTACTGTAAATCCTCATCTATAAGGTGCACCTTACCAGGCACTTGTGCACTTACAGTGTACCTGTACTCAGTGTCATTGTATGACTACTGTAAATCCTCATCTATAAGGTGCACCTTACCAGCCACTTGTGCACCTACAGTGTACCTGTACTCAGGGTCATTGTATGACTACCGTAAATTCTCATCTATAAGGTGCACCTTACCAGCCACTTGTGCACCTACAGTGTACCTGTACTCAGTGTCATTGTATGACTACTGTAAATCCTCATCTATAAGGTGCACCTTACCAGCCACTTGTGCACCTACAGTGTACCTGTACTCAGTGTCATTGTATGACTACTGTAAATCCTCATCTATAAGGTGCACCTTACCAGCCACTTGTGCACCTACAGTGTACATGTACTCAGTGTCATTGTATGGCTACTGTAAATCCTCATCTATGAGGTGCACCTTACCAGCCACTTGTGCACCTACAGTGTACCTGTACTCAGTGTCATTGTATGACTACTGTAAATCCTCATCTATAAGGTGCACCTTACCAGCCACTTGTGCACCTACAGTGTACCTGTACTCAGGGTGTGTATTAGAAGCGAGGTTGTCATGCTATGCAACATTGCTGAACGACTTAATATCAAGACCCATGCGTGCCTTATAGCGTCTCCTTCAAAACAGGGTGCATTATACCTGAGGATTTGCAGTATTTGAAGCCCTGTCTAGTGCACTATATATAGGCTATTACCTAAAATCTGTGTTACCATAGTACTTGGAGGGTTCATATCAACACTTTTAAAATGGCGTTTTTAATTCTTAAAACAAGATATGCACCGTTCATTAGGCACTCCACTATAACTCTGTACAGGTAATCTTGAACTTAACGACACCCATAAAACCTCTAATTGATGACAGGGTGTAAGATACATGTGTAGAAATGGGACAGATAGAAATTTACCAATTACCCCAAGGAATTATCAACTAGAAAGTCTATACTTGATTCAGTCAAGTCCATAGAGCTCTGTCTTTGATTTGCGTCCCCTTTTGACTATCTCCTCCACTACATTAAGGACCTCTCTTGTCATTAAATTCAAAAAGAGAAGTAAAAAACAAATCCTTTTGCAAATTGAATGAATGTTTACATGAATTATTCATCAGATTCAACAATTTGACACAAAATATAGAATTGTCACAAATTAAGCCTTGATATTTATACTTCCTTATTTTCTCTTCTTTCGCTGATTCTGTAGCCGATGGTGACTGTTTGTGTTTTTGCATGAGTTATCCAGGAATGTTGATGTTTGAGTTTCTATGTTTATATTTGCATATATTTATATGTGAAGTTGGATTGAATTTAGAGTTTATTGGACTATTTCTCCCTTGTTATCGTGCCCTCGTCCGACTACCTGACCAGTGCTGAGACTCAAATAAATTTCTAAAGAAGTACCGGGGTAATCGCTAATACTGCATATACACAAAAGAAAACAATTTTCAAAAAATATTTTTTTACACGAAGAAGGAATGTATTTTGTCTTCAATGACCACCTGGTAATTATTATTCAGTTAACATAAAAAAAAAACACAGCTGGGACTAGGTAGTTTAGATTTTGATTTTGCACCCAATTCAGACCGTGACTGGTCAACAACAAACATTTGAATTTTGTCCATCCCCTGTCTCCTTTGCACCTCTTCACCCTTTTCTAAAACCCATATAGTACAGTACACTACACCATCTACTAGTAATCAGTTGTGATCTCCATGATTATAGGAAGTTATGATGTATCACCCCAGACTAGTGCCTTTCACTTCAAATACTTATACATGCAGTTATACTGATAAGCGTTACCTCAATATGGACACATTGTCCAGTGTGTGTTATATACTAGTATCCTAGATACCATATGTAGAAAGTTGTAGCTCATACACGTAAGAGAAAAAAATCCAAATGGTTAATCAGTATACACAAAGACATATATTAGATAGACATGCATGGATGTGTGTGAAATTTAGCTCTTTTTATCACTTCCTTTATTTGTCTGTTCAAAAATTCTCACTCACCAACAGCATATACCTCTAGATTTATGTTAATCACGTCTAGTTAGATCCATATTTCAGTCGTTTTTTTTTTTGCTGTATTTCATTTCTGGTTAAGATAACTTACATCAATAAGCCATATCGCAGTTCTTCTCATGCTTCTCAACATATTTCTTAACATATTAACACATTCTGAAACACAATCTCTAGGAATAGATACCGATAGATACCACATAGCTGCAGTGTGATTTCACACCATGAAATGTGTACTTTTTTTACTACATATGTGTACTTATGGCCGTACTTATTTTCCCACCAGCCTGCGGCCCGAGCTGTATAGATGCAATCTGTGTTGGAAAGACAAAACCACGTTACTCATAGGATGGGGAAGCAGTATTAAGGTATATTGACTGCAGCTGTTTTATGAAATGGCGTATTTATTCACTTCAAAAATGTTGAAAATAGAATTTAGTAAGTTCTAATTCTCATGTCTATTCTTTATATGACACGTCATGTGTGACTTTTTAAAAGTAACAAAGCAATATGTGATTTCATCTATTAAAGCCTAAATGTTTTTGTATTAACCCACGTGTAACATTCTGTAAATGTTAAGTCCAATGTTGTTATTGTTCACTTGTTTTAGGTTTGTGTAGTGAAGGAAAGGGCTGATGAAGAGGTCCGAGATCTACCCAACAGATATGTGGAAATAGGTGAGTAAACCTTTTGTTTTCCACTATAGTTACTGTGGTTATTTTGACAATCTCTTATTTCACTTATAAAAAAAAAAGAAGAAATAGAGTTAAGTCAAACGCAATATAACATGTCTTTATCCCCCCACAGTGGCCATGTTCCCCACCGACTTCTTTGTGTGTGGTATCAGTCCATACGGCGACAACCTAGTAGTTCTCACTTATGACGAGGAGGGCGCTGTGCAACAGGTAAGAGACACATAAAACCCTACCTGGTATATATAACCAAACTGTAACTAAGGGGTAGTGTCCGGAATGCTTAATCAGGTATATACCCGGGGGTATTTGGTAAGAAAAAGAAAAGACTTACTCAAGCAGCTACTGAGTGTAGTGGTAATATAAAAGTGTTTATCACTTTGATAGGATTTAAGAAATAGAGGGAGAGGGTAGATACAACTTGTTAGTACTAAAGTACCACGTAGAGGTGAGTCCCTCATTATAAATGATCCTATTATATAAACCTTACACTTACAGGGTGGTAAGCTGGTAGCGAACCGGCCACACTTAAGGATTATTGACCCCAAGATGGATTATTACGATGAAGTGTCGAATGATGCCCTGTCCATCAGAGGTTTCCAGGAGTACCGCTGTAATGACTACCACTTAGGTTAGTTCTCTTTTCTTAAGCCATTTAAGTTTAACCCTTTAAGGATAGCACCATACATAACATTTATGGTCATTTTTAGTTTGCTTATCTTTTATTACCATCATGCAATTAACAGCACCGTAATCTCCCGCGTATAAGGCGTGTCTTATACGGGGGGGTTTTAGTTCTCATTGCATCCACAAGGGGGCCTCCAAGACCTTTCTTTTGATATGTTACATTCCCCCTTAGCCATAATAGGATATATGGGGGCCCAGGGGGTCTATGGGACCCAAGTTACACATAGGTCTTTGAATTTTGAAAATTCATTCAGTAGAACCAAAGTTATGAATTTTTCATTATTTTGAGAATTTTCCAAAACTCTAGGTGCGCCTTATTCGCGGGCTGTGCCTTATACGCAGGAGATTACGTTAGTACGTGCAAGAATTATATCATGCCATTCAACATTTCTCTCAACATTTGTCCGTGCAGTCCATGCAGTGCTGCCGAGTTACTCACCAGCACTGCATTGATGCACAACTTTAACCCTTCACACGCCTAGCTACCCCTAGGGGTAATAATGCAATCATTTATAGGTGTTTAATATTATAATTTCTTCCTTTTTTCAGAATCAATTCCTGAGGAGAATATGTTCTTCATAGTCAGTCCTAAGGACATAGTAGTATCAAGACAACGGGACCAGGATGACCACATTTCCTGGCTCATGGACCACGAGATGTTTGAGGTTAGTTTGAAGTAACATTATCATACCTTTTACGATGTTGCCCGTGCCAAAAAGATATTGTTGACATAGCTTTCCAGCACCCAACTTTTGATCGATGCACTCCACTCTTTACTGTTCAAATGTCATTGTCATTACGCTACATAAAAAGCTCCATATTTTTTTCTGATGCCATTAGAGGCCTGTGATCTCAGTGTGATATGTGATCCCTCTGTTCAACATGCCTGGCCGCTGATCAAAGCTGGGAGGGATCCAACATGTGTGGATCAATATTTGGATCCTGTCGTCCACAGCATCAGTAGCAGCAGCAGGCTTACTGGTTTATATCAGCAGTTCATGTAACATGTCACACAAGGCATGTAGTCACTCCCCTATTTGCTGCTATATACCCTGTTTTTGATATCCGCTCTTTGCCAAAGGATTATCAGTGGGGGGAAATATATTGTGAACGGCATTGGTCACTAGTGTATATGGCATTATAAGTATAAAGGCTTTTTACTTATACACGTACTACCATTTCCATCCCATTTCTGACAGAACTTTGAATTTTAAATGGAAGGAGCTTGGATATAGTTTTGATTTAATTATTAGATATACAAAAGGTTCTGAAATCATTAGTTTTATCTTGCAGCATGGTAGTTTATACATTTATGTACTTATTTTCTCTAACAGGAGGCCATGGCGGCGGCATCTGAACACAGCAAAGACCTCAAGACGCATAACTACCAGGTAATGATTATGTATATCACATTGGTCCAGAATTAGAATATATCTAGGGCTCAGCGTAAATAGTAATTCTCAAATCTGTATGTTTTGTTCTTTTGAAAAACACGGAGTAAGCCAGAACGTAGAGTGGATAACTGTCCAATATTGAGTGATTTCATTGGTATGGATCTCACTATCTCTCACTCTTCATCTCACTCATATTAGGCAGAATGAAAAGAAAACGTGCATGACAATTCTTTAAAAAAAAAAAGAGATTTAGGCTAAGCAAATCCATAAATATTAAACATGTGCTCTGGAGCAAACTTTATGTATGGGCCACAGCTTAGCCCCACTAATATCGGTGTTTTGCTGTCACAATGGCATTGAATATGTATTACTCACTGACTCACAGGACATAGGGAAGCAGTATCTGACCTTTCTGCTGGAGGAGCGGGAGTACGATGATGCAGCTCGACTCTGTGTGAAGATCCTGGGTAAGAGTAAGGAGCTCTGGGAGGAGGAGGTCTACAAGTTTGCACAGATTCACCAACTAAAGGTACGTGTTATCTTAGGAAAATTACTATCGAATGACAAGTATGATGAATTGGGTTCTCTAGTTATTCCTCCAACCATCTGCCAGAGAAATAACGATCATGGGATAGGTGGTTTAATTGTAGAACTTTCCATGAGGTGGCACCACTGATGACTAAGCATGTACATATGGCAAGTTTACTTAGTATGCCCATAGACAGTATATCATAGCCCACTTTTTGAGGCATTTAACATACTAGTATGCCATCCAAATACTATCAAAAAGTTCTCTAAATTTTCAAATATTCTTTGTGTTCCAGATGATTGCACCATACCTACCCCGCGGTGAGCCACGCTTGTCACCCGGTATCTATGAGATGGTGCTGAATGAATACCTACAGACTGACCATGTTGTAAGTGTCCTCGTTCTTATCTACTCATTACACCTATTTATAAACAGTCATATCCTAGTGCATTGGGGGATTTACTGGCAGATTATTCTTCAGATCATCAGTACATTAATTTGTACAAAGTGGTTCCATTGTTTGGTAGTCTGTTATTTTCGGACTATCATATCATCTGTGTGTAGATTAAATGGATCAGTACCCCGGTAGATTAAATGGATCAGCAGAAGAACACTACCGGTACCTTTTGATTTGTAGGCCTATATTGTTGATCATTCTCTCATTAATTGCTGACACTATGGTATGTATTTTTTGTACACAGGGGTTTCAGAACATGATTAAGGAGTGGCCGTGTGATCTCTACAATATCCAGACTATTGTCAATGCGGTACTAGACAAGCTGGACCGTGACCGCCACAACCACATATTGCTAGAGTGTCTGGGAGAACTGTGAGTTACTTATATATCACCCAAATATCAATATATAGATGCATTGTATCATATCAGTACATATTTCTATTGGAAATCCACAAATGTAAATTTATGCTACAGTGTACCTGCCTTAGTGCCTCCCATATAAGCCGCAGGTTGATCTGAGACGTACTGCGCCTTATAGAACCTTCAGTGTGTGCGTCTTATACGCAGGGTGCGCCTCTTAAACGAGGTATTACAGGTGTTTTTTTTCTTGGCAGACTTATTCCCTACCTACCGTTATGCATCCCCCTTTTCTACATTATTGTCTTTATTAACACATAGAAGAGAATCCAGTCCGTATATAACAAACACAACATATATGTAGATTGTAACATAACATTCATACATTGTGACACAGGTACACTCATGACAAGAGGTATGACCGGGCACTGGGCATCTACCTTAGACTCAAACACAAGGACGTCTTTGACCTCATCCACCGACACAACCTGTTTGACTCCATTAACGACAAGATCGTCATGTTGATGGACTTTGATGCTGAGGCCGCCGTTAAAATGCTGCTGGACAACCTAGACAAATGTCCTGTAAGTTTAGACAGGAGTGGCAACGGTCATGGAATACTAAAGTAAAATGTACTGGTTCAAATTCCGGCAAATGGTAGCATAATATCACTAGTACTAAATATTGCCTATAGATACAAATAAAACTCAAGTATGATATTTGAATCAATTATTGACATCTGCTTGTGTTCAAAAACTATTATCTTTTTTTTGTCAAAATGTTCTCACCTTATCATTTTATGTTTGCAGATAGAAAAAGTTGTTAATCAGCTGGAAAAGACGCCGTATCTCCTACATGTGGTACGTATGTTCAATTAATTTTTCTCTAGAGAGACTGGAACACCCTTTCCTATGTCCGTGTTTGAATGATGGAAGGGGGGGGGGGGAGCCGAAATATTACTATATACATGTATATATGTATATTGAATTTATTATTACGGTACCTTAATAAGACACTTATCGGTTTATAATAACACATATTGTGTGACAATCAGTACCTGGACAGGCTGTTTGTGAAGGACGCCCACCTGGGACAGGACCACCATGCGCTACAGGTGAAGCTGTATGCGGAGTACGACCGGCCGCAACTACTCACCTTCCTACGTACCTCCAACCACTACCCACTACAGGCCGCCCTGGAGGAATGCCAGCAGCGACAACTCACTCCAGAGATGGTCTTTCTCCTAGGTAGTGTGTGCAACATATGCTGCTACAGGGGTAGACACCAACTTTTTTAGCCACTGGCCACCCCGGACCAGCTGCCTTAGAAATCTATTGGCCCACTGCTAAAGCTGTTGGCCCAGGATTTATAGCTGGGAACCAGTTTTATGTACAAAAATTATAAAAATAATTTGAAAATTTGAAACTCTAATATGGGCGCTTTATTAGCAATGTCCCTGGTACAAATAAAGCCTCATCGAAAGTACTTAAAGTTTAATCTAGCCCAATGGCCACCTTGGTTGTTTTGGAGAAAATCACTGGCCAGCTCTCAAAACTCCTGGCCATTGGCCACCGGGCCAGCGTCAGTGTCTACCCCTGCTACTGTACTTAATACTGGCCTCTGTTTGATACAGCTCAGGGTTTAAATAGAACCTCAGTGTAGAATAAATGCAGCAAGGTCTAGGTGAAGACCCTTGTGTGGTAGAGGAAGATACTACATATGCCGGTACATTCTACTCAGCAGTTTACTGCCATGGTGCTTAAATCAACACTACAGGTATTGCACTCGTCCATTTCATCCCATTAGCTGGCTGGGCAGAGCACAGTACATTGAACTAATGGCGGATAGTGACACTGATTTTGAATTATTCTGTCGATATTGCATTACTAGTGAGGGCATGTAATAGGCATTTTCTAATATGAAAGAGTTAATTTTAAAAAAAATAAACCAGAAAAGTGTAAATTTCATTGCAGAACAATTAATTAAAAATTACTTGTTTAGAGTGCTTTGATAGTATCATGTGATAAAAAGAGAATATATGGGTAGTTTTCCTTTGCAGGTCGTATGGGTAACACAAAACAGGCCCTGCAGCTCATCACCAACGACTTGCAGGACGTGAACTGGGCGATAGACTTCTGTAAAGAACACAATGACCGCGAACTGTGGGAGGACCTCATCACATACTCTATAGACAAACCAAGTAAGTACATGGTCAAACTAACAGTCACACAATAGACAGTTGTATCTAGATGCCTCTACCATGTTAGAGGCGTAGGAAGGACATTTTTATTTGAAAGGGGAGGAGTCTTAGTTGGGGGGGGGGGAGCGCTATACTTTAACATTTTCTTATAAAGAGGACCTTCCCATTATTGGGGGGCCCGCTCCCCTCCCCCGGCCCCCTACTTTTTCTACGCCCCTGCATGTATGGGGCAGAAATTGTTGTTATATGCGAGACTAAATGGGAGACCCTGTTTTTGTTAAAGTAAGCAAGGGTCTTGAATTAGTTGTTATCACCAAGCATTAATTTTGTTAGAGCCACTGTAAATTCACAATACGGCCTTCCTGATGAAACGCTGCCTAATATATCTGATCGAGGGTCTATTGGGAAACTTTAGACAGGGACCAAGACCAAGGTGTTTGGGGGTCTACTGAACATCAGATTGACATCTTTTTCCTGTAGCTTTCATCACTGGCCTACTTCATAATATTGGGACACATGTGGATCCCATCATACTCATCCAGAAGATACGTGAAGGCATGGAGATTCCAGGCCTCCGTGACTCCCTTGTCAAAATTCTTCAAGACTACCAACTCCAGGTCAGTCAGATTTAGAGTTATGAAAAATATTCTGTACCCTACTGTATAATTGAAGTAAAACACAGCGTAATATGCAGTATTAGTGGGCCCAGTGGACTGGCAGTTCGATACTTCATCTTATGCAAGGAATTTTCTGGTGATATTTCTGACAGATTGCTTTGCGAAATGGATGTCGGAAGATCCTGGTGTCCGATTATTTTGGACTTCTCCAGAAGTTGGTGCGCACACAGCGACGGGGACTGGCTATCCGTTCAGACCAGACATGTCAGGGCTGTCATGAACACATTGTTGTACAAGGTATGTTTACTGACAATTTAGCAATTTCTTAGTAAAAAGACTGCCCCCCCACACACACACACCTATTGTCAACATAGATAAAATTCTGGAAGGGGGGAGGGGTAGCTTCCTATGCCTATGAAATAACTGAACCCAGTTTAATTAAAATAGTGCACTGTGACCATGAGTATTCAAGGTTGGTAGGTTAGGCCACACCAAATAAAATAATTGGTCTATGGATTTTTATTTTTGATAACTGGAGCGGGAGGGCGAAAGTTTTATTTTATTTTTCTAAAAAAAAATTATTTGTCTGTGGATTTTCAATATCAAAGATGTGAAGAGGGCGATTTTGTTGTTGGTTTTTTTTTGCTCCTTTTCTCAAATCTATGTCTACTAGTATTTGGGCTGCTAAATGCAGCATAGACACTGAAATGTTCAAATCTAGAGACCTCTACCTATCCAATGAGTGGTCTGCCGTTGCTGTATCTTTAATGGTTGACACTGCCCGGATCATTTTCCAGAAAATGATGCGGGCGGAATCCATAGACAAATTTTTTTCAATTAAAAATAAAATTTCCATTTAGGAAAATTAGGAGCGGGAAATCCATAGACCAATGTTTTAATTTGGTGTGGCCTTAATTAGCTTTGTAAAACTTCTGTGGGTGTAGTCTTTATACGGACTTAGCAGGTTTAATTATTAGCCAATGAGAGAACCCCAATCTATTCACTGCGGTCCTTCGGGGGCCAACTGCTACCCATCTGTTGGGTCATATCAGTAGAACTCGCTGGTAACAAGCTCCAGCAATGGCCGCGCCCATGTGACAACCTGCTAACTTGCAATAGAGTTATCTCACTCTGCAGCTCATACGATAGCTATTGTATTTGGAGACATAATATATCAGTTTTTTTTACATAATACAAACTTGGGCTTCCCTTGTCCACTTAAAAGGTCTAATTCTCATCTTTTCTGTCTTCACTGTGTGTGTGGTGCACATATGCACAGGCACCAACACATTCATCTGTGATATTGTGTGATGCAGTTTTCTCGCCATAAATATGACCTTAATAGCCGTCGAAATGGCATTAAACATCTATTACTTACTCACTCATAATATACAGTCAAATCATTACACAGAAGAATAAACACCATTCATCTGATTGCCCAAACAGACCTGAGGTTCGCCAGTAACGTGGTCATGTTCCACTGTCACCACGTGTACCACGAGGACTGCCTTCCCGCCCACTGCATGGTAAGTCAACATGGCCCTACACATACACATGATGCAGTTTTCCCTTTATATTTGCTCCGAACTGCATCAACGTGTCCCAACAATAGGAATGGTTAAATAAATCTTCTGAATGTTGAATCTATATTTATTGTAAGATGCTTCGCAACGATACAGCATAGTTATTCTCAATTTCCAAAATCCATGTGGTTTTAGGCCTACATGAGCTATCTTATGGAATAATGAAACATGTAGACGTTTCTTGACAGTTTTCCAGCAGTTTCAAATTTTCTAGCCTAGCCAGATAATGATATAATGCCCACGTATTTGAATACCCTCAGACTGATGAAAATTCCGATGGGTGAGGCCATTAAAGCAATGAAAAACCTGAACACTATGGGTCAAGGGTAGAAAAGTATCACACAATTCACCTAGACACAAAAGCTATTCCACGTTTATATATAAACATTAATTTTCTCACAGGTTACAGTAAGTGCCTTTATCTCAAAGTTAATTTGCTATCAATGTCACTGGTGAATAATGCTTTGGTTTGGACGGCCTGTTATTATCCTTGTTTTAATATTCAGTGGTGGTGGAGAGATTGTATGGAATACAAGATTCCAGATCGCAACGATAGATGTCGTTGCGGTCTCATAAGAGATGCGCATGCGCAGATCCGTAGATGTCAGACTGCTGAGTATTTCCATAGGAGGAAGACGTCTCACAGTTTGGCTTACAATTTCGAGTAAGTTTTAGCAATTTTACTGTACTTCCATTTTTCATATCTGTTTTATATGTCTTTAGGGGGATTAACTCGCCTTAAAAATTAGAATTAGGCCTCTTTACTACTTTAGGCTTAATTTTCTCAATTTTGTACCGATCTCTGCTTTCCTGCCGTTTACGGAGAAGCAGTTGGGTTCCTATCCCGATCATTCTACTTTTGGGCGAGTTATCTCACCTTTTTGCTTTATTAAAGTGTAATCCTTTAATATATTGTTAATTTCCACTGTTTTTGTATAATTTCTCATCTTATATTGACGAAAAAAACAATTTCGTCTCCTTTTACGACATCAACAATAACTTAGAACCATTTGGCGGCAAAATCCTCGGCCGTTTCCGGTTCGCCGCCGAACAGATTTGTCTCGGCCCCAGTTTTTTGGTTATATTTGTTGATTTGGTCCTAATGGAGACGGAATTTCTTCAAAAACTGTGAGATTATATCCTTGTTTAACCGTTTTTACACTTGGTTAATTTCTAATTGGCCCAGGTCCTCCTGGGTCATTGGAGGCGGGTTTTCAACATTTTTGGTCGATCAAAATGGCCGACTTTTAGTGGGAATTTCCTATACAAAGAAGGGGTCTATAAATTAATGGAAATTTGATAAATTTTCTTTAGATCTTTGTCTTTCTGTAGATGGTAACAATTCCTGGAAAAAAAATATTTTACCTATGAAAAAAAGCTGAAGGAAAAACTTGGCATGTTTGACTAAATTTCTCATGAAAATGAGGCTCCATAGGATAGCATTGTGCGGTAGATTTTCGCGATAGACATAACACATGGGTTCCTATGGGAATTGTCCAATTACGATGCTTTTTTCAATATGTAGGGGCAGAAGACTGTCCATATAACGCGATAGATGCAGGAAAAGTTGGGAAATTTTCGTATAGGAAGGGTTAAGACTGTTCATGTAGCAGATGTGTTAACACGACCTCCATATTCTTGTTATGGCTATTGCATTTCCGGCAAGGCGAGTTTGGGCATGCGCACAGAGTGGTCCGTCGTAAGATTTTTTATTTTTCATATAAAAGTAAATTGAGGCAATGTATTCAATTCAATTCGATTGATAGTGTCAAACATGCATGGATTATATTCAAAAAGCCATTTTCAAAAATTTTCCAGAGGGTCCGCTTACAGTCACAAGCCTTACAAGCTTACTTCGGGTTGATTGAGATTGTGAAATCACAATTTCCTTTATCTTTGCCTTAAATTCTCTGACTGTACAGAGGCACAGGCTAGGCTGATGACCCCTTGTTGGTTGACTTCAAACTGATACACTATAAGTGCAGATAAAGTTATTTTAATCTCCTGAACTTTCCTACTCATGTGTTTCACCTAAGAATGGTGATAAAAATGAGTTGTGTTTTCAGTTTACACCAATAAATGTCTTTTGGGAGCTTTTAGCTTAGACTAACTACTGCTATAGAATTTGGTAAAGATTCGTTACAGTAAATCAAAATTTTTCACTGTGGTGAGAAAATTTCCAAACATTTTAAGATTGGTTTTAGGGTCTATGGCCTTAACATGTCACCAAATTTAAGTAAAGTTGAGCAGGTTAGCTACACCAAAAATACAGCTCAGTCTGTGCTTGCTCTACAGATAGACCACTGTTTTTAGAATTTGGGTAAAATTCTAAACAGTGACTCTAGTGTAACTGTCCAGACCTGCGGTGGGACTTGTTACTGGAGTAAGGTGTAAGATGACTTTGACACCACCAGAGTTGTGACCTGCTGGCACAACACTGGTAAGCTGATCTTTAATCAGCATGTCAAATTTCTCTATGCTACCTTTGTGGTGAGAATGATAGAGAAAAGATTTGACCTGTCCCACTGGTGAGGGCAGAATACTTAATAAGGTGTCTAAATCAAGCGGTATAAATTTACCTATACCTTATCCCAAAGAATTTCTCAGTGGAGAAATTTATGACCTGCCTCACCGGGGAGGGCAGCTTTACTTTTCGCAGGGCACATTACCAATAACCAATAAGCTGCCTTGTAGTGATTTGAAATATCACTGAGACCTTTACCCGTGAAATTTCCTCAGAACTTTCTTAAAAGGTCAATGCGCAGCCACAGGCCTGGTAGCTTGTGTCAGGTTATTCGGGCACTAAAGTTACCAATACCTATACCACTTGCCATTATTTCTCTGAAATTATTCTAGCACAGGTTTGGGCTGTCCAACCTGGTGTTGAAACTATATACTGATTCACTGAAGTATTACCTAGAGCCATAGCGGCACCCTAGTGTACTTATTTAGTAGTCACCTAGACCGGTAACCAAATGAGTTGAGTATCAGGTAGCCAGTTACACAAATTATTGTTTTGATTGAGAACTGTGTAACAGGCAGGTTATTTACACCTTTAAAGAGTACAGAGATTTCTGTATTTGCCCTACCTTTAGGCCACTGTTTAGAATTTAGGTACAATTCTTAACAGTCACTCCGGCGTAACTGTCCGGACCTGCGGTGGGACTTGTTAATAGAGTAAGGTGTAAAATGATTATGACACCACCACAGTTGTGGCCCACTGGCACAACACTGGCTAGCTGATTTACTCAGCATTCCGATTTTCTCTGTTCTTCCATTTATGGTGAGAAAGATAGAAAATTTGATTTGCCTCCCTTGGAAGGGCAGAATGGTGTCTAATTTCTGGCATAATTTATTGTATAGGTTGTGAATTGAGAATTCAAAAATACCTATAATTTATGCCCAATAAATTCACAAGTATGGTTAAATCTTTAAGCCTGTATTTAACAGCTTAGAGCCATACTTAATGTCATAGATTTCTATGAAATTTGCAGGTGACTCACCAATAACCAAGATTCTGCTTGGTAGTGATATGATAAATCACTGAATATTTCTTCAGAAATATCATAGAGGTCAATGTGCAGCTTGTGTTAGGTTACTTGAGTTCTAAAGTTAGTAATTACCTATACCTCATGTCATAAATTCTCTGAATTTATTTATCATAGGTTAGGTTGTTCATCTTGGTGTTTAATTATACACTGGTACCCTAAAGTCTTATCTGTGGCCAAAGTGGTAAGGTGGTTGACTGAGGTAGTGTGCTCATCTTAATTCACCTAAAGACTGGTGATAAAAATGAGTTATGTGTCAGATTACACCAACAAAGTCTTTCTTGTTACTCAGAAGAGGACAGAAGGCTATGTTTACCTAACAAGAGTACTGTGGTAGCCATTGCTGAAGCTGATTGCCAGCAATTTCACTGATAGTAGATATCTGATGGCTACTAACTGCCCCCCCCCCAAGAGGGCTGCAGTGAATAGTTGGGGTAATTTCATTGGCTGAACCCATCAATTTCACTGATAGTAGATATCAGATGGCTACCAACTGCCCCTCGAAAGGACCGCAGTAAATAGTTGTTGTAATGTCATTGGCTGAAAAAATTAAACCTGATAAACTCTGTTATAGAATTACTGTCCGTACTTGCGATGGGACTTGTTACTGGAGCTGGATGCTAAGATGAACTTGACACCACCAGAGCTGTGGCCGTTGGCACAACACTAGTAATGCTGGTCTAATAGACCCACAGTTGAATCTATCTCCTCTACCATTTACGGAATAATGATTCTTGACTTGCTCCTCTAATGAGGACAGAAGTCTTAAGAAACGGTGTCTAAATTCAAGGTTATAGGTAGTGTTTTTGCAAAATCAAAATATCCTTACCTTATGGCCAAAAGATTTCACAACCCTGGTGAAATTTGTTTCAATGTAAGAGCTAAGACTCTTGTTTATAATTTTGGTTGACCTTGTTAATGAAATTAAATATGAATACTGAGTTTGTCACTGATGTAGTTTCATAATGGAGACTATCAGTTGATCCACCTTGCTATTTCAAAGGTGGTGGACATAACTTTTGGTATTTTAACTAATTATTTTCTTACCTGAGTCACCAATAAAGCAGACCCACTGCAATATCTCTGAGTCGATTGAAGATGTGCCAGGCTAATCATTTATACCAAATAAAGAAGTTTGGTATAAGTCTCAATCTCCTTTTTTTAACTGTCCAGACTGATGGTAGGACTTGTTACTAGAGTTTGTGGGTAAGATGAACTCAGCACCACCAGAGATGTGGCTCCCTGGCACAACACTGGCAAGCTGATCTTCCAATCAGCATTTAGGACATGTCTGGTGTACATGGTGTATAAGATTGTATGCAGTATCAGTGTTACTGCTTGTGCTTGTATAAACAGTATAATGGTTTATTTTTGTACAACATACATAATACTTGTGTTGTACTAGCTATTGTAGCTGATTATGCTAGATAACATAGGTAGCCTATTTACATAAGTAAATATGTCAAGCTGCTAATAAGGTACAATATGTCCAGATTCTAGGTCAAAATTGTACAAACTTGTGGTTCCAATAAATTAGCTTCTTAGCTATTCATTTGGGCAGCTTATATGTTTACCATATCAGCTGAACCTATCTATGCAGTAAAACATGTGTACACTTTACAGTATTAGCAACATTCACTGTTTACACTATGCTGTTGCAGCAGTAGCCAGCCAAGTACTTTCACTTTTACCATGGCTAGTGGTTCTGGCTTGTCTAATAAGTCATAGTTGTTTATTTGTACAGTATAGGTAATAGCTTCACTTGAAGGTATCATGACACTAGACAAACAGACTGTTTTTTGTGTGCTACAAAAGGTTAATATACTATACCATACTGGTATTTAGTATTAGCGATTATGTTGTACATCATGTAAAGACTGTAAGTTGTTTTACTTTACACTATGAATGTAGAAACCATTCTCTACATACTAAATGTGGTCGATGTTTTCCTGCACCAGCTGAAGCTCACATTATATATGTAGATGGTATATTTTGCACCTATATATATATGTATGTACCAGCTGCTTATGATATACAACATACTTTTATGGTGAGCTGTTTAAATCTACATTATAAATGTAGAAACCCTTTTCTATATTGTGAATGTGGGTGTTAACGGATTAAGCTGTTTAAATGGTACAAGAAGTTGTACATACCATTTTCATTTAAGCAGTATCTTCTTGCGCAAGAATGATATGTATCATACCATAACTGACCAAGCAAGCCTTAACTGCTTATATTGTACATATGCATGCCACTAGAGTGTACAACCAATAGCTGTTTATGTGCCTACTATTTTAGTAAAAACAGTCATAACTACTTGTCTGTACTAAAATTGTGCAGCAGTCTTACCTGCTTATTTTGCACAAAATATGACTGTTACATACATACCAGCAAGATTGTACACTTTCTGCATGTTATGTCTGCTAAAGAATTTTAACATGCTTATATATCTCAAATTATGTAGTATTAAGAACTACATAGATTGTACAACATCATGAGGTACTATACTGTTAAGCAGCTGTTAACCTTTGAGAAACTCAAACCTGAGGTAATTTAATTAATGAATTTCCCAAATGGAAAATTCCTTCTTTTAGCACATCACTAATGTGCTATTTACAACTAAAATCGATTGGGATTTGTTGTTTGGCTTCTTTGAATCTAAAAGAAGGGTGTTGTTTGCCTTCTTTGAATCTAAAATAAGGGTAAATAAAAGTAAGCTTTCTTTTGGTTTAACCAAACAGCCTTTTTCTTGAAACCTGACTGCTTCTTTAGTCAGGAAGAATAAAGTTATTCACTTCTTTTCCTAAAAAGTCCTGTGTTACAGTTCCTACCAGTTTGTGAGAACTAGCCTACCAGTTTGTGAGAACTAGTAACATTAGATAAGATAGGACTATGGAAATGGGCAGTGAATCAGCTGAACTTTAAAGTCTCCTATGAGACCGCAACAACATCTATCGTTGCGATCTGGAATATAAAATTAATCGATACTTACATGTAAGTTGAAGATTAATTGTTGTTACAGGAGCAACGATAGATCGTTGCGGGATACATAGGCCCACCCATCCTCCCTAGGATGAATAGATTAGTGACAGTCAGGCATAATCATTAATCTACAATATTCAAGCTTCCTTGAATATAAAATCTATATATAGATTTTATTCAAAGATATGAATTCATCTATATACTTTACGACTATTAAGATAATAGATATTTAAATATTAATTTCCTATGTACCAAAAACAAAATTTCTTTCAGCGATTGACTCACTGCCAGCCAACATCTGACATCTACGGATCTGCGCATGCGCATCTCCTATGTACCCCACAACGATCTAGCGTTGCTCCTGGAACAACAATTAATCTTCAACTTACATGTAAGTATCGATTCATTTTATATTAAAGAAAACCTGCTTTGGGACAACTTGATTCATTTTATTTTATGTGAATCAGGCAATGCATTCATAATAGATGTCCACTCGCTAAGTCACGAACCAGTGAATGTCAAATAACTGTCAAAAGCAAAAATGCCAAAATATTATTGGTCATTATATGATACAGGATAGAGAAAGTCTCTAGCATACCCCTGCTATGTTTGTGAAGGCCATTTATTTAAAGTATGACGGTCATGGCAAAGATCGCAGTAGTGATTAAATTTCCCTCTTTATAAGTATAATTAAACAGGGACATATCAGTAGAAGGGAGAACGTTTTAATGGTGAGTGATGTCACTCTATAGTCAACTAATAGTGGAACGTTTTATGACTCATGTCAGTTTTGTAGGGGGAATGAACATAATTGGGTATGTCAGTTTGAGAAAAAAAGAAGAAGAAGAGTAGAGTGAACGAATCCCTGTAATAGTAGGGTGTTTATCAGGGCGTTGCGGATTTTGCTATCTTATAGAAATGTGTAATGGATGTAAGCTTCTAGCCTTGATGTTTGGTATTTAGGCAAGAGACGGCTTACTGGATAGATAAAGTTTGGACATGTCTGTTCATTTATCTCATTGTGAAAATAAGATAAATGTGAGGTAAGCTGGGGTAAAAATGAGCCCAAAAATGGACACTAGAGACTAGGGTCGACTCATGTGAGTCGATATGTTACCCCAGAATGAAATTACATGTGTACCAGGTAATTAGTTAGTCTTGTTGATATTTATTGGCCCAGCTCCTGCTGGGTCATTGGAGGCGGGTTTTCAACTTTTTTGGTCGATCAAAATGGCCAACTTTAAGTGGGAATTTCTTATACAAAGAAGGGGTCTATAAATTAATGGAAAGTTGATAAATTTTCTTTAGATCTTTGTCTTTCAGTAGATGGTAACAATTCCTGGAAAAACAATTGTTTACCTATGAAAAAAAGCTGATGGAAAAACTTGGCATGTTTGACTAAATTTCTGACGAAAACGAGGCTCCATAGCATAGCATTGTGCGATAGATTTTCGCGATAGACATAACACATGGGCTCCTATGGGAATTGTCCAATTAAGACGCTTTTTAAGTAGGTAAGGCTGGAAGACCGTTTATGTAATGCGATAGATGCAGGAAAAATTGGGAAATCGGACTGCCAAACTTTTGTTATGGCTATCGCATTTCCGGCAAGGCGAGTGTAGGACTGTATGTACATAGTATTATACACAGAGGACACAGGCTGTTATGATTTCTATGTCTTAGCCCTTACACCAGCTACTGCCTGCGCCCTCTGCCATACTATATATGTACCATATGTACTAGTCTTTACACTCTCCCTCCAGCCAGAACATCCTTGTGTGAGTTCGCACATGCGTGCAGAGTGACCGGTTGTCAGATTTTATTTTATAACAGTAAATTGAGGGGGTGTATTCGATTCAATTGGATTAATATTGCCAAACATGCATGGATTATATTCCAAAAGTCATTAATTTCAAGTTAAATCTATATGATCTATCATTTCTTCGTCGAAAATGCGACTTCCGGCAAGGAGGGGTCGCACATGCACACGGAACATCAAAATCCAAAATGGCGGAGAGCGAGACGATCACCTTACGGTGCTATCGAAACTGCTGGATTATACAAAATGGAGGAGAATTGCATTGTCTCATGTGTTTGTATGGTTAATATGGATCCTTATTCAAGAGTTGCTGGTATTGTGCAATGCTTAACTCGCCAGGAGAGGAGTTATTCGCCAATGAAACATGCATGCGATAATGGGTGCATCCTCCATAGCCTTAAGCATTGACGACTTCGACACACTGTCACTATAGTGCCAGTCACCTACGGTAGGTCTTGTATGCTCCAACTAGTCAGAATCTTTTATCTTTTCTTCCTATACATTGTACTTCAACTCATATGTGTCAAAACCTAGGCCATATGTGATGTATATCACACGTTAATTTTTTTTTGCTCTGTTCCTATTCTATTCATTGTTATTTCTTATTAAATATGGCCATTGATGATACATGTATATCTAAATCCAAGCAAAATATCCCCTTTCGTGCGTTCTTATTTCTACATAAAATATAAAAAGAACTTTTTATCAGAGTTCAGAGTCGTCACTCGGAACATCTGTCACGCATGTAACTGAATATGTGTATCATACCAAATCAAAACCTTTGACATTGTGACCTTTGAAGTGTCATCTCTTCGAAGTGTCATCCCAATTTTATCAATTGTGTGTAGTTACCCCTGTGTAATGGCTATTACTATGATAGCGCTTGCATGCATATCAATATAAGTTGAGATGATACATGTGTCGTGGTTTGATTGCAGGATTCGTGTCCCGTGTGCAGTGCCCAGAAAAGAGGACCTGGCGTTATGGGTCAGCCGCCCAAATAGACAGGATATCTGAAACAATTTTACCAGTTCTTTCATCAGTATGTGCATACATCTGAATAACAGTTCTCGGCCTAAAGTTATTACAGATAAATTGTATTATGGTACAATATCACACATTGCGATTTCTTCCTGTCGTGCATACTTGTCCTTGAATCAAATCAATTTTCAAAATAGTCAAAATTAAATTTAGTTTACTTTAATTGTTTCAGTCACAAATTTGTGATATGGAGATAATGGGCTGAGACGTATATATTCTAAATAATAGGTACAATGTTATTACAGGGGATTCCTCTGAAAGTTAAGCCATATAGATAAACCCTTATGTATACACTGTATACGCGAGGTTAGCATGGCCGTACAAGTATATTCTTACATCTAAGTGATATGATTGTGTAAAATTGTAAATATTTTTTACATCCTCAAGATTATGAAAGTATTAGTTATGTAAGTTGAATGAAGATGGTGCTCAATCAAAATGATTTCTTCAACTTGCAATGGGACGGAGTGATATTTTGTAAATGTTGCTTAATGTTATGATTTAATATCTATGATTGGACATTCCAAGGTGTGAATAAGGAGATAGCACCTTACCTTGATTTCGTTGTATTGCTGCATGAGATATTGATATGTTATCACTAGTATCTCAAGGCAATCCTCACATTTGTGCAATATACCACTACTGTGGAATATCAAATGAAATATAAAGTGATAAGATATATATGAATAACACGAGTTTCTGTTTCTCTTCCGTATTTATTTATGCCTCAAGCTTCACAAAATAGTCTTGCTTTGGGCCAGATGACTTTATTCCTAATTGCACTCTAAAACCAGTTGGCTTAGAACATGTATTTCTTGTCTGATAGCCACCAGGGTCCATGTAGCTCAAATCGTACAATTGAGAAAAGACATACATAGCAATATGATTTATTTTAACATTGCAGTTTTAGCCATGCACAGTTTATATTTGATAAACAAAGATCCTCTAAATACTTATCGCCTTATCATGTTTAAGTGAAGACAGACGTGAGAATTCAAACTTACAGATATATATTAACTGGCCTATCATGTCCGACGATTTCAGGAAGTGTCAGAGGTTTGATGATTGTGTACAAGGAATCCATATATCAATGCCAATGCAATTATGAGTTTCACCTCATAGCGATTGAAATAAATTAACATATATCTATTCTCAATATAAATTAACATTTATTCGGGGTAAAGATCTCCCAACTATTTCCTAGTCCTTGGGAAATGGTCATATTAGGTATAATCTATGGTCGCATAGGAGAGGCCAAACTGAAGTATCATATTATATTATACATACGATACGCTCACAGGAGATGAGGACATTGACTTTGAGCACATGCGCTTGTCTTCACGCACGGATGTTGAAAAACACATAACCAATTAAAGTTGCTTGTTTCAGCCGCTTATTTCTAATATATCTCCAGACAAAAAAGATAATCAATGGAACTAAACAATACAGGAGATCCTTTGGATTAATTCATAGATTTCACCGGAGACCCCACAACACCCCTGAAATTATCCCACAATGCCCCCCCACCCTTTTTCAGAATAGATGGATTCAGTCCTGAGACTAGGTACGCTAAAACACATCTTCCTTTTAGACTTCACCCCTGCTAGCACAACTCATCCAAATGATGCCTTTTTTTTATGTAAATAAGATGGGGTTTTTATGTAAAAATGATGTAAATTACACGAGTAGTGCTAGCTGGGACTGGCCCCAAAGACTCGATAAGGAATTTTTCGGGGAGGGCAGTTTAAAAAATACATTTCATTATTTCTGACCCATAACCTTGTCACATATTTTTACCCACTTGATTCACCAAGTTGCGTTAGTCACATTTTGGATACAAAGTTTCAAATGTACTGGAAAGTAGGTCCGCTGTAAAATACATACATGTATGAGCCTCCAACATCAATCTAGATGCAAATGGTGCACATACATTATACAATGCACTGATAACACATTTCTACAACACAATATCTCCAAGCCTAAACGTGCATTTGAAGAAGCTGGGGCAGGATTCAGCAGATATGTACAACATAAATAATTCCCAAGTATGCAGATACAAAGAATAAAATCGTAATGAGAGAGTAATTATTCTGGACCTGCCATATTTATATATCACTACAGATTTTCTACAAGACAGCGTATAATTCATCATATATTGTCAGCTATTCCAGTATACAGAAATGGGCATACTGTTAAAATGATATACCAAATCCACTAGCAAGCACCCTGCTAGCTTTGTATGCCCTTATCAGTGATCGTAATGACCAATGTCTATACAGTTCCATATCATATAGCCACCTGATATATCGGTATGTACAGGCCAAATACTCGGGCTTCCCTAGCCCACTCAAAAGGGTCTATTTCTCATCTTTCCTTTCCCCTCAGGATGTGTGTGGTGCTCATATGTGCGGGCACTGACACATTCCTCTGTGAAATTGTGTAATGTAGTTCTCGCCATGAATATGACCTTAGCTGTCGAAATGGCGTTAAACATCTATTACTCATTCACTCACAGGCCAAATACTACATGCTAATGAATAATTAATTTTAGCGTTTTGCTTTACTCAAAGAATGCACTTATCGGGAAGAAACGTTTTCATACGTAAACATGTTGCCTTTGGGGTTATTAGTTCAATAAACATCTGTTTCAAATGCAAAGTTGTGCACTAGAAATTTGTTTGACATAAAAGGAATTTAACTATGAAACGTTTACATTCTGAACGCCTTTTAGTGTTCAAAATCACCGTGATACTTTTTTTGATGCAAGATACTGCGTAAATGTCTTTTATAAACTTTCTTTCACTCAAATACTATTGTGCCAAGTGGGTATATATTAATTGTCGTATATCTCAAAGTTCATCCTAATAGCACCGAACCCGTTACAGTTTGGATTATTTCAAGAACATGGCCTCAAAAGTTTTACATTTCTAGATTCCTAAAGGTCATGTCAGTATTTAGCCCTTATCGCTGGACAGTTAGACCTTTGGACATAGTGGAATGAAACCAATAGAATGGAATTGTGATAAAAGAAGAAAATTCTCTGATACAAAGACACTCCAATATAAAATTCCCACCAAACCAACTTTTCTGGTGGAAAGTATGACAGATTTATTCTTTGTGGTCACACCCTAGAATCCCTATAGTATGTCCAGTGGATGAGCTATAAAACTGACACACGGACGATGATTTCTAGTTTGGTTGGCACATTTGCTAGAACTAAGTGCTAGAACCTTTTGGACTGTCCAGTGTTATATGAAAGTACGCATAGAACATGCATGAGATGTAATACAACATCAAGCTTAAATACACTATCAAGTTTAAATTAACTGCCTATTGAGATCCGGGCTTCCCTAGCCCACCTAAAAGGGTCTATTTCTCCTCTTTCCTATCCCCTCGGGATGTGTGTGGTGCACATATGCGTGGGCACTGACACATTCCCCTGTGAAATTGTGTAATGTCGTTCTCGCCATGAATATGACCTTAGCTGTCGAAATGGCGTTAAACAGCTATTACTCTCTCTCTCTCCTAGTGAGATCATCCTTTAAGCAAATTGGTATTTGAACTCATAAGTAAAGTACCAGAACTGCCTTATGCTCTTAGGGTTACAGTCCATGAAGTAGGGGTCGGAGACATCTTTTGAGGCAGCCAGGCAGACGGTACCAAATTTATTAGTGAACACCACCTGGCCTAATGGTAATTTCTCTATCCCATCAGGGTAATTGACTTTAAAATTGTTCAGATTTTCTGTCTCAAATTCCCAAGTGCCCTTTCTCAATACACTTTCACAGTCGTCATAGGACAAACGTGTGCCTCTCTCATCGTGTATAAGACATTCACCAGTTGGCATCACTATAGAACCTTTCTCAGTCAATGAGAATGTATTGTTTTTGTCATAGGCATAACAATTCCCAAGTCGGAATATCTGCCCTGGTTGGTCCACCCGATAGAGGCATTGGTTGACTGAAGCACATCTAAGCTGCCCATGATTTCTAGGATCCCCCTTCGGCACCGGCAGCTCAGGGAGAACGTTCTTAAGGTACCAGGAGAAACTTTTACATTTTAACCGCTTCCTCAGAGCTTTTCGTTCGTTCAATGTAGATACTTCATATTCATTAAAAGGTTCACGATGGTGTACTGAGGCATAGTAATATTTCTTATAGTCGTCCATCCATACCTCAGCCACCCTCTGTAGGTTCTTCTTGATGACCAGCACATCGCCATACCGCCCTGGGAAGGTATAAGGCAAGTACTTACGGAATATATGACCCACCCTGGAGCAAGGGAACACATACAAACTCCCTCCACACATCCAGTTCCTAAAGGAAATCTCCAGGTTCTCCCCTCCCCATATAAGCATACCTTCATCATAAGCACCTATCTCAAAGAAGTAGTTTCTCTGTATAGCCATGGCACACCCTATGGTTGTGGCAGTAGGGAAGGGTTTGGATTCCTTGTGGCTTGTCTTCATGGCCGCTTCATCAGCCGGAGAGTGCTTCCACTCATAATTCAGCGTCCACTGGAATCCCCCTCCCCTTGACTGCCGCCAGCGGATATAGTCCAGATTATCCACCTGTATATTGTCAATATTTGGAATGGCAATGAGGCGGGGGTCAGCATTAATCGCTGTAAGCAGAGGTTCCAGCCACTGAACATTGACCTCAACATGAGCGTCCAAAAAGACAAGGGTGCGTCCCCTAGCCTGCCTTGCACCCAGCATTCTAGCTACTATAAGGCCTTCCCTCTTGGATTTTCTTAACACCTTGATCCTCTTATCTCCAAATTGATCCAGGTACTTCTTAAGTGGTGCCCTGAGGTAAGGATAATCACTGGCATCGTCCACTAGGATGATCTCCTTAAGGAGAGATGTAGGGGTGCGGTTCATAATGCTGACAATGGTGCGGAGGAGGACTGACCATGCCTCATTGTGGAATGGGATGATGATCGAGGCTGAGGGCAGTTTGTTCACATTGTAGCTCACACCTCTACATTGGTCTGGTCGTGTGTCTGGGATCTTCCTGTCCAGTGGGATTGTATTACTATGTGTCACATTCAGCTGGTACTTAATGAATAAATCACCTTTAGTTTCTGAGAATATCTCTATAGGATTAGTGACTTTCACCAACCCTCCTTCATCCTGAGTTAATCTGGGCTTGATTTTCACATCCACCTCCTCATTTGATACCGATAATTTGCCCATGACACTGACAAATAAAACTAGTGAACAGACACAGAGCAGGAATGTTAGAGAGAGAGGCTTGAAGATGTGTGAGCGTCGTATCGGGAAGGGTAACGGCAGCTTCACAATAGAGATCAAATAGTAGAGGATCCAAACCCAAAGGGTAGGGATCTTCCTGTGTGTTGACATAGTGTTCCTCCTGCCCATTGTTGTCAGTGTGAGAGCACACACTAAATACAGGCCTCCACCACCATGTCCATAGACCAGACCACAGCTCTACAGGTATTAACCTCCAGACAACCTCCAGCACCTTACAGTGTCATCCTCCATGTCCTAATGGTTGACCACCAGCAATAATCAATTATCCTTCCACCTCCAGCCTTATAAACTGATAATGTGTCTTATCTTGACTCTGCTCTGTTTAGATCCTCTCAGCAATGTTGTTTTACAAGAGCAGTGTTGGTAATTCAGTGCCCATTGTCCTCCAGGGTGGATTAGTGTATGTTCACGTTAAGGTACCACTAGGGGAGAATCCAAGCATTAGCAACTATCTGTGACAAAGTCATGGACATTTTAACATTAACAGTAAAGGTTGCACCATTGGCAATGAAGCCAAAGCGCCACTCCCTGTGGTGCTTGCTGGGTGCTTGTTCACAGGGGTAAATGACTGGTGAGGAGTAGATAGCTACCACCCAGCACCACCACATGCAGCCATCTAGGTTACTAGTATTTGTAATGTATTCATGGATACAAATACTGTCTATGTACTTGTAGAACTGTTGTAGGTGTGGTGGTCCTGTTCTAACTGCTCCCCCGGCCATATCGATTAATGACTCCCCCTGTGCTGACACACCGACACGCATGACGCGCCCTCAGGCAATCCAGCCACTGCCAATTCTATGGGACCTGTTGACATGCACGAAAAAATCTTATATCCTTGGTTATATATAAAGGGATATGTACAATCCAAGCCGACACGTCCTATATCAGTTCTAATGACTGGGTACACGTTTCTACAGGTAGTGGGTTGTCTTCATAACAGATGTCCATTCATTGATGGGTAATTTTATGTCTCCTGTTTGAAAGCTTCTCGGTATAGGGCCCTAGACGGGGGGGGGGGTCCCATGTCCATTGTCGATTCTAAGAAGTGGTTGTTGTCCTTTGTCTCTCAAACCCATGTCCTTTGTTGATTTTAAGAAGTGGCTTTGTCCCTTGTCTCTAAGCCCATGTCCCTTGTCGATTTTAAGAGGTGACCTTGTCACTTGTCCCTCAAGCCCATGTCCCTTGTCGATTTTAAGAAATGGCTTTGTCCCCTTGTCGATTTTACCCGTCTGTGGCCCTCGGTATGCATACCAGGGTATCTGATATTTCCACATCCAGAATAGTCTCATTGTTTAGTAATGCATGTGCCAGGTAATTTAGACTATTACTACATTAGCAACGTTCTCAACGTTTTATGTCTGAGTCCTGACTGTGAATCCTAATGATGTACATTTTATAGTCCGTTATAGCTAGGTCAGATCTGAAAAGTATTGCCAGAGGTGTTTCACCTGTCACCGTACAAGGCACAACAGGGAAGCAACCATTAGCAAAACTATCATAAACGGTACCCCCCCCCCCCGACAATAATATCTAGTTTATGTGGCAGTGAAAACGACGGTATCTTTGTTCATGCTGCATAGTAGGCCCTAACATGGATTATCTCCTTAATTTTCTCATAAGTAGGTTCCTCATATGCTGATATTTTTTCTTGTTAATCCCAACAGACGTTTATTACCTGAATTTGTATTGAGAAGAGGTCTCCATATTAATGGACTCCCAGTGAAAAAGCACAGGTCCTGTGATGTATGGCCCAGGGGGCAGCCCCATGTGGTCGCACCATGTAACACAGTAGTAGTATATACATGCAAACTCAGCGCATGGCTTCAGCAACTAACTAGGTCATGACCCACTTGCAGAACGGAAGTGACCCCATTTGACCCAGTTTTAACCAATCAGAAGCCTGAATTTGACAGGAAGTGATGTCACGAGGTCACGACCAATCAGAGAGCTGGAATATATGTCATGACCTAGTTACATAAATTATATATTGCGCAATACTTTGGTTTGACCTACTTACAAACCGGAAGTGACCTCATGGAAACGTATGAGCTACGTATGAACAGGTATTGTGCAATCGTTTATAAAATTGCACAATATCCATGACAAAATAGCAAATGGGTATTGTGCAAGTGCTGATGAAACATTACTTAGAAATTGCACAATAATGACTGATGAAATAAACAGAGAGAATTGCACAACCTTGGGACAAATGGGGTCCCCCAGGACACAGTCAGAGGGGAACAAAGGCCACAAATGGTCACCCATGGTTGTGCAGTTCTCTCTGTTTTTTCATATATTAAAATATAACACAACTCGTTCATTTTCATTACAGGGTACTTTTATTAGACACAATATCTACATATGAACCCAGTTTTTCCATTACCGAGACGTGCACAGATACAACAGAAGCATTTGTTGTGTGTAAATTTACTTGCTTGATACCAGCTTTGACCTGTGAGACTAGTTTTCCATGTGTTGTGGAAACAATAATTGTTCAGTTTAGCTATGTTAGCTATAGCATGTTCAAACAAAGCCTGTGCCAGGAAGTAAGTCTCTTTGTTTTTAGGTCCTGGTAAAAGACTAGATAGAAAACCATCCTCGAAGTTTACCTCAAATGAGAAATGATTTCTCACTCCAGGTATACTTAAGGCGTTAAGCTCCAATGTGACCTATAGACATGTGAAACAAATGGTTTTAGCTATAGCAGATACTTGTAGTTTACAGTTACACTGGCAAAACACCCCTACAATGGGATTACACTCTAACTGCTGGATGGTAACAGCAAACTTTTTCACACTTCCTAAAGTGTACCTTGTGTAGTGCCTTGGACAGTTAGGTTCAGTGTGTAACTGATATACACCGATGCACCAATCTTGCATTATTAAGTTTACACTTTTCACTCGACAATAGTGCATGCAGTTCCTGTACGCGTCCCAAAAAGCTGAAGAGAAATATTTGTACATTTTAACACTAGTTAAACAGTGGTCAACAGTGTCTGGTTCAGCTCCTCTAAAATAACCAATGTTTTCTGCAGCTATTACTTCCCCAAAATTTTTTTCTGAACATCCACATGCTATAGCAGTAACATCATTGTCAGGTGTTACAGCAGAACCTTTGCTGTACAGAGCAACACTTTGTAGAACTGGCCGCATGTAATATTCATAAGGCGGAGTTTCTGTGCTTTGTTCTACTATCATTGCCTCTAAACATTCCATGTTAAATGATGACTTAATTTAACCAGATATGAACTGTTACAACCAGTTATCTGGTGAAGTTGATGCAAAGAAGAAACCTTGTAGTTTTTTTTGTCAAATACACCCTTGTGGATTTTTTAAAACCGACTTGGTAAGGTGACACACATGACCATGCCAGTAGCACCCATGAAACTGATATATTTTCTTTTGAGCTGGACCAAAGCTGTCCATCTTTATTTTCCTTGAACCTAAGCTAATCTCCCCATAGTTGTATTGATGTAAAATATTTAGTTTGTCTGTTAAACCTTTGTAACGTAACCATTCTGTGGCTGAGTAGCTGATTTGTTGACTACACACTGCTTGAAAATCATTTTCTTTCCTATGCACTATATAAAATCCTGTGCAGTGAGCTTCTCCCATACACTTTAGGTACAAGCTGTTAGCATCCACCCCTACTATGTGTCTGCAAACTTTGCTTTGGGGACCGTATTTCTTTTCTAATTCGTGTTTTGCCACTCTTGTGATGTCCGTGAAAGATGATAGAAGGACCCCCAACTAAGTTGCGTCTCAGCAAGCAATGTACATCCTTTTCTTTTTCACCTAAAAGGATGTAAGGTGTGGCGCTAGGAGCAGTGTTGTTAAAGAGAAACTTCAAGGTAAGGCCGGGTAAAGTTAGCCCATCTTTGACCATGTCTACACCGCGTTCTATGAAAAATTTGCTGTGTTCATTTATGGCCAAAACAAATGGTTTCACGTCCAAGTTGTTGTAATATATCAAGTAGTCCTTCATAGTTTTCATGTTGTTTTCTGACCAGGCCTTTTGACAACTCTCATACTCCTCTTTGGTTAACCCACGACCTGAGAGAGAGCTGTAAAAGCACAACCTTGAAGGAAGTTTTGTGTTTTCTACAGTTTCTAGTTTTCTTACATTGTCCATCCACTCGTATGGAAAAAAACCCTTTTCAGCACTACCTTTAAGGAAGGCTTTAAGGTAGTTGGCATAGGAATACCCCGGAGCCAGGTAGTTGAACATGTCAAGGAAAAGAAGGTGATCGGTGTACACTGCTATGTATTGATTGCACCTCTTTATGGTGTTCATTTCTGACTTGTCTGTCTCTATAAAAAAGGAATGAAATTCTTTTTTGATCATATTAAGATCATACTTGCCAGAGTTTAAACCTAGAACAGGTACTTTTTCCATGTAGGCAAGAAGACAATTTTTAACTTTAAGTATGTGAGAACCTTTGTTTTTTTCGCCTTTTTTTTCGGTTGGACAAACTTTGGAAGCTTGAACTTCTAATTCTTTTTCTTTTTCTGCAAGAGAGTCTAGTTCATTCAAAACCTGACTAAATTTCTCTTTCACAGACTCCCTAATGATTTTTCCCAAGTTGTTTATGTGCTCCAACACAGTCTTAACCAAAGGATTGTCTTCCCTGTTCGAACTTCTAACAAAACAGACAGGTTTTTTTGTGTCCTGCAAAATCAGAAGCTACACTGGCAGAAAGGGGTATGTGTTTTTTTTCTATAACAGTGTTAGAGTTTTCTTTGGATGGAACTTCAGGTTTCACGAAGTAGCTTTCAAAGTCAAAAACAATCTTGTAAGGATATATTTTTGTTTCAGGCTCAGAAACTATTCCCAATTCCTCTATAAGTTGGAAAACTGTTTTGGCTGGATTGTAAACTCCACCTTTGTACCTGAAGTTCACTTTAGTGTAATCTTTTTTCACCCCATTGTATTGTTTGATAAGGAAACTATGAATGAAAACTTTATGGCACAGTTCACAGGGGTAAAACCTGCCGTACACACCCAAGTTTAAGTTCAGAATGTCCTTTCCTGAACACATTTTTGACCTTATAATTTTAACCCAACCTTTTTTAACTCCAAAAATTTGAAGGGAAAACATTCTTATGTTTACTTCAAACACCTTTTCTAATCTGTCTAAGTCTTTAAAGTTAACGCCCTCAAAAGTTTCCTTTTTGGCACCTGGGTAAGCTTTAAGGAGAAGCTCTTGAGTTTTGTTTAAAGATCCATACAGGAAGTGAGACAGACATCTAAAGAAGCACAAGTTGTCTTTGTATCATCTTTTGCTAGAGAGGTCTCTGTGAAAGTGCAACATACCTCTTTGCCTTAAACCTGGAGGAACAGTCAACATTCGACCTAAAAGAAGGTTACCTCCAGACACCCTTAACAGGGTTATATTTGGGTTCACGTTGCCTACCACCCTCCATTTAGTGGAGGGTCTGTAAGTGTCTTCTTTTATGACATTTTTTATTAAATCAACACACTCTGCAAAGTCTTGATTGTTTTTTATCAAAATGTAAGGGTCGCGATGACTGTCACTGTCATAAAACATAGTTGTTGGCAGAAGCATGAAAGTACATGACCTTCTCTTCTCCATTGTCTAAGGAAGTTAATATCCTTCCAAAAGAGACAGCCACTTTGTAGGACAAAACTTGATTTTCATGAATAGATGACAAAGCATCTGTCACCTGTTTTGCACCCAAGTCTTTGTCTAAACTTGTCATTCTCACATTGAAAATGGATTGAACTTTACCAAGGACAGCCAAACCCGAGGCTATGGATTTAAAGTTGTCACTAAATTTTCAGCCGTGGAAACCCTGGGATATGCCCTCATGAATGGGAGAAAGAGAAATGGACCACTTAAAAATCCCCATCACCTGGAAGCTTGGAAAGCTGCAGAGGATCACCACGCTAAGGAAAATACCCGCCCATTTAACCATCGTCTTAATCTATATTGGACGTTCTGGCTCACAGCTTAGAAACCACAACTTTGTTTGGGCCATGCCCCATGTTAAACATCTCACCAACATCCCTGGAATGTTTCAGTGTGGAGCAGAGGAAAAAAGTGTGGCGTTATCTCTGTGTGTGATGCACCCAGCTAACCTCCCTTGCTTACTGTTTTCGCCACAATCATCTCGCCTTACCCATAATAGGATAACAAAACCAAATGCAGGGAAAACGACAAAATAAAACAGGGTAGAAAAGGGCAGGGCGGGGTAGGGTAAAGTAGGGTAGAATAGGGTTAAGTAGAGTAGGGTAAAGTAGGGTAGGGTTGGGGGGTGGGGTATAAAGTTAAGGGGGTGGGGGTGGGGGCACCCCTCAAGTATGGGGGGCTACACGGGGCAAACCCACCAGCCCACCTAACCCACCCACCTAACCCACCTACCCTATATATGTCTCTTGTATTCTTTCTAGTCTGTCATATCCTACCTACCTACCTGCCTACCTACCTACCAGGTTAAATCATGGATTATTACCTACCGGATGACGTTAATGAAAGTCAGCAAAAAACTTTCTACACTCGGCTAGGGGTTCATTTAGGACTGAGACTGAGTTTAATGGAGTACATTAAAAGTGGAACTACCCTTTCTTCCATGGCCAGAGAAATGCTGATATCCTGGTACAGGAAAAACATGCATTGCAAGTGGATGGTGTTAAGACGTGCACTAAGTGATTTAGGACATTATGATTTAAGTCATCACTGCAGATGGCTCATGGGACAATACGACATGATGGATCATTGCGAAATACCTTCAGAGGACTGGAAAGTAGAAACATTGTTTGTTAAGCTTGCAGAAAAGTTGTCTGTGGACTGGAAAAATTTGGGGATTAAATTGGGGTTAAGTTTGCATAAGCTTAACCTTATCTCTACCCCAGTTCCCTCCAACCATGAAATCACAAACCCTGTCTTTGAAGTGCTCATGGTGTGGAAACATAGAGAAATATCCCATCCCAGCTGTTTGATTGCAGCTTTAAACAGCATGTTTTTTTTTAGGTAGCTCTTTACGTAGAAGGCTTAAGAGAGGTTTCACCTGACTTAAAAGACTCCACTGGCGTACCTTTGATCAGTTTCGTTTAAGCTTTCATTCACTATGGATCAAAAGGTAGAAGAGGTAACGTTTGACCAACGTCTACAAAGTCCCTTCACTATGATAATAGGAGGACCTACTCCTTTTGGTAAAAGTCAACTTGTTTTCAAGTTAATCAAAGGGCTAGATGAGTTAGTCACTCCACATATACACGATGTTTACTACTGCTACAGTCAATGACAAGATGACTTTGACGAAATGGTCAAGTTGGGAGTTAAGTTTAACAAAGGTCTTTTATCAGAGGATTTTCTTTTTGAGGAGGAAAGAGATGTAAAAAGACACAGACTCATAATAATAGACAACGTCATGGATTCGGAGTATGTTCCTACCATAATGAAGCTTTTCAGAGTCAGATCACACCATCAGAGTTTAAGTGTAATTTTCATTACTCAAAACTTATTTTTTAACAACCCTGCCTACAGAACTTTGAGCTTAAACGCTCACTACCTTGTGGTATTTAAAAACCCAAGGGAGGTTAGGACTCTTAAGGAAGCATCACCACTTGTTGAAACACATCTCTAAATGTTCCACTACAGAGTGCTCCCACGTCATAAAAGGTTTAAGTGACGAGGTAATAAGGTTAATGAGTGAAATTTGTGTCAATGAAATGAACAAAAACCTATTGCGCAATGAATCTTACGCAGTTAAAAGACTCACGCCCTACAAAAAACAACTCAAGGCCGTCACTCAACCCAAGGCATCTCTTAAGCAGAAGAGGAAAACATTTGAGCAGAAGGGTGGATTTCTCAGAACTATCTTGGGCCTAGCCTTACCTCTCATCACAGGTCTTATAGGAGCCCATCGATAACAACATGTCTTATGAGAGCGGACCTTATTCCCGACTCCAGAGACAAAGCCCCTTCTCTTCATACTACTTCTTCACCTACGGGTACCTCCAATTCTGTCCTACCTCTCCCTAACCCTCATGACAAGTACTTTCGCACTCAACTTTTAAGAGGAGGTTTGACCCCAGATTCCAGCCTAGTTCAAGTTTTGGGTCACCTTCAAAGTAAAGCTCATCAGATGCTTCACTCTCCTGACCTTAATTTGAAGGAGAAATTAAGACAGTACAATCAGCTCCTGGTCAAGTCCTCCATTCTAACAAAAAAGGCCAAGGCCTTAGGTCAAGGTAAATATGCACCCTATCCAGCTCCTGTTGTGGTACAACCACCTGGACAGGATCAAGTTCCACCTCAACAGGTTAATTACAATGAAACAGACGATGACAGCTTCACAGATGCCCCAGATCACCCGCCGCTGAGTGAGGATTCAAACTCAGACAGTATACCTGAGGTACCTGGGGTTGAACCTGGACCGCATGCCAAAGACAACACCGTGGGTATGGATGCTGACATAAAAGAGAAAATTCCTGTTACTTATCGAAACACAGCCAGGCAACTAAGTTTTGTCACGTCTAGGCGGTCCTTTATTGAATTGGAACAAAGAGGGAGAATTAATTGTCAAGGGACAACGTCTTGAGGGAACCAACATAACAGATCCTTTGCAGCCAGACCCAAGTCTTTGAAAAAGGACAGACCTTTAGGAAGTTATGTGTTCATCAAAGCCGTTAAAAAGCTGAATCCCACCTTGAAATATTAAAAAAATAAGTCGGCTTTTGGTGGACGCAGTCCTGTTGTTGAAGCCTCTCCCTTCAGGCAAAAGAAAGCATCTCCCCGCATGAAGAAAAATCAACAAGGCACTGGCATCCTAAAGAAAAAAAGACAGAAGTGGATACCAATATGGCGCACAAGGCTTTAAAGAAAGACGTTCTCAGGATTTACACAGATCCTAAGCAACCTGGAAGTTTCTCTAGCATTTCTAAACTTCAACGCCATCACTTAAAAAAAAAAAAGAAAAAAAAAACATAGAACAAGCACTAGAGGACGTAGACACATACACCTGAGACAAGCCTTACAAAAGGAAATTTCCTAGACTTAAAACTCAAACATGGGGCATAGACAAACAGTGGCAACTAGACCTTATAGACATGCGAGAGTTTGCTAAGGAAAACAAAGGTAACCAATACATCTTAGCGGGAATAGACATTTTCTCCAGGTACGGTTTTGCTCAACCTGTTAAAAGTAAGAGAGCTGACGATGTGATCAATGCTTTAAAAAAAATGACCAAAGAAAGAAAACCACAACAGGTTCAAACTGACAAGGGAAAGGAGTTTGTGAACAAAACCTTTAAAAAACACTGCGACGAGAAAGGTATAACATTTTTCACAGGTGAAAAAGACGACGTCAAGTGTGCCTTAGCTGAGCGCTTCAACTCTACCCTTCAAAGAAAAAAAGTGGAGATGTTTCTCTCATTTCAATAACTACAAATGGGTTGACTTGCTGCCTGAATTAACAAAGTCCTACAATCTGACTTTTCATAAAAGTCTAGGAGCCACACCTTCAGACATAAACAAATCCAACTCGGAAACATTGTTCTACAGATTATACGAGCAACCTGAAGTAAAATTCTTTCCCACCCTTAAGTTAAAGAAGAAAAATCAAGTATGAATTCTAATAACTAAAAAACCTTCAACAGGGGTTAGGAGCCTAACTGGACAGAGGAAATATACACCGTGGATCGTATTTCGCCCAAAGGGTATCACCTGAAAGACCTTCTTGGAGAGGAGATAAAAGGAAGCTTCTATGAACCTGAAGTTCAGAAGGTGAAAGCAAGCCAAGGGAGATGGTACGACATAGAAAAGATTGTAAAATACAGAGGCGGAGGTAAGAAAAAATAGGCCTTGGTAAAGTGGAAGGGTTATGCAGAAAATTTTAACTCGTGGGAACCTGTTAAGAACATAGGAAAATGTCGTTTACCTTAACATTACCAAGCAACTCTTCTATGCACGTTTTCCCTGATAACACTTTAACAAGTTACAACACTCTCCTGGCAGAATATATGAACTCACCGACTCAGTTAGAGTGTGCTCTTCAAGAAATCACCTGTCCCACCATGTGGTACGTCAGAGAGGAAGACATACTTACTGCAGAGGGAGAAAATGACGCCAAGACCAATCTCAGAACCGTAGTAGATTTATTGAACAAGCGCAGGAGAGAATTTTTTCCTCAATGAACCCCAGGAGCCCAAAGTGTGTTCAGCAGAAATTCAAGCAGCACATTGGACGTCACGGCTAAGTCTGCTTTGAGGCGCGGAGTAGAAATTATCAAGTACCTACGTGATTTCGATCCTGTGGTACCTACTGAAACCGATGCTCCTGCTGCTCATGAAACTGGGAACCAACCAGCTGTTACAGGCTGTTAAAATAGCAACACGTTTCAAAGAAATAAGCAGATTCCTTCTTTAAACAAGGCAGCACCTACAGATTGTTCTCCTTAGAAGGTGTTCACCTGAAATACAACTCAGAGTTAATAGGATACTTGAACAGGTGTGTGAACAAACAAAACTCCTTGCTTTTGAGAAAACTGAGGACCTTCAGAAAAAAAAAACCTACCGTGTTTCACTACAACAAATACACAATGAAATGTGTGGTTTCCTTACCTCCTGGGGTAGTTCTGCAACTTCCAAAAAACTTACTTCCAAAAAACTTAGGAACACAATTAGGTTTCGGCGGAAGTATTTTTCTCAGTGGTAAAACACTAAGCCCCTATGTGGTCGACCTCCAGTACAGAAGTCGAACGGCATTCATTTACTCAGACATAGTTAAACACAGTCTAGTGGGAGACTCTAAAGCTCCCCTTTTAAGACAAATTAACATAAACCCCTTCAACGGTGAGATTCAAACCCTAAGTTTTCAAAATTTAATGTTTGTACCAGTCACCAAAACCACCTTCAGACAGCTAGGGATATATTTAAGAGATAACACTGGTGAACCCATACCATTTGAAAGGGGATCAGTGTTGCTGGTACTTGCCTTCAGACCTCTTCTACTGTAGAAGTATGGCCATGCTTCATTACTTTGGAACCCCCCCTTGCCTGGCCCCGAAGGGTCAGTATCTGCAATACTACAAAAAATCACAGTTTGGACACGGACTGCTACCAGTCTACGGAGGACGGGGTAGGCAAAGAGGGCACGGACTGGGTTCATTAATAGGAGGTTTACTGAAAAGTGCTGTTCCCCTTTTAAGTACAATAGGGTGCTCAGCTGCCAAATCAGCAGGTAAGGCTTTGCTCTCTACAGGTGCTGGAGTATTGGCTGATGTCCTTGGCTGATGCCGTTAAGGCACACATTTTGGACACTCTGTGTTCCAACGAAGAAGACAAAAAAAACTTGCCTGAAAGGTTGTCAAAAGAACATGAAAGACACCAGTGGTCACATGGAAGTTCGAGGGCCTAACAACGCAGGACGGACGGCTCGAAGAACAGAGTTTTCCTCTTGCGACAAGCACGCCTTAGTCATGAGGCCACACCTGGATTTAATCAAGCAGTGCAAGGTGTTACCTCCTCAGTGTTAAATCAGTTCATCTTTGAGAAGAACCAGCCCAACTTCTACATGATGCAAGCAGTCAATCAAAACTACTGGATCAAAATCACCAAAGCTGAAATGTCCCTGCTTAATAAGAGTGTGGACAACGAGGTGGCGGAAACTCATGCTTTAAGTGTGAGGAGTGCAGAAATGGGCCCATTCAACTATCACATAGCAAGGTGTAAAGTCATAAAGCACACACTGGATGGTGGTTCACAAGACTACAGTTGGACTCAACCAGGAGCTTAATTCGAAACATCCTGTGATCATGACCCCAGCGATCTTAGGAATAAATCAGCCTTATCCTATTAAGCGATCTTAAGAGTTGACTGGGTTCACATATCCTAGCCAGCACTAAGATCGCATCGATCTTAGCCTCAGCCCTCCTACACTATTCCAAGAAGAACTGACTAGGCACAGGGGTAAGAGTCCCAAAATAAAGGAATAGCTGTGGAGTCACTCTTCTTCACAAGAGTGCTTATACCATCGTTCCCCGTCCCCATATGGGCTAACAAAAGAGCACAGGGTGCAGTTGACCCCCGTACAGTATTCAAGAGTTGTTCCCATGAATGTATGATTTATGCTTGCCTATTAGAAGCATTGTGCACTCCCCCCAGGACAAAGAGAGAGAAGGGAAGAATTACCTTACAGTGCACTTAACGCATGAGTAGCCCTAAGAGCTCTCAAGGACACTCAGCAAATGTGCTCCCTCCCTTCTTTATGTATACAACAGGCTATTCACTCTTTCGATCAGGAGTGTTCCCTGTAAGTGTTCTTGTACTCAGGTGAAACCACTATGCATTTCTTTCACTAAGATTGCAGTGATCTTAGTGGTGGAAATGGAATAGTGAAGTGATCTCAGGACTAGCTATTCTGGACAGGGCTGCAACCACTGCATTACATAGGGTAGACCAGCCAGGTCTTATGATATGTGCCTACACTAAGATCGCTGGGGTTGGGATCCCAGGATCTTTTGAATTAAGCTCCAGACAATACTCAAATCCCCACAAGAATAGTCCTGTGTATGGTTAAGGAAACAGTGGCTGCTGGGACTAAAACAGAAAATCCCTTCAACTGCAAACACTTCAACGTGAAGGATATTTGCATAAGGTACGATGACCAAAAGTTTGAATTGAATCAAGCAAGGCAAGTTGGGCATTTCCCTTAGGTTTGCCGCCCCGACTACCCACGCCATATCTACAGTCCTGTGCTCCTTCTATGACAACAACATTCAACTTACTGCCGACTGTCTTCCTGTCACAGACTACCACATGAACTAAGAGAATGAAGACTTCAGATATAAATGCAGTACTTGCCAACCATCCACACACCAGGCGCTTCTACGTGGGAACATTTGCCAGTGACCAATGTCCTAAAAAAACAACTCCATCCACATGTTTTGTTAGTAACACTCACCCAAGTTCTAAACCTGGACAACACTGGGTGACACTTTATGTTTCACCCAAAGGGAATGTGTACTACTTTGACCCTTACGGATTGCCTCTATTAACTATATATCACGAGAGGTTCATGCAAAAGTCGTCAGACAGTCGCAGAACGTTCAACAAACAACAAGTACAAAACTTATACGCTAAAACGTGTGGAGCACACTGCATTAACTTTCTGATAGAAACATGTTGGACCAAGGACCCACACGACACAGCGGAAACATTTTCTCAGCTGCCGTTCAATTTACTGGACAAAATTGTGAGCCCGTGGTTGAGGTGACAAGAGAAGAAGAGAACATGGTTTTTTAAAATGAGTCCAGAAGAGGTGGAAGTGCGCAGAGACACAAGTAACCTGTTGGTAAGGGGCAAAGTCAAACGTGAATTGGACATGATAGACGGTCTTCAGAGCACAGCAGAAGAGATAGACAAAGTTCTGTCCATGATGGGAGAGTTAATGGACAAAGTACTTGCCCTCGAGGAAAGCAGCATAGGAAGAACTGCCCTGAGGGATTTAATGGAGAGAATGCGAGCGTTAGAGGATCGTAGCCAAAGTCCAACTCCAGCTAAGCCTGGGTGCAGTTGGTACTGCAATAAAAATTCATTTTCCATATAGTCATCATGTACTCAGCTTATAGAAAAACATGTAATCCAAAATGAATGCCACACACACACACCATGTACTCTACTTGAAGTGTTAATAAAACAATGAAATTTAAAAGTAACATGTTGTGTCTTTTTTACATGGTAATTTCCAATGTGTTGCGTGAATCCTTAGTAAAGTTTCATCAGCAAATTGCACAATACCCATTTGCTATTTCGTCATGGATGTTTTGTAACTTCTGAGCAATATTGCACAATACCTGTTCATACGTAGCTCATATGTTTCTGTGAGGTCACTTCCGGTTTTGTAAGTAGGTCAAACCAAAGTATTGCACAATATATGTAATTTATGTAACTAGGTCATGACATATATTCCAGCTCTCTGATTGGTTGAAAAAACTAGGTTGTGACCTCATGACGTCACTTCCTGTCAAATCCAGGCTTCTGATTGGTTAAAACTGGGTCAAATGGGGTCACTTCCGTTCTGCAAGTGGGTCATGACTTAGTAGCTGAAGCTATGTGCTGAGTTTGCATGTATATACTACTCACAGTGGTGTCTATTATGACGGATGTAGATATGCTAAAGTAGACAAAATACAGCAAAATGTTCCATGTATTGGTGACCCGTATCTACAAATTAAATTTCCAAACCCCAACAAACAGTTTAGCCCCTCTTTACGCGAACTCTGCCCTCCACAAAAAGCGGCAAAATCACGCCACGACAAAAAGGCTAAGTGTCGTCTGCTCTTTTGTGGAGGCACGCTCTCCATGCTTTGTGGCAGAGAGTCTCAACTTCCATTGATACACATAGGTTGTGCATGGTTGGAGAGTGCGATTTTTTTCATGGAATGGTGCATTATTTTAACACATAGCCGTATTATTATGGGAAGTCAAATGAGTCTTACATTTCACTCATTGATAATTCACTCAAAGGTAGTAGATTAAATTTGGCTAATTCGAGATTGAACAATATCTCGAGATCAGTAACTTCCAGGGATGTTATTTGGGTGCTTAGTTAATACGAAGAAAAGATAAAAATCATAGGTCATATTGCCCACGTGTCTATGGGTGCGGGAAATATGAAACCAAGTGGCAAGAATGAGTAAAATGCTAGTAATGTGAGTTATGCCATGTAAGTTAGAAAGGCAAGCAAATTTTGTCAAATTTGGAAGTTTTTATTTCAGGTACCCCCCCCCTGATAGTTACTACCTACCTTTAATACCATATGCCTACTTGTTCCTATAAATCTAGTCAGACTGAAAAATTCCATTGTGACTGAATATCGATTTATATTACTGAATTAAGTGATTATAAATTCATGGGAGGCCATAGTCTGACCTCTGGACGAGATAATAACGAGTGAACCATGCCAAATAATCAAACATGTATAGCTGCATTTACAGCTCATCGATTCATGCATTATATTAAAGCAAAATTGACGCTACTGCAGACATAAACATCCCATTCACCCAGTAATATCAATCATTTCTAGTTCCAAAATCCTCTTTAGGAGATTAAACATTCAAAGCATGCCCTTGACATAGTAGTGTTAATCCATTCTAGTTCCAAAAGCCTATTTTAGAGATTAAGCATTCATTGAAACTATGAAATACTCACTCCATATATTATAATTATATAGAAGCCATCGATAATCATGGTAGTTATTCTTATGGACACTTTATCCATCCCATAACACTTAATATGTGTGTGCATGTGAATGCCAAAGAGTGTACCCATTATAATATCTATAGCCCCCATGATTAAAGAAAATGTAAACATGCTCTATCGCTCAGGAATGTGTGGAGTAGGGAAGGTTTGAGACAGGGCTCATCTAAATTACCTAACCAACCAAAAGATCTATATGCCACAAAATTTTCAGATAGGGCATGTGAGACCCGTATGATTCTCAAAACCTGTACTCATCAATCTTAATACAAAAGTAATCTATTGATAAATCCTAAAACATAATTTACTTGCAATCTTTGTAGCCATCATGCATGCACATAGCCATACCTGTAGAGTCATATGTGGAAGTACATCCAGGGTATTTGACAGGTAGGGATGTAGCAGGTTGTTTGGCAGGGAGGGATGGGACAGGTGGACAAGCTGTCTGATATCAAATGTACTTAGGGGTGATCTGCAATGGGAAAGGGTCCATAACTCATTTTAATACACAATGGATGCATATAAATGATATAGGAACAACAAATATTAATCACTCTATGATTCAGGCAAAACATTTTGAGGTTTTGGGGACATTCCTCTTAAATATGTTCGGGACAGGCACGACATTTTGAAAATTAGGGAGGTGTAAAGATATTTGTGACTTAGGGGCCTTAGACTGTATCACAAACACAGACCATAACCTACATGTAGACTACATGTTGGTGGGAATGCAATTATCATGTGTTCCTTAGTGCAAACTAGTAGTGAGTGCCTATTCTAATTACATAATGGGCCTTCCTAGTTCTCATCATCACCCTGTATTACACAGAGTGTCACTGTATTAAAGCTTAGTTAACATTGCAGGGGTGTTCTCTGTGTGATGCAATACATTGCCATATATTAGACTCACATTTACACAATTAAGCACAATGCAGGAGAAATACTAAAATAGGCTTTTAATGAGGCGACTTATTCAGCTTGAATCTCACTTTAGAACCCTCCACCACAACTGTACCGATATCAAATATAAAAGAAAAAGTGAAAATAAAAGAGAAAGAGATTACATCCATGGCTAGCCGCCAACACCACTGCTATTTTATATTCAGTTGGCATTTAATACCCCTGCGTTTTAGAACCATATCACTTATGAACTATAACTGTCCCTCAACATGGGTAGTTATGAAAGGCACCTGTTATTAGCTTTTATGTAGGGAAGAAAAATGTACTACTTCTTCAGCTTTACACAGGTACCTACTCTAAATACCCTACTGTTGTGTTATAGTTTTTCTACCCTTGGCTATGCCGGTCGGTATAATGTATTGGGGCATGAATACTGAAGTAAATAAAGCCGCACCCCCTACATGTAGATCATGGTCTAAAGGATTAGACTCAAAACACGCTTCCTGTAGTCATGCTGGTATTTAGGCTGACAATAGCAGCTAATACTCAACACCCCCAGGTAACACTATGTATGGCAGATAGAGGTCTTCTTGACGATTTGAGTCCTATGCTGTAGTCAGGAATATTGAAATAAGCCCCTGGTACATTCACAGGGGAACAAGCTCCATTCATAAATATTCATTAACACGCGAGGGAATGCACCAACCAGTAAGGCCACTACCTTATGGGAAAATGATCCAGGATCCTGGATCATTTTAGAGGAGGCATTGCAGTGATTTAATAAGAAATCTTCCAGGCCCACTATAGGGCCTGGAGGATCGAGGCTGACCCTATGGTCGCCCTGTACGATTATTAGCCATTATGGTTAGAAGGGGAGAGACAGTCGTAACACATAAAGAAATAATATTTCGGAGTTACCTTGTAGGTTACAAAACACATGTATCACCCTGGCACATGTTCTTCTTGGACACTGCCATTGTAACATAAAGAAGGCGCACCATTCTCCAACCACCTCCGACATCCTGAACACAATGCCCCTTAACCCTTTGATAACAGCAGAGCGATCTATTGCACTATACTACATTATGATAATGCATTAAGTGGCCAGTACCGCCCCAAGCCTCATGCCGACATATTAGGATGTAAATATGCCATGGGCCCTATTTCAATAAAGCTGATGACAATATAGCTTAATGTGCTTAAGGTTCTACCAAATCATATATACACATTACAGTGGAACAAATCTTAGGATGTGATCACTTGCTACAGCATGCCTCCAGTAATATAACAAGTGTTGACCAGTGAATTTTCACGTTGTTGGCTGTATTGAAATATGCCCCTGATAGGGTTTCCATAACTATCTATATGCAGGACCATCGAATTACTAACCTATGTAGTATTGGTGCAGTACATATAATTATTAAACATATATACATACTGTATGTATGTATGTTGTCTCTAAAGGGTTAACAAATGACACAAACTCTTCTGTTTTCAATTACTGTGAAGTTATTGGCGTTCTGAAGCTATATAGATACACAGCAAGGGGCGTGTTAACATCATTGCCGGGCCTTTCAACTCCCCTGGAGATTCACAAAAGAGCAAAACAAAAGACGACGTGGAATGTATCAGTATGCGTTTTGTGGAATGAGTTGGAGAGATACTACCCCCACCAGTACTTTATATATATATATATATATATATATATATATATATATATATATATATAGAGAGAGAGAGAGAGAGAGAGAGAGAGAGATTAGAGAGAGAGAGAGTAGATACGTGTGATCTGAGACCTGTTTCACAACCACCATGTACAAGTAAGATTGGTGTACGAGCACGATCACTCCTATGGTCATCCTAAGATTGATCTTAGGCTTCTTAGGCTTAGGGGAAGTGTTTCAAAAGTAAATGGGGAGTGAAACTTACTAGTAAAGGGTCAATGTAAGAGTGACATACGACCAACATAAAATAGCTGATTTATGGGGAAGATTTAGGGTACACATAAATGTGAAAAATCCTATCAACAAGTGGAATACCACAACATTTTCTAATGCATGAAGTCAGGCATATATCAAATGGAAATTCCCCCTTTTAATACCATTTTCTATCATGGAATTATAAAGCCATATTCTGCACCTAGGTGATCGATCTTACTAGCTGGATAATTGGCCTATGAGTGACCTTACAACTGATCTTGATTACTGCCCTTATGTCTTATTGACAGCTGTTTCTAAAGGACCAGTCTTAAGTTCCAATATGAGTAACAGCTTGTTCTGAAACACTAGTAGTCATTCCCAAATGACTGATCTTAAGTGGTCACTCATAGAGTGGACAGATCGATCTTAAATAAAGAATGCTTATGAAACAGGTCTCAGCCCTGTAGATCAGATGTTCCACAAAGAGATAAATGTGATCAGCCCGGTAGATCGTATGTTCCTCTTGTGCATGGCTGCTAATCCTATTGGTAATTATTTTGTTTCTTTATGTTCCTTGGTTTTTATTCAATCGAATCAGCAATAACAACAGAACAACAACACAGTAGAAATAAAACAAAAACACGAGATGAATGTAAATAGCCGCACATAGAGGATTACTCTCAAAAGCTAGCATCCTTCATACACTGATACTGAATATCGCAGTATGAAACTTAACATATCTGTAACATTTACATAACTAGTAAAAGACTAATGAATAAACCACGGATGGCTTATATAACGCCACACATACCGAAATACCTAGCGTATAAAGTGCACCTCATGTAGGTGTCCAATTAAATAGGGTTCGGCTACCTGCAGGAAACAACTTGTTCTCAAGTAGAATTTAGTATATTTGGCCATGTTTTGACCAATAAAAGTCAGTAGAGGGGCCCGATGTTGGGGTTTTTATATTGGATACTGGAGGGCTTGACCACTGGTCCTCAATTGGCACAAGCTTGAAATGGTGATATTGACTCACTGTTGGCCCATTATTTTGCTCTTCGAACATTGGTCCAATCTTGGCCCAATGTCTGGTTTTCAAAATGTAACAATTACTGATAAAGACTAAATATCATTTATATATATATTGTAGCATCTTCGGTCTCCCCCGGATAAGAAATGACCACTCGTGACTCCGACAAGTATAATTAACGAGAATCCTTTATTTCCTGGCTTCCTCTGCCACACCATCTTAGTTTGTAACCTTTTCACGGAGACAAGTGTTAGTGCGTTCTGCTGCCACCCCAAACCCAGACTGCCTGCCGGTGGGACACCTCCAGTATTTATACACTTGTAAGTCCACCGACGCTGGTGTATGTGACATACACCGACGCCGGCGACGCTATTCCAGATAACAATGTTTACACAACACTGACGTGACTCCGCCTCTGCCGGCTTCCCCCGCCCCTATACCAGGATGGTATCGGGATCCACTGGCTTCCGCTCGGTCTACGCCACACTCTCCCCAACTAATTAACAACATACTGGGAAAGAATGTCAAAGTACCCTCCTGCAGATGGGTTTCCAATTTTGAATAAACATTACTACACCATGGCCCCTGGGTGTCTTTGTTATTACTCTATACCTAGCGGTATACTAAAACAATCTTACAATAAGATTCTTTCTTTTATAAGTCATACCTAGCTTAACTACCCCACCTCTATAAGTGGTACCAAAACTTATCTACAACTGCTGTCCCCTATGCAGTACATATCATGGCCTCCCCCGCATAGCGTCCACCGAAACGTCCACCGGACCATCCACCGAGACCAGCTTCCTCCGGCCTTTCTCGCCCTCCAGTGGTCGCCCTGTTGTCCATACCTTCGCCTCCGGATGCCAACCCTGTGGCCCGCCAACTCTGCAACACAAGGTAAGTCGTTCTGTACTTCTTACCACACACTGGTTTCTATGCTTCTGTCTAGGTTCTACTTCTCCCCCGCCTGTACTGGCTGAACACCCGTCAATTACTCGACTACTCTTTCGGCCCTCGTAGACATCCTTCCAACCCGGCAGCACCACTGACCCTCCGTTTCCTTCCCACCAACCTCCGCCGATGCCCTCCTGTACTGGAGTCCCCATCTCCCCCTCCTTTAGGACTACCGGAAGAGACACTTACCCTGTTGATTGGAGTTTTGCAAGGCGTCCTCCTCTGCCGGCTTGCCTTCCTGGTCAGCAGCTTCCTGTGGCGCCCGCAGCCAGGGCTGCCCACAACGGCAAGGGGGGGCTCGAGGCCACCACCTGACTTACTGCTACCACCCCCTGCATAGGTGCCACTTCCCCCTCCAAAATGGGCACTATTTTAGCATCTGTCACAATGATTACCCACTCTGAAGTAGGTAACTCTAACCTATCCTCATCGCAATGCTCCCACCCCTGCCTCAATCTGGAGTAGGCAATCCCCCTTCGGAGATTGCGCCACGAGACCCTCCAGCCTGATTGTCACCATTCTAGGGCATTGCAGAAGTGGTGGCCTCTCCATAGCCCCTCCTGCCATGACTCCCGTTCTCTGGGGTGTAGCATCAGTCTGTAAACTGGGTGACCGCCGCCCCCCTTTTTCCATGGATCCCTTCCCCCCTGCTGCTTCCCCCAGCTCCAGCCTACTAACTCCTTCCTCCCTCTTTTTCATGCTCTGCCCCGCTTGCTCCGAGGGCCTGTCTTCCGGTGTACAGGTAAGTAGTATCAGTTCTTCCAAACTCCTCCGATCTCCAGAGGTAGGGTTCTTCGGGGGAGGGAGGTGACTGGTTTTCCCCGGGTTATACCCCGTGTCTAAGTTCACTTGCTCCATCAGTTTCTCTAGCCCAGTTCCCTTGCTGCTTTTACCCTGGCCTTTGCCTTTTCCTGCCTTCTTGGCTTTCTCTGCCTCCTTTGCTTTCTCCTCTGCCAGCGCCCTCGTTTCCTCTGCTTCCCTCGCTTTTGCCTCCTCCAAGGCCTTTCTCTCCTCCAGCTCTTTCTTGACTAGTGCCTTCTGTCTCTCCAACTCTTTCGGTCTCACCCTCTCCCTCCCCGCCTTAATCATCTCCGTGTATTGTGCCTCCAGGTCAGGATACCCCGCCACCCCTTCCAGGAACACCAATTCTTCCTCCTCCTCCTCCGGGTCCTGTATGATGGGGCCACGGACCTCTACCTCAGCTGGGGAGTCGGGGGTGGATATGGTCACCCTCTTGGTCGGTGTGGTAGACTTCAGTTTTAACTGTGGTTTGGGACAGTCCTCTGCTAATGAATAAGGCTGTACCTTCTCCGGGCTAGAGTCTAAGCCTCCCGTAATATTAAAGGTCCCCCCTTTTTCCAGACTTTTTCTAAACCAATGAGTGCCACCCATGGCTGCCTCTGTCACGTCATCGTAAGTATCTACTTTCAACTAGGTTCTTGGGATAGGTTTGCCCTCCTTTGCTGCATCATATTCCTTCTCAAGTGCCACAATGTCCAGAGTGCCCATCGGTAACTCTTCCTAAAGTCTAACTAGTGTTTTTGTAGGGGTCTCACCCTCCTTTCCAGATCTGTCCACAGCAGCTTTATCACGAAACAGACTTTGTCTTCCTTTTCCGCGGCCAGCAGGTATTTTCCAGTGACAGGGTCCTTCACGAGGTCAGTCACCCGGCGGGTTCCCACCGCCTGCTTCTCCTCCTTCACCTTCCCGGGGGATCTCCGAGATCTCTTTTCACGGGGGTCCTCCTCTGGCCCCTCGCAGCCCCGTTTCTGGCCCTTCCCCTTCTCCTGACTTGGCTAGGTGGCCAACCACACCAACTCCTCCAGATACTTAGCTGCTGCAGCCACCTCCTCCATCTCCTCCTCACCAATACTAATCCCAGGGGATACCAGCGAGGAGACGGTGGAGGCGGCGCCCGGGGTGTCTTTCGAAGGTCCTGCCGTCTCGGTGGTGGTGGTGGTGGGTACCGGCTCCTCCCTCGAAGTGCTCGACTCCATGGGGGTCTTGGTTTTCTGTTTCCTACCCTTCTTGGTTACGGTGGCGGTGGATGCCAGCTCCTGGTTGGCAGTGGTGTCACTGTCTCCCCCGAGCCTTATCTGTTTAGTTAATTTGGGGGGTCCCAACTAGCGAACTCCTCATGCTGCCTATCCACATGTCTCACCAAGTCATTCTTATAGTCCTTAGCTACTTGGTAGCCACAACCAGGAGCCGGACACTCATACCGCTCCTGGACAGACGCATGCCGTCTCTGGTGTCGTTTCAGGGCTTCACTCCGGCCGAAGGTATATGGCTTACCCTCAGCCCTGCAGATCTCACACCTAATTTTCGGGAGCTCGACCCCCCCCCACCCACTCCATGGGTACTACCCTTTCCTCCTCTGTCTTCTTTGGCATTGTGATGAGATCTGGTTGTCTCCACTCAATCGTAGGAATTGACAAATCCGGGGTGCATGTCCCCTCTATATACCCCCGATGTCTTGGCCCCCCCTCCCCTTTTTCCCCCTTCTGACCAATCAGCAGCCAAGAACCTTCCCCGCACGCCTCAAGTGCCGGGGTTTCCCCATTTTTCTGGATGTCATTCGACCGTGGGAACACATTCCTAGCTTCCTCCGCCACCCACTCCGGTGGGCGTGCGTCGTGGGAACAGGGTCTGGAACGGCTGTCTCTCCCACGCCCTTTCCTTCCGCGGTGGTCCCCCTCCTGTCCCCGGTGTGAGGACTTGTCGGTGGACCTCTGGCAGTGTCTGCTCTGATTGCTGCCCCCCTCCCCCTGTCTGGAGTGGCTATCAGACTGACTGCATGACAATTTCGGGGGCGATCAGCCTTGTCTCTCCCGTCTCCGACCCTCACGGTGGGTCCCCCTCTCTTTAGTACGCTCCTTAGATAGCCCTCCTCCTCCTGCCTCTGGACCTGGTTGGGCCTCCTGCCTTAGTGTGTTCTTACGGCCATCCTCCTCCCTCCTTTCCACCACACGCCTGTCCTCTACCATGTCTTGCAGGATTGTGACCGTTATCTTGAAAAAGCTCCCCCTTCTCGCTCTGGTGACGTCACCCGCATCCGAGTTACCTGGCAACACCACCCTTGGCAGGAAGGGACCCCCGACAAAGGACGCCCCCGGCTCACTGTCTTGCCCCACCGTAGGCTTGCTTGGTAACCGTCCCTCGGCCTGTAGCCGGCTTTCCCTTTCCTCATTCTTCTGATTTTCATATTCAGCCGTCTCCAACATCTCATGCACTCGCCAGTGCTCTGCGTGTTTTGATAGTATCCAGCGTCTCCCTGGATCCCGCCTACGCCTGGCCCATCCTGCCCTCTTGTACTCGCTCCTCTGTTGATTCTCCTCCGTTCCTTTGTCTATAGGAGACAGGTATTCCTCGTCCAAGGGGGATCGTCCTCCGGAGCCTCCCCCATCCAATGGGCCATAGAAGCTGCCGATCGGACCTTCCTCTCTTCTACACACCACCACTGGACTCAGCCGTCCCTGCCCTCCACCATTTTGCCAGGGAGGTATTCGCCGCCGCGGCTCCCTAGGCCAATATCCCTTATTATCGCCTGCACTGCCCCATGCCCCTGGGGGTTGTCCTCTAGCAAAGGAGGGGGCACAGTGTCCCCCTCCCCCAGGTGAGTCTCCGACTCCTCCTCCAACTCTCCTCCCTCTCCCTCCTAGTTCTCTTCCTCCGGCAGGCAACCTTCGTTGATGGAGTTGAAATGTACCACCTTCGTCACCTGCCCCTGCTTTATCCGGTACACCGCCTCTCCAACCTGGCCTTGCACTTTCCAGGGGCCCGTCCAGTAGCTATGAAGTTTGGGTGAGAGTATCTTTTTTCTCAGTGGCCGATAATAGAATACTGTGGACCCCACTTGTATGGACCCCCCTCCACCCTGGCGTCATAATTACGGCATTGTCGGGCCACCGATCACCCTATACTGATTCTAGCCGTCTCATAAGCCCGGGCCATCTCCGCCACATACCCCGCCGTACTACTTGGGGGAGGATCCAGGGGGTAAATGAGGTGTAAGGGCACCACCGTTTCCCTTCCCATTATTATCAGGTTGGGAGACAATCCGGTGGTGCTGTGCACCGAAGACCTGTAAGCCGCCATAACAAAGGGAAGCTGAAGATCCCAGTCCTGTTGGTCAGTGGCCACCACCGTAGACAGAAGTGCTTCTATGGTCCTGTTGGCCCTCTCTACCATGCCATCACTCTGCGGCCTAAAGGTGCAGGTTCGGGTCTGTTTGACTCCCAGTAGTGCTACTATTTCCTTGAACAGTCCCGACTGGAAGTTCTTGCCCTGGTCGGTAAGAATTTCTACTGGCGCTCCAAAATGGCATATGAATTCCTCCACCACCTTCCTGGCCACCGTGGGAGCCTCCTGGTTAGGGATAGCATAGGCCTCTGTCCACTTAGTAAAATAATCAGCTGCCACCAGGATATATTGGTTGCCCCCGGATGTCGGTGGCAACGGTCCCATTATGTCCAGTGCTACTCTCTGAAGCGGTAACCCCACACCCACGTGCCCAACCGAGTGACGTCCCTGCGAAAATTCGGCCATAGTACCCCCTTTGCATTCTTCGGATCGTTTTATTCTGCCCCAGGTGTCCAGCCATCGGTTCCCCATGCACCTCCCGCAGCACATCCTCACGACTGGCCTTTGGTACTGCTATCTGGAAATGAGTAGACCCTGCCTCCCCTATCCACCATCGTCCCAGCACGCCCTTCTGCAGGACTAGTCTCTCGCGCCGGGCATACCATGCCTTTTGTTCGTAACTCCAATCACGCCTAGTCATCTCAGGGGGAGCCTCCATTCCCTGCGCCCACCCCCGGACCTGATGAAGTAGGGGGTCTTCATCTTGTAGCATTCCCCACGGCTTTACCACTGGGGGTTCGGGGCCCTCTGCTGGGGGTTGGTCCTTGCCCTCCAACACCTGACACTGAGCTCTGGTAAAAACCCTACACCACTTCATTCCTTCCTCCGGGTCCCTACCGCACTGCCTACACAGTGTTCTGGATAAACCGTCGGCATTTCCATGAGCTTTTCCGGGGCGGTGTTGTATCATGATGTTGATGTTTAACAATTTTGTCTTATGTGTCAACTGTTTAGCTTACTAAGACTAGAAGAAAGGTTGAACCAGAAGAATCAACCCTTACACAGATTTCTGTGGGGATGAGGTTCTCTTCCTTCATTATTATCTCGATTTAACTTGTTGATTAAATTTACATGAAAATTTTTTTGTCCGTTCTGGTTGGACATTGATATACTGAATATCACCGACAATTAATACCATGTTTACTACCGGTGACCTCTATTGACAAGTATATTAACTACCTAATATACTATATATCTAGAAATACTTATGCACTTTACCGGTATACAAAACATGTATATATAAAATTCAGTTATTGATGTATCTACAGATTGTACTTAATACTTGAGATAATAAAGTAAATTCAAACCAAAAAAGTGCCGATTATTTGCAGCCACCGGGCCAGTTGGCCCTCTGTTTCTTTGAACTCCAGTAGCCAACGGAGAGATGTGTGGTCGGTGCGCACCACCGGCCGTCCTATCAGGTAGTGCTTAAACTTGCGCAAGCCAAAGACAATAGCTACCAACTCTCTGCATGTCACACAGTAATTCCTCTCTGGTTTGCTGAGAGTTCTACTACCATAGGCCAGCAGTCTCTCTACCCCGTCCTGTTCCTGCGCCAGTACTGTCCCTAGCCCCCTGTCACTGGCATCTGTATCCATGATGAGTTGCCCCTCCGGCCGGAGGAACCCGAAGATGGGGGCCTCCATTAGCTTCTGCTTCAACCTCCGTAAGGCCTCCTCACACTCCGAAGTCCACCTAAATGTATGCCCCTTCTGTGCCAGGGAGCTGAGAGGTTTAGCCACCGTGGATAAGACTGGAACGAACGTCCTGTAGTATCCTGCCAGGCCCAGGAAACTCTGCACCTCGGTGACATTCTGGGGCTGGGGCCACCCCCGGACGGCCTTCACCTTGGCAGGGTCCGTCTCAACACCGTCCTTGCTTATTTGATGTCCCAAAAAGAGAATCCTTCGCTGGGCTAGCTGGCACTTTGAGGGCTTTATCTTAAGGCCCGCCTCCGTCAACCTCTGTAATACCTCCCCCAGCCTCACTAAGTGTTGTTCAAATGACTCCGCAAAGACCACTATGTCGTCCAGATATACCAAGCAGGTATGCCATTGTAGCCCCCGCATGGCAACCTTCATCACCCTTTCAAAGGTTCCGGGGGCATTACATAATCTAAACAGCATCCTGACAAATTGGTACAATCCCCGATGGGTGGTTAACGCGGTCTTCTCCTTATCTCCCTCCGCCAGATCCAGTTGCCAATACCCGCTGGCCAGGTCCATAGACGAAAACCAGGTGGCACCCGCCCGCCAGGGGCGAAACTATGGCACTCGGTTGAAGACGTACATTGGCAAGCTCCGGGGAACTACCGTCAAGTTTTCAGTGATAATTCATTGCTGACTACATATTCTCCCAACATGAGCTACGTGAATAACATGAGAACACAATTTTGATGTTAAATTCTCTATACATACATACATGGCGCTGGAAAACAGGAAAAACTCTACCACAATATTGACTTCTCAGCGCTAAATCCAAGATGGCGCCGCCCATGGTTTGTTGACATTTCGTTACCGGCAACCACTTATACACCCATATCTATCTCCACACCTTTGCTGTGTCTTACTATTGTCGTTTTGTACCAAAACAACTGCTTCAAAAAGCCTTTGGATTGATTTAAAGACAATATAGTGAAATATATTCTTTAATGTCAGGACGCAGGAGAAGTATGAAACTATCCCCACATCTACAACTCGAATCAAACATGGTGCAGGGTACTTCCGGCAAGACGAAAGAAATGATTTTGCAAAATGAAAATGATGATTTTGAAGAAGATGATCTTCCAAAATTAGACTACAGAGCCTCAACCAAGGTACTGGTGGATAAAATGAATGAACTAGAAGACCGTATTCAATCCCAGGAATGAATCAGCAAAAGCACTGTACGTATATTACAGGGTATGGAGGCTAGGCTCTTTGGTCCGACCTACTCAAACAATACAAGAACTGGAGGAGAATTACAAATCCATGGCTAGCTCACTCTCTACACATAGTGACAAAATTGTAAAAGCAGAGGAGGAGGTAGAAAAAATCCAAGCAAGTTCTGAGAAATTTGCTGAACAATTTTCTAAAATGGATAATGATAGGAAAAAGAAAATCTTGTTGATTGATGGAGTCGATGAAGACACACCTGGATCTCTAAGAGATACCCTTGACCAATTAATTAGTGATGTTGGCTTGGACTTCAACAATATGGTGGCTGATGCAATCTATATGAAGGGGAAAAAACAGGTGCCTACTGCTCAACAAAAAAGGAATCCAAACTTCAAACCTAGAAACAGTGATCTTCTCCTCATTGCAATATAAAACCCAAATCTTTGGTGGTGTCAGAAATCTGAAAAACAACCCGACATGGAAAGGTGTGCATCTATCAGATGATATTACCGCTGAGGAGAAGAAAATGCAAAGAAACCTACTTTCAATTCAAGCATTGGCCAAATCTAAGGGCTGTTTTGTACGTGGAACCACTATCACAGTAGCAAATCAAGTCTATCAATACAAAGAAATTGACAACCTCCTATTTGATCTCTCCTTGACAAATGCAAAAACAGTGGAGACACCTGATGGACTGGCTTTTCAGGGCGAATTTACACCTTTCTCAAACCTCTATCAGTGTGCAATCAAATATGAAGGACATGAATATGACTCCATTGAGAGAGCATATGCAGCAAAAATGTGTCTGGTTTCTAAACAAATGAATGTGTTACGATGGGTATTGGCTGCTCAAACCCCAATTGAGGCCATGTATGCTGCAAAAGGTTGTACTAAATCCAATGAATGGTACGATATTGATCAGGAAGTCATGGAAAAACTCATCAGGATAAAATTTGAACAGCCAGCTCTAAAGGACACTCTAGTCAAAAGCAAAGGAAGGTACTTATACGAGGCCACCCCACACAAAGTCTATGGCTCAGGTCTACATCTGGGACAAAAGGATGAAATTACCATAGAAAATGTGGCATCGAGTGAATACGGAAACAAGCTGGGCGAACTACTGATGAAACATCGATACACCATCACTGGAGAAAACCCTCTTCCAACCACTGAGGAAATTAGACTACAAAGGGCATGAGATATGGCTAAATAATTTACTCACCTACAGTTACTTATATATTGGTAGAAAAATGTAAACATATAACTATATATGTCTGCTATGCTGGTAAATTGATAAATGGTTTTGTAAATGTTATACATGTTTGAGGAATGTGATAATCCATGTCAATGTTAAAGTTGTGTGCTGAGAACTCACGATTTGTTTACCCATTAGTCTTACCATTTGTCGCGCTTTACAACCTAATTAAACAAACTAACCATGTACTGGGGTGGCAATAAGGCCTATGCCCCTTCGATGGTAATTATGTATAGTTTCTATATTGGGATTAGGAGAGGCAGATTATGCCAAAAAATTACAACATGCTTTAACATATATGATGTACATGTAGTTACTCACTACATGGGCACCCTGTATGCATTACAACTCAGTTGACCAATTACATGGCACCAGAGGCCTTAGGCTTCTACACCTGAACGCTAGAAGTATAGATTCAAATTATGCATCGATCTGTGCGGAACTTTATCCCTCTAGCTTAGATATATATTCATTTTCTGAAACTTGGCTTAAAAACGAGGACAATGAATGTGATTTCCAATTAGCAGGTTATGTGAGGTATAGATTAGATAGACAAGTATTAAATGGAAAAAGGAAATATTAAAACTGGAGGTGGGGTTGCTATATATAATAAAAATACATTGAGACATGATTACCAAGCGTATTCTCACCTCAACATATCAGATGAATATATTGAAATTAAAAATATCTTGATTACCAAACCACATATGAAACAGATAATCCTTTTTAATGTGTATAGACCACCTGACGGTACAAAAGGAGCGTTCATTGATGCATTATCAGATGTTATATCTCAAATTGATGATAGAAATAGCTTTGAAATTATTTGCATGGGTGATATGAACTTCAATGTATGTAAGGATTCAGACACTGTAAACAACCTACTTAATAGACTAAAAGGGTTTGGTCTTAAACAAGAAATCAAAGACAATACAAGGAAAAATGCTACCCTTGACCTTATTTTTACTAACTTACGACCAAATTTTATAAATACTGGAGTTGCAAATAATTATATCTCAGACCACCTTCCCATCTGAAGATAAATGAAGAACTCACCTACATTGAAAGTAGATCTTATAAAAAATTACCTGATTAAATATTATTAAGAGAATTTGATGCCTATGATTGGACAACCTTTAATAATACCGAAAATGTAAATGTAGCATGGACTGAAATGGAAACTGCTATAAGAAATATCTTAGATCGGTTATGCCCACTCCACAAATTTCTAGTAAAAAACATAGAGAACCCTGGATGAATTAACATGTATATGAAACCATAAGGGACAAAAACAAATTTTTATGGTCAGCCAGAAAATCCCATGATGAACGTAAATGGGTTCGTGTCACTAACTGTCGAAACAAGACAAATAAAATAATTGATAAAGCCAGGAAAAAATTCTTTAAAGAGCAGATTGAAGAATATAAAAATGATCATAGAAAATTCTGGCGAACTATTAATAACCTTATACCCGGCCATCCTAAAAGGAAACAAGATATCAATCTTGTGGACCATGAAAACAATGATATTCCTGTTTCTACTGACCAAGTTCCAAACTTTATAAATAATTACTTCACCCAGATAGGCCCCATACTTGCAAAAGATCTATACATTCCATGGAAGCCATATGATAATGCATGCATTAATTCAATGGACCCATTTACTACTAATGTACAAGAAGTTATTAGGTTGATACATGATATCAATATTATTAAGTCATCGGCAATTGATAATATTTCCCCCAAGGTTTTGAAAACTGTGTTCAAACATTCACCTGGAATGATTGTAAAGATTTTTAATTTATCTTTTTGTCACTAATACTGTACCGGTTTCATGGAAAATATCCAGAGTAACCCCTATCCCAAAATCTGGTGATACAAAACTTGTAAACAACTATAGACCTATTTCTTTACTACCATTGCCATGTAAAGTACTAGAAAAAATCGTTCACAACCGAGTTTATGGTTTCTTGGTTAGAGAAAATATCCTAACTCCTAAACAGGGTGGTTTCCGTGCAGGTTTTAGCAGAGTGGATACTTTAGCAAATTGTACTGAAGATATTAAAAGGGAATTGAATGTTGGTAACTCCACTATTTCAGCCTTCATTGATCTCAGGAATGCTTTTGACACAGTAGATCACTCTGTCCTATTAATTAAATTGCACCATTATGGAATACGTTCAGATAACTACCACTGGTTTGAAAACTATCTTTCCAACAAACAGCAACTTGTATATGCAAATGGTCTAAGCTCAGACCTAGAAAGAGTGGTCTGTGGTGTCCCCCAAGGCTCGATTTTGGGTCCTTTGCTTTTTCTAATATATGTAAATGATGTAATTAAATGTACCAAATTATGTAATATTAGACTCTATGCTGATGATACTGTTATTTATTTATCGCATAACAGCTTTAATCAAGCCAAGATTGAACTACAATCGGATCTAGAGAATTATTTACCTGGTGTATCCAGAACAAGTTGTCCATTAATATTACCAAAGCAAAAATTATGTTATTTACTTCTTCTAATTAGAAATTAAAAACCCTGGATGCCAACATTATGTAAAATAACCAAATACTACAAGTTGTCCCCAGTTACAAATACCTTGGTGTGACCTTAGACCCTCTTCTTCCTTATAAATACCCCTTGAAAACCTAAATTAAGACTATTGCTTACAAAACATAAATTATGTCTACTAAGAAGGTATCTAGATGTAAAATTATCAGTGAATATTTATAAAACTACCATACTACCTTACATGGACTATGCTGACATTTGCTTTACGACAACTTATGGTAAATACCTGGATCCACTGCAATATGCTCAAAATAGATGTCTAAAAATCTGCTTGAAAGTACCTCATATCACAAACACAAATTATGTTCATAATATTACAGGCTGTAATAAATTAGTCAACAGAAGATTTGCTCATACTACAAATTATATGTATAACCGCTCGAGATCTCTGGATTATAAAATTGTAAATAGATTACAAACCAGACAGCATGATGCCCCCTTATGTAAAACCATTACCCCCAACTGTGTCTCATACATTAGAAGTGTAGAGTTTCATGGTGCCATATCCTGGAATGCTCTAACATGTGGTAGAAGGAACGCTGAAACTCTAGAAATATTCAAAACTGAAACTAGAAAGTATCTCAAATCCCTTCTACCCTACCGTTAACCTGTATTAATTTGATTTACCTTAACCTTTACAAATATGTTATCTGTCCTCCCCACATATCCCTCAAAATTTAAATATATATTTTGGTGTCAAGTTTCTTATCTTATTAAAATGTCTAAATAGGTAGGACCAGAAGGATCAACCCATAACACTACAATAGTGGGGATGAGGTCCAAAGCCTTCTTTTTGCCACATGAACAATTATACAAGTAATAAGTGTCTATTTTATATTTTCACTGTTTTTTTTTTCCTGTACTACTTAATCTCCTTGATCTATGTTGATAATTTATTAAACAAAAGGTGGAAGACCTGATGAGGCTTCCACTTTATTAGTCACCATCATATATACATGTTTACCTAAGAATGAACTGCACTATGTGCTGAAATCCTTGACCATGGCCTTGTTCAAGCGGTGGTAATCGACACAGAATCACGTTGTTCCATCCTTTTTCTTCACGAGTACCACTGGAGACGCCCATTGAGGGCTCAATTACTCCTGCCTCCAACATCTTGTCCACCTCCTCCTCGATGGTCGCTCTTCTGTGAGGGGCCAACCGCCTGGGTGGTTGCTTTATTGGCGGATGGCCTCCCGTATCAATTCGGTGTTGGGCCATGGTGGTATGACCCTTATCATCCTTATGCCACTGAAAGGCCTGTATATGCCTCTCCAATAGGCCAGCCAGTTCCCTTCTTCTATGAGCTTCCGTGCCCGCCACCAACACCAACTTCCCTCCACTTCTTCTTTTCGGTGCAGGCAGGCTCCTCCATCCTCTTAGCTAACCAATCAATGAGCTCCACCATTCTATCCATCCTGTCGGTGTTAGACTTTAAATGCTCGTTCACTGAATCATCGGCGGTTCTCACCCGCTGTCTAAACACAACAGAAACCAGTCCAAGACCAGGGTATCTGTAGTCCGTGCGTCAGCCTCGGGGTATGCCAGCCGGGTGTTCTTCACTTCATCAGGTCCTGCAACCCCTCTCCTTTCTTCTTACTCAAGTCCGGAGGACAGGCTTGTAAGTCTCCTCTTGGTTAGTCGGCTCGAACCGTTCCACCAACGCCTTTCAGAGTTCGGTGTACCCCTCCGGGTTAGCTGGTTTCCGACCATTCAGCAGCCGTCTAGCAGTCCCTGATAAACTCAATCCCAGGAACATACCAGCCTCCGCCTCATCCCACCCGTTCACTTTCACACAAAGGTCAAAGTGATTGAGATAGTCCCCCAGGTCGCCCGTCCCATCATATTTGGTGGGCTTAACCACTGGTTTGCCTTTTGCGCCCAATTCCCCGTCGGCTCCCCCGACCATCGCTGGCCCCGCTAGTGGTCTACTCACTTTCTGTGTGGGGCATTCCCCCTCCTCCTCCTCCCGTTTCATTTTGGGCATATCTTCCCTCTTCACGGGACCCTCCTCCGTCCGTGCCAGTCCCCCTTCTCAATCTTCCTTTTTCACCACCGACTTCCCTTGCCTGAGGGTCTCGAGGGCCTCAACGAGCTGTCCCACTTGTCCTCCGACCCTTCCCCCGGTCCCCCGTTCAGCTTCTTCCGAACCGCACCATGAAGGACTTCTTTCTTGCCTTGTGCTTTGTTTCTGCCCCGCCAAGATCCCTGAGGTGCTTCCTCCTCCGTGGGTAGTTCCCTCTCCATGGGCTCCACCTGCCTTTCGGGTGCTGTTCGTCAGCCCTGTTCCCTGCTGGCCTACACATCTCCACCTCCTCGTCCACCACTTCCAGGAGTGTTCCCCTACCAACTCCCTCCCCTGCGGATTCCAATGAGTCTGGTTCAGTTATCCTAGCTTCCACTATCTTCTAATCCTGCGTGGATCCGTAGAGAAACAACCACTGCTGTCACCAATGTAGCGTCTTCGGTCTCCCCCGGATAAGAAATTACCAAGAAATTAACGAGAATCCTTTATTTCCCGGCTTCCTCTGCCACACCATCTAAGTTTGTAATCTTCTCACGGAGACAAGTGTTAGTGCGTTCTGCTGCCACCCCAAACCCAGACTGCCTGCCGGTGGGACAACTCCAGTATTTATACACTTGTAAGTCCACCGACGCTGGTGACACTCCTCCAGATAACAATGATTACACAACGCTGACGTGACTCCGCCTCTGCCGGCTTCCCCCGCCCCCATACCAGGATGGTTTCGGGATCCACTGGCGTCCGCTCTGTATATATATATATATATATATATATATATATATATATATATATATATATGTGTATATATATATGTCACCCATTAAGGGAGAACACCCCTCTGTGGGGGATTTTTAATTCCCCATTTGGCCACCACAGGGTATTGGAGGGGCAAAATTACTCTCAAATCATTATAGAAATACATCAGGCTAATTCTTTATGCAGACTTCAATGGTCTCATTTTAAAAGCACCATTTTTGGTAGAAATGGCCCATATTTGGATGGTAAAATGAACATTTTTCATGAGAAATCCACCTATATGCCTGTTCCTGGTTGCCATGGCAACCATTCCAATAATCAAAATTTTCAGATTTTTATGCCAATTTTTGGGGGTACTCACCAAAAACTTAAAACTGAAAACAGAAATGGAAATTCTTTCTAGATCAAAATCTATGATAAAAATCATGATATTGTTTTATAAAAAAGGCTGATTTATTGCATTTTTTGACATTATAATGGTTTATAATGAATTTAGAGTTTAATCATAGATTTCAGATGTGAATACCGACCTATGTTCAAGGAGGGGTTTTACTGGGAATATTTAAGCCAATGATGTATCATTTTAAAGATTTTAAGATGAACTATGAACTTTGATAATGAATTTCCCTGCGGGGGGTGTTTTTGCTTGCCTGGTCACACACACACAAATATATATATATATATATATATATATATGGAACTATATACACTCGTGTATATATATATAATTAGCCGCGGACGGTTAGGGACTATTTGCAGCGCGCATTGGTATCTATGATGTCATAGCATGACGTCATGGTCAACACTCCTCCAGTATATAAGGGGGTGGTTCAAAGTAACCGTCAGTTGGCTCTATTCACCTGGACAGGTAACACCACGCTGGGTGTTTCCTGGATTTTTAAATTTTAATTTTGATTTGAGTGGGGTTCCGGTGCCCTATTTACTTTTGGAATGGGCAGAAAGGCTGCTAAAGGCTCGAAGGCCAATACACCAAAGGGAAAATCGGCTAAATCGGTGGAAAAAACGAAGAAATCGGCCAACTTAGGACTTGCGAGTAGCTCGACTCTCTCACTGAGTGATGATACACCTACAGTTCCCCGAACTTCTACAGGTGTTGTGGGGGAGTCGTCTATTGACCAGACGAGGCTAGATGTATTAGAAGACGAGCTGTTGACCATCAAATCACTTCTACAGGAGGTCGTCAATGGAAAGGACGAGCGAGATGGAGGAGTCGTCAATACGTCAAGTCGTTCCAGCAGAGCACGTGCGGATGTTTACAAACAGAGAGGTGTGACGTCACGTAGTCAAGGACGCGGACCGGTTGCTAGGGCTACCCGCCAAGCGTCGCCATGCGAAGTTTCGTCTGACGGTGAGGACGAGTGGGTGCAAGTCGATCACAAGCGACATAGACGACCATCAAAATCCAGTATTTCTGCTCGTCAATGCAGCCCCAGCACATCCAGGGGGTCGTCAGTGGATTCGACTTATTCTAGGCATCGTCACCATGTAAAATCGGGTGAGTTTGATCATTCACAATTCATCAAACGTAAAGAGAAGGTTGACACTATTGAGAAACTGATGTCTGTGAACTTGCAATGTATTTTGAAGTACTACAAATCAGGTGACGATGTTGGGGGGATGCTTAAACATCTCCAGGTGCTAATTGAAAAATCTGGCACCAAAATATATACAGTTTCGGCCCTTGTAGCCTATGATAAGTCAGTGAGGGCTAGGGCTAATGACAGTGGAATAGAGGCTTTTTCAACCATTGAAAATTCAGATATACTACGTCATTTAGCATATGATGGGACCGTTCAGGCCCAGAAAGCTTATGGTGCTAGACCTAAGAATGTAGGCAAACAGAGATCGTCTAATAATCCCTGCTACGCATACAACAGAGCAGAAGGCTGTTCGAAAGAACCATGTAAATATCGACACGTTTGCAGCGTGTGTAACGGTACAAATCATAATAAGTTGGAATGCTCCAAGACTAGAAACGAATAGGAAAATGGCGGTGACTTTAGTCCTAGCCCTGCAGGTTTCGATATCCTGGTGCCAGAAGCAAGGTTAGTAAATGTGGTAGACTTTAGATTACCCCCACCCAAAGGTTCAGATGAGGGTGTTGTAAATATTAATTCTGAAGCGGATAAAAAATTTTTTGTCCTCCCGAGTGACCATAGGTCTATTCGATCTGATTTGGTTAATGAGTTTAATATTAATAGTAATATTAACTCGAAAGTTGTAAATACTACACATAGTCATCCAGTACAGGATGAAGTTGAACCATTATTTACTGTTGTGGTAAAAAATTTACCTAGCATCAGGGTATATGACAGTTGTATAAATGGTGTGTGTGAGTGTGTACATTATATTCATGGTGAGAAAGCCCAAATTTTGCCTTGCAGAGTAGCTTCATTTTTAACTCAGGAAGGTATCATTAGTATTAATGATGTAGAAGCAAATTTTCTATGGCAGGGCTTTGTTCAAGGTTTTAAAATTGTTGACCCTTCTTGTAATACGTCTTACGACTGTAAAAACTACAAATCTATTTTGGAAGGTAAATTTTATAACGAAATGTGTGGTATTTTGTTAGAAGAAATTTCTGCTGGTCTTGTCTCAAAGGCAGAATCTAAGCCCCGTTGTATACATTCATTAGGGGGTGTCGAGAAATCAAATGGTAAATTGAGACCCATAACAGACTGCAGTATGCCTGATAAAATGTCTATTAATAATTTCATGGATACCACTAGTTATACCTTTTCTTATAATAATATTAGCACTGTTACTGCTCAGTTAGATAGGAACGATTTCATGAGCGTTGTCGATTTAAAATCTGCCTATAGATCTATAAATGTCTATGGTCCCCATACTACCTTACAAGGTTTCCGTTGGGATTTTGGTCAAGGTGAGGGTTATTATGTTAGTAATAGATTAACCTTCGGTCTTAAATGTGCTCCATATATCTTCAATAGCATATCTGATTTTATTGCTGATGTGGCTAGAATGTACGGTATCAAGAAATTGGTAAATTATTTAGACGATTTCATTATTATGGCAGATTCTTATGCTGAATGTCTTAGGCAGAGAAATTTGTTGATGGAATGTATGACTTACATGGGTTTTGTAGTATCCAAAGAGAAAGTGACCGACCCTTCTCAAGTTTGTAAATTCTTAGGCATTAACATAGATTCAATTAATTTAGAACTGTCTTTGCCTACTGGAAAGGTTGATAAAATGAAAAGTCTCTTATTAGATAGCGTTAATAAGAAATTTATTTCTAAGAAGAACCTAGAGAGAATCGGTGGTTTAATGTCTTTTTGCTCCCAAGTTGTTAAGGGAGGGAGAACGTTTAGTCGGAGGATTTTTGATCTTTGTGCCAGAGCAAGGCCTAGAGGTATTATAAAAATTTCTGAGTGTACAAGAAATGATATGGAATGGTGGTTAAAATTCTGCAATACTTTTAATTGTAAAAGTTTAATCTTGAATGATATGGTCGATACACCTATGTACTCAGATTCATCCATAAAAGGCTTCGGGGCTTGGATGGGCTGTGATTTTCTTTATGGTGACTGGACGTCTTACGATAAATTCAATCTAGGTACTGATCATTTTACTCAACCACCAATACTGGATAATTTGAAAAATCACCATAGAAACATTAATGTATACGAGTTATATCCTCTTCTTATGGGTCTCAAACGTTGGATTTCTGGCTGTAAAAATAAAAGAATACACTGCATTACCGACAATATGCAGGTGCTAGCTATGATTAATACAGGCAGGTCTAAAAACAAACTTTGTATGGAATGGCTAAGAGAGATTTTTTGGCTGTGTTTCCTCAACAATGTAGAAATATTCGCTACTTACATCAAATCAGAAGACAATATCCTGGCTGATCAACTGTCTAGACTTGCATATAAGGGTATGCCTGATAAATGTATAACTTCTCTCCATGAAAATGATATGTGTTGTTTTAATTCCAGAATGGAAAAGGTTACAAAAAAGAAAACAGTGTCTTTTAACGAAGGGTGTATCAGAGAATACGAGGAGAACAAGGAACCAACAACTTAGCAGGTACAAAAAATTCTGTAATAAATTTAATTTACCTAAATTTCCTTGTTCTCCTTCACAGGCTGCCACATATGCTGTATATTTATCTGAATTTATGAAACCTTCTTCTGTAAGGAATTATTTATCGTCCATTTGGTATTATCAGAAACTTAGAGGTGGCTTAGACCATAGTGGTAATTTCATGCTAAAAAGGGTGTTGGTTGGTATTGATAGAAATTATTCTGTTCCTGCTAGGATTACTCACCCATTGAGTCCAAGAGAAATGTTATGTATTAGATCTTATTTGGATCTCTCCAACAGGGCTGACTTGAAATTTTGGTTAGCTATTCTCTTATGTTTTAGAGGTGCCCTCAGGATAGGACATGTTGTATCCTCTCCTCATACACTAAGGGTAGGTGATGTAAAAGTGTTTAAAAGTTATGCTAGTCTTCGCATTAAAACTTCAAAGACTGACCAGCTGGGCCATTCTTTTAATATATACTTATGTAGGGACGACACCTCTTTGTTATGTCCTTGTAAAGACTTAGGAAAATTGTGCACAGGTAGGGGTTCGAGTGATTTGTTATTCAAAGTTAATGGTGTTCCTCTACAGTACCAATATATTAATTCGAGGCTGAAATCTTTATCTATACGTGCTGGTATCAAAGGTTCAGTCTCCACTCACTCACTTAGGCATGGGGGAGCTACTATGTTAAAGGACGCAGGACTTAGTGTAGATTCTATTAAAAAGAAGGTAAATTGGAAGTCTAATTCTGTTTTTACATACTTACATAATCATAAAAATGAACTGTTGGAATTAGATAGACTTTGCCAATCTCAATTGCATTGCTGACTGGTATGTGTTTGTTCACATGTGTTTGGCGTGTTTAGGTGTTTGGCATGTATGGTGCTGATAGCCCCAAGGTCAGTAACCCACCAAACTCATGTGTCTGTGATATGATCATTTATTACTACTGTATCATATATTATTATCACGGTTTATCATCATTATTATTATCGTTATTACCGGTATTATTATTCCCTGGTAGCGAGATAACTTATGGAACTATATACACTCGTGTATATATATATAATTAGCCGCGGACGGTTAGGGACTATTTGCAGCGCGCATTGGTATCTATGATGTCATAGCATGACGTCATGGTCAACACTCCTCCAGTATATAAGGGGGTGGTTCAAAGTAACCGTCAGTTGGCTCTATTCACCTGGACAGGTAACACCACGCTGGGTGTTTCCTGGATTTTTAAATTTTACTAATGTTACTACTATTGTTATTACTATTGTTATTACTATACTATTGTTATTATATTATGTTTTTACTGACTATGCTTTTTGTCAACTAATTATTTTAGTTGTTTTAATAAAGGCATGTATGGTGCTGATAGCCCCAAGGTCAGTAACCCACCAAACTCATGTGTCTGTGATATGATCATTTATTACTACTGTATCATATATTATTATCACGGTTTATCATCATTATTATTATCGTTATTACCGGTATTATTATTCCCTGGTAGCGAGATAACTTATATATATATATATATATATATATATATATGTGTGTGTGTGTGTGTGTGTGTGTGTGTTAAGCACAGTCTATTCAGAAGTAAGACACATGCCATGGTTGCAATGACTATATGCATATATTTGGCAACCATAGCCTTTAATTCAATAAAGTAAGGAGAATGCCCTCGCGGCATGGACTAGTGTCAGGTAAAGTGCAAACAATAATCTATGTATCCTTCTGCCTAATAAGACACTTCCCCAATTAGGTACTTTAATGACACATAAATAGATATTCGCATGCTTACATTCAAACCATTATTCAAAGACATTTATCTATCACATAAATGACAACATTATGAGACGGATAAGGGAAAAGAAGCTACATGTACATGGCTATACCGAGGTTGCAGGTTCCTTTGCAGGGAACACCATTGCTGTACCTGGTACTGGGGAGATAAGCACTGATAACAACCAGCATGATGGATATCAGCTGTTATGTAATGCGCCCTAGAAAGTCTGCACTGAATGTAGAGAATTATTTCATTGGTCAATATATATGGTATATGGGAGACTAGAAGGTAACATTCACATAACTATAATCATAATTTATGTTTGTACTTTTTATCATCTTCACACGAACAATGAGGGAAATTACAGCAGTTCATTAACTAAGGCCTGGGTTGGAGTTTACGCCATGTCATCTGGTTCTCTACATCACCCAGACTCTCCTGGTGATGTACAACAATGTCACGAGCTGCTCTCACCAGACGTACAGCTCTGGGGTCATCTGCTGCTAGGGGACGGTCCTCGTGAGGGTTTGACGTCATGTCAAAGACAAGAGGAGTCTCATGGAATGTGTTGTCAGCTTCATCACAGAAACAAATAAAGTCACATCCCTCTGTGCCAGGTTCCCATTTAGGTGTAGCAAACCGGATCTTCCACACTGCTCCATCTGTAAGGATTATTGCTACAATGCTCTACAATTTTATACATGGGACACGATACAAGCAAACAAGCTCAAGGTAGAACATACTATGGAAGAATTAGACCTGTATACTTTTTTTATTGGGCATCTAAGATAATTCTATGAATCTGGATACAGGAGGGAAAGTGAAAATTCTCAAAAATGAAACAGACTGTGGAAATAATAAGAATCAATAATTTTCATCTAAAATTGGTTAGACATGAATCTAGTAAAGTGTATGATATTGGGCTATTACAGGTGGAGGGGAAAGAGGAGTTCTCTGTGTTATAGTTGGGGTCTTGATACTCCCTTAAAATAGTTTGTCACCGAGTTTTCCACCAATCAAATAATATCTAGCCCTCCAGTCCTCCAGTTATGAATGCTCATGCAAAGGGGAAGTTAGCTAACGTCAAGTGGTACAGCTATGTCTAAGTCCCACTGCCCCTTTGGAAAGAAGACACATTGAGTAAAATCACCTCCAAAGCTCTATTGACGACAAGCAGGAAGATAGGTCCTTGGTTACAGTGCATTTGAATACTCATCACAAACCCAGTTCATAATAAATCAATCCTCGTAGTTCCTGTTCGTAACCAACACCTTTCCGTTCATAAACATCATAATATTTAAACAACAAACCTTCACAGTTCTCAGTCATGCAGATTTAAAACATTGATCATCAATCTCCCAATCCTAAGAACAAGCTCAGATTGTAATCAATCGCAAACATCCCAAGTTCAGAATGTATTCAAGTATGAACGTCTCAAATCCACACGGTAGTCAGACATGAACAATTTTCAAGTCCACAATGTATTCAAGCATGAACATCTCAAATCCACATCATAATATTTAAACAAAAAACCTTCACAGTTCTCAGTCATGCAGGTCTAAAACATTGATCATCAATCTCCCAATCCTAAGAACAAGCTCAGACTGTGATCAATCCAAACATCCCAAGTTCAGAATGTAATCAAGTATGAATTTCTCAAATCCACACGGTAGTCAGATATGAACATTTCAAGTCCCCAATGTATTCAAGCACAGACTCCATGTCATAGAACCTCCCAAGTACAATCTTGAGTAGTGAGAGCGTGAGCACATGAGAAGTCCTTAGGTGTTCTCTCTAAACTCCTGTACTAAGACCCATCATGGTAGTAGTTTGGGTGGTAGCATAGTGGTGGCTAAGTGTTTCCAAGAGCAAATTCTAATTTCCCAGAGAACTATCCAGTATGCCCAGCAGTGGTAATGTAAAGATTCCTCAGAATTTTATAATTGAACTCCTTGGTAGAAGCTACCAAATATAAATGTCTCCCCTTGATTCCAGGGCGAACTGTTGATCCCAATGGCTCCTACCCAATTCGCACACTCCTGCCTCCAGTGTGGACTTATATACCCCCTGACTACCTGCTGTTTTGGACTGTTTCAACCTCACACCACTTGGACCCTGCTACCCTAGAGGGGAGTCACCCTGGCTAGTGTTGTCGGGCAAGCCAGAACCCTATAGGGGCCTAACCCTTCAAGACACACCCTCACGCTGACATCCTATTCTTGTTGGACCATGCATCCATACTGGAACCTTATACCATATAGGAATGAACTATGCTGAAGGTAATTTAATACTATATAGGGGTGTATTCTTTGTTACACTATGTACCCTTGTGTATACTTGATACCCCACAGGGAAAACATCTGGCTGCTGAGCATTTATCACTGTATTGTATTTTGTACCAGAGCCGAGTCTAAAACACCACATCTTATTTTAATCCTTGTTTTGTCTACACGACTGGTCCCATATGTTACGGGCCTTGAGGTAGTTGTAGACTCCCTCGGTATTACTATAAGTGCTTGGCTCTCCAATATTTCCAATAGCATCATTAAAACATTTTTTAGCGCCTCCCACGCCACGTAGCGGGGGTACCGCGAAGCGGTACGGGAGTGCGCTATGATGATTTCATTTGCCCCATGTGATGAGGTCTCACAATACAAAATAACAGCGGGAGGCGTTTTTTTACGCGGTCACAACGGCATTTCTTGTTTTATCATAACATTACTTTCCTTGTTCTTACTATTATTTCTCAATCCCTCTTTTTATTTTATATCTACTCGGTGCTGTTTTTCCAGATATCCCCCTAACTCAATATAGGTAGCCTATGAATTATAAATGATAATTACCTTTATCAGGGTTGAACCTGACAGCATGGACGCGGTCAGAGCAGTAATGGATGAGGTAGTCTCTGCCCACTATCTCCCCTGTCTCCTCTGTGAGCAGTGGTAATAGACTGACCCCATCTATTACTCTATCACTAGGTGGTGCCACTCCTGCTGCCTCGGCCACTGTGGGTAGAATGTCCATAAGACTGAGGGGTACATCAAGCTGTATCCCTGCTTTGACATGACCAGGCCACCTGATCAATGTGGGAACCCTGATGCCACCATCCATTCCACCCTGACCCTTCCCACCTGCATCAATAGACAAAATAGCTTGTTGACCAACTTAACATATAATTATTATACAGTGCACAATGGTCCTACAACACATGAGTATGTGTGGCTCATATCAATAGCTTATAATAGGAATATTCAATCCTAACTGGAATGATGAAAGATGTATTGATTTCTTACCACTTGCCATTCTTGACTACGTTCTCTATGTATGTAAACCCCCTTGATCAAGCTGCACCTTCAGTTTGCCTGATACTACTAGCCAAACCAAAGGCAACAAGCACTAGCTCATATAGACCAGAACCAGCACTTAATGAGTCTGTTGAGGGCTTTGATACTGACCACCAAAGAAGTGATTTAACCCAGTGTCATCCCTACAGTATCCCTGCCATACTAATACAACTCATTTACTTGATGCTACATGGGGGTTATCTATAATTGCTCAGGCTCTTTATGAAGCTTCAACATCTTGCTGCTGTACATCATAAATTTTAATGGATAACAAAGAACAGTACACCTACCTTGGGTATTTGTTCTTGGGGAAGTGGTAATTATACCAGGGTGGGACCCGAGTTACTGCACGATCTATTTGGTAAGTTACCGCTGCAGTATATTCTGACTATTAGCACTATTACCTGGGCTATTATAAAATGCCATACAAACCACTGAAGATGCTGTTGTGGCCTCCCTGACAGTCACCTCGTTTGCCCCTCTTTTCCAGGTGCCCTCCATGGTCTGAAGTGAACATCACAAGGGTGTCATCACGCATACCCAGTCGGTCCAGGGCCTCTAGGATCTGGCCCACACTCCAGTCCATTTCTTGAACCTGCAAATTAGGGTAAACTTCCAGATTAACTAACTCTGTGTGTCCCTTTAGATATTTAATTGTCTTCATTAGAGCCTCATTTATCCGAGTCTTGGACCATACCCAGTGGGTCTACCACTTTGGATTTTACCAGGTCTGTTAAAGGTGGCAGAAAACACAGAAGAGACTTGTCATAATGCTGTATCTGGAAGTGGATGGTATCCAGGGACAAGATGGTTCCTTTTCTACCATATCTTATAAGTGCATGTTGCCGAACCGGCAGAACCTTCCACTCTAAAGACTGTGGCTAGCCATCTCTTCTCTTTTTCTTGTATACAATGGCATGGCCCTCACCCAACAACCAGTCAGTTCAATTTAGTAGCCCAACTCCCCTTTCCTAACCGCTTCTCTACTTCAGTCCCTATTTGTCCGAGATAACTAACATTATCTCTTTCTGGCCTGTTATCCGCCAAAGGTCTTTCTTCTTAAGTCAACACTACCAGTATTTCTAACAACTACTTTCCTTCTTACCACCCTGGTCGTATTAGCAACCATTCTGGCAGATTGTTTGCTCACCTTATCCCCATACTGTATGTTATATGGTCGGTTTTGGCCATTCTGTAGTAATATGTACGGTCTATTTCAGGGTCGGATCCAGGATTTTGAAAGGGGGGGGGCGCCCCTCATTTAGCCCCTAATTTTGGCTAAATTCTAGGGTAAAAAGAGTAAACTCTTAAGGGAGTGGTCATTATTTATCAACAGGGGGGATGGTGGGTTTGAGGGGGGGGGGCGTAAAAATTTCAGGCCCCTCCCGAGGGGGGGCTAACAAAATTTTGACTCCTCTTGAGGGGGGGGCTAAAAAAATTTACCCTCTTTTGAGTAAAAAAGCCAGCGCGCTACTATCGCTCAAAGAGGGGCGCGAAAATTCTCCGCGCCTCCTGTTTGGGGGGGGCACAAAAAATTTTGACTGTCATTGAGGGGGGGCGTAAAAAACTTTCGCGCGTCCGCGCGGAAACCCACCACCCGCCCCCTGTTGATAAAAAATGACCACTCCCTAAGTACAGGGAAAATCCGCCACTGATACTATTTGACCAATTTAGCATGGTGCATGCTGTTTTACTTACCTCATCCCCTGCATGGTAGCTTTACTTACATAGTCCCGATATGCTCCATGTTGGCTTTACTTACCTCATCCCCACATGCACCATAGTGACATTACTTACCTAATCCCCATATGCTCCTTGTGGGCCTTACTTACCTCATCCCCATATATGCACCATAGGGACTTTACTTACCTCATCTCCATAACGCTCCATGTTGGCTTTACTTGTCTCATCCCCATATTACCTGTATTGAAAATATGAGGTAAAGACAAGTACATTTGGTAATGGGCAATGTCAACATAAACAAATGACCACCCCTTTATTAATAGGAAAAAAACAAACATACAGGGAAATGATTCACACAACACTTAGAGCGTCATGGCAGTGTTGTACTCCTGAGTCTGGAGAAGTGAACGGCTGCCTTAGGACACACAGACAGACTGCAGCGGTGAGAGTGTAGGTTCTGCCCTCTGCCTTTCAATACTTGAATCAGTAACATGTATGGATTCTACACATATATAAATGATCATGGTGACTTTCCCTGCCTCATTCCCATAAGGCCAAATCCCACAACGCAAAAATAGTTAGAAAATCCTTGTGATGTAGGATATGTTGTTATTCAGCCGATATTTGGGGTGGTATTATTGTCCAAGGAAGTCGAATAACAGCTAAGAACCCTTGCCAAGTGTTGTTATTTCAGGAGTGGAATACATCAAAGGTTTTTGATATTTTTCTCATAAGAGGCCAGAAATCTCTGTGATATAGGGAAATTCCCTGTGATTTAGAGGAAAACAAGAATCTTTAGTAAATCACAAGAGGTCTGTATAATTTTCATAAATCAGGACCCAAGTTCCACATACTATAGCCATAAGAATGTTGTACTTGTGAATCAAAGTAGCAACTAGTCAGTACAGAGATGAATATCACAGACATTTCCCTTCCCAAAGTAGCTAGTAGTGGGGTTTGAGAAAGGTAGGAGTGGTATGGGAACCCTTGTGAATTTTGTTTTTGACAAGACTCCAAGGCTGCCGATATCCAGAATCACAGGCGTTTTAGACCCATTTTTCGCGTAGTGGGAGTTGGCCTATATGCACCATGGTAGCTTTATTTACCTCATCCCCATGTATGCTCCATGGTGGTTTTACTTACCTCATCCCCATATGCTCCATGTTGACTTGTCCCCTGAAACTCAGGCCCTGCATGTAGGACAGTATGCACCTGGAGTAGGGACATGAAGAGTAGGAAGGGTTCCTTGTCCTCATGCCGAGCCTCCAGGAACTCCACTCCCTCTGCCACTAGGTGGTGCGTCAGCCCCTCAAACTTTATTGGCTGTTCTACAAGGTCTTTATTCCTGTACAGCATACTGTTCCATAGCCTCATGTTGGCACCCAGGAACATTGGATAACGAGGTATCAACAGAAAACACAAGCTGAGGAAGAAACAAATGCTGGGACCAATGAATTTCATCCTCCAGAGAAAGGCAGCAGCAAGAACACCAGCCAGTGTGGTCAGGTTGGCATAAAGGGTATACTTGGGGAAGGCTGATTGCATGAGGGGAGTTTCCTCCTCATCAAAGTCCTTCATGTTGCTGACGGGGATGCCAAACCAGTAATCAAAGCCTTGTTTTAGTGGGTTGTGATAATTGTCACCCAACCAGTCACAATGTAAACCAAGGTGCCATTTGCCTGCAAACAAAGTGTATGTGGGCTAAATATGTTATGGCATTATTGGGCTTGTATATATACGCATAGAACTATGTTATAGTCCTATGTTCTACTCATTTTCTCTAGGACACTAATTAATGTGTTGTGCCCACTGTGTATAAGGACATGTCTTTTGGATTACATGAACAAAGTATTGTTTAGGCTGCTGAATCTTTGAAGTACATCTCAGCTATACTGGCCTATATTTGAGTCTATAGAGGCAAGACAAACAGCTCCTATAATACCTATAAGTGCATTGGTGTATCCAACTTCTTTGAGAAGCTCAGGAAAGGTGACTTCTGACAGGGGCAGACCAGCTGGAGAGGCTGTGTACATTAAGGCTACGCGGTTCTTCTGACCACTCATCCCTGAAAGTGTAGGACAAGTTTATGCTCCAGTGACATGTACATGTAGTTATTTTGTGAAGTCCATCTAAAGTATATATGACAAAATAAGGAACATTGGGGGGAATATCCTCAAATGCTCTGGATGCTATAATTTCATTAAGATAATTGACAGTGTAAATAGATTAACATAGATACACTCCCAAAAAGGAACTTCATGAATCACTAAGGATACATCAATTTGAATCATTAGATAGTCATACCAGAACGTGTAGGATAGCGCCCAGTGAGTAAAGCAGCCCTGCTTGGGGTACATATGGCTGCTGCTGCTAGGACGTGTGTCATTTTGGCGCCATCTTGAGCCAAACTGTCTATATGAGGGGTATGTATTGTTGTGTTTCCATAGCAACCAATGTCACCAATTCCCAGATCATCTGCTAGAATAATAACAATGTTTGGTTTGGAGCCACGTGCAGATGGTTTCTGGTTGGGGGCATCAGGAGCAACTGCTGGAAGTGATGTCACCAAGAACAGTAGTATAAAGGGCGCTGGTGGATACATGGTCTCTGCAAAGATAAATGGTACCTATAATAATATTATGTTGTAAGAAAGCCAAACAATGAGATGCCATCTGTATACATGACTACAAATTATACCTGCATATACTCAGCAAACATGGCACAAATATTAGGCTATACATGTACAGACCTGGATGGGGGGGGGCATTTGAAATTTTTTGATATGGGTACATGGCTGAAAGTTGACCCTTGCTATAGACATTTTGCTGAAAAGTGTACCCTTGGTAGGGACATTTTTGTCAAAACCTAGAATCTTAGTAGGGGAATTTTCCTGAAAAAGTACCCTTGTCAACATATATGAGGGCCCATACAAGTGAAGTATAGGCATAATATAAGTGTGCTTCAAAGATAAGTGACACCTTTGCTTCAAGCAGATTATGGAAAATAGGCTATGTGGATATAGGCCTATACAGCATCTCTGATTAGCCTATTTCTATTTCTAATCATGCACCTTTAAATGCACAATTGATCCGTGCCATGCCAAACCTATACCAGCTCAAACACTTTTATTTCGCAATTTCAACCTCAGATTTAAAGTTTTTCAATATAAATTTTTATATCTCTCATACTCAACTGAAATAGTAGATGTATTTTCAAAATGCGTGATTTTTTTTTCAATAATTCTGAGGTTGGGATTGAGAATATATGACATGAATGTGACGAGGTTGCTTAACTTACTTGTTTTGATATGCGATGCTAGCTGGGTCTGCTACAGATGCTGATATCAAAAGTGAATATTATGGCCGTTCATGCCCCAATTAATAAATACCTCATACAATACATAAGCAAATATCCACGACCTGTGAATAATTTCGCATCGTATTCACCGAGGTGAGGCGTCCGTATTTGCTGAAGCCGTTATATGGCTGAGTTGAATGCGGACAGCCTCACCGAGGTGAATACGATGCGAAATTATTCACGGGAGTGGATATTTGCATTTATGCCATGGCCCTAAGGAATGAATTTGCTTTAAAATAGAGAAACACAGCCATATTTACTTATTTTCAATGCGTCGAGTCATCTCGGTTTGTTTTGATCTGCCATGACACCTTGCTCAACAAAGTAGGTCATGTGATACGGAGCTAGCCACTGCTTTTAGTTTCGAATTAAATGTTCCTTGCGCAGGGCAATATTTTCTTTTTTAACATGGCGCTAATACTTAGATATACCTTAAACAAGTCATAACATAATATTATTTAACAATCATTCTTTTACCATAAAACTACCTAAATATGAAACTAATTAGCTTTGTATAAATTTCAAAATGGCGCCGCTGAATATGCGAGGATCGTATTCTACCCCCCCCATTGAATAAGGTGTAAGTAGTACTAATCTATAGTGTTGTCGATATTAGCCATGGCATAAGCCAGCATGCCTCCATGCTGTAACCCTAAGTGCAATATAGAATAGCTATGCCCGTCTGAATGTGTTGTAGCAGTCCTACTTTATGAAATCCTTTAGTTATGTGATGTCAGTGAAAATAGGCTAAAAATGGTATACATACATAGAAAACTAGACATGCATTCTAATATTAAATGTCTTTAAAAGAAAGCCAAACCCGATCATGACCTGTTCTCATGATATATCACCGCAACCTGCATTTTGATCACTTACCTTTAGGGTACTATTCGCTTAGCTCCAGGTAGACGTCCCCCTCAGGTACAGGTGGAGTTGATGCATACTTTATACAGTACTGCCTAAATACACTTAATGTGGTGGAGATTCCAGAAAAGACTGGACACCTCACCTGTTTCACAACAAAGGGACCTCAACCAGGACCATAAAAGTATATATAGACCAAACTACACATGGCGTCAAAGCTACGACCTGGTCTAACCTGATATGTGGGTGGGTTAGTTGTTGGGTGAAGAGGTGAAGCCAGGCCAAAGTATTTTAGATAGATTAAACGATTTTTGCACGATAACAGGTTATAGGCCAAATTCCACTACGTGAAAAATGGGTCGGAAATGTCTGTGATTCTGGATATTGGCAACATTGGACTCTTGCCAATTTCCTAAATCACAAGGGTGCACACTGCACTTCTTACCACTCCAAATCCGACTGTAGCTGATAGTAGCAGGGGAATCTCTGTGATTTTCATTACTGCACAGATGAGTTGCTAGAATGATTCACAGAGATAGAGTATTTGATATTAAAATCACAGTTGTCTCTGACTATTTTCTGTGGTTTACAATGGTCTCCTGCATAGCATAAACAAATGTAGCTTGCATAAATCACAAGCAGAACCCCATTATGACTGTTGTATGTGGAACTTGGCTCCTGATTTATCAAAGACACACCTCTTCTGATTTCCTAGAGACTGTGGTTTTCTTCTAAATCACAGGGATTTTGAGTCTATCACAGAGATTTCAAGCCCTTTGTGAAGAAAATATCAAAAACTTTTGATGTACTATACTCCCTAAATACCAGCACTTTAATAGGGATTCTTAGCCTTTATAGGTCTTCCCTAGACGATATTACCACCCCAATAGCGGCTAAGCACCCACATATAGAATAGCGGCGCCATTTCACAGCGATTTCCTGACCATTTTCACGTTGTGGGATTTGGCCTTATGACTCAAATTTGAAGTAAATAACATAATTTGATATGTTTTTGATGTCATTTTAATCATTAATTGAAGGTCTTTTAGGTGTAAGATCCGGCAAGTCCATTGTCCACACCATTTTTTGAGTCTTAGAATGTGTTGTACAGGACAAACTAATTGGAATGGACAGATAATGTTTGGTATGTCCCCTATGCTCACGAAGAACGATTTACTGGTAAATTCACAGGCATTTTGTACTAAAACTACAGAAGTTATGGCCATGTTGCTGGATCGTACATTGCCATAAATTCACAACTATGCATATTAGTCCTCAAAAATCAATAATAATGCTTTCAGCCCTGTCAAATGTATTTTGCCTGTGTTATCTGACAGACTAATTTGAATGACCAAAATAGATACTGGACTCTCAAATTGACTGCTTTGACTTGTACTAGATCATGCATGAAAAGTGGCTGTGTGACATTGTCAAAAGTGTCAATTTTCATGATTTTTTTGGGGGGTAAAACCACTAAAAATCGTCCAAATGTGATATCTAAATAAGCACTTTTAAATCTCGATGTCTGCTAAACACTAATAACTTCTAATTTAGCCAATTTGGTCTCAGAGATTGTCTAGACCAATGTGACATTATCATCAAAAGTTGAGACCCCAACAACTGGAATTACCCATATACATCTTTGCCAGTACATCAATTTCTCTAATCTGTGTTTATGCTCAAATTGTTCATTTTAGATATGCAATATAGGAAGGACATCTGGATCTGTGACACAAACCACAACATTGGATACTATTACAGGGGACATGGAGAACACTTTTCCCAGTTTATATCACAGCATTATTCTCATGGTCTTATGTAGTGATTCAGTTGGAGAGACAGAACAAAATGGTCAATAATTGTGCCATGTTTTGATTGTTCAAATGGGATTCTTAAATGAGTACACATAGCATGACCGCAACGAGGTCTCTCCACGGGCCTTTACAAGTTTACATCTTGTTAAAGATGCAACCAGCACATCATACCAAGTGTTTTCTAGCCTGGCTGTCTCTCTTTATTTATGGTATTGACATTAAACATTGACCCACTCGACAAAAACGTGTTAACTTAAAAAAGAACACAGGTTTGTTTTTTTTATTCAAGAAAAAAGAAACAAACAATAAAAACGTTTTTCTTTCAGGGGGAGATTTGTGCATTTCCCACCCTGTATGGTTCTTATAGAGAATGATACATGCTTTCTCTCTCGATGAGAGTTTAATGTCTGCCTGTTACCATAGACAGGGGTCTAGTCTATTTTCAAAGGGGTAGAGAGACCTAGTTTCTGACCTCACTGCAGGCACCATAACAGTCACTGGTCCTCTCTCACAGCAAGGGGCCAATTTAACAACTAAATATAACTGCAGACTGCTGATCCCAAACAAGGAAGCTCAACCCAAAAGGCCAAAGCGTGTGACCTCTTTTATGAAAATCTCGCCCCTGAATACATGCACAAACCAGCTTGTAAATAAGGATCCCATCTAGAGATTCAAAAGGCCGAATCCCACTATGAGAAGAATGGATGTGAAAACCTTGTGATATAGAATATCAACAAACCTGAGATCCTGCCATTATAATAAATCACAAGGTTTGCAACCCACCTTTTTGCTATCCAAATCCCACTGGTAACTAACTTTGGGCAGTGCATCTCTGTAATTTTGAGTCTATGGTCAATAGTTGGCTCTAAATTGCTGTGATTTTGATTCTATTGGCAATATTATGCATCAAACCTCTGTGAAATGAGCAGTAAAGCAGTGAACTCATAAAGATATTCTCAATCACAGAGATTTCAAGGGCCTTTGATGAAAGTTATCTAACTGATTTGATGTGTACTGCTGACCAAAAGTGAACCCTTTGGCAAGGCCCCTCAGACGTTATTGGCTTTCCTTAGACAATATTACCTCTCCAATATCGGCTAAGGGGCCCTGCATACCTAAATCACAAGGATATTATGGTCGTTTTCACATAGTGGGATTTGGCCTAAAGACAGTGCCGGACATCATCCATTATGTATGGTGTTCAGGCTGAAAAACATTGATTTTGGGGTAGAAATGATTAAAAATGGAATCTAGAGTAATGCAATGCTGAAAGAACTATGATTCTACTGAATGTCGGAATGTGGTGGTTGTGTATAATTTGAATCTAATTATGGTATACATACATAAGATTTAATGAATATATTCTGGAAGCTTTTGTATAGGCCAACTCCCACTACGTGAAAAATGGGTCTAAAACGCCTGTGATTCTAAATATCGGCAGCCTTGGAGTCTTGTCAAAAACAAAATTCACAAGGGTTCCCATACCACTCCTACCTTTCTCAAACCCCACTACTAGCCACTATGGGAAGGGAAATGTCTGTGATATTCATCTCTGTACTGACTAGTTGCTACTTTGATTCATAAGTACAACATTCTTATGGCTATATTGTGTGGAACTTGGGTCCTGATTTATGAAAAATATACAGATCTCTTGTGATTTACTAAAGATTCTTGTTTTCATCTAAATCACAGGGAATTTCCCTATATCACAGAGATTTCTGGCCTCTTGTGAGAAAAATATCAAAAACTTTTGATGTATTTCACTCCCCAAATACCAGCAGTTTGGCAAGGTTTATTAGCCCGTTATAGGCCTTCCTTAGACAATATCACCACCCCAATATCGGCTAAGCAACCACATATTCTATATCACAAGGATTTTCTGCCCATTTTCACGTTGTGGGATTTGACCTTATCAATATAATTGATTGCGATAATTTTGATAACAAAATGGCTGATAACGAAATCACTTTACTTAAGGCCACATTTTCTCACTTTTATCCTAATCCTAACACCTATCCTAATATTTAGTATGCTGACCTCTCTCACAATCATGCCTCTTGGGATACTTTCTAGTAGAAGTATCTGAAAAAGAAAGCTATTGACTGTAAGGTGCATTCGCCTTGAGACGGACACATACCTTGAAACAGACACCTTCGGTCATGGTTTTCACAATGAAGCAAATTTTGCAAGATAAGACAATAATCTAACTGTTGGTTTTACACCTACACTGTAAAAAATCTGTTTAACGTTAAACACTTTATTCCTAAACACTTAACAAACCTAAACACTTTGATACATGCTAAACACTCTCTTGAAAATTAAACACTTTTCTCTAAACACTTAAACACATTTTCACTAAATGTGTACAGGTTCTAAAAGTGTTTAAAACCAAAATGTTTCCAACAAAAAAGTTTAGCAATGGGACCTAGGTACTACCTCAAGACCGCATGTAAGCCTTACTTAAGCATATATAATGCCATGTATTATAGTATCTATATAATATAGTATAAGTACTTTAATTTACCATGGTTCTACAATTGAAATATTACAAAATATCTACAACACATCGGGCACAACACCTCATACCAAGGTAAAACCGTGTATATATAAGCTGCACCTACAAATAAGCCACCTCCTTGGTGTGTCTTGTAGGTTAATCCTGAACTCAGGATGCGGCTTATACAAGGTTTTTTTTTCATACATAGACTTTCCTACGATGTGGGTCCAATGTTAGACCCCTGCTACCCCCTGGTACATCTGATAGCAGTCAGGGTGCGGCTGATACGTGAGCATAGCTTATGCACTGTTTTAGGGTACTAGTATGTTTTATATTAAGGCCTAAAAATAAGCTGGTAACATGGCAAAAAGATTTTCATGTTTTTTTTGGCATTGATGTATTTTCGGACATTTACTGATGTACCTACTAAGTCTTTTAAAAATTATTGGAAGTATCATCTCTTTTCTACCATGGCAATATCATATATAGTTTACCTACACACATTCACCCATTTCCCCCCCCCCCCCACCATCCCATCCCCTATCCCAGGCAGGTTAGGCTGTTCCCACGCCGCCCATGCTTGGCCTGGTCGCACCAGTACCCTTATCTGTCCTTTACGTAATTCTAATAATAGCTACGCAGCCAGGCTGGCTAACGGTTAACTCAGTTCAAAACTGCGCCTGCTGGAGAGAGGATGTATACCAAAGGAGTAGGGTAAGTAGATGGCATTATTATTCATATTACTATTATGCTACACTGTATAACCTTGAATTACCATGCATTCCATTAAAGTATGTGTGCCTCCTTTTAATTATATGCGTGATTTTATGTAGTTATTTCATGCAATAATCCTGATTTTCTGCTTTCAGATGAGACCCCTGCTGCACTTTGTAAGTAGGCTTGGCCAAAGTTGGGGGTGTCCAATGTGAGCACATAAATCTAATTCTACGTGCGTCAGTGTTACAGTAGTGGAGAACATTGGGACTAAGGTGTCACCCATTGCATAGGGACTGTACTGCAGGGCTATTTACAGCTTGTCGGCATTCTGAGTGGATTATAACAGAAAGACTTCAGGGAGGAATGGGGGCATTGATGGATGGTAATAGAAATACCAATAGTCCAGAGGGCAGAGAAATAATGTCGGGGATGTTTTGTCTGGAGATTCTTAAGTATTGTCGGGCAGTTAACATATGAAAATATCAGATATTTTATATCAATTCTCCTTGCATTATCGGCCAGTATAATCGGAAATTTTGAGTTAGAACATCATTATCTGCAGACAACTATCACATTTAAAATTCCAAGGGATAGTCTACATCCCCTTTGTCTGCAGATAATGCATTATCACCCCTACAAATCAACCGACAATGGCCCAATAAACTATTGCTATGATGGATTATACCTCTAATTAATTTGAAATAAGCATTAGTAAATGAATATGAATATCAAATTACGGTAAAGAAACGTTGAAAAAACACTTAATACTAGAAACAAGTGAATCTCTACCAGTGTATACTCCGTGGTTATGGTGTCCTTTCTATTTATCAAACAGTGACAATGTTTTAAACTTTTCTTAGGGTGGGACAAGAGAACATATTCTTGTTACGTGATTCTTTTAATGTAACAAGCATTGTTCTCCGTATGCATATTGTATTTTCACACTTATTGTCATAAAGCCCATACCTCCAAACTGAGGAATTAGCACAACAAGGTGCTAAATTGTATTCTTAGGGTCGGGAATGGGGGTGGAGTACTGGCTTTGTCTTACATTTCATGAACTTCTTTGCATCTAGGGGGATCTAAGAACTATGAGCGCAGGCTCTCAAGTAAGAGCAGGTATCGTATTTGAGCAGAGGGGGTAACCTTGAGTTGAAATTATTAAGTGCAGGTTACGGTATGATTTTAATTCATAGATAATTACAATTTACCTTCAAAATGGCCCAAATCTGTTCTATCTTTATTTCAATCTAGACCTGCCTCATGTCACCTGTGCTTTCTCATGTCACCTGTACCTGCCTCACATCACCTGTACAGATACTTGCCTCACATCACCTGTATCTGCCTCACGTCACCTGTACCTGCCTCACATCACCTGTACTGATACTTGCCTCACATCACCTGTACCTGCCTCACGTCACCTGTAGGCTGTACCTGCCTCACATCACCTGTACCGATACTTGCCTCACATCACCTGTATCTGCCTCACATCACCTGTACCTGCCTCACATCACCTGTACCGATACTTGCCTCACATCACCTGTATCTGCCTCATGTCACCTGTACCTGCCATATGTCACCTGTACCTGCCTCACATCACCTGTACCTGGCTGTCATCATTTGAGCCTGCTTCACATCACCTGTACCTGCCTCACGTTACCTGTACCTGGCTGTCATCATCTGTACCTGCCTCACGTCATCTGCATCTGCCTCATGTCACCTTTACCTGCCTCACGTTACCTGTACCTGGCTGTTGTCATCTTTACCTGCCTCACATCACCTGTACCTGCCTCACATCACCTGTACCTGCCTCACATCACCTGTACCTGGCTGTCATCATCTGTGCCTGCCTCACGTCATCTGCATCTGCCTCATGTCACCTTTACCCATCTGCAATGACCTGTACTTGCCTCACTTCATCTGTACCTACCTCACATCACCTGTACCTGCCTCACATAAAATTGATTTGTACAAGTATAGCATAGTATAAGTAAACTCTCTACTAGTCTACATGCTGCAATTCCCAATTAAAGGGGGATTTAAGGCTACCCTATCATGAATCTCAAGCTTGTACTATCTCCACGGACCTCCTGTGCAGTATTAATGATGTGTGGTGACACGCCTCTACATTTTATATCCCTTTCCAGATGGACTTACAACTCCAGGTCACCTGTACCTGCACCACATCCAGATAAAAGAAAATGATGAACAGTTATGAAAAGAAATAAAAACCATCCCAACCCTAAACATGAGAATAACCCTAAACACATCTCCAATCTAAACACTTTTAACTTTAAACACTTTCTTCTCAAGAATATCTAAACACTTTGTATCACTAAACATACTCTATTCTAAACACTTGATATTTTAAACACTTATTATAGCTAAACACATTTTATTTTAAACACTTTTAACAAAAGTGTTCAGTGTTTAGAAAAAAAAGTGTTTAGAAAAGTGTTGCAAGAAAGCGTTTAGAAAATAGGCTAAAGGTGTTTAGAAGTTAAACACTTTTTTTGCAGTGTAAATTCAAAATAGCCTACTTAAATTGTATGCTTCATGGACTTTCGACATCATAAACTTGCTATGTATTTCATGAATTCATGAAAAATAAAAGTTTAAATGATTTGTCGGCTACATACTTCCCACCATAGTTGGGCTGTAAACTCTTGACAAATAAGAAAGCATTCGCATTTCTACTTTTGTGCAGTAAAGGATATACATGCATAATAGATACAGAACATTGCATTGACGTTAACAACCGGTTGATGTTGTGTTGATGGTGTTGTTCAACACTTTTTCAATGATTCTGTTTCAATTTTTTTCAACCATCACCATTCCAATATCAGATCAATAGTTAACATATCAACATTGACATATGATTCTCAAATCAACATTGAAACAATGATATTAATTTCAATGTTGGTTCAACATTGATCCAATGTTGACATGTCAACAAACAAAGAATCACCCAACAACAATTACTTTCAACATTGAAACAATGTTGAAACATTGAATCAACATTAGGAATCCAAACAATGAATCAGCGCTGATGTTTAGATGTTGAATCACAGTTGATTATGTTATGTTAACTTTCAAATTCAACCATATGTCAACCCTGAATCAACTGTTGATATGCAAACATTGCAAACGTTGAATCAACGATGGATCAACGTTGATGTGCCCATTGGGCTTCATATATATACCTAAACTCGGACACCAATTTCACTTAGACATCATATACCATATGGATTCAATGCTATGTATAGTGTGTGAGCAATGCACCAGAGGGCATTTATGGGCCAAAGTATCACCATGGACAAACCAATTTATACCACATTTGCTGTATGTGAAAATATGAATGAAAAAATGCCTGACATTCATGTATGGGTGATAATGCTTCCTCTTTATTGGAATGTCGAAATAGATTGTATTTCTCTATCAATTCTTCAATTATTACTCGATAAATATGAAGTAAACAATCTGATGTGATACTATACGGTCTAGGTGTTTGACTTCAGGTGTATATGGCTTTCCCAGGTAGCAAGGATACATTGGGCCAATGTCGACTTATATTGGGCCAATGTCGGCTTATATTGGGCCAAGCATGGACAAACATGGCCCAATGCTCCATTGCTGATTGGGTTCATTCCCTGTTCAATTTCAAGCTTTGGGTTCCCATAGTTTGAATACTATACCCCCCTCCCCACCCAATAAATATGCGTTAGACCAATAGAAAAATGATGTAACCACGATATTTCCGATCTCTGCTTCGTGATTGTACCTTTCAGATAGAGAATAGACACATCTTTTTATGTGCAAACGAACATCCGGAATTGGTGAATCTACCCTATTCTCATATCATATCACCATAAACTATGACCCCCCGATTGTAATTCAATACGTATATACTATATCCATTTAAGGTCAATGTAGCTATTGCAAATGACTCCAAGATTCTGAATAACTTGTCAGAAATTCAAGCCGCCGACGTTTTTTTTTATTAATGTACAAAAGTAACCATGTGATATGGAGCTGACATACCGAAGTTAAATGTCAATAAAATTGAATTCCACTCAAAAAGTTGTTTATTGATGGAAGTGGATGACACAGACGCTTTACACCAGGATAGGATGAGATGGTAAACAAACAAAATGTTTTTTTACTGACTGAGGGGCTTGGGAGTATCGTCGGCATGTCTGACAACCCTCTGAAGAATCCTTTTTATTTCTAGGTTAAAGTGATATTGCCATTTGACGTAAAAAGGTCACTAACAAACGTTTTTAAAAATGCTACTGAAACGTTTTCTGATCGTTTCTGGACGTTCAAAAACGTCTAGAAACGTTTTTACTCTTCTTTTGCGTGAAAAATGCCTTCTACAAAGTTTTTGTTTTAAATTATTCTCTTCCAAATTCTATTCAAAAACTTCCCAAACGTAACAATGCACGTGAGTTTTTTTTTCAAATGGGAGGCCTCACGTCAATAGAACTTTTCTAGGATTGTAACCGTTTATATAAGAGGAAAATTACGTCATTCAACATGCGAAAACCTTGACCTGAAAGAAAGTATGAAAATTGCCAGTGGTCTGTTTCAGGTTGAACATCCCTCTGTCAATGTTCTACATGGCTCTGTCAGCGGCAAGAGGCCTGTTTGGATGAAATTATTATTTCTAAGAATGTATCCATGCCCCCTGCTGATCTTAAGAAAGGCTCCTGTCGTCATACCGATTCTAGGGGTCTGGGGCCATACAAATATTTGAATTTTTCTTGGCATGCCTGACGACCATGGTGGGCAAGAAGATTTAGGCCTTTTCCTTGGCATGCCTAACGACCATGACTGGACAGTTGGCATGGTGGAGTACATAGTCACTGACACTTCCCAGGATGGTACGGCGGATGGTTCCCATACCACGTGTACCCATGGTAATCATAGTGGCACTTTCCTCCTTAGCTACCCGGCAGATATACTCCCCTGGCTTGTCAAAGTCCATCAGGATCTTTGGCTGGACCTAGGAGTAAATTCAAATTTGGTTAGGGACCATCCATAAATTACGTACGCACTTTTTAACTAAAATTTGACCCCCCACCCCCCTGTTGCACCATGTACGCATTGGGGCTACCCCCCCCCCCCTCTGCGTACATACTCAAGTCACTGACCCCCCCCCCCCATAGTAAGGAGGGATGTATGGGGGAGGGGTCAAAGCACATGTATTTGTACCTCAATTTGAAGGCACTCTCTATATTTGGAGACTCCTTTTATCAATTACGAAGTACATGCAATATATAGAGAAAATTCATTGCTACAGTCACGATGATTGAGCTACGAAAATAAGCATTAAACCCTTTTTAAACATCCCAAAATAGGCAAGAAACACCCTAAAATTGGTCTGAAAGTACCTCTGTGTATGCAAAAATGGCCCTAGACCCCCCCACCCCCCATGGTGCGGATATAATTAATGGATGGTCCCTTAGTTGTTGATGTGGAGGAACCATTGCATGTACGTGACATAGTAAATATCCATAGGCTAAAATCCTTTTGAACGGTTCGATCGAGATGATCACTATATTTAAGACTAAAAAGACCTATACATGTACATGTATAACCTAGGCAATGAGTAGAAAGCAGAGCTCATTGTCAAATGACAGGGGCCTGCTTATGTCTGGGCCCCCCCAAAAATTCACCAAGAAGTTATAATGAAATGTAAAAGCAGCTAAAACTTTCCATCCCAAATTAGATTAATATGTTAAAGGGATAGGGAAAATGGAGCCCTGAGCCTCAAATCAGATCTAAAATTCACCAAAAATACTTTTTTATTAAATTCTATTATGGGTATGTATAGGCATCATCGCACTCGAGCCGATAATTCAAGGTGTTCAAATTGGGTCCCTGCTGGGACCCCCCAATGAAGATTTGCTTCCTACGCCTCTGAATGAATATAAATTATTGATCTACTTACCCCATGACTTTTGCATTTGGCTGAAAACTTCTCTTGTACAAGTTTGCCCTTTTCACGGCCCTCCCTAGTTTGGGCTTCCCAATCTGGAAAAAAAAAGATTAAAAACAAACAAACTGACTAACCAGGCAGTAGGCCTATACCTCGCATTTTGGCGCGTCCTAGACCGAAGGATAGGGCTTTGCTATCATCTGTTCTCCTTGTCTAAGTATTCTTAAATTACAGATTGTACTGGCATTCTAAACTTTTGAAATCTTTTAGATATAGCTTCATTTTCTTATTTGATTTGAGTTAGTATGTGATATGTTGATTTTATGTGAACATGTATGATTTACTTCATACAATAGGGCTATTTTGTACAAATAAAATAAATTACAATTCTCCCATTCTAGGTAGGGATTAGAGTTACTTACATTCACGATTTGGGACCGAGGCAAACTCCAAACAATAAACCAACACTATCTCACTGCCTGGGCGGTGAACATGACTGAAATACCCTGTTGAACAGAATATGTAATTATGGTAGTGTACGAGACCCAATACATCACAGATTTGCACATATAGAAATTTGGCATAGGACTAGTTCTGCTTAGTTTTGCATAACATTTAAGATAAGGACCCGTTAGAATACTACATGCATTATAATTTATAGAATTATAGAATGCACTGAGTATTTGGTGAGTAATTGATTTATAAGGCACTTACAATCAAAGGCGTTTTCAGCAAAGACGCTGTCGTCTACGGCAATAATAACCTTGTCGTTAGATGCCATACCGATGTCAATCCTTAAAGAATACAACTTTTTTTTTAAATAAAATGATACGATGGGGTCATAGCACTAACGTGACCAAATGGATTTGATAGTATTTGCTTTTGCGTATAAGGTATCCATTTACTCACAAAGCCCATTTGGTTTCTTTCCAAGTAAGGCCAAAAAATATTGTATGTTTCCAGTAACATGACTCGAAGACCCAGGGTCGGTAGGTCGGATTTTATTTTTATTTTTTTTTTAAATTTATTCTGTATAGAAATATATGGGCAGATATTTTGTCAGATTCTTGGAAATTATAATATATTAATATGAAATGCTTATGAGACATGTGAAAAATGTGCAAAAGACATACATATGTAAGCTCTTAACTGTACACAGAGAGATGATCTTCGTAAAAAATGGACGAAAAATCACGAAAAGTACGAAAAAAGTATTGAAAAATTACCAAAAATTCTCAGAATCAAAAAAAAAAGTTTTCTTATCCTCTTTTAGTAGGGTCGGTCGGGTAACTGGAAACAAACCTTTTTTTTAGGCCTATTGATACATTAGAGAACTTATGGTGTACCACTGTTTACCGTACCCAGTTGTTATTCATTATTAGTATTATACTGATTATAGTCCATAGACTTTGATTGTCTCTCCTGGAATACGAATGCCACATTCTTACTGACTGTTAGTATACGTGTCTAATGTATTCCACCTGCCATTATAATGGTTTCGTTCGGAATATATGCATCTGGCAATCTCCAAAAAAGTACACTACGTCTATTTACATGTATTTATAAATGGTCAATAAAACTCTACAACAATTTAAGATTCATAGGTCACCAGTAGTTATTTCTGATCACCCCCTTTCTATAATCTGGTGTGTTAGATAAGCTATGAGAGGGAAGGATATTTCAGTGTTACTCGGTCACCTGTATTGTATGTAAATATAGCACGACATTGTCTTGTCTGGGGATAGCCTTGTAAAAAGGAGGTTTATATAAGATGCATTTATTAAAAGGTCGAATATCCTCTTATGTGGAGCGCAATATATTTTTTGAATGCCACCCGAAAGAAACAGTTTTTCAGACCTTTAGCCACAAATAAAACTGGACCCCAGAATTTGCTCAAAACCCCCTCCTTTTTCAAATCTTGGATCCGCCACTGCCTTCTTATCCATCAACAAGGGCCATACTCCCGATCAATTGTCAAACTTAAGTACAGGATATCCTGTAGGTTAGGGGGCATAAGGATGAGACCTATTACAGACTTGCCATACCGTTATCAGCAAGTACAGAATGCCACCAAACTTTGACATAGTGACAGATAGTGCACGGCTAATCGGTCGGAAGTCTTGATACAGATAAGATTCATGTTATCCAAAACATGCCTAAATATAGACGACGCTTTCTCTGATCGTCTGGACATTCTATACCCACCAAACAAGATTTCCCATGTGAGATTTTCACTAGATCTTGGACGGTAAAAGTAAGACCTCAGTATGACATCAATAGAATGTATTTATAACTCTGTGGAATGAAATGTGCATTCGGTGGTTTGAACAGAGGGGGGAGGGCTTACATAATGTTACAATATTTATAAGACAACACTTATGAAAAAGATTGATATGTGATATCAAAAAGACTCAATTGCATTGCAGAGTGGGCATTTTCTTTGCAAGGACACAGCCACATTTATCATTATGTTTTGTACATTAAATAGAAATATACCAATATAAGAACAAAAAAGTAGTTAAGAACGGTCAAAGCAGTTTGGATCTCAATATTTTCTCTAATACTCAAAGTGTACCTACCTTAGCTGCTTGCTCAGTGGTAGATGTTAATCTATTTGAGGTCAAAGAACATCTGCATCGATACAGACCCATCCACTGATAATCAATGACACGGTTAAGTCTACTAGATGGCGCTGTTGCAGACTCACTTCACCTAGACTGACATACATCCAGCGTGATCTGAGTCTGGCTGTACCCTGCAGACTCAGAACCTGCCTAGACTGGAAATCACCCACTGCACAGTGGGAAAATCATTTGCCAGCATTGACACCTATGCATTAATGCTTATCATCGCATTATTGTCTCCTTGAACAATGATTCATTTTTTTTCTAATAGGCTTAGGCCTAACCTAAATCCACATAATTAGTCAGAAATCATGAAAACACGATTTTGTTCAAAAGTTTTACAGAAAAATAATGATCTAAGATAAGTTGTAACATCCCGGCATAGCACCCTAAAACTAAAGCTCCTTTTGGTGATTATTTTGGGTAACTGTGACTACATGATAGTTATTATTACTAATAAGGAGGAAATACGCCTTTCATGGTATAATGGCCTGGGATTATGCTCAGGCATGACTTTTATTAGCCACTATGATTGTGATTTTTTTTTACTTACCTAAATTCATCTTTTACCCAAATAACACGGTCCAATTTCACATACACTATAAACTACTGCAAATGAGATGCACTTGTCTAAGCCACACCCTGACTTTAGGAGAATCTAATGCAGGTCACTGTAGGGGGCAGTATCCCGAGATTCCAACTGACTGAATCTAGGTACGACATGTCAAATTTGAAATGTCAAACATACTCAAATCTAAATGGTCAATTGCACTGCAATGGGTACAAACCCATTTTCCACCATGGGAGAGGGTAAATGTGACCAAAGACTTAACGTTTTGGATATTTCTCATTTCCATTAGGTGGGTAAGGTCAGGATCTTGCTTGGAAAGTATGGTTTTGCTCATGTATCATTAATATTTAAAGCAGCAGACTACAAAATATAAGCTTTTTATGGGGTATTTCAAATGTTTTTTCATAGTGCTCCCACTGGTATGGGGCAAAGTAAAGATCAAGAAAATGCATTGGAAATGTATAATTTTTTTTATATTTCCACTAGCCCCCAATATTTAGCATTATATATAATCAATTCAAGAATTATTCCCCTTATCTGCATGGAGTTATTGCTAAAAACCTTATGGTGTAGGTAAAGTGGAACCATATGTGCCTCATTTTTTAATTCATGATAGTGGGGAAAAATAAATCATACTTATCAAATGCAAAAATATAATTAGAAAGCCTTAGGTGTCAACTATCAGTCATTAGGTAAAGAGTTTTAGATTCATTAACATTATATCTCAGTATTGCCATATTTGAAATTGCAACGTGACTTGGTGTAGTTTTAGAGGAACCATACATGCCACATAAAGTGATTCCTCCAGTGCATAGTTATGGGATTTCCTAGAGATGCATTGCCATAAAGATTAACCCCTTATGCACCTATCTACATGTAAATATAACAGTCCCATTATACAACTCAATGGAAATCTATGGCAGTTTCTCCATATCAGGAACCATATGTGCCACATGGAACCATACATGCCACAATATGTATTATGCCTGAAATATCATGAATTAAGAAGTTTTGTTGTTATGACAGATTGCAATTATAAAAGGACAATGCCCAGCATCATGCAAAAATGATATCATATGAATGTGTTCACTTGATGGTGGAAAAATTAACTCCCCAAAAATGAACCTATTTGGACCAGAATCCCATAGGAACAAATGCTAAATAATGGAATTGACTCTAAAATTAGCAATTTTTTATATTAGTGTTCCCAATTTTCAGGGTAGGTGCCTCAGTGCACCAGTATCTTGGACACACAATTTCAAAACAATCCAAGCAGTTTAATTTTTACTGCTTAGTGAGCCCTGTGTGACCCCAACTCAGTGCAATTGACCAAATGATCAAATTGTATGATTTGGCTACTCATACCTAGCAAGAATCTAGTGACAATTTGTGCGCATCTATACATCTTTGGGTAGGGTCAGGGGGCTGTATCCTGAGATTCCAACTGACTGAATCTGGGTATGACCTGTCAAATTTGAGGTGTCAAATATACTCTAATCTTAATCACCACATTTTGCAAGATGGCCAACCATACCATGATTAGCAAGAGTGTAGTGACAATCTACAGCTACAGCTACTGAAATCCATTTGACCTACTTACGAACCCGAAGTGACCTAGTTTAGAAAACGGAAAAGTCCATATATGGCCATGTGACCTATTTTCTCGAGCTCTGATTGGCTGAGAGATAATTTATGCTAATTTATGCAAAACATGACCTAGTTTTCTCTTTGACATGCGCAGAGATAGGTTTGATTCAAACCACGTCAAACCATGCCTACCAAAACTACTTGGGTGATTGCCCAAAACCTGAATACAAAGAATCTGGAGACAATTATATTGACAGATGATACCATGATGATGACATTTTGAAACCACCCCCTATAGGGATGGCAGACCCCAAATGTCCACAGGAGGAGTAGGAGGACTGGGTCACACAGACAAAACAACATAGAAATGAGAACTTTCATATGTCATTTATGCCATGTGAAATGAGGGATGAGTGAAATGTAAAGTGAAGAATGAGGGTGATAAGATGAACATGAGTCTGGACTGGTAGGGAGGAAGAGGGAGGGAGGGAGGAAGGGAGGGAGGGAGGGAGGGAGGGGAAGGAAGACCACGGTATCTAGCTATTCAAGAATGAGGCCATTTTAAGCAATTGATGAAAGGCAATCAGCAATCATTCCATTGGTTTAGACTGACAAATATCCTCCTATAGGTACCGACTTTTGCACTAATAGCTTCAGTATTAATGTTTCTGGAGCATAGAATATGGATATATTACATGATTTTCAAGAGGAAAAAGAATTTTGTATGTTTTAAAGCTCTTGTCCATGAATCACTGTGTAATTAGCCAAATTGTCCTATGGAAATCATAGTAAATTAGTAAAATGGAAATATTGATAGCATCAGCATAACATTTAATTGATTATTCTATGTTGTGTAAAGGAAACAGTAGTTGTTGACTTTTTGAATCACCGTACTTCTGTACACTTATGCAGGCTTAAATCCACTAAATATATTGATTATCCATGGTCAAAATATCAATTTGGGTCTTATACAAAGTTTATAATGACATCAAGACACTACAACATTCTCTCACACTACAAGATGCATCACCGTGCGTAGGTCCATACATACAATGATTAAGGCTAAGGACAAAAAAAAGTTTGTTTCCAGTCATGTGCAGACTGACCTCAGCTAAAGAGGGCTGACCTCAGATTTTTTTTTCAAAATGTTTGTGTTTTTTAAAGATTTTTTTTTAAAGATTTCTGAAGATTTTTTTTTCATAATTTTCGAAGATTATTCCCCAAAATTGTCATTTGATATGTATGAACATGTATGGACATTTCTAACCCCTACCATAGAAAACCTAGCAAAGAATGACTATATGAGGCCTTAGACTCCAAAAAAGAAGAAGAGATATCCGGCCTACTGACCTCAACATTTTGGACCATGTTACCGGAAACACAACTTTTTTTTGTCAAAGCTACAATTATTTAGTGAACGATATCATAACACATGATGAACACCAATTCAAGGAACATTCATGTGGATTATTGTGGAATTTTATCAATTATTTAAGAATTCGACCTTTGTCATGTACCGTAAACATCACCGTGCATAGGTATACCATTATGAAAAAAGGTACATGTATATGGAACATGGAACATAAAACGAAAAGATCATAACTTTGGTTCTACTTGGAATATTTACAAGATTCTTCCAGATTTAGAAAGCCCAGACTATCCTTAATGCCCCTTTCAATAACTCTGTCGCACATTTTTGCGATATTGCGACAGGTTGCCCACCCCTGCTTTCAGACCCCTCCTGTACTCAGAAACAGCCTCCCGGTGGAGCACAGGGGAGTGGAGACCGCCCACGGGACTGCTGCTGGCCGGCGTCATGGGTGGGTGAGCACGGTATGTGCTCAGCACAGAGCCGCCCTTGCCGGGAGGCATTATCTGTGTCTGAGAGTGATCTGAGTCCGCGACAGCACCACCGGTTTATATATGTAGAAGAATCCAGAGATGACTCCAAAGTACAAGTATTGCATGATATTCAAGACTATCATATTAGCAATGGTTGAAACCTGGGGGGACACTCATTATGAATGTAATATATAATGATTAGACTTGAACGAATGCTTTCAGGGGATGATATAGGCACAACGCGGAGCGGAGTGCCTATATAAGCCCATGAAAGGCATGAGTTCAAGTCTGATCATTACATATTGCGTTTATAACATGGTTTCCACCATTAATTCTGAGTATTTACCTTTAAAATTGATAGAATCTATTGTTTCCTGTTGCGAGTCGACGAGACGGCCCTCCGCCATCTTGGTTTCATGTTAACATATGGTTAAGCTGGCGACCTAGTGCAACTCCCATTCTCATAGGCCTACTACCACGAATACGTTGAGATAGAGCTGTGCCAGTCTATAGCCTAATTCATTCTGTACACACCAGGCGGTGCCACAGGTACTATTGACAGAATGGTGAAGACGCACGGCCAGTCGACCGCTTTGAATCTTTCTGATTTTTTTTTATGTTAAATTCAGCCATTATAATGTCAAGGAATCTAGTCGACAGGGAGGTAGAATATGGTTTCAACTATGTTATGTCCAAAGCATGTTGTCACATTTCGTACATAAGCTTCAAAAAAAGAGGATTTAATTTCGTGTCAACTCGTTTGTCAAGGTATGTCCGGTCCGCTGTCAATTTTTGGGTTCTTTATCCCGAAATTTCAGAACTCATATTATCTACTTTAGGAACTGAAATCAGTGCCTAAACTTGATAACCATGTTATAAGAATGTAATATATAATCATTAGACTTGAACGAATGCTTTCAGGGGATGATATAAGCACGACGCGGAGCGGAGTGCCTATATAAGCCCATGAAAGGCATGAGTTCAAGTCTGATCATTACATATTGGGTTTATAACATGGTTTCCATCATTAATTCTAAGTATTTACCTTTAAAATTGATAGAATCCATTATTTTCTGTTGCGGGTCGACGAGACGACCCTCCGCCATCTTGGTTTCATATTAATGTATGGTTAAGCTGGCGACCTGGTGGAACTCCCATTCTCATAGGCCTACTACCGCGAATACGCTGAGACAGAGCTGTGCCAGTCTATAGCCTAATCCATTCTGTACACACCAGGCGGTGCCACAGGTACTATTGACAGAATGGAGAAGATGCACGGCCAGTCGCCCGCTATGAATCTTTATGATTTTTTTTATGTTAAATTCAGCCATAATATCAAGGAATCTAGTCGACAGGGAGGTAGAATATGGTTTCAACTATGTTATGTTCAAAGCATGTTGTCACATTTCGTACATAAGCTTCAAAAATGGAGGATTTACTTTCGTGTCAACTCGTTGTCAAGGTATGTCCGGTCCGCTGTCAACTTTTGGGTTCTTTATCTCGAAATATCAGAACTCATATTATCCACTTTAGGAACTGAAATCAGTGCCTAAACTCGATAACCATGTTATAAATGTCAATGGCAGGGATGTGTGGCTGGCAAGGCCACTCTCTGACCAAAATCCCTCTCACCAAGGGTCTAGTTTTGGTCAAAATCCCTCTCACCAAGGGTCACTTTTCTAATATATTTTGACCGCGCACATCCAAATAAGTGCCAGTTTTCGGAATTTTTATCACAATTTCTGCCAAATATGGTCAGTTTTGATAAAGATTCCTCACATCAAGGGTAAATTTAAAGATAAAAAACTTAACCCTGCACATTTTTTACCAAAATCCCTCTCACCAACGGTCACTTTTTGCCAAAAATCCTTCTCACCAACAGTAAGGGTTGTCAGAGGCCCAGCCGCACACCCCCGTCAGAAGAAATCTGAGTGATCCCCAGGGGGTTGAAAGTAAGCAGGGCTACTTTGGCCTTGTAGGAGAAAAATCTACTTGATAAGAAAACGAAATTTATGAACTACATTAACGGTTAAAGTACAGCACTTAGAAAACAACCCTGCTAGCACCCCTCATCCAAATGATGTCTTTTTTACGTAAACCAGATGAGTTTTCACGTAAGAAAGACGTAAATTGCACGAGTTGTGCTAGCTGGGGAGGGCATCTTCATGTCAGAGTAGAGTTTGATTTGATTAGTTAGGTTGCTTGAAATTTAGCTTTTCGGACACTTTTCCCTAAACTTCTAGGTACCTTTTTTGAGTAGCTTCATGTAATTCATGCTTTACAACCAAACTTTCCTTTCGTCTCTAGTGTTGTCTCTACAAGATATATGCGATTGTAAATGGAGTTCAAACTGATAGTGCAAATGGTCATGTAAGATAACAACATGTGTCCATGACACAGCAGGTCAGACCTACATTGGAGTGAGTGTACACTCCATGAGGCAAAATAACCCACTGAGCAAAAAGAGGGCTGACCTCAGAATTTTTTAAAGATTCTTTTCAAAATGTTACATTGAAAAAACGTTTTCTTTTTAAATTAAAGGAACGTTTTTCTGCCAAGCGGGTACTCACCAGGGGGTATATGATAAAATTAAGATCCTTTTTAGTCCCCACGATTACACCTGATGAGGCCATCAGATGGGTAAAGCACTTTGTAGATAAAAACCAAAATTTCCTCCAAAAGCCACATTGGTTCGTGATATCACACCCTGAGGAACATGATTGAACTGTCATCAGTATTTAATCAGAATCTGATGGATCATGCTTCTTAAATTTGAAATCTTAGGCCGTTCTGAGAAAAATACATGACCTGCTTTTCTTCAGGAACCAATGAAATCAGAGGATAGGTGTCACATGACCTGCAAGGCCTCAATTTGATATGTGCCTCTGTGATTTCGGCTCATTCTGAAATAATCTCCTGATGGCCCGTACGCTGCTTTTGATGTTATTTTCAGATGTAAGAATAAAATGTATTTTATAATATAGGCCCATATGGTGCTCCCTGATGGGTATACGATGTAGATGGATTTATTTTTATTAGTACATGAACGGACCCTTGTACAACGTTGCAATAGCATAAAGTCATATTTACAATGCTTTGTAACTGTACTGAGAACCTATTTTCCCTTGGGTGAGAAAATAGCTCTCTTACACTTTTCAGCATCGGCTGGTGAATTCACAATAAGGATCAAACAGAAGCATAAGGGGGGTCGTAATGAAGTGTTTCATAATCAGACATTGTAACTTCATACTCACAATACCATAAATAATCCTTGGGCCCAAATGACCTTCTATTGTGTCTGAGTACCAATCCTGGATAGGAAACCAGACAATGCTTTTTGTATTGCCAGATGTCTTGGGAACCCAAATCATTTTGCTAGACATCTGAGTAGCCCAGCGTAGCATAGGAGAACATATAATAGGCCAATTTTGGAGCCTTGGCAGATGTTGAAAGTGACTTGGTGGCCTGTACATATGATGCTGCCATCTTGTGTTGGATGACAGTAGTATTGCCAATAGCAAGTCAATGCTGTTGTGAACCTAGTATTGTGAACCTTGCAAGGCTAAGTTGGGCAGCCCAATTGTCTTATAAAGAGATTTGGGGTCGTTGGACATGTACCGATCCTTAAAGCCTCAGCTTTGTGCACAAGGACTAACTGTCTAAGACTTACAATACCCTATTTTTAACGACTTTGCTTCTAGACCCTGCAGGGTAGTGCAAGCCCAGCATAAGTCAGCCTCTTGTAAGTAGTTTGGCCTCTAGTAAAAGGAAAGCTATTACTTGACTGAGGACCTCTGAGAAAAGTTTGTGTACGAAGGTGATAGAGAAATAATGAATAATAACGATGTAATCAGCAGTGCTGACAGTAATAAGAAATGTAGGGGATTTAATAGGGATATGAAGAAAAAGGCAGTAAGGCAAGATAGAGTAGTGAATGTTTATTGATAAAGTATCAAAGACAAGTTGGTGGCGTGTTTCAGTGAAATTAATTGTGTGAGCAGTGATGCTCGAGTCCATGTTGAGATAAAGGAAAGAAAGCCTGATTGCTCCAGTTGGGAGATCAAAACACCAATAGCCGGGGGAAAGACAGGAAAGCATCTATCTGAAAATAAAAGAAATAATTGGTTTAGGACCGGCAGAATCAGAGGGGTTATAATGAATAGTGGGAAGAAGAATATTAGATTAAGAGATAACTACTTTATGAAGTTGAACAGAAGCTAATGATAAATGGGAAACGAATACGAGGTAATCAGATAGTGACGTCATGAGATGACGACAATTCCTGGAGCAGGTGCGTTGAGATAACAACGATTGGAAAGGAGGCTCCTTAAGTAGTTTATTTATGGAACTCTGGGATGAAAACAGAGAGTCCGTTTAGAGGGAGCATGGAAGAGACATTGAGAGTCAGGCACACATATCTGAGCTACCAAATTAATAGCCAGATACCCTTAGATCAAAGGAGTGGATAGCCTATACACATCACTAACACTAGGATTATTATAAGAGGAGAGTAATCCCCTTGGCAATTGCATGTACATTCAACAACAAATACACTCACCATTCACTGCTAAGAAGGTTTAGGGAGTAGACCATGCACATCTATTTAGAGCTCTAGAGGGCATTGACTGGAAATGGCTAGCTCTTAGCCAAGGGACATCATGGAAAATGAAGGTAGGAATTAGAGGTAGTGATTAGTATAACTGGACTCCAGGCCTGGGGAAGGCCTTTCCCTCTCCATGCAGGGAGCGTCCCTGTATGGACTTAGGATTCATTGCGAGGTCAGAATCCTATAGTGATTATTAAAAACCCTTCCATGTAAAAGCACTACACTACTTCATAATAGGTTAAGACCAGAATGAACTTGCCTGCTGCCTTGCCTACTCTTTTAACATCATGTGAGATTATGAATTGGGAGATGTCATCAGGATAGGGAACTTTAAACGCCAGAAGGAAATTGTGGGATAACAGGTAATACATCGGCTAAGGACATAGAGATTGTTGTGATAAGACTCTGTGAATAACAGGATAAGCTCGAGTGTTGTTTTTCTATAAGATGCCTGGTTGTTTGGCAGACATTTTGTACCCTTTGATGCTTTATGTGCTGGCAACTGAGGAGAAAGTCAATAAAACCATAGTGTTGTAGATTTTAATACAATAGTAGAGAATAGTTCTGTGAGACATGGCGCGGCGACTTGTAATCTTGTGTCTAGTTTCAGTTGGTGAGACAGATAGGGCATACTATCATCTGGGCTTTTGGTAGTATATAGCACAAATTCAACCTGAACTACCCACTGCAGCTAAGTACTAATAGTCTGTAGACTGTCCATTCTGCATGCACCTCACTCAGCTGCCACAGGGACCTGTCTTATTCAATGTTCAATGCCATAGTCAACAGGTGTGTCATTATGAGTGTACACTGTCTGAGATTGCCAGGAGCCTGCTCTGCCTCCCCGCCCCCCCCCCCCACACACACACACCCAACTGCCAATCACTTGTAATAATCTGTACCTCGTCACGGGCCAGTGGTCAGCAAACCGGCCAGATCACTCCACCTCTCTGTAGAGGGGGAGCACAGTGTAAGTACATACATCTTTTCAGTGTTCCACAAAATCGTTTATATAATGAAAGGAGTAATCAAATTAATCTTTCATCACCAATAGTAGATACATATTCTGAGAAAGCATTATTTCAATGTAAACTAAAAATTTTACACAGAAAATAATGTAGCAGTTCCACAAGGTGGCCTTACACTTCAACCTCCTCTGATTTACAAAAATGCACATATGGCAACATACACTTTAGCACTGATTTCTCCATAGAGATCTTTGACAGGGAATACTTTGTTCAAATACAGAAAATATGATCCAATTGTACCATAACCCACTGAGATAAAACCTGTTCTACATATATATAGTAGTTTCAAAACAAACAATTCTAAAACAAAGGCTACAGGGATGCATTTCTGAATCTTAAAATGCTCTAATGCTAATCTGCCATAGGACTCCAAATGATGAAATGTCTTATCTGTGAATAAAATCAAAAGTATGAGATATATTCTGAAAATTCCTTCACTGATAAGTAAAGTACACACACTATTGTTATTACATTAGAATAGTGAGCAGAAATAGTCCATAGCAGAGGAGCCACAAACAAAAATAGATTGCAAGGCCTCCCTATCCCTTACACCGTGGCGACTGTGAACCATACACTAGTCTACTCATCTCACGAGTAGTACTCACTAGTCGCCGCGCTAATAAAGCCTTCAGTCAATAAGGTATCTCTCACTTGTTTTATTTTGAGTGGGACTACTGCACAGCTTCATAGGTGTACTGGGCTGATGTGGAAGTATAGTCTACCTCTTAAAGGAAGCTAGCTCAAACCCCAAAAGACACTTTATTACGTCTATATGCAACGACATGGCAATAGGGCCAAAATAGCATGAAATTAATAGGTAATTCTCACAGTACAGTTGCATGGTTCATATGGTGGTCTTGTCATGCATGGGTAACAATGCATGAGGTTGTATGAAAGGAGCAGAGGGGAGGGGCTATTTCATTTGTGGATTAAGGCTCTTTTTTTGGGAGGATATGTATATTACAGCAATTTGTGGTATCATGCACAGTCCTCCCCTGAGAGGTCTTGTGATTCATTATGGTGGCCTTGGCACATTTATATATATATATATATATATATATTATATATATATATATATATATATGATATACATTATTGATATTTACAAACAACCATCTGAGATCAAACTTAACAAAATTTCTTAATTTGGTAACCATGGCAACCTGAAACATCAAATTTGTTTTCTTTAGTTAAAATCCCCATTTGCATCAGTAGCCCACTAACATCTAGTAGCTGTGTTGACATATTTGCATAATTTTATTGATATTGACATGCATCAGAAAAACAAGAGAGATATTGTATTGTAACAAAATGAAGATTTATTCAGTATAGATTCGTATATTACAGCTGCTCATACTATTGAATCTGTCCCCTATAGGTGATTAATTGGTCCAAAAAGCACATACAGGGTTATTGAATAAAACCATAGTGTTATTGCTCAGGGACTATGAAACATAGTTTGATTTGGTGTTTAGCAAAGAGATTCCTGGCCAAAAGAAGGGCTCCAAAGTAAAAAAACTTTGTCTACAATCAAATATTTAGTCACTGCGTCACTAGTAGTTATATTATTCACGATAAACATTATCAGTGGATTGCATATATGTGTAAGTCATATCAATGATATGGTAAGATATGGTCGTAAATTATGACTTTAAGGTTTATCAAATTTATGCTGACATGTCAATAGTCAATCAACAGTCTTAATAACAGTGTTGTTTTCATAGTAACAAAATACATGTTAGAGATGTGCTATCTGACTCGGGTTACCTTGAGGACGATAAGAATTTTTGAATTGAGAACAAAATCTATTCCAATGTTGCCATGTGCACCTATAATCAGGGTGTTGAAATGGGTGATGGATTATAAAACTGATATGGCAACATTTAATTAATCTCAATAACGTGTTGATTGACACGATACATAGCTCTGTGCCCTCTGAACCAGAGCACAATTATTTCAAGTAAACATGGAAATTTAGCTGTAAAGTACACATGAAGACACCTGCATCTAAAAGGGCGATGCATTCCATCAGATTCTTAAGATGTTATTAGGAAGCATACTTTAAATAGTTGTAGTAGTTGATATAGCCTACCATTATGACAAGCGCGATAATAAGCATACATAAAGGTTATTGCAATTGTGCTCTTGGTGTAAGGCAGGGTTGTAAAAGGTTCCTATTAGATATTTGACTTTTAAAAACAATCGCCTTGTGTACAATCCACGTTTTGTGTTCCGGGTGTGAATTTAGATCTGTTGAAATCATATTATGGTGTCAGTGTTAATACATTGTACTAGATATATAATAGGGAACCAAGTGTGCATTAGGTCTCCATTGACTAAATAATTTATGTAGAGCTGATTTGGTTTATTACATTATTCAATAGCTATATGATACAATGCACTAAGTGAAAATATGATATCATACCAATAGGAAATTCCGCTCATGTACAAGCAAGGTCCCAGTATACTGGAGGATAGTTTTCCATAACATGATTAACGTAGTCAAAAGTGTCAAGATTGGCATACTGTTGGGCTATCAATCCATACTTAAAACAGTATGAATCTATAATTATTTGCTACTCTAATTATCCTGGCCTTACCCGAAATCAACAAGAAGCTTTGTCAATTTGATTTTGGACTTGGCACTGTTTTCCCAGAGGGCTGTCACCGTATGTTCATTAAAACATAAACATTACCTTTTTAATCAACATGCACCTTACCTTTGGGACAAGGCATTCACTGAAGTTGAACACTACCAAACTTAAACCAATCCTTCTTAGGGTTACACTGTAGTTGGCTCTGGCTAGTATTGAAGAAAAAAAAACTCACAAAAAAACATTATAGTCCCTTCTCAACTTGGGACGAACACCGGAAGCCTTTCACATCATTCAACGCAAACAGACCTATTAAATAGCTGAGTACATATGTAATTAGAGGCATTCATTCAATTTCTTCAAAATGGGGTTTTGTAGTATAAAATAAAAGTTACTGTGGCCAAGTCCAAAGGAAATCTACACTTACCGGCCTGCAGTCCAAATGACTGGCCATTGACTGGCGATTATGCCTATATACACCTACAAAGAATTTTAGTTGAATTTTAGATCTGATTTGAGGCTCAGGCCCCCATTTTTCCTATTTCATTATTATATCAATCTAATTTGAAATACAAAGTTTTAGCTTCTTGTCCAATTTGTTATGAATTCTTGGCAAATGTTAGGGGGGGGGGGGCAGAGATACTCAGACCCCTCCTTCCTTTCTGATTGAGGGGCCCAGGCCCCCCTGGCCCCCTTTTCCTACGCCTCTGTCTGTGGTGAGTATCATTTGACAACTATTTGTCTTATCAGGTAGTCCTAATGGGACGAAGTGGAACCATATCAGAGCTCGATCAGAGCTCCTATGTAGTCTATGGTTCAAAGACCACTCACACTAAAACACGATCAACACTGGCCTCATCTGTAGCCCCAGGTCTTCATACACGTACAACACTGGCCTCATCTGTAGCCCCAGTTCTACATACACGTACAACACTGGCCTCATCTGTAGCCCCAGTTCTACATACACGTACAACACTGGCCTCATCTGTAGCCCCAGTTCTACATACACGTACAACACTGGCCTCATCTGTAGCCCCAGTTCTACATACACGTACAACACTGGCCTCATCTGTAGCCCCAGTTCTACATACACGTACAACACTGGCCTCATCTGTAGCCCCAGTTCTACATACACATACAACACTGGCCTCATCTGTAGCCCCAGTTCTACATACACGTACAACACTGGCCTCATCTGTAGCCCCAGTTCTACATACACGTACAACACTGGCCTCATCTGTAGCCCCAGTTCTACATACACGTACAACACTGGCCTCAACTGTAGCCCCAGTTCTACATACACGTACAACACTGGCCTCATCTGTAGCCCCAGTTCTACATACACGTACAACACTGGCCTCATCTGTAGCCCCAGTTCTACATACACGTACAACACTGGCCTCAACTGTAGCCCCAGTTCTACATACACGTACAACACTGGCCTCATCTGTAGCCCCAGTTCTACATACACGTACAACACTGGCCTCATCTGTAGCCCCAGTTCTACATACACGTACAACACTGGCCTCAACTGTAGCCCCAGTTCTACATACACGTACAACACTGGCCTCATCTGTAGCCCCAGTTCTACATACACGTACAACACTGGCCTCATCTGTAGCCCCAGTTCTACATACACGTACAACACTGGCCTCAACTGTAGCCCCAGTTCTACATACACGTACAACACTGGCCTCATCTGTAGCCCCAGTTCTACATACACGTACAACACTGGCCTCATCTGTAGCCCCAGTTCTACATACACGTACAACACTGGCCTCATCTGTAGCCTCAAGTCTACAAGCATGCAAAACACTGTCCTCATCACTAGTCTCATGTCTACACGTATATACAACTCTGGCCTCACCAAATACAAATAATATGTTTTGTTTTAGAAATTTCACAAGCATTTTGCGTCTGTTGTATGATGACGTTTTCATGGTCATTTTGCGTGAATGGACCTGGGTCTTTTGTACAACACATGGTCAATTACCACGAGTCTGGCCAAATTCATATATCACTCTATAACATTATTTCATCGCCTTACACCATCACTCTATTGACAATAAAAAGATCAAGTAAATAGTGCTACAATCTCAGACTTCTTATGATATAAACAAACCTCTTGAGTCAACTTGGGGCCTAACTCACGAGAAATGGCTATATGAGTTAACATTGCAAAAGAAAATCATATTTGTATTATAATTGTCCTAACTAAATATCACCAGCATGTCGACATCAGTAATATCAACGGCAGCACAAATATGATATATATGTTAAGTATGCTAGATACTAGCATACTGCAGTGGGAAATAAACGTTCACAATTATATGGTACAACGTATTAGATAACTCACTACTCACTTTCCAAAAGGAACTTCAACTCCAATGAATACTTCACATTTCTACTATTTGTTGTCTTTCGATGCGATAAACATAATGTTTAGAACACATTTAGTACACTGTCAAAGGAGAAATGTCTCTTCATGTAAATTCACCTACATTTAAATTTCGACCTGCTTAGTACCCTGTCCCTGATAATGCCCCCCCCCCCCCACACACACATGCCTGTTGCACATACAGGTACATGTATATCTCTACTATAGGTGTGAAGGTTCATCGATAGGTCTGGTGCGGGCAGGAGTGATTGCAAGGTGCTGTGAGTTAACATAAGACAGTCGGGGAGAGGGCCCTTATCAGGATGAATATGTGAGGCTGATGTTTGAAGGTACATGTTTTAATACGATTAAACCACCCTGCACCAACAAAGTACCTTTACAGATTTGATATAGAGACCTATCGATGCTTGTGAGTACAGACATTTACCACCAAACCATCGGAGATGCTTACTTAAAGACAAAAAGAAATTAGATGTTATCTAATGTATATACCCTGTAAAACTTACATTACTTCATGATTACGAGTCTGTTAAGCAACTATTGCATGTCAGCAGCTGACATTATTTTCTTCATATCGGACACACTACAAAAGGAGGGACTAAAATTGTTTATCTCCATGCGTAAAATCACAATACATGTATATGCTTGCAATACACCTCTATGATAGTTGGATTTCCTAACTTTTTACAAATGGACGTTGGCATGCTTGACTATCACAGTATCCAATTACTGACTAAGTATCTGGCACATTCCATGTTAAGTCTTATTTTGGGGGTCATTTGTGAAGGCACAGCACGACATATTGTGTCATACAAAAGCAAATATGCTACTTAACTTTACACACCCAAAAGGAGAATAATAATTATGATAGCTAGATATTTAATATCATTATCAGTTCCGCCTATGCATCAGCTTTAATTTGGTACCACTAGTGTCTTTGTGTATCAAATATTAATAATTTTACAAGCATTTACAAGAGAAAAGTGTGTTTTTTTATATGGTATAATTAAATGTTTGGAAATGAACGTTCGGAAATGAAAATTTTATGGGAAAACTGAAATACAGTTGTTTAAATGCCCCACTTTACCCTCTAATATCTTTTTTTCAGATACATATAATTGAGGCAAAGTTGCAAAACAGTTATTTGATTAATTGATTAACTGTATGTACATTTAATTAAGTGTTCGGAAATGAGACCTTAAAAAAATCTATCTATTTTTCACAACTTTGTGGGGTCAGCAATAACTTATTCTTTAGGCCTTGCCTAAAGACCATAGGTCATCTTGTAGTTCCCCCAATGTTTATTTATCATATCTAAACAGATATAACTAATGGTACCCAGAAATAAATTTATGGCATTTTATAATTAATTGTTCAGAAATGGACCAAAATCTGAGGACATTACAAATAAATTTGTAGAAAAATGTCTATTTACTGCAGGGTTAAAATGTAAAATGTTTTGATAAGATGAGATGACAATGATTTCACCTACTCACACATGTAAGTTATTGCTGTTGAAAATCATTTTACAATTATGCTTCAAAGATGAAAATTCAATCTGAAGACAGGCACTTTTCACTAGTTGCCCATCATCTAATGTATGTAGGTCTTGAAAAATACCATATGAAACTAACTCAATTGACACAAAAAATATCTCTGAAACTTCAGGATTTCATAAAACCCATTTTTACCATGCTATACGGATGTAGCTGGTTTGATTATCAGCCAATGAAATGACACCGACTATTCACTGCAGTCCTCTCGGGGGCCATCTGGTACCCATCTTATATGTGTTATCAGTAGAACTCTCTGGTAACAGGCTCCAGCAATGGCCACGCCCATGGGACAACCTGCTACCTCGGAATATACAGTATATCTAAAGATATGAACTAAATTCATCTAATGACATTGAAAGAACGAGCCTACTGACTAATTGCAGGCCAGTGTGACTGACTAATTGGCCTGTTTTGATTTCATGGACAAGGCAGGGTATATCTGGAAAATACTGGTTTCTTTATACAAATTACATTTTATATTAATTCCTATCTATGACATGTGCTGAGGCCAGAATAAAAATGTGTGTTTCAGGTAAGATGCTGAAAAAAAAGTTAGGCAGGGTAGGTTGATTTTTCTTTTCAATATTATATTGGAACATTTTGTTATTAACCCAAATAAAACATGTTCTTCAGGTCCTGTTTTGCTAGGTAAGATGACCTAAAACACACAACTGTTTTTTAGTCTAAGGTTTCTTATATTTCATGATGGGAACTTGTATACAAATTCACTGTTCGTGAGTACAGTAAGTTAACAATAAACACACCAATAAGGCCTCACATGCCATAAGCATTTACACCATGCGATTTCAATAAGGTTCAATGGATTCTGCATTAGATTTTGTGGATATTTCCTGAAAATATTTTGCAAGGGGCAAGAAAAAATAAAGGTGTGTTTCCAGTAACATGACCTGAAAGGGCAGGGTCAGTAAGGTCGGATTTAAAAAAAAACAACTTTTTTTTTACATTTATGAAGGAAATGTTAGGGCACATATCAATAGATGTAAAAAAATCTTTGATTTCATTGTAAAATAATGATGGGAAAAAAGACAAATGTGAGATAGGGGAAGAACACAAAAAGGATACAGGAAAAATCATCAAAAATTAATGAAAGTCTTCTTTAAAATATTGAAAAAGAGACAAATTCTTCAAAATAAAAAAAAAAGTTGTTTTTTGCCCCTGTTTTGCTAGGGTCAGTCAGGTTACTGGAAACAAACCTTTTTTTATATTTGGCCTAGTCCTTTTGAGGCGTAAGACAGATTTGCAATGACATAAGTGGAGCATATAGATGTACATGAACGATATATTGTCCTTAAAACTCAGAAAAGGTAAATCTGATGCAAAGTGGTAGACTTACTTCCACCAATATGGCGAATTAGATCTGTAGTATACCCAAGCAGTATCAGTTAGACTGTTGAAACAGGACAAGTTCTAGAGATATCATAGTCTGACTTTAAAACGTTGTCGTGTTAAAGTAACGTTGAGTCATAATACATAGGACACTAGACTACAATAGTAGCCAGAGGAAATTCTACTTATCACAAGAACTACACAGGTACATTCTGATAACCACTCCACTACTTTTAAAAGGTTGACCAAGGACACATATGTCATCTTCTTAGCCGTACTGGGAAACTCTGGGCGCTTAATATGGTAACTTTTCTTTAAAAAATCCTTCATTAATGAATACCTCTATCTGGGTATACATCTCTGAAATTCCTATTGTAATTTAGTTGGTAGGTGACAACCCAGAATTGATGCACATTGACTGCACCACAGTCTAAAGCCCCTGCAATGTCTTTATTCTCATGGAGCATTTGTGACAGACATAGGCTATAACCTCCATATTTGAGCTGGAAACTCCCCTGTGTTCTCTTCACATCTGCACCTAGGACTTTATCTTGGTATGCTTGAGGTAGACCTGGATTAAACCGCCAAAGCTGCCTTGAATCATTCTGGTCACAGAGCGCTAGTGAAACAGCCGAGTCCTTGGTATCACGATAAGCTAGGCACTTCCCGTTATAGATGAGATGCCCACTGTCCATATACTCAAATACGATTTCTTTTGATTGCAGAGAGCAATAGTCGAAAGCGACTTCACAGAAGTCAAATCTAGTTGCATTCTTTTGGCAAAGACACATCTGGCTCCCTATGTTTCTAACATTTCCAAACAGAACAGCTCCAATATTTGGTGTGGTCACATCAGGGGCAAGCTTTTGGAGGTACCAAGAAAATGTTTTGCATTGTAGCTTTCTCCTGAGGTCTTTCCTGGCTTGGACTGTGACATGTTCCTGTGGAGTGAACATGTGTGGATCTGCCTGGATGGTGTAGTAGAAATACCGCCTGTAGTCATCCATCCACACTTCTGCAATCCTCTGTAGGTTCCTGTAAAGAATATACTTGTCAAAGGCATATGGCAAATGGGCACGATATATGTGGCCAACATGTGAGCAGGGGACTATTTTCACTGAGCCACCACACATCCAAGTGCGGAAGGATATCTCAATCTGCTCACCTCCCCAGATATCCATGCCCTCATCGAAGGATCCGATATTAAAGAAAAAGTCACGGTCAACTAAAAAGGAACAACCAATCATGGTTGCTGTAGGGTGAGGGGTTATTCCTGCCTTTTCATAAGTGGCATTTTCATCCTTCCAAATATAATCCAAATCCCATGTGAAGACACCCTTGGACTTTAAGGACACATGGATGTACTGGAAGCTGAGTGGGTCCACTGAGTTGACCACTGGTACTGCAATGGTGGTCCTCTCCCTCGTCACCAGGTCTACAAGTGGTTCAAGCCATCCTGTTGTGACTTCAACATGGGCATCAATAAAGGAAAGAAGATCCCCTGTTGCCAGTCTTGCTCCAGCCATCCGAGCACGTATGAGACCTTCCCTCTGTTTTAGTCGAATCAACTTCACTTTTGGAAGAGTCTTCACATATTGTGTCAGAGGGGCGAGGAGGTTGTCAAAGTTACTAAAGTCATCCACCATGATAATTTCTTGGAGAAGGTCTGAAGGAGAATGGTCAATGAGGCTGTGTATGGTGCGCACTAATATAGCCCACATCTCATTGTGAAAAGGCACAATGATGCTGACTTTGTGAGGCCTGGACAGTGGATACCTCAAGCCTATGCACTGCTTGGTCCTAAACTCTGGGATTGACCGGTGCAAAGGCAGCGACTGAGACAGAGGAACATTCAATGCATACTGATCAAATGGTGCATTTTCAAAGGTGAAATATTTGAATGGATCAATGTAGTTACTATTTTGTTTGAGTTGGTGGACTTGTGCCTGAGTTTTGTTTAAAAGGGTCGCATTGGTCAAGCCGAGGTTCTTAAGCTGGTTCCAATTGGGATGGTGCAAGTACTCAGCCTTTATCAATAACGGTACTTCGGTGGACCACACTGGTCGTGGAGGTGGACTTGTGCGACCTGTTTGGTTTCTCCTAGTGCTAGCATCACCTCTGTCCTTCACCATTTCTTTCTGGAGCTCTAATGCTACTTTTTTCTTATTGTCCTTTGGCATTTTAAGCAGTTTAAAAACAAGGGTTTTATTATCCCTTAATGAAGCCTTCTTGTCCAAGTTGACCTTGTCTAAGCTGCCGGCACTAGATGCATTCCCCCATAGGTTTGTACGCACGGTGACAACGCATATCAATGCAATCAAACCTAGTACTGTCAGTACATGGCGAAACTTCCTCCTGGGGACACCACGGATGTCTGGAAGAGTTGGTGATATGGATGATGGTCGCATCCTTGGAATATTGTTGTGAGAATTCCTGAGGTTCTTCTGGCGCTGTAGTCACTGACCGATTAAAATATCAATCATGTGGATGATGCTGCCAAGGAGCCTGCAGGGAAAGAAATAAGAAAGAAGCATGAGTTTACATGATAATTAAGATAGTAGAGTGTGTAAACTAAAAAAAAAAGACATCTGCATACAGAGGCGTAGGAAGCTAATCATCATTGGGTGGGGGGGGGCAGCTGGGGGCCCACTGCGACCATCTTAAACCATCGGCTTGAGCGTGATCATGGCTATATATAGCTATGTAGAATTTGTAAAGAAAGATGTTTTTGGTGAATTTTAGATCTGATTTGTGGCCCAGGCCCCCTTTTTCCCTATTCCAATACAAATTTGAGATGAAGTTTTTAGCTTCTTGTCTAATATACTATGAATTCTTGGCAAATTTTGGGGGGCCCAGACATACTCAGGCCCCACCTCCTTTATGATTGGGGGGCCCAGGCCCCCTGCCCCCCCTTCTCCTACGCCCCTAGCATAGATTTACCAGAGTCGCGCATTTGAAAGATTAACAATAACAGAGAATTTTACAGCTAATAGAATTCTGTTCAAATAAAACCGCTGCTAATCTGGAATTGCTTCATATCGGGCCCAAAGCTGCTGTAGGACTCAGTTAAAAGTGAGTGAGTGAGTAATAGATGTTTAACGCCATTTCGACAGCTAAGGTCATATTTATGGCGAGAACTACATTACACAAATTCACAGAGGAATGTGTCAGTGCATGCGCATATGTGCACTACACACATCCTGAGGGGATAGGAAAGAGGAGAAATAGACCATTTTAAGTGGGCTAGGGAGGCCCGTTCAGTTAAAAGAACCCACATCCTTGCATAGGGTAGAGGCACCCATCTCGGACGCTCCTGACCACTTAGGAGGTGGCCATATTTGGTGCTCAAATCTTGTACCTTTAAATGTGGTAAATTCTACTTTTTATTGTACCATATGAAACATGATACTTTACTCCCAAGATCCATGTAGAGGTTTTGATGAAACCTTCCAATACATATATGAATAAATGAGCTGTACATATTTAGTCTCCAAAACTTCAAATTGCACCTCAGGTTGGACAGTTCATGCCAGAGGTGACCCTAGAGTCAGACACTTTGTTATCTAATTGATCGAGACACAATGGGTTATCGTATCTGAAATATGCTATAGAGGTATATATAGCATATAACACTAAGGAATCCAAGCTAATGCAAAACTCCTCTCCAGGATACTCTCAGAAGTTTGGTTTTGCATACCTGTAACAGGCCAGTCTACAGGCACAGATGAGTATGACTTCTATGGGCAGATTGCATAGTGATTAGATTTAGGTATTAGATAGTAAGTAAACTAAGCACAGATTAAATATCCCTATCTGGGAGTACATGTATATTATGAGGGGTTCTGTTTGTGATAAAATATTCATTATTAAAGTATCTCAATCATGATATAATTGTGTCCAGGGTGGGGTGTAATTGGTGTCTGACTGTAGGTGTAATCTAAAGGTCTTTTAAGAATAACTCCCATATTGTAAGATAAGGGATATATATTCAGGTTTGTCAAGTCAAATTATTAGCAAAAGTATGTATATTGCCATTGACATGTATAGAAATCCTAGAAACATGAAGGTTAAGACATGACAAATTATGAAATCAAACCTGGATCTCCATTTAGTCAACATTCTTCATCCTCAAAATATAGTAAAAACACCCTCGGTTTGCACAGCTATAAAACCATGTATTGTAGGAGTTTTATATTTTATTCCTCATTTGTTGGAGAGTATGATACCTGAATTTCCATCGCTAATTCAAATGATAGCTGAATTATTCATATCTATTATGTAATTCAATGCAAAAGGTGTCCGACTCAGGGTGCCTCTACCCTACTATAGGCTGAGCGCGACACTAGAACTCAACAGACAAAAACACAAAGATGTCAGAAACAGGTCTCGAACACCACGTGGGACTCGGCTATTGATATATGGATACCCAAAATGTTGAGAATAAGAACGTCACTCAATTAGTCTCTTAAGTATCCCTGGCTTCTCTACTAACCGCAATATACCTAATGGGTTAGCTTCCATGTATATGTATTTATATATATTTTAAGGTATTTTTTTTCCTAAGATGTTAACTTAAGACATTGATGGATGACCCCCTTTCTTGAAGTGCACCTCCCAAAATGAGAAGCTATTCACAATTTTGGCAAGGATGATCTATGTGTCTCCATCACCTTTACCCTTGTCTAAAGGATCAAAGTAATCAGTTGGCATGAAGGCACGCAATGATTGCACTTAATCTTTCTTTTATTAACTCTTAATGCCCTTACTGACGTTATCAGTCACTTAAGACGTCTTTTAGTTTGAATTCATTATCAAATAATAATCTAGAAGCAATTAACTATCAAAACATCACTTGGCCTCAAAACACCTAGGTGTATGGGGTGAATGTCATCTATGTGATTTATCTCGTAATATATGCAAGTCTCCAAGTTATCTGTCATTATGAGCTAACAAAAACTATAAGGTATGTCTTTATGGATGTGTTTGTTCACAAACGGCACACAGTTGGTGGCAGCACCAACAAGTATATGGAAAATGCTTTATTTGAGTGAGGTGTTTCTAAGCGCCTAAGGTGTGGTGTTAGTGGTTAGGGAAAAAAACAGCATTTGGTAAGGATAGACATTGTGGTTTATCACATAACCACATAGCCTGTCTGTAAGGGAGTGGTCCTTATTTATCAACGGGGGGGCGGTGGGAGGGGGGGTGGGTGGGTGGGTGGTGGGTTTTCATGTGGACGTACAAAATTTTTTTAAGCCCCCCTCGACGGCAGTCAAATTTTTTTGCGCCCCCCCCTGCGCCGGAGGTGTGGAGAGTTTTTGTGCCCCTCTAAAATTTATAGTAGGGCGCAGGCTTTTTTGCTGAAAAGAGGGTGAATTTTTTTAGCCCCCCCCCCTTAAGAGGGGTCAAAATTTTTTTAGCCCCCCTTCGGGATGGGTCTGAAAATTTTATGCCCCCCCCTCAAACCCACCACCCCCCCTGTTGATAAATAATGACCACTCCCTAAAAAAGGCTCTGCTCCTGGATCCACATAGCATGTTTATATGGATAAGTGCCCAGTGTCCCTGTTCAAATATATATACCGTAATCTCCCACGTATAAGGCGCATCTCGCGTATAAGACGCACCCTGAGTTGAAGAGAAACCTATAAGGCTCACCTAGGGCCTGAATTTGTAGGTTTAATACTGTTCTATGGGAAAGGTACCCTGCCTATAAGGCACACCCTGACTTTGAGATGATTGTATAAGGCAAAGAAGGCCTCTGATTCACGTATGAGACAACATCACTCTAAAACTGTAATACCAAGTAAGATGGCTTTGAAATCAAGTCGCAAAAAGGAAACAAAATATCATACTTTTGAATCATGGATAAACATGGTACGTATTCCCTGTCAAAATGATATTCTTAATGGAAGATGCTAGGAAGTTCTTATACTTTTTTGTAGTAGATTAAAGTATAAATCTTTTCCTCCTGAGTACACACCACTTATAGACATCTGTTGAAGTATGTGTCATGCTAATTCCATTCTTTTATGTGTGCTGAGCTGCTTTCAAGAATAATAAACTGTATAAAGGAGAAAGGGTATCTCTTGGATTTGTGTCTTTCTATCACTTCATAGGTAACAGAAAGCACACATATTAAATGTTGACACCCATGCCATGGCTATTTTTAGGAGTTTGCATACTGATGGTAGGAATGTTCTCACGGATGACCGTGACAAAAAGAATAATTTAATGAGGATATTTTGGTTGTTTTTCCTATTTAAAGTGTCATATAGATCTCATTACCTATTGTAAGCCCTCACGTTTAACTCTGTCAGGATAAACTTGGCCAGAAGCCAGCTGGAATCCCAGTATCAAATTTGGACTATAGCCAAGCTGATAGAGTCTACCTTAGACTAAGTATAAAGTTATGGATTCCCGGCAAATTGCAGGGTTCTATATCGGGTTCAAAGTGCTATCATAGCTTAAAAGCCCCACTTGTCATTTTTTCCCACTGTTTTCACCTACAATCGCTATAATCATACTTAACATGGCCATTGCCTGCTAATTCTTCATCATGATTACATACATTTATAATCCACATGTACCAGACCTGTCACCAATAGTACAGTAAAGTGATGGGTGTGGTACCTGAGCCTGCCAAGTTACCTTAACCATGACTGTGGTACAACATATACCATCATAGGCGGAGCCCATCTACTGTAAATATAACAAACACAGGTGTACAAGAACAGACCAAAAAACCTGCTCAAAGACAGTGAGAAAATATGGAATTCACATAGAAAGAATGATGTATGCATTGACTTCCAATATAGAACTTCTATGCCACTTTTTTTTTAATACTTCTCGGTTATTATCTCCTGCCTCGCTACCAAGCTGCTACAATGCATGGGAATCATTATTGGGATGATCTAAGTAGTGATGATGAACAATGTCGGTTAGTATTGATATTGCCTAAATGGTAACAAATTACACAAATGACCCACGTTTTGGGCTAGGTCAATGCATCTGTGAATAAACCATTCTAAAGGTGTCAATTCTTTAATTACTAGAACTAATAGATGTAAATATATTTTATCAATGTATCTAGCCTGGCCATATAGCAATACACTCATTGGTTCACTGGTCTCTGTTTAAAAATAGTGTACTCATAGTACTCGCTGCTCAAATCGAGGATTTAAGTTTAGAGCTGAACATTACTCCTTTTGGCACACTCCCTAAGCAAACAGCGCTACCTTATTAATGACCTGTTGTAAATGTGTCTTAGGACAGGATACAGCGGGCAGCAATGTACAAACGTATTTACCTCTACTATAAGTTAACTAGGGGCGACTACATATACCGGTTAACCACTACCGGTAGATTATTATATTAGGGTAGTAACTGGTATATTGAATAATAAAGAGATGAAGGTGATTACCATGGAAACCACATATTATATTATCATATAATGAATACTAGGATGACTTAAGGGTATTACCGGTATATTAACATTATAATAAATATCAAGATGACCCACTAGGAAGCTACCGGTATATTAACATTATAATAAATACTAGGATGACTTTAAGGTATTTACCGGTATATTAACATTATAATAAGTGATGACGGTATTGAATGGATTACTGGATATGATAATAAATAATAATTGAACAGAGACATGTGTTTGGTGGAATTGATCTGAATATACAAAATGGCTTTATTCAAAGCAGTATCAGTCAATAAAAAGTGAACCCTAGGTTACAATCAGCACCTAGACTAAAATCTTAAAACTAACAATCAATGGAAGACAATTATTAAAATTAAAAATTAAAATTTTGTGCCAACCCCCAGCACAGGGGTGTTGTGCACCGTATGAATAGTAGAGCCCGACTGCCGATCGAATGGCAGCGCCGCGCTTATATAGCAGGGGGTAGCTTTGCCATAGTTACCAAAAGGAGCGCTGTATTGCTGCGCGCAACAAGTAGTACCGGGAGGGCGGAACACTCGCCGTTGTTAATTATATGAATATACACGCGTGTATATAGTCCCATAAGTTAACTAGGGGCGACTACATATACCGGTTAACCACTACCGGTAGATTATTATATTAGGGTAGTAACCGGTATATTGAATAATAAAGAGATGAAGGTGATTACCATGGAAACCACATATTATATTATCATATAATGAATACTAGGATGACTTAAGGGTATTACCGGTATATTAACATTATAATAAATATCAAGATGACCCACTAGGAAGCTACCGGTATATTAACATTATAATAAATACTAGGATGACTTTAAGGTATTTACCGGTATATTAACATTATAATAAGTGATGACGGTATTGAATGGATTACTGGATATGATAATAAATAATAATTGAACAGAGACATGTGTTTAGTGGAATTGATCTGAATATACAAAATGGCCAACCACCCGGCAAACACATGGAACATCACGGAGTAACAATTATTACACATTAATAGATGGTAATACATCAAGTTTCAACAAATCACATCTTGAATCATGCAAGTACTTATACACACATCTGGATTTCCAGTTGGAGCGTTTCATTATGTCTTCTACTGAAAGGCCAATTGACTTTAGGAAGGTAGCCCCACCATGGCGTAGTGAGTGGGTACTAACATTCTCATCTACTAAGCCAATTTTGACAGACAAAAATTTCAAACGCGTATTTACATATGAATATGTCAAGCATTTGCTCCTGCTACCTGATGGAAAACTGAACAGTTTCCGATTAACATTGCCATTAGCAGTCTGTATCAACTCTGCCAAAATTTTTGATGGGCAAAATGGAGATGAGTCATCGAGTACTAGGTATATATCGTAAGGGTCGTGGCCAAACTGGTCTGTCTTAGATGTCCTAATGTGAAGTTTTACATAATCATTAGTTAATACAACATCCCTCACCCTTAGTGAATGTACAGAGTCCACCACATGGCAACACCTCAAAACTCCCCTGAACAGTACCAGAATGGCGCACCAGAAAACCCTATCCAATATCAGTGTCATATTCAGGGTTGACAAAATTTTAAACATGTCAACAGTGGTAAGTGGGTATTTAACAACTCTGGTTAAACTTTGACACCGCTCAATACCATCTAGAGTCTTTTTCAGGATAAAACTACTACTGTAGTCAGGGTGACCATGCAACTTTTGAAAAAACCATACAGCCGAGATATAATTTCTGATGGAGACTGGTTTCATCTTATCAGCCAGATAAGTGGCATACAAAGAGGCCTGAGATGGCAAACATGGATAAGTTTTTAGGGAAAATTTCCTACAAAATTTGCTGTACCTCTTAAATTGTTGCTTTCTGGTTTTCATGGTTGTCATGGCAACACCCGAATTCACAAAATCCTCCTGCTTTCTCAACAGGGACATCAACCTGGGATCTGAAAAATTTTTTAGATACACATATTATTTTCAGACAAAGTTTTTTCACACTTGGCAAGAACATTTTTGTAGTCTAATCTTGATAATTGGTCCGCCAGAATATTATCAGTGGACTTTATATAGGTTGAGTAGATATCAATGTTATATACAAAACATTGCCAATAGATTTCACGCAGCCACTCCATACAAAGTGGGTTTTTACTTCTGCCTGTGTTCAACATTGCCAACACCTGCATGTTATCCGTTACAGCGTTCAGACGGCAATTCTTGAATAAATGACCCCATCTCTTCAAACCAGCTAGAACGGGCCATAGTTCATACACATTAATATTACGTTCATGAACATCAATATTGTCATACTTTGGAGGGGCAACCCAGTGACCTATCCCTAATTTAGAGTTGTCAACGTTATTCCAAGATCCATAAAAGAAATCTGTACCACACCATGCTCCATAACCAAGAATGGACGCATCAGATACCATGGGTTTATTATAAACATCATTCAAGATTAAATTTTTGCAATTAAAAATTTTACAAAAATCCTTCCACCACAAAAAATCTTTTATGATACCTGGGTTTAATTTAATGACACCCCTTTCCTTAGCCTTTGCCATCAAGTCAAAAACCCTTCTACTGAAAGTACGGCCCCCCCTCACCACCTGGGAACAAAATGACATTAAGCCACCAATACTCTGTAAGGTTTTTTTACTGGCAAATTTCTTATAAATGCAACTGTCTATAGCATGGGCTAACTTGTCAACTTTCTCTTTAGGCAATGTTAATTCCATTTTATGGGAGTCAATGGTGATACCTAAAAAAGTACAAATTCTGTTCGGGTCAGTAACTTTATCTCTGGAAATCTTAAAACCAAAATATTCCATAATTTCGATTAAAAGGTCCCTCTGACGGCGACACTCACTTTCAGAGTTGGCAATAATGATGAAGTCATCCAGGTAATTGACTAATCTATCAATTCCATAAAAATTTGCCACCTTAGCCAGAAAATCAGAAATCTGGTTAAAAATGTAGGGGGCGCATCTGAGTCCAAAGGTAAGACGATTACTCTGGTAAAATTTCTTACCCTCCCCCATATCCCAGGAAAAACCCTGGAACTTCTGGTGTTCCCCATAGACACTAATAGACCTATAGGCGGACTTTAAGTCGACAACACTCATAAAATCATTTTCGTTCAACATTGCCGTGACCGAATTTATGGATTTATATGAAAAAGGTTTAAAAGTTGAATCCATAAAATTATTAATACTCTTTTTTCTGGGCATACTACAATCAGTAATGGGTCTCAATTTACCGTTACTTTTGGGGACACCGCCAAGGGCATGTATGCATCTAGGTTTGGAGGTTACTTCAAAAATGGAACCATCCTGGAGTTCCTCACTGACAATTTCACACATTTCATTGTAAAAATTACCCTGAAAAATTGACTTGTAATTTCCACATTCATACTCTGTTTCGCACCCAGGATCAACAATTTTGAAACCTTCTACAAAACCCGACCACAAATAATCTAAGTCACGTTTGGGTAAATTTATAACACCTTCCTGTCTTAGGAAACATGCCAATCTACATGGCAAAATTTGGGCCTTGTGGCCACCAATAAAATGTTGACAAGAACAAGTACCGTCAACACAACTTTGGTAAATGTTTATACTAACATTACCTGAGCAAGTCACATCAAAAATGGGATAAAAATCCCCAACATTTGGACTACTCCCTGAGGAAAAACCGGTAATACTAAGGTTTTCCACAAAATTATTTTCAGAGCTGGCAAAATTCAACAAATCCACCTCTACTGGTGGCTTTTGACAACATTCATCAATAACTGGAATATCTGGCATAACATTGCCAAGAACATAATCCTCAACAGGGGGGTCAACCAACAGTGCCTCTCCATGGCCAGCTAATCTGGAGGCACGACCCTCCCCCGAGGCAACATCCTACTTCTCCGAACCATTCTTCTGACACTTGTCAGCAGAGTGGTTTCCAGAGTCACATGAGCTACAAACGTGCCTGTAGCGGCAGGGGTTTAACTTGCAGCCCTCGGGCCTATTGTAAGCGTAACAGTGATTTTTTGAGTTAGCAGATTTTTTGACAACAGGTTTGGATGATTTAGCCAACTTTTGGGCTGTGTATGTGCCATCGTAGCTCAAGTGCCGTAGGATGTCACAATTCTCCACAGTCTCAAACGCTCTTATACCCTTCTTGTCAGCTCGCTCTTTGACACTCTTGTCATAATTTACAAGTGAGCTGAGAGTAAATATTCTAGTGGCAGACTTCTCCAGCAGCATTTCTATGTGGTCAAGAATATATTTTACTTCCTCACCTTGTTCAAGTTTGGCACTAACTAAACGAACATTGACCATTAGTAATTTTTCTAGGCTGTCAACATTTTTTTTGTGACCTAAAAAATTTCGCTGGTCGAACTCACCCCTTGGTTTCCTTGATCTATGCTTGGATCTCGACCTGGAGTGAGAGCTATCACTGCTGGAGCTTGAACTTGACCTAGATCCACCTCTCGATCTGCTGTACAGCCGTCGTGGCCTAGAAGTCGTGTCCCGATCGCTGCCCCCGACGGTGCCCTCTGAAGTCAAAACGTCCAACTTATCCAGGATTTTCGCCAGATTCTCCTCCACAGCCTCCGTCCGGATCTTCAACTCAGTCAGCTCGTCTGTCATAGTGTCTGTCATCCCATCAGCGGGTAGAGGATCTGTGGATTGGTCTGTAACGGACGACCCAGGGGGCCCTTGCCTCCTGACAGATCTCCTAACACCGCTCGGCGGTCCTGAATCAGGCTCTAAAGTCTTCTTGTTTGGTCTTCTACGGCCCATCTTGGCCAGAATTTTTGGTAGAAACCAACTTTGCCAGGTTAAAAGACGGATGGTAATGTTGATTAAGTCCAACCAACCTTGGCAACTGGTAAAAATTAAAATTTTGTGCCAACCCCCAGCACAGGGGTGTTGTGCACCGTATGAATAGTAGAGCCCGACTGCCGATCGAATGGCAGCGCCGCGCTTATATAGCAGGGGGTAGCTTTGCCATAGTTACCAAAAGGAGCGCTGTATTGCTGCGCGCAACAAGTAGTACCGGGAGGGCGGAACACTCGCCGTTGTTAATTATATGAATATACACGCGTAAATATATTTTATCAATGTATCTAGCCTGGCCATATAGCAATACACTCATTGGTTCACTGGTCTCTGTTTAAAAATAGTGTACTCATAGTACTCGCTGCTCAAATCGAGGATTTAAGTTTAGAGCTGAACATTACTCCTTTTGGCACACTCCCTAAGCAAACAGCGCTACCTTATTAATGACCTGTTGTAAATGTGTCTTAGGACAGGATACAGCGGGCAGCAATGTACAAACGTATTTACCTCTACTATACACATAGACAGATAGATAGACAGACTGATAGATAGATGGTCAATACCATTTTCACCTACTTTAACAAGTGACCATTTATTAAAAGTAGCATTGTAGAGAATTCGACAATGTCAATTTTTACATCAAATGGGGTATTCCTTTAAAACACACTCCCTCTTGTCCATTTGAATAGATCCTCACTACCCTGGTATACATGACTGGGAGTCTGTGCTGCCATAGATATTGCTGCTACTGATGGGAAACGGAGGGACATTAGGAATTAGAAAGCACCCCATTCATCAAGAGTTTATATATGTAGGAAACGTTCATTTTGGATTTAAATCCTCCTTGAACAAAAACTACATCCTTACTACATGTGTACGTGTAAATACATTGAGGAGTGGTTCTGTCATAGGTATTTCCTGTTTAAATGATATTAAATCTGGATAAGGGGATATTTACACGCTGCAGTAGTGCCCATCTGGCGCGCATAGATTTCAGATTCACCCTTTGTTAAAAAGCGGCTTAACTTGTTTGTCTATCATCATTTCTTGCTAAAACACCATATTCTTTTTCAGAGGACAGAGGAAACCTTATATAAGGAATAAAAATTTTCGGGTGGAGTTATGTCCTTTAATCAGACCATACTGAATGTTGGACAAAGAATGAACACATTAAGCCCGTTGGATATTTAAAAGAGTTTCAATGTTGCTCGTGTGGGAATCTTAAGAATGGCAAAGCCAACCAAAATGAAATCCAACTGAGATATAGCAAAGGCAAATAAACAAAGTTGACTAGTTCTTAAGTCAGCCATGTTATTGGGACTATTAAAACCGGGGTAAGAGCTGAAATATAAAGATTTTCCTTTTTCTGCATATCTATCACCACCCTACTAGTGTCCTGGCAAAATCTCAATCGATTCAATGCATTATAACCATGCTAAATTTATATATATATATATATATATATATATATATATATATATATATATTGTAGCGTTTTCCGACTCTATGGTTAATAAAGAATTACACAACTCCGGACAGCTTGACTTCAGTGTCTTTTATTTCCTGGCAGTCCTCGCCACACCATCTAAGTCTTGTATCGTGTATATATTAATCCGGGGGTAAGCCTTTTAGAGTTCTGCTTCGCTCTGTCTGCAACTCGGAACTAACTGATCGGAGTAACAACTCCCTTATTTATACATAGGCAGATACTCCGACCCCGGCCTGCTTTACGGCAGGCCAGCGTCGGAGGATCTCCTCCGCCGACTACTATTGCCGACGTAACCGCGTTACTTCAGGACCGCTGGCCTCGCCGCCCCCACACCAGGATGGTTTCGGCTCCACCAACGGCCCCTCCGTCTCCGCCACAATATATATATATATATATATATATATATATATATATATATATATATATATATATGTGTGTGTGTGTGTGTGTGTGCGTGTGTGTGTGTGTGTAAGCATTTTATTCATGTCAACAAGCAGCCTGTGACTGTGTCAGCACAGTGGCGCCATCTAAAGCCATAAAGATGAGTATTCTATAGTGGTGGTGACATTGATTTGGATGTAGACTGGAGAGGCCTGCTTGTATATCTAGAGACAGGTGTAAGCAACCATATTGGAGTGACGTCCGGGCAGCAGTGAACCAGATAGCTGCACTAGTTTGACAATAATTACAGATTACATAATGCCACTTCAGACCCATACCTTTGTCAGTGCTTCTAATTTACTGAACCAAGGTCAGTGATACTTGGGTGGGATACAAAAGGGTCAGTATTTGATAGAATTAAAATCAGTGATCTGGTTCACTGTTGCCCAGATTGGTGACCAGACAGCTGGGAGAGACATAGAGTACATGTAGACTGATAGGCCCAGAGCATGAGGTGGGAGTGATCTGATGGTGGTCAGGCTGGCCTTTGACAGCTGGCCTAGCTGGTTAGATCAGGTGGTAGAGCATTGGACTTCAGATCTCAGGGTGACCAGAACGAATCCCTTACTGCCAGGGTTTCTTTATAGAAAAATTCTCCTTCCAATTCCATTTGTCAGTTTTGGATGTGTGTTAATTTAATGTTTTTGGATACAAAATAAAGTCTGTAAAACAGAGGGTTTTAAGAGATAACAACAAAATTAAACTTGTAGTAAGCTGGTCACAGAATGCTACCTATGACAGGTCACCCCTCCTTAGAGGTTCTAAGCTCTGGGATAAACTTGAGGCTGACACACAATCATGTCAAGAAAAGGAAGACTTCCTTAAAATGATAAGATAAGATGGTTCTGTTACTAGATAGACCATCCTCAGAAATTCATTGTATATTTATCCTTTGTATACTATATATACACTTATATTTCCCTCTTGGTGCTAATATTTGTGAAGCCCTAATTGTGCATCTACGAAAATGTGATATGAGATATTTAGATAGACTGTCTATACAATTTATAACTACTGAGCAGCACCTGTGAATGAACTGTATAATATTTGCTACCCCTGAGAATACTTTTCTAATTATGTTTGTCTTCCTTTTTTTACACTTGGCTGACCTGAAAGGCTAACTGGTATGATGTTTTCTGCCAATAAAACTGTTAAACTTAAAAAACTCAAATGATTAAAATAGGCCTACTAATAATGGAAAAATATGTTCACAGGGACAAGAAACTCTGAGGTGCATAGGGGGTATCAAAGTAACATGCTGCTTATGACTCTTGATGATAGACAGCCCTTGTAGTCAAGTGGATATGCTCCGTGCCTTTAACTTCGGAGGCCAGGGTTCAATTCCCCATGCTGGGAGCATTTTACTGAGCCAACCTATTTATCATTAGTTCTTTAAATCTAGGGAGGGTCACATGATCATACAAAGAGTAAAATATATGCAAATGAGCAGTAAAACCAGTTGCAATCAGGCTTCAAGGTCGGGTCAAATTGGGCTACCCCTGTCTCTATGTTATAAAGACAGGCCATTCCAGTCTAATTTGGATGCCTGACAGCAGAGCAGACCACTCAGTGCTGTGACCAGCAGGCTGTGACCAGAACTAATTAACCAAGTGATTTCCCTTCCCACCAAAAACGAGAGAACAGCTGAAACTAACCAGAACCCCATGGCACCCTATGACTGGGGAATGGATATGTATAATTCTCTGAAATACATAGCACACAGAGCTGTATCAGCTTTTATACCAGCTTTAACAATCTGGATACACCTGGATCATGTGTAGCTTTGCTGCCCCCACCTACATATAAGGGTCGGACATGACGCCTATGCCTGTTACCTGAGGGTTGTGCAGTGCCTTAGAGATAATGCCTCTTATCTACCACCTCATACGATCGCCAAGCAGATGTATAAGACCCAAAGTCCACGGGGTTTGTATGGTCATATATACATTGGTAAACAGAGGTTCAGTGGACTCTGGGTATAAGCAACAAAATGGGAAATTAGGAAGCTACTTCTTAAATTCGTTAGAGGTGGGAATATAAGAGTTATGCTATATAAGCATCCCCTATGGTGCTATTTTGGGTTTATTTTAGCCTAAAGTCAACAAGCTGGGGGAACAAAAGTTTATAGACACAAAGTGCTGGTTTGAAGAGGTATACCGCGATTTGAAATGGACTGACTTACATCACCTTGAGATGTATAGGGCCACCTTAAATTTAGAGTTGTTTATACATACTGCATCCTCTTCTTTGTCAGGAACAACAACACTTGCCCGACTTTAGTTTGTCTGACCTGTGTTCCCCCACCATGTTCCTCGAAAAAATATATACCAGGTATTTCGTCACATGTCTACGCTCATTGTAGAGTGAGCCTCATCCTACATTTTCAATAAAATCTCCCTCAAAATTGATTTGAAATCAAATAGGGACACTTACCCGTGTATTCCAAAGATTAAATTCCACAGCGAGGCACCATTTTCCTCTCGGTCTCAATGCATTAACCTAACACCCCAACCATTTGTGTCTGGAGGTGTACTTCCATGTACTATAGAGGGGAACTAGGGAGCAGGAGGAAAGAGGCTGCGTGACTCTATTCTGTGTTACAGGGTATCCCAGGTACAGGATGTACATGTGATGACTGAAGCATGGAAGGCCGTCCTATATAGGTGAATAACACTTCGGTGACCTCACTCACAGGGACAATATGGAATATACCAGGTAGATCATCAGCTCTGTATGGTGGGATATCAACTGCTTTCACACCGTTTTATCTGAAAGGGATGCCATCAGATATGCATGGACACTCGTCAGAAAGACCCCACAAGGCAAGTGGCTGGTGCACTTTGGATATCTATAGATACGGACATTCAGTGACGGATCCAGGGGAAGAATGGAGAGAGAGTGAGTGAGAGAGAGAGAGAGAGAGAGAGAGAGAGAGAGAGAGAGAGAGAGAGATAGGAGGTATGTTATATCCCTATAAGCATCACCGATGGCACTATTTTGGTTTTAATTCAGGATACAAGTCAACAAAAGTGGGGGGACAAAAGTGTATATGGATGGGTTTAAATCCCAGCCCTGCCACCTTGGCATTTATTTTACCAGGATTGAGTACCTGGTTTAACCACCAGGGGGCACCACTATGGGCTAGAATAGGAAAAATATGCCTAAAACTGTTATAGGATACTTTTTTTTATGGAGAATTAAATGATTTTTGATAAAACGTTCTATTTTGGGTGAAAAGGTTCCAAATTAGGCATGTAAAGAGAACGTTTGTGGGCCTAAATAGGCATTTTTGTTGATTTCTGTTGCCATGGAAACATGATTTTCATTCTAAATAGTTAAATCAATTATCAAATTTGAAGGAATGTTTTACTAGGTTTACTATGGTGAAAACAGAACAAAAATATCATTTCTAGATCAAAAGTTATTGGCAAAAGAATTTAAAATTATGCTAATTTTGCTAATTAACATAAATTATGCTAATTATAGATGTATCTCATGACCAATTAGACATAGAGCATATTATCATACAGGAAATGGTCATACCTACACATATTTAGCAAGCCATTCCTCTAAAACTAACAGGAGTATCTTCTCTTGCAATATATCACTGAAAAGCTAGTGATCTGAATTTTAAAGTTAAATTTTAGCACAGACACCCTTTATCCTTGCCTCTACACAATTATGTATACTTACATAAAAGTCGACACAATGAAGCCCGTGAGCCACCTTACGATATATTGTTTTAGAGGGCATTTTATCTAGATATGCCCTCTGACAATGACAGACAGACACTCAAAAGTCACTATTTGACTGAAATAATTCTATCCAATTCTTGTTAGAGCGATTCAACATATCCTGCTATAATGCAGGTACTGTCATCCTAAGTCGGCCTCCTCTCAAACGCCCATTGTATCGTGGGTCGTGTGGCCTTCAAAATTCAGTCCATAGAAAGGAACTACACATTACCAGCTTAATGGACAAACTGCGTGAGTTAACTGGGATTTCAGATTCAGATTCAGAGTGTAGTGACGCTAAATGGCGCTAAGTGACGCTTAATGGCGATGTCTGATATGTGTCTACAACGAAGTGTACAGACCCAGGATATTTTTGGAAAGACGAGTCACGGTCACCATCTATATATATGGCCTTTCTTAGAATTCTTCCTGTCACAAACACGTGTCCAATACCCCCCCCCCCTCACACAACAAACGCGCCTCCATGCAATCTCATTGCACTCTTCAAGATACATTTCTAATTGTGGGACAGTGGCTGCAGCACCCAGGGAGGATGGCGAGCCCACTCGATAACCGTTACATCACACAAACTGAAAGTTAAAGTGTCCACAGGTTCGCATCCCCGGGTTCGCATCGTCCGTTAGAATTATATCCACACTTGCCAAAGATGATGAAACATGGCTACCTTCCAAGGAGACTATTAATATATTCATCTTATAATTTGCAATTGGTTATACCATAGAGGTTCGTATTCCCTGGTCTATAACAATGGAGAAGATTTTATTATGGTTATCTGAGCCACATGCCAGAATCTAAAGGTTCACATGGACATTTTCTTTGCCCTTTGAAAAATATAGAATACATCCACGACAAGGCATGGAATGAACGCGGCGGTGGATGACCGCTCGGAACGGGAGCTACCCTTACACTTCCCGTAAACATTTTGTTGTCATGCCGGTCTTCCGCCCCGGGACCGATCGTCTCCCTGTTCACTTGCCATATTGGAATCTTCTATTTTGACAATCTGTCATGAATATAACAATGGCGAATTCTTTGTAAGATAGTCTCTGTAGGTACACTTGTCACTCTGACTTTTTGAGAGGGAGAGAGGTCAGATACTACATTTAATCTATTGCTCTCGACAAGATTGCATATGACCTTGACCTTGCTGTCTCTTTGTGAACAATTCAGTTCAAAGTTTCTCTAAACCATAGACCTACGGTATGGGCGTTTGGTGCTAGCTTGCACGAACTCTCGTGACTTCTTACAATATGCACGAGATATTGCGATACTTCTACCGATCTTAATCCAACCATCTTATCTGGAAAATCTGTTACTTTACTACCCTTTTTCCCATGATAATACACTGTTTCGCAAAGAAATATAAGGATTACATTGTGTGCCAACAAGTTCCCCTTGATTTCCACATAATTAGAATAGAGGATGGTTGAGATTTCTTACTTTTAAGGCAGATTGTAAAAGCAATACATCAAGCTCCCCTATAATGTGTGTCATGGCTTTTTGGGTGATACCAGAAACGCGGCGGATTAATAATCATATCTATTGATGCCAATGATAGTGAAACATGGCTACCTTCCAGAATTTTCATATTAATTGCCAATTGATTATATGATTATAACAATAGTGAAATAATAGAGATGTGCACTGGACATATTCCTGCATCTGGAACTAAAGTAGGCCCCTAATATTTTAGTTAAAAAATTTAATAGTCCACCTATAGACAGGTGTGTTCTAGAATAAGGACATCTTGGCACATTGCTTACACAAACTGCAGTCGTTCTCACGCCCCTTGAAATATATCACACATGGAATCCTGCTCTTCTTTTCATCACACCAACTCTGTGATCATTGGAAGGTCTAAGGTCTAGCAGTGGAACATGCCAACTACTCAGGGTTTCATTCAGAGTTACATAGATAACAAAAGACATCATGACAGCGCATGCATCACTTTGAGCGTGAATAGGGAGCCTTTACACATCTTTCTGCAATGCTTTCCCTTTCGATATCCTCTTTGTTATTACTGTAAGCCCCTATCAGTTCTGAAATTAATAGGCCTGGCTATCTCACGCTCATATTATATCAGGCACTTGGTAGTGAAGACCTTTGTGATTCTCCCAAAGTCTCTGTGCTGATGACATAAATTCCAATCTTGGACAGGTCATCCCAGTCCAAGGCCACATGCCATGGCATTATAACAGACTTTTCAAATCGTAGTGGGCAATAAAATCTGAACAGCTATTGCAATAAGTCCCTGGTCTACATCTGCTATGCATATGTGGTGGTCGGTTATGACGTTCGACCACCGTCGAGAGTTATAGTATGCTCATCCATCCATATCGAGGTATTATTAGATACGCGTCGAGGCACCCCGGTTCTAAGATCGGATCCAAAGTTATTTATATCATGTCACCTAGATCCCTCCACTACTATAAAAGGGGAGTCTTGTCATCTCCCTGGGTTCAGTCCTGGACTGGCCACTCTGGTGTCCAGTTCTACTGATCCTGTGTGATAGTTTGTTTCTCTTCCTGGAGGCGCTTGCGCCTAGGGGAGAGTAAGGTAAATTACACCCTAACGGTTCGTATTGACAGCTGTCGATACCATACATGTCTTAACTCGACAGAGCTTGCTCTAGAGTATTGTTGATTGTTAATAGCCGAGACAACTCTGGTGCTATAATTCGACTAACATTGAAACTTGTCTACTGGTGTACACGAGAGATGAATGAAGAACTAGCTGGAACCTGAGTAGTGTGTCATTGTCTTTCTTTATTAGAATACAATCGACTTAGGTTTGGGAAACACTACACATATAAAAAGCATTTCAGAAGATACCACTTGGATTCATTGTAGTTGTATCTCTTGCGGTGTTGATCTAAACTAGGCCCATACTATGGCAAGCTGATTGAGTTAAAAACCTGGCTTTTGTCAAGTTTACCCAAAGTCCCGGTTTTTGCTGGCAAAAACTGAGTTTTTGGATCAAAAACTTGGACTTAGCAACAAAAACCTTGTTTTTGCTGGCAAAAACCCAGTTTTTGCCAAAGTCTAGGTTTCCAGGACAAAAACTGGGTTTTTGCAGGCAAAAACTCAGTTTTTGACCATGGAATACACATCATGTGCATAAACTTGGTTTTTGCATGTGAAGACCAGGTATTCGAGGCTTAAACTGGGTTTTTGAGGCAAAAACCAGATTTTAGAGGCAAAAACCAGGTTTTAGCGGCAAAAACCTGGTCTTTGATTCATTACCTAAGCATTGAGGATATAAACTTGGTTTCAAGGTCAAGAACCCAGTTTTTGATCCAAAAACCAGGCTTTTGTCTGTGTCTTAGTTTTTGCAGGCAAAAACTGGGTTTTTGTGCCCATATATCTGGTTCTTAACCAAAGACCCTGTTATTGTACAAAAACTTGGTTATGGTCAAAGCAGGGGTTGCAATACCCATGCACTGGTCTCCCTTCCCCCTCCATCCCTCCAAATGGGGCTTGGAGGGTCAACAAATTCCGCCCCGGCTTATGTACTGATCAGCCTGGTCCAAAGAGTACCAAAAGCAGGACACAGGCTTCCCTAGCCCACTTAAAAGGGTCTATATCTCCTCTTTCCTATCCCCTCAGGATGTGTGTGGTGCACATATGCGCGGGCACTGACACATTCCTCTGTTAAATTATCAACCTGTGAAGCACGAGATAGCCACTTAGTGCCGCTAAAGTGCTGTAAAACACAAATCAATCAATCAATCAATCCCTTCCCCCTCCCCTCCCATAAACCAGGTCACTGGGTCACTCCCTTCAATCCAGAAATACCCAGACATTGGTGCAAATACCAGGTTTTTGTCACAAAAACCTGGTTTTGGTACACTGTTACCCATGCTTTGTTACCAAAGTAGGGGTTCTGGTATGTAACCTACGCTTTGGAAAAAAAAACTTGGAATTAATGGCAAAGAAACCCAGTTTTTGTACAACCCCTACTTTGAGGACAAAAACTGAGTTTTAGTTACTAAAACCTGGTTTTAGGCACTAAGACTCAGTAATTAGGCACAAAAAAATGGTTTCTGTGTTAAAACTTAGTTTTAGGTAAATAACATTGTCTTAGGGTGCAAAGACTGAGTTTTTGGTACAAAAACCGGGTTTTTGGTTCAAAGACCAGGTTTTTGGCATAAAAACCCAGTTTTAGGCAACAAAAATTAGGTTTTTGGCCAAGGGACGTGGGTGTGTCTAGGAGTCTGAGGCAGTTAGAGCATTATCATTCCCGCCATGATTCCTGTTTACACAATCATTCCCCTATATATATAGACATCAATAAGTCATGGTATGTAGATGTCTTGTTAAACCGAGCTGAGACATATCATCACCCAACTCCTGATGTATTGTACTTGAAAATACGGTGACACGTGAACCCCGACACACCCTTTGAACGGCTCGAGTATGGCTCAAATTTGCTTGGTTCTACTATGAGCAAAAATGCAGAAAGCATTAATGCTACATGTATCCCTAGTTTTCTTCTCAATGTTGCCGAGTTCCCTTTCCTGGTTGTCATACTAAGTATAGGGGAGATTACACGTATACTGTAATCTGTCTACATATGCCACAGATTCAGACGTACCCACGAAATCAATGAGCATATCTAATGAATCAGGGACCCAGACAGTCTGTATATACATCTCCTAAATAAAGGACTCTGGCAGTGATACATATCCCATAGACTTATTTTGGTACCCCACTCATGAACTCCCTGTTCTTGAAAAATCACCGTGTATATTTATTGGGGCCTGACTAGCACTGGGTCGCATGTTTCTATGCCGAGTTTCGTGTCTCCTGTTTACGAACATGTATATTCTAAAACAACCATGGGACCGAGTTTTTAGCAGCTATTATATAAAAGTGATGCTATATCATACTCCACAGGGGTCTAAGTGCCAAAGTGACTTTAGAGGTATGCCCAAGAGTTAGGTGAATATGTAGTATGATGGTACTTTTTCTTTTACATAACAAGTGTATGAATAAAACATTTCTCTCATTTTTCCTCAATGCTCCACTCCTAATATATCACACATAATGTCTAGAACGAAATTCTCAGTAGGCTCCATTTTACTGGGCTACGCAGATAAACCACTCACAGTGCGGCAAAAAAACAACAACACAAATAAACAACAACAACAAAAAAACAAAAAACCCGGAATACTAGATTTTGGACACCTCTTCCTGGGAGTTATCATCTGATTCAGTACAGAAATATCGACAAAACAAAACCAGGTAATGTGGCAACTCTGGTGGAAAAGGCGTGCATAATTGCATCTTTACGTTGCATGTTGATATCTATAATCATTCATACACAGTCCAATAACTGTGAAGAGATGTCGTGATATTCCGACCCTTTCTATCCCAGCTCCTGATACAAACAGGCATTTCAGGTGAAGGACTTCCACTGAATACACTGTACATTTAGAATGTATTGAAGCATGTGAGCACACAAGCCCCCACACTGCATCAGTGGAACTGGTCCTGGCCGAGGGTTGAGTCACCATTTCTAAATAATTACTTAACCATTTAAGGGGGGCATGTAGCAGGTCCTTTGGGAGTGTATTGACCCCCCTCCCCACACACAAAGGTTTGCTATAGATGCATTCCTACACCAGGGCGACCACAGGACACGATCCATCCATGCAGCACCGGGCATCTAAGGGGTTAAACATGCTAAAATCCTGACTCGTGCACCTTTAACTTAATGGGGGTTGATATTCTTGGATACAAGAAGTGGGATTGTCTGTAATATATGTACTGCACTGTGTAAATCTGAGTACTACAGCAAATTGGACTTGAGGAAGTGTTCCTTCGTCGAGAGATCGTGTATCAGATATATTGGGAGGTGTAACCTCCACAATATGGTGTTACCAATGGCGTAACTTGTGTGTAGGTGGTATAGGATAGGTAAAAAAAAACGACCTAATGGTGAATGAACTAAATAAGTCTAACCCGTAAAGGGCAACCTATATGCCATTGTTCAAGGTATGTATATATGCAGTGAAAGAGTTAACCAATGACCGGAGATACTACCTCTTGCCTGGCAAAAAGTGGAAACCCACTTTTGGTCTGCTTATTCTTGAAACTAGCAAAATTCAATAGATCAACATGAAGCTCTATAAAAAAACCAGGAAAGGTGGATAGCTTTCGGAATTCATTTTTGATTTCATTTTTTGAAGAAGACTCTTAACAGGAAACAGTAACTCGGTTCACTAAAATAAAGTGAGACGGTAGGATGTATGAACTAATACCATAATTATTTATAAACCCCACATAATAAAGGCGCATCTCACGTACTATACAAGGCGCATCTCGCGTACTATACAAGGCACATCTCGCATACTATACAAGGCGCATCTCGCGTCCTATACAAGGTGCATCTCGCGTACTATACAAGGCGCATCTCCCATACTATACAAGGTGGATCTCGCATACTATACAAGGCGCATCTCACATACTATACAAGGCGCATCCTGCGTACTATACAAGGTGCATCTCGCGTACTATACAAGGCGCATCTCATGTAATATACAAGGCGCATCTCGCATACTATACAAGGTGCTTCTCGTGTACTATACAAGGTGCATCTCATGTACTATACAAGGCGCATCTCGCATACTATACAAGGCGCTTCTCGTGTACTATACAAGGTGCATCTCCCATACTATACAAGGCGCATCTTGTGTACTATACAAGGTGCATCTCACGTACTATACAAGGCGCATCTCGCATACTATACAAGGTGCATCTAGCGTACTATACAAGGCGCATCTCCCATACTATACAAGGCGCATCTTGTGTACTATACAAGGTGCATCTCACGTACTATACAAGGCACATCTCACATACTATACAAGGTGCATCTCGCATACTATACAAGGCACACTCTAACCCAGGCAGATCCTATACGATGTATGTGAGGTAAAAATTCGGTCATTTTAGTACTGTTCTACAGTATGAAATCCCCTCCTACAAACTGCACCACTAAATTTGGCTGACAGCTCCATCCTCATATGCGGTAAATTCCGGGTTTGGTACGATGTTTCAAGCCCATTACCTAACTACATGTTTTATGTTGTAGGTTTATTAGGAGTTAACAGGATTGCCAAGAACGGTGAGGAAGTACTACAACCTTTACTACTGCTATTACTATAATGAAGATTTGATGCCACACAGCAACCAAGGTCCACTTCTCTCAGTGCTCCTAGTAGTTTTTACTACACGATTCAATGCTGGTTCAGGTATTAGGACTAAATGAAACAGAGCTAAAACCAGTCTGGCTGAGTGGCCAGACATATATACACTGAAAACATGGAAGATCCGAAACTAGTCAGCGGTGACCACTTTAGGTCCTCAAGTTGATGATACCTAAAACTACAACTTTAGATAATCAATATGATGACTTTAGGTCATCACCCTGATGACCTGAGTCATCAATATGACGACTCTGTACTGTCAGTATTGTCATCCTGATGACTCAGGTCATCAGGATGACGACCTTAAGTCGTCATTTTGACTACCTAAAGTTGTAGTTTTAGGTATCGTCAACTTGAGGACCTAAAGTGGCCACCGCTGACTAGTTTCTGAACTTCCATGTTTTCAGTGTAGTGACCGGTCAGCACTGCAAATTTGGAGTCGGCTTATGCGTGGGTTGACCTTATCTGGAGAGCTATTTCTGACCTTACTGACCCTCCTGGAGGGCTTTTAGGGTTATATCATTGGCACTTAATCCTTGGATCCCTGGAGACATGAACTGGGTGTACTCAATACTGTACTTAGGCCCTCATAAAGCACCGATTCAAAGGGACTAAGCCTTGCCACGCCCAGCATTATCCAATTCATTGCCCTCTTTCAAAAAGTTCCAAGATATTCATGTCAAGTAGGTGTAGACATGCAGACTGTGCAAAAGCAATATTTACCAGCACAATCATAGGCATAGCACGGCCCTACATACAATGTAATGGTCTTCATCAAGTCCCGGACTTAAGGGCATCAAACGCTGCAATGAGCACGGGGGTTGCTAATGATATGATCACAAACACTCTTAGAACTCTCTGGGGTCTGCAAATTCATTCAGCCAGTTGACTGTTGACAATGGTATCCCAATGACCCTCCAATGTCTCCTCTGTCTATTGTATGAGGATTGCCCCCCTCCAGCTAAGATGACTCCCCAACCCCTTATCCTCATGAAGTGAGGTGAAGACCCCAACTGTTGATGCTCCTGTTGGAGACCCAATGTGAATATGAATGCTGGATTAACCAAACAACAAATCCCACCTGGCATATTGTATTACCCTTTCGATTTAGGAATTTCGATCACAGTTCAGTCCTATGGTCATGGGAATAATCAATAATCCTATTTAAAACCCAATGGGGGTTGATCTATATACTACATACAGGTTATTTGTGAAAAAGAAAAGAAAAGACTGCGACTATGGCTGATGGTATACACAACAATGACACTACTAAGGGAGGACCCTCACCCCCACCTCCTGGGCTCATTTGCATAATCGATATTTTGAATATATAATCACCCCCACTGAATATTAATGAGGGGGCCGACTTTTGCATATTAAATCAGCCCCACTGAATATTGATGAGGGTGTCGACTTTTGTATATTTAATGAACCCCACTGAATCTTAATGTGGGGGTGGTGATGAGTATTTCAGAATGATTGTGACAAAATACGGAATATACAGTTATCAGATTTTATTCAATGTTCAGCATAGTTGGAATTCAAAAACATTTTCTTTCTTTTGGGTGTTTAGTGCCACTTTTAAGTCAGCTAGCTTTAAGAAGTTTGTGATGTATCTTTTATTAAGATCATTCTCCAGGGCGTACTGTTCACACATGAAGTTTATACCTCTGGACAGTCTCCTAACAGATATTTTGCCATGACACTCAGGTCCATACAAGGAAACAATGTTTTTTTTTATCACTTAGACAACCCATGAAACCCATATGGTGAGTTTGACTGTTTTGGTGTTGGGTTTTGGAACCATGAGGCATTTGAGACATTGTTTGAAGGATATTCATCCTGGTAGGATGACATCTTTTTTAGACAGTTATCCTTTGATAAGAATCGTACACAGTCATGAGTAGGGTTACCATTTATGGTTATACTATACTGATCCTGTGAGTTAGTGACAGGTGGTGAAGACGCTGTAATCACAGTTGGGGGTCCTGGGGGAGGGGGTGGTGGTGAGGTCGGTCTTTGAACCACATGGGAGGTGAGGAAGTGACTGGTAGTAACGTCACTCTGTTGTGTAAGGTCTATGGCCATGTGTACTACTTCCTCAGTCTCTGCAGTGGTCGCCACCTTTAGGCTTTGCTCCTGGAGTTGAGGGATGGTGATGGTGCAAAGGCAGTTAGTGACACATTAGAGCTGGTGATACTGTCTCTGTCATAGTTCCTGTTTTGAAAGGTTTTCCATTTTATGTAAAGTTCAAGACAAATGGTAAACACTATTATTAAACCAATAACACCAGATACACCGGATATAGCTATAGTTATTATAGGCTTGTCCCCTTCAGATTGAGTCAGTTGAGGATAGGGGAGGTTTGGGACCTTTTTTCCCATCTTTCTACTGTCAGACTCAATAGAAGACATGGTGGTGGTGGTATTGGTGGTTTCAAAAGTCATGTTAAACATACATGTATCCTGCATTACTATTCTGTTCGTGTAGGCTGTGATATTTTCACACTGCAAAGGGTTCCCCTTCATGTTAATGTACTGGAAACGTGATAAAAGCTCCTGGTGGGGGTACTGGGTAATCCTATATTGTTTGACAAGTCTAATTTAGTGCAGGTCTTTTGGCAGTCTTGGAAATCTCATAAGTTGCTTGTAAGCACAGCTAATTACATGTTGTGGTCTTATGCATTCACACACTCCCCCACACCTGTAACCATTAACAGGGGTGTGCATTATTGAATTAATCAGTAGTATGATCCACATGGCACCTCCAAGATGCATGACTGGTGAAGTGATGCATTCTTAATCCTCTATCAGCAACCAGTTACTTTCCTGTGACATACAGCTGTTGACTGACCGCGTGTGTATGTGTGTGTGTGTATGTCTGAGAGTGGTGGTGGTGCTGTTGCTGCTACTGCTGCTTCCTTTAGTACCCATATACTGACCTAGTGTCTGTGTGTAGGTCTGAGGCAGCTACAGTGCCGTTCAGTGTACACACATACACACCCCTCCCTTTTTTACCCGACCAGTTTATACATGTCAATAATAAAAAATCGTGATGGATATGTTCACATGAAGACATGAAGAAATTGTGATAAAGAATAAGTTGTTTTCATGTGGTTGTGTCATATGTACAATTTTATATTTACTTGAACAATAGCATTCATTTGCAAAGTTTTAGCATGTTGAAGGGTGTGAATTAATAAGGTCGTAACTGAACATTGCAGGCATATCTTTAATTGTTTCTGGGTCTTACTGGGTAGACTACTCATATCACCATGCCATCTAGTGTAAATGAAGTGAACTTGGTCCATGGAGGCAGGCGACAACAATGCCATCTGGTGGAGTTTTAATGAACTGGATGGTATTGAACCTAGGGACTTAATTTTTTATACCACCCCTACTGAGCACGTTATTTTTATGGTTAATACTGTGAATTTTTGCATTATGAATCCATGGTAATTGAGAACAAGGCTTTCTTTAAAAGCCTGTAAAGTGGTGTAAAGATTGGACGGATATTAAGGGGTGTTCTGAACTTAAATGCTACACATGGGTATAGGGTAACGTAAATGTGACGTTTTCTTTTCATATGAATACAGAATACAACCATACATGAAAGAGTGAATACTGTTAATTTCAACTTTATGGCTCCATAAGAATTTAGTAATGACATTCCTTTAACCACCTGTGCAATGGCTTATAGATTGGACGGATATTAAGGGGTGTTCTGAACTTAAATGCTATGGGTATAGGGTAACGAAAATGTGACGTTTTTTTTTCATATGAATACAGAATACAAGCCTACATGAAATAGTGGATACTGTAAAATTTCAACTTTATGGCTCCATAAGAATTTAGTAATGACATTCCTTTAACCACCTGTGCAATGGCTTAGAGATTGGACGGATATTAAGGGGTTTTCTGAACTTAAATGCTACGGGTATAGGGTAGCGGAAATGTCACTTTTTTTTATATGAATACAGAATACAACCATACAGGAAATAGTTGATACTGTAAATTTCAACTTTATGGCTCCATGAGAATTTAGAAATGACATTCCTTTAAAGGCCTGTGTAGTGGCATAAAGATTGGACTGGTATTAATGGGTGTTCTGAACTTAAATGCTATGCACAATCAATATGCAAACATGTGGTACATGTAGTTACAACATCATCATGTCAAATTTGCAAGTTAATTAGCTTTATGATCAGTATGAAAGCCACCCCCAAACCCCAAGTTTTTACCAGCTGTCTACTGAGTGCTCACCCAGTCACAGCTACCGCCACCAGCTCACCACCCAGCCTACAAGCTTTGTACTGAATCTATCTACAACGTTGCAATGGATCTCAATGATAGCCAACTTGACATAGCTGAACTAGACCGCATTCTGCAGGAAATTGCAAGAGGTGAAAACAATCAGGTATGTGGGGACTATTTCTATTAGACATTTGTAATAAAAAAAAAAGAAAAAAAAAGAGTCATGATACATGTACTAATGTGAATACTCTGTCATTATTTGCAGTTACCCACTGTGCAGGTCGACAGTATAGACGCCTTGTTGCAAGCACCGCCCAACTTACCAATACAGGATGCCAGTGGGTCTGAATCAGCACTCAATACGAGTTGGAGTGATATTGAAGGACTGGAGGACATGATGGCTCTGTTTGGAGAGGTATGTATATCTAACAATAGTTACTGTTCAATATAGTTGTCAGGGCATTTTCCACGAGTCTTAATGTGTCATTATTTATATTTTTAGTAGGACAACACTAAGCCTAATCAGAAGTGGAGGCTGGATGAAAGTGACCCCAACAGAAATATGGATGAAAATGCACTAGAGGACGTGGTCATTTTGTATGGACAGGTAAATAGAACAACTGTTCAATATAGTTTGAGAATTACACACCAGGTGTCATGGCATTTTCCATGAGTCATTGGTGAATGTGTGATTATTTTTATTTTTAGCAGGACGACACTAAGCCAAAGCGGAAGTGGCGGCTGGATGAGAGTGACCCCCATAGAAATCTGGACAAAAATGCACTAGAGGACATTGCCATTTTGTATGGAGAACCCCTGAGTCCCCAACAGGGTCCTAGTGGTTTGCAGGTTCCAGTCCCACAACCAGGTCCTAGTGGCATGCAACCCTTAAGTCCACAGCCAGGTCCTAGTGGTTTGCAGCGTGGTGGACTACTGGGTGACATTCGACCCGGTCCTAGTGGCATGCAAAATACTGTCTGTCTTGTATTGTCTAAAAACATTACCGTATTGTCCTGAATAAGTGCCCGGGCGCTCATTTATTTCATGTAGGCTCTACCCCAAGCGACTTAAATTTTAGTGTAATTTTGATGTATGACACCCCTGTACCCCTGGCACTTATTTAAGACCCAGCACTTATAAAGGCCAATACGGTACATGCCTATTTCCATAGTATTAATCATTAATGTTTAAAGTTTACTCAGTGTCTTTTATCATTTTCCATTTTACAGGGTACCAAAAGAAGTGGGTCTCCTGTTGGTAACAGTAGCAAGAAGCAGTTTACTGAATACATTGAAGAGCAGGAAGACCATGCACTGGCAGAGTTAGAGGACGGAGCTGCTGCCATAATACCTGCAGAGTTTGACATTGAAGCGGCCATAGGACAAGGTGAGAACCCCTATACTTTTCGCTTAAGATCAGTGAGACGGCTTAGAAATGGGGCTACTGATAACACCTATGAGGTAAACTTTAATAACCCATGGCAGGGTAGATACATTTCAGATTTAAATAAAGTTTTACCTAAAATGTTTAGAGACTTGATAGAACACACGATGCAGGACAACCACCCTAGTGACTTAGTATGTGAGTAATTCATCACCAAAGTCTATACCACCCTATCATTGTGCCCATAATGCTGCTTGAACATTTAACACCTGAGGTTATAATAGAAAAAATAGAAAACAACCTCCAGAGTAATGAAAACTTAAAGATAGATGAGACTTTTAGGATAGACATTGGAGTAATAGAAATACCATGTGGGGCAAGTAAATCATATATTTCGGTTCTTTTTGGCCCTGATTCAGACATTGGGAAAAAATCATCTATTATTCAAATTATAAATGAAGAAGACGAACTGTGTCTGGCAGGCTCGATTGCTGTGGGATGGGCTAAATTAAATGTGGTATCTACAGCAGAATTCAATGAAGATGCAATTCATCTTGCGAATGAATGCAAAGAGATACAAATTCTCACCATAGGTAAAGTTCCCAAGTGGTATTACAGCAAACTGCTAGACAAGAGTAGAAGTACACAAGGAAAACTAGCAAGGGCTATATGTGCACTGGCAGGTGTATCTACTGACACTCAAGGCACCCTCCTAGATATTCCAAAATTCGAGGATGTCTTGAGTATTAATATTTCAGTCATAGGGTCAAGGCATTGTAATAAGTTTATGAGGGTTGGCAAAAACAATGGCCTTGGTAATGTGTACTTGTACTACATCGAACCAGAAAGTACTCCTAACAGTGTGGGCCACTTTCATTGTATTTCCTCCATAACAGGAATACTGAGAGTTAATTATTTCTGCCACTTTTGCAAGAAAGCTTTTAGCTCTAAGAGCAAACATAGGTGCGCAAATTATTGCGCCGTGTGTAAAACTGAAGGGTGTGTTCAAACACAGCAAGTTCAATGTCATCAATGTAACATGACTTGTAGAAACCTTCAATGTTTTTACAGGCATTTGACAAAAAAGATCACCAAATGTGCATTAAAAAAGAACAAACTTTCCAAATGTGATATATGGTGGAAATGCCCCTATTGTCATGCAATTTTGAACAGACTTACACATGCTCCTAATTCTCACAAATGCGGTGAATGGTTTTGTATGACTTGCAAAAATTACCAAGACCAACCAAACCACCCATTTTTTTAGAGGGCAAAAAAGCACACCAACACAGGGCAGTTTAAATACATCTTTTTCGACTATGAAAGTACTCTAAATGAGATCACTACCTGTGAGGAAGGGTATTTCCCATCAGGCCAGAGATGTAAACTGTGCATAGACGTTACTGATCCCTGTGTTAATTGTAGGAAATGTACCAATTGTAAACAAAGTTCTTGCGGTTCTTTAGAGCATCGTCCAAACTTCATAGTGGCCGAATCTGCTTGTCAGCATTGCCATGATTTTCCTGTTACAGAAAATTGTGGTAATTGTGGAACTTGATGCAGTCAGTGCAAAAAGAATAAAGAGGCATGTAATGGATGTGGTAAAAGACAGGTCATATTTGAAGGTCCTGAAACAAATAACTCATTCTGTAAATGGCTATTTCATAAAGCTCACAAGAACTATGTTGTCTTTGCTCATTCAATGTATGTTGCATGTAGTATCTATGTAGAGCTCATGTCAATCTGTTGTCTTGGATTGTCTGTGTTTGTGTGTATTTCTAAGTACTCAAGCCATGTTTTATTCCTGAGCCAACATGTACGAGTGTACCCGCATAAATAAATGATTGTTTAAGTTGTGAAGTTGTATAGTCAACAAACCTGTTGATTGAAAGTAATAAGAATTATTACTGCTAAATCTACCCTTCTTGTCAGTGCCTAATTTTAAGCATTGTTTACCAAAATTTGAATCTCATTTGTTGTAACATAGCTGACGGCAGTGCCCATGAATATGAATTTTGTACTTTCCTGAATTTATTATTGTATTGCTTGTGGAAGTTGTTGAGATGTTGAATCTGACATATCGACATTTTTGTGATTGTTTTTGGCTATTAATGTAAAGGATCATGCGTCAATTGTTGCCAAAATAAAAAAATTTACAAACTCAACTCAATGCGTTCCTATGATGGATATTTTTTGGCATCTTATTTGCTAAATAATGGTATTGCCATTAGAAATATTGTTTACAATCGGTTGAAAATTATGACAATGACAGTTGGAAATGGGTTGAATATTCGAGTGATAGATTCTCTCAATTTTTTGCCAATGAGGTTAGCAGCATTGCCAAAAGCTTGTGGCCTAACAGAACTGGCTAAAGGTTATTTCCCTCACTACTTTAATATTGCTGAAAATGCAAACTATGTGGGCGAGTATCCTGAGCCAAAGTTCTATGGAGTTGACAACATGTCTTCTAAAGACCGTGAAGACTTTTTAAAATGGCATGCTGGCCGGGTGGCATCAGGAGAACCTTTTGATTTCGGCAAAGAAATGAAGACTTACTGTGTTTCAGACGTTACTATTTTGCGTGAAGCTTGTTTGAGTTTTCAGAAAATAGTCTTAGATGTAACCATGAATTCTAAAGAACAGGTCGAAGAGAAGGAGGAAAGTGGTGATGATGAAAGCAATGATAATGAAAGTGACAATGATGAGGGTGACGGCGAAGAAACTTTCGAATCCAAAAAGAAAGACAAAAAGAAAGTAAAATTAAATGGTGTTGATCCCTTCAAATGTACAACCATTGCAGGCATGTGCATGCAGATTTTCAAGTCAAAGTTTCTAAGAGAAAAGCACACTGCATTCATAACTAGTGGTGCGGTCAACAAAAAAGTTCAGGCTGAAGTTTATAATGGGGATTCTTTCTTTCATTTAGATGGTGTTTGGATGAAAGAGGAAGATTTGATCAAAGCAGGATGGAAAGTCAAACAATTGAAGTTTAACTCATCCGCAATTGCTCAAGTGCCCACTACGGGTTATACCTCTTCTCGACAACACAGTAAAATTGCCATCCAATGGCTTGAATGGATCATTAACACCACTGGTATTGACATTCGCCATGCATTAAACCATCCAAGGGGTGAGTTTAGAATAGGAAAATATAGCATAGACGGGTACTGTGAGGCAACAAAGATGGTATATAGTTTCTTAGGATGCATACACCATGGATGCCAAACATGTTTTCCAGCTCAAAGGCCTCAGGCCCCTTGGATAAATTCAGGAAAGTACAAAATTCATATTCATGGGCACTGCCGTCAGCTATGTTACAACAAATGAGATTCAAATTTTGGTAAACAATGCTTAAAATTAGGCACTGACAAGAAGGGTAGATTTAGCAGTAATAATTCTTATTACTTTCAATCAACAGGTTTGTTGACTATACAACTTCACAACTTAAACAATCATTTATTTATGCGGGTACACTCGTACATGTTGGCTCAGGAATAAAACATGGCTTGAGTACTTAGAAATACACACAAACACAGACAATCCAAGACAACAGATTGACATGAGCTCTACATAGATACTACATGCAACATACATTGAATGAGCAAAGACAACATAGTTCTTGTGAGCTTTATGAAATAGCCATTTACAGAATGAGTTATTTGTTTCAGGACCTTCAAATATGACCTGTCTTTTACCACATCCATTACATGCCTCTTTATTCTTTTTGCACTGACTGCATCAAGTTCCACAATTACCACAATTTTCTGTAACAGGAAAATCATGGCAATGCTGACAAGCAGATTCGGCCACTATGAAGTTTGGACGATGCTCTAAAGAACCGCAAGAACTTTGTTTACAATTGGTACATTTCCTACAATTAACACAGGGATCAGTAACGTCTATGCACAGTTTACATCTCTGGCCTGATGGGAAATACCCTTCCTCACAGGTAGTGATCTCATTTAGAGTACTTTCATAGTCGAAAAAGATGTATTTAAACTGCCCTGTGTTGGTGTGCTTTTTTGCCCTCTAAAAAAATGGGTGGTTTGGTTGGTCTTGGTAATTTTTGCAAGTCATACAAAACCATTCACCGCATTTGTGAGAATTAGGAGCATGTGTAAGTCTGTTCAAAATTGCATGACAATAGGGGCATTTCCACCATATATCACATTTGGAAAGTTTGTTCTTTTTTAATGCACATTTGGTGATCTTTTTTGTCAAATGCCTGTAAAAACATTGAAGGTTTCTACAAGTCATGTTACATTGATGACATTGAACTTGCTGTGTTTGAACACACCCTTCAGTTTTACACACGGCGCAATAATTTGCGCACCTATGTTTGCTCTTAGAGCTAAAAGCTTTCTTGCAAAAGTGGCAGAAATAATTAACTCTCAGTATTCCTGTTATGGAGGAAATACAATGAAAGTGGCCCACACTGTTAGGAGTACTTTCTGGTTCGATGTAGTACAAGTACACATTACCAAGGCCATTGTTTTTGCCAACCCTCATAAACTTATTACAATGCCTTGACCCTATGACTGAAATATTAATACTCAAGACATCCTCGAATTTTGGAATATCTAGGAGGGTGCCTTGAGTGTCAGTAGATACACCTGCCAGTGCACATATAGCCCTTGCTAGTTTTCCTTGTGTACTTCTACTCTTGTCTAGCAGTTTGCTGTAATACCACTTGGGAACTTTACCTATGGTGAGAATTTGTATCTCTTTGCATTCATTCGCAAGATGAATTGCATCTTCATTGAATTCTGCTGTAGATACCACATTTAATTTAGCCCATCCCACAGCAATCGAGCCTGCCAGACACAGTTCGTCTTCTTCATTTATAATTTGAATAATAGATGATTTTTTCCCAATGTCTGAATCAGGGCCAAAAAGAACCGAAATATATGATTTACTTGCCCCACATGGTATTTCTATTACTCCAATGTCTATCCTAAAAGTCTCATCTATCTTTAAGTTTTCATTACTCTGGAGGTTGTTTTCTATTTTTTCTATTATAACCTCAGGTGTTAAATGTTCAAGCAGCATTATGGGCACAATGATAGGGTGGTATAGACTTTGGTGATGAATTACTCACATACTAAGTCACTAGGGTGGTTGTCCTGCATCGTGTGTTCTATCAAGTCTCTAAACATTTTAGGTAAAACTTTATTTAAATCTGAAATGTATCTACCCTGCCATGGGTTATTAAAGTTTACCTCATAGGTGTTATCAGTAGCCCCATTTCTAAGCCGTCTCACTGATCTTAAGCGAAAAGTATAGGGGTTCTCACCTTGTCCTATGGCCGCTTCAATGTCAAACTCTGCAGGTATTATGGCAGCAGCTCCGTCCTCTAACTCTGCCAGTGCATGGTCTTCCTGCTCTTCAATGTATTCAGTAAACTGCTTCTTGCTACTGTTACCAACAGGAGACCCACTTCTTTTGGTACCCTGTAAAATGGAAAATGATAAAAGACACTGAGTAAACTTTAAACATTAATGATTAATACTATGGAAATAGGCATGTACCGTATTGGCCTTTATAAGTGCTGGGTCTTAAATAAGTGCCAGGGGTACAGGGGTGTCATACATCAAAATTACACTAAAATTTAAGTCGCTTGGGGTAGAGCCTACATGAAATAAATGAGCGCCCGGGCACTTATTCAGGACAATACGGTAATGTTTTTAGACAATACAAGACAGACAGTATTTTGCATGCCACTAGGACCGGGTCGAATGTCACCCAGTAGTCCACCACGCTGCAAACCACTAGGACCTGGCTGTGGACTTAAGGGTTGCATGCCACTAGGACCTGGTTGTGGGACTGGAACCTGCAAACCACTAGGACCCTGTTGGGGACTCAGGGGTTCTCCATACAAAATGGCAATGTCCTCTAGTGCATTTTTGTCCAGATTTCTATGGGGGTCACTCTCATCCAGCCGCCACTTCCGCTTTGGCTTAGTGTCGTCCTGCTAAAAATAAAAATAATCACACATTCACCAATGACTCATGGAAAATGCCATGACACCTGGTGTGTAATTCTCAAACTATATTGAACAGTTGTTCTATTTACCTGTCCATACAAAATGACCACGTCCTCTAGTGCATTTTCATCCATATTTCTGTTGGGGTCACTTTCATCCAGCCTCCACTTCTGATTAGGCTTAGTGTTGTCCTACTAAAAATATAAATAATGACACATTAAGACTCGTGGAAAATGCCCTGACAACTATATTGAACAGTAACTATTGTTAGATATACATACCTCTCCAAACAGAGCCATCATGTCCTCCAGTCCTTCAATATCACTCCAACTCGTATTGAGTGCTGATTCAGACCCACTGGCATCCTGTATTGGTAAGTTGGGCGGTGCTTGCAACAAGGCGTCTATACTGTCGACCTGCACAGTGGGTAACTGCAAATAATGACAGAGTATTCACATTAGTACATGTATCATGACTCTTTTTTTTTCTTTTTTTTTTATTACAAATGTCTAATAGAAATAGTCCCCACATACCTGATTGTTTTCACCTCTTGCAATTTCCTGCAGAATGCGGTCTAGTTCAGCTATGTCAAGTTGGCTATCATTGAGATCCATTGCAACGTTGTAGATAGATTCAGTACAAAGCTTGTAGGCTGGGTGGTGAGCTGGTGGCGGTAGCTGTGACTGGGTGAGCACTCAGTAGACAGCTGGTAAAAACTTGGGGTTTGGGGGTGGCTTTCATACTGATCATAAAGCTAATTAACTTGCAAATTTGACATGATGATGTTGTAACTACATGTACCACATGTTTGCATATTGATTGTGCATAGCATTTAAGTTCAGAACACCCATTAATACCAGTCCAATCTTTATGCCACTACACAGGCCTTTAAAGGAATGTCATTTCTAAATTCTCATGGAGCCATAAAGTTGAAATTTACAGTATCAACTATTTCCTGTATGGTTGTATTCTGTATTCATATAAAAAAAAGTGACATTTCCGCTACCCTATACCCGTAGCATTTAAGTTCAGAAAACCCCTTAATATCCGTCCAATCTCTAAGCCATTGCACAGGTGGTTAAAGGAATGTCATTACTAAATTCTTATGGAGCCATAAAGTTGAAATTTTACAGTATCCACTATTTCATGTAGGCTTGTATTCTGTATTCATATGAAAAAAAAACGTCACATTTTCGTTACCCTATACCCATAGCATTTAAGTTCAGAACACCCCTTAATATCCGTCCAATCTATAAGCCATTGCACAGGTGGTTAAAGGAATGTCATTACTAAATTCTTATGGAGCCATAAAGTTGAAATTAACAGTATTCACTCTTTCATGTATGGTTGTATTCTGTATTCATATGAAAAGAAAACGTCACATTTACGTTACCCTATACCCATGTGTAGCATTTAAGTTCAGAACACCCCTTAATATCCGTCCAATCTTTACACCACTTTACAGGCTTTTAAAGAAAGCCTTGTTCTCAATTACCATGGATTCATAATGCAAAAATTCACAGTATTAACCATAAAAATAACGTGCTCAGTAGGGGTGGTATAAAAAATTAAGTCCCTAGGTTCAATACCATCCAGTTCATTAAAACTCCACCAGATGGCATTGTTGTCGCCTGCCTCCATGGACCAAGTTCACTTCATTTACACTAGATGGCATGGTGATATGAGTAGTCTACCCAGTAAGACCCAGAAACAATTAAAGATATGCCTGCAATGTTCAGTTACGACCTTATTAATTCACACCCTTCAACATGCTAAAACTTTGCAAATGAATGCTATTGTTCAAGTAAATATAAAATTGTACATATGACACAACCACATGAAAACAACTTATTCTTTATCACAATTTCTTCATGTCTTCATGTGAACATATCCATCACGATTTTTTATTATTGACATGTATAAACTGGTCGGGTAAAAAAGGGAGGGGTGTGTATGTGTGTACACTGAACGGCACTGTAGCTGCCTCAGACCTACACACAGACACTAGGTCAGTATATGGGTACTAAAGGAAGCAGCAGTAGCAGCAACAGCACCACCACCACTCTCAGACATACACACACACACATACACACGCGGTCAGTCAACAGCTGTATGTCACAGGAAAGTAACTGGTTGCTGATAGAGGATTAAGAATGCATCACTTCACCAGTCATGCATCTTGGAGGTGCCATGTGGATCATACTACTGATTAATTCAATAATGCACACCCCTGTTAATGGTTACAGGTGTGGGGGAGTGTGTGAATGCATAAGACCACAACATGTAATTAGCTGTGCTTACAAGCAACTTATGAGATTTCCAAGACTGCCAAAAGACCTGCACTAAATTAGACTTGTCAAACAATATAGGATTACCCAGTACCCCCACCAGGAGCTTTTATCACGTTTCCAGTACATTAACATGAAGGGGAACCCTTTGCAGTGTGAAAATATCACAGCCTACACGAACAGAATAGTAATGCAGGATACATGTATGTTTAACATGACTTTTGAAACCACCAATACCACCACCACCATGTCTTCTATTGAGTCTGACAGTAGAAAGATGGGAAAAAAGGTCCCAAACCTCCCCTATCCTCAACTGACTCAATCTGAAGGGGACAAGCCTATAATAACTATAGCTATATCCGGTGTATCTGGTGTTATTGGTTTAATAATAGTGTTTACCATTTGTCTTGAACTTTACATAAAATGGAAAACCTTTCAAAACAGGAACTATGACAGAGACAGTATCACCAGCTCTAATGTGTCACTAACTGCCTTTGCACCATCACCATCCCTCAACTCCAGGAGCAAAGCCTAAAGGTGGCGACCACTGCAGAGACTGAGGAAGTAGTACACATGGCCATAGACCTTACACAACAGAGTGACGTTACTACCAGTCACTTCCTCACCTCCCATGTGGTTCAAAGACCGACCTCACCACCACCCCCTCCCCCAGGACCCCCAACTGTGATTACAGCGTCTTCACCACCTGTCACTAACTCACAGGATCAGTATAGTATAACCATAAATGGTAACCCTACTCATGACTGTGTACGATTCTTATCAAAGGATAACTGTCTAAAAAAGATGTCATCCTACCAGGATGAATATCCTTCAAACAATGTCTCAAATGCCTCATGGTTCCAAAACCCAACACCAAAACAGTCAAACTCACCATATGGGTTTCATGGGTTGTCTAAGTGATAAAAAAAAACATTGTTTCCTTGTATGGACCTGAGTGTCATGGCAAAATATCTGTTAGGAGACTGTCCAGAGGTATAAACTTCATGTGTGAACAGTACGCCCTGGAGAATGATCTTAATAAAAGATACATCACAAACTTCTTAAAGCTAGCTGACTTAAAAGTGGCACTAAACACCCAAAAGAAAGAAAATGTTTTTGAATTCCAACTATGCTGAACATTGAATAAAATCTGATAACTGTATATTCCGTATTTTGTCACAATCATTCTGAAATACTCATCACCACCCCCACATTAAGATTCAGTGGGGTTCATTAAATATACAAAAGTCGACACCCTCATCAATATTCAGTGGGGCTGATTTAATATGCAAAAGTCGGCCCCCTCATTAATATTCAGTGGGGGTGATTATATATTCAAAATATCGATTATGCAAATGAGCCCAGGAGGTGGGGGTGAGGGTCCTCCCTTAGTAGTAATGACATCTGTTGATTATCATAATGGGAAATTATTGATGAATCCTCTCATTCAGATAGTCTCATATCTGGAATATTTATGAAGGATTATAATGCATTATGCACCTAGCACAGGATGACTAAGTTTATCTTCATTTTTATGCGAATTGGATATGCAATCTCAGATCAGCATTATAGATTTATCTCAAATTCTATGGGTCGATCGGAAAATTTTAAAAAGGCAAAGTGTCAATAACCATGGCTCACCTGCTTAATCACGCTCTCTCCATGCGTTACCTAGGTAACAGTCATAACAATGAACCCTCTGGGGTGCGGCAGGGGTGATGGTGGGTCTCCCAAACAAAGCTTCCTCCAGGGGAAAAACTCCAGAATGGTGGCTGAGGCAGTTACTATGCCAGCCTAAGTGAAGGTGATAATGGGGTATCCCTGCTTGTGTCCAGAGGCTAACAGTAGTATATACACCCCTAGATGTACACCCCTACTACAGGTGGGTGTACTGTTACCTGTTGGAGGCGTGCCTTCATGTCCTTGAGGGTATGACTCCAGGTGAGAGGGTGAGTGAGTAGTACTAGTAGGTGGGCGGGTTGGACCAGGGGGTGATCCACGGACGGCCGCACACGTTGTAAGAGGCGGTCGGCATGAAGGATTGGCGTAGACTGGCGCTGAAACATCGACAGCTGGTGGTGTTATAGTAGACGTATAGGGAGAGTGGCACTGCTGGTGGGGGAGGGGAGGGGGGGAGGGGAGGGGGGGAAGGCGCAGGTACGACGAAGACCCCGTGTTGGGATAGGGTGTAATCTAGGTGGGTTCAGTTTAGGCCACTGTGATAGTGCTGTAGTCCAAGGGATCGAGGTTGTATAATGAGGAATACAATTACAAGGGAATATTCGTAACACATGGGAGGGGGAACCATAGATGACTAAATTGTCAGGAGCTCATTCATAAATTAGGGATCAAAATGAAATACTTATCAGACTAACAGAGCAGGGGACACGGTCAGAGTTGATGAGTAAAATAGTAGGATCTATCGTAAGGAAACTTTGCTAATGCAATTAGTGCATGATTTCTAGGTATCTAACAAATGCATAAAAGAATGTGCTGTTTATACTCAAACTCTCACTATTTCCATTACCCCGTCTTCCTCCTGAAGCGGGGCTTCCCTAGTTGAAAGGGTCTATTTCTTCTCTTTCCTATCCCCTGGGATGTGTGTGGTGCACATATGCGCAGGCACTGACACATTCTTCTGTGAAATTGTGTAATAAATCTCTCGCCATGAATATGACCATAGCTGTCGAAATGGCGTTAAAAATCTATTGCTCACTCACTCACTCCTCCTGAAGCTGGCTGAAATGAACATGAATGTGTTAGTTGAAACAATAAGCCTCTGTGTTTAGGGTCAAGACAGAAAGAAAAAGGAAAGTCAAAACAGACACCTTGTGCAATCTAGATATGAAACAGCAGTGTCACAGAAGTATTATCTGGTAGTTAACATATGGCAGAGACTGAGAGAGACTTTCAGTTAAAGGGTGAGAGGGTACACCCCGCCCTGAGCACCAACCACTTTCACATCAAAAACACAGGTCATCCCTATAGGAGCACGATGACAAGAGGTGCTCAGTGGATGAAAGACTTCTGGGAAGGACAGTGTAAGATGTAACACGAACAGATGACGAGGCATGAGAGAGAGGAGAGAGAGAGAGAGAGAGAGAGAGAGAGAGAGAGAGAGAGAGAGAGAGAGAGGGAGGGAGGGAGGGAGGGAGGGGGAGGGAGAGGGAATGAAGAGGAGAAAGAGGACGGGAGGGAGAGAGAGAGAGAGAGAGAGAGAGAGAGAGTGATATATATATAGGAGGTATGTTATATCACTATAAGCATAAGAGAGGGAGAGGGATAGGGAGGGATAAGGCAGTCATAGGTTACTGTAGAGAGACAGGAGCCATGCCATTTCGGCAGTGAGTGAGTAATAGGTGTTTGATGCCATTTCGAGAGCTAAGGTCATATTCATGGCAAGAACGACATTACACAATTTCAAAGAGGAATGTGTTGGTGCCCGCACATATGTGCACCACACACATCCGAGGGGATAGGAAAGATGAGATATAGACCCTTTTAACCCATTAAGGGCTGGCTATGAGAGTATTTTGGAAGGCTAGGGGACTGAATTTTGAGAAGTACATTTACCAGGGGGCGGAAGGGTGCAATGTTTAATACACTATCCATGACTTTGATATCATTTTCAACCATTTTACAATGTCTCCATCACTGTAAACTTCAAAGATTTGAATTCCTTAGCCCCAAAATAGGTAATAAACATCATTACACCAAAAATAGCAATACACTTAAGTCTATCTCAAATTTCCAAACATGGCTGCCACATAAAATATCTATGTCGATTATACTCAACATCAGGCCCTACATGGTGTTGAAAATACTCAACATCCGCCCCTACATGGTTGTTGAGTATTCTCAACATTAGGCCTTAATGGGTTAAGTGGGCTAGGGAAGCCCGCCATTTCGGCAGTACAACATATACTGTGAAGTTAAGATTTTAGAAATACAGCAAAGCTGTGATGGAGATACAGATGTACTGAAATTTATTTGAATGTTACGGGTATCTAGTATGATGTTTTTAAATGGTTACGTGCTCAGCTGACCTAAAAGGGTGCAAACAATGTCTCTAAGGCCAAGCCAGGGGCGTAGGAAAAGGGGGGGGCCAGGGGGGGGGCTGGGCCCCCCCAATCATGAAGGAGGCGGGGCCTGAATATATCTGGGCCCCCCAATGTTGGCCAAGAACTCAAACACAAAATGGAAAAGAAGCTCATACCTTGCATCTCAAATTAGATTTATATGGTGATGGGATAGGGAAAGTAGGGGTGTGATCCTAAGTCAGATCCAAGATTCAACAAAAACTACTTTTCTATACAAATTCTAGTATATATATAACTTTCGACAAGGCTAGGGGGTATGGACGACTGGTCGGCACGATGCTACCACTCAGAATGAAAAAAAAAGAAAAATTATATATATATATATACGTATTGTATAGACGTCATCGTGCGTCAGCCGATAACTCAAGGTGGTCACGATGGGGCCCTGGCTGGGCACCCCCCCCCCCAATGAAGATTTGCTTCCTACGCCTCTGCAAGCATGCGAGTCCAAGGTCATGGAGGCTGACATGCAATGTGGTTGATATGGGGTTCTCTGGGTGCTATGACTGCCTCTGCCTAACTCTGGGGTGTGTGTCCCAGTTAAAATGCATTTATGTACAGGGTGACTAATAAGACGAACACACATTGTACTGCCTATCGTACCTAGCCACAAGTCAAAATAGGAAGGGTGGAGATAATCAGTCTGCTATTTGTTTTGTGGTTATATTTTGCAAAACAAGGATTTAATTTAAGTGATATGATGCGTTGCACTATGTCATACACGGTAGATCCTCGTACCTTCCTTCTTGCCTTTGAGGCTGACAGTAATGATTTTATTCACTTTATGCTATATCGTAACGTTATTGTGCATCCCTTTGGTGCACCTTGAACCACCCACTGCGTTAATAAGTCTACTGACAGGATATATCACATTTTGAAACTACCCTCAAGACAGAGGACTTGTGAATTACTAACACCGGAAGGCAATAAGATGCCCCACAAATGCAGCGGTTTTTTGTATGTTTGAGAGCTATCTTTTATAGTGCTGGCAATTGTCCTTGCATATTAAAGTAACGATCCGTACTCAACAATCCTGCTCTGTCAAAACATTGTTTACAAGGCAGACTGAGATATTAAAAAAAAAATATCATCAGTGGCAGCTAGACGTTAATTGTGTGAGCAGCACAACAACAATGCAAAACGATGGTAGAAAAAAATCCCAGAAAATTGTTTCCAGCTCTGATCAGTATGAGCCTATTTTTTGGAGTTGCAAGCCACATAAGCGGCCGGGAGCGTAGCGACCGTGCAACTCCATTATGTTTTCGGTTTGCCTATGATGTCACTAGTGACATCATGCAGCCGCCGTGACATCATCCGTGACGTCATCCGTGGCAACTCCTATCCATGGTCTTTGCCACATTTTTCTTGTTACACAGGTGTCTGGTATCAGAGCATGGGAGTGGTGCCTTTACTCTCTCCACCATACACCACACATATTGCATGTCTTGGCCTCTCCTCTTGGCTGGAGTAAGGAGTCATGTAAAGTTAGTACATCTATAAGCCCTGAGTATAGGCCTTTATTCGGAGACAGTAACTGGGTCTACAACTCTACTGGCAAACACCCAGCATGTTCCTGACGAACGCCAAAGTGATTATATTGTCCAAGCCAGCAAACAAAGACCCATAATCTCCCAGAACTAGAAAGGAATGGAGATCTAACCTCAGAATAATACTCTGAGGTGAAAAGGGATGTTCTGTGCTGACTTATAACTTCCAGAACGCCTCCTTTTTCTTTAGGCATCGTATACAATGCACACTATGATATTGATTCTGATAACTTCCAAAAACAGGAGTAATTGTATTTCAACCAGGTAGACATTAAATGCATATGTAGTGTATTGTATTGACATCCCTTCCCATTGCATTTAAACAACATCCAAGATATCACTTATGTCAACTCGAGGTTACCTTGGCCTCACCATTTAGATCACACAGACTCTGGCGCTAGTCCTCATTAACGCAAGTGATGAATAATTACAATCAGTTTCCCAGTGCTTTTTTTTTTTTTTATCAAAGTATCTAATCATGGTACAGGTTACAGGTTTGTACCCCTTCCCCGTGGGTCTAAAAGCCTGAACAAATTAATTATATGTTCATCTGTATCAGAGTTTTGGAATTGATACATGTATACTTTCTTGAAATTGGAAGGAGAGGTAGAAGATTCAAAATTCTATTGACTTCTGAATTTAGAAGTTATTGATCCATTTAGCAATTGTAGGATCATAAAAGCCTCAACCCTTAGGTACTGTTAACTAAAATGTCAATATAGGCCCATGAAGTTTAATAGGCATGGCGATATTAAGGGGTATCCACATCTGATATCAACTTCTAAAACTCTGATATCAAATATGCGATGTTGAAGGTGAACATTCAAGCGTGCCAGTCACTCGTATACTCACGTCATGGATCTAAAATGCGCCCTAGAGCTAGATTTTGTAGACTATAGATGATTATTATCTTCTACACGGAAGATCAACTGATATGACTATGGGTTCTGTGGTTAGCCTTTAAATACAATTGTTACGATACGAAACTATCACATTCCCAGATTTTCTTCAGCCAAATTGCCCATGTGCCCATTATCAGAGGGCGGGGATAAGTGATAGATCTTTTCTGAAATTAGCGATGATTGACAAAAGGTGATCGTGCGTTTAACGCTGGTGGTTTCATGTTTCACAAGGTCGATACTGTACTTTTAACTAAGCTGACTGAAATTTGATGGTGCTTTCCGAGTAACTCAATTATCTGTCATAATGAATAATGCATTAAGGCATCTCGCTCCACTCTTTTACATAACTTAGTATATTGTGAGAGTGCAGGACACTGACCTCTACAATGTAAGAAATAAAGGAATAATTAACCCAAGCTAAGGCTTTCTAATGCATGTTGGGCATTAGTCATATTTGACCAAGATAATGTGTAACGCATATTATAGCCTTCCCTTGCATCAAAAGACCGACATATAGTTGAGGTTCTATATATAATTGTGGACCTGTGGTTTTATATTATCCACTATCTGGCCACTTTAGGGGGTTTAAGTGGTAGGCTTTGTGCAGGAGGATTACGTCTTACAATCTAAGATATCTGAATCTTAATAAAATTTAATATATATATCTATTTTTTCACATAAATATATTTAAGTAAGAGAAGCTTTATATCTATAAATAAGGACATTTTTGGGAAGTTGAACTTTAAAATATACCATGCAGACATGGGTCTAAGTATAAGTAAAGGTACAGTGTGTATTCAAAGCCATTTAGACTCTATCTTTGAAGCTGCTCGCTTCTACACAGAAGGTCATGCTTTGCAATTTCCCTTGAAACTTGAAGTGTGCGCAAGGTTATCCTTAAATTGCAATTTGAAGTACATACACAGGGTCAAGAGGCTCAAAGTAAAGAGTTTTTTTTGTGTAAATTGTGTAGTGAGATGGGACCTTTTGTGACATACCCTATAAAATTCACAGCCACACTTCCTCTCATGCTAGAACAGACTGGTCTATTCCTCTCACAACCCTGCCATGAATTGATCAGCACCTTGGAGGTTCGCAAATGTAGACACCCATATATGAATATGTGCCCTAGGGATTAGGGTCTGGTGGGACAAATAGAGCCCCAGCCCAAACCTACAGAAAGCTGGCTGAAACTTGCTTAATACAGGATCTCACCTGATGATTCCTGATGCACTGTTTGTTCCCAAACAATGTTAAAGTATCATCTGTATATGCAGCTATAGACATCTCAGGTGCCCTCCACCGTGGTATACATGTTATACATGACAGTATTCCCATTTTGACTTTACATAGCTATTTCAAAGGCATGTTATGCTTACAATAGAGTCATACTTTCACTTTCTGTATATAAATGTATCAAGTTGGTCATTGAATAGTACATGTACAGAGTATCTAGTATTCTTACGAAGTTGGGGTTTGTAGAATGTGTATTCTACAGAGGATGCTTCTACACAAACATTTTATCAATGACACAAGATACACTCCCTCTTCCATTTACCACTCTTTTTTTTACCAGACTATCAAGACAAATGTATACATCGTGGGAGAGACAGACACGTGGATAAAACATATCATCTATACCCACTTGTAACCTTACACAACTTTAAGTTAACAGAAGCTTCTTTTCACTACCATCTAAGTATTCTCAATACAGGGACCTCTTCTCTCCTCTCTGTCATATCTTTTTTTTATTGCACTACCCTATACAGGGTGATGTTGATCCGACAATGGATCCTTCAGATGATCAAACATTTACATTGCACACCAGTAAGACTGCGGTAAGCCTATACCAACTTGTCTGTGCCCATGGAGGGCATACTCACGCGTTCAAGGGGGGTAAACCAGGGGAAACAGGATTCAACCCCTTTAGCCTCGACCTGGGTGCCCTGCACCCAAGGCATCATGGGAAATGATGTATCCAATGGGGTCACCTGCAGGAAGGCCCTGTGTGCGCAGCCCATTCACAAACACCATCCCAGGTACTACTTCCGCTAGGGTTCTCGGCTTTTTAGAGAGTGAGTGAGTGTGTAATAGATGTTTAACGCCATTTCGACAACTAAGGTAATATTCATGGCGAGAGCCACACCACACAATTTCACAGGGGAATGTGTCAGTGCCCGCGCATATGTGCACCACACACATCACGAGGGGATAGGAAAGAGGAGAAATAGACCCTTTTAAGTGGGCTAGGGAAGCCCGTCTTTTCAGAGACATGCGCAGAGCAACCCAAAACCGGAAACACAGAAGAGGGTACCCAGGGATGGGGCCAATTCACTCTCCTAAGAGATGCTTACAGTTTGATACAAGGAGGCGTGTTTTTGATGACTTGAGGAAAACCTTGAGGAAAGCACAGCATAGCTGTGATGAATTATTTTGCCAAGGTTGATGACCAGAATATTTGAATAGTTAATTCCCTCATGCTAAAATTTATACCAATAGCTTATATACTGAAATCATCAGACCATGACGTAGACTGCTTAGGCCTTGATGAAGTCCTTTCAGTAATTCATTTTTTTTTCTGTGCCACAAAAGGTATAGTACTGATGACCTCATCTGATTAGACCCACTCATTGTAAGGCATTATTACTTATCTTGACTAATTGCTGATATATAGTGACTAAGTACTGACATATATTGACTAATTGCTGACAAATAGTGAGTAATTACTGACATATATTGACTAATTGCTGACAAATAGTGAGTAATTACTAACATATAATATTGACAAATTGCTGACAAATAGTGAGTAAGTACTGACATATTATTGACTAATAATTGTTCAATGGAGGCAGCCATTGCTTAATAAGGCATCACACACACTCAGTCAACATGTATTAGTAGTGTCAATTTGTTAGCACATGAGTTCTACAAAGAAGCAATAGAACATATCTATGTATATTGAAAAGTACCAGGACACTGCATAATTATGATAATTATGCAAATAATATGTTCGGATATGGAGTGGATAGGGAGCTAATAATAGCATAAGGAGAGACTTTGGCAATGGGTAGTAGAGGCTAATGAGGTCAGAGCCATTGGGAGGTGTGTGTGTGTGGGGGGGGGGAGGGTGGGGGGTAAGAAGTAGTGGAGACAGATGGGAACTGTAGGAAGGGAGAGCAAGCTGTAGCGTCTCTGTAGGCAAGATCCACATGATAAATGGAAATAATTGAGTTCCTAGCGTCAATGCAATACTAGCTCACAGAGCCACATGTACGTAACTGGACTCCTAAAATTGCAATGGGATGCTAGTTTTAGGTACCTGGCCTTCTAATGACGACACATCGGGCTGACCGGTATGTGAGTGAGGATTATCCTTTTAAGGGTGGCTGATACATTAATTCATCATGCCTATTGGTCGTCATGATGCATGAATGTAGCACTAGCATCATGCCGACACTATGGATTGATACACAAACTTCAAGAAGTTCGTCATGATGCTTCAATGAAAATCTGGCAAGACTGCTCACCAGCACTTCATTGATGCATCATGACGTGCTGAGAGGGCTTCATTGCTGCATCATGCACTACTATACAGGCCCTTAAAGGGTTAATGGCTTTCTCAGCCCAGAGGACCGGATGCTCCCCAGGCACGTGTATGGACGCCTATTCATCCTCAAGGGCCACAGAGTGATTTAGGTACTTGTGTGTGTGTGTGTGTGTGTAGGTGGCCTCTAGTGGGTTAATGGATGCATGCATGCGGGTGGCTTTCACGGCTTCATGAAATCAACAAGTAAAACGTCTCTGTGTGTTCTAATGCCATGACATATGTGTAATAACACTAGACTTGCACATGCCTTACAATAAGTGGGTGTAATGAGACGAGGTCTTCATTGCTATATCTATTGTGGCAAACGAAAAAATGAATAACTGAAAGGACTTCATCAAGGCCTAATCGGTCTAGGTCATGGTGTGATGATTTCAGTAGATGAGCTATTGGTCTAAATTTTAGCGAGAGGGTATACATGTGAATGAATTATTTTCATAAATGAAAATAATTCAATTATGATAATGGATAGCAGTGACGGGAGAGTGAAGTTAAGTCTATCTTTTGGGGGTCATTTTTGAAGGCACAGCATGTGTCAAACTTGACACATTGTGTCAAACTGGAGGAAATGTGGTACTTTACTTTACCCATCCAAAAGGAGAGTAATAATAATGATAGCCATAGGTTATATATCACCATCCTTCGGCCTATGCATCAGCTTTAATTTGGTACCACTACTTTTTTTTGTATGTCATATATTAACCATTTTAGAAGCATTTATATGAGAAATAGCATGATTTTTATAAAGTATAATTAAATGTTTGGAAATGAATGTTCGGAAATGAAAATCTTATGAAAAATGTGTAATACATTTACTTAAATGTCTCACTTCATCCTCTAATATTTTTTTTTCAGATTGATTTAATTGAATTGAAGTTGTATGACAAATATTTCATTCATTGAATGGTTGTATGTGCCTTTAATTAACCGTTCGGAAATGAAACCCTTAAAAAATCTATGTTTTTCCCACAAATTTGTACAGTTAAGAATTACTGAAAATGTATGCCTTGCCATAGGTCATTAGGAAGTATCACCTAGGTATATTTATTTTGTCTAAACACAAATAATTATTGGTATTCAGATCATGTTTTTAAGTCATCATATAATTAATAGTTCGGAAATGAACTGAAATCTGATGACATTAGAAATAAAACCGTAGTGTTGTAGATTTTAATAGAATAGTAGAGAATAGACCTGTGAGACAGCGCGGCAACTTGTAATCTTGTGTCTAGTGATAGAATAATAGGAAAGCTAACTTCAGAGGCAATTAAAGGTTGTACCATCTGGCTCACCCTGTAACTCTTGTGCTGCCTTGTACTACTAGGTCTACTACCGAGAAGTTCTGCCTGCCCATGGATGACCACTACAAATGGTAGAGGTGGGCATGTTCAATGACCCAGAACCATATGCACCAAGGACCCCAGAATGACTAGGGTTGTGTGTGGCAGTCTTACCAACCCCAACAGCATACAGCTGGTCACAACCCCCTCCCCACCAAACTGGTAACCCCCTCCCCTCTGTAGACAGGGTACACCAAGTTTAGCATTTGTCTCTCCATAGAGATTTATAGAGATTCTAAACAGTAAATATCTTCTTCAAATACAGAATATATGATCCAAATGTACCATAACCCCGTGAGATGAAACCTTTAGTACATATATACAGCAATTTCAGACCACAGAATTATCAGATAAAGCCTACAGAGATGTATTGGTGAATCTTAATTTTGTCTTATGCTAATCTTCCATAGAGCTCCAAGAGCTGAAATGTCTAATCTTATCATAAAACCCAAACTAAACATATATCACAAAAATAAGTTATCTACCATTAGTACATACATATGCTGATAACAATGCCTCAATATTGTGCCAAAATAGTCCATAGGAGAAGAACAGTGAACGAAAATAGAAATCAGGGCTCCCCTATCCCTTACACCGTGGCGACTCTGAACCATTGACTAGTCTACAAGTCTCACTAGTAGGACTTAGAGTCGCCGCGCTAATAAATTCATATAAACTTGTATATTTACCACAGGCTAAAATTTCAAAATCTATGAAAAAGATGAAATGACAATGATTTCACCTCTTTACATGTGTGAGGTATTACTTTCTAAGAACATTTTACACTTATGCTTCAAAAATGAAAATTTGAGTTGAGGACATGCATTTTTGACTGTCTTTTCATCTTTGAACATACATACTTCAGGTAAAATATCATATGAAAACATCTTTATGCACATGACAAATATCTCTGAGACTTCAGCATTTGTTAGAAACCATTTATATTATGATATATCCATTATATTGCATTTTATGAACTAGATGCCCCTGAGGACATGGAAAGATAGTGTGCCAGCCTATGTTTATTTTTCTCACTGATTGGCTGTACCCCGACACAATGCAAAGACAGAATGTCTGGAGGTGGACGCTAATATTTGCTGCCAGAATCTCAGCAAATATCAATTGTTGTAGGGAGCCGGACTCCTCATATATTCCTCTCCTTTGTTAGTTTTCCCATACCCACCTAGCAATGTTTGATATGGGATCTATGCGAGCTCTCCCATAACTTAATGAAGGTTTCCATGTTCTGAAGCTCTGCCCTATGTGTGGGAATCCATGGGAATCCCTGGATTTTTTTTCTTATGCACCAGCAATCGTCCACCAATTCACAATACATTAACAATGTTAGCATAGATGATGTGATTTTGGTCTCACATAAAAAAGGACAATAGATTTCTAATCCATGTTTCAAGGGCTTTCACGCTCCAGCAGTGCAAATAGTCACTGCTATACCGTCATAGAAAATCATTTCCATTACAACGACATTACTCTAATATATAAATGGCCAACTATATGCTCAGAAAGTGGGATTTGGATGGTAAACTAAAGAAAACAAACTCATCTACAATTCCACAATTTCAGCTTAAAATTGTACTTCAGGTGGAATAGGTAAGCTACACCTGTACCTATAGATATCGTCTTAGAATGGCACTAGCAATCACCAGCACAACCCTGATCTTGGCACTCCTTAAATCGACAAATATAGGTACTTTGCTTGAAGAATGAGCATTATTTCCTCTTCCTGCTGTCAGGGCACCAGAGTAGCATACAACTCTCCTTTTGCAGATTCAATACATCCCAAAATCCTAGCGCAGGAGGGGATCAATCATGGTATCTTTCTGATATCATTTCAATGTTCCGTGTGTTAACATCCCTAGATTCTCATGGAACAGCTATATGGGCCGATCATCCCGTGGTCAATGCGTCTATATTCCCAAGAAATATGGGTCTCCAACCTAACTGACTTCTTTAATTCAAATTGAAGATATCAAGATTATATATAAGGTCATGATCTGACTTCCCCAAACCAGAATATGAAATAATGCACATGTATCCCTGTCAAATCGCAACATACCTGTCCAAATCACAGGGAGGTGGCCTCATACTATTCAGCACAGTAGGATTTAAAATTCAAAATATTTATGAAAAACCTAGCATTTTTCTTTTGTAAAGGCACTGCTTTCAATCTACAAGAAGCCAAAACCGTGGGGATTTTGCAGGTATAAAATGTGGAATTCGAAGATTGCTAGAGAATCGAAAGTACATCCATTTGCACTAAGGCAAGAGGACACATCATAACATCTAGATATCGGGCTTCATTTCATGTTAGGAACGTTGTACACTATAGATTAGTACAGGAATCCCAATCCCGAGGTGGCTGTGGAGAAACACTATCCCATTCTCCACGCTGGCGTCTTTCTCCATGCTCCAGGGCTCGCGCATGCGCAGTGCGCCACCTTACGATTTCAAAATAGTGACAATGACATTGCCAATCGGGGAAGAAGGTGAATAAAAGTGAGTTTTATTTGTCTAATTTACACTATAAAACCATGAAAAGATAGTGAGAGCATAGCTCTTGTAAACTGCTGATGTAAGTTCGCTCCACCGGCCAAAATGACCAGTCAGGCCCCTACTATAGCCGTCTAGACGGACGACAAGGGTGGGAGGGGAGGGAGAGACCAGTTGGATTCTATACTTGATTTCCAAATACCCCTATATGAATTCTTTATGGTTGCTGAGATAGAGTGCATCATGCCAATCTGGGCATGATGCACAAATGAATCAATGCCTATTTCTCAGCTGTTTGTCAACAGATTTCAACATGTAATACATCAATTTCAAGGTTTTCAACCATGCCGATTCCATTTTTTAAAACTTTTAGATCCATATTCCTGATGGATTCAGAGATAGAGTGCATCATGCCAATCTGGGCATGATGCACCAATGAATCAATACCTATTTCTCAGCTGTTTATTGACAGATTTCAAAGAGTAATATATCGATTTTAATGTTTTTATGCATACTGATTCTATTTTTTCAACTAATAGACCCATGTTCCTGATGCTTGTTGAGTCAGAGTGCATCATGCCAGGCAAAGCATGATGCACAAATGAATCAATGCCCATTATTCTGTAGTTTATTAGCAGATTTGGACATGTAATATATCGATTTCAAGGTTTTCAACCATGCCGATTCCATTTTTTTAACTTTTAGATCCATATTCCTGATGGATTCAGAGATAGAGTGCATCATGCCAATCTGGACATGATGCACCAATGAATCAATGCCTATTTCTCAGCTGTTTATTGATAGATTTCAAAGAGTAATATATCGATTTTAATATTTTTATGCATACTGATTCTATTTTTTCAACTAATAGACCCATGTTCCTGATGCTTGTTGAGTTAGAGTGCATCATGCTAGGCAAAGCATGATGCACAAATGAATCAATGCCCATTATTCTGTAGTTTATTAGCAGATTTGGACATGTAATATATCGATTTCAAGATTTTCAACCATGCTGATTCCATTTTTTTAAAATTTAGATCCATATTCCTGATGGATTCAGAGATAGAGTGCATCATGCCAATCTGGGCATGATGCACCAATGAATCAACCCACATTTTCTCTGCTGTTTACCAATAGATTTCAAAGTGTAATATATCAGTTTTAAGGTTTTCCATCATGCCAATTCCATTTCTCAAACTTTTACATGCATATTCCTGATGGATTCAGAGATAGAGTGCATCATGCCAATCTGGGCATGATGCTCAAATGAATAAAATGCCAATAATCTTTTTAATGTCAATACTTAGTCACTAGGTGTTAGTAGTTTATACTTGCAAGCATATGAATTCTATAAGGGAGCAATGACACACATCTATATATATGGAAAAGTATCAAGATACTTTGTTTTGGAAAAGAATAAGCGAAATAATCTTTTTAACTAGCGGCCTTTTCGGCCTGAGCCGGTCCACCTGCGCCCTACCTCCAGCCAAAACCTATCTGTTTTAAGTGTCAGCGGCGAAAAAGGGCAGGTTTGAGGAAAGAATGGATCGAAATAGAGGGTCTTTTGGGACGCGGGGGCAGACGCCAGTCCAGGCACTGGCAGAGAGGGCCAAGAACTGGCAGTTTTACAAATAAAATCATAACTCCCTTAATAATAGGAGTTTCCCATAGTGTGACCTATAGATTAAGCGTAGCTCGAGCTGGGGAACGTCATGGTGGTCTTTATTTTCAAATCTGCTCAATGGGAACAAAGTTATCGACAATTTTAGCAATTTTAGCGATGTTTTGAGGGTATTAAAGATATCATAGGCTTAGATATTGATGTTTTAAAGCTATGACATCACAAAAATGACCATAACTTTCCATCAAATCGTCGTAGGAAAGAAATTCAAACAGCTATGGACTCCTCTGGAAAATCACCTCTGGAAAATCACCTGGGTGATGGATCACGCCACTCCGTCAGCCAATTAAAGAAAGGGACGCGGGGTGAATGCGTCCGTCTGACTGCCTCAGCAGTGTAGCAGCCAATCAAAGATGGGGACCACAGGGGAGGGAGGGGGGTATGAGCTCCCATTCTAATTCAATGTAAGTTCCCTCCACCGGCCAAAAACGACCAGTCAGGCCCCTACTATAGCCGTATAGACGGATGACAAGGGTGGGAGGGGAGGGAGAGACCAGTCAGATTCTATACTCGATTTCTGACGATTCGGATTCGAGGTAAATGGCGCCTTCCAGTATGGATGTAATAAAACTGCTGTCTCGAGACAGCGGTTTAATAAACATATAGTTCAACTCAGATTTGTCGTTTAAGCTTGTTTCTCCATGCGCAGATGCAAATGACATCTGCAAACGACAAATCATCATAGAACTATGTTTATCACCCCAAATTTCAATCTTTTTTTAGGTAGTATATCCCTGTTGTATTTACATCTTTTGCAATTTTAATGTGCGCTTCAAAATTGCAACAGATTTCCAAACTTTCAAGCAACTTACCTTCATGCACATACTAAAAGTATTGAGCTAACCTATAAAGTAATAAGAGTTTACAATGAGAATAGGCCGCCCCATCTTTAGGCTTTTTCGTAGAAAAGGTTTCTTTTCTCAGAATTCATCATCACATGATATGAGAGGCTGACCTTTGCAGATTTGTGCAGCGGTCAACTGCTGCATCCTGCTTGGGCCTATTGACTGGGGCTTTCCACAATAGATCAACAGTCCGCCATCCGTAAGTCAGTCAAACTAGACAAAGCCAGGCAAACAGTGGTCTAATAATACTCCTTGTGGCCGACTGATAAATCTGTGTTTGTCGAGATAACAATTGTGAGAAATCTAGTGGATGGGATCTCACTGATTTCCAGCCTTTATCTTTTAGTGGCCAACCACGGTGATTTAGATTGTATGGTTCCATCCACCTAAAAAAGATCCACCTTGCATCTTCCAATGTAGCCCCGAGTTACAATATGTCACTCTACCCTCTATATCACGTAATACCTTAACCAGTCCATGGAGCTATCAATAGCAAAACGTTTCACCCTTTTTTTACGATCGTTAAGGCACAGGTGCAGGGATCCTAACACTTTCTTGGCCTTTTCGAGAAACTCTTCAGATCTTGACATTGAGGCTTCAGAGTAACCGACTGACTTGTAGGCCAGGTATACATTATAAGGTGGCAGGGAAAGCATGTGCGATGTACCATAAGTCAAATGGATCTTCTAAGGTCCCCATGAAACCGCCTATTGTCCTCAGAGATAATTGGGATGGGTCATGCTCGAATGATGACTGGATCTTAAGTATACAGAACTGTATACTCTGTATGATACAACATTCATGGGTTTTGCTAATACCTCTAAATCATACTACAGCTATTTATCGTACCAAAAGGTACAGAGTAAGTACCCTATTATATTGATATGGCCAAAGGTATTATCCATAACTACTAGGCTATAGTGACAGGACTCACTAATTAATTACTTCCCGGCAAATGACATTTTATTGAGATGATCTTTCTTATAGATTCCCCTTTCGTAAAAGAAAAGATCAATCTATTTTGAGTCCAAGTGAGTGAGTGAATAATGGATTTTAATGCCATTTTGACAGCTAAGGTCATATTCATGGTGAGAAAACTAGAATACATAATTTCACAGAGGAATGTGTCAGTGCCCGCACATATGTGCCCCAGACAGACAGAGGGGATAGGAAAGAGGAGATGAAGACCCATGTAAGTGGGATAGGGAAGCCCGATTTTGAGACCGACCCTGAAGTACTTGCTTAATGTATGCTTATCAAAGAAATATGCCGATTAAAAGATTTCCTTCCTCCAGTGTTGTGAACTAAATATGTGCATAAATGACTATCCATAGATCAATATAACATCACAGGATGCAATCGTTCTGACAAAAGAGGGATCAATCGATCTATATGGAAATGAAGTCTTTTGCAAGGCAGGTAGCCTAATACACCACTTAAAGTAAGGTATTCTTCTCAGATTAAAAGCAAAAAGAATCGAGCATACATATACTATATATTTTATAATATGGACAAAATGAAGAAATGTTTGTGTGTTGTAAGAATCTATGGACATTAAGAATATACCTCCAAGTCAAAATGAAGTTGATACTTCTAGCTAGAAAAGAAAAATGTTTACTCAAGCATTTACATATCCTTTGGGCTTATGTTAACAAATGAAAACGTTACTTTTACTCTGTAACTGTGATACTTTGTTAATAAAAGAGTTCCATGTGAACTCACTGAACCGAAAGGCCATTTCAAAAGTAAAGTTATCAATAAAATGGGTCCACCAGAGATTGTCTGCTCTCTTTCAAAGGATGCTCAAACTTTACATTTAGCAACAACGATTCACTGCATTTCTTTCTTCACTTCAAATGTCCCCGCTGACGAAACCGTGCTTGCTTTAGTTGACTAAAATGTGGGTTGGACACTTGGTTGAGACACGAAACTCTGCCTTGTTCAAAGTCAAACCAAGCTCTTCCCAGTGCGAAATTGAACAAAACTTGTTCAAACAAAACGGTTTTAAGTGAAAGCTGAGATCTAGTAAATATTTGGATATGTACAGCAAGAGTTTAAGCAGTGAAACGATCAGATGGGTCTCGACCTAAGCAAACTAACAGTTAGTTAGGGCACATAAGTGTGGCCCAGAGGTTGTGAGGTCCCCTATAGATTTGTACATGAGTGCTGAATGATATCCATAGCCTACAGGGGTAGGGTATAACAACGTTATATTGGGTACTGGAGGGAGGTGCCTTAAGAATAGACAGGTATTAAGATGAGTGTGAGTGAAGGAGGTGGATATGAGGTTGTATATAGGGCCAATGGATTTAGTTTGGTTCAGAATGATGAAGGTGGAGACTGGTCTCAAGCTCTTCATGCATATCGATATTGGATGTTGATGGAGCACAAATCATATTCTGGTAACTTAGAGTGACAGTGCAAATTTTAGAACCCTTAAATTGTTATAGGAAAACTGCTCTTTGGATATTGTGCTTGAGAGCTGGCCCGGTCCCGTTGAATCCTCTCTGTGGGGGTTTCAAAAGGTCAACCTCAGATTCTTGATCTACCCTTCAGAAGTGATATAATTCACTTTGCACCAATGGTCCCTCCCCTGTACTTTGACCTACAGTAAGACTCCATACTCCCTTATATGGACCAGCACCACCCCTTAGAACCTGCATATTGTAAGAAAATGCCTTAATCAAATTGACACATGGTTGAATCTCCAGTCTAAAAACACACCGCCTGAGTGGGAAAACACAGTTGCAAGGTGTACCCACCTACGTTAACAATACATCCAGGTTGGGGATAAGCTTCACAGTTCATGATCTGCAAATACCCATCACTATACTACCAATGGAAAGCGCCTCCAGGCACTGAGAACTTAGAAAGTGTGAAGTGTTACTGTTTGGTAACAAAAGGGTGTGGTTTTAAGAGACCACAACCATTAGAGATATCCTCAGGTATATATGTGATGTGTTTGAAGACACCATTGTATATTACCTTAGTATCAGGTAAATATGAATTAATCTGATGAATATGAAGACTTTTGGCGAGCTTTAACATTTGAAATGGGTGTAGATCTAGAGAAACAGCCACACTTGTTACTTGCAAAAAGTATTCTAAGGTAATTGCAAGTCTGCCTTGCAAGGTAGAGGCTGGACTGGATATAAGTTATGTCTGTACGTAGGCTGGGCTAAAGCAGGGGGCTTATCTCATTGAAACACGTGTCAACATTGATACATAATATCTGGAAACCTGATCTGTGTATAGTGTAGCTGTAGTGTGTGGATGGACGGGCTTGGATGGAGAATCGCTAAAACTTCAAATTTACTAAAAGTAAGATTTCTTCACAAGATAGCAGTGCGCTGTATTTTGCGAGATATCCGTTACTTAGGAATCTCGCATCGGCCGATAGGTCTCAAACCATTATGAGACATAGCGAGCTATCAACACATAGGATCTTAACATGGGTGATTTTGCAGGATATACAGATGCATTTTGTGGGATAGGGCCTCACGGCTTATTTTCAATTCTGGAAGGCACGGTGTAAAAATAGGTATGGGGATAATTATATTTTCATCATTGATTATATGTGACCTTTATCTATTTGTCCTTAGGGTTCCAGACAGCTAAACGTTGTATAATGACTAACGGAACTGTCACTTCCTTTATTTCCGCTCACTCAGTAGCAGAAACTAAACACCCACGGGCTGCAGGCCCGGGATTACTGAGATCTAAGAAGGCTCATAGGTGGTATATCCCCAGGGGAAGCTTAATAAAAGGGGGCGGATCAGAAGTAGCGCTACCTACTAAATATACACCTTGCATTAGTGAGTTATGAGATGCACCCTTAAGGCAAGTGAACGCCATATATATCCCTTATAGAGACATCAAGAGAAAATAGTGCTGGGTCAGTCTAAACATTATTATTTAACATAGACACCTTCGCATAGAAAATGTTCTAAGAAACCAATGAATGGGTCATAAGGGTAATGCCCCTAAAGGGCAAAGTAAATGAAAACAAGAGTACATCATACCACGGGAAAGCTATGGGGAAAATCTCTGCCATTTCCTGTTTGGTTCTAGGGGTGGGAACCGCTTAATGCAAGTCATGTTAATTCATTAACCCAGGCTAGCATGCCAAAGCTGCTTTTAGAACGAGATGACTTTTATATCCTCAATTTACATCGACTTGCAAAGCCTCACTTTACTTTTACTTAAAGGCACAAAGTATGATAGGAACACACTACACAAAACCCTTTGATAATGTCGAGGAGATCTAGTGTCCATCCTAGGAATGATTGATTTACCTGAAAGATCTTTTTTTTTTTGCACCGACAATATTCTCTCTTTTTTCAGCTTGTGAAACCAGTCGTTATGTATTGCACTGCACCAGACGGACTAGGGTGGCATGCTCTATTGTCACCACGTACATTGTGGTTGTACCTTCTTTCTTCAGTAGACGATGAAAAAAGATGGTGACACTTGTGTGAGTGTAGCTTATTATTTGGGCTCGGCGGTAGAGAGATAGATCCTTTTGCATGAGTAGCATTAATGTGCATTACATTGTAAATAATTATTGACATAATTGCCTCCTCGTTATCATAATGATATGGGTATTCTACAGTCTGGTAGACAGAAAAATTATGCAATGTCATGAAAGACATTATAAACATTGCAATGACTGGGCGTTGCCAGCAAAGTTCTGAGCTTAAGTAAAGAGTGGCTGGCTGTATTAATTGCAAAAAAAAACAAAAAAAACAACGGAAACGAAACACACCAATTCTATCTAATTTGAGGCTGCTGAGTCTGAAAATGAGATTAAAAAATGCCTATTGGCTCTCAATTTTGAGATATCCATAGGGTGCCATATATTATAACCCTCGTTTCGGGGTTATATTGCTTCATTTTGGTACAAGTGGATTCATGTTAACAAGACAACCAAATTTCCATGTTAACTTCCTTGAAACACTGACTTCTGGATCATTTAGAGCAACCAGCCATGATTTATGGTGAGTAAGGTTGCATCTTAACATCAGGATTATCCATGATCATGTGATTAAAGTGATGGTAATTTGACATTATAACCAAAATAGGCTGCATAGTAAATGGAAGTCATGCCTTGCCCTCAGAGCAGTCATAACAGGATTTCTGGAGAACAATAGGGCTGAGGACTAGGTAGAGTGTGGATACATTGCTGGCACATACCAGAAACTCAAATACAAGACATCCTTGATGAGCCACCTCCTGCATCTGACCTCAGATTCTTCTCCAAACAAACTGTGGCTCGGTAAGTGACATACATGGGGAGTGATTCCAACACGACCTCTCAAGAGATGGAAAAATGCTACCAAAGATAGTGGTTACCTTCTCTTCTAGCAGGCTAATGGGGTCTGAAGTGGGATGAGCCGAGCATTGCCTACAAGAGGCAGGTAAAACAGTCCTAAACAAGTGCTGACTGGCTAACATTTTACCTTATTTACTACTTTTACTGCATATTACAGAGTCAAGGGATGAATAATTCATAAGATATGGGCTTGGAAATGATAATCAAAGACAAATAGATCAGATCTGATCAATGTAAAATCTGGTGTTTGTACAGTATGCACTAATATGGATTTGGCTACTGAGGACGAAAATTGGCAATTCTAGGGTAGTATGTGTATCTCAAAATTGAGAGCCACCAGCAAAAAACAGATGTTATTTTTGAATTCCCCAGGTCAAAATACATAGGAATTAATGGGTTTCAGCTCCGTTTTTTCGAAAAGTGAAAATTTGTTGTACAGTGTTAGTAGTGTGTTTGAAGGTTTATGTACATTCCCACTGAATAATAGGACCTCAGCATGTGCATGTTTATAGACACACAGGGAATTCTTATTTGAATGCTAAGAGCTTAACATTAGGTACTTCAGGTAAGTAAAGAGTTTGAAGGAAATCACAAAGATCACCAGTAAACAAACTGGACTCTTTACTGAACACAGAAAGTATATGACAAGTCCAAAATATGTACTGGTATAAGTGACTCAGCTGTTTTTGTTGGTGTTAAAATCCTGCATACATTGATGACATTGACATTAGAATCTACCTCTTATCGAGATTGTCTGTAATCAAAGAATAGATGCACAATAAAGCTGCCTTCACTTACAATGACATTAGAATCTACCTCTTATCAAGGTTGTCTGTAATCAAAGAATAGATACACAATAAAGCTGCCTTCACTTACAATGAGATTGGTGGGTTTCATACATTGCAGATATATTAACAATTATGGCTGTTCTGTTGGAGAACTTTCTGCAAATACATTGTATACATGTATCACTTTCTGATGTTGAAAGTACCTTTCTAATGTTGCAATTTTTCATTATAGAAGCTACGCAAACGAGTCGACCACCATGCAGTTAACCCCCAAAGGCAGCGTGGGACATTAATGCTTCATGGCCATTGGTTGGCGTGATGCATGAATGCAGCCCAAATGACGTGATGGTGAGTCTACACACGAGCACTTCATTGGTGCATCACGGCGCTCAAGGAATATAAAACTTGAGGCACCATGCGGGCCCTAAAGGGTTAAGCAGGAGATAGGGAGGTTATTCAACAAGGAGGCAGGTGAAAGGGAAGAGTCAGACTAAAAGCCCCAACAGCGGTCTGGTCTGGGGCCATGGCCATACACCTCCAAACAGCATGGGTGAACTGATGGTCATTGAACCCTTATTATGCCTGACCAGCCAAGCAGAAGGGTCTGTATTTAGTTGTGCGTTCCCTTCTACTTAGATTTACTCTGTTGGTGATCACTGGGAATGCATTCAAGGAAAAGCCCTAATTTTAATTCCTGTTCAAAGAAATATAGAACAACTTATAAAAATAGAATAAGATTCTATGCCTACTTATGAAGGCCAGGGGAATCTGACATCTCAATTCTTTCAAAGCCATCTTCAAGGTCGGTGCCGTCTGGTTCAACAGGGTGATGAGGAGATGGCATCTAATAAAAGTGGTTACGACTTTGTCATTTGCCTAATAATTGCAATTACTAGACCTCTTTTTGGCGTCTTGCAAGGTCTAGAGTATAAACTATATAACATTATGCTCTTAAATCTCAAAAAATATAATATTTCCCTGCAGATAGAATTATTTTGACACAGCGACCGTCTCCTGACTCCTGTCCAAATACTTTCTACGATTAACTATCCTTCAACGGCACCAGTGCCAATTAGAATTATATCCTTTAGCTGATCCAATCATCAAATATAGTACTATGGACCCATGAACCCCTGCTTAATAGTCATCACTGATGAAGCCATTCTTTATATATGGATAAAGTATTACCTGGAGAATTGAGAAACCAACCCATAGAAGATCTCACACCATGGAGTGCCTTGGTAATTCAGGTGTTAAATAGAGACATCAAAAGGCCCTAATGGACACAGGTGTGGAACCTGGTGTATAACCAGAAGAACACGTTTACACGGAAGATAAATAAACTGGTCATTCTAGGGAATTGCTCCACGTGAGGAAATGTACATACATTAACGAAGGTCTGGTTTATACCGTGCTTGAGTGCGGATAAATGATAATGACGTTTGCTCCGAATGCAAATCAAGCCCTTTCATCATTATTGAATGGTTAGAAAAATGATGAAACAGTGATCCTTAAAGATCGAATAATGGCATATCCCGTGACCAAATGTAATACCTGTAATATCTCTCACATTTAAGCCAAACGAATTTTGAATTCCGCCCGGGGTTTGTAGGTCTTTTTTCTTCAAAAGTGGGGGGGGGGGCTATAGGGGAGGGTTTTAATCAAGTAAATGGTATATCAAAAGGCACGAATAACATTTGGCTTGTAATCTTTTCTTAAGGAAAGGGGTTAGCTGATAAGGGAGAGAGGTGTGAGCGGTTTGACGTTTAGAATAAGAAAATTTCTTTATTTCTTATTCAGAGCACTTCACGAGGATTCAAAGTTTTATATTCTTAAGGATATATGGTTAGGTCTTTGAGAATGGGGATCAATGTATAGAATTTTTGCATGTTAAGGAAGGTAGTACATCATCGATGTAAGTGCTCTTACTTTTCCTCAGATTAGTCTTTAAAGATAGCATTTTACAGTGTAGGGAGAAGCGGTAAGTTCAACACACATTTTTTACAGTGTAGGGAGGGGCAGTGTAATTTAAACACACTTTTTTACAGTGTAGGGATAGGCAGTGTAATTTCAGCACACATTTTGTACAGTGTAAGGAGGGGCAGTGTAATTTCAACACACATTTTTTACAGTGTAGGGAGGGGCAGTGTGATTTCAACACACATTTCTTACAGTGTAGGGAGGGGCAGTGTAATTTCAACACACATATTTTTTGCAGTGTAGGGAGGGGCAGTGTAATTTCAACACACATTTTTTTTACAGTGTAGGGAGGGGCAGTGTAATTTCAACACACATTTTTTTACAGTGTAGGAAGGGGCAGTGTAATTTCAACACACATTTGTACAGTGTAAGGAGGGGCAGTGTAATTTCAACACATATTTTTTACAGTGTAGGGAGGGGAAGTCTATTTTCAACACATCGTGCATCAGCGGCCTTTAAAGGGTTAAAGGGATAAGTGAGCCGGGCTTCAGGGGGTGGGGGTTGTCATGGTCAGTGTGGGTCAGTGGGTGGGTGGTGGTTTTGGGGGTTGTCCCAGACAGAGTAGGAACTGGGGGTCCATGCAGCGATTGCTGCATGGTCAGTACGTACAATTTATACATACAGGGAGAAGGATGAAGGCTGTGTGTGTACCTAGAGTAGTATAGACGTAAAAATGATGAGCGCGAGGTCGTGTTTTGGCTATAATGTGCTCTTACACTCGAGGTGTCACGGTACTAATAGGGCCAAGGACGTTCTGATTCCCCCCCCCCATCTTCCACCATAAAACTGCTGTCAATCGGGTTCTAATTTGATGGCGTTCATAAATAAAGGCTTAAATTAAAGCTGAAGTCATTCTTGATTTTTTTAGCATGGTCAACCATAACAGAGTCAGATCCGTTTTAGCACCAGTTGCCATGGAAACCACCATGTTGAATACATTAAATGATACAGGCGCCCCTGACAAGTCACAAATGTGACCTTGGACCCCTCTCTGACAAAATAGGTTTCCATGGTGACCAAAAATTTTTGCAACTTTTCCCCCCAAATCGTTACCTTTCTTCTGGTACCAAAATTATTAATCTGCGATAAAAATAAGGTCCTCTGGCACTGATTATACCAAGCAAAACACTGTTTAAAGTTGGGACTATTTAGCTGTCCTAGGTTTACCTCGAGGAGTAAGAGCACAATAAATACAGTGAAGACAGCGATTTGTAGTCAAAAGAATGTGGCACAGGCTTCAACTTTTAAGAGTGCCGGCAATCATATGGTTGGAATCTACTCACGCTCAGGATTTATAAAGGATTTCACAGTACCTTACACCTAAATAACCAATATGCCAATGGCAAGGGAATGGTTACGTTAAAATCTTTGGCACAAGAAACAGTTATGGTGGAAAATTGCTTAAACTTACACAATAAAAGACTGAAAGATCCACAGTAAAAGCCCTTGGTTATACTATACTCTGTGTGTGTATTTTATAATCCCACAGATCAGGCTGTGAACGGGCACACTGATTTGGGGATTGATTGTGTTTGAATGGATCACGAAGCTGGTGGAGAAAGGTAGGACTGATTGTGGGATTTACAACCTTCCATCACTCTACCCCTGAACAGAATACAATCCAAAACTATCTTTGTATAGGTGGGATTCTCACACCCCTTAAAGTAATCCTAAAATAGTCACTCTATTATATAGAACAATGGGAAATAAAAGATAGAGGAGGTCACATCGTACAAGGGAGGCAAGGGAAAATTACATCTAGATATGACAATCATGGCATATCTCCAAGGATGAAACCACTGTGAAAGCAGCACAATAACTTTATCCAACTACTGGAATCCTCTCCATACACCATCATGCTGGTAACTATTGTATATTATGACCTACCTATCAAGGCAGGTAATTAGTGAAGTAACGTTTAAAACAGGCTAAAATAAGGAGAACGCTTCAAAGAGCCAATAATAAGGCTATTATAACTCTCAGGTCAGCCCAAAGGAGTCTACAAGGCATTTTATAAGCACCACTGTTCACAGTGGCTGCTTGTTTGGGTGCTTGTTATTATCATCTGACCTGTTTGGGTGACTAAAACTACGAAGAGTGAGGCCTGTTCGTCACGCCATAGTTTCTCTCTGTTCAGTGCATCCATAGCTCTGTGAAGAAACTGAAACATCTCATCCTGGAGGAAATTGGTGGAAGCGACATTGGTACATTGCCAACATAGATATAACACAAAGTATAACATGTTGAAGTAGAACCATCATTGAATGTCAAAGTCACTAAATATGAGTTCCCATGCAAACCTTGCTATCCCAATCTGTGTAATAATATCATAAGCATCACATTAATCATAATTTTTATTTGTGCAAAACTCAGAGCACTATCTACCTTGAATGACCTTGATTGACTATCGACTTAATGTTTTCTTTATATGTACGCAGGACACCATGGGGATACTTGTTAAACAGGCAGATAGAACATATATAATGGAACAATGCAATTAGGGGGGATACCCACTGATTCTTGCCAATGTCTTTATCGTGTCAGTTGATCATGGGGGCAAATGAAAGGGCACACTGCAAATTACCAGGTCTGAAAGGTGCAAACAAATTATACTTCATGATCACTATCTGCCCCGACTGCACACGATTTACCTAGGTGCATTGGGCTCCAGGATCTTAGGATGGGGGCAATTAACCCTTCGGTGCCCATTTAAGCACGGTCTTGTGCTTAAATGCATGTATATTGAAAGAAATTTTCATCCGGACACTTCTGCTGGTCCAATCTGCAAAGTTAGACCCTCTATGGAATGCTTATGACCTCCCGATTATGATACAACCATTCATTTGACTTCATCTACTTTATATCAGGCACAGTGAGTCAAAACTTGAAAATGAGTTGTCATTTTTAATATGTGATTCATTAACAGGAAACCCTCCAAGGAGCTTAAATCTGATATGGTAACAAAATGATGATGGACCATACACACATATGTTCCAATAAGCATCAGGACTCCTACACTGAAAAGATAAAGGTACTCTCTAGTGATCACTTTTTGTCATCTTATTGATGGTCCCGAGGGGGAGTACCCCATGATCTTTTAGGTGATCACATGTGATCACCCTGGGTGATCACTACAGAATACCTGTCTGAACTGATTAGAGAGGAGTTTGTGAATGATTAGTTGTCATTAGTTAAGATCTTTGCATGAATTTGCATAATTATCCCCTTCCCTCGCCCCTCCAAGCATCCATTGAGGGCACTTACAGCTGACTTATGATGGCTTGGTGAGGCATACATGCAGTTGTTTGTATAAGGAATATTGGCTCATCCCCATGGTTATGAGTATGGTTTGAGTGACAAAAGAGGTGTCAATTATTAAACATACTTTTGTCTTTGAAAATTTTGACCAAATGACTTTTTTGATCAATTAACATTCCCTTCTGATGACATTTTTCACATCATTCATCCTATAGACACTGATGATCAAGAGTATTATAGATACAAATTCAAAATAGCTCACATAGTAAACATTGCATATCCTATTGTTGTATACTAGGGCCCCCTAGTAGTAGAAAAATATCACCAAAGTGATGACCTTGGGCAGCTGTTGGGTGATCATAATGAATACCTTAGGTCATCAATAGAGAAAGAGAACCTTAACTCTTCACTAGTGATCACCTTCGTAGAAGCCTATATTTTCAGTGTAGCTCTTCCTAAAGTCAGCAACAGCCCTAGTCTCCCTCCAGCTCCCTCAAACAGCCTTCCCATTGTCTAATTGCGCAAGATCCCCCATCCCCCACCTCTCACCCCCACCCCACCTAAACTCCCTCCTGCCTCAAGTCAAGAGCTCTTTCATTGCTTCCCCCGAAAACGAGAAGCTGCCATCTCATTGTCCCCATTACAAGGCAGCATTTTGACTGCCTCCCTCCTGAAGCCAGCACCAGCCCTACGATTGCCCCTCCCCTCCTTCCTACCCTCACTGCTTCCCTCCTAATTCCAAGGTCAGCTATTTCCATCGCAATGCCTCCCTCCTTGAGCTAGCAACGGCTCGAGTGCTGTCTGCTGCCTGAAACCAGCACCTGAAGTCAGCACCAGCTCTTTCTTTGCCTGCTGCCTGAAGCCATCATGAGACCTACCATTGACTCCTGCCTGAAGCCAGTACCAGCCTTACCATTGCCACGTGTCTAAAACCAGCATTAGCCCTACCATTGCCTGAAGTCAGCACTAGCCTTCCCATTGCCATCTCATTGTCCCCATTACAAGGCAGCATTTTGACTGCCTCCCTCCTGAAGCCAGCACCAGCCCTACGATTGCCCCTCCCCTCCTTCCTACCCTCACTGCTTCCCTCCTAATTCCAAGGTCAGCTATTTCCATCGCAATGCCTCCCTCCTTGAGCTAGCAACGGCTCGAGTGCTGTCTGCTGCCTGAAACCAGCACCTGAAGTCAGCACCAGCTCTTTCTTTGCCTGCTGCCTGAAGCCATCATGAGACCTACCATTGACTCCTGCCTGAAACCAGTACCAGCCTTACCATTGCCATGTGTCTAAAGCCAGCATTAGCCCTACCATTGCCTGAAGTCAGCACTAGCCTTCCCATTGCCTGAAGTCAGCACCAGCACTACCATTGCCTGCTGTCTGAAGCCAGCACCAGCCTTTCCATTGCCTGCTGCCTGAAGCCAGCACCAGCCTTGCCATTATCTGCTGCCTGAAGCCATCACCACCAGCCCTACTATTTTCTGCTGCCTGAATCCAGCACCAGCCCTACCATTGACCCCTGCCTGAAGCCAGCACCAGCTGTACCTTGGTCTGCTGCCTGAAGACAGCATTGACCTTACCATTGCCTACTGCTTGAGGCCAGCACCAGCCTTACTATTGCCTGCTAAGGTAAGCCATCACCAGCCCTACTATTTTCTGCTGCCTGAATCCAGCACCAGCCCTACCATTGACCCCTGCCTGAAGCCAGCACCAGCTGTACCTTGGTCTGCTGCCTGAAGACAGCATTGACCTTACCATTGCCTGGTGCTTGAAGCCAGCACCAGCCTTACTATTGCCTGCTGAGGTAAGCCATCACAGCCTTACTATTGCCTGCTGCCTGAAGCCAGCACTAGCCCTACCATTGCCTGCTGCCTGAAGCCAGTGCCTGCACTACCATTGCCTGCTGCCTGAAGCCAGCACCAGCCCTACCATTGCCTGCTGCCTGAAGCCAGTGCCAGCACTACCATTACCTGCTGCCTGAAGCCAGCACCAGCCTTACTATTGCCTGCTGAGTGAAGCCATCACCAGCCTTACTATTGCCTGCTGCCTGAAGCCAGCACTAGCCCTAACATTGCCTGCTGCCTGAAGCCAGCACCAGCCCTACCATTGCCTGCTGCCTGAAGCCAGTGCCAGCACTACCATTACCTGCTGCCTGAAGCCAGCACCAGCCTTACTATTGCCTGCAGAGTGAAGCCATCACCAGCCTTACTATTGCCTGCTGCCTGAAGCCAGCACTAGCCCTAACATTGCCTGCTGCCTGAAGCCAGCACCAGCCCTACCATTGCCTGCTGCCTGAAGCCAGTGCCAGCACTACCATTACCTGCTGCCTGAAGCCAGCACCAGCCTTACTATTGCCTGCAGAGTGAAGCCATCACCAGCCTTACTATTGCCTGCTGCCTGAAGCCAGCACTAGCCCTAACATTGCCTGCTGCCTGAAGCCAGCACCAGCCCTACCATTGCCTGCTGCCTGACGCCAGTACCAGCTCTACCATTGCCTGCTGCCTGAAGCCAGCACCAGCCTTACTATTGCCTGCTGCCTGAAGCCAGCTTCAACCTTACTATTGCCTGCTGCTTGAAGCCAACACCAACTTTGTCATTGCTGGGGATTTAAAGCAGTTTCAGAGAAAAGACGACCAAGACGGTTTTTTGACATCTTTCAGCTTGACCTTTTAGGTTTCACCTTTTTTTGTGCTTTGTCAATCAAAGTTTATTGGTTATGTTGTGGAAGTGATGACAGCTCCCCATCCCCACCCCACTTCCCATGCATTGGTCCCTTCTGATACCTGATCCAGCTCTGCCATGGTTTCATATATTCATTTGCCTTCATTGAAGGGTACTCTACTGTTCCATAGACCTCCTCCATAGTTTTATCACCTTCCCTCTTTCCGCCTGGCTTTTGAATAAGGCACTGTCTCATATTGCCTCTCTACCCAAACCAGTTGCCCTCCTGTTCTGGTACACCTTTCCGGCCGGGGTCTCCAAGCTCCAGCTAGTGCTCCCCTAATGTTCAGCAACCCATGTATTCTGCTCTTGATTGGGTACTCAACACTATGATTGGTAATATGTAGATTTCACTTTGTTATGAAAGAAAGTCCTCTGCCCTGATTGGTGCAGACGACAATGCTTGTATTGATGGGTCCATCAATATGGGCTCAGATATTGGTGGGCAGAACAATATCATCATCTGCCTTTGTTGTTATGTAATTATTAGGGTTTCACGTATCACTGTCTTAGCATATAATAATAAATGCCCTGAAGTTGCCTATAATGCATGCCACAATATTGACATTAAGGGGACAAGGTGGCTGCCTAACTAGTAAGAATCAGCTACATTGCCCTGATTAGGCCTATTGGTCCATTATATTTTGCATGTTATATTGTCAGTAAAGCTGTCCGGGTGACAGCTTAGAAAATACTGGTTTGATTTCAAGTGTGTGGAGGGACAAGCCATATTTAACCCTACAAAATAAGGTCCTTGAGGTTAGGTTGCTTTACTGTTATAATACACAAAATTTAATGCAACACGAGTCACCTTGTTGGGTCGTCACAGTGGATGAATACAATATGCAGTCCTTTAAGGGTTAAGGGTGGAGGTGTAATGTTCTCTCTTTGTGTATTTTATTGCATATACCGACAAGCTCGTCGTCGTATCTATGAGAGTAGCCGCCTATGATTATCTAGTTTATTCTGAAGTAATATTGTCTCCAACTAGTTGAAATGTATCGATGCCATCTACAACAAAACTGTCTTAATTGCAGAGAACAGGAGGTTTCATCTGGCGTCGTGACGAATTAAACTTTACATGCATTTGAAGGTGCCCAGCTTGTTAAAATAATCAAATATAATTTAAATACTCAAAACTTACAAATGAAATATAATTACTTATTCTTGCTAATCAAGTATAATTTAAATACACAGAACTTACAAAAAGATATCACCATGATAGGGTTAACATTCTTCTGACTTGTAAATCTATCTTACAATACATGAATGTCTCTTTAATTATCTTCTCCATCTATAGGTCCATAGAAAAAGGAGAGAACCTGGGCACATCTTTATCATACATGAAAGAGTATCTGCCTTCCTTTCCATTGAAAAGTTACCAGTTTGCGTGCCAACGATTTACCTTTTTTTGTTATATTAGGTGAGATCAGCATTTTCTCCGTGGCAATGCCTGGAGAGGCAACTCCCTCATGCCAATTGACATAACCCTGACAGGCGAATAGAAATGACACCTAGGTAATTGATCCTGTGGGTTTTCGACAAACTATATATGTACTATTATGTCTGCTTGGTCAATAGCTGAATTCCCCCAAGATTTCAACTGAAAGGGCAAAAGCCCCCAAAAAAATATGCACCTTGCACGATAGCATCTCTCTTAACTGAACAAAAAAAAAATACTATGTATATCCTCAATTATAGTGGACCCAAGCTATTTTTGTGGACTAATGCTTTTATGATATATATATATATATATATATATATATATATATATATATATATATATATATATATATAGTATTGAGAAAAGCGACATGACATTAGTGAATAGGAGAAATAGGCTGTGGGTGTGAGTAGGGTGAGTGTAGGGGGAGGTGGATGAGGTTAGCTAGAACTGCCTAGATTTGTGACCAGAGGGTTCAACATGTGTTTGTGTGCCCTGTTACAGGGGGTGAATGTATGTGTACTTTAAGGTGAGAGTGGATATACAGGTGTGTGTATTTGGTATGCGGCGGGTGTGAGCTCTAACCCATTATGGCCAGCATAGTACTCAAAAGGGGCACATGTATTTAATGTATAAGACATTGTTTGGTCTATACTCCTTGATAGTAAATGCAGCTTACTAACAGTACACACACACACACACACATACATACATATATATATATATATATATATATATATATATATATATATATATATATATATATATATATAAATATATATAATGCACCAAAGAACATATTACTTAGCCCTTAAAAGGTGAAGCAATGGTATGCAGCCCTTGAGGAGTTGAGAGGTTGGCAGTCAATGGCGTGGGTATTATTCTAATGAGAAGGTCAATATATGGCAATAGGATATATATAGAGATTTAGGTCCAATCCAAATTAGGTCAATTGGGCTGAGGAACAATAGAGGTTATATACACACCTTGATGGAGAGGACAACCTTTATAGTGTGTCGATCTGTAGGGGCACGCCTTTTTATGTGATTCATTTGTCAGCTAAATCCCCACGGGACTGAATATAAATACTACAAAAATGATGAAAAGCCTACCACAGAATACAGTATAAAATACCCTTGGGTATCGATCGTGGGAAACCTTCCCCAGGTCATGGTTAGGAGGGTCAGAATTGCCCCGTGTCAAGAGTGCATGAAACATAGAATACCCCTTCTCACTGGAGGTTGGTGGGGGGGGGGGGCAGAGAGAATTAATCTAACTCCAGAAGATTCGTTGGCCCGGTGGGGATCGGGGGAGGGAGGAGTCCGACCGTACTACATTTAATACATGTATGTATGTATCTAGTTCATGCAAGACTTCCCAAATAAATGTACATGTACCAGATATAACCCAAACAGAATGAAGCAGAATAAAGTTAGAAATGTCGGAAAATGATGATGATCAAACTTGGGAATGGACAGTTTATTTCAGCATGTTACAATTCATCGATTGAATGGGGCGCTTGGTGCTTTGGTTTGATCTGCGATCACTTCAATAGGCATCATTAGTGTAAAAGTAAATGCGTCTTCTAGCATGTACTCACACATCACACTTAGCACCCCATCTACGTGTTCACTGTGACTGAGGAATCACGTAAAACTTACCTTTAACACACCCGGAGCCACAACGAATTCTAGTATTGCTTGGCTTTCAACCTCTCCCGATTAGACAACAGTCTGTCTCCTTGCTGACTGGTCCTGGGCAGCAGCCCTCTCAGGGCAACCATGGGCGCCGGGCACTGACGATCGCCAACAGGAAAAATGTCGTCTGCAAGAATCGTGTTTGGCTGAAGACCGCCAACGCCGGCCGGCGTCTCATTTTATCAACATCCGGCTGTTTACCACAAATCGTGTCTCGTTCTGCAAGGCCTATATAAAGGCCCAACCAAATCACGACGCCTTCCCTTTTACGGCAGTTGCCGATACATATCCATTAGGTCGTTCCAGAACTGTCCAGAGAACTGTCCAACCATTCAATTACGTGGCAGATAAGCTGGCAGCATGTAGACCTATGTGAAGACTATGTTGTAGAAAATCCGTCTGCTTCTCTTCTGCTAAAGCCGGCGTCTAAAAGGACTGGGTCACCCAACCAGCTGTGGTTATTTTAAGAGCTTGCATGAGGAGAGCGTTGGGCCCGGGTCTGGGGAGAAGTCAGACCAATTTATTCAAACAGCTTGGCTGAGTGTTGTCCCCAAAGACAGGCCGTGTGGCCACCCTACCTCAATGTGTCAACTGGCGAAGTCTCCTCATTCACCCCTGATGCAATTTTAATTGAGATAAGTTGTCTGAGTCTACATGGGTCCTGCTGGTGATATGAGCATTTCTTAAAATCGATATGGGATCTTTAATGGAACCAATGAAATGCTTTCAAAATCGCTTGCTTGACGTCAAGAGAAATGATATCATACCCAATTGGTATAAAACCATTTTTTTTGCGTTAAAAAAACGTTTTTTTATTGGTTTCCCTATTGGTTATCTGGTTGAAAATTGGTTTGTTTTTTAAAAAACGTTTTTTGCCAAGTGGGTAGTTAACCCTTTAAGGGTGGGGGAGTATTAATAAAATGCGCTATATCCTTTGTTCCCAGGTAGTCATAATGAATGTAGATTTAGTAATTGACTGGATTCAATGATGCATACATCATACTGACCCTATAACTAGGCACACTGCTCAACTCGACATATGGCGGTTCTTCTCATTGCAATTTTACTCAGTGCACCTGGGTAGACACCTGAAAGTAGTGTCTCTAATTTGAATAGGCAATTGTATAGGGTAGCACAAAGAGCCATGAAACATCAAGTAATATCATTTGCCTTTTGATTGTTGTTGTGTGAAGAAGGCGCAGTGAGCAAGTTGGAGTGGCATTTACTGCTGGGTGCAATAAAATGAATCAATTAGGTCCTTGCAACATAACATATACATGTCACGCACACCAACTTGAGTCATTCTCCATACAGAGGTTGTGGAGAGAAGGTTAGGACAGTCGGTGCATTCGGAGTACGGCCAAGGGATCAATGCTGGTTTGTAAGGCCACCCTCTATTGGTCCTCCCCATGTGGGTCAATGTTGATCCCCAAGTCAACTTACTACACTTCCAAGCATAGTTAAGGGCTGGTACCTAGCCAGACCTGAGGGGAATTCAATAGGCGGCTGGGGTGGAAGGGGGTGGAGGGAACAAGCTAAGGTTGTGTAGTTAGCGTTCGAGGTCACCCCTACCCATAATGCAATAGATATCATTTGAAAACCGCTGCCCGAACGCACCGAGAGTCAGTCACTGTAGTTCCATGTTTGCTTTGAGCCCATAGGGTTTGCACTGTGACTGCAATGTTCCATGTCTGCTTTGAGCCTACGGTCAAGCAGTCTGTACCAGTATGGCGGCTCCAACAGTGTCCTACCCTGTACTATATTAAGCCTCAACCCCTACCCCACTTTTAGAGATCCAGTTCGGGCCCTTGAGGCAGGTGGTTAGCTGCAGGCAAACATTGTCTATACGTGTTCAGATGTATGCACCATTAGTAGGAAACCTAAAAGGTTCGTTTGTTTGTAAATTTCATTAGTAATAAACACATAGTTAGATAACTCTATACAAGACACCTCTACACTCCATGCATCTTATTCATATGAGGGATATGAAATTTACATGCAGAAGAGTACATGAAGATGTGATCATCATCGGCACAGAAATGGAAATAATGTAAGGCATAGTCTCCTTTCCATAAATGCACACAGAGGTAAATGCGGCATGTTATTGATAGCTTGTTTGCCCTCAGGGATCCATAAATAGAAACAATCAGCAACTATAACCCATGCTATGCGATTGGATGTTATCTAAATATTTGGGATTCATACAAGTGGATTGTTTTGTTAAAGAGGACTTGGTGACTGCCCTATTGAAGGCCACATGCATATTAGCCAGCCGTGGTTATTCAACCAAGAAGTTAAATTCCTAGGGTCTTGTTCAGGACAACCCAATGTATCTTATACATCGTCATTGTAGTGGATGGTAGTGGTCTACGGGCTCAGGCTCCCTGCTGCAAGCAGCATCGGTACATGATGATGATGACTCGTTTAGATGGCTGAGCTAGAAGCTTTAAAACATTAGAGGCTATCAGAGAGGCAGACACAGTGTTAGAGGCTACTAGAGAGTTAAACCCAGCATTAGAGGCTGTCAGAGGGTTAAACACAATATCATAGAGACTTTTAGACATAAGAGGCTATTAGAGAAGTATACACAATAGAGGCTTTTATACATCAGAGAGTCAAACGCAGGACCGTGCTGCATTGGTACATGAGGATGACTCATATGGATGGTTGAACAGTATTAGGGGCTTACACTCAGACACTATCAGGGAGTTATTTGAGGCGTCTAAGAGATTGCCATCCTGGATTCCAAACAGTAGAAAATATGGATCTATTTTACTCGCACTCAGTAATGTTATACAGGCCAATATTGGATGCAAACACCCTTTCCTTGGGATAGAACGTCCATTGCTTCTCCTTCTCGTGAGGCCAGTGTCAATCTGATAGTTTGTTCTATTTCTAGAACCTGAGACAATATATAGGTACAGTTCCATGTATTTGGATCATCTTTTATACTGGTTAACCACAGTTAGCAAGCATAGTGAGCATCACACAGCGCAGTTGTCATGTCGATGTGAAGTTTCTTCTCGTTCCAGCTTTCAACCTCACGACTGCCACTGGGCTACCTCCCAAAGTACATGCACTACCAAAAAGGGAATCACCCGACCATAATACATAGGTTTCCTTCACTGGAAGTAGGTTATGAGAACATTTTATAAGAATGCTATTTTAACACAACGGCATTACATGTGTATACATGTTTAGGCCTAAGGGACAACACTGAAGCTGTTTCTACTCATTTTGTGATTTGTGCTCATGATACATGTATATGTATATGATTTAAATATGTCTGGTAGGTGCAGAATTCATGCCCCGTGAATTTATGTTTAGATGGATGGTCACAGATTACACATGTAAGACCACAAGGTCAAAACATCACAAAATCTCACTGGTGCCACCATGTAGTTTATCACTAGTCTAACAGGTTTAACACACATTTTGAAAACCAGATTTAATATCATTTTCCGACAGGGACATGCACGGAAGGACACCAATGGCCCCAGCGTGGAAGTCCTACACGGATATCTTGTCGTACATAATGTATATGCATGATGCGCACCATGTCAACAACTACATATTCATTTTTTTTTTTTTCATTTAATTATACATTTGAAATACATGTATACATGTGAAAGTAGGAACATGGCGTCTAGGGAACCAAATGATCGCAGTCGGGTCGATTCACTGGCATAGGAAAAGGGAGGGGCAGCCGGCACTTGGATGCCCCCCTTCCAGCAATGGGAAGGTTAGCATGCTAAGCCTATACGTGAGTTTCTTCTGTGGTCATTTCTGAGAGGGATTTCTATAGAAGTTGCTTAAAAGGACACTTTGTGCTTCGTGGCTAAACACAGCATTAAAAGTAGGTTAATACGTCTCTGCATGGTGACGTCAGATACTTATGAATATAGATTTGAAAATTTGAATTCTCTCACAGTCGGCTGACCTGTTGGGCTGCAGTTAAAGGTAGTTAATGACAGGTATGTGCATGGGAATATCCATAATAAGCCCCCAAAATCACAGAAGTGGTGTAATAAGCATATGTAATGACTACCCATATTTCCCACTTTTCTGTTATTATATATACTCCCCATTAAGTTACAATTGCCCCAGTCCCTTTCCTAGAAACCCCAGCTAAATATTGAACCTAATTGAACTGCTGAGATTACCACCAGGATAGCTTTAATAACAATCTCGGCTGATAGAGACTTAATCCGTATATCATCGCTATGTCTATTTAGAATAACATGGTATATTCACCATTCTACCCCAACCGACCCAACAATGGTAAGGGTATGACCTCTTTGACCTATTGACATGACTCCCTGTGTAATCTAGGGTTGGTAGTACTCGGCCACCGATATCCGGACGGTCCCACTGTCCGAATAAGAATCCTTATTTGGACGGTGGAGGTGGGACATGATACTACACACAGGGTGGGACACGGGACACTCCTGGAGGGCATGCCTAGGGTGGGACACGGGACTATACAGTGGAGGTGGGACACAGGACACTCCAGGAGGGCATTACAGGGGTGGGACACAGGATTATAAAGTGGTGGGAGTGGAGGGGGACACAGGACACACTTGGGGGCATGGCTGGGGTGGGACACAGGACACTACTAGAGGGCATGCCTGGGGTGGGACACAGGACTATACTTTGGAGGTGGGACACAGGACACTCCAGGAGGGCATTACTGGGGTGGGACACAGAACTATACAGTGGTGGGAGTGGAGCGGGACACAGGACACACTTGGGGGCATGGCTGGGGTGGAACACAGGACACTCCTGGAGGGCATGCCTGGGGGCGCAAGTTGTGGTTCTCAAGAAGTCTGCGCATTGCAGACTCGCGAGCATCACTGTCAGAGCAAACAGCCTCGATGTAATTTTTATAAAATAATATTTTTGGCAAACATAGTTCTACGGCATAGGGACAGTATCATTAGGGTTGTCATTTTTTCAAATTCTATTAGAGCTTGGAGTATGTTTTGTACGGCCTCACTTATCTGGTTTGAGATTAATGCTAGATCACATGACCAGAAGAGCTGTACCACATGACTACGCCGACTTCTTGAGTTTGCACTCCAGCCGCCTGGGGTGGGACACGGGACTACACAGAGGAGGGTAGGACAAGAATTGAGTGGTTACAGGACAGCACAAAACTTGGGCTGAGGATTAGGTGGTTACAGGACTGGCCTTTGTGGACCAGAATGGGTCCCACCACCTAAAAAAAGGGGGAAAAAAGACAAGGGGAGGTTTTGAACCTGCAATATGAAATCCAAAGTTCAGGACGTTATCCGTTAAGCCACTCGGCTGAACACAAGATGCTGGCAGAGTAGGCTATAGGTATATATCACTACCTCCACCGTCCAGTCCTGTGTCCTACCCTCCTGGGGTGTCCTGTGTCTGGTCTCCAGGTGTGTCCTGTGTCCAACCCCCTGCTGTATAGTCCTGTGTCCAACCCCCTGCTGTATAGTTCTGTGTCCTGGCCTCCTGGGGTGTCCTGTGTCCTACACTCCTGGGTGTCCTGTGTCCTGGTCTCCAGGTGTGTCCTGTGTCCTGGCCTCCAGGTGTGTCCTGTGTCCTGGCCTCCTGGGTGTCCTGTCTCCTACACTCCTGGGTGTCCTGTGTCCCACCACCTAAAAAAAGAGAAAAAAAGGCAAGGGGGGAGGAAACACAGCAGGATTGGAACCTGCAATTTCAGGATGTTTTCCGTTAGGCCACTCGGCTGTTCACAAGATGTTGGCACAGTATAGGTATGTTTATACCATGGTTATCACGTTTAGGCACTGATTTGCGGTGCCGAACCCTGATAAACCCTTGTTACGTTGGCATATGCTCTACGGGTATTCTGGCCATCGCGCACACTGCTTGGCAGCGGTTCTACTATCAAAGTGCCCCTTGGACACACGTTGACGTAACATTTTGCGTCTGCGCAGTCCGGTCCACTCGCTGGGGAAGACGCAGTGTTTTGATTTAAATTGGAGCTCTGTCGTCAACAGAAAATGGCTAAATTGAGGAGAATTACATATCCCATCATGGCCTATATACCTGTGAGACTTAAATATAGCTGTGTAATGTTCAGCTCTCTTGATGACAGCCCCAACTTTGCTGTATTTACAGTGTAAATGGATTATATTTGTACTTGTGTACTGATGACTTGGCAGAACATCAACAAGAAATCCAAAATGGCGTAGGATCGGACCATGTCGACCCGCAACAAAAATCAGTGCATTTCATGGCTTTATAAGGTAAAATAATTAATTCAATGGTTGAAACCATGGTATAAACGTGATAGTACATGGCTAGGCTTCCACTAGGTCCTTTATCTAGGGATAAAATGACCTATGTTGTCTCTTATTTAAATCTTAAAGTTGTATTTCTATGGCCACTCGTTATGATATCCTACGATACAAGCAATTCAGTGCCTGTTAGCTCATACATTACTGAGTTAATATTGAAGGCACACGGGCTGTATAGCCTTTGGATATAGCCGAGTGCTGGTATATCCAGGCTATACAGCCCTAGTGCCTTCAATATCAATCATTATTGCACTATTAGTCAGCGGGGCTGTGTTCAAGCATGATGTATACAGGACTAGCACATTGCTAGTGCTAAGAAAATCAGCAAGGTGGCTCAAGTAGTCGGGGACTAACCCTACAATAAACCTCTTTGTATAGTTTACTTTGATGGTCTCATAGTCATGTACTATCTGTTGATATTCTGTAAAATTTATATCTATGGATAGCAAAAACCTTCAACTTCTACGAAATCTAATACTTTAAATACAAGAGAAATACAACTTTAAGATTAAAATAAGAGACAATGTGACTGTCACCCACATTGAGTACACCCAGGCAATTGTCTCATTATCAAGCTAATCCTCTCCCCTCACACCTGAAATAATAGGGAGGTGTGTAGGGTGATTAAGATAGGGGCAGGGTGCAGCTTATCTCCCCTATCAGTCTTATCAGTGACCATTGTTTTGTGGTGGATGAAGGTGAAAATAAAAGATTACCCAGAAATCCCTTACAGAATCCAAGATGGCTTCGGGGGCTAAAAACAAAGATACTACGACCTCCATAGGGGGATAGCTATGTGCCCTATACCCACCCTATCAGGTTGATGCACCCACAAATTGTCAGATTTTTTTAAGGTTGAAAATGTTTTTATCAACAAACCACATGTACGATAAAGGCGGTGTATTTATGCCAATAAATGGGTGAAACCTTTATTACTTCTCCTCTTGTTACTTATCTGGTTTAGTACACATAGTTAAGATGATAAGGAATGGATATACGGATGGAGATAATATAGAGAGGGATACGCAATAATGCGGTGCTGGCAAGTAGACTTCCCCTTAATTGCATCAAAGCCGGCACCAAAGGTATACATAGATTCTTATGCATGATTCAGCTTCTGAAGGGATCATAGTACAATAGAACTTAAGGGATCTAAGGGCGAAGTGATATGGTTTGAGGCAATTCTTGAGGCAATGGTGTAATTCTCCTTCTGTGAATTGGTATATTTGATCCTTGTAATTAGCCCATTCACTGAGTGACAGTAGTGTACCACATGTGGATCCCCAGTGTCATACCCTTCTGAACACCTTGGGTGGGTGGCTGTGTGTGCCAGGTCTCCTGTCTGCTGCTGCCCTGTACGATCATTGCAAGAGAGATCCGATTTCAGTGGATGTTTCACCATAGCAGCTTATGTTAAAAGTGCATACATATTGCTCATTTAGTAATTTATACAAGCGTTGCAATTTAGCAAAACTGGTAGACATTGATATTATAAACATAAATGTATTACTTCATTCTGTGGGTCTCTGTTCTGAGCTGGCCTCATTGTTCAATGTCAATGGCTATACCATTATTATACATTGGCTACAGACTCCCATGGCAGAGTTCAGACAAGGCCATATAAATAAATGAGCCTGACCAAGTTTTGGGTAAAGGTTTTTTCAGTCTTTGGTATGTATACAACTTACTACCAATGCCCATCTTCAATGAGAATTCATTGGTGCTAATATGGGCCCTGGGGGTTTGTGGCCATGAAAAGGTTCATATGTAGTCCGTTTATTAACCAAATGACTGTCATGATCACGTATGTATGTATATATATATATATATATATATATATATATATATATATATATATATATATACATATATATATATAATTTATATATGTATATATGTATATATATATATATATATATATATATATATATTATAGGATAAGAGTCATGGGCGGAAAACTAGTCTCAACCACATTCTCAGTGTAGTCCCCTCTAGTAGTAGACAGGGTATGACAGTCAGCAAGTCCCCAGTCTCCCCTGTGTTTACAAAACCCACCCAATCCACATGGCTACTTTGGTGAATGGGTGGGTACACAGGGTATACATCACATGGATCCCTCCACAAACACAGACTGACAATGAATGACCTCAGTGGGGTCTTTATAAGTGAACTGTATGAAATAAATATGTGGCATGCATGTACTAGGAATAGGGACCTAAATGCACCCTGCACTAAGGGCCCTTTTCGCTGTCACATATATAGCTTATTTCACTGCCACATATCTAGCTGACCTTACTTGATGAGTTCTCCTCTTTGTACTGACATCCCACTGATAGCTATTCTACAAACCACAAAAGTAGACTTGTTGTCCTCGACATCTAGCATTGTAGATATAGACAGGGCAAAATGTTTATTCTACTAACCATGATGGTTGCCTTATGTTCAATGGGTGGTTCCTACTCAGTTTTTTCCAGAGAAGCCAACTCTGCTTGGGACCATTCTGGGTTTGGATATTAAGGCCCCTAATTTGCATATTTAATTAGATGAGCGAAATTACCTAATTAAGCCTGAAAATGATGCAACACATGACAACAGTTATTTTAAAATGGCTAGGTGTCAAAGAAATAAATTCTAGCAATAAGATTTTACTCTTTTGAAAATTTTCAGTTCAACCTAATTAGCATGATTTATGCAAAACGATAATTAATTAGGTATTTTCACTTTTATTCTTATAAATTCTTAAGAATATGGAGATATGAGGATAAATCAATGAAACTAACCATCAAACATGTAGCTGTTTAGGGTTAAGAGCAACCACAGGATCTTATCCCTCAAACATGTGTCTTTAACCTCACACACTCTTATTCCTCAAATGCTCTTATCTCTCAAACACTCTTTCCTCTCAAATGCATGATACATATTCCCTGGAATTTTAAAAATGGAGGTGTCCACCCAAAGGTACGCTGGATGATGTACACAGTATGAAGCATTACACCTTTAAAAAAGGTGCATTTAAGGCATCTTCCTATTCATACTAATTGAGAACCTAGCTGGGGGTGGGGTTGGGAGCAGATATAGACGTTCATTAGTGCATTTAAACTAACCTTTATTAACCAATCATGCCAAATGACTGAGGTGAATGTTTGCAACTGCATATCTCTATTTCCGATGATCCATGGAGCCTACAAAATACCTTTGGGGCTTTGTATTTTGAACAACATTCATGCCTTCACCTAACACATCCTTGACACCCTTTTTGGCTCACTCATGGGGATTTAAGCCTTGGAATATCCAGAGCCCCACTCCCTTCCTTATGAGTGATCTCATTGCCCTCTCAACACATTATCCTTTATCTTTTCAAATATACATGTATTTCCTTTCATTTTGTACTTGACACTCAGGCTGTGGGGTTTAATAGCCATACAGCAATATGATTAAGGGAGTCCAGGCCTATGATATAATTATGGAGGTCCCAGAGGACATCCTTTTTAGTCAACCAAAAGTGGGGATGGGGGGAGGACTGGATCAAACCCCCTTGACCCCTTCTAGGGTCAGCAAAGGTTAGGGGTGCCGAGAATATCATACTACTGAACGGTACTGAACTGCCCAGGTATTCCTTATAGCATCTCCTGCAACTCAGGCTGCTCCTCACATCCACCTTATACATCCTTCCACCCTCTCCATTTTGTGAACCCCAGTTAGTGCCAAAATGACAGCAGTAAGAGGATAAGAGTGGGAGCTATGCCTGGCTAGTTGCCTTTCATACAAAGCATCTGAAAATGAATTATGAATTCATTGAATTAAATACGGAAAACATGTCTGATCTTGTTGTAACTTATTATGTATTATGTTAGAAATGGCTCAAAGCAGATGTGGATTGTGTGAAGGCAACTGAGTAAGAATCAATATTGAAGAACATGTGCAATAATTCATGCAAAAACTAGATATATAAGAAAGGTTATCTCTATGTTTTTGTATTGGCTATCTTTGCCCATACATATCGTGATGGCCCATGTATGCGTGCATGAATACAGGCCACCAACATACCCCAACAATTACGAAGGCAACTTGATATTTTACTTGTCTTTCATAATTCTGGTTCATTAATTGTTATCATGGAAGGTCCCAATGATGTTACCCTGCTCCTTCATGCAATCATTGCAAAGCTCCCACTCTACAGAGAATCTCCAGACGTATATTTACAGAAAGCAACATGCAGGCCATCAGGAATAAATCCATTATGGCAACCAAAGTACACCATATTGCACGAAACTGTCAGACTGCATTGTATTTCTTATGGCTGCTATCAGGAGTAATGCAATCATCATGAATTATCCATATCCTTTTAGATTTTGTAAGGGAAATCTGGATTTTTTCAGGCTTTTGAGAGAAAAATCATTCTAAATCTAAGATGGCTGCCACAGAGCATCTCAAAATTGGTCACAATAAATTCTATGACCCCAAAATAGTACTCCTAGCATTTCCATTTGTGTTTGTAAGTGAACTAGAAGCAAAGGTACAGCTTTTTGAAGATTTCGATGTTAGCCATACAGAAACATGGCAGTCATATTGGATTGAGGTGCTGTACTGAAAGGGCCCAAATTTCACATGATTCTCCTCGTTATCAAGCATGGGTTTACCAAGTTTCATTAATTTTTTTTCAGAATTTACAAGAATAAAAGTGAAAATACCTAATTGATTATCGCTTTGCATAAATTATGTTAATTAGGCTGAACTGAAAATTTTCAAAAGAGTAAAATCTTATTGCTAGAACTTATTTTTTCTTAAAACTAGCCATTTTAGAATAACTGTGACCCATCAAGGTAAAACACCCCTCCACAGGGGATTTTTAATTCCCCATTTGGCCACTAGGGGCATTGGAGGAGCAAAATTGGTATCGAACAGCGGTCATACCCTGTTCGGGGTATTGGCAAGAAGCTTCAATAGATAGGAGGTGAAACTCAGAGCTTTACCTATGGACACAGTGTAACAGCCCCCCCTCTACCCCCCCTTCAAAGTAGGCTCCCTTTTGTGTTCAGTATTGAGTCCTATGTAGGATAAGGGGGTTTATAGAGATGTCAGGAATCTTTATCAGAGTGATATCAAATGGAAACAAGGGGCCACCTATACCAAAAAATCCTGCTGAATCCAAAATTTGTGATCTTGATTCTCAAAATCTGACCAAAAGTACCTAAAAAGGAGGTTTGATGATGAGAATATTTTAAAAATGTACAAAAGTTATATTGAAAATGATTGGAACTTTTTATAGATGCAACATGCTAATCAAAGTCAATACCTGAATCTACATATCCTAATGTGTGCCTATCTCAACCTGACAAGTACTCTACCTGTGTATGGCTCTGCCTCTCCCACATACTGCCTATCCCTTAGTCTACCTATCACTCATACTCCCTATCCCTTGAAACATCTAGAGTTTAATTAGGTTTTCTCTCAAATGGCTTAAAGGATTAAAGTTTACCCTTCACCTTTGTACCTAATTTTCTCTGTACATTCTTACCATTAGTCTACCTATCCTCAATCTGCCTATCATTCACTTTACCTATCCCTCATGGTGACTATCCCCCAACTCTTCACATCCCTCATGTTTGACTGGCACATCTGTGATATTACCTAGCACCAATGTATCTTTTGAATATGCTCACCTTACAAGGTACCCTCTGTACCTATCTCTTAAACTGTTTATTACCTATCCTCCTTGCTACCCATCCTCTTCAATACCTATCCCTCAAGCTCACTTTATAGCTTTACTACCTATCACAGCTTGATCAACTGGGATAGCTCACAACCAACCTTCATTTTGATCTCTTAGTCAACCTATCCCCTAAGGAACAAATTTAACAGTCTACCTCACACATACATCTACCTATCAATCATGCTATATATCATTGAGGTTACCTATCCTTCAGGCTGCCTATCCTTCATGGTATAAAGCCCTCAGTTTTTTAACTTGTCAAGTGGGATAGCATGAACAATATGCAGCATGAACGATAGGAAGAGGGGAATAAACAACATACATGTAGGATAGGAAGTTAGCTAGTCTAATGATAGCCATGGTGAGGCATTTTAGAAAAGCATGATAATTCAATGGGCTGAGGGATATGTAAGGTAAACATGAGTGATATGCAGACTTGAGGATAGGTACAATGAGCGATAGGTATATTTCACAAGGTATAGACTATAAGAGCTACTATAAAGGTAGAAAGAATAGCATACAAGGTGAGAGATACATAGATAGCTGGTTAGGTAGGCAGAGGGCTATATACCATGAAGGATAGGCAGCCTGAAGGATAGGTAACCTCAAGGATATATAGCATGAGTGATCAGTAGATGTATGCTTGAGGTAGACTGTTGGATTTGCTCTTTAGGGGATGGGTTGACTAAGATATCATAACAAAGGTTGGATGTGAGCTATCCCAGCTGATCAAGCTGTGATAGGCAGGAAAGCTATAAATTGAGCTTGAGGGATAGGTATTGAAGAGGATGGGTAGCAAGGAGGATAGGTAATAAACAGTTTAAGAGGGAACCTATACTATTCTTGGTATTGGTACCTAGGGGGCCTCCCACCTGTGTGACCCAGTCCCCTACCTGTCACACACCTCTCACCTGCACTCCACTCACCTGCACAGGCAGGCCCAGTCAGTTCAGCCCAGTCACTCCACTCACCTGCACAGGCAGGCACAGACATTCAGTTCAGCTCAGCACAATGGTCTCATTTAAAGTGCACCATTTCCATTAGAAATTACCAATATTTGGTCATTTTTCATGAAAATTCAACCTATATGCCTATTCCTGGTTGCCATAGCAACCATTCGAAAAATCAAAATTTGCAGAGTTTTGTGCCAATTTTGGGGATACTCCCCAAAAACCCTAAACTGAAAACATAAATGGAAAATTCCTTCTAGATCAAAATCTATGATAAAATTCACCAAATTGTAATGTATTTTTATGAAAAAGGCTGATTTATTGTGTTTTTAGACATTATTATGGTTTATAATGTATTTAGAGCTTAATCATCGATTTTAGATATGAATAACAACCTATGTTCAAGGAGGGGTTCTGGCATAACTACTAGGAATATTTAAGCCAATGATGTCTCATTCTAAAGATCTTGAGATAAACTTTGATAATGAATTTCCTTGCAGAGGGGTGTTTTTGCTTGCCTGGTCACAACTGTAGTCACGTGTTGCATCATTCTCAGGCTTAATCAGGTAATTTCGCCTATCTAATTAATTATGCAAATTAGGGGCCTTAATATGCAAAATCCAGAATGGCCCCAAGCAGATTTGGATTCTCTGGAAAGAGCTGAGTAGGAACAACCCATTGAACATAAGGCAACCATCATGGTTAGTAGAATAGAGATTTTGCCCTCTCTAATATGGTAAAATTGGGAGCTGTTGAGAGACTTCATCTAATAATCCTATTAGCCTGCTCTGTTAATAAATATGCTTCACCCTTGTTTTTCGTACAAAATATCAAAAAAAAGCAAAGCCTACATAGCAGCATCAGATCTTTTTTGTTAGCCCCAAACCAATTCTAAGTTGTACACGCTAATTTTTTTGCGCGTCTGTGCGAATTATACTAGCAATTATTTGTAACTTGTATATAGTATATAGTTTTTCTTCTGTTAATGTGTTATTGTTAATATCTGTCAATGATTCTTTTTTTTTTATTTCATTGTAATATTATCACACCTAAGGAGTTATATATTGTCAGATCTTACCACGTTTTTGTTAAATTGTGACTTGGCAATAAAAACCTTTTCAACCTCAAAAAAAGTAGACGTGTTGTCCTCCCAGGGTTGTCCATGACATCTGCAACAATCAATAAAGTGGGAAAATATGTTCATTTTTTCCCCAAAGATGGTTATCAATACACGTAATAATAATTCCCTTTCTTCACTGTACGTGTATGATCGGGAAGATCCAGCTAGCTAGTTAATGTAATGTAACGTACATAAGGCCAAGACAACGGTGGATTTTCAAGTAACAAAATTTAGTCACAACTGTAGTCATGTGTTGCATCATTCTCAGGCTTAATCAGGTAATTTCGCCTATCTAATTAATTATGCAAATTAGGGGCCTTAATATGCAAAATCCAGAATGGCCCCAAGCAGATTTGGATTCTCTGGAAAGAGCTGAGTAGGAACAACCCATTGAACATAAGGCAATCATCATGGTTAGTAGAATAGAGATTTTGCCCTCTCTAATATGGTAAAATTGGGAGCTGTTGAGAGACTTCATCTAATAATCCTATTAGCCTGCTCTGTTAATAAATATGCTTCACCCTTGTTTTTCGTACAAAATATCAAAAAAAAAGCAAAGCCTACATAGCAGCATCAGATCTTTTTTGTTAGCCCCAAGCCAATTCTAAGTTGTACGCGCTAATTTTTTTGCGCGTCTGTGCGAATTATACTAGCAATTATTTGTAACTTGTATATAGTATATAGTTTTTCTTCTGTTAATGTGTTATTGTTAATATCTGTCAACGATTCTTTTTTTTATTTCATTGTAATATTATCACACCTAAGGAGTTATATATTGTCAGATCTTACCACGTTTTTGTTAAATTGTGACTTGGCAATAAAAACCTTTTCAACCTCAAAAAAAGTAGACGTGTTGTCCTCCCGGGGTTGTCCATGACATCTGCAACAATCAATAAAGTGGGAAAATATGTTCGTTTTTTCAAGTAACAAAATTTAGGGTGGGCTTGGCAACTTAAACCGATGACTCGAACTCACCTAATTGACTCAAGTACCACTAAAACGACCAAAGAATTTCCCTAAAAATGGCGCACATGAAAACATCTCAATACTTTGGCTAGTGTCTAGGGTCGGCTCTGTTTTGTTCTAGCAGGGCCATGTACCTAACCTGAAATACAACTTTTCCTTTAGCCTAGGTTACACAGAACACATGGTGCAAAAACTGCCTAATCAGGTGTAATTAGAGCTTTTATCTTTTCTTTCTGCATAGATTCCTATGAGATCATGGTTAAAGATAATCCCCTGTATTTAATCTGCATTCCCTGTTTTATCAGTAAATCTGTATTAATTGCAATGCAGTCATAAAGGGGGCCTCGTGATCAATGCGATTCTGTAGCAAACTTCTGGGGGAAAAAAGAATAAAGTTACAATAAAGCAGAGCAACCAAGGAGCAGATAATATATAACCATGTGAACATAGAAAACGGAAAACCATCAAGGTGCACTGTAAATGTCATAAATAGCCATCAGTAATTGCGCTATGCTATTCACTTATCTGTCTCCATGTCTGACATTACAAATTGTTGTTGTAAAAAGTTAGAAAATCAAGACTTTTTCTCACTGGTAGTTTACCTTAAACCATTAAGGGTCGCTTGTTGTTTTACCATACACCCTTTATGTGACATGAATAGGTGATATCTCGTTAGGGCTATATGTTTGATTTACCCCAAGGATCGTCATGATGCTCCAATATAATGGAGTATAGAATCACCTAATTAGTGCATCCATGCCTATGTGGTTAGAGAGTAGCGATAGCAACCCCATAGGATCAGCACACACAATGCATTAATGTAACCATGGCGGGTTACTCGCTAGGGACACATTCATGTATCAAGACTCCAATGGGCATAATTAATGCACTTATTAAAAGATAATTGGTCGTGATAGTGCATGAATGCAGCCCTGGCGAGCAACACATCAGGCTGTATTAATGCATCATGCCAACCCCACAGGGTTGATACACTCCTAGAGGAGAGGAACAATCCACCAAGGAAGTGTTGGCGACCATACTTGTAAGCACATCCTTGTTGTCATCATGAGTAATGTGAACACATGCTAACAACAATCTACGTCTCTCTGCCATTGAAACTAAAGCCCTAGTTCTGCAAGGCATTTGTCTTTCTACAGTAGATTAGATTAACCTTGAGACGTCAAAATACCTTTAGCTAGACACCCTTAAATCAGTTGGCAAGGTATAACATTTGCAAACTAATTGAAACTCAAACTACAATCTATATTAATCAATGCTGATCTACCAGATATCCCAGTCAATTCAGCACCAAAGGGATATCTATGGCCAATAACCGAGTTGGGTGTCAGAGTTAGTGGTCATCTCAAGGGGTGCGCCCTTATATTCAATACCCCATTATTTGGCTTAATCTTTGTGTTGAATGGCTGGAGAGAGCACTTCAGAACTGCATACCAGGTCTATTCTGAAGGCGATCGGTACAGAGGCACCACCTCGCGGCTGTGTGCTGAACCAAAGAAGCAGTCATTATAACATTATTGTGGATCACAGGGAAAATGATCCGTTATATTGAAAAAGGGACATGCCCTTTGTTGCTGCATTGACCAATAGATAAAATATACATTTAGGGCAGTTGACCAACCAACCCAAAAACAAAATCATATAAAAAAGAACTTCACATCCCATCGCTTCTCACGTTACTTATGATGTGTAAACGTTGATCTTAGCAATAAATTAGTGTCTGAAAATATCTCAAGGAAGTCGTGCAGATCGATAAAGTGGCTATCCTATTTGCTTGCTTGTAGTCAATAGTTTAGGAAGAAAAGGAATCTGATGAGAAATTAAAAACCAAGCAAGGTCCTGAGGAATGTGATGGGGGCCAAATAGAAAAAAAGGTTTGTTTCCAGTAACCCGACCGACCCTAGCAAAACAGAGGCAAAAAATACTTTTTTTTAATGATTTTGAAGAATTTTGTCTCATTTTATTTTTCCACATTTTGAAGAATTTTTTTCATTACTTTTTGAGGATTTTTTCCTGTACCATTTTCGTGTTCTTCCCCTCTCTCACAGTTGTCATTTTCCCATCGTTATTTTACAATGAAATCAAAGAATTTGATACATCCATTGATATGTGCCCTAACATGTTCTATGTAAATGTAAAAAAAAAAAAAGAATTAAAAAAAAAACGACCTACCGACCCTACCATTTCAAGTCATGTTAGTGGTAACACAACTTTATTTTTTCTTGGCCTGTGACAGAATCACACCATCTACACACAAACTAATGGACCATCATGATCTACTCTTGTATTCTAAAAGTCACCTGAGCTCAACATGCCTGGGAACACACTTTATTTTATGTGAATAACTTCTTCCCATAGGTCTAACGTTGAACCGCCGATCGCCACACCCCCAGTGGCCTAATGTGTGCCGATCCACCACAGCGGCCGATCCACCACTGCAGCCTCGTTCCAGGCACATGTAAACATTCAAAATGGTGGACCACTGCTCATACAGGGCACTACATTAACGGATTTTGTTAATTTTTCCTTATTTAAACCCTCTAAAAACATAAAATAAATAGAGAACTAAACTCCCCTGGTGTCCTCGGTGGCCGATCCACCCTCGGGGGGTGTCTCCCCCGAGGGTGTTAGTAGAAACCCCCCTTGTGGTGGATCCGCCACCTCATACACCATGGTTGTTTAGTTCTCTCTATATAGCATATACACTGAATACCAATATCTTTATGTTGGTCCTTGTTGCACTGATATAATAATGACATTGGCCCATAACTGATGCGTACTGCCCCCTAGTCTTAATATATAACAGAGACCTGATCCCAGCTAGCAAAGTGACGTTGGCGTGATGCTGGATTTTATCATTCTTTAAGTGAGGTAGGCCAACACCTAGCCAAGCTATAAAATTTGACATTGGCCCATCATCTAGCCAACCAAACTGTGGATAAAGCGGATGATGACCCAGTTTTGTTCCACCTTATGACATATATTTGATCATATATCCATATTACCAAAGACATGTTACACGTTTCTTTTTTTCAGAAGAATGTGAGTTATCTAGCATCTGGTATAGAATAAAAATGGGATATTTCTGGTCGTAGAAGCTGTCACACACAGGGGACCAAAGCAAAGGCGCATTGTGATGAAATACAAAGGATCTGATGGGCAAAACATTTTCAATGATATGAGGCAGAAGGTCTCAAGTTTATTCGTTGTTGTTGTTGTTGTTGTTGTTTTAGATATGATATACTGACTTATATAATATTCAGTTGGGACTATTCAGTGAATAATTATCTTCTTATACATGTGTGATATCTTACATGTATCGGCTAATATTGGAGGAGATCCACTATTTGTCGGGAAATGACTCAAAAACATCTTTCACAACAGTGGAGGTCTATATACCATAATACCCTGCGTATATATATATGGTGCATCCTGCACATAAAATGCACCCGAGACACATCTGGAAAAATATTTTGGCTACAATAGTACCGTCTTTTATTCAAAATCCTGGCCTATAAGGAACATCCCTACTTTGGTTACTTCTGTAAGTTATAAGCACACTATAGGTGTCCATCCTCGCGTATCAGCCATGCCTTATACAAGGGGGTACGTTTTGGATGTGATGGTCTGCACTCAGGCGGTCGAAAATCATAGAAGGTTTGGATATGACGAATTTGGAGGTATTCCAGCCCCTACTCTTCGAATTTTAGTTTTACTCCTCTATTTCTTTGGCCCAAAGTGTCAGGCTGGATGAGATCTTTATGTTACATATGGGTTTTGATGGTCCCATATGCATATTCTGGGCTCCAGGGGGGTAAAATGTGCCCAAAATGATCAAAATTGTCTAGGCGAAATTGTGTCTGGGAGAATGACATTTTGAGTTACAAGCCATGTTGAGGGCTTAATTTCCTACAGAAACAAGCTTCATACCTCCATGACAATCTCAGGTCCAGACTATTCTGACCTGTAGATTCAGAAAGTCACATTATCATTTATGTGAGATGTGTCCTTGCTATTGTAAAAGAGGCATACTTATAGGAATTCTTTTTCTGGGCACATGTCTGGGCGAATGACAGGTAAGGCCCCATATGCACACTTTCTATGATTTGTGACGAGGCGCATGTTATCCTTGGAAGGACTTTGTCACAGTCTTATACAGTTTTGTGACGCCTTCAAAATGGCCTCAAACCCGTTATCAAAAAGTGATTTTGGAGGGCTTTTAACCAAGATAACATGAAATGAATACAAAAATCCTCTTGATTTGCACCAAACTGAATATTTCTTCACTCAGTTTTCCCAAGCAGGCTTTCCACTAGGCTCTGCCTCGTGGAATACTGCTTTGAGGCTAACAAGTGAAGAAACACTCAGTTTGGTGCAAATCTCGTGAACCTCTGTCTATATCTTGCCATTACTCATATGACCCCTAGTGACGAACCGTTGAATTAAAGCTTAGACAGTCTGATCGATATGAAGTTAAAGATTCAATTTCAACTAAAATAATGAGGTGGAAAGTGATTAATGAATCATACTGTGGCCACTGTTACCTACTCCCTAGAAAAATGGTGAATACCGTTTTGACATGAATGCTCTCTGTATACATGTGCAAATAAGAGATACCCAGATGTACAACACCTCCTTTCTATGTCAGGAAATGTAAAGTAATTTTCTTGCTATTTCAGGGCAGGTAAAGGCCTTGACAGAAGGGGGCTCCACCAGCTGGGCTCTACAATGATACCACCTGCTTTACTACCTGCCTGTATGCGTGTCCTTCATGTCTGTTGCAACTTCTGAAGAGTATAATTCTATGTCATATCATTTGCAATATCACTTTGGAATACAAGCAATACATGTTAACCCTTGTTTCATACAAATATTGTCCATGTGCTAAGGACATGCAGTGCATACCTTCGCTACTAGGGGTCACTAAGGGGCCATTAGGTATCCAGTCTACATGAGTGGTTACGTAGTGTTTAATCAATGCTATGAGACAGCACGCATGGGTCTATGGTTCAATATTCCACGACCCGCACAGCGGGGAGTGGAATATTGAACCATAGACCCACAAGTGCTGTCTCATAACTTGATTAAGGCATTTATCTAACATTTATCTCCATTTTGTATCAATTTCTTACCTGATAACCACATAATAAATCCAGGAGAAGACATTTTGTTCGGCCGAGCAATAGAAATAATCCTCGCCATGTTGTCAGCGGAAGTGTTCCTGTGATTTCTTGTCCAAATTGCCGGGCCGCTTCGCCGCAGGGTCCCAGAATCTGGAAAATCAATTTTTTGCGTTGAAATGTTAATATATTAACCTTTTAACCTATCTATTCTTTACTACATGGTGCCGAGGATATATTCTTGCTTGTTTCATTGCCATTCTGGTCTGTATAGAGTCCAAAAGCCAACAGATTCTTTATAAATCGAACCGAAAAACAAAGCCGGGTCGTGTTGACACTGTAAAAGTAGACCGGATATCGGCCCGTGACACACTTAAAGGTCAGCAAGCCGCAATGGCGGGTTCCGACATGTATCGCTATGGAAAATCAATGGATTCTTATTTATTTCGAACAAAATGGCGAATTTAGGCATGGCATGTTCATATAGGATATCTAAGGATGGTTCTCTGTTAATAACTCCACATGGCTCCATTGGATTCTATATTAACGAGGTGTGTAAACTTCAGGTATGTCGGAAAACTTTTTCAAATCCTTCATGTACGTTGGTTTCTAGCACCGGTCGGCTTGGTATAGTGGACAGCGAGCTTGTCTCCTGCCCAAGCGGCCGGGGTTCGATTCCCCGTTGAACCCTAAACGGTTTTAATAGGAAATCAATGGTGTGGTTGACTTTGTATGCTTCGCCTCTTTATTAACATGTACAGGTTGAAACCACCACCTTCTTGAAGACGAACAAAAGGTCTCAGAGTGCGTTATGGCTGGATAATGCACCGTGGGTTATAAGAAAAAAGCACTGTCCAAGCCAAAATTGTTAGATAATCTTCTATGAAGTACCAAACACTATGTATGTTTTCTGGTAGTTGTAGTGTCTACCTACACTAAAGATTCTGTGTAATGATGTGCCTATTTTATGCAGAAATACATTGCACATTGTTTTAAAACTTAAGGAGCATTTACAAGATGGTAAAACTCATATATATGGCATGACTGAAAAATGATAGAATTTTAGTTGGGTTACGTATGAGGGGCCTGATCTGGGCACCTTGCCCTTCCTACTGAGCTATCCAGGCCAGGTCGTGGTGGTAGCTGTTTGACCCCATGTCATATTAACCACTCCCATCTCTACCTGGGTATACCCATATATAAACTTCATTGCCAGGTCACCAATGGGAGCAACTAGCAGTGGACCACACCACTGACTTCCAACACAGAAATACATCCGCTCATCATATCCAAGCAATAGAGCATTATCAGTATCTAAATATTTCCTTACAGATAATGGCCAAGAAGCAGTGTGGATATGTAATTTGCATTTATGTCAAACCCCCAAAGGTCTCTGCTTTACTTCTGCCCGGACGTCACACCAAGATGGTGGGCTGGACAGGTCCGTACCTTAATACAGGCCATCCTCCAGTCTAATCCTATATACTGGTCCCCTGTAGGTATGTGAGGGAATGATACCCGCAGGCCATGTCTGATGACATATTCCCAGATCCACTAGATGGGAGTTTTCATATTCTCCAATCACAGTTTATATTCCAAACATCTGTGTAGGAGAGACAAGTTGACCATTGGGGTGCTAGGATGTCCTCTTGTAAGTATTTAGGTTAAGACAGGGGATGATTGACTGGTATAACTTCTTAGGTTGTAGGACCCCAATTGATGGAAGGTGGAAGTAGGAGTAACTTTGCAGGACCGTACTGATGGGTGTTGTACAATGAATGATTATTGGTCTAAAATTTGAGAATGGGTAAACAAACAAGGCATCAAATTGATCTTTTAGGGTGTATATTAATCCATTTAAGTGTTATTTAAGTTGATATTTGATGTTAAGTTGAGGGGAGTGTAATTGTTGAAATCATTCACTGCAAAACCCCCAAATGTTGGTATATCCACACTCTATGGCCAATAGCAGAAAAGTTAATGACATTGTACCACATCTCATGGCCCTAAATAAATGGGAAAAATGTATATCTATAAGAATAGTGGCTAAACCCAGAAATGTGCATGAATATTTTATTTTCACCCATATGCTATATAGGCCAACAGTGGAAAGATGATTAGTGTCTTGCAGCCTCTAAGACATGGCCTGCCTGAATGATGTCCCCAACATACAGGCTGGCCGCAAGCCAATCCAATATGAAAGGTTATACAGGGACAGTTCGTCTGATATACACATAGTGGCATTGCTGCGCCACAAGCTGCTTAGAACTGACACATTTTCAGCCAGAAGAGGGCGATATTGTGCATTGTGCAAAATATGTTCTAGTGGATTCCTGGAGGTCAGCTTTGATACTCAAATAACCCAGTGGGGCATTTTGCTTTAAGCTTCAGATTACAGTTGTTTTTTTTTTCTGGAGAGACAATACCTATCAATTTATGCATCCAGATTGAACTGGACCTCCCTAGTCCACTTAAAATGGTCTTTATCTCCTTTTTCCCATCCCGCTGTGTGTCTTGTGCACATATATACACGGGTACTGACACACACATTAATCCATGAAATACCGGGTAGTATTCTCGCCATAAATATGTCCTTAACTGCTGTCAAAATGGCGTAAAACATCTATTGCTCACTCACTCCAGATCTAACTGCACCTGGTCATCTTTCATTTCACCTCACACTTTTATGTCACAAATAATATCAAATATCATAAAATAATCATACCTGAAACAAATAAGCTGGGTACATAAAATATACCTTGGGTAGTCGAAATTGCCTTTTAATCCCGGGAGCAGTTTGTAGTCTCATTTGGTTCTCTTGCTATACCCCATAGAGCACAGACATAGACAATGTGATACAATTTGATGAGGAGTGATGCTCACCAGGTTTTCATAACGGTGCAATTTAACCCTACCACATAACCATTAACTTGGTGTACTTGTTGGACATCCCTATATAATTCTATAGCAACCGATCAATAGAGTCCACATCCTATTGGGCTGGACATAAAGCGAGTCACAGAGAATGTGATGAGAAATATTCCTGATCAGTGGCCTGATCATTGAGGGATCAATGCTAATAACACCCAGGCCATAGTGATCTATTGGCTGTACACACCCAAAGGTCCCAAACAAGTGATATCAAGCATTGTGTAGGGGTGAGCTCTGGTGTGATTCCATGCTGGGATGCCATCAAGAGGTTGTCCAGTAATAGTTCTCCCATCTGTGTGCGAGCTACGGAGATCCTAACCTTTATTATTGTAGATTACTGAAATTGTATATAAAGGGGTGCATCTACTGCCGACGGATGGACCGTCCGTCGGTTTCATCCGTTTCATTTATTATTGATTACTATGGAGAAAAAGAAACGGATGAAGGGAGATGGGTGGGCTTATTGTGAGTAGATTCTTCGTGGTGTATACTACGGATGGTTGATGCTGGACTTTTCACATCTGGATTCAACAAACAAAGAGCATCGAAAAAAGAGATGTAATCCATTATTAGATCTTCATCTGATAATTTTTAGGTTGAAGGCACACGTATATCAATGCTGTCTTTAGTAGAAAATGTGTGTTTTATCCTTATGAGGGGTGGCTCATACTAAATCGCAATGTGGGATTCAACCTTAAGACATAGGGGTGCTACATTAGCCATCCGTGGTCGACCTCCCAGGAAGTATGTATGTGTACACGTGCAGGGACATGACTGTAATTTATGTTACCTGTTCACCACAGGTCACGTTTATGAACTGCATGTAGAGTAACCCTTATATTGTCCACATACATACATGCAGGTAGACACAAATAGAGTAGTGTACAGGGTAATAGGAAGGACATCGACTTAGCAACACGTCCCAGGAGGACATTTTATAGTACTGAGTCAACTGTAGAGAGCACGCTGCAGCTCCTGGCCATCTATCCATGGCTTAGGTGAAATAAAAACCAGGGTATGATAACTATTTGCCGATATTGCGTAACGGTGTGCTGCCAAATAAAAGTATCTTATTGACTCCTTTGCGTCCTCCATTAAAGTAGGATATGTCACAGTCTAAGTATCTTACACAGTTCAAGAGACGCCACACAGAAGAAAATCCATTTCATGAAAACAGCCGTAAATCTTCGCGTATAAGACGCGGCTTATACACCAAAATTACACCCTCTGTGTCCTATAGGAGTTATCCTAACTCAGGGTGCGAGGATTTTACACTATATAACAGTACTAGAATGGCCAAACTCTGACTCCAGATGCCTCCTGTATGGTTTTTACCAACTCAGGGTGCGTCTAATACTCGAGGGCCGTCCTGTGCGCGAGGATTTGCGGTACATGACAAACCTATATTCAAACTTGACCTCCGATCCCTAGAGACCTTCTTAAAGCTGAGGTAGAGCAGAGGTGATATGTCTGTGGGTTTGTAGAGAATGGAACACCTTACACCTCGAAACAGACTGTACACTGGAGAGTTGTTGGCGTTTATTAGCGTTCTAATGGAGAGGCTTTAGACTTTTATTTTCAGCTCTCAGTTACCTGGGGGGAAAAAGAATCCGCTTTCAATGATAATTATGTTTCAACAGTTGTAGCTGTATGCTTACATTACTAGACCCAACTTTACCAACGGCAGATGTTGCTGATGTTTTCACAGAGGGGGCAGTAAAGAGGCTATTAAGGCCTGATAGACCTGTCGCACATACAAATAATGATTATGATATGATTACTAGTGTATCTTCAATGCCATGGTCAGTTTCTAAATGCGAGACGGGAGAGGGGGTAAATGATTCTTTATTGACATAGTTATTTGCATTAGGTTTAGCAGTCGATCACAATGAATCTCATTGCCAGTACCCCATAATTATTTGATATGTTAGAGGTTGGCTTTTTTTCTCTTGAAAGAAAATCATCCCCATAAAAACAAAGACCTCTGTGATGTACAGGTTTATTTCAAACATCTGGCAGTGAAGCATAAGAGGGCAGTCGAAATTGCCATTGTTATAAAGCGTCTATCCCACATCGTCACAATGTTCAGTTCTCTTATATTTCGTATATATTGTCTCTTGGAGATATCAAGCTTAAAGCTTGCACCCATACCTATGTACATCAAACTTAATCTACATAAGCACACTCTAGATCCATCTTTTCAGTATGCAGAGTTTACCATTGAGATGCCCCAAAACAAGGGGTACTTCTTTAAGATAAGCTCCAAAATTATGTAAGGATGTCTGTAGGCCTGTGTTTCCTACTTGGCATAATGGGTGTAGAATCGGGCGTAGGTGTTGTCATATGTTGACCTATGTAGTTCAGACATTTTTGTTGAATGCAAACACAGAAGAACTGAAGTACAGATGTCTGGAGGGGCATCTTCAACTGGGGCAGCGCAAAGCCAGAAATGTGCACATTCTGGCATAAAATGATTGATGAGGTTATATTCAGCTCGTTACTTGTTTTGTTGAGTTGAATATGACTTCAAAAGAGAAGTACTTACCTTGGAGTCTTAAGTATTTTCATTATTTATAATGTAGACCGTCTATTTTAGTAGATGGGAAATATCTATGTCAGCCTGACCAAGAATCCATCAAGCAGATATAATTTTAGACCTTATTATCACAGCTCAGTTGTGAAATATAGTAGCACTTCTCTACTATATACTATGTCCAGACTCCATCTATACCACAACCTTGTTCCTCTTCTCGATATTACAAGGTTCTCCTGTATTGAATCTATTCATTTAGGAGATTCGGATATCTTCTAGAAAGGAGCACCGCTGGTAGTATGTTTGTGTACTTGGCATTATGTTGAACTGTCTGGGCAGAACAAACACAAGCATGACCTTCGTATTACAGGATGAAACTTCATCAATGTACCAAGTTTTATTTCAAATGACCGATTTATTTTTCTCTTCAGAGTCCAACAATTAGCAGTAGCGGAATGTGTATTAACATTTGACATGGTCTGGTGCATTGCTGAGCGTCACAACTGGCCTGACAACTCAGTACTACCGGTCTAGCTTGAACACCACCTCGATCCTATCAACTGTGCACACACCAGGCACTATTTACATATCTTACAAAGATTAAAGTAAACTATCCAAAAGATTGTTGTCGTTCTAGTTCATCTACTAATAAATTTTATGAATGCCGACATCTTCAAAGCCTGGTGCAATTCTATATTAAATCGTGGATTTCGTGGAGTGAAAATATATACATGTACCTCCTCCCCATGCACCATCATATAAGGATTCAATCTTTTGTTGCCCGAGGCAATGCACTAGAAGCTAAGCTGCGGTATGTTGTGGCCCTTCGGCTCAGGTAGAGTGTCCCTTTTAAGGTTAAAGAAAAATAACAGACCCAGGGATAGAGGTGGGGATGCCAGGATATGAGAGCAGGGTATGGGGGACAGGTCGTCGTTCGAGTACCAGCAGGATCCAAAGTTCAAGCACGGTCAATTGCCATAAAAGAACGACCGGCTTTGACATTTGAGGGTAGGATTTTACAGGAAAGGAAAGTCAGAGAGAACATAAGAAGGTTGGCCCTTTAACTTTAAAAAGAATAATGTAAGCACTCAGGGTATGTCCCCTAAACAGACATGATGGACACGTCGTTTATGCTCTAAATGGTCAGAAGCAAATCAAATAATTATATTATAACATTTAGTACACTTTACAAAAAGGTGTATGTGACTCATGGCATATGCATGTCAAGTTTATGCAGAATTCATATTCAATTGGGGTTATTGTAAGATCAACTGTAGCTACAAAGATGTGTGTCCACGTAACTGTATAATCATGAATAGACGATCCCTATCATAGTTATTGTGTCGAATACATTGTAATACCCTGTATTAAGATGGGCCAGCTTAGTTATTTACAGCTAATACCCCATTTACATGACCATGTAGAGGTACTGTTAACTTTAGAATGCTCTATGCAAATGCTATAATCACAACGTATTACTTCCATTTGTATATCATGAACAATCAGGTCTGTTTTGAACTTTCAATTTCAATTGTCTCGATTAACTTAAGTGTGTACATGGTTTTACCGATATAAAAATGAAAATATGATAACCAGGATACAACTATTTATATATAAGATAATTCAAGTTTTTATTTCACAATCATATGTACAGTAATTCTACATCAATTTTACAATGCTAACTCAGCATAACTCTTGGCCACCCAATTACCCAGATCATCATTCACATAGATCATGCATACAGCTTTAAAACTAGAGTCATCCATTTACACTCCTCGTACCTCATCTTGAATGAATAAGTTCTGATGTTCATTATTATTTTGTATTTTCCTTTCATATAACAATCATGACCGTATACGCCCCTGTACAATATGTTAACAGAGAGAAGTCATGAAATTTCCTTAGATAGGAAAATATAACGTATATTGACCAAAAACATATAATGATGTTCTACAAAACTTTTTTTTTATGTATCACTGTCTATTGGTGATCGAGGTGCGAATGTAAGTACTGTTATATTGTCCATAAGTATTGCTAATCTCGACCATAGTTGGCATCAAATGCCACATGTGGGATATGGTTGGAAGCATTTGATACAGCACCAATTTATGTACAGCGATCTTTCTAGCAAAAATCATTATCCCACGTTTGTTTGGAAAATATTTCAATTCAATTGATTGTTCCAACAACATTATTTCACAGTTCTGAGACAATGTACACTTTTCAATAGACTTACTTTAAAACACGAATGTTTTTGTTAATGCTATATAGTACTATTTGTTACCATTTCCTGTTCACTGAACACCAATCATACATGACAGCATTTTTTAGTTTACGCTTTTTAGTCTCATTATACCTCCATATCTGAATTTCACTGTTTATTTTCTGGATGATAACTTATCGAATCATGTTTATCACAGGATTTGGGGTCGCATTGATTGTCAGCTATACTAATTCTACAGATCTGTTACACTAACAAAACAGAAGTGAAATAAAATGAAAACGACAGTTATGCATTAGCGTTAGGAGCTGAAGATTGCCTGGTTTTTAAAAGGCCAATTAACCCCCCTTCACCATATGTACATTTAATTTGGTTGAACTTTCCATTGACATGGTGCGTCAATACAGCACCGGTGGGTAGCTCGTCACTCTACTCGATCGTATTAACCCAGAGGAGCAGCACGATGCACCAATGCAGTGCTGGTGAGTTGCTCACTATTGTTTCATTGGTGCATCGTGACTACAAATGAACATAATGCCTTGAGGCATCATGCTGTCTTTAATACCAGTAGGTTGATTGCCTTCTTGTGTGAAGCTTTTTTTGTATCATTTGACCTTTATGGCATTTTTTTTAATATTAACACATATAACATAGAAGTCGGTGGAAATGCTCATAACCCAACCTCTGAATATCTGAATAGCACCGTTGATCAGAAAATTGATCTGTATTTCATGCTACTCTATGTAAAGCCGCAGTGCTTTGCTATCACACTCAACACTTCACATGTGTTGACAGATATTGATTGGAGATAATGCACTGTTAAATGTATGGTAAATGTCTGCGTGTGGATCTTCCGAAAAATATCTCTTAGGCAATGAGGTTAACTTTGAATGAAAAGGTGCTACCGAAAAAAAGAGAATTGATGTTACACAAGTGTTCATTCCTTTTTATATATCTACTTAACAAATACCCTCTGACGTCAAATTTGAACCGAAATAGCTGCAGACATCAAGTGAAATCTAGGGTCCTGCAGACATTTCAATATCACCATAGTATGAGTTTTATTGATTGTCAATTGTATGTTTGTCAAGTGTGGCAATGAATAATGTCATATGTTTCACTAACTCCATTTGGTTGTTATCTCTAAGGAAGGATGAATTCAAACTCTACAAACATACCAGCAGCATCCCCAGGACACTCCTGTACCATCATGATCTGTCTGTTCTTGGGCACCTTCTTATCAGGATCTGTGACATGCATACTGCAGTAGTTGGACCAAATGTTCCTCAAGACTCCATTAGGTTTTAACTCCCATATCTGTTTGGTCTCCCTTGGTTTGCATTCATCAATGACCACATAGGCCGAGGCCTGCACCGTCAGGCATTTGCCTCCATTAGTGATGGTACCATCCTTGCTGAACTCAAAGATCATATCTGCAGGAGGGATCTTGTACTGGTCAGGTTTACACTGTCCAAGATCTATCCTCTTATCATCACCAACACGACTACATCGACCGCTCTTACAACGTAAAAGACCATACAAGACACTATCGATTTTCGGAGTGTAGATGTCAGGGATTATATTCTTCAAGTACCAGTCGAAATTGCGGCACTCCAGTGAAGAGAGTTCTTGCTTGCGGTTCTTGAGAGAAGCCAACTCATTATTATCCATGTCGCGGCTGACCCCGATCTGCTTGTAGACGAAGTCTTTCTTATCCGGCATCCAGAGATGCACAATACGGCGGATGTTCTCCGCCATGTTGACCTTAATAGGGTCCTTGAGGTTAAGGACACCTACACGTGAACAGGGTAGCACTTTAATCACCCCACCACACATCCACGTCCTCAGAGCCAGCTCCATCATCTCAGCCCCAGCATCATTCATGGACTCATCAAAGCCTCTCAACTTCACCAAGAACTGCTTCCTGATGGCCCAGGCCGTGTTGCGCAGAGTTGGGGAGCTCATGTAGGGTGCAATTTCATCCTTGTTGGTGACATGAGAGGGGGACATGCGGATGGTAAAGGACCAGGAGAAGGTGGCGAGCAGCTCCCAGTCTGTCTTACTATACTCGTAGCTGATGGGGTTCTTGATGCTATCATAGTGTGGCACTGCAATGGCAGAAGGCTCCTTCCTGAGCAGCTCAGTCAAAGGCTGCAGCCAGCCTGCATTACAAATAACATTGGTGTCTAAGAAAACCAGGAACTCGGTTCTTGCCTCATTGAGCCCACGCATGCGAGCTCTGGCCTGGCCAAGCTTGCTGGACATGCGCAGAAGCTTCACCATCTTGATCTTCTCAGCATAGTTCTTGGACTCCTCTCGGATGTAATCCAGGGTGGAGCCATCATCCACAATGATGATCTCCTCTATGTGGCTGTGGTCAGTGTTATGTAGAATACTGGCCACTGTGGTCTTCAGATCATAAAACTGATAGTCATAGAATGTTATTATGATGGTAACAGGATGGGTATTTGTGAATGAGTGCGATTTACAACGCAAGGAGCGAGCATCAGGAATCTTCCTGATGCGCTCATCAATGTCAACGTTTCTGTCACCAAGACGGTTTGCACGCACCACCGCATTGCCAATAGAATCTGGAGGTCCTAATTCTTCCAGCTTAGTTTGAACTTTGTTCATATAGCCCCTCCTCTGTACGAAGATGAAGGCTAGGACCAGAAAGACTATGAGTAAGAAGGCATCAGTAATCACACCTCCTCTACAGAAACCACGAGATCGCCCTCCAAGCATGGTGATAAGGTAGAGGTCCCTTCTGAAATAAAGTACAAAAAAAAGGAGATAGAATTATCCAATAAACCACAAGTGAAGTAGGCTCTGGATGTGCTTTATTTGAGATTTAAACTATGAGATCATAATAATGGTGGGCACATCTATAGTCTCATTATACCCTGGGGAAAGAGGTAAAAAGGGTTAGTTTTGATATGGCTTCCATTATATTTTGGGTATACATAGATATGGATAATGCATTATTTATATGATGGGAATTTGAATGTGTTATGTTAAAGCTCAATTTAGGTCAGACATGCTCAAATTCAAAATGTCTTTTGTTAAAAGAAACTATTCTCCTATCCACAAAATTCTAGACGTCTATATGGGTATTATTTGCCTTCTTTGGGGTTAAATGAAAAAATGTGTAATGGTTCGATTGTCAATAGGATTGACCAACCTCAATATCCATTGCTCATACTATAATCATCTGCCAAGTGTGATTTGAGGCATGCACTATACATTTATAGTGGGCCTGCACCTTACACTAAAATGAGATATACAGGGGTATTAATGAGTGTTGTAAGGTGGCATTCCCTTTGCCAGTTGGATGGCCAAACACCAGGGACCAGCAGGAGCACAGACCGGTTTGGTGGGTACTGCAGACAGAGCCAAACACCTATAGGCCAGATAGCTATTCCTGTATGGGGATCGCCATATTTGTTCTTAGCCCCCGACACCATCTTGGATTTTATCACAGAATTCTGGGAAAGCTCTTATCTCCATCCTCATCCACTACAGAACAATGGTCACTGATAAGGCTGATAAGCTGCATTCTGCCCTTATCTTAATCACCCTAGGTACCTCCCCATTATTTCAGGTGTGAAGGGAGTGGATTAGCTTGATAGTGAGACAATGACAATTTATCTGGGTGACATGTGATGTCTTATTGAAATATAAAAGTTTAATTTCTCTTGTATTTAAAGTATTAGATTTATACTAAGCTTATCTAGTTAAAGTTGAAGGTATTTGCTATACAAAGATATAAATGTTAGAGAACAGCTACAGATAGTAAATGAAGAAGAGACCATCAAAGTAAACTATACAAAGAGGCCAAATGTTAATCTAGCCCCCGACTACATGAGCCACCCAGCGGATTTTCCTCAGTACTAGCAATGTGCTAGTGCCGTATACCCCAGACATACAGATATACTGGAGGTTTTAACCTGTTACAGTTATTACCCTGTGTTCTGACTGTGTCCAATACTATAACTGCATGCACTGACAATAGGCATTGGCCTGAGTGATTGCTAGTGGAAATCCTCTGACTGTTACCTTGAGGTAGTGAGTGGGTGAGGGTTTTCACAGCTGATCACTGTCAGTAGTGATTATAGGTGATGTGCAATGAGTACATAAACACCTTCAGACAGGTAGGTCGGCGTGTGTGTGTGTGTTGCTGGTCCTGTACAGGCCTGTAGTACCTTACCTGGGAAGCACCTATATTTATAACGGTGTGTGTATCACAGCTCCAGTACAGTCCCTTGTCATTGACCATGGAACAATCCAGTGCCTCCCTCAGGTGCTGCTGTGGTCCTGCAGGACTGGCTGCCTACCTGGCGGAACACAGGAGGATGGGAGGATAGTCTTGGGCCTGATGTCTTGAAGTGAGGTGTGATGGTGGAGCAGTGCTGTGGGTAGCAGCAGCGATAGAAGGGCCTCGATGCCACGTTGTCGACCGGCCCCTTTACCTGGCTGTATGGTGGCTTCACGGCTGCCCCCAACCCCCAACCACAGGCCGCTGAGGAGGTTGGAGGTGGTGCGGGAGGGTAGGAGGGTCATGCTCTGATTAGCGTCACTCACCTGGTTTAGAGAAAATCCAGGGGGGGGCACTCCCAATAAACGCTTTTAGGCACAGAATTACAAGAGCAGTACCCTATCTCTTCACTAGATCATGCATAAAGAGAGAAGAATGGCTTGAAATATTGTCTGCACCTAATTGTCAGATAATGGAATAGGCCTATAGAAATCACTTCATTCTTGAAAATTGGTGAATGATTAGGATATCTGACAAGTCATATTGGTTGTCAGATATAATGGGTATATGTCATGATTTCTATATGCCAGTATACATCAATTTGCAATACACATTGAACAATTTACAATTTGCCATGATCCAAATCAACTGATTGGTGTAGGTAGGCTATGTAGGGTCTAGGTGAACAATTACTGATGACATATCCAGCCATCTGACCAATCGCTCTTCCAATCGAACGCTGATGTTTCCAAACAACAGACCACCTGCTGCTTTAGTATCCAACCCAATGATGATGTGGTATCAATTTAACCAATTAAGTAATTGCTCTGGTGATATACACCCAACAGGCCATCTACTGTTGTAGTATCCAACCAAGTAGCTAGTAGTAGCAGTAGCAGTAGCAGCAGCAGCAGCAGCAGCAGTAGCAGTAGCGCAGCCTGACCGTTGTACGACTGAGAGAGTACCCCAGGCACAGTAGCTACAGCTCATTAGTAGTCCACCTGAGGGAGACAAGGAAACTGACCAATCAGAGGCCAGGGACAGCAGCAGCAGGTGGAGGAGGCCAGCAGCTGCTGTAAACAAGATGACAGGGGTCTAACTTGTACTTTGAAGCTCTGTATGGGCTGAAACCTTTATAATATATAAGTATCTGGCTAGAATTATGTCTTATACTTCACTTCTACTGGGTAAATTGCAAATATATTGACTTAGGGAGCAGAAATTTGCACCAACTTGAAGTAGTTTTTTATTTTGGACATCCCTACTCGTCATCATAGGAAATGCACTATTGGCAGTGGACTTAGTAAGGTTATTGTATTTATGTCCATCTGTACCCCAGGTACACATCTCACCCATACTGTACCCCAGGTACACATGCCACCCATACTGTACCCCAGGTACACATCTCACCCATACTGTACCCCAGGTACACATCTCACCCTTACTGTACACCAGGTACACATCCCACCCCTACTGTACCCCAGGTACACATCCTGCCCCTGCTGTACCCCAGGTGCACTCCTACTACTACTGGGGTACAGTAGGGGTGTAATGTGTACCTGGGGTACAGTAGGTGTGTAATGTGTACCTGGGGTACAGTAGGGGCGGGATGTGTACCTGGGGTACAGTAGGGGTGGAGTGTGTACCTGGGGTACAGTAAATAGATAGAACTAAACGACCGTGGTGTACGAGGTGGCCGATCCACCACGAGGGGGGTGTCTCCCCCGAGGGCGTTAGCCCGAGGGGGAGAGCCCCCCCCCGAGGGGTGGATCAGCCACCGAGGACACCAGGGGAGTTTAGTTCTATATTTACTTTATGTTTTTAGAGGTTTAAATAAGGAAAAATAATCAAAATCCGGTACCGTAGTTCCCCGTACAAGCGCCGATCTGCCATTTTGAATGTTTACATGCACCCAGAACGAGGCTGCAGTGGTGGATCGGCCGCTGTGGTGGATCGGCACATGTTACGCCACTGGGGGTGTGCGGATCGGCCCTCCAATGCTATCTCTATGGGAAGAAGTTATTGACATAAAATAAGGGTGTAATGTGTACCTGGGGTACAGTAGGGGTGGGGTGTGTACCTGGGGTACAGTAGGTGTGTAATGTGTACCTGGGGTACAGTATGGGTGGGATGTGTACCTGGGGTACAGTAGGGGTGGGGTGTGTACCTGGGGTACAGTAGGTGTGTAATGTGTACCTGGGGTACAGTATGGGTGGGATGTGTACCTGGGGTACAGTAGGGGTGAGATGTGTACCTGGGGTACAGTAGGGGTGAGATGTGTACCTGGGGTACAGTACTGCCTATGACTATGAGACAGAGAAACAGGGAAACAGGGTCGTTCTGTACCTGGGGTACACAGGTGACTGCTGGTAAAAATGATGCCAAGTCCATAGCCAAGAAGAATACAGGGGGGCTGTATAGTATGAGGTAAGCCCTATACTCATTTCTAGATTTAAATCTATAGGTATCTATCATCTGTCAACATATCCCAATCATTTAATCAAATTATAAAGTCTAGTTACCTGTAAGTCATGAGAGATTGAGTGATTTGTGCCTTGAATGGACATGTTTTGGCCCACCAAGACATCCACCATCTTGCTAGAAGCAGATGCATCTGCTGCAGGAGTTGCCAGCTCCTGATTGGCTGAAACCTTGTGTACCTCAGGTGGACTACTAATGAGCTGCAGCTTGTGTATCTGGGGTACAGTCTCAGTCGTACAACGGTCAGGCTGCAGCAGTAGCAGTAGCAGTAGCAGTAGCAGTAGCAGCAGTAGTAGTAGTAGTAGTAGTAGTAGTAGTAGTAGTTGTTTAGTATTCAACAAACACCTGATGGAGTGTATCTAATCAAATGGTAATGTAGTATTCAACCAGTTACTGATATTGTATCCAACTAACTGGCCAACTGATGTGACCAACATTGCAACTACTGGTGTAGTCTCCAAGCAACTACTAGGAACATGTAGTACCGCAGGACGCAACTTCTCGACCCGGACTATGCCCCCGGGGCATTCACGCGCTGCTCTACGCGTGACAGCAGTCCCTGCTGTGCTGTGCTGTGTCAGCACTGCATCCTTCCACCTTGACAACATAGTTCATTTGTTTTGAAGTATATTATCATATTGTAACACTTTACATGATTAAATACATGTAGAACTGTGTTCATCTAGTGTATACCTAAGCAAATACAGTGTATATTTATCAGCTGATAGGATAGATTAGTCCTCGATTCAACAGTAAACAAGATCGTCTGCTGACCTAGATTCCAGGTTCACAGTCTCTGCGAAGAAGCCCCGGGGGCATTGACGGCATCGGCAATGCCCCTAGGGCATCCTGTAGTTGTTCCAAGCATGGAGCAGTAGAGAAGAGGCCCGGGGGCATTGGCTGCATCAGTGTGGTGTGTGTGATTCCCCCGGGGCATGCCTCACTAGACCCCTATACTTCTGGTCTATAGAAGTATAGGCTATGCCCCAGGGGCATTTGTGACGTGGGCGATGCCCTCGGGGCATGCCTCACTAAATTGTAATCAATAGAAGTATAGGCTATGCCCCAGGGGCATTTGTGATTTGGGTGATTCCCCCGGGGCATGCCTCTCTAGATTGTAGTCTATAGAAGTATAGGCTATGCCCCAGGGGCATTTGTAACGTGGGCGATGCCCTAGGGGCATGCCTCACTAAATTGTAATCTATAGAGGTATAGGCTATGCCAGACATTTCACTGTATAAGTATTTAAGTCTTAAACATCTGCTTGAGGCTGACAGTCTCTCCCATGCTGGGAGAGTGATGTGCGGAACTTACGCGTCAGGCCGCGCCTGCTGGTACTACTTCAGAATCCATACGCGCGGCAGACGCGATGCCCTGGGGGCATAGTCCGGGTCGAGAAGTTGCGTCCTGCTGTAGGACCCAACCAACGTATGTCTTATTGATGTAGTATTCAAATAAATGCTGATGTAGTTGCAATTCCATTATCATATTTTTCCTGAATCAAAGTCACAATTGTTTGGACAGGTCTTCCACATTTCAATTTTAGATGATTCACCATATTAATTGCACGTGAAGGAAGGGCTTCTATTGTGTCTTGGCAGGGGCGTAGGAAAAGGGGGGGCCAGGGGGGCCTGGGCCCCCCCAATCATAAAGGAGGTGGGGCCTGAGTATGTCTGGGCCCCCCAAAAATTTACCAAGAATTCATAATGAATTGAACAAGAAGCTAAAACCTTCCATCTCAAATCAGTTTCATATAGTAATGGGATAGGGAAATGGGGGCCTGGGCCTCAAACCAGATCTAAAATTCATCAAAAATTACTTTCCTATACAAATTTTATATAGGTATGTACAGGCACTATTGCGCTTGAGCCGACAATTCAAGCATGTCGAGGTGGGGCCCCCACCGGGCCCCCCCAATGAAGATTTGCTTCCTATGCCTTTGCTTGGTTCGTATAATTAACGTTCAGGAAGTATGCTGGAGGAAATATCAGCAAAATTCACTCATGTTACGATATTGGCATATTAGTGTTTCTCTTTCATGAGTAGCCCCCTTCCCCTGTTTTCTCCCCCACTGCTTCCAACCCAATACCTCCCTCGCCTTCTCTCCCTCCCACCCACCCTCAAGCCGGTTGTAGTGCTGGAGTCTCCATACGTCACGGCCTACTGACAAGTTCCATGGTGTGTGGGGTGAAGGGGGTGTCCTGTGTTGTGGTCGTGTCGGGTGGGGGTGGCATGGCTGGTCCCCATTGACTGCAGGTAAGGAGCTATATTGGCCCAGATACCCAGTGTAGGTAGTAAGAAGTATACACCTGTCCCAGGTATAGCTCTGTGAGACATCTCCACCGGCCGGCTACAGCAAGGGTCCCTCCCAAGGTGAGTTGTCGGCATTTGGTTATATTGATTCCACACTCTACCAGTACCTGCACATCACACTGGTCCCAGCCACACAGGTGTGCCACATCTTACACACACATAGGGGATGCTATTGGTGCTGGTTTACTATATGATATAATTTATCACAAGGGAACTGAGATTTAGTACACAGGTTCCACTATAAACCAGGTCGTACCCTAGCCTTTAGGAGGGCATGTTGGTATTGCACAGGGGCAGTAATAGCACATAAAAAAACCTACACTATCAACAAATTCAGAGACACATGAGTATTACTGTCAAGAACACCCTTCAGTGCCTCACCAGACTCACCTCTATAAGGCATAACAGAGGGCACCCAGTACTGCAACGTGGCTCCAACTATTATCTTTAAATACCCTACTCTGACACCAAAAATAGTGTCCACAAACGTGTTTTTCCTGGACCGGTCTCTTCTTTTCCTCACAATGCCCCATTCCAAGAGCGTTTAACAGTAATATCCAAAGTTCATAAAGGAATATATTAATCTGTCTCTTATGTATACTGACTTCCCTAGCCCACTTAAAAGGGTATATTTCTTCTCTTTCCTATCCCCTCAGGATGTGTGTGGTGCAAATATGCGCGGGCACCAACACATTCCTCTGTAAAATTGTGTAATGTCGTTCTCACCATGAATATGACCTAAGCTGTCGAAATGGTGTTAAACATCTATTACTCACTCACTCTTATGTATACCTATAAAATTAATGTTGTTGCAAGGGAAACATTGTCTAAGGAGATGGCATCAAAGTGATGTTATATCCAGTATATTCAGGTCGTACACACATTTGGCTAGAAGGTAACTATGTCTACTAAACCGGTATACTCTATGCCAGGTCAGACGTCTGCAGGGTATATTGTATATCTGGTTCAGTAGGGTAATCCAGTGACTGTACCTGGCCCACCAATGTAAATGCACCTTTTGTGGTCCATACCTCACGCACGGAAGTCACACTCTTCCTACATGTGTGGTATGGTATAGGTGCTATACAATACAAGGTATTTCCTATTTCCCTGTGTTATATCTTTAGTTTATAGACTATACTCAGTACTATCGAATTTCTTATGATTGTGGGTTGGTGAAAGTTTAATATGCAGAGTAAAGTAGGCGACCCTGACTCAGTGCAATATCATTTCAATGCGGACCAATCGCTAGTCGATTTTTAGAGCAGGTGCTTTGGCATCATCAGACATAACCCGTTTTATCAGGCGTGAATAGTCCGTGCATTAATCCATTATCAATCACCACCCCTAGACTAACTGGGGGTGGTGATTATCATCAATCACCACCCCCAATGCCCGTCCCACTCCAATACAAAACACGTATTGGGAACTTTTAAAGTCATATCAGGGAATCTATATCTGACATACAATTGCACTGAAACTATGAGGTTTAATGTTGATCAATCTCACCCTCCAAAATATTAATGAGTGGAGCCAATATAGATTATGCAAATTGATAATTGATGTGGGTCTTTGATTAGTCAGCTCAATTCTCCCCAAGCATGTTGCGTGACGGGTCCAGGATTCAATCAATTCAGTTACCTTGGTTACCATCTCAATTGAGTCATATAATCCAAAGCACATGCCACTAGGTGCACTCTAATTTTCAATATCATGGAATTTCAGACTAACTGGGACTGTCCTGGCTCGTTTGGAGACAGATAGTCCGTGGAATATAGATGAGGATCCCTAATAAACTATGGACATGCGTCATGATATTATGATCCAAGAGTGCAGTCCTGGAGACTGCTGAATGGGGCTCCAAACAAGCAGTACATGAGTATATTGATGAGTATAATATACTCATTATATTACTATGTGTCCCAGGGATTCATTTGATACCCAGAGCTCGTTATGATACACCAATGCAGTGCTGGTGAGTAGCCCCAGAATGTCTGTATTGGTGCATCATGAATATGAACCTGGATGGATCGTGCAGCCCTTGAAAGGTGAATTTGACAGGTGTTCCCAAAGTTGGTCATCTTCGCCTGGTGAATAATCCATCTAATAATACATCCGGCCATAGCTCGGAGGCCAACTTTCTTAGATGTTAGAAATTTGTGTATATGGGACTAGCACGTTGCTAGTACTAAGAGTATCAGCTAGATGGCTCATAGTGAACAAGTAATCAATGGATAATTCATGACGCGTGTGTATTAGTGAAGGATAATTACACGAGGGCGTAGCCCGAGTGTAATTAGCCTTTGCTAACACACACAAGTCATGAATTATCCATTGACTACTTATTTTATACCATGAAACCAATAAATAATCAATAGAATACCAATCAATTCAAGTTGAAAACAAAAATTATTCCCCCTCCCCGGGACTCGAAGCCAGCCATAGTGTGTGTACAGGTACATACACCTCGGTGCCTGGCAGCGGACAGAGACAGCGCCTGTCTCGGCTTGGCTTTGTTTGAATGTGTCTCGCGGTTATGTTTGTGTATAATACACCTCGTCACCCGGCAGCAGACAGTGCCAGCACCCGTCTCGGCTCGGCTTGGCAGCAGCACACAGCGAAAAATAGTGTTTGTACATGATCAGTACATACACCTCGTCGCCCGGCAGCGGACAGCTACAGCGCCCACGGCGAAAAAAAGACGCGTCCGGACCGGGATTTGACCCGCCTACCTTTGACGGCTGAGCGCAATGCGCTACCCACTAGACCACCACGTCTCCTCCTTCAGGGGCCGTCTCGGCTTGGCTATGTTTGAATGCGTCCAGTGGTTATGGTAGTGGACAGCCCGCAGTCATCGCCTTCCCGGGCTTTGTATCATATCCAGACGGTTCGAACCAAGCATCTCTCGTCAGCTGTGGCGCAGTGCATAGGGAGTTGGACTAAGGACCTGAGGCTGCAGGTTCGACCCCTACCATGGCAATGAAAAATTCCGTAGGTTTTAACATGTAACATATGGAAGGACATGAGAGGCGTGCGGGTTATCCATGGATAACCGCACGGCGTGCAGGTTATCCATGGATAACCGCATGCCTCTCAAAAGTGATGTTACAGCCTTCAGGGTGTGCAATATCGACAGGTATGTGCATGGGAATATCCAGAAAAAGCACCCAAAATCACAGAAGTTGTGGTATAAAGTGAAATATATCATGGTTATCGAGTCTCGGAACGATTTTGGGTGCCCAAACAGGATAGTATCAACCCCTCTATATTGGGATAGAGGCATTCTAAAATGACAGCGGACCGGACATTCCTTGACATCGACTTTAGGCGAAAATATTTCCTCCTTTTGTGAAGCTTATAGACCAAATGGGACGAAATGGTTTGGAGGGGACATCGTATGTACATGTTATTCTAACTCCCGCTGGGGTAGATTCCTTGATAATTTCTTTTTTATTATGGCTGAATTTAATAGGAAAATCGTAAACTTGTAAACTGGACAAGCATCCATGAGTCTTCGCCATAGTGTCAACACGACCTGTGCTGCCATCTAGTGTGTAGTCTATGAACTGAAGTGATAGATGAACACATGTCAATTTGGTAAAAGATAGACTTTAGTTGAACTCTGATTGAGGTACAAGCATGTGCGTCATGATTGTGAGATACCGATCCCAGTATGACCGGCCATAGTTAATCCGCCTGCCACTAGTCGGCAACACAATACCGGTACTACATCCCCCTTTTTCTCAGATAAATATCAGAACGATATTTGGAGTTCATAGTCTATAAGGACTTGTAATAAAGCTCTTTTATGAAAGTCACAACTGCTTATCTATTATGGTAACATATGAGTCTTTTTGTAAATCAACCTTTAACCTGGCGTATTGTCATATGTCTATGAGTATGAGTTTCAACAAGTTTCTTAATGTAAGTGAACTGAAACATGATATACTTTAATATTATGACCTTAATCTACTCTAGAAAACATAGGGTAGACTGCCCTTGTTTTCCTCCACCTGGAGGCTTTATTCTGGCCTCTGGCTGGCAGGTGGTTCCTGACTGACTAGTCCTGATATCGTGCTGGTGTTTTGATAGCACGGCCAGCTCTGCTAGTGCGGACTACACTTGTAGGACTTTCCGGGGCTTTCTGTGGTGTGAGTTGTGCCAGTGGAGCTTTCTGTGGTGTGAGTTGTGCCAGTTTATCAGTTCTGGGCCTAGTCTCTTTTCTAGTGACATTCTCCCCCTTTTCATCATTGGGACGCATTTGCTGTAGAGGTGGCGTCTTTTGGGCATACACACCTTCACGGAGATGAAGTCTGTTGCGCCGCAGTATACTGCCACTTGGTATGTCAACCATGTATGAGCGGGGCTCAGCCCTCTTTTCCACGACTGTCCCTGGCATCCATGTCTTGGAGGTTTGTCTTGGATGTAAATGTCCTGCCCTGGGTATAAGGGTGGCAGAGGTTGACTCTGTGCTGTCTGGTCGTATTGCTCTTGTCTTGCCTCTCTTCCAGCCTATGTTTGATGTCTTGGTCAATATCAGCCTGATGTGCGGGTAACATAGTAGCTACCTGCCTTCCAAGCAACATTTCAGCCGGTGATGGCAACCGGCTTTCAACTGGGGTAACCCATAGCATCAGCAGGGCTTCCTGGATACTTCCTTTTGACTTGATACACTTTTTGATGACTGGCTTTACATAGCGTACTTGACGCCCAATATACCCATTGGACTAGGCGTAGTGTGGGGAAGATGTATGCTTTATTCCCCATTGCTGGCAAAACTCCTTAAAGGTCTCACTAGCATATTGTGGGCCGCTATCTGACAAAGGTGCAGCAGGCCTCCTCCACTACATCTATGACAACCTTAGAAGTCACTGGAGGTTGTAATTCTTTGACAATCAGAAATTTTGAGTAATAATCTGAAATTAGGATAAATTGACGTCCTTTGATCTCAAATAAATCTGTCCTAATTATCTGCCATGCACGGGCAGGGGTTTTTACTTGGCAACATTGGTTCCTTTCGATTAGCGTCTTGATCCTCTTGGCATGCACTACAACCCCGGACCACTTTCTCAATGTCAGCATTGATCCGTGGCCAGTAGACTGTGTCTCGGGCTAACAACCTTGTCTTTTCTATGCCTACATGAGCACGGTGGAGTTGCTGTAGAATGTCCTTCTGCATTGTTTCTGGAATGATGACCTGCTTTCCTTTGAACAGGATCCCATCATCAAGGCCAATCACATCTCTGAATGACCAAAATATACGGAGGTCTGTCGGTAAGTCAGATATCTTTGATGGCCATCCACGATAGACGACTTCTGCTACAGCAATCAGGACAGGGCACCGCTGGGTCTCCCTTCGGAGTTGTGCCTGTTTGTCGTTACTGAAGCTAATGAGATCAATTGATACTCGATCAACACGTATATCTAGTTTGACTTCCGACTTGTTATTGGGATTTGGCAGGCGTGATAGCGTGTCTGATAGGACCATCTCTTCCCCTGGTCGGTATGTCACACTGTAGTCGTAGCCTTGGATCCTTAGTAGCATCCTCTGGAGCCGAGGAGGTGCTAATACAATAGGCTTCTTACAGATCATCTCAGGTGCTTGTGGTCTGATACAATGTGGAAGGATCTCCCATACAGGTATGTGTGGAACCTTTCAACACCATGTACTAGGGCTAGTATTTCGCATTCAATGTTACTATAGTTAGACTGTGTTTTGGTGATGGACTTGGAGGCAAAGGCTATCGGCTTGCCCTCCTGGATCAGTGCAACACCAAGACCGTTTTGTGAAGCATCTACCTCAAGTGTTATAGGTTTGGTCGAGTCATAGAATGCCACTACTGCTTGTTCGGATATAGCACCCTTCAGCTTCTCGAATGCATGCTGATGGTCCTCCGACCACTCAAATGGGACGTCTTTCTTGAGAAGATCTTGTAGTATAGCTGCCTGTGTACTGAGGTTAGCAATAAATGCTCCCATATATATAAGAAGGCCAAGGAAGCGTTGGAGGTCTTCCCGGTTTTGTGGTACTGGCATCTCATGGATGTCCTTTACTTTAGCAGGGTCAGGTGATATGCTGTCCTTGCTGTATACATTGCCAAAGAATGATATTGACCGCTTCTTTATGGCACACTTTTCCGAGTTGAATATGAGACCGTGTTCCTTGGCAGCCTTCATTAGTTTTAAGAGCCTGGCGTCGTGTTCCGCCTCAGTGGAGCCAAAGACACATACATCGTCAGCGATGCCAACGCACCCTTCTAGGTCCTCCAAAATCTCGTCCATACGCTGCTGGAACACGTCTTGGCTAGTGTTCAAGCTAAATGGCAAACGTTGAAACCAGTACCTCCCGAAGGGTGTCCAAAATGTTGTTAATAACTGACTGCTTTCTTCCAGTTGGACACTCCAAAGTACTGGGCCCCCGAGAAATAGGGATTGATCTCTTCTAATGTAGGGGTCTTATGAGGGCACCGTTTTACTGCATTGTTTAAGTGTTTCGGGTCTAGGCATACCCTTAAGCTTCTTTGTACTATATACTAGGCTTGAACACCAGTCTGTGTGCTCCTTTACTTTCCTGATCACTGCCATCTTCTCCATACTGCCAAGTTCAGCCTTTATTTTGGGGAGAAGGTTTATGTTACATTTTCTGGGGCGATCAATATATGGCTCGGCATCTGGCTTAAGTAGGATCCTTGCTGGGTCTTTGAACTATCCGATCCGCTCAAACTGTTCTGGGTATGACTTCTTGAGGTCCTGAAGGGAGCCAACACTCTGTCCTGGCTGAGCTACTATAGTCTCCACATGACAGTTGATTGTGACCAAGTTGAGTGCCTCGCACATAGGTAGGCCTAAAACAACAGGTCCAGGCACATTAACAACATAGAAGGTGGCTTTCACCCACTCTGACTTTGCATACTTGCACTGTAGAGATAGCTTGCCGATACACTTGATGGCGTCTCCAGTATATGCCGTGAGCCGAGTCTGCCCAACTGGTGATAGTACTGTTGAAGGGTCAACATCACCGTACATCTGCCTGAAGGTACGTATTGGTAATGCATTGCCCTGAGCTCCGATGTCCAATTTAAGCCTGTATTTGATGACTGTTTTTGGGGCTTCAGTTTATCATCCCACTTCCTGTCATTATCGCTCTTGCTCTGGGACTGTGATCTTCAATAATTAAACCAGTGCCCTCGTCTCCCACATCCGACACACTCGTCTTCATATGCAGGACACTTGCGGTACTTATGCACAAGACCGCAATTCCCACAGGGTTTACGTTTGGAAATGTGGTCCACAGTGGTGGTGCTGGTCAGGCTCTCCTGGAGTGTCTTGAGTTGCTTCAAGCCTTTGTCGGCTGCCTCGTGCCGTCGACCAATGTTAAGAGTCTCTTGGAGGGTTAAAGTCTTATCTTTGTCTAGGAGAACTAGTTGGAACTCTTCTAGCGGAGTGCTCGCGATGACTAACTCAATGACTCGCTCTTCTAGTTCTTTGTCTTCAAACTCGCATAGAAGTGCCTGTGTACGTGCTCGCGTAACAAAAGCATCAAGTGACTCACTCGTCATATGGCAAGTTAATCCGCCTGCCACTAGTCGGCAACACAATACCAGTTCTACAACATGAACCAGCCTTGTTCAACAAGAATCCAATATGGCAGAGGTCCTTCTTGTCTGCTCCGACTTGCAAAAGGAAAAGTTGAATTTTCGTGAATTTTAAAGGTAAATACTTAGAATTAATGGTGAAAACCATGATATAAACGCAATGTGTAATGAATAGACTTGAACTCATGCCTTTCAGGGGCTTTATATAGGCACTCCGCTTTGCATCGTGCCTCTATCATCCCCTGAAAGGCATTCGTTCAAGTCTATTCATTATATATTAGGGAGTGATCACTTTTTAACAACAGGGGGGGGGGGGCTTGTGGGTTTGTGCACGGACGCGTGGAAAAAATTTCGACCCCCCTCACGAGGGGGTAAAATTTTTTCGACCCCCCCATAAGGGACAAAAATCCTGCGTGAACGTCCCCTTTTAGCCTATAGTAACGCACTGGGGTTTCCACTGAAAACAGGTGAAATTATTTTGACCCCCCCATCAGAGGTATTGAAAAAAATTCTGACCCCCCTGGTCAAGGGGTTGAAAAAATTCTAACCCCCCCTCAAACCCACGAGCCCCCCCCTCCTGTTGTTAAAGAATGATCACTCCCTTACATTCATACAATTTACGACGCAACCCTGAAGGAAGGGCCATGAAAATGGATTCCAGTTATTCCAAGCATGATCTTGGAGAAAACAATGACCAACTCCCTAAGATGCTTTATCTGGAGACTCTTTCCCTCCATGAAAACAATAAAGAACGCCTATACTAAGTTCTCACATGATTCTGTTTCAGTTCTGATGATTTCTGACGAACCCAAACCGGAAATGGCCTCCATGTGGCAGAGGATCAAGTTCCTGTACCTGGGCCGGAAGTCGATTGCCCGCTTTGCCCTGCCGCTGCTGCTGCTGACAGTGATTGTTCTCATCCTGAGGTGGGCAACAGCTCCAGTTGGCACAGTCTTCCACCACGAAGAAGAAACCTTCAGGTGAGTACTGGTTGATAAAGGTGGGAAAAGATGGAGTCACATATTGTTAGCCCAGAGGATGTGATTAGTGGAGGGGTCAAAATTTAGTTCAGTCCATTCATCTACTCGTGGTGACAATTCATTTATTGTTTGTCCAATCGAGCGAAGAGTCATATGAAGAAATTGACCGATATAAACCCCCCAAAACAACCAATCTTTTATTGTCTACTAATGACTTACTCTTAGGCCTCAGTGTCGACCCTACGTAATTCACCCTAAATATGTCTTAGATATAAGAATTTACTTTTCCATTGACTTTTGCCTTTATGTGGATTGGTCGCCTATCTAAGTACCCTAGGTATGCGGAAACTATAATACAGAATTAACAAAAATACAATGTAAAAGAGATACATCGTTTCTTCTGTTTAACTCAAGACGAATGGAATCTCATGCATGTAATGCCAATGGTTTTATATTTTTGCAGGTTCCGACATATTGACGAAGATGACATCCACGAGCACCTCAAAGAACTGCCTGATACAAGGTCTGCGGCGTGCGTCAAAACCCCGTACAGCAACAGTCACACAGACAAGGTCTCCATCATACTGGACTTTAACGAACAGCAGTTCTTTGACCTGAGGATGACCTTGGAGTCCATCCTCAGGTTCACTCCCTCTGACCACTTTGAAGAGATTGTTCTCCTGGACGATGGGTCAGGAAATGAAGATGTGCAGCGACATGCACAGAGGTACCTCTCTGATAAGAAATTTGCCAAACTTAAGGCTTACCGCTCAGAGAGTTCAGATGGGCCGGCTCTCTCCAGGTTCAAGGCTTCTAAAATCGCAACTGGGACCATTTTGGTATTCTTGACGAGCGATGTGGTGGTCACCAAGGGCTGGATCGAACCTCTTATTGAGCATGTGCAGAAGAACAGAAACTCAATTGCAGTTCCACATACCGACAGCATCTTATCAGGGTTTAGGCATTTCAAGACACCAGAAAACCTCATCAATGTATTCAGTCTGAAGCTTTCAACACTCTTCTATGAAAGCCAGGAGACAGGAACTAAGTTGAAGTCACCTGTTATGACAGGGACAGCATTTGCCATTGAGAAGAAGTACCTGGATGATCTGGGATCATTTGATGATGGCCTCATTAAGGGAGGTGGAGAGAACCTGGAGCTGTCCTTGCGTACCTGGATGTGTGGTGGTAACATCCAAGTGATCACCTGCTCCAGGGTGGCTGTCCGCAATGCCCTAGCACCCATCAAGATAACTGAGAAGAAGAACTTCCAGCGTATTGCCGAACTGTGGCTCGATACAGCCAAGAGGTCTGCATACGGACAGCGCGACCACTTTTTTGATCCCAATCAGGCTGATGCCTTCGCACTGAAGACACGTAAGCAATACTTACAGAAGATGATTAAATGTGGCTCCTTTGAGGATTACATTACTAAGGTGGCACCAATGATTGTCCAACCCCCACATGGATCACGCTACTACGGCAAGTTAAGATCAGGCACAGGCTACTGCTTAACCCGCCTCCCAGAGGCTGGACAAATGATGAAGATGGTCCACTGTAGGCCACACATGTATGAACCAGACCTCTTCTTTGAACTGGACAACATGGGGAGAATTTCAAGGGCTGGGAAGTGTGTGGAGCTTATCTTTAATGGTGATGTCCAGTTCACCATCTGTGAGGCAAAGAAGGCTGACCAGCTGTGGGAGTTCTCCAAGGAAGGACAGTTAGAAAGTGCAGCAAAGACCAAAAAGTGTTTGGCTCATTACTCTGACCCACAAACGCCTGGCAGCAATTACTTGACTGCACCCAATTGCGATGGCACAGACAGAGGCCAAATCTGGAAGTTTGTGAAGTATTAATTAGAGACTTGAACATTGTTGTCTTTATGCATTTACATATAAAGATACAAAAAGCTATAAATATAGTATGAAGTATTTGTCATATTGAGTACCTTGATGTACGTGTTTTGTTATCCTACTCATAAGAATTTTATTAGTTTTGGGTTAGGATCATATTTGGATGTATTTAATATTACCAAAGTTTAATCATGTTTGCCCTTTCCCTTGCATTATCATCGCATTATCCCAACTAGCATCGGCCATCAAAGATACACTTGTCAATTTGACGTATATATTCCAGGTTCTGGAGGCCCACCCATTGGTTAGGTTATAATTTTTATGTATGAAAATATAGAAAGATGTTTGATAGTGTTCTATAGAAGATATATGAGAATATATAGCTTTAAAAATCGCACAATACCTCAGGGCAAGAAGGTTGTTACTAACAGCATGTATAACCTTCTTGCACTAAGGCGACGATCCCTGAAGAAGCTGCCAAAATTGAATCCATATCCTTTTATACAGCATACATATGATATTTTTATATCATCTAAAACAAACGGCTGAAGCATTGTATATGCTGAGTGTACATGGCATCCCTGTGTATTAGTGGATTTACTGAGGGCACATAACATTTCCGTTTATAAGTGGGTATGCAGGCTGAACCTCATGACTTTGCAACAAATAAAAGTGAGAAAATCGTAAAAAAATAAATATTTCTTTTCTAATAATTTCTCAATTATAATCGAAGAAATAGGTCTTGAGGAATATGCACAAGAAATTTCATGATATAGCTATGATTCTTTCTTAGGAAATTATTATCTTGAAAATACCATGTAAAATCAGTTTTCATCATTTCCCCTAAAATTGGAATATTTTCTAATAAAATGGCCTGTTGCTAAGCAACCATTGCGAATAGAACAAAATAAATGCACCATTGGATTCCTTGGCATCGATTTAGGGGGGTAGGTAACCTTAACCCATTAAGGGCTGGCTATGAGAGGGCTTTGGAAGGCTAGAGGACTGAATTTCGAGCAGTACATTTACCAGGGGGCGGGAGGGTCCAAGGTATAATACACTATCCATCACTTTGATATAAATTTTAACCATTTTACAATGTCTCTATCACTGTAAACTTCTCATATTCGAAATCCTCAGTTCAAAAATAGGTAATTACCATCATCATACCAAAAATAGCAATCCACTTAAGTCTAACTCAAATTTCCAAACATGGCTGCCACATAATATATCTATGTTGATTATACTCAACATCAGGTCCTGCATGGTGTTGAAAATACTCAACATCCGCCCCTACATGGATGTTGAGTATTCTCAACATCAGGCCTCAATGGGTTAAATTCTTCGTAGAATGATTTTTGCCAAAGATAGGGCCTGCCATATTTTGCACTTTGCACTACTTCATATGGCCCCATATGACCCCATTTGACCCCATATGGCGTAACGGACGCGTAATGGACACTCTTAACATGGTCATTTGTGACATTGAGGAAAAAAACATTGTAAATATGCAGAAAATGCATATTTTCAATTCCAGCAAAAACCTGGTTTTTGTTGCTAAGTCCAAGTTTTTGGTTCAAAAACCTGTTTTTGTTAGGTTTACCCAATCAGCTTGCCATACCTGTGTATCAGTGGGTATGCTGAGTGTACATGACATACCTGTGTATTAGTGGGTATGCTGAGTGTACATGACACTCCTGTGTATGCTGAGTGTACATGACATACCTGTGTATTAGTGGGTATGCTGAGTGTACATGGCACTCCTGTGTATGCTGAGTGTACATGACATACCTGTGTTTTGAACAAGTACTTACTGGATATGTCATGACGCGTGACTGATATCCAACAATAACATGCAACTCGGGGGGCATATCTTATTTTATTACACAATTAATCAATAGATATTCAATAGAAAATCAATAAATATAATTTGAAAACAAAAATCTTTCCCTCCCCAGTCCTCGAAGCCAGCCATAGTGTGTGTACACACGGCGAAAAAAAAATGTTCGCCTGGACTGGGACTCGTCCCGCCTACCTGTAGAAGCTGAGCGCAATGCGCTACCCACTAGACCAATGGGCTACACACACCGCGGCGCCCAGCTTGGCTTGGTTTGAACGCGTCCAGCAGTCCTTTATAATTAGAATGCTATTCTAACCTTGCGCATGTGAGAGTTGTTGGGGGGGGGGGTCACAACCCAGACTGCTGGGGATTTTCACACTTTTAAAGTATAGTAGTTATATGTGAGTGCCCTCCTCGGGCTTTGTATCATATCAATGACTTATAGAGACCTGGTTCTAACCAAGCATTTCTCGTCAGTCCCTGTGGCACACTGCATAGGGAGTTGGATTTGGGATCAGGAGACTGCAGGTTCGACCCCTACCCTGGCCATTACAATTTCGTAGGTTTTAACATGTAACATATGACATGTAAGGTGTGCATGTTATCCATGGATAACAGCACTGGGTGCCTGTTATCCTTGGATAACCGCACACCTTACAAAAGTCATGATGCATGCATCATGCCATGCAATATCGACAGGTATGTGCATGGGAATATCCAGAAAAAGCACCCAAAATCACAGAAGTCGTGTAATAATAGTGGGTATGCTGAGTGTACATGACACTCCTGTGTGTAAATGGGTATGTTCATTGTATATACATTTGTAAGTACTATGAACGATGGATTTTATATTAGCGAATGTATTTCGGGATAAACCTTATTGTTGACGTTCTGGAAATCGGTGAAAGGAATACCTTAAATAAATCATGTGTTTGCCAATTATCCAGTTTAGATTTAACCTTTTATTTGATTGAGCATGTACATACACGTACTACAATGCGAGATATTATGGATGACAAAGGGTTGGTGTTTAGTAGACGGATACACATTCACCTCTACACACGACTCATTTGTATCATTGATATCTTGCCTACATGAAAACGAAATAGGCTGGACTCTGACACATGTATGCAAAAGTAAGAACGGTATAAAACGATTAAAATACATGCTACAAATTACCAGGCGAGTCGAGATAGTCATTCTTTTGTTCTTGCGGTTTTTTTTTTGGCTATTGGTGCATTCAGGAATTGGATGGAGATTGCCTCTAGTGGCAACGTTTTGCATTGCTTCATAAGACTTCATCGGACGAAGGTGAACACCCACGAGATCTTTCAGTAAACAGTTGAGATAAAAAAAAACAAAAAACATGATAGATAACCGTGATTGAGATTTGAGAATATTTGCCAGTACATTGAAGTATTGTCACGACAAGCCCTTTCAGGGTCAAGGGAAACTCAATTTGGTCATTCAAAAATGAACAGAACCTGATACCTCCAGGATTTACATCAATACATCAATGAAATATCTCTTATGAATGTGAGTCTCTATGTTCGTACACACCTCTAGATACAAATTGTTTCTCTACCTTTACACCATTTCTAATGTAAGCATGTATGTTTACAAATTGAAAGTAACGTACCCACCCGAGGGTACCTACCATCTACCTTCATATCAGATCTTTGGACCAAATTACACCAATTTCGGGCCCAATTTTGATCTCATACTGTAGCACCGTTTGGAGAAGTAGCCACCATCCATGTTGAAGTTCAATGGTAGCAGAGACGCTGGCAGCTAATATAGTAAAGGGAACTTCCAAACATGGATACCTACAAACTGTTCAGATAAGACAAAGTCGCCATTCCACATACAGCTATCCATTTTGGGATCCCGAATATATTGAGTGTGGAGTAAGGTATTTATCTGTTCAAACACAATGGTTTCATAAATTTCAGACAGGCGGGTCTACAGAAATGCATGTCAGTTTATTCAATTTAACCCTTTGTTAGATAAAATCTTGTGTAAACCATAGTACATGAAATTCTAATCAATTGAGAGAAAAAAAATATCCGTGGCTCAAACTTCAGTTGTACGCTTGCCGAGAGAAAACCTACTTTTACAGCTAGGGGGGCGTAAAAATTTCAGACCCCTCCTGAGTGGAGACGTAAAAAGATTTGACTCTCTAACTTAGGGAGTGGTTTTTTTTGCACCCCCGCCCCTCAAGAGGAGTCAAATCTTTTTACGTCTCCACTCAGGAGGGGTCTGAAATTTTTACGCCCCCCTCAAACCCACCACCCCTCCCCTGTTGATAAATAATGACCACTCCCTCAGAACTGTACATTTACAATTTCCTTCTAAAACTCATAAAAGTTGACCCTTTAAGGGGTGCATGATATAGGTTATAAAAGTTGGCCCTTTAAGGGGTGCATGATATAGGTTATAAAAGTTGGCCCTTTAAGGGGTGCATGATGTAGGTTATAAAAGTTGGCCCTTTAAGGGGTGCATGATCTAGGTTATAAAAGTTGGCCCTTTAAGGGGTGCATGATGTAGGTTATAAAAGTTGGCCCTTTAAGGGGTGCATGATGCAGGTTCATGTTATCCTCATGGTGCACCAATAGAGTGCTAGGGGTTGTGCTGCCCGCCAGAGCTGCATTGGTGCATCATGCTGACCCCTTCGCTGCATTGGTGCATCATGCTGACCCCCTCGCTGCATTGGTGCATTTTTATGTTTGGGGGCGGGGCGTGGCAACCTGATCCCATCCCCTCCCCCCACGGTTCCGCCGTCCACTGTAGGGTTGCCTTGTCTACACGTTGGGATAGGTGGAGGGAGGACCAGATACACTGTGAAGAGAGTGCTATAAAGGACATCCCTTTGGTACTGTAGTACAATTGCACTGTACACGTGGGTACACCTATAATAAGTCCCTGCCTTTCTCCCAGCACACTGCAACATGCCGGGGATGTGAGGCATTTCAAATACGCATCAATTCTCAGTGTCAATGTATATTTGTATGATACTCCTTGACAGTTGAATAGATATGTCTAGGATACAGGAACCAATTGCAGTAGGTTGAAAACAAATATGATGAATCTTTATACCTGAAAACCAATGACAAAGGTAGGGATATATACACTTTACTGATACAATGTCTTCTTACCCTTAGATACAGGGAAACACGACCACAATCTTCCATAGCACATGGTAGAGACAAGACTCAACTTTTACTAACGTGAAGATCTAGAGATTTATGGGAGTGTCATAAACTATGTGACGGCAAGCACTCTATCAATTTGTCGGGGTCACAATAGACCAGTTTCTAAGTCTTTACATCACACCAGATTGTTGTTATTATAAGACAAAACTGAGTAAATAAAGAACCGTCTTATTCTCTATTTTCAATTTCGCCAGATTTTGCTATCCCCATCTCCAAATGGAGATATATATATATATATATATATATATATATATATATATATATATATATATATATATATATATATATATATATATATAAGAGAGCAACCTTCTTATATATATTGTTCTATAATGCACGAATGCATCTGAGTGCATTATAGGACAACAGGCAGTCAAAATGTGAAAAAGGAGTTGTCTACTGTCTTTATAAAACATTGTACATTTCATTCCAACCAATCAGGTACCCAATCAATGTATTTCTAGACCAATTAATGATACTTGACTGGTTTACAGCTATGGTGACCTTGCTCAGCCATGCACTGTACTCCTATAATGCACTCAAGGACACTTCTATCGTGCAGCAGAGTACTGCCAGCCGTTTTATGAATAAATAAATATATATATATATATATATATATATATATATATATATATATATATATATATATATATATATGTGTGTGTGTGTGTGTGTGTGTCTGTGTCTGTGTGTGTGTGTATGTGTGTGTCTGTGTGTGTGTCTGTGTGTAACTTTTCCTCACTTGAGTCTGTATCAATCCTGGAGTCCAAGTGATTGTGTTGTTTAATAAAACTTATGTCAACATCTTTAAGAAACATCTACACCAGCAGGACTCAGATATAACCATGGTATAACGTGGCATATAATTACAGTATTTAGTATCCGGGCATATCCATGAATGTCACACGGCAAGTGACGAAGTGGGGGGAAGTATAAAAAAGGTATGACATCATTTTATGGATGGTCCCCTAGTAAAATGATGTTCTAGGTCTACTATATTATATCATCAGCGGATCAACACTTGGGCCTCTGACTGGGAAGTAGCCTTATGAGTTATGTGATAAGATAAAGACACAAAATTAAATTATTGTAATCATACATACGGTACATGTGTTGTGTTCATAGTAAAGTACCTAAAATGTTATGAAATATAAAAAAAAAACTGACAAAAAGCCAAATTTGTTCTTACCAGTTTTTATTTTTGTTCCCCCTTTGACATATTCTCAAGCATTGTGTATTTTTGTTGGATTTCAGAACATTGATTACTTTAGAATAAATCTGAATTGTCATATTCAGAGTCACTTCGAGGTTTCTGTTCAGGTTTTATTGTATGCTCTGACCCATTGAATGTCCAGTTGTCTTTTCACACTAAAACCGTCATGACGCCCAAAGTCCTGTAAAAGTCATTTGATTGCCATAAAGTTCTGGACAATTAGTATCGGCCATACTCACATCTCATCAACAGTCTATTATTAACCCTCCTCCTGCTCTCCCTCTTCCTCATCATACTCGCCCTCCTCCTCAGCAGTGGCATCCTGGTACTGCTGGTACTCAGAGACCAAGTCATTCATGTTGCTCTCAGCCTCAGTGAATTCCATCTCATCCATACCCTCACCAGTGTACCAGTGGAGGAAAGCCTTACGTCTGAACATAGCAGTGAACTGCTCAGAGATACGCTTGAACAGCTCCTGGATAGCAGTGCTGTTACCAACAAAGGTGCCAGACATCTTCAGACCACGAGGTGGGATGTCACAGACGGCGGTCTTGACATTGTTGGGGATCCATTCAACAAAATAGCTGCTGTTCTTGTTCTGCACATTCAGCATCTGCTCATCAACCTCCTTCATGGACATGCGGCCACGGAACATGGCAGCAACAGTAAGGTAGCGGCCATGACGGGGGTCACAGGCAGCCATCATATTCTTGGCATCAAACATCTGCTGGGTCAGCTCAGGCACAGTTAGGGCACGGTACTGCTGGCTTCCACGGGATGTCAGGGGAGCAAATCCTGGCATGAAGAAGTGGAGACGGGGGAAGGGCACCATGTTGACAGCCAGCTTTCTCAGATCAGCATTCAGCTGGCCAGGGAAACGGAGACAGGTGGTGACACCAGACATAGTGGCAGAGACGAGATGGTTCAGGTCACCATAGGTGGGGGTGGTGAGCTTCAGGGTACGGAAGCAGATATCATAGAGAGCCTCGTTGTCAATGCAGTAGGTCTCATCTGTGTTTTCAACAAGCTGATGCACAGAGAGAGTGGCATTGTAGGGCTCCACAACAGTGTCTGATACCTTGGGGGATGGCACAACAGAGAAGGTGTTCATGATCCTGTCGGGGTACTCTTCACGGATCTTAGAGATAAGAAGGGTTCCCATTCCAGATCCAGTGCCACCACCAAGAGAGTGGGTAAGCTGGAAGCCCTGCAGACAGTCACAGCTCTCAGCCTCTTTACGCACCACATCAAGAACTGAGTCCACAAGCTCAGCTCCCTCAGTGTAGTGACCCTTGGCCCAGTTGTTACCAGCACCAGACTGTCCAAAGACAAAGTTGTCTGGGCGGAACACCTGTCCGAATGGGCCAGAGCGCACTGAATCCATGGTTCCAGGCTCAAGATCGACAAGAACAGCACGGGGGACATACTTGCCTCCTGTTGCCTCATTGTAGTAGACATTGATTCTCTCCAGTTGAAGATCAGAGTCTCCATGGTAGGTACCAGTTGGGTCAATACCATGTTCATCAGAAATGACTTCCCAGAACTTGGCACCAATCTGGTTACCACACTGGCCAGCCTGCATGTGGACGATTTCTCTCATGGTTGTTGGTTAGGGGATGTGTGGGCAGGTCGATGTGTTGCTTGCTCTTGTGAGTACCGAATGACTACAGAAGCTTTCTGTCCTTTTATATGTGCAGGTCCTCCCTGCTGCCTTGTTGTTCAAAACAGTTTCATGACAACGGCTGAGCAGCACTTCTGAGGCCATTTGCAGACAATGTATGTTTCCTTTCACAAAGTAAATGCTAAAATTTGTAATACCAATTAACATTGTGTCTGTTGCATAGCCTCGCTTCTCTATGAATAGTTGAGAGGTTTTTTTTATAATTGTAACTGGATTTCAGATACGTCTTCATGTTCAGTTGTTCTCTTATTACTTTTACTCTCAATCTTTAAAAACATTCCATTTTCATTAACTCTGATAATAGGTGTACCATTTTTAAGATAGACTTTATTAGACCAAAATCTACACAGGATGATGTTAGTTTTGGACAGGTTTATTTTGATATGTTAAATTATGGGTTGTGCATGGCTAAAGTAGGAGTTCATATTTTTAGTCTGGCCTTGTGCCGTGCTTCAAGAATATTACTATATGAGCTTGCTCCACACGCTTCATAGATAATGCAGAGAATTCTAGTTTACCTTGCCAGGTGTTTGCTTATATAATGAACTTATCAAAAGGCAAATAATTTCCAATCAAGCCGAGACACGTTAATAGCTCTCTATTGGATATATTATCCACATTTGAGTAACGCTGTATTTGCACAACTTCCCATTTCTAAATTTAATTTTCGAGGCAATCTACCAAAATTGTTAGAATGGGGAAGGGATACAGTATATCAGAGCAGCAGGTGGCACTGTCATTATGTAGCCCGATGAAAGCAGTTCAATATGAAGTCCCATACCAGGGTAAAATAATTTTAAAAGTTAAATGGTTTGATAAAAGAAAAGTATTTTTGTTTCGGCCTAGGAATATCTAAGACTGTACACTGCGTCATCGCTCTGTATACTACAGAATTCAGCTACGTGGGGGTCTTAGTAACTAAGGTACAGGGGCTAACTGCTATTGTATACTGGTTACCACCATAAAAGTCTATTGTATAGGCTTACATGTATTATAAATGTGAACTGACATGACTCTGCCACAGTCTATTCACACTAACCAGTACATTATTACACATGGGTGTAAGCAGCGATGTGGAAATGATGATCCAGCTATCTGGAATGGATTATTCGTGAAAAGTCAGATGGTGTATCCTCACTGCTTATCAATAAAATAAAGTATTATAGGTGACTATGAACATGTTTGTGTACATTCTCTTTTGAGATATCAACCTAATAAACCACACTACATACACGTAGTGCGTCTTTTGGTGTCATGAGAGTTCAAGATTCAAACTCAATATCAAAAGGAAATAATTAGAATTCTCTCATCTGATGAAAAGACAAGGGATGCATGAGTTGGGAGGAAGTAGCTCGAAACAGGGATCCAAAAATAGTCAATATTGATTAAGCCTCTCCTACATTCCAATAGAAAGGAAATAAACATCCTTGATGCCAGATGATCATCCAAATAACCATGTAGGACTGTAAGTGGATACATCAAAGGACGGGACATCTACCTGTGGGGTCACACTCCTGTTGCAGGTTATGAGTTTTAAGTGGTCTTATTCTTCTGAATGTAACGAAGGGATGAGTGGGAAGATAGCTAGCTTATTATAATTAGCCGTTCATATAACAGAGAAATTAGTTATGCCATCTTTAGTGTTTCACTTAGAGATTCAAGATTCAAGATCCAAAATGGCGTTATTGACTAATGTACAGGTACACTTATGTCAGCACCAGGTTTTCATTTACAATGTTGTAGACAGATTTCACAGCTCCTGGCCTTTTAGATGATTTACAATGTGTGGCCACTGCTAGTGTCATCGTGTCTTTTATAATAATCAACGAACTTGTATTTTGTTTCAAAGACTGACCGCTCATTTCTCATCTCGGGCATGTTACAATGTGAGAAGACATGATTGACATCTTGCACAGTATTACAGTATACACACATAGCATTTACATGTTTCTTTCCTTTATATCTTCTTGACAGGCTGTCAAGTGTACAGTTATTGTCAGTTCAGAGTTTTGCAATAATACTTCTAATTTTTGGTGATTCTGTATGTGTTAGTTGTTCACGCTCTTCATAAATGTCATTGAGATCATCTTTACACATCTTAACAATTCTACACTTGCCAGTATCCTCTGGGTTATCAATGTACTGGTTGTATTTCTGAACATGTGCTCATTTAGTCTTCTCTTTATATTATTTTTGAGTGAGGACTTCACCCAAACATAAGGATCGAGCCAGACATTTTTACAACCGATTTCAAACAAGAGGTATTGGATATCTTTAAGCCATTGGTGATTTTCATTCTTCAGGGTAGAGAAGGCCTCATTTAGAATAGGCTTTTTTGATCCATGTTCGCGCCTTAGCCAATATAGAATGTTCAATATGATTATTTTGGATTCAATAGGAAACCTCCCTAACTCACCAAGTGCGAGAGTAGTACTTGCATATTTTGATATACCCAGAGCAAACTTGAACAGCAAAACACTTCTACCGGAGAGGCCTTTCTGACACCTTCAGAGGTTAAGTCCTCAATCATAAAGGTTACCGGTTGCTTTCTGTATGCAGACAGGATTTTGATTTTGTCACAGATATTTGCTAGAGTCACACAGGCTACCTGTGTTTCCTTATAGAATCTGCAAGATAATATGTTTATATCCTTGACACCTCACAGTTTAAAGAGTGGTAACAGATCTCTTTTTGATTTTACCTCAGATCCACTTATAGAAATAGAACTGTTACTAGATGGCATGTCCCATACTGGGCATCCATATTTATAAAAGGAAAGGGTCGATCTGCTTGTCAAACATTGACATAAACAATTTGATGTATACATTCTGTGATGTACTCAAAGCTTGTCTAATAGAGAATAGAGCATGCTTTGCCTTTAGAATCCTTTCCAATTTTCTTTTCTTTAGACTCTCATCCTGTGATAGAAGCAAACCTAAATATTTATATGAGGACACACATTCTAGTAAATTATCTTGAAAGAAGATTTGGGTTGACATCTCCCTTTCTTAAGACATGACCATAATTTCTGTTTTCTTAGTATTGACTGAAAGTTTCCACATTTGGTAGTATCTATCAAGCCTGTTCAGGCTCTCCTGAAGGCCAGTTTCTGATCTGGAGATCAGGACTAAGTCATCTGCCCATGAAAGTGAATTCATAGATATATCACCAAGATCAACATGGTCAAACATTTCATGGAGGTCATTCTGAAATAGATTTGATAGAGTAAGGCTTAGATTACATCCTTGTTTTATACCCACTTAAATGGGTCTATATCTCCTCTTTCCTATCCCCTCAGGATGTGTGTGGTGCACATATGCGCGGGCACTGACACATTCCTCTGTTAAATTATCAACCTGTGAAGCACGAGATAGCCACTTGGTGCCGCTAAAGTGCTGTAAAACACAAATCAATCAATCAATCAACCTTGTTTTATACCTGTTATTGATATGAAATTCTCAGTTATCCCACAGTTGGATTTTATAGCTCACTTGTTCTGATCGTAAGCTGATCTAACAACACGGTATGTGTTACCTGATATTCCTGCCTCTAGGAGTTTATAGAAAAGGCTTGGTCTGTCTATTGAGTCAAAGAATTCAGAAAAATCGACAAAGGCTATGTACAGCCTACCCTTCTGATTTCTAACATATTTGTTGAATATAGTGTGAAGGATCATAATATTATCTTCTGTCCTTCTCTTTTCCTTAAAGCCGTTTTGATTTATAGTCCAGAATCCTTTCCCGTCCAGATAGTCTACAATTCTCTCATTAATGATCTTAAAGAATACTTTGCTTAGACAGTCTGCCACCGCTACCCCCCTGTAGTTTTCTTGCATGTCTGAGTCTTCTGCTTTGTGGATGGGAGTGATTAGGCTCTCCTTCCAGTTTGCAGGGTAACAACCTGAGGATAGTATTACATTGAATAATTTGGTGATGGCTGAATGGAGATGCTTTCTCCCAAACTTAAGCATCTCATTGTTGATGAGGTCAGGCCCTGTGGCTTTGCCATTTTTCAGTGTCTTCAACTTCAATTAAGGCTTCTTTCACCTCGTTAACAGTTATGATATTGTCTAAATCCCCGCCCCCAGCTATGTTCTCAGTGATTGGGAGACTTGTTTCGATGTAATCATGGAAAGGCTGCTCTTCACCTGTATTCTGATTAACATCTAGTAATTTCTTAAAATATGTTACCCAGTCAGAGGGGCCAATGTTCAGTGTGTACCTTTACATTTTGTGCTTGATAGTTTCTTTATTGACTTCCAGAAGAGTTTTGAATCCTTTGATTCTAATTTTTGTAATTCAAGGATTTTCTCCTCCTGGCCCTTGCTTAGGATGTGATACTTCACTTTCATATTCTTGCTCTAACCAACTCTATCCTGCATTGATTACTATTTCTGTGATTTTGAAAGAGACATCTTTCCTGATTAAATAGACGTTTATGCTTCTTAAGGTTTTTTTCGTCTACCTTTGAGATATTATCATGCCTCTCATTATGCCCTTTTTCGTCTTGGCTGGTACTTATTTTCTTCAGAGGCAAAGAATCTTTACCTACCCTAAAGATAATTTGTGCAAGATCAGTCAGAGCTTTGTCTGCATCATTGAACTGTGTGTTTGTATAGGATATAAGTTTGTCACATACATCAATGTTGTTCATATTATTCATGTATGTATTTCTATACTCCCCCTTCTAGACAAATTTGTAAATAGGTTTCAGTGTCTCACGGCACTCCTGGTTTTTGAGGTTGTTGAAAATATTTACCTTCAATACGCATGACATGGGACTACCCAGTCAACAAAAAACATTGCAAAACGTTTCAGAATGTTTCCCTATGGCTCCTTATCATGGCAAAACATTTTAAAATGGTTTTATGACGTTAAATAATGTTTTTTTGTTGAGTGGGTATGGTCTGGAAACCATCTTTGATGTAAGATAGAGAACCTGATTATCTCACTATACAACAGGGGTAAGGCAATACAATAATTAACAGTGGAAGTCCATTTTAGGTAACACAGGTGGTCTTACCCCTGAGATCCCCCATTTACAATGTACAGGTGGCTTTGGTTTAAGATAACAAGAGCCTATGCCCAAATGAGTTTATGGTGGTATGAGTATTATTTCGTTGTGTTTTCTCAGGGGTTGTTTTTCTCCCTTCATTTGAGATACCTATTTCATTCCTCAATGATACATCTTCTTCAATACATATGAACTCTTGTGCTTTCTCACCAATTCTGGCATTGAAATCACTGAGGAGCATAATGTCCCCATGTGCACTATATTTTGCAATTTTATTTTGTAATGTATCCATGTAATCTTTTTCTATCTGTTTGTGGATCTCTGACCCTTAAGGTGGTACATAGCAGTTACAGATTATACACTTCGTTTCTGAATCCAAAGAAGCTTTTATCCAGCTTAATCCAGAGGTAGTCTTTACATGAGCTGCCAATCTCTTGAATTCCTTTAGCAAGGTATGAACGGAATAATACACAGACACCTCCAGAGCCGGCTTTACATATATTTTGCTTACCTCTGTCACTTCTGAAGATATGATAACCTGGTACTGACAAAATCTTACTCTCTGTCAGCCATGTTTCCTGGATACATAAAATATCAAAACTTTGTATGAAGCTATCTACATCACTACAGACTACGTTCTTTGACACGCCACCTTGTATATTGTGGCTGCCCATCCTTAGGACTCCTGACTTCAATATTTCCATTTCTTGTGTTTTGTAGTACCAGTATATAGCATTCATGAACACATACGTTTCAAGGACAATAAAAAGTTAAGTGTATGCTTAAGGCTAATAAAGTTGTTTTCATACATTGGTATCATAAGTAATGGTAATGAGATTCAATATAACATTGAGTCTGTCTAATACGGACTTAGCTGGTTTGATTATCAGCCAATGAAATGATACCAACTATGTGGTCATGTTTTATGTACGTCAGCCCTCACGTGAGTAACACCATTGTTAATGGCGCTGTAGCTTTGGTCGCCACGGTGCACGAAGGCAGCCCTGGAATGTAATTGATAAAGTGTACATTGGTGCATCATTCCCACTACATGGAGTCAACATGATGCTCCAATACAGCCCTGTACAGACTCTCCAGTACTTTATCATTGTATCATGCGGACAAGACACCTTGCGCCCCCCCCCCCTACACCCGTTGTGCTGCATTTTAGCCACAGAGCACAAAGTGTCCACTTCTACAGAACCCCCTCTCACAAAATGACCACAGAAGGTGCTACAAAATGTCCACAGAGCGCATTTTGACCACAAAGAAACCCTCACATATTGTCCACATGGACATTTTGTGCCCTGTGTACAAAACGAAGCATTATACCCTCCCCCTTCCAGGACGCTACGCGTCATTCCCTCACATCCACAGTACAGTTGGCGCTGTGGTAGCCATGTATCATACTGGCTTCCAGTTAGGTTACCTTAAGTGTGTGGTCCACACGTACAGTAAAACAGTACATCCGGACAAATGTGTCAACGTATGTAGCCGAAATACATGTACTGGAGTTTATAAATCAATATCTGTAAATAGGATGTTGGCCTATGAACCACATTGGTCATAAATGCGGATTAATGATATGAAACGATAAAAATTATTGATGTTTGATAAAGGTCGTTTTGGTACACTAAAATCGGGCAACACATATGCTTTGATTTAAGATAATTATCAGAACTAGAGCCATTTGAGATTTTCATTATAAGTCGGAATGAACGAACGCCTGGTACAATGTACAAACGGCACAGGGATTTGTCGGAGAGTTTAATACTATCGGTATCCTGTTAGGCTTCTGTTCTAACTCTTGCCAAAAACATCGATGTAGAAAAAAGTTATAACTTCTCAAGGAAGTTGTTGAATTGTTTTTAAGACCGACTCAACTAATGCACAAGAATACTTCCATTCAATAAACATAGTTAGATAAATGTCCTGTGGACCCTTCAACAACATGTCATATTTGTACGTGTAAACATTTCAAACAAAAGTCATGAGCATCCTCCTGAACAAAGTAAACAACCCATTCACTGGAAACTCTTTCTTTCTTCTTTATCTTCTCTGACCCTCTGCTTTTATACATCTCTGTCTGTCAGTACAGATCTGTCGAACTGTCGTTCTTTGTGTTTCTTTTTGTCTCTGTCCGTTTGCCCTGTCTGTCAGTCAGTCAGTCTGTCTGTCTGTCTGTCTCTGTCTCTCTCACATGTATCTCAGGTTTCTGGGTGTCTCATATTTTGTTTATCTATTTCATTCTCTAGTAATTTAAACAGCACTTAAATCAGTTTATGTCTTAAACTTGTGGTATTAAATCAAATTTACCGGTCACATACAAGCAATGGCAGCCCATCTGAACGCAACGCCCGGGACGCAACAGTGTGTGAATAATATCTAATCCAGTGTAACTCTTTTAGAAATAGACACACTACCGATGTACATGTGCTACCCCGGTAGTATGCACGGATAGATAATTCTCACTTCTTTTACCTTTAATCTGCTGTGATACAATCCCCATGAATGTTTTGTTGCTGTTCACATTCAAGACTCACCAAAGGACACATGGCGATTCTAAAATATTTGTCGTCCTAACTTATTTATATTTATCATCTTTCTCCTTTGATAAAGCACAAACATAAGATGAAGAGTACAGAGTACGATTTTATGAAGTGCACTCGTGAAGTTCTAGTACTAAGTTTTCTTACATGCACAGATAAACATCGATTGTCCCATGATAAGTGTCCTATATGCCCCTATTCACCGTTACTGGGCTCTAACCATTAGCAACGCATATTGATAAGCTTGATAATTTCCATATTGTTCAATGGGCAATGGCATGCTCGATTATAAAATGACCTAACGGCTATAGCAAGGAGGAATTTATTGGTTTATCTGAATTGAAATATGAACTTTCAATTCAGATAAATAAATAAATAGTTCCTCTGCAAACCTGAAACTGGCCATGTTTACAACGTGATGAAAACCTGAAATGAAAATAAGAACGGAATAAAGAACAGATAAAAAAGAGGTCATCATGTTTTGTGTCCGACTGTGGACCGGAGGGGTTAAAGGTCAAACATACCTATTCACCTCACACACTGAGCCCCCCCCCCCTCAACACTCACACACATATCCCACTCCTCCACGCGGCATCCATCTATCCATCCAGGTGACAGCAGTACCCGGTGGACAGTCATGGTCAGTACTACACCTGTGCCACCTTTGGATCATTCCTCCTGGGTTTAGTTCTCAGTCCTCCAGGCCCCCACCCAGTCAGAGGATCACCATGGAGCCAGGGGTGGTGTTCCTCATGGGCATGGCATTAATGCTGCTGGGTTCCTCCAGGGCGGATTACCCACCTCAAGACCTCACCTACAGGGTCCACTACCACGACCTCTACCCCAAGGAAGGTATGTAGACACATGGTCCTAAGTTGATTACTCTCAGTGATATTTATAAACGTGTTTTTTTTTCATATCATGACCATTAATAGTCCTTCTTGTCGATGTAGAAATACTCTATTCATATAATGGCAAAGGTTGATATTCAACGAGTAATATACCAACAGTTGAGGAAAATGGCAATTTTCACCGGGTTCAATTTGGAATAGCCAGAGAGATATTGAAAATAATCATATCTACATCTATATTGTAAAGACGTTCCTAATGCACGTTTTCTGTCTTCCTGTGACCTGATATCTTTAACATAAGATGTGAATCAAAGCTGTTCCCTATTCATTACAAGTGCGAGTCATGTATCAAACATTAGGAATAAATCACCGCACGACTGGCCTACTTATACAAGCTAAGATGCCACACATCAGGTGGGAACGATGCAAAACGCATCATGTTGCATTGATGCAACCACCGAAGTGTTATACGTGTACATGTATAAAGACATCCATACTAGCCTCTATAACACAGGTTTTCCTCTTTTAAAGTAATTACATTATGCTATACGGAATTAGCAGGATTATTTATTAGCCAATGAAATAAGCCCAACGATTCACTGCGGTCCTCTCGGGGGCCGACTTACCCATCTGATAAGTCTTATCAGTAGAACTCGCTGGTAACAAGCTCCAGTAATGGCGGCACCCATGGGGCGACCTGCTAACTCGGAATACATGTCCCACATTCGGAACCTAAAGGAAACAGGGATAAAGGGTTTTCTCTTTTTTTCTTCAAATGAACAACTTGTGTGCGTTGCTAATGTTGTTCCCATAATAATTTTTTTTTCCAAAGAGTTCAAGTTTGAAATGTCTCATCACAACACGATTCGCTTCACTGGCTTTCCGGCTCTGCTGACTGCCAGCTATTGGCTAGTCCGGTAGGTCTTTTAATATGTGAAGTTTTAAGTGCACCTTCTGATTCAAGATTTGCTATGTATACCAATGGACAGCATAGAGGCTCCCTCTGTGGGCAACGAGGCATACCTGATTCATTAATAACAGTAGCGGAATTGATACAGGACAAGGAAATTCTTTTTGTTGGGGGTAGAATCACTTTATATATTTTCTCACGTGGTCCATAAGAATTTGTTGCCTAGATGATCGTCATTGTGAAACCTAAAATTTGATTATATCATAGCCAATATGCCCACTTAACCAATGCAGAAGTCCATCTTCTTCTCTGGACAGTGGAACTCAAGAGTTTCCAATAGGATTACTGATGGCACCAAGATGTGACATGCCCTTTAACTGAATGGGAAAAGACTAGGATTCGTTTAATAGCCACCTGCGAACCCACAAATCCACGCTCATCAATACCGGTACTCGTTTCACACACATTGTGCGCACATGTAACCTCTTTAATCAGGGTAATAGACGTTGGTGAAATACGTGCTTTTAGCGCGATGCTTAGATGTAACACTGAAGAGTTATCTGATGTATTAAGCATCATGCCGACTCGAATGGTTGACATGACGCAGTAATGTAGTGCTGGCACATCATGACTCAACAAAATTGAAAATTGTGTCAAACACGAGGAATACATTACACATGTACTCGGAGAAGGGGTCTTAGTACCCTGCAATAGGCCCTCTTTTCACAGATGGAATGTTATTGGATGTACGTGAATCAATATCATAGATATAAAACGCCATAGTTTGCCCTTTCATATGCAATTCTGTTTTAGTCAATATAATATGAACTTGACGATCTCACTGTTGTGCAAGTCATATCTAACATTGTAGTACTAAGACGCACATATTCGATCCATTGACTTTATAGCTCTTAGCGATGACGTAGATATGACATAGCGCCGCGTGTTGTACCGTTATTCTGGGCATGGAGGTGTAGCCGGGTGGTGGACGTCCACACGTCCCCGCCGTACGGGTTATGTTATCCTGTCACTTATACCTTATAGTGCGTTATAGGTAACATTTAACCCTTGAAGGACCGCTAATGCATTGGTGCGTCATGTCTATATTGGTCGGCATGCTGCATGATTGGAGCCCGGGTGAGTAACTCACCAGGGCCTATGGGATCGATACACCGCCAGATGATCGGCATGATGCTCCAATGAAGTGCTGGCGCGCAGACTCTCCAGCACTTCATTGGTGCATCATGTTGACCAATGGACATGATGTACTCCTGCATCAACGGCCCTTAAAGGGTTAAATATACACCAAGTCCTTTCTTGATGATGTAGTAATGCAGCTCTGAGGAGTAACTCACCATAGATGCATTCATCATGATGCACCAATACTCACCAGCGCAGTTTTAGTGCACCATGAAGATAAATGTATGTGGAGCCTTAGTGATTGGTATTCGGCCTGGTTATTTGACATTGAGACAGCTAACTAACTGTCCAGCTACACAACTAACACGTCGGCAATACAAAGTAGACCTATACTTTCCGTAGTGGCTCGTCTAAGCAGTCTTCAATATTCAATTATGATACAATTGTAACACTACACTTAAATACTGAGCTAACAGTGATTAAGTGCTGGTAGATATTGACTATATTGATGACAAATTACTGACAAATGGTGACTAAGTGCTGACTATTAATGTTGCTGACAAATAGTGACAAAGTGAACCCATATTGAGACCGGGGTCCAAACCCACACTGCCGATGCCGGTACCGATATGCTGAAGTGCCACCTTCAGCCAAAACGCAACATAGATCAGATCAATTCTAGGGAGGCCTTTGCCCCTCTCTTGAAGCGCCACTGGGGGAAATCGTTTGAGTGAGCACTTATCTAAATTACTATGATATAATCCTCTCCATCTTCCCATGAAAAGACGATGTTGAAATATGTTCACTCATGGCAACATTGTCCACATGTTAACCCTTTAAAGACGACTGATGCATTAATGCGTGCTGCCGACACTACGGGGTTGATACAGTCCCAGAGGATCAGAATGATGCTCCAATGGGCATGATGCACTCCTGCATCAGCAGCCCTTAAGGATTAAGGGAGTGCGCCATGGTTATACATGTACATGTACTTATGTATGTACTTGCTTGCCCTTACTGATACATCAATCACAACCTGTGTGACATTTATGGTCAGGACCCCCGCAGTGTTCCGTCATCTATGATATGGGTCAGGTCGCCAGAAAGCAGTAGATTTTGTCTTTTTGGGTCATTTTGGACTTTTATGGCTCTGGAGAAATAAGTTGTGAACCAATGTTGTCTTACATAGACTCATTTGATAGAGGACACTTAGACTGAAAGCCCCAAGGTCGTCAGACTGACGATACCCAAATCTACAACCTAAGGTCATCAGATTTAGCACCCAGGGTAGTCCACCTGATGGGTTTAGGTCAACACACTCATCCAAGGTAGTCAAACTGATTACATAATGTTGTTAAAGTGACAACCTTGGTGCTGACTACCTTGGGTCCTCAATCTGACTACCCAAAGCTGTAGATTTGGGTATCGTCAACTTGAGCACCTAGAGTCCTCAGCGGTGAAGACCTTCAGTTGAAAACTGAAGGCCTAATCATCAAACATGAGTGGCACATACCTGCAACCTTGTGTATTTGTTACATATTGTCAACAGAATGCCATAGACTCATACTGGGGAGATGTAGACTGAGAGATTTTACTCCCTGTAAGGTGCTGCCCTCTCTCTGTACCTCTTCTGATGACCATAGGTCCTCAATCTGACGAGTTTAAAGATCTGGAGGGTTTTCAGTGTAGGGCTATCAGAAAGATGTAAATTTGTGGTCATTTATCAAAAGCTCTAAGACTTATAGCCTGCCAAAGTGAAAAAAAAAACGACCGAATTTCTTATTTTTATACTTTTTGTATTTTTTACAAGTGGCCTGTATTGAATAAAAAACATCTGGAGTATCCCAAAGTTATTTTTTGTATTGTATATGATCACATATATCATTTCCATGAGGTTTGGACATGTTACTGATTGAGAATTTTTCATGATGTATCTTTCAATGTGGAAATCTGTAATTTGTAACATCCAGTACCTAAATCTAAATCAGTTATAAAACATGAAAAAAATGAAGCTTCAAAATCTTTGTTACTACCCATATGGAGGGCCCTATTGCCCCCTACTTTGTTGTCCGGCGGGCGCTGACTCTTACCTAACGGGAGAGTCAGGCTTCCTACATAGGGCTAATTTGTCAGGTGGCTGGAATTGTAGAACATAAATCTTTTATGTCGATTTCCTCTTAAAGATGGCTTCCTAGGAATGTTTGTTGCCATTTTGTGAGAAACCTTTAATACAGGGGCCCAGATTATTTGGTTCTCGCAAATCTGTTAGCCTTCATATCAAGTTTAGCTGCCACGGTCGGCCATGTTGGATGTGGTTTCAGGTCTCACAACAGAGGTGTTATTCATGAAATAATGTTATTCATTAGAATCTGCTTGGAGAGTGGAGATTGACTTCCTGTCTGGCAGAAAATGCACCTGCTGATAGCTACCCATTGCAACCCATACAACATGTGCCAAATCTTGGAAAAGGGTGTGATCTAAAAGTTTCCAAAAAAAGACGCTCTTCCCACTCACAGACAGCAAAACTAAGGTGGTACTCTTGTCAATATTATAAGCTGATTGTTGGGGATTTGTTTCTGTCAAATGTTATTCTTAGAAACTTGCTGTTTCTAGAGCACCTGCAAGTTTTAGATAGGGCAGTCCCAGCGACTCAGTCCTTAACTGAGTCGCGCACAGTGACTACCTACTTTGGTGAAAAAAATTGTGTGTCTGTCAGCATTTGTCTCCATGTGAGAGCAGTTTATGTGAAATAATTCTGATAAAAGTACCGGACGTTATGTAACGTCCGGTACATTTATCATCATGTAGGAGGCAGTCTATTGTGCATGCATAACTCAAATGTTGTCCCATTTTGTAATTGAAGTCAATAATAGATATATTGCAGTGGCGGATCCAGAATTCTCTAGAGGGGGGGCCAAGACCTGGTGAAAGTGTTAGGGGTGTTACATGTCTCTGAGCACCGCAAGCGAAGCGCAGCGGTAAAACTAGGGGGGTTTGGGGGCATACCCCCCAAGAAAATTTTGAGGGTTTAGATTTGAAATGGTGCATTCTTATGCATTCTAACTTAACATATTAAGTCTCAGGTCTTGTAAAATTTAAGGTGAGAAATCAGTTTTTATGTTAACAATTCTTGATGAATAGGTGGCCTGTATATCTCCTTCCCTACACAAACAGAATGCCTTGAAGATCTCTACAAGAAATATTTCATTCTGGTACATCATTGAACACCATATGAAATAGGGCATTTGTATTAAGCTTCTGCTAATTGAAAGGATGGGGGTTTGGGGGCTAAGCCCCCAAGAGAAAGTTGAAATCTAAGAGTTGAAATGGTGCAATCTGAGGCATTTTGGCACTATATATAGATTGGTATCACCCCTACTCCCCTAAAGAAATTAAGGGCTCTGGAACCATTTGAAGTTTGAAAAAAAAAGGTTGGGGGAAAGATAATGGGGGAGAGGATATCAGTGTGTCACCTGAAGAGGGAAAAGGGTAATTTCTTTGGTGTATAATGAGCATGAGTTCCAATGATGTGGCATTAGAGTAAAGTGAAATTTAGAACTGAAGGTCATTCCGGGAGGTGGGCTGGAAGGTGTTTTTTTTAATATTGGAGGACAGAAATAATTATTTCAAAATCATAAAAGAAATTCAGTTTGTATTGCACATATAAGAGAACCCAACAGGTCATTTCCTGATGATCAAAGCTTTCTAATGGTATATGGAACCCCATATTCAAATAACTGCCTCCCTCTCCTTTCCTTTCCCCTCTCCCTCTCTCTTCTCTTCCTCCTTTTTTTTTTTTTTTTTTTTTGGGGGGGGGGGCAAGGCCCGTTCGCCCCCCCTGTATCCGCCACTGTATTGGTCCTGTTATTTCATGTGTTTGTTATGCATAATGGGACATTCTTATATTACTGAGAGCAACTTCAATTACCTCCATATTTCATCATTTTGGTACCGGACGTTACATGACACAAAATATGCAATAAAAATGGAACCGGATGTCCTAGATCAGTATTTTTTGTTTTTCTGGGCTGAGGAGATATACCTTGACAAATTTGTTAAGGTTACATAAAGTAATTAGAAAATTAATTTTTCAGGGCCTTCAAGGGGAAAATCTTACACTTTCTGACGACCTGACCCATATATGCTTCCAGCAATAAATCATCTCAAAAGCTAATTAATATTCATTTGGTTTAATACACAATTTAATCACACGTCATCCAACTCCGTTTAAACTATACAAATTGCAATGATTTATGGTTCACTCTCGTAGGCGCGGAAGACCAGAATGATTGGGCTTTACGGACCTGTTTAATGCTAAGCATAAATTCACCTCATTGAATTTCCCACCCATTTATCAAAAGGCCGTAATACATCACCATGAAGTATGAAGAGGAGTTTTCCTTCCCAAAGCCATCACTTGCAACTTCAAGCATGAATTTAGAGTTTATTTTGGCCTACATTTTCAGGCATTGCCTGAGGCAATTTGACCTTGCTATTATTCCATCATTAATACTTCTATTTATAAAGTGATAGACAGGAATCAACACACACAGGTGTGCCACGCCAAATGGGCACCCTCGATGACAGGGTGAACATGCATGTAACAAAACATAGAACAGGTGGGTTTTGATTTTGATATTAGAAGTACATGCTTTAATGTCGGGAGTAAACATCGATTGTTATATTTATGTACATGTGTATGTACATGTAACGGTATGTCGATAAGGAATCGATGAAGAAATCGCGTTTCTTAAGGGACCCTGTTTCAATTATTAGATTATGTGAAAGAGAGAGAGAGAGAGAGAGAGAGAGAGAGAGAGAGAGAGAGAGAGAGAGAGAGAGAGAGAGAGAGAGCGAGAGAAGCGCCCGGGAAGGCTTTAAGCCAAGTTACAGTGCATCCGCACGGACTTAAAATTACCTGTGTTCTATATTAGACACTCTGGGCACGTGTGACCTACCTGGCACACCTCTCCCACGCCTTCCTACCACCCAACCACTTACACCACCGGGCAAATGGAGACGACCTACTGTTCAGGAACTCAGCTGATGGTTGCATGATTTGTTGGTTTAATGACAAAAGACTAAAACTTCATTGCTGTGGTAGATAAGGTCATCGGCAGGCGTTTCCTATAGGGAAAAAATCCATTAGACCTATCGAAATAAACCGAATTTCCTCTTCCCTTGCTACAAATTTACACATATCTAGAGGCAAATCATGAAATTTTATGCATGTTTTTTTTTAGATTTTTTTTGTGTTTTTTTTTCCTCTTTTTTTTTTCAATGTTGGCACCATAGATTACAGACATGAGTATAGCAGATAGGCTGCATCTATATATTTTAGGTCTCTGACCAGGACATTGCTGTGATGAAAAATTGTCATCGCTAAAACACTTGTCAGCATTTCATAATGAAACCACTTCTTTAATATAACCATGTATTCAAATGTCTCACCCTGTCTTTTCATAATCTGTGCAGTACCACACTCCACCATATGCGTTGGACGGAAAAATGGCGCATACCCACATCATGACCTGGAACTTGGTGATCCTAGGTGTACGTTTGTCGTCTGCTCCAACGCGCGTCCCATAATTCAGAGCTGCCCACGAGGAACGCGCACCATGTACAACATCAGACCCAGCACTCTCAACCACGCCTTGTTGGCAAGACTACATCGTCATGGTTACCATACTAATGTCCTTTATGATGTACCCTCATCCAAAAGGAAGGCTGGGGACGTCAGTGTTGCAGTCACCAAACCAGGTGGCGTCACTTTAGCAGCAGAAGCCACCAATGCAAACCAAATCGAGGTTGGTGTTGGAGGTGAGCCCAAAGCTCCATATCATGGCTACAATGTCCATGTTTACTCCCCATTATACTTCAACCATAAGATGTGTAATGTCCATGATGTCCATGGCGTCTGTGGGGACCCCTTCCCAGATCTTAATGCCTATGGTAATGAAGTGCCAAAAACAGATGTAGTGCATAGGGTGTAAACCCCTTGGCATATTACACAGGTTCCATCACTATATCATGATAATGCAATGGGAACAAGCACTTGGACATATCAAAAAGAGCCTGATTAATTTTGGTAATGCCAGGTAATCCTACAGCTTCTTGACAAAGGTCCACGCAGGACACACAAAACTGTCACATATTAATCCAATGATTTGGAGCTCTTCTAATTCAATTCTGAATACAAAGGGCTAATTGAGGTATTCGACTGAAATTATAATGCATACAACTTGGAATTATACACTTTCAATGATATCTAAATGACCTAAACTATGCCTTCTCATAATATAAATCCACTCTGGAATCGCAGCAGCAATTGATAATGAATCTCTTATTTGTTTCACCAACTTTAATGATTTGCTGGATATTGAAAAAAACTGTGTACCTAGGACATGGATGTATGTATGCACTGACTGTGAAATCCAACTGACACTTTATGCCTATTATAACCTATATCCTTTATTTATTTGACAATTCTGAACAATCCCCTACATATAGGGTCTTTGGGAGATGTCGTTGTTGTTAGCACAATTCATAATTACATATATCCTACGGAATACCACATATATGGTATCATACTTTATACATGGGTCTCTTCTTTAGAAAATGATTTTGTTACCTTTTGACACATTTTGAGAAAAGTAGATGTTAAAGTTTGTTTGTTTTCAAAATGATGTAGGGCTGTCTTAACCTGAATGGGGAGAAAGAGACAATACATAGCGTATTATATACAATAACTTATCTAATGATTTAGATTTTCTCAAAATGATATACATGTACCAGGTTATAGGCATAGTTTGTAAACACGACCGAATCAATGTTCTTTGTATAGATTTAAATTTCATAGTATACTTATATATACCGTCAATCTGAAGTCCAGACCAAATTGAAAAAGAATATACTGGTAATCACTGTTTTTATACATTCAATACATGATTACGATTTATATACGTGTACGATAGATTTATACTTTTACACAAATGAAAATTAAAAGAAGGAAAAAACATTATAGATTACCAATTACAGTGTTTTCATGAGTCACATAACATAACCTGTCTAGTCGTCGCCTTAGTGCGAGATGGTTGTAACTGCATTTGGGTCAACAAGGTAACAGGTACCCCCGTGAGGCCCCTCAAGAAGGTACCTTTTACCTTGTTGAACCAGATGCACTTATGACATGTACACCTTTCTTGCATTAAGGCAACAAAGTGCTCTTTAGAGGTCGTTGCCCTTCTCCTAAATCCTAACTGCAGCATACACGAACAGACACATGGCATTTTTGAAGGAATACTTTATTTTACGATTTTTTACCCATAAACTATGGCTGTAAGAATTAGTAGTCAAGAACTCAAGATAGAGGTCTTTATTTTATGTGAATAACTTCTTCCCATAGAGATAGCATTGCAGGGCCAATCCGCACACCCCCAGTGGCGTAACATGTGCCGATCCACCACAGCAGCCGATCCACCACTGCAGCCTCGTTCTGGGTGCATGTAAACATTCAAAATGGTGGACCGGCACTCGTACGAGGAACTACGGTACCGGATTTTGATAATTTTTCCTTATTTAAACCCTCTAAAAACATAAAATAAATATAGAACTAAACTCCCCTGGTGTCCTCGGTGGCCAATCCACCCCTCGTGGTGGATCGGCCACCTCGTACACCACAGTCGTTTAGTTCTATCTATGTACTTTTGTCCAATGAGACCTGTCATCAGACTTAATACTGTAAAATGCCATACATATCAGGTATATGTAGGATATCATAATAATTCACTGTTCCTTCACAGGTTTACAGCAACACAGTTCCTGCCATCAATGTTTTTACCAGACAGTATTTCTAATTATCTAAACATACAGCATTTGGATATTTCCATTAAACGGAGACATCATATTGATCGAACACATCATTCGAAGATTCAGGTGGGGTAATATTTTCGTGTTGTGGTCAGGTGGGACAATTACCAGCTCAGTTATAATCTAGTTTTAAGGACGATTAAAAACATTTATGCATGGAGGTGGAAACTTCACATGTATTTAATCATTGCTGTTGTTGCTTGTTGGCCGCACAGAAACTCTAGGCTTTGCATGAGTGTATGACTGACCATTACACCTCATACATCTATTTTCAACTACAACGTACATCATACTTTATTAGGACCTGCACAAATTGAAAGCATTGGGCTCGAGAAAAATATATCATAGACCTGTCTATGATGGCTCTATGTAAGTATAAAGTAGTATTCCATGAGGTTATCTGATTATCACTTATGAATAGATGAGGATTAATGCTGACTACAATTTATTGTATTTATGGTGGTCTGATGCTTTTTGGCAAGTCTAAATGGGATCGTTGATCAACCTGATGGTACTAAAGCCTACACTAATTGTGAACTGCGGGTTGTGAGCCTACACAAAGGTGTAGATGATAGGCCTGCTTCCCCTGAAGTATGACAATTGTTTTACTACCAGAACAATCAGTCAAAAGCCATTAAGTTGCTATTAGTGGCGGATCCAGGATCTAGAAAAGGAGGGGGCGCGGCCCAAAAGGAGGGGCGCCCACCCCCCCTATTTTTGAGCAAATTTTGGGGTCCAAAATCGGTAATTATTAATTACTGGGGAAAAGGGGGGTGCGTGCACCCCCGCACCCCTATCTAAATCTGCCACTGGCTATGTAATTGCTGTACCTCTATCAGTTAAATAGCAAGCTTGACCAACTCACTGTGCTCACTGTTCTATAAATTGGTACCCGACGCCCGAATCTCTGCTGTAATCAAGAGTAGAATAAACATATTCAGCTTTAACATTAAATACACTCCTTAACAGGTCACACATCCATTGAAATATGTGTCTTTGGCAGCTCCATCGGGATTTTCTTTTGGCCATTTACCTTTTTTTCAAACACCTGTCCTGTCCACATTCAAATTCTGTAAAACCAATAGAGAAAATCTGGAATTTTATGTACATTATAAACAGCTTTGCAAAAATACCTATTCCTTAATATTACAAGTATCGTTAATCATTGTGGCGTGGCGTTGTTTTGTGCTTTTGCATTTGGTCTGGTGGATTCTTTAGCTGTTGTTTCTTAATATACTTATTTCGGGTCTTCTCCAGAAGTCCAGCCTTCTGTAGAACATAGCGGCCCACCTCTGCCGCCATTGTTTGTGAGGTCATCAACAGCTCCTCGTTATCTAATTCGGGTGGTGTGGGCAACGTCCAATGGAAGGCGTATGTATCCTTGCGCCAGTTCTTGATGCTAGGTGAATTGAGGTGGTGGACGCTCTCATTATGGTAGTCTGGATGCCATGTAGGGTGGCACTTATATTTGTAGCAGATAACCTGCAGACGGGGGTCAATCTTAACTAGCTCTGGGTGCCTTTCCTTCACCTTGTAGGGCTGTCTGAGACCATTCCATGCCCAGTCATCGTCTATAAACCACTTCATGGTCTCCTGGAACAGGTGCCAGTAAGTGGCATTCCGCTTGCCGATTGCCACACCAAAGTTAATGGTATCAGGGAAGGGGTGGTTCCAGTAGGTCCAGTCGTAGGAGCCTACAGCGTCATAACTCCTAATCTCATCATCCAACTTCTGCACAAAGACTGTGTCTGTATCTACATATATACCTCCATAGCGGATCATGAAGTCAACCCTCCAAATATCAGTCACATGGGAGAGCACTTTGACATGCTGGCCGTACACCTGCACTGGGACCTCCCTAAATATGAGCTTAATCTTAGGATTATCCTTGATTCTCTCCCAGAGGTGACCACGAGGGGGGTAGTTACCATGAATATACACCATCTCTACCTCTGCCACATAGATTAAGCTGAGCACCCCTAGGTAGAAGAGATAATCCATACGCCCCCCTCCTATCCACACCACGTGGGCAATGTTAGGGATGAGCTCCCTGGAATCTGGTTTTGCGTCCACTGGAGCAGGGTTATTATAGAATATCGTCCTTACCAGGTTGGCAAACTCTGTCTCCAATACCCAGATGTCTTTAGGATAAAACACGTCATTGACATTGACACAATCAGGCTTGCCCTTAGCTTGGTCATATGCATGTATGCCTACACAACTGACGCTTGCTACATCCCAGTCTTTTCTATTGAGGATGGAACTGATCTTATGGCGACCAGGGAGATTGGCCTTAGCTGCAATGAAACCATTCAGAGTGTTGGGATCCAATGCATATACAAAGTCGGCAAGGCGGTATTTAAGGGGGAACCTGGAGAGAATGGTGTGTTCATTGAGGTACACTCCTCCTTGTGCAGTCAGGAGGCTATAGATGAAGGTGATATTAGGGGTGGCATGCTGAGCACAACCGTGCATATCGGCAGATAGTTCATGAAGCTGGAAGAATGGATACATATCCCTGATCTCATCAAACCAAGTGTTGTACAGCCAGTCGTCCCTGACGGGCAGGTAATTGTAGTAGAACATCACCAGGTCGGGTCTCAGGTGTTTGATAGCACTTACAATACTCAGGTAATGATGGAACTCAAACCACCGTCTCCCGCACCACACAACATTGACAATGTTAGCCGTCAGTTTACGATCCAGCAATTTGCTATGATTCAGGATGTCTGGATCATAGTGCTTGACATTAGGTTTATTCTGTTTGCCATCTACAGGAAATGCCATCTCCTTGCCTATAGGCCCCATCTGGGCTTTACGCACGGTCTCCTTGGTGTCTCCTCTGTGACCCTCATGGTCATATTCAGCAACCTGAGGTTTCCCAGCAAGCCACTGGTCTGCTGCTTCCTCTTGGTGGCTCTCATGGTGGTCAGGGTCCTTGTGTGGACATGGCTCTTGGTTGTAACTGAGAATGTAAATGGTGAAGACAAAGTAACAAATAGAGGCCACACCAAAGAGCAGCCAGCGGGGGCCTGGTAGGTTCTTCACCAACATGTTGTTGCGTCCACCTCGGCGCCTGGGAGGAAGTGACTTGGACATTCGTCAGCAAGTGAAGGCCTTCGGAGAGGACTGTCCAATGTAGACTCTGAAATAATACAATAAAACCTCATTTACTATTTGGGCGTGGAATAAACAGGGTTTTCCCTAATCAATGACATTTTAGGAGGTGGGTGAGAATATCCTAGGCTTAATTATGTGGACAACAAAAGTAGCCTACATACCTCCATATTGTATCACAGGGAGATACATGAAATATACATTTACATGCCCTGTTTTGCTATACTTTTACTCAACTACCAGTGACTAAATTGTCTATTTTTAATACACTCATGTGAAACAACCCAATAAACTATCCAACTCTGATTTAGGCATCATTGGGGTGGTAGGCTGCAGAAAAATGCCCTTTTGTAGTAAAGATAGGCATTCTGCTGATCAAAGAGATTCATCCGCCCCCACGGCACGTGTACCGACTGCTGCCTGGGAACAGAAAATACATGGAGCAGCAAGGTAATGGCATAAGACATAAAAGCTTCATTGTGTTCTTTTATATCATGGTGAACAGAGGCAATCCCCATGTGATTATACAGTTTATATCATGTTTATCCATACAAAGGCTGATTCCTATTTCAGAGGAGTAGGAAGCAAACCGTTATTAGTGGAACCAAGAGGGGCCCTCCTACCCACCTTGAATCATCGGTTTGAGAAAATTGAAGCTGATACAACATTATAGGATTCATAAAAAAGTATCTATTGGTGTTTTTTTTTTATTATTATTTCTGACCCAGATCTCCATTGTCCTTATCCTACTAACATATTGGGAGAATGTGAATGACTAGCTGTGGGATCATTTTGTATTTCATCATAAGATCTTTACAGATTTGGGCGCCCAGACATGTTGTGACCCCCATTCGTCAAGAAGCTATATCTCCTAAATTTATGGACAATCGATGTTGGGATCAATTAGGCAATGTAAAACGTCCATCACTTATGTTATGGATTCGTCTATGGGCTCTTCGAGAAAAAAAAACAAAAAAAAAACTTGCAATGTTATGAACGTCACAATTTGGATTGCACTAAATGGATCTGACTTTTACTTGCAAATTGACCTTTTTAGTTTTAATGAAGAGAAATGATTTATGGCGAAAACTAATGGCTGATGGAAAAGAAGTTGTGGCCTACAGATTGTCTCAATTTATGGAAATTATGTTTAGGCCTCCGAGAGAAACGCACCCCAGGCCATATATTTATGTCTCATCTATACCCATACACCCCTCCCCCCATCTATTGACATTGCTCTCTATTGTTCAGCATTTCCAATAAAACACAGTCGCCTGACTTTGGTGTAAATTTATGAGCCCATTCTCATTTGGTTAGAGACACCATTTGACCCGACGGTTTGGTAAACAGTTAAAATGCCATCGACTTTGAAACCTGACAGTGTTTCTAAGGAATAGTTTTACGTGAGCACTTTGCCTCTAACACTATTCATGCTGACTTGAAGCAAGGTTGGATTCCAAAGCTATAACCCCTGAACGTTGAAGTGCTGTAGAATACATTTATAGTATGCATATTGATTGCCAAGGTTCTCTAAGGCTGCTATGGGCTGGACACACTCCCAAGTGGTTGGCATGATGCTATGATACAGGGCTTCTGACTAGACTCAGTACTGGAGGGTTTTCAAAGCACGAGGTCAGTCCCACTTCCGGTGAGGCTTCCTGTTTACTTCTATATGTAAGGTCAGAGGTAGAACCTGCGTTTGCTGGTTCCCCCAATTTTCTACCTGTGCATTGGCACCCCAGGTGGACAAAGGAGACTTGGGACAAGAGCTGGTTACTGAGGTACCCCTCTTTGATCCTAGGCCCTTCACAGGTGGCAAAGGAGAGTTGGGACTAGAGCCTTCACTACCTCTTTCTACTACTATGCCTAGGATTGCCTCTGCTTGGCGACAGTCTCTCACACTCCTAAATCCTTGGTGAAACCGTGTTTCAAAGACTCTCCGGCACCGACAAAGGAACATACGCCTGCAGGTAGTATTTAGCCCTTCAATGGGTAAATACCTCGTGAACCATTATTGCCTTTGTCTGGTGATTTACCAGCTTGTACACTTGAGACCTGAGTAGACAAAAAGGATGCTCCCAACATATCTCAGGTAGAGCCTATGCCATGGTGGTCTAAAATATCGCCTGGTCTCGATTTCATTTGACTGTTTTAATTTGATTTGATAAGCTAGCTATTACATCTCATTTAAACTGCAGTTTATTGTATCCAGGTATTATATTACACAGAACCACTGTGAGGAGTACATTTTACATGCACCTGTCCTCTAGGGTCAGAATGGTATCATTGAAATACCTGAGTAATACCTGCAGAGGAAGTATAATATATTTGGGTGAAATGTGCCAAATGAGAGAGAGAGAGAGAGAGAGAGAGAGAGAGAGAGAGAGAGAGAGAGAGAGAGAGAGAGTGAGTCAGTCATTACAGGTAGGTAATGTCCTCTAGTATAGTCATATTCATACACTATTGCTGATGATTATATGGAAGATAATCGGTGTGACACAGGTGACAGGGTAGCCTAGTCTGCGTAACCTTTAGATCAGACGTAAGTGGTAATGCTAAATGGAAAGAATGGGGGAAAAATAGACTCCCATGTTATATGGTGGTCATGATCCTGCAAAGTCTATGCCCCCAACAATACAAAGTACATTACATAACAATGGTGCATTTATTCCTGTCTGTAGTATACACTTACCTGGCCTGTAGCAGGACGTGTATTGCCATACTGCCAGGTGAGTCCTACCACCCCCCCCCCATACAACCAGCATGACCTACCTTCAGCCTTCAGGTGTAGTGTTGGCTGCACGACTCTCCTCCAGTATCATTACTACCGTCCGCAGTCCTCCCCTTTTCCTATACAATCACCAACATTCCACATGGACCTCATCTTAGTGCAGAGAGTTGGGTAAGAATCAGGAAAGGTGACACATTGAGAATGTTGTTGAACTGAAGACCCGGCGACGTGGCTCCTATGTGCCGGAAATATGGCAGTGCTGCTTGGCTGGAGGAGAGTGGGGGTGGGGGAGTTGTCTGGACTGGCTCTGTGTGGCGTACAATAGGGGGTCCACTCACCTGGATCACTCAAGCGCGGAAGGTAGGCGTGGCCATAGCCGTGATTGACAGGAGCTTGAAAGTGAAGATTTTGAAACTACCTATCCTCTATTTGTTTTCCCCCTCCACATCACTGCCATAGGTAGATAGATAGACCCTCCACATCACTGCCATAGGTAGATAGATAGATAGATAGATAGATAGATAGAGAGAGAGAGAGAGAGAGAGAGAGAGAGAGAGAGAGAGAGAGAGAGAGAGAGAGAGAGAGAGAGAGAGAGAGAAAAGAGCATTTCTCTGGTACTGACTATTTATCTTTACTCATTCTGATCTTTCCCCATAATAGATGTCATTTACAAACAATAAGGATTGTTTTCTCTCCCCTTCTTTACCATTTGCCATAATGGCAGCATGAATAACATATCATTTTCAATCAAGAGTTTGACTAGGTTTAAGTATGCAGTTCAATACGCAATGTGAATTGCACAAACACCTATGCTGAAAAAAATATCCCAGCAAAAGGAAAGAGTTGATAAATAAATCTGGACTGTAATGCTTCTGTTACAGTGGCTCCAATGAACGTTATTTTGAGCACTCTGACTACTCTTGTCCAGCTCCACCTTACTGACTGCTCTTAAACTTAATACCTTTTAATTGCACTAGAGTCTGATAATCCTTCCCCTCTTCTGTGACAGAGAGATAAAATGAGAGTCTGATACAAATGTGATAGTGCTGGACCAAGGGGGTGATGTTCTTTTTACATAAAATATTATTTTCTGACACCCAAACTGCACTTTTTTACAGATATGAATTATTTTCTAGTGGTATCCTCTGTATAGATAGCTGTATCTAACCTGCTTATTAAGAACATGTCGATGAATATTCATATTTGCGGAGAATAGTGGGGCACAGTGGACACTCCTTGTAGGAATTAATAAAAAAAAAAATTTATTTATCTCTGTATATAACTCCATCAAAGTCTCTATAAATTTCATATTTAGAGCTTAATTCCAGGAACAAAATTGTTTGGGACACACTATGCTACAGATGAAACAATGAGATGTGTCCCACAGTGCCCCAAAAATGACTGTCCCACTGTGCCCCAGGCCTTCTTTCTTTCAGATTTAAAGATGTAACTTATGGCACACATGACTTGGTGCTGCAACCCTCATGCCAAAGTTGACATTTCTAGTGGTTATTACATAAGTAAAAGAATGAACTCCTTATCTTTGATAGTTTAGAGAATAGGAGGCAGAGAGTTCATTGATAAAATCTTACTTTGAGCCCCAAAAAGTGACAAATAGCCACCCAGGTAAACCAGAGAGTAAACAAGATTCTAGTATAGAGAGAAGGGGGGCATCTATGTGACACTCTTAGGTGAGGAGACCTAATGGTTCCCTCTCTATTTTTAGACACAGGATCCAGTCCCATTGTGCCTCGGTCTCCCCTACCAATTGAAATTGAGTAAGAAGGATGAGAAATCCAGATATATGTATGTGCGAGTTCTTTGTGGTACGTCTTAGTTGAGATGAAAGAGAGCTATTGGAATAACTTTCCTGCACCATACTTATTTGTATGGATTAAGTGGATAAATAAAATGAAAATGCATGCATCATTATGAAATGCTTAATACTGACAATACCTCGTGAATAATACATACACCAGCAACAAGGCGCATCTGCTCCAAAATAAGAGAAAGCTATGAGGCACACATGGGACTTGATTTTGAGTAGTTTAACCGGAATATTACCAGTATGTATGACAGGCAAGCAAAAACACCCATCTATACAGGGACGTTATTAGTTCATCTCAAGATCTTTAAAATGAGACATATTTGGCTAAGATATTCTAGTACTTCTGTCAGATCCCTACTTGAACATTGGTTGCTACCCATATCAGAGAAACGATGATTTAGCTCTAAATGTATTATTAAACATAATAATCGCTAAAGCCACAATAAAACAGGCTTTTCCATGAAAATACGGTTATTTTCATTGTAGACTTTGATCTAAGATGAATTTTCAATTTCTGTTTCTATTTTTTGGGCTCTTGGTGAAAATCCCCAGAATTTGACATAAATATCAGATTGGTAGTATGATTAGGTGAGTTTTAACACCTGGGGCCTGTTGCTCCAATAGTTACTAGTGGTTATTACATTGATTGTGTTTCTGTGTGTATGAAAATGCTGCAAGTAGGCTATTTGCCAATTTCCTTTTTTCATACTTGCAAATTGAGTTCCCCTACTAGCAAGTGTGTACTTGCAGAAAATATGACTTGAAAAAACAACAACAAAAAAAAACAACCAAGTCCAACATTCTGATTAAAAGTTACAAAAAAATGTATAATTGACTAAGCCAGTCACTCCATACCCTTTGATATCAATAATATTACATTAATTGACAATCAGATAGCATGCATACCCTGTTGTTATGAATATAAAAAAAATTAGGACACCAAAATTTTTGTCCTACAATTTACTGCAAGTATGCCCCACTTGCTAGTACAAAACTTGCAAGTATGCTAAAAGTTACTAGTACAGTACTAATAGCCAGATTAAAATCACCAACTCATACTACTACTTATATGAATGATGGACTTGCATTAAAGCAACTTTGTGCCTTACTCACAACTTTGCAAATTTTTGGTGATTACTCCTATTATCACTCACTATACTCTGTCTCTAATCTCATAGTTGCGTTAACGCAAGTTTGCATACTTGCGTTAATGCAAGTATGAAAAATAGTTGCAAGTATGCTCAGAGAAACAGTCTCAAAAGGTGATCACCTGGTGATGGATAATTTCCAATTTATTTATGTTAACACAAGTCCATACTAGTAAGTATTGGAGCAACAGGCCCTTGCTTCACCGTATTGCAATGTCAGTGAATCCATAACAATTCTCCTAGACTGCATGTAGGCTAGATGGTACAGTCTGGCCACATCCGAGACTCTGGATCCTATGCTTTAGCCTCTAGCAACGGTAATGAATGGCTACTTGAAAAGCTGTCGGGTGGACTGCTTGCACAGAACTATCAAAGACAGTAAGTATCACATGAACATTTATTCCACTTTTCTTACAAATATATAAAATATCATAGTAAATGGCACTAAAAAGGTATGGTAAAAAGTGCTACAAGTTATCATCTCTAAGAAATATCATCATAATATTATATCCCAATCAATAGTAAAATGATTTTGTATGCGTGTATAAATATAATATTGGCTTGGCTACCGAAACTGACTAGATAAAGCGAGAGGGTAGAGCGATGCATCCAGCCACCTGTGGGTATTCATCTGAATATATTAATATATAGGCATGGGAATATAATGCAGTATAAAACGTTTAAAAGGAAAGTCTAAGGTGGCTACCAAATTACGGCATCATGGTAAGGATGTCACACTATATACGTCTCTCTCATCAAACAATGAATCTCTAAGTTCTGATGTGCCGGATTCTGTAGTATTCAGTCCGGTCTGACTGCACCGTGAACACAATTTGTTCTCCATATTCTCACCCCCAACTTTTTCTGCCGTCATATCACTAGTTACAAAAGGTTCATCCAGCTGAGCTCGTTTTATAACCCCTTCTGCATCCTTACTGAGGATGCCTTTAATTATCTTCGACGGACTTGCGGTCTGCATTGCAGAATTATCACCATGCCCGGGACGGTAGAATGTCATTCCTGACTCAGTCAACATAGTACACCTTCGTCTCATTTCGTTCATTAGTTTTACTCGTCTTGCCGAGGTCTCGTCGCGTTCTTTGATTTGATCCTGCAAGAACTCTCTGAGACGCCCCATCCAAGACGCTGGCGTCTCATCAGAGTATGAGACTTCGCTCTCAGATGGCGTGATGAAATTTGGTGATTGCATCCTCCGCCAGACGGAGTAGGTGTAGCGGGCCCGGACCGTGATGATGGTATCATAGCCCACAGCCACCATCCAACACAGAGATATGGCAATGAGCACAGCAGGCCAAAAGTAGCATTGAACAACGGTGGTGTAGCTCACAACCTGTGTCAAAAATGAAGGTAAAAAAAGACAAGATGGTTGAGTAAAATGTAGCCTCTTTGATATCAGCTGTATAAATACACTGTCCTTATATATAGGGATGGGGTGGACGGAGAGAGCCCAGAAGGAGAGAGAGAGAGAGAGAGAGAGAGAGAGAGAGAGAGAGAGAGAGAGAGAGAGAGAGAGAGAGAGAGACTAAGGCTAACTATTGAAAATCATAACTAGTTCAATAAACTGTTATGAGTCGCCATAACCAAAAAAAAAAAAAAAGGAAGAAATCCACAAAGAAGTTTTAATACTATTAACATGAACAAAAAGTCTTATCATTCCTCCCTCCCCCTTTTAGTTTCTCCATGTCAAGTTAGCCTCCCCCCAAAAAAAAACAACAAAACAACAAAAAACAAAAACAAAACAAACTTAAATTGAACTTATCTGTACATGTACAAGTGAATTCACCTTATAGTTTTTGGCTAGATGGGTATTCCATGTATTCTCCTTGTCGTGCACACATTCCACTGCTGGGGACGTTTGCTGAAGGACCACCAGCTCTTCTTCTACCAGTTTCCTGTTCATTTCGGGCTCAATATAGCAGTCAGTGAGGAGGTCGATGGCGCACTGGAATATACCAACCAGCAATTTGCAAATAAAACAATAGCCTTGAGCAAAACTGTGCTATTCGCACCACATTTCCCAAAAAGGCGGGAAAGTTGATACATGGTTCAACATCATATACCTTCACCATTGGACGGCAAAAAGCGTCATATGGCTGCCAACCAACTGAGTCTGTACAATATTGACAATTTCTCAAAATTTACAAAACTTTGTAATGAAATACCTTTTCCTGCAAGACCCCTACATCTCCTCCTTTAATGGCACTACAAATTCATTAAGTAATTCTGCCTCTTTTATACAAAATTCCCATCTTTTTTTAAACTTATTCGCACCACCAAAATGACTGAAAGTGCAGGGCCCCAGGGTGTCTCTTTATAACTCGCTTTTCGAGTTAAAGATTGTACAAAAAGGAAATAATTATAGCTAAAGTATCTTATAAGAGAAGTTATACTATGGTTATGGCTGATTTGCATATGTTTGCGTTCAAGTTTAATGATAAAAGTTGTTTGATCAACCACGGCGAGACTGAACAGTAGTTGACACTAAACCGAAACATATGATGACAGCGAGTTGACTTGTATCCTTTACCATAGCGGACAGAGGCTGTACGTCTCCCCCACATGCAGTGTCACTATCCCCTGCCGTGCTGCAGTGCTGCCATCTGGTGTATAGACAAAGTACTACCCTTCTTCTCAGACAGCGAAAGGATAGCGATAGGATTATGGCCATTTTAAGAAAATATAAGCTTCAAATCATCTATAAAACCTTGGGAGGAGCAAAAAGAATGTCTTTTCTTTGTTCTGTGAAAACCAGAAGGACTCACATGCTCTATAAATGGTGGAAATTGAATGTTTTTCTCGGCGGACCACATGGGTTATTGACAAACAAGAAATCCAATATGGCAGAACGGCTTCCTCCTCGTCTGTCCGACTCACATAGGAAATCATTGTTTTTAAAGGTAAATACTTGATATATAGGTCTATCGAGGGTACCATGGTATGAAGAGCATATGTAAGCTTTATTGATCTACTCGTTGACTTTAGGCACAGATACAATGAACGAGGGCGTTATACAGTAAAGCATATCCTCTAAATAGTAGGCTTAATAGATAAATAAATAGAGATAAGGTGTAATACGTTATATATGTGGAGAGAGACAGAGACAGAGACAGAAAGGGGTATAGTTGAATATTTTTAAGGACAAATTTAACTTTATTTGACCATAGATATTGTACATTTTTCAGATCAGTGCGATTGAAGACCAATGGTGTTTTTATTTGCAATTATGTACTGCTTGTATGTATTGCTAGTATTGGTGGGCTACCATGTTTACTCAAATGTATATACATGTATGGTAATACTGTACGTACTGGTCATATTGGGAATAAGATATGACAATGACAATGACAATGATTTTAGCCGCCCTTCATCTAGTGACCGGGCTAGAAGTGATCTACAGTGGACTTCTAATATAACATCTGGAGCTGCTTTCTTACCGGGGTTGAACTGTTAATACCTGTTAACAGCGAAGGTCCTGTGACGTGGTCGGTGACGTAGGTGACGTTTATGACGTAGCAGGGGTAGCTGCTAAGACAGAGCCACTGGTGACCGTTCCTGCCCCCACAGTAGCCACACACACAATAAGTGGTCTGGTTCACCCACTCCTCCACATGGGTCACGCTGCACGTTGCCGGCACACGCAACTCATTCTCATCTCTAAATGATAATGGGTAAAGAACAATAACGCCGGTTATTAAGATTTATTTCAAATTGGAAACAATGGAATAGCTAGTAAGAGAATAGCCGGACTCTATAAAATGGAGTGAGTCAAATATGGCGCCTTTATTAAAAGTTAATTTGTTAGCTAATTTGTATTCACAAGAGATTAACGTTTGTAAAATCATTCCACAGTCTCACATACCCGCCCAGTCAACCAAAAAAAAAAACACACAAAAAAACACACGTTACAAAACGTTTCAGAACATTTCCCAGTGTCTCCTTATCATGCAGAGATGTAAGTCAGGTACTGGGAAAATCCCTGAAAAGCTGCTATCGCGACACTGGGAGAGTTGGCAGCACCCCTGGTATATAAGCAGAGTGTTCAGGGCAGACTCTGACCAGCACAGCATCTTGCACCCCCTGGTGTTAAACAATTGTACTATGTTGCTGACTGATGATTTTAAACCAATCAGAGAGCAGCATTCCCTTCATTTCTCCCTGGGAGGGTCTGCCCCTGAGATTCCCTGCCCAGAGTCTCCCCTGGACCAGTGAGTCCCTCTGCTTACACCAGGGGGGCTTAGTGGAGTCCCTAGTTGAAAATAAAACTGAGGACTGGGTCTGTGTGAAGAAAATGACTAGGGAAAGAAGGCTATGAATAAATTCTGTCCCTGAAGACCCTGGATATCCCGATTCAGACTACATTTCAACATTTTTGAATTCCCTATTTTCAGGGAAATCCCTGACAACTTACATCTCTGATCATGGACAAACGTTAAGAACGGTTTTTAACGTTTAAAAACGTTAAGAACGGGTTTTTGACGTTAGATAACGTTTTTGTTGTTGTTGACTGGGCTTCCTGTCCCCAGTACGCCATGCCCTGACTCAAACACCATTTAATTTAACTGGGCTCTGCCCCACCCTAAAAAAAGCTTGGCTGAAGAACTCTGCCTCTCTTACTCCTGTAGAGAGGCAAAGAAAGCTGAAGTTTAAATCTGGGGAAAGGGGTGCTAACATGGCCTTGTGAGACCTTTTTGAACAACTAATACTTGGAATTTTGTGATTTTTTTCCAACTGTCTCAGATAGCCCAATTTGTCTGCTTTCCAATCATTTTGAAATGGCTGATGGCTGAATTAAAATATTTTAAAGCACTTTTTCTAAACCCTTCCTGATTCTGCATATGCTAATTTCAGATTGGCCAAGTGACGATGGACAACTTTTGATTGGTTGACTTTCTGTCACTGGTGATGAAAGCCAGCCTATCAAAGCGCTGACCATGATATAAAGGTTTCCTCCACTTTTTAAACTATACAGCTTTGCTGAACTCTCGCAGAGGAACGGAGATGAAAGTTCAGGAACTGAGCTGCGTGTACATATAGGCCTACCCTGCCTCCTATCCTCCGCTCGTAAGATCCTCTTTCTCCCTATTTCGGAAAAAAAACCTGGATGTAACTCTATTGTGGCGAGTGAGCATGAATACTCTCACACACAACTTAGATCATTAGATATTATTGAGTACATTTAGATAGGTCATTTGGTCAATTATCATTGTGTTATGTACTTAAATATGAACATTGATATGGGAATGCAGAGAGCAGAAACTATACATGAGAACAGGAAGTATACATATGACTAGCTGCACTCAGAGCATTAGATGAACTGCTGCTCAAGGATGTAACATGAATGATGAGCAATGAGATCATTCTGCTTATTCATGAACCAGGAACTAGCAGCACTGAGGCATAACCATACAGGTTGAGAAGTGTGACCAACCAGGATGTGGTGTATGACCGAACAAGATATTCTGATCCAGGATGTGACATATTCTCATCCAGGATCTGGAAGGAGGATGTTACTCCAGGATGTGGAAGGAGGATATACTCCAGGAAGTATAACACTGTTAAACAGGATGTGGAAGGAGGATGTTACTCCAGGATGTTGGAGGAAGAGTTATGGGTTGGGTCACTATAAAAGCTCAGTCAGCCTGCTTCTCAGGGGAGGATATAGTCACTTGCTTTGTGGGACTGGAGGCAATCCTGTCTTGTCAACAATAAGTAATAAAGATTTAACATGTGATATATATCACATATGGCCCAGGGTCTACTACCATAAAACCCTCTATCAACCCTGTAGGGTCACAGGAATCAGCATTTGCGAAATATTGACTAATTACTTACAAATAGAGACTATTATCTATACATGTACTGACACAAGTCTGGCATAATCTTCTCTTACTAAACCCCTTGGACCGCTGGCCCCCTGGTGTGCTGGCCCCCTGGACACCTGGCCCCCGGACACCTGGCCCCTGGACACTTGGCCCCCTGGACACCTGGCCCCCTGACACCTGGCCCCCTGGACACCTAGCCCCCACAGAAAACTTTATCCTTAGCATGCTTAGTTTATCGCTCAGTCCCCAATGTGTTATGTGTATAGCTTGGACACTGTAAACATTGCCGGCTGAAAAAAAGTGTCTCACTTGGTGATTACCCATAGGACTTCATGTGCTAATTTCATCGCCAAAATCTATCTGACCCATAGACCCAATGGTTAAAGAACTTGTCATGTGTTTATCAGTTTATCATGTGTTTGGGAAGACTAACTCTAGTGGTATGATGCTGGCTTGCCCATTCTTAGAACCAACACCAAGACGCTCATACAGGTCACTGATTATTGTACATGTATTAATCCACAGTTACATTCATAGTCCAATGTTCAACTCAAGCTTACATTGGCGCGCCAAACCTGACATCATTTTGTTGCGCGCATCATTTTGTTGCGCGCATCATTTTGTTGCGCGCAGGTCAGTTTGACTTGAGCGCACCACGTTCAGCCAATCTAAACACTAAGAATGTGGGAAAATGTGCCATCAAAACTGTCCAAATCTTCTATTTCTATTAGGAAATAGGAGATTTACTTCACTTTTGAATAAAAAATATAATTTGAAAAGGGTTTGTTTAGCTACAAACACTTAACTCCCACGACGGCCCCGATCTAGCCCCACTCGTGAGAGTAGTTGCTGTGTCAGCAACAGTTTTATTTCTCATTTGGAAATTTATATGCAAGTTGACACTTATATAAAAAGCTACTCACGGACAAACAGTGTTCTATTTTTTATGAACAGATGGGTTGGACAGATGTAAATAATTCATTTGAATTAAATCTATTCCTACATGATTCCTCTGTGAGCAAACTTAGTGTGCACCCTGCGTAAGTTGGTATGATCATGTGACCAAATGATGGACTGTGATTGGTCGAGCTTTCTATGCGTAAGTAAATCTTGACGCGCAACCGGGTGACAGGATCGACGCCTCATAGAGGGGGTGGGGGTAAGTCTATGTATAGTTTGAACTGAGGGTATTTTTCCTTAGACAGCACCAGAATGCACTATCTGGCCTCAAGGATTTCAAAATTTTCCTGGGGGATACCCCCAGAACTCCATCTTTAATGAGAACTGCAACACAGACACATCTGAAGACATAATGATTTACTCTGAATGGCAAAGTTCAGTATTATGATTGTGAAAATTCAATAAGAATGTACTGTTTCAAGTGTTGAATTTGAGGGTAGGGGTGGAAAAGGTGTGCCAGAATGCACGATTTTCAGTCTTAAATTTCCAAGGCCTCAACCCCTCAAACATTGAGTGCCAAATGCTTAATACAAGCATTTCATTTTATATGGTGTCCAATAATGTACCAATAATGATTTTAAGTATAACCCCCCTATTCTGACCACTGCAATTCGCTTGAGGTGCTCTGGGACATGAAATAACTCCCCCCCCCCCCCCCGAAAACACCTTGCTACAACAAACAGGTCGACGTTGGCCCAACCATCGGCTGTCCATCCTGCCTATGTTACTTTATGTAGGCCCCATGGTGCCAACCAAATGCCAACATAGGCCCAACATTGGCTTTTGGTTGGCACACATCGGCCATGGGCAAATGGTTGGCCTTTGGCCACTCGTTTGCCGATGTCCTGCCAATGTTGGTATTTGGTTGGCAAATGCCACTGGTCGGGCCTAAGTTAGACTGAATTTCGTATGTGTCATGGGTTGGTACTAGTCTTTTGTAGGGCTACGAGAGTGGCTAGGCCTACATAGCCTAGGCCCGATGTGTCGGGCCAACGTCGCAGGGTTGTCAAGTCTCACGCCTTGGGCGTGAGAGTCACGCATTTTTACACTTTCTCATGCTCTCACACATAGACAAGGCTTTCTCACGCATTTCTGGCATCCTGGGCATTCCAAAACTGAAAGAATTTTTCAAATATTCCAACTAGAAGCAAAGTTATATAGGGCATTAGCATATTAGTCTATGGAGGCCGCCATCTTGGTTAGGACCCCGACTCCAGAGCAGGGCATTCTGGGTAAATTTCTTATCAGCTTCCAGAACAATGGGCAGTGATAAGACTGATACGCTGCACCCTGCCCCATATCTTAATCACCCCAAGTACCGGTACCTCTCTATTGTTTCAGGTGTGAAGTAAGGTGATAACCCTGATAGGGAGACAATGCCCTGATTAGCTTACATGTGGTGTCAAACAGGAATTTCAATGATCTATTACTCATTTATTATAGACATTTAATCTATATCTGGATTATCTACTTAGAGCTGTTGACATGGAGAACCCACACACATGATTTATAGAAAAATCCCAATTATAGTAATTAATTGGCAGGTTGTCAAACTAGACTATACAAGGAGGTCAAATGATGATCTAGCCCCCGACTACATGAGCCACCTAGGTAATTTTCTTAGTATTAGCAATGTGCTAGTCTCGTATAGTTAGGCACTTACCTAGTTTTTCAAGACTTTATCCCATTAAACTTATCTAGTGAGCAATGTATAGATCTTGAGAAAAGAAATGGATTTGCTTTTTAAATGAAGTCTCTTTGTCAATTTAAAGTGGAATTATGACCGGTCAAAGGTACCAAATCAGACCCAGAATTCTGCCATAGTTAAGAGTTTAATTTGGATCCAATTTTGTGATCAAGCAAGATAAATCTAAGGTAGCCTAGATCACTAAAATGATTATTTTGGGCAATTTTCTTTTCAGATAAGCAAGATACATTTTATCATAATCAAACAATGTAAAAGCAAATTTTTGATGTCATCTTTTCCCTTGAACTGCGCGCTCTGACAGAACCACGGGAGACTATCGTCTTTGACTCAGGATATTTTAATGATCATAACTTCCATTGAGATTGTCATAAAAACTTGATTTAAAAAGCAAAACAACTTATTTTTATCACAGCTATCAATATCCCACCATATAAAATGCATACAATAAGGTCTTAATTGATAGGTAAGTGCCTTACATGGGTAGGTTGGGACACATATCCAGGGATATTCTCGCCCAAAAAGTTTGCAGGGTCTGTCAAACATACTGCAGCCCCTTAGAAAAAGAAAAGCTAGACATTTTCTAGATGATTTTTATCCATAGAACAGGTGGGAACCATATATTTTTAGGTGCTCAGTGATCTTCTCATCATAAAATGGTTCTAAACTTTTGGTTGAACTTCAATGGGGTCAAAGGCAAAATTCCCTGCATTCAACCTTGTACAAAAAAATATTCATTTTATCACAGTTTCACACCTCTACTGCAGCAGAGTCACACACTGGAGGTATTTCAGTGCCTAATATAGTGATTCTCAGAAGTCACCAGAATGCATGTTTTGACTTAGAAACTTTCAAATTTTCTCAGAAAATTAAAATGCCCCAACCAGATATCAAAAGAGGCATAGAAATTAATTTATGAGGGACAGAATGTTAGGGAGTGGGATATGATGCCACACTTGTAGTAGGGCCTATACTGATCAACTTGGATGACACGCAGTTCTAGGTTTCCCTCCTGGAAATTACATGTAAATTATATGGAATAACTTGAGTGAGATGCGGGGATGGTAATTCTCGGGTGGGAAATTTCTGGAGGGGGATTCCAGTGGGGAAATTTCTGGTTGGGAGATTTCCCCACTGATTTTTAAAAACAGCTTCAAAATGCTTCAGAACACACTATTTGGCTTGTATATTTTCAAAGTTTTCTGGGGGGGGGGGCATGCTCCCAGACCCTCCTAGTGCTGTTGGGTTACTTCCCTTGTGCACACTAAATCTATCATCTAAAAACAGTTTCAAAATGCTTCAGAACACACTATTTGGCATGTATATTTTCAAAAATTTCTGGGGGGGCATGACCCCCCCTACTGCTGTTGGATTACTTCCCTTGCGATTCATGTCCCTTTGCACTGCGATGCGGTGCACCGCACAATATTTGTCCATTTTCTCAAAATCTCACTCATGACATGTCCATTCTCAGAACTTGACAGCCCTAACGTCGGCAAAATTTTGTGTGCGACCTGGGCCTCCCCTGTTATTAAAAAATGACCACCCTGGTAACTTAGCATAAGAAACTATGATAGAACCCAGGGACAGAACCTACCTCAATCTGTTACATGCAGTCTTTATGATGACTGCAGCAGTGATCAGCAGTATTGGGCACATCACACAAAAACAGACGAGGCACCCATGTGAACCCACTACTTTCTTGGGCCTCTTTTTGACACTAGTGCCACTTGACGATGGGAACTGATTAAGATGTGAGCCTCCATCTGTAGAATTATCGTACATTTCCATTGAGTTTTGACTTTCCCCTCCATAATCCTTAAACGGGAGAAACTTTGTTGATGTTGGTGTGCCGAGTGCGGTTTCTCCACCGGGTTCCACCTTGTGCTCTTGTTCCACTTCCAGGGAGCTGGTTCCATCCTCTGCAGGTGCTACCTTCCACTTTCTGTAGACTTGAACAATACGACGTTTACCACGCTGCCACATGACGGATTAACATGTGCGAAAATCCACAATAATCGGGGGATAATGAGATAATATACACTACCATCGAGAAGCGTGGCAGATTCCAGCATGTGACTGTATTGGATCACCTTGGTGATCGCTTCGCAACCTGATGCTACAATGTTACGTCATGTCAGTATCCATGGTAACACGTCAGGGTAACACGTTACCGTAACGATTTACTTAGTTACCGATGCGACAGCAGCGCGGCTGTCGCCCACAGAACAAGGATTGTTCTTAGATAGGTTGTTTATTTAATTCAAACAAAAATGAAACCATTAAACTCATCCTAAACCGATCACTAAAGGAGAAAGCTCGCTGTTCGTTCGACTCTCCTCTGAAAGCGTTCACGGTAGACCTAGTGGCGGGAAACCGCAGTCCCCTGAATCCGTTTACTCCATGGCCGCTCGCACTTTTACAAACAACCACGCCTACGATGGGGCTCGGATGGCGGCTGACAGCACAATAGACCTTGCGTTTTTGTGCGTTTTTCGCAGTTAGCACAGTACGGGCATCTTTATGACTGGGGAGAACATGAAATCAGACTTGAAGTGTTCGCATGAGTGCAAAATTGAAGGGAGACAGTCGATCCATGCCAGAAAGATGCCAAAAATTTCACCGACTCGGAACGGTGACGTCGGTACCAAAGCCGTCCATATTGCTGGAGACGGGCTTCCATTGACCTTGTCAACAACGGGAGGCGGTGTGAAATATGCCAAATCGCACAACTGTCAAAAGAAAATGGACAACGCCGATGGCAAAACTGGAATAATTACACCTTCTGACAATAGTATGTGCATGAATGAGGTCATGAAGGCTATTGTAGAGACGCCAGAGACCAAACATTTGAAGGACTTGTTGTTGCTTCATTTGGATTGGAGTCAACAACAACAGGAGTCCCTTCTTTTGAAGGATAAGCAAATCCAGGATCTACGAGCTGAACGAGACGCTGTAAGTTGGATTCTAGAAGGTTTATTCTTCACATCCATGTAACTGTCATTTGTATTTGTTGTTTTATGAACATGCAAACGATCATTGTTTTCGTCGACAACGCGTTAGATATTCGCACAAATTCAATATGGCCGACACAATCAATTTGAGATTTGGACGGCCAACAACATTCGTTTTGTTAATGATTCCTGGGCATTTAATTCAATGAAACTTGATAACCGAACTGTTGGCTATGTGGAGTTGATGTCTGAGATGGTTTGTAATACAGTACACGCGTATTATTAGGCTGTATTTTGTGTTTGAGCTTTATTTTGTCAACTTCCGGGCATGTCGGGAGCCACTTCCGGTTGAGTCTCTTGACACGAGGTCAGTCCAGCTTCCGGTGAGGCTTCCTGTTTACTTCTATATGTAAGGTCAGAGGGTGAACCTGCGTTTGCTGGTTCCCCCAATTTTCTACCTGAGCATGGGCACCCCAGGTGGACAAAGGAGACTGGGGACAAGAGCTGGTTACTGAGGTACCCCTCTTTGATCCTAGGCCCTTCACGGGTGGCAAAGGAGACTGGGGACTAGAGCCTTCACTCCCTCTTACTACTACTATGCCTAGGATTGCCTCTGCTTGGCGACAGTCTCTCACACTCTTCAATCCTTGGTGAAACCGTGTCTCTTGAAGGGAGTCCCTGGTGGGCAGACGATTTCAGAAGTATTTCTCAGCATAAACACGTGAAACTATCGGGGGAAATATCACTTTTGATAACTCCTAGAGGAAATACTTAGCCTATTATGGCTATTTCATTTTAGTTTGGGGGAGTTATAGACCTATTTGGATCTGAAGACATAGACGGAACCATCACTTAAGGAGCGATGGTAAGCAGTGGCACTGGTGTTGTGGTGGTGGAACTTTCAGAGTAGTTTCCCAAGCCCCCAATGAAAACTGGGTCTCTAGTCTTATGTTGGGTTGGTCTTTGATATCTTAACTCTAGGACCTACCTACTTGTTGTGTATTGTTTTGAAATGTGAAATCATATTGTAGGGTTATATCTGCGGATATCTAGAACTCAGTCAGACATGTTGGGCAAGGTGGCAAGTGCTGGTTCCTGGTCGGTCTGACTGTTGTCTTTGTGGTGGTACAGGTGGGAGGGACACAAGGTCCCTCTGGTGAGTAAAATATGAACTGTAAAGGCCTGCCACCTATAGGGACCATCTAGGATGAGATGTTTTGTTGACATTTGAGACATGTGTGATCAATTCCAACACACAGGGAGGATATATTGACAATTATAAATTATCACAGTAAGTAGGACAGCTTCATAAAGGTCAAAACTACTTAAATTAATGCACACAGGCATCATTTGGCCACAAACTGCCCTCAAACCCATGGGACCTGGTTTCAGTATACATCAATTGCTCGGCCTCTGAATGAACATATCTAGGGCCCAGTTAGCTGGGTACTGAAGACACTGATTTTTTGATAGCCTAGTGAAATCATCAAGCCAAGGAGTCACATTAGCCGAGTAGGCCCGGTGTCACCATTTTGATCTGTTGATTTCACCTATTTAATTGTAACAGTGTATAACCATTTCCTCGGAAAGTTTCCGAGTTTTTAGAGACAGGTGGGGGCATGGTGACACTTTAAGAACTCTAAATGCCTGTTTCAGAGATGGGACTGTTCACTTCAACCTTAAATACATGAAAATACATAATATGAGAGAAAATGAAACCTGTCATGAAATAGTGTACATATTCAGGATCATAGAGGTGTAATTGTTACGTCTTATCTGGTTCTTATCTTTTTGATATTAGGTTTAAAAAAAGTAGGTCATCTTAAAATGGGTGTAAGATGCTTTGTGCAGTCAATGTATTCATATAGGGGTGTCAGTTTAGGGTGTCAGGTTTCCCACCCTTTTTAAGCAGGGTGATGGTCTCATTGTTCATTATTTAGCAGGGGGATCTGAGATGTTTCCAGCTATGGTGCAATAGGAGATGAATATTCTATACCATAGTGTGTTCTTCTTGGTTTATTCCACTTTGAATATAGCAGCATATAACTGTATAATAGCATTATTTACATGAATATATAGCGATAGATAATATATTATGAAAGGGGAGAGATTTTCTGATACTTGGTCTACCTATGTTAAGTACATCCTGTGTCCTCCCCTCCTAAAATATGAGCCAGCTACCAGGCTTCAGGTTGCCTGGTTCACTCTTTACTCACCAGGAGGCACCATTTCTATAGAACAGTGCTGATGTCACCTAGATCCTGTCACCTACTGTACACTGGGATACTTTATAGTTTTAATAACCACTACAGCTCTAAACAATTGTTGGTATGGACCTCTCCGAATCACCTGCGATATAAATCGCCTCAACACTTGTTATTTAATAATGGAGGGGGTGGTGATTTTATTTTTGTGCATATGCATGAAAGTTTCTACGCATCCCCCCTCAAACGGTGGAATTTATTTCCCCCCCCCCCCGATTCACAGGCGCATAAAGTTTTCACTCCTCTCTTTGATCTATAGTAGATCTAGTGCGCAGGCTTTTTCACCAAAGCCCCCCAAAGGTCAAAAGCCCCCCCCCCCCGACCTGTGAAAGGGCCTTGTTGACCAATAATGACCACTCGATCCCTTAGTTTACATGCAGGCAGGTCCAAGTCACACTTTCTCAACATGGGCTACTTTTTGTGTCTCATGGACATGGAAAAGATGGAGCTTTATCATTGTAGAAGGATGAGGGCTTCCTGTTCGTAATGATTCCACAATCCCACATACTGAGATAGGTGATTTGTCCGAATGACGCTATTCGCAATTTATAGAAATCAATACAAGTGTGAAACACCAAGGATGGGGGGGGGGGTAGGGTTACTCACTCTGACACTCTAAGACTAAGTTAATAAGATCTTTTATTCAGAACCTTAAGTAGGTATGGAAAAAATGGTAAAGAATAATTTTAGGGAGGAGACAGGAGATGAGACAACTATGCCAAAAAAAAACTACAAATAAACAACCAATTCTCTTGAGTGCCAATACACGTATGTCACCCAGTCTAGCTTGTTTGGCAGCTTGTTTTGACGCCTGCTCCCACCTGCATATCACTTAATTCATGTGACCTCCATCTGCCAGTGCCCATTCCTCTGACCTATATCTATCCCGTCTCATTGGCCAAGGCGGCTTCTGCCTCGCGGCCTACACCGGCCCCCTAAGCAGGTCATCAGGCCGTCAGTTTGCAGCTGGTTGGGATGTGAAAGAGGCTCAAATGGTCGGCATATTTTTGAATGAAACCGTCCTCCATTTGATGAAATACCAGCAAAGTGTTGAACATGACGCAAGTATTACACCCGAGCCCCATCAAACTCAACGGGGGAAGGCCTTGGTATAGTGAGGTAAGGATCTTTAGGGTCTAAACAGAGAGGGAGAGAAGCATGGAAAGGGTTCACTTTGTCCTGTTGTGTTTAATAGTGTATCGGGTGTGGGGTTGTGACTTGTTGGGGAAACACGGTCGGTGCTCGGCGTCCTATGGCTATGCTGTGGGTTAGACAAAGAGGGGGTATGCTGTTAACTGATAAAATCACTCCATGATGCGGTTCTATGCCACCTGGGCCATGAGTAATAAAGCCATCCTTGGACTATATTTACAAAATTTCTAGCTCCCTTGAAGTTGAACAGCCTGACTTCAGACTTACAGTACTTCTACTGCTTCACTCACTCAAAATTACAAATCTTCAAGTCAAGCAATATGGGATATGAGTATGTTCTTCTCTCAAGTTTTACTCAATTTAGGTTCTGAGTTCATTTAATAAAACCCTTTTCTTTGAGCTGGGTCAGGCGGTGCACACACAACTAGCCTACTAGACTAATTTTAACTGGACCTACCAACTCAAACCTAAAGGGTTCGACAGCGGTGACAAACTAATTAGTTTGGGTTATGAACCCGGGGTTATGAATTTAAACTGATCATACATGATGTGTCCTTATCGTGTATAGCTCTAGGTGTTTGTTATTGGCCTAGGATCTAGGTAGAAAGTCTAGGAAGCATCCCTCCCCGAGACTGTGTAGACTGTGCCCATCAGTTGCCAAACTTGGGAAGTTTGACTAAAAACCCAAAACCTATGAAATGTGAATACATGTACCCATGTATTGTATACGAAATTTTCGTTTGGCCCTTTGGGATGTCGATATGTAGTCATTTATCAAAAACTCTGTACAACCTGTAATCCTAACCTAGACTAAAACACATTGTGAGATGGCAGTAGTCGTTATTACTAGAAGTAGGGAGTTGACAGTGTAAATATGAGTAGTCGGCCACCCCTTTGTAGTTGCCACAGTGTGGGGGCTCGCCTCTGTTCATATGGCAAAGCGGGTCTGTCCCATTATCCCGTCGAGGGGTGGCAGGTGCACTGTCAGTGTCTTCACAGTTGCCGTGCAGGAGGCCGGGGACGGCCCGCCACCAGACGGGGAGCTGTCTTGCTGTCGGTGTCCATGCCCCGGGTCCACCCGCACCCGCGCCGTCTGTTTACATCACTCATCCCTTCTTCTCTAAGCCGCCTCCTAACCCCTCCCCACCCCCCCCCCCCCCACACACACACGCCGCACTTGCCAACAACCCCGTTTGCCCTCACCGTAGCTGCACCCGACACACACACATGTGGGATCTGTGCCTCCCCTGGCTCTATCTTGTTATGGGTCCAGACTCCAGGGGCAGGGAGAGCGGGTGATCCCGCCGGTGGCCAGGGCTCTCCCCGGGCCCTACCCCGGCCCGGTCCGTGCTGCAGGGGAGGGCTGAGTCACGGTGTGAGCAGTTGTTGTGATGGCTGTCACTGTAACTGTGTCACTGCTGTAGTCCTAGTAAGTTGGGGTAGTGATGCACACCTTCTTTCATGCCTATGTCTCTGCAAAAACTACACATAGCCTAGATGTATATATTGCATAACGAAGCCCGGGTTTTGCTAGTCCCCACCCTAGTTGGCCCAGGGTATCCCCTGGGCTATTGGAGCTGGGTTTTCAGTCAGATTCACAAATTTGTAATCACCAACTTTAGGGTGTAATCATTCAGTGATATACTGTTAGTTTACACATTTTTCAAAAGCCAAAGGAAAGTTTCAAATCTCATCTATCAGACAACATTTTGTCCTTTATGGTAAGTGATGTCTTTCTCTACGAAAAAAGCTGCTGTACTTACGCCATGTTTTTGGGAGCTATACTGACTACAAGTTCTTTAAACAGTGGGTCTATGGGTCAGATAGATTTTGGCGATGAAATTAGCACATGGAGTCCTATGGGTAATCACCAAGTGAGACACTTTTTTTTCAGCCGGCAATGTTTACAGTATCCAAGCTATACAATTAACACATTGGGGATTGAGTGATAAACTAAGCATGCTAAGGATAAAGTTTTCTGTGGGGGCTAGGTGTCCAGGGGGCCAGGTGTCAGGGGGCCAGGTGTCAGGGGGCCAGGTGTCAGGGGGCCAAGTGTCCAGGGGCCAAGTGTCCAGGGGGCCAGGTGTCTGGGGGGCCAGCACACCAGGGGGCCAGCGGTCCAAGGGGTTTAGTAAGAGAAGATTATGCCAGACTGGTGTAAGTACATGTATAGATAATAGTCTCTATTTGTAAGCAATAAGTCAATATTTCGCAAATGCTGATTCCTGTGACCCTACAGGGTTGATAGAGGGTTTTTATGGTAGTAGACCCTGGGCCGTATCTGATATATATCACACGTTAAATCTTTTTGATCCTAAAATGTATTAGACGAGACTAAAAAAAGCTGAATTCTTAAACCAGACAAATGAGACATGAGTAAATTAGACTCGTCTTTACAAGAATGGTCATCTGCTTGTGTCAGTTCCACATCTTGAGGTTGGACTGTAAACCTTGGGCAACAGATGATAAAGCCAGTGTTTGTGTGTGGCAATTCGACACAGATTACCGGTATATCTTCTACCTCACCCCCCTCTAATCCATATAGCCTATAGGGGCAGGAAAACCGCCCTCAATACATGTTTAATCTCCGACTTGTCTTGTGTCCTATTACTACTCTAAGCCCATTCATGTAGGCTTACCTTATACTGCATAATTAATAAGTAGGGAAAGGATTCACTCATTACCATAAACCTTACATAACAGCTGAAACAAAGAAGGCAGGTTAGGTTACTTTATGACAGATTTTTACTTTGTTATCTGTTAGATCTATGATATTGACATGTACGTGTACCTGTTTTGATACAATTTACCTTAGATTGAAGAATTCATCTGTGTCAGGTAATTATGATGTAGGGTCTAAAAAAAAAGTTTGTTTCCAGTTACCCGACCGACACTAGCAAAACAGGGCCGAGCCTGAAATATTTTTTTTTTTTTTTTGTGATTTTTTTTGGCAATTTTTAGGCATTTTTCATGTAATTTTTTTTATCTTTTCATCAATTTTTCATGGGGCTTATCTAGGCCGTCATTTATTGGTATACAGCTCATAACAGTCATTCATATCTTTTACATGTGTTTCACATTTTTTGTGTTTTTCATAATTCTACTGTAAAATCATAGAATCCAACATGTCTGCCTATGCATTTCTATACAAAAAAAAATCAAAAAAAAAAAATCCGACTTACCGACCCTAGATATTTGAGGCATGTAACTGGAAACACAACTTTATTTTTCTTTTGCCTAGTCATATAGTTGAATGGATTCGAAAATTGATGTCCTACTTATTATCGTGGAATGTTACTTAAATATTTATTCTGTGTATTACAGTTAAAATGTCGTCTAGACCGGATGGAGCGTCGGATGTCGTTGCTCCGACAGAAGGGTTCTGCCTCGGCTACCAGCTCACCAGCAGCACGAGACAGTCCCCGAGGCCTCACACCTGCCTCGGCTGGCCGAGAGGGATATGGCCGTGGTCAAAAAAGGTAGGCTTTTACTAGAGAAGCAGCAGGTTATTTTAAAATGGGGCTTTGAATTAATGAACATAGAAAGGCTAAAGGACTTATTGAGGTATGTGAATATCAGCAATGATTACTGTTTTAAGATTAGCATTTTGGTAAGAAATGTCGACTGATATCATGCTGGACTTTATTCTAAATGTGCAGACACAAATTTAATTGAAAACAATTGTGTAATCAAACCCCACTTTTTTGTTGTCTTCGGTGATAGGAAGTCATCATTTGAGCCTCAAAACCTAACCAAGCGTTTCAGCGTGGCTGGTTTGCGGCGAGAGCGGTCAGGGAGTGTAGACCGGGAGAGAACTCCAAGGGCTGCTGCAGCTTCTGCAGCCTTCACATCATCATCTGCGGCATCATCAGGACGCCGCACACGTATGATGTCAGAAATGTCGGACTCTATGTGCAGCACAGCAAGCAGCTCACACAACCAGAGCCGGTCCCAGGACAACACAGAGACAGAGGGCACAGATGATGAGACAGCAACACAAAACCAGCTCCCAAAGACTCGTAACTTTTTCCGCAAAAAGTGGCAATCAGACAATATGACAGCCACGGAGGCTCTGCGCCAGGTGCGTCGCCTGCGCCAGATTGTGTTCAAACGGACTCGACATGGGAATGAAGACGCTTATATGCGGACTGATTCTCTATACTATGTGAATGAGCACAAAGAAGTGGCACAGAGTGCTTGTATTAGCCCTGTCAAGCCTGGAGTGGAGCAGCTCAAAGGTGAGGTTGGAATTCATCAGGGAGAGTAGGAGCCTGCAAGAGAACTTGTTGAAGGGATCTGTATATTTCAGTCTATGAGTCTTCCACAACGTTACCAGGGCTGTCTTACAATTATTTTGGTTGATATCTTGCATGGATTTAGATCGCAACATTGCCTCGTAGAAATAGTTCAAAATGACCATTTTCAAGTATTGTGTCTTTTGTAGGCTTGTGTGTACATTCAAAAGGTGAACCCTACACTTGAGTTTACGATCACGACTCTCAGTATATCTGGATTTATGCTTTTGCTGTAAACTCACATTAAAAATCCGTTTTCTTTATTTTCATGCAAAATTTGTGTATATTATACCCCAAATTGACAGTTGATATTTCCTATTTTTTATGCTCGGAATTCCTAATTTCCTTGGGGACAAAATTCGGTTGACACCATGTAAGCTGCACATGGGGCCCAAAAATTGATAGTCTAATACTGTTTTACCAGCGCCTGCGGCGCTGCAATTATGGGCCGTCAGGTACCGCAGGAAAGTGTCGCCAGCGTCCATGGCGTCTGTCTGACTTAGGGTAAACCTTCAGACTCATGATAATGATGCATGTTGGGACTGCCTCAATGAGCATAAGAGATACACTTCGGCTGAAAACTAACATTCAGGCTGTCCAATAGCTGTAATTATTTAGAAATACATGTAGGATAGAGAGAAAAGAAGAATAGATGGATTAAAAGTGATTAATTATAGAGATCTCTTGATAAAAGCAGTCGCGTCAGTGCATGAAAATAGCAAACAGACAGACTCGAGTCCACGGCAGTCAGAACAGGGGGAGGTTTCATAGATAAGGGGGGGTAATAAGCGCCTCTTTGTAGGGACATCTTGTGTCAGCTGAAGGGGGCGGAAGTTTAAAGTAACAACAATTTAACTTGCATTTCAGTTCCAAGCTGGAGAATTCATCACGTACCAACAGGATATCAGCTTGAAGGAACGGAGGTGGGTGAAGTGTGTGAAAAATCTTATAAAAATGTACATACAAAGTAGAATTTGCACTTGTGTAGGAATCAGTGGTGAATCCATTTGGATACCCCATACTCTACAAATTATAGAAACATGGATCTAAATCTTCATAAACAATGATATTCACAAAACTTTACTCCGAGTATGTCACATGACAGAGGCGTAGGAAGCAAATCTTCATTGGGGGGGCCCGGCGAGGGCACCATCGCGACTACCTTGAATTGTAGGCTGATGCGTGATGGCGTCTATATATGCATATTTAAAATTCATATAGAAAAGTGATTTTTGGTAAATTTTGGATCTGACTTTAGGCTCAGACCCCCATTCTCCCTATGACATCACCATAATAATCTAATTTGAGATGTAAAGTTTTAGCTTCTTTTCCATTGTGTTTATGAGTTCTTGGAAAATATTGGGGGGGCCCAGACATACTCAGGCCCCACCTCCTTCATGATTGGGGGGGCCCAGGCCCCCCTGGCCCCCCCCCCTTTTCCTACGCCCCTGCATGACATTTAGACAAGCTTGACCTGTGAGAAAAAACAGAGGGAAATAATCATGCATTTTCTTATTGTTTTAGAATCTTGACGATGAAATCTTCCTAAAGAGACACCAGAAGCCAGAAACAGAGGAGCGACGCCGTAAGCGGTGGGACATGCAGCGGATGCGGGAACAACACCTCTACGAGAAGCTGCAGGGTCGGGGTCCCGACACTAATTCAAATTCTCGTTCAGACGACACGCCCTGTCAAACTTTCATGCCAGACCCAGATGAAGGTTTGCAATAACTTTCCTATCCTCTGTGGTACAACATTTTAAGTAGGAAATTAATGTTTACATTAAACTGAGTTTTAAGATGATCCCTGAGTGCGTAACAAATTCCGGGTATTACCGAGTACAATCTTTTCTATATCAAGTTGGTTGATATGTTATAGTGAAGTATCTAAACAATACGTGAAAAATGAACATTTCAGCTCAATGTGCCCCTTGACTTAAAGTTTACAAATTGACATGTTCACTTACAGTAAAATTCATAGAAATCAGCGACAAAGTACCAGTGTCTGCATTTGGATACCCCATCCCGATGTTAAAACCTACGTAAGTATTCTATGAGACTGCTAGTTTTAAAGTGTCCATATACAACAGTAAATATGTTTGACTAAATCATTAAAGTATTCCTTCCTGCTATGGGAACGCTGATGAATTTTGATGATATGAGATTAAAGACTGTACGTGAAGTACTAAGTTACTTGCAAAACCAATACTCCATATTTAATTGTTACCGTAGTACCTCATAAAACACCTCGCCTTTTAGATGTACCAACACTAATTCACGACAATGGTAAATTTTTACATAGTGAGCATTTATGGGTCAGGTCGCCAGAAAGCAGTAGATTTTGTGTTTTTGGGTCATTTTGGACTCGTATGGCTCTGGAGAAAGAAGTAGTAAACCAATCATATCTTGCATAGTCTCATTTGATAGAGGACACTTAGGGCTATCGGAAAAATGTAAATTTGTTGTCATCCATTAAAAACTCCCAGACTTATAGCCTGCCGAAGTGAAAAAAACTGCCAAATTTGTTCTTTTTTTGAGTTTTTGTATTTTTCACAAGTGTCTTGTTTTGTATAAAGAACATCTGGAGTATCCCAAAGTTATTTTTTTTGTATTGTATATAATCATAGGTATCATTTCCATGAGGTTTGGACATGTTACTGAGTGAGAATTTTTCATCATGTGTCTTTGAAAAATGGAAATCTCTAATTTGTAACGTCTGGTACCTAAATCTAAATCAGTCATAAAACGTGGAAAATATGGAGCTTTGAAATCTTTGTTATTACTCATATGAAGGGCCCTATTATCCTCTACTTTGGTGAAAAAATTGTGTCTCTGCATTTGTCTCCTTTGAGAGCAGCTTATAAATGTGAAATAATTCTGATAAAAGTACTTTTATCATCATGTATGAGGCAGTCTACTGTGGATGTATAACTCAAATTTTGTCCCATTTTGTAATTGAAGTCAATAATAGACATATTGGCCTTGTTATTTCATGTGTTTTTATGCATCTTATATTACTGAGAGCAATGTTAAATACCTCTTATTTCATGATTTTGGTACCGGACATTACATGACACAAAACCAGCAATAAAAATGGAACCGGACATCCTAAATTGGTATTTTTTGTTTTTCTGAGCTGAAGGGATATCCCTTCACAAATTTGTTAAGGTTATATAAAGTAATTTGAAAATTATTTTTTTCAGGCCCTTCAGGGGCAGAATCTTACACTTTCTGATGACCGGACCCTTATTTGAAATGATGCCTGGTTAGCTAAGATGTGCTCTTTCTCACCTTGTTTGGTTTTTAAATATTCAGAGAATTCAGTCTACCTTGGTTTGACCTGGACAAACGAGATCGGCATGAAAAGAAAGTCGGCCGGCCCAAAAAGCACCGGTGATAGCTGTGTCGTCTGGAGATATAATGTACTGTTCCCATGCGCAGCACGCCCTGCCCATACAGCGCCGCGAGCTTAGAAAGCAGCTGTTGGGATTCGAATCTGAGGTGGCTCCCGTGATGGAGTAACCTGAGCACATTGCCAGTGGTCCTGCCAGCATGAACCGGTGGTACAATGGTGAGCTGGCCTCCCATAGCATCTAGTGTCATGCAGTAACAGGCCTGGCGTATTGAGCATTTGCCTCCCTCAGAGCTCGGACCCTCAAATGCGAGATAATGATGATTTATACTGTTGACCCCCAAAGCAGGCATAGGAAGGTTTGCTTTGTGCCAAGACTAGTGGCCAAGCAGCCGCAGCAGACGGTACTGACTATAGCAAGACATAACACTACCTACAAATTTGTTTCACCAACACATCGGGGACTGTCCCCGACCCTCTTCACCGTCATTTAACATTACACAAGTTTCTCTCTTATCACCTGTCCTGGGACATTAATTGCGATATGATAGCAGCTGAGTGGGCTGGTTATTTTTCTGAGAGTTGATATCAGAAGGAACTGAACATTAAGGGTTGACTGGTTGTAAAGTAACATTCCTGAAGTGAGGAATGGACATGAAATAAATGTCAAGAAATCTCTGATAAAAATCACCGATTACGTGAGTCCCCTATTGTTGACTGTTCCCCCTTGTACACATAACTTTGCAGAAGCCAAATGAGTTATACAGCTATCAGTAGCAATTCACGCACAATTCCCTCTTGATAAGAATTTGTACTGGACAGTTTTCTTAACAGCAATTACTTTTGGGATACTCAAATTAGGGATTAAGGAAAGATATCTGGCACAGTAAATTGTTAGCGGGACCAAATTGTGACACAGATTCATTGCATAGGATGACTACCCTTCCTTTCTTTTCCACTCGTCTGTAGATAAAGAATTGAAGCATGTAACGACAAGACTAATAAGAGTCGGTTGGATCTCAGTAAACGGGTGAGCTATGTTTGTGTGAGTATGAGTGCATGAACATAAGTTTGACAAACTAAAGATGTACAGTGAAGCTGGGATATGTGCTGTCTGAACAGTGGGCTCTTAGATCATTTCTAGCTCTTGAAAATGACCCCTGCAAAGGTCGGCAAAGTGTGGAAATGAACCGTGTCTGTGAGGGATGCGCTAGTACAGCATGTATGGTGCATTGGTTATTAATGTTGCTGCTAGTCTAGGTTGATCATCTGAAACAGTCTGCATGAAATAACCAGTGTAGTTTGTTCAACCTACTCCTTGCTGTATTATCATGGTTTCAAACTGGCGTGGGTCCTTGAAGGACCAGTCAGAGGCTAAAGCTGCCAAACATGGGCTTTTAAGTAAAATCTGCCTGGTAGTGAAAGAAGAAAAAGCTAGCAGAGACGGCAGCACATATCACAACTTAACTACAGAATATAGCATGGCATGTAGATTTATAGCAGCTAATAAATAATTATAAAATGCCACTTTCTCAATAGTATATTGATAGACTTATAATTCTCAAATATGATGAATATCTGCAGTACTATTATCATTTATCTGTCCTTAACTGATAACCTTTGCCTGTAAAACAGAAGATATTTCGTTATTTTTGTATTGTTTGGTGCGTGGAAGAGTGAAAAGCGGACAGAGTGTATGGTAGAGAACGATAGAGCGAGTAGTCATGACCTCGGAGTCAAACACCATAGTTGTAATAATGTGGTATAGACGTACATTAGAATTCCCATCATCCCATTGTATGTTGTAAAACATCCTTGTACATAATCACAAAGAATAACTATTGTGTCAGCCAGCCTCTAGTTGGGTTTTCCATGTGATACATAATTAATGGTGTGATCTAAGGCGGGGCCCCACGCTGTCGAAAACTGAGCAAACTGATACTGGTGGCTTTCAACCTTAAAGGTGCACTGACAGTATTTGAATGGTAAAATGAATAAAATTCTCCTCTCGACTTATTTATTTCGTACAACTATGACATTGTAAATTTAGCATTTCATCATTGGACTAGTGAGGGAAGGTGTATGTTTCTGTGTGTATATAAAGAGATGGTGTAAATGGGCAAAAAGGCGCAAAACAAAAGTTCTCTATATAGATAGATTGCAGCTTGCAATAGAATGATGAAACTATAGTCTTTGATATTGGCAAAGTATCCAATGCCTTTAGAAAATGACATGATACCGCAAATCTGGGATTTCATCTTTATGCAGTCTCAGGCACAGGTCTGGTTTTACTTTGCAGTGATGTGTTCATTGAATATTGAGCTCACGCCTCCCTCCGTTGACCATGTACCCGCAGTGTTACATTTCCGAATGTAGCGCTTTTAAAGAATGGCATATCTCTTTCTATTGTGAACAGTTGCTTATCCTAGATTGTCGTTTGATGGCCAGTAGGTTTTCTGAAACCATTTTTTTCAAATCTGAAATTCCGGTATAAATCTTACCATCTCACATTGCCCCCCCCCCTATAATTCCCAGACAGTTGACGTAATCTCTTCCGATCTTTAAACATAACTTAACAAAATTGTACATATTTTGTGTTCTGTTGGTATTCTGTAATTTCTACAATATGATAGTATTGGAATTCAATGTTCAGATGTTAGAAATTGTTTTCAGGATTTGTTGAGAACTGGTTAATTTCTGTAAAGCAGGGATGGCCTGAACATTGTGTTCAATAAAGTGACTAAGTTGATGCTGACTTCACTCTCGTCTATTTTTAACGCAGCGGAGCCGGTATCGCCCAAAAGCCTGTGACATCGTATATGGAAGTTTGATGGTATTGCTGACACAATCAATCGGGCCTCCCTAGCCCACTTAAAAGGGTCTATATCTCCTCTTTCCTATCCCCTCAGGATGTGTGTGGTGCACATATGCGCGGGCACTGACACATTCCTCTGTTAAATTATCAACCTGTGAAGCACGGGATAGCCACTTAGTGCCGCTAAAGTGCTGTAAAACACAAATCAATCAATCAATGCTGACACAATCCGCCTCTAAAAACTAAGAATTATCAGCCATCAGGTCTTCTCAGTTATTGGAATTGAATGGGAACATGTTGGCGCTCATTTTAAACCTTATATTTCTTTGCCAAACAGTCTATTATAGAAAATATGGTAAGATCGTAACATTTTTCTGGTAAGATGCTTGGATTCAGCCCCTTTCAAGTCTCGCAACGTCTCGTCAGATATTGCAAGAATTGATGAGAGGTGGTGCAAGCTGGCACCAAACTCCCATAGCCATAGGTGTTTGCTTTAGAGATTGACACTGAACAAAACTGCACAGTAGAAATATGCCGGACAGCTAGGGAGAGAAGAGAAAATGTGTAGCACCGAAATGGGTTAATAACAGGTTCGAAAAAGCGATTTGAGCTGTGGTACCCCATTCAGTGACAGTATAGATATGCAAGACTGGCATGGTGACGAAATGTTGACGGGAGGTGTGAGGGGAGCCCCCTGGGCCGAGCGGTTAGGCCGTACGACCGGTCTGTTGCCGTGTTCATTCCACGCCCTGGCATGGAAGCAATGTTTATTAAACGAGGCAAGGGCCTTTGACACCACCTTTCTGACCTCTTGTTTACTAGCCCTTAGCCGAGTTTCTTATGATTTCCAAGTTTCAATTGCTATTTTGGCTTCTAGCAGATTACATGCACCACCAAAAAAATATTCCATTACACAGCATATGCCCTATCACACCCTTCAAAGACCCCATGAGTCATATTTCTATTTACATGAAAATCTTATGATAAATGATGAAAAAAACATTTCATGGGGTATGATTTTCTTATATTGAGATTCCAAGAATTTGCATAGACCATCAAAACCTGTCATTTAGCACTATTTCGGTTACAACTGAACCCCCAAAAATTAGTCATATAGTGAGACAAAAAGTAAGACAAAGCTATCCATGCAATAGAATTTACATTTAAGGTGTACTTTGATGGCTGTGACATGGTAATTACTGTTGTCTTTTTTTTTCCTATGGAGAAATGCATGGGATTTAGGGCTTTTTTTACCCTAAATAAAAGGGTAATCAAACTGTCTTTAACCCCACTTATAGACAGATTTCAGATTTTTTAGAAGAGGAGGGCATAGAGTAGGTATGGGGGCAGTGCGTGCCATGGTTATCTGGGCAAATATCTTTTGATATAGTTGATTTTGAAAGCCTTCCAATTTGGTTTATTGATAGGTTTAATTCCAAGATTCTCTCATAGACAAAGCATTAGGCCCCATACAGACACATACTGTAGCAGGCTCATACATCAATCACAAGTATCAGCAGTTCCTTTAAGAGAAATAGCACCGTGGGAAAGCTCAAGGTCCTTCTGATCTTTCCCATGAACACCTGGCAGATGGAAGGATGTGACCAGGAAGTGTGACATGGGATGATGATATGGGGTGATGACATGGATGACGAGATGATGACATGAGGTGATGATATGGGATGATGACAGAGGGTGATGACATGGATGACATGAGGTGATGACATTGACAACATGAGGTGATGGTATGGGATAATGACATGGAGGTGATGACATGGAGATGATGACATGGGGTGATGACAATATAATGACATGAGATGATGACATGGATTGATGAAATGATGTGATGACATGGGGTGATGACATGGCGTGATGATATGGATGACTAGAGATGATGACATGTGATGGTGATAATATGAAGTGATGACATGGATGACTAGAGTAATGACATGAGGTGATATGGGATGATGACATGAGGTGATGACATTGGTGACATGAGGTGATGACAATTTTTGAAGTCGTTTATTGGGCAAAAACAAGGTACATAAAATGTAAGATGTTTAACCTAGCACCTACGCATTGTAGTGCTTACGCTAGGACCCACAATATAACTTAATTCAATTCAAATAGACATTTTTGATCAACAATAATAGCAGTCATATTACATATTTTCTTCCACTTAACCTACTAGGGTTTTATAGTTGTAAACTACCCTAAGTAACAAAATTCTGATGCTTTTGATAGTGATGATGATGAAATGAGATGAACATAGAAATATATTATCCTAGGTCTGATATATAAGCTTATATATAAAGCAATTTGGGTAAACTTTTCTCACACTATTTTTAAATTCATAGAAGTTATTAATGACAGTATATTCTGGTTTTAGTTGATTCCATCTTAATATAGCTCTGTAATAGGCGCTTCTCAATACAGTTGGTTTCAGGCAATGTGGGACTAACAATCTTTTACCCTGATGGTACCGTGTGGCTATATTCCTACTATCTACAAGATTTATATTTTGGGTCAACATATAACCGTAAGATAATAGATGCAGATCTCGTCTAACATGAAGTTCTGAACAATTACTCCTTTCTTGTATCTGTTTAGTGGTCATGACAGGATTTTCTTCTAGTTTAACTTTATATACCATTCTTAAGACTCTATTCTGTAACATTTGAAGGTCTCTATTTTCTCCTCTATAATCACGATCCCATATGAAGTCACAATAGTCAAATATAGGTAATATCATGGATTTGAAGACAGTTAGAGAGGCATTTTCATCCAACAGACCTCTTACTCGTCCCATTTGAAAAATCCTGTGCCTAATAGTTCGCATGGTATTTTCCCTGTGCTTTACAAATTTTAACTCAGTATCCATTAATAAGCCTAGGTAGGGAAAATTGTCTACCTTTTCAAGGATTACATTGTTCATTAAAAATTGAGTTCTATGATTGGGGTTTGTATTAAAAGACATCCATTTAGTTTTTTGTACATTAATAGTCAGGGTATTGTTAAGGCACCATGATACAATCTTCTGAATGACCTGGTTCATTATATAAGGTGAGTCCACCGATACCACCGCATCATCAGCATATAGTGTAATTTTACAGTCAACTGCTTTAGCTAACGAATTAATATAAATGGAAAACAGGACTGGACCCAAAACTGAACCCTGAGGTACTCCATATGTAATGGGTTTCAGTGTTGAAACAGTATCATTAGCCAAGGTACATTGCTGTCGATTTGACAAGTAATTTTTGAAAAAATCACGTCATATTGTTAAGTCCTAGATCATGTAATTTTTGGAGTAATTTTGGGTGTGAGACTGTGTCAAATGCTTTTTTGAAATCGATGTACAGACAGTAAGTAGGCTTATTTATAATATAATTATCAATAATTGTTTTCAAATGTTCTGTAATAGCTGTTTGAGTCGAGTGACCTTTTCTATAACCATGTTGAGTAGGACACATCAACTCTTGTCTTTCCATATATAATTGTAACCTTTTACATACAATTTTTTCAAGTAGTTTACCCATAATAGGCAATAGACTAATCGGTCTAAGATCTTCTACATTCATAGAATTTGCCTTTTTAGGTAAGGGTATAACAGTGGCTCGTTTCCATTCATCGGGAAAGGTGGCGGTTGTCAAACATTTATTATATAGTGATCTAAAGACATCTGGTATAGCAAACAGGGAATCCTTAATAACAAAAGACTTACAATGTAACATAGCTGAGGGTTTCTTAATATCTATTGATTTGACCAGTTTGATGAAATCTATATAGGACAGTTCAAAGAGAAGATTTGTTTCTTCTATTATTGTACCATATGGATTAGCTAGATTTTCATTTCCATCACCAGGTGGGAGTGCATTAGCTAGTTTTTCACCTATACCAGTGAAAAAACTATTTATATATTCAGCACAATTTTCAGGAGGAATAACTAGATTTGTTGTATTGTTTCTGAGTTTAATTAATGTAGCACATGTCTTATTGGGTAACACCTTTTTGATCGCTTCCCAGTATTTAGCAGGATCATTTTTCCTGTATTCTAATAAATCATCCATTTCTTTTTTTCTATTTTTAAATATTTCAGTTTGAACTCTATGTTTATAAAAGTTGGCAATCCTCCAGTCATCTTCACTCATAGTATTCTTTGCAGTCCTATATAGACCATCTCTTACTTTCATTAAGTCTAAAATATCTTCAGTTAACCATGATGGTGTATACTCGGGTATAATTATCGTTCTAATAGGGCACTTCTCATCCAGGAAATTATTTATCACCTTAAGAATGCTTTTCCACATATCATTTGGATTATCTTGCAACAGTATTTCTTCCCAGTTATAGTTTACTAAGGCATTTTTTAAAGTTAAGAAGTCATAGTTTCTATATGACCTAGCTTTAACCCTTTTCTTCTTTATTTTATGTCGCTCACATTTGATTACTACAAAAATTGGGCTATGATCAGAGATATGGTAATCCAGTGTTCCATATGTAGAAGCGTTATGAACGTTGGTATAAATATGATCTAGCAGTGTCCCAGATCTTGGTCGAGTGACAACATTAATCAGTTGGAAGAGGTTGTTTTCAGTACAGAAATCATCGACAGAAGAATCATTTACATCTTTTTTGTCAAATAAATTTACATTGAAATCACCCATAATAATCAATTTCCTGTTTTTCGTTACCGTACTTTTCAACTCACCAAGTTTAGTATATATTGATTTGAGGTCATTGCAGTCAGGTGGTCTATAGCACACAAAGACTTTATATTTTACAACACTAATTTCTACATCCACACATAGGATTTCATAATTTTCAGTTATAAAGGATGAATTTAGGTCTGGGCAAGCAATATAGTGATCCCTTAAGTATAACATGAGACCACCCGCAGACTTTTCTCTAGAAGGAAATCTGTCCAATCGGATGTCATCACCTCATGTAATGACATGAGGTGATGACATTGATTGATGACATGAGGTGATGGTATAGATAATGACACGAGGTGATGACATGGGGTGATGACAAGGTTATGACATGAGGTGATGACATGGATGACTAGAAATGATGACATGAGGTGATGACATGGATGACTAGAGATGATGACATAGGGTGATGACATTAATGGCATGAGATGATGACATTAATGACATGAGATGATGACATGGGGTGATGACATGATGTGATGGTATGGATAATAACATGAGGTGATGACAAAGTAATGACATGAGGTGATAACATTGATTGATGACATGAGGTGATGACAATGTAATGACATGAGGTGATGACATGGATGACTAGAGATGATGACATTAATGACTAGAGATGATGACATGGGGTGATGACAAGGTAATGGCATGAGGTGATGACATGGATGACTAGAGATGATGACATAGGGTGATGACATAGTAATGACATGAGGTGATGACATTGATTGATGACATGAGGTGATGACATGATGTGATGGTATGGATAATGGCATGGGGTGATGACATTAAGGACATGAGGTGATGACATGGGGTGATGACAATGTGATGACATTAATGACTAGAGATGATGACATGGGGTGATGACAAGGTAATGTCATGAGGTGATGACATGGATGACTAGAGATGATGACATAGGGTGATGACATAGTAATGACATGAGGTGATGACATTGATTGATGACATGAGGTGATGACATGATGTAATGGTATGGATAATGGCATGGGGTGATGACATTAAGGACATGAGGTGATGACATGGGGTGATGACAATGTGATGACATTAATGACTAGAGATGATGACATGGGGTGATGACAAGGTAATGTCATGAGGTGATGACATGGATGACTAGAGATGATGACATAGGGTGATGACATAGTAATGACATGAGGTGATGACATTGATTGATGACATGAGGTGATGACATGTGATGGTATTGATAATGACATCGGGTGATGACATTAATGACATGAGGTGATGACATGGATGACTAGAGATGATGACATTAATGACTAGAGATGATGACATGGGGTAATGACATGAGGTGAGACATGGATGACTAGAGATGATGACATAGGGTGATGACATTAATGACATGAGATGATGACATTAATGACATGAGATGATGACATGGATGACATGAGGTGATGACATGATGTGATGGTATGGATAATGACATGGGGTGATGACATTTATGACATGAGGTGATGACATGGATGACTAGAGATGATGACATTAATGACTAGAGATGATGACATGGGGTAATGACATGAGGTGAGACATGGATGACTAGAGATGATGACATAGGGTGATGACATTAATGGCATGAGATGATGACATTAATGACATGAGATGATGACATGGGGTGATGACATGATGTGATGGTATGGATAATAACATGAGGTGATGACAAAGTAATGACATGAGGTGATAACATTGATTGATGACATGAGGTGATGACAATGTAATGACATGAGATGATGACAATAATGACTAGAGATGATGACATGGGGTAATGACATGAGGTGATGACATGGATGACTAGAGATGATGACATAGGGTGATGACATTAATGACATGAGATGATGACATGAGATGATGACATGGATGACATGAGGTGATGACATGATGTGATAGTATGGATAATGACATGGGGTGATGACATTAATGACTAGAGATGATGACATGGGGTGATGACAAGGTAATGACATGAGGTGATGACATGGATGACAAGAGATGATGACATAGCGTGATGACATAGTAATGACATGAGATGATGACATTGTTTGATTACATGAGTTGATGACATGATGTGATGGTATGGATAATGACATGGGGTGATGACATTAATGACATGAGGTGATGACATAAATGACATGAGATGATGACATGGATGACATGAGGTGATGACATGATGTGATGGTATGGATAATGACATGGGGTGATAACATTAATGACATGAGGTGATGACATGGATGACTAGAGATGAAGACATTAATGACTAGAGATGATGACATGGGGTGATGACAAGGTAATGACATGGATGACAAGAGATGATGACATAGGGTGATGACATAGTAATGACATGAGATGATGACATTGATTGATGACATGAGTTGATGACATGATGTGATGGTATGGATAATGACATGGGGTGATGATATTAATGACATGAGGTGATGACATTAATGACATGAGGTGATGACAATGTAATGACATGAGGTGATGACAATGTAATGACATGAGGTGATGACGGATTATTAGAGATGATGACATTGATGACTAGAGATGATGACATGGATGACATGAGGTAATGACCTGAGGTGATGACATTGATTGATGACATGAGGTGATGGCATGAGGTGATGGTATGGTATAATGACATGAGGTGATGATATTAATGACATGAGGTGATGAAATGAAGTGATGACAAGGTAATGACATGAGATGATATGGAATGATGACATGAGGTTATGTCATGGATGACATGAGGTGATGACATGGATGACATGGGGTGATGATGTGAGGTGATCCCGATGATGGTATAGGAAAATGACATGAGGTGATGACATTAATGACATGACATTGATGACATGGATGATATGAGGTGATGACATGGGGTGATGACAGGGGATGATGACATGCAGTGATGACATGAGGTGATCATTTGGGGATTTGGGGTGATCACTTGGGAGGGATGGTGTAGCCATCAGGATGTAGCCACCAGGACCTACCACACAGGGGATATAATGTACAGACACTTACAAACTGCTGCCCTTAAATGCTTTGTGTCCATGGTGCAGGGAATCATGGGCAAGTTACTTTGTAAATGGACTTGTTACTTTTTGGATAGAGACAAACAGCTAAGATAAAAGTTTAAGCAAACGCCACCTTGTTGAGTTTATGTTCTTTGTAGAACTTTACAGATCTTTGTTGAACTTTATGGATCTTTATTGAATTTTATGGAACTTTATGGTATCTTGGGACCGTTTTGGTACCTTGGCACTTTTTTAGGACTTTGGGACTTTCTGAAGACTTTGGGCCCTTTTCAGAACTTTTTCGGGACTTTTGCACCTTTTCGGGACATTAAGACCTTTTTGGGACTTTGGACCTTTATAGGACCTTTCATGACTTTTGGACCTTTTTTTAACTAGTGACCTTTTTGGGTCTTTGGGACCTTGTCCACCCATTGATTGATTTGTGTTTTACAGCACTTTAGCGGCACTAAGTGGTTATCCCGTGCTTCACAGGTTGATAATTTAACAGAGGAATGTGTCAGTGCCCGCGCATATGTGCACCACACACATCCTGAGGGGATAGGAAAGAGGAGATATAGACCCTTTTAAGTGGGCTAGGGAAGCCCGCTTGTCCACCCATTGTCCACCCCTGGGAAGGACATGGTACTGGACACATTTCTTTTTGTAATACAGACAAACAACTAAGATAATGGTTGAGGAAACCACACCTTGTCTCATTTTGTTTGTAGTGTTTTGTATGTGGAAGATAGTCATTATGGATGCATTTGTAGGTAATATGGAATTCAGAATCATGTAGTTATTATTGTTAAAGGTAGACATGAGCTGAAACATGGCTAGTTGGGTTGGCCCTGAAGACCAGGGAAAGCTATGACTGATGTTTGATTGGTCTAGACAAAGCTATAATTACCTACTTAATACTAGTAACACACAAATTAAGGCAGTTTGGTCTAAAGGCAGGGGCAGGCAGGGTAGGTGGTGACACCACCAGACAATCACCAGTGGATGTGGGAGGCAGAGGGGATGGTAGATAGGCACACCACTAGGTGGGTTGGGGGGTACTCAGTCATGCCTCACTACTCGATCAGAGCTGTGCTGGTAGTTGTGGGTGGGAGGGGGAGGAAGACAATCAAGCAGGTACATGTGTCCTTATGACATAGTCATGGGCAAGTCATCTAGCCTAGGCTCTGTACCCTTGCCTCGTTTCCTTTCTGTCTCTCCAAGACATACTCTAGACTTAACTGTTTTAAACTAAACGCTTTCTTGTTTTACATCTCAGGCTATGAGAAAATATATAACTGGATACAGGTAGACTACCCCGTAGTATATAGTCCTAGAACTTGCAGAGGTAGTACCCTGACACTGGCCCGGTGGCAAGTGGCCAACAGTTTTTGAGTGTGGGTCAGTGATTTATTTTCAACAAGGTGCTGTGCATTATCTTTAATAGAGAATACAAGGGTGTCTGAAATCCATTAAAAAAGTCAAGTAAATGGGCATATATAGATTGTATAGTGGAGGTTATAGGCATAGGCCATAGGCCTTCAGTGTACAATGGGACAGGCTTGAGTCTGTCTATGAGGCTATCTACAGAGCTACGGATGATCTGGGGGTCGGACAGGATGTAAGCTTCATACGCCAAATATGCAAATGAGGAGTTAGCTGGTAGTGGCAAGCACAATGTCCAACCCCTATCCTCTACCACAGAGCTAGGTGACATGTGCTGCCCTCTATAGTGAACCCAGAAAACTCCTTGGTTGCGCCATCTCATGGGGACAAGGAACTAGAACCCAAAGCTAGTCCAATTTGCATTAAAGTGACATTTCGTTTAGACCTTCAGGAAAATATGGAATCTTTAAATGAAAAAGAAATAACTGCACAATTCTGTTGTCATTTTCAGAGATAACTTTAGAATAAAATTTGGTTGTATCCCTGTCTCTGTAAGGGTGTTATTTCACATTAATTAGCATTGCTTTGTGACATTTTTTTTTGGTATTAAACTACTAGAAAAATAACCTTTTTTCCCCCAAAAAATGGGTAAAAACAAGAAAAAAGAAATGAAAGATAAAACAAATATCCTATGACCTATATATCATTTTCAACTTGTTTCATGCATATTTTCTAGGACATAGAACCATAAATGTAGAAATGGGAAAACATTGATATTGAAAAGGCCCTTCAGAAAACGAGTTCAAGTAACCAATAGAGCCGTTAGGCATAGATCAAGTAGATCTATGGTATCACTTGACGCATTGAAAACAACCTTACTTCTGGCCTGAGTGCCCCCCCCCCACCACTTAAGTCTACTGTATCTGGTAGAAAAAGCTATCATATCCACCATGATTCATTCATTTAAACATAAGAGGAACTGGGTTATAATGAAATAATTATGCTGGCGAAAGTAAGCTCATGGTGGTGTTGAAAATTTAACATGCTGGCAGAATTTAAACGGGGTAATGCTTATGTGTATCAGGGACATCAAAAATAGATAGATTCCTGAATATTGGAGTGAGTAATTGATGTTTAACGCCATTTCGACAGCTAAGGTCATATTCATGGCGAGAACTACATTAGTCACAGAGGAATGTGTCAATGCCTGCGCACATGTGCACCACGCGCATCCGAGGGGATAGAAACAAGGGGAAATAGACCCTTTTAAGTGGGCTAGGGAGTGAGGGAGTACTAGATGTTTAACGCCATTTCGACAGCTAAGGTCATATTCATGGCGAGAACCTCATCACACAATTTCACAGAGGAATGTGTCAGTGCCTGCGCATATGTGCACCACACACATCCTGAGGGGATAGGAAAGAGAAGAGATAGACCCTTTTAAGTGGGCTAGGGAAGCCTGGAGACAAGTATTATCTAATGGTACAAGATGTTCCTTGAGTTACCCTGGCAACGACATGGGTTTAGGGAGTGGTTATAATCTATCAACGGGAGGTGGGGGTAAAAACCTTGATCGATCTGGGAGGTGGGTGTAAAAAATTAGCCCTTTTTTTTAGCGAAAAAAGCCTGCATGCTACTTACTTTTGATCAAAGGAGCGTTAAAATCTTACACGCCTTTGGCTCCAAAAAAAATTGACTTCTATTGAAAGGGGGGGGGGGGGAAAGAGTTAAATTTTCACGCGTCTGCCACGAAAAATCACCACCCCCATTGAATGAATTATGAAAACTCCCTTAGTTGGAGTGATCACAGTTTGGCTATGTAATGGATGAAGCAGTGATTCTGTGACTGTGGTGGATACTGAAGTGTTTGCATCTACAAATAATGCCCAAGAATAATCAAATACATACTGAATTGTACTTACTTCATCTAACTAGAGCTATCGTCATCATGTGTACAAATCAATGATCTAACAAAAAGACCACAGCTTCTACACTGGAAGTGTGGATCAAGGAGTCCAAGAAGTATAGAAACCAGTAGATTTCGGGGGAGGAGGGGTGTGCACCTCAAGGCTACCATTCAATAGATTTCAAGTGAATCAAAGATGTAACGCATTCAGCGGAGACTAGTATTTGCAGCCAAGAATTATCTGAAATTATTTGCATCATTTAATACTAAATGGTCCAAATGGTCCCAACTGAAATATATTTGACAAAGCTGTTGGTAAACAATAAAATACAAATAAAGGTAATATCATTTATCACATTTATTTAACCGTTATAACAGGATATTGTGAAGATTATACGGGTTGCACAGGACTACCATCTCTTCCAATAATAGCACATAGATTCATCTTCTGTACAATACCTCTTCTGTGAAAAGATGAACTAGAATATCAGATATAATAAATTTAACATGCTTAATATACTTTTCTTCTGATTGGAAATATAGGGTAGAGAATGGTCTGTAGAACATCTGGGATCTCTAGGGTCTTCATTGAGTCTTTATCATGTTACGTTGTGCGCGTTCACTGTACTTAAAGACCTTGAGGTGATTATCGTCCGCACCACTCATAAGATACTGTGGAACTGACCAATCAACGGCCAGAACCTTGCCCTCGTGACCAGTCAGGTCATAGATAGGAGCTTTAGGGCTGCAAGAAATGAATGTTACATATGTACCGATGATACAATTTACATAATACAAAATCTAATGACTTGGAAAAGTTAAGAAATTGATGGTATAGCGCTGGCTTGGAATATATTATAATAGAATAATATAGGATAGCAATGTGCATTGCAGGTAACTCGAAAAGCCAATTTGTTTTTTGCTTGAGAGAAAGAAGAGTTATATGAGCCACCTTGAATTAAGACTTGATGGGGGGGATGCATAAAATATCATGAGAATTGAAACTGTATATATATTGTTGCTTTATCTCTGTTAGATAAGCTGGTATCAGTAAGAAAGTTAAGGCATGCCTACCATCACTGCAAGGTGACGCTTCTTTGCAACAATGTTAAAGTATATGCCTTCCATTTGGAAACCATTGGGAACCTTTTTTCCTGACCTTTTGTGGTGCTGTTAACCACCATGGACATAACTGGCTCTCCAAGCAGATGTGTTGTGGTACTAGAACTACATTATAACCAGGTTACGCTGCTTGATATCTGCTTGGAGCTAATTCCTGCCTGTATGCTGATGTCATCCCCACCACCATCCTTCTCTTCCTCCTGTTCGCACCACCTGCCTCAATGTGGGCCCTCATTTGCATGTATTTGCACCACCTTAGCTTATTTGCCATCACCTTAGTGAAAAAGGGCTGGAATCCCATTGGCTCAGCACTGGGTATCAAAAGCGTCTTAAATGCACTCCACACAGGCTGGCATTGACTTCTATGTACTCATGACAGGATATCTCACAAATTAAAAAAAAAAACACTTCACTCTTTCCATATAATAAAATAGACATTCTAAGTTCCAATTCCATGTACAAATTGTGAAGTTTATTGTTTCATTTAACAGTTTATTTGCCAATTTGATATCCAGAGATGCCAGGAAATGTGGCATCTCTGGATATCCTCCCCCTCCCTTTTCCCCCCCATGTCTACTGAGGCACTGAAAAGTTGTTTTTTTTTTTACCTGGCTCTTATAATTGCTTTTCGAGTTGACATAACTCTCTGGTAAAAAAAAAAAAAATAGAAATCAAGCATTTGTGCTAATTTCCTCGTTATAACTGATATCAAATATGGACGAGTAGGATATTCCAAGCCCTAGGTTTAAGAGATGATAACACTGATACCCACATATGATTATTGGACAGCAGTGATAGCATTAACGATAGTGTTAGACACCAACCTGCGTGTGTCCCATAGCTTCATGAGGCTGTCGTAGGCACCTGAGATAAACTCATGTTCATTTTCTGGAGACCATGCGACACTTGACACCCAGCCGTTGTGAGAAGTGAACGTTGACTTGACTAACTGGCCATCTACATGAAGAGAAAATCATTTAGATAAGAGAGTAAAACAGATATACCGTTAGGTTTTAACTACCATATGTCCTTGCTTAAAGGCAATATCGCATATAAGGTGCACCAAGATTTGCTAATTTACTAGAATTTGATAATTCAACATGACATAACTGCTATTCTTATTACTAACTTCTAGTTACCCCTTCCCATCATTCTCTGCACACCTGGGGAAAATCCAACTACGCTGCATACTTTACGATGGCTAATATAAGCAAAGTATTTTAAGGTGTTCACATAGCTCAACTAAATCCATAGCCATATACAACTGTGTGTACAACATCTTTGTCTCCTACCTGTGCTTCGCGGGTCATAGAGTCGTATGTGGCGGTCAGCTGAGGCAGCTACTATTGTCTTAGATAGTGGTGAGTAGTCGATGTCCATGAACACTTTATTGCCCATCTGTAATACATAGACATAGGGTCAGTGTGAGTGGGCAAACTCACCACATTAAAACTTCAAAGTCTCTACAATTTTCACGCATAGAAATCATACTCCTAATCAGCATTTCATTCCATGTGGTATGGCCTTATTTATTAAGTGCATTTACAGGAGAGACTCAGATACATATATTCACTGACCAAGATGAACTCCAAAAGATTTATACACTCGGGACATGTATGGGATATGAGATGTCTATGGGTATGGACCCTCGGCACATCATGGAGCTTTAAGTCATAAAACCATAGTGTTGTAGATTTTAATACAATAGTAGAGAATAGTCCTATGAGACATGGCGCGGCGACTTGTAATCTTGTGTCTAGTTTGAGTTGGCGAGACTGACAGAAAGGGCATACTATCAAATGGGCTTTTGGTAGTATATAGCACAAATTCAACCCGAACTACCCACTGCAGCTAAGTACTTATATCATGTAGACTGTCCATTCTGCATGCACCTCACTCAGCTGTCAGAGGTACCTGTCTCATTCAATGTCCAATGTCATAGTCAACAAGTGTGTCATTATGAGTGTACCCTGCTCTGCCTTACCCCCCCCCCCCCGACACACACACACACACACCCAACTGCCAATCACCTCGTAATAGTCTGTACCTCATCACGGGCCAGTGGTCAGCAAACTGGCCAGATCACCCCACCTCTCTGTAGAGGAGGAGCACAGTGTAAGGACACCTGCATACATAAATGTTTTCAGTATTCCACAAAATCTTTTATAAAGTGAAATATAATGAAACGAGTAATTAAAGTAATGTTTCATCACCAACAGGATATAGATATTATGAGAAAGCATTATTTCAATGTGAACTAAAAACCTTTACACAGAGAAGAACATAGCAGTTCCACAAGGTGTTCTTACGCTTAGACCTCCTCTGATATTAAAAAATGCAGATATGGCAACACACACTTTAGTACTGATTTCCCCAAAGACATCTTTAACAGTGAATACCTTGTTCAAATACAGAAAATATGATAAAATTGTACCATAACCCTCTCAGATAAAACCTGTACTACATATTATATAGTAGTTTCAGAAGAAACCATTCTAAAACAAAGGCTACAGAGATGCATTTCTGAATCTTAAAATGCTCCAATGTTAATCTGCCATAGGGCTCCAAATGATGAAATGTCTAATCTGCGAATAAAATCAAAAGTATGAGATATATTCTGGCAATTCCTTCACTCATAGTTAAAACACACACAGTGTTATTATATTAAAACAGTGTGTAGGAATAGTCCATAGCAGAGGAACCACAGACAAAAATAGATTGCAGGCTCTCCCTATGCTTAACACCGTGGCGACTCTGAACCATACACTAGTAAACAAGTCTTACGAGTAGTACCTAGTCACCACACTAATAAACTACAGACCAGTGTAGCCTTGTGTTGGCCTGTCTCCACATCCCATGTCCTGATACTGTGGTCCCACGAGGCAGTCGCTACCTCCTCTTCAGACGTCCACAATGCTGCTGACACGTCCTCACTGTGTCCACTCAACGTCATCAGTGGCACCTACAGACGGCGGATAGGGGAGAAGGGATTTGTCAGTACAACAAATGTGTATGATGCGACTATATTGTTCGGTCCACTTGGGACATCATAGTACCCCGAATATAAGACCGCCCTTAAAAGTGCGGATTCAGTTCTCTCTTGATCCAGATGGCGTAGACTAAGACATTTAGTTTGAGTCTAAATTTACGAATGTCTAATTCTCCTCTTGTTAAGTTTTTTTCTTCATTTTATTGATATACATCTGTTACGGTTGTTATACTGTAGATGTAGTAGAAATACCCTAGGGCCACACTTTTTCTTTAATTTGGGTTACGGGCACCCTAATTTAAAACTCCAGGTCGGAGGACGAAGAAAAAAAAATATATATATATAAGCTACCATTGTGGGCCTCATGAACATTATATGGGTAGTTTTTTCGGGATTGTACCATTAGGTGTAGGGAATTTGATCATTAAGGGCATTTTCTTTGATCTAACTAAACCTACAATGCAGATGACATCACTATGAATGCATTCCTGACATGATAAGCTTTGATTTGATACCAAATACACCTACCTTTTTTCTAACAAGTGCCAGGGAATGTCGGAGGAAAAAAAAAAGTTGATTTTTCAAATTTTATTTTTATTTTGGTTTTTGATTTTTCCATTTCGGCGGGCCCGTAACCCCCCCCCCCAAAAAAAAAAAAAAAAAGTGGCCTAGTTAAGGTGGCTTACTCCCATGCAAATTAGACCAATTGCGCAGGTTTCTGAGCATATGCATTTGGTAGTTCATTCAATCGATGAAGAGCTCCCTGGTTGTGTGAGTAGCCCCAGAATGGTACACCAAGTCCACACAGGTAAAAGCTGGACCTTACTGAGTCTTGAACACCCAAACTTCAGGTCAGAAGTCTAACCACTACACCACCAAGCCATGTGTAAGAATCCAGTGTTGAGGGTACTACACATAGACCACTCAACATTATTTATCACTTTTTTTTTACTTAAAATGCTAAAAACCTTTAAAATATGCCTGGGACCATATGTTCAAAATAGTCTTTTTGGATCAGTAGCATTATAAGCTACATTCTGATTGCTTTATAGAGTTATTTAGTTACCCTAGGATATCTTTCTCTAAACATTTGTGCCAACACTATGTAATCCTATGACAAGGTCACTCAGACTTTAAGATGAAGTATCTTCGATACTAGCCTGGGATCTGCTTATTTTCTTTTTATCAGTCAAATGGACATGTAATGATAGCCACATGGTAAAAGATTAGTTAGAATTTACTTCTGGACCATGGGAGTGACCCACCTTAACATGATGCATGGACAATAGATAAAGATGGTTGTAAGCAAGTTTGGGAATATTGCTTACCCTGGTTCCCTCTTTGTTATGGTCCATCTTTTTCCTTTTCTGGGGCGCCTCCCCGGACGCCGCCTCCAGGGCATCTGTAGGTAGTGTGGACCATATCTTCAACATCCGGTCCCACGAACCACTGCAGAACTGTAAATAAAAAGACAAATGGAAGTTTATGAGCAAATTCACTGAATGGACGCACATAATCTCCTAGAGTGTGTTAAAGCCCATATCACATTTTAGCTCGATATGAAATATTTCTTAAAAACTGTATATTTTGCCCTTGTACAATGTACTATTCTGTAGGTCTGTTGCTAGACATTAGCGACGCAATTTGACATTTCCCGCTACTGCTAAACCAAGAACATGATATTAACTTTATTTTGTACACACATCTTTACATTGATTGTAACTTTAGTTGTACATGATGAAATTAACAGTGATAGCGCCACATGACTGTTTAACGCCATTTTGATGATAAGGTCATACTCCTGATGAGAAAACTACAGGAGATCAATTGATGGATAACTGTGTATAATATATCCAGTGCTCACACACATGGAAGACACATAGAGGGGACACCAAAGGTGAGATTATGATCATTTTAAGATGGGTTAGGGAAGCCCACGTCTCAAAAACTATTCAATAAAACTTGGATAAGTTAGGCTGACTGGGTGTCGTTTCCTACTGTAATATTTCATTTTCAACAACTGATTTTTGACAGTTAACATATATCACTCTTATGATATGAGCAAAGAAAACAGCGCCACAGACCGTCAGACATGCCATGGTTGGGGTATTCCTCTGAACTCCTTGAAGTCTTGAAGAGAAATGACGCAGTAGTTAAACTCTACACAAGGTGCCTCTTTGAACAGGGCGTTTAGCCTAACCAATGAATGGCCCTACCAGGAAGGGCCTGGTCACCAGCAGGCTTAGTGTCTATTTATAGATACAGGAGGAATGCAGCATCTGTGCCTAATGAGCCGTGACGACGTGGGGTTTGGAGAACTGAGGGAGTGAAGAGACGTGGACTACCATCAATCTCTTAGCCGAGACCCCAACCAGGTCCTGTTTTATTATTAGTTTGGAGGGCACACTTCTCCAAGCAGAGTTTGATAGTGGATGTTTACTATATAGTGTGTTTTTTTCTATAAGGGTTGTGGACTTTACACAGGACGTGCCTGGATGTGGATTGTTACTATTTTAATATGGCTGGACATTATACAGGACGTGCCTGGATGTGGATTGTTACTATTTTAATATGGATGTCAATACACAGAGAAACAGGGGTCATGCTACCACTACAATTAGAGAGGACTTCATGTTAGGAGTTATACCATAAGAGTGTCCTGCCCCAAACTCGTGTATGAACGGAAGTAACATGAGAAGGAAAAACAAAAATCATTCAGCCAGTAATTAGACGGCTCCATTCGATACCAGTGCCCAATACTCACGATTTAAAGCTCAAAAAAAGACAATAAAAAAAGGGACAAACAACCAACAAAACAAACATAAAAAACTACCGTTACATTAAGAAACGAAATTCTTGATGATAAGACCAGTGCTTGTAGCCTTGGTCTATTTCCTATCCATGGTTATGGGAAACAAATTTTTGAGTGACCTGAAACCTTTTGGAAAAAAACTAATCTACTGCAAACTCATGCGTATAAGCCGTGGCTTGTAAATCAAGTAACCAAAACCTCCAGCAAAACTGGATTTATGGATAATGAAATATACACAGACCAAATTGTGTCTTCCCACTTGACAAAAAACGTTTTTAAACGTTTTGTCAACTTATTTTCAACCAAATATCCAATAGGGAAACCAATAAGAACGTGTTTTTTTTAACGTAAAAAAACAACAACCCGTTTTTATGCCAAGTGGGTTGTATCTTGCGGCTTATAGAATGTTCCCAAAATCTGGTTTAGGCTTATACATGTATAGTCGGGTATTTAGCACTATAGGACAGTGCTATCAGGGTAAACCTGCAATTTTCAAGTGTCAGGTTTGGCTTTTCAGCTCATTTCAAAGTTGCAGGCGTTTATAGTTATACGGGACTGACAAGCAATGATAACGTAATAATATACTTCGTAGTGCACCCCACATATAAGACACGCCCTGACTTAAGGAACATTCTTCTAAGTGCATTCTTTTCCAGATTCGTTGGCTACTTGTATAAAGCGCAGCAGGGGTATTTTCATGTATACATATGCCATGCCTTGTGCCTTATATATGGGCCATTACTAGGCATTAGAGTATATTAACATATAACCTGTTACGGTAGTTTAATATTTTGGCTGACTCCATTCTTGAGTTTTGATAAGATATTCATCTTACCTTGGTTTTGGATGGATTTACTGCGACACAGTCAACACTACCCGCATGGCCGCGACATGTGGTGACACAGTCTACAGCGTTCCGTTGTTGGTTCCACTCCCATACCAGTAACGTGGAGTCATGTGAACCGGTGACAAACTGGTGCACTGGGTCATCATCATCTATTGTGGCAGAACGAAATATTTAAATTTTAGCATGCATAATTCAGACAGAACATAAGATTTAGATAAGAGTTACTGTTATAAATGTCATCTAACCAGAACAGAACAATACCAAATTTATTTTACCAAATATTGACGAGAAGGTAAACAACTTACATCAAAACTACATAAATATTGCTAAATACAAAAATAACATATTTCTAGTTGAGTCAAATAATATAATACGTGCCTTGTTTAATCCAGGCTACACATTTTACTGGACCAGTGTGACCTGGGATTGTGATGAGTTGGTCCCCTTCTGTCGTCCACACACGAACTGTGTTATCATAGGATCCTGTTAAAATACTGCAAAAAAACATCCATGATGTAATATCACAAAAAGAAATACAAGAAAACTATGCAAAAACCGAAACAGATTAAATACAAATGAGGTGACACACGAGTTATTTTTTCTTCAATAGATTTTCCTCTCTGCTCAAACTGATTTAGTTGATTAGATTTTTGAATTTTCCTTTGTCGTTTGGTGGTAGTCAGGAGCGAGTTAGGGTTGGTTGGTTGTACCAAAGTCATTGTACCAGCGTTGCCAGAATACCTCCCCTATCATGTCTTTGAGCTACACATAGCCACACTTGGAACTTGCACATCGCTGGTTTAATACTGCTCTAGTATCAAAATCCCACCTACGGTACTACAAAAGTCACATCCTGACTTCAATAAGGCCTCTGACACAGTACAGTCTGCAGCTTTTACATTGCTGGGTTTTACAGTAAGTGCACAACCCCACCTGGGTAGGGCAGTTTTGTAAAGCTGGGTAGGGAATTATGTTTCAGGACTTGTACTTACTAGTCACCGGATGCTCTGATGGCACTGACCCAGTCGTCGTGTACGAGTGAATCCTCCGGCTCTGGAGCTGGGCGCTGTTCTACGTACTCAACTTCAACTACTGTTTCCTGGCAACAAATATACAAGATGACAACAACGATTGAATGAATTTTGTCACATTCTATACATCTGCAGGGTGAAAACTGGACTTAAGACTTACAATATAGAATAACATCAAGATATTTGATTCCTATAAATGCCTCAATTATTTATACGATCGCAAAAGACATACCCATTCCGCTTGAATAGTCTTTTATAACTCATGGGCCAAAACCCATTTAAATCCATCCGTTAAAACATGGCAGGTGGGGTCTACCTCTGTATGTATTAGTGTGTATCTACTTACGGTTGAGATGGCATGAGATTCCATGTGGTCTTGCAAGGACATCCGCAAGAACTCCCCATCGATGAGGAAATCGAATGATACTTTACCTCCATCTTCAGTATCTAGAACGTGATAAGAATGATAAATAAACATAGCATATAAATAAACTAGAAACAAAAATTTCCATAAAAACGTCAAGAACAAAACATATATAAAGAAACTGTATACCGATACCGATTTTTCAGACTAAGGTATTCTTTTATTTTTAGTTCAGCGTTTGTATTCACACTGCTGAAAATCAAACCACTTCCAATTAGAGATGGGCAACACACAAAGATTCTTTTTGAGATTTGACATAGCTTTAAGTCGATTTGTTTCAAAAAGAAAATTATATTACCTGGGAAGAGCAATGAGTTGATGAGTGCACTAAGGTCGGCTATTCCTACTGTAGCAGGAACTGAGAATGGATGGTCTGGTACTGAATATCTGCAACATAAAAGTCAATTATTAATAGGATGTTTGGTTTATGTCCTACTACAATAAAACGATGGTCCACATTGTAATAACTAGATAGGTTGATAATAAACGACTTCAATGCCCAGCCTTGCGATCCTTTATTGCATGTATTCAATCCAGAAGTGAGGTGTAAAGTGTTTCCCATGAACTTATATATACCCCCCTCCCCATTCATCGGTACTGAAGATAGTTCAGGCCAAAGTGAACAGGTGTGTTCTGATCCGACCCTAGCTGCAACCGGTCGGCCCATCCACTTCATGCGGGATCCGTGGGTACAGTGGCCAGGTACTGGGTCCCCTGCTCTGCTTCAATATCAATTTTTCCTCTCTCAGTGTGGGAATTTAAGTCATAAATCCGTTGAAATACTAATAGGCCACAGATTTAACATAACGACACCATATTGCATGGGGGCATGTCATACTTTAGGGAGCCTGAGATAAATGAAAAGGGATAAGAAGCACTAGTGTGCGAATCTGTGACTGTTATCCCACATGCAGTTTTGTTACAGTATTGCACAACGCCCATGGCGAAACCATGCATGCGATAATAATCCTAGATTCCCATACCTGTGAACATTTCTAATGTTCCACCCCTAGACTCTGGGTCTTGTACTAGAGGGTTCATTATGGACTGATTTGTTTTTCACACTTTTTTTCTTTTTTTATTAATTTGTCTTTATCTTTATATTAATGGTATTCGGAATCCCAGTGCTACTGAGTCTGGGGTATTGTACATTTATTCATTTAAAGCCAAAGCCAAAGATGAAAAAAAAGTGTGTCCTCATCACTGACATCAGGCTCAGTCTCATCATGTGTTAGGGACTGGGGGGGGGGGGGTGCACCTTTGTCCCCTCATAAGGGGGGTGGGCGTAAAAAAAATATCCTCTTGCAAAATAGCCTGCACGCTAATACATGTATACAGACTTAGCAGGATTAATTATTAGCCAATAAGGTAATCCCAACTATTCACTGCAGCCCTCTCGGGGGCCAACTGGTACCCATCTGATAGGACTTATCAGTACAACTCACTGGTAACAAGCTCCATCAATGGCCCTGCCCATGCAAGAACCTGCTACCTCAGAATAAATTCTATAGTACAAGTGGCCAAAAATATGCGTTCTTGTGTGGGATACGCACGAAGTTTCCCACTCTCACAGCGCCGTCAGCGATACATAGATAAGATGAGTTTAGGGAGTGGTCATTATTTATCAACAGGGGGGGGGGTGGTGGGTTTTCACGCGGACGCGCGGAAATTTTTTACGCCCCCCTTCTGCGGCAGTCAAAATTTTTTGCGCCCCCCCCGCGCTGGAGGCGCGGAAAGTTTTCACACCCGTCTTTGATCTATAGTAGCGCGCTGGCTTTTTTGCTAAAAAGAGGGTGAATTCTTTTAGCCCCCCCCTCAAGAGGGGTCCAAATTTTTTTAGCCCCCCCCCTCGGGAGGGGTCTGAAAATTTTACACCCCCCCTCAAACCCACCACCCCCCCCTGTTGATAAATAATGACCACTCCCTTAGTTTTCTAAACTATATAATACTTAATAGGCTTATTGGTATTCCAACTCAATAATAAATATCCGTGGTTTGATGGTTAGAAAATGATAGATTGAGATTGGAACTACCGGTAAGCTGAAATGATTCACCTGATTCACTGAGAGGTGACACTGCCACTGGCCTGCCTGAGGTTGAGAGGCTGACTGAGGAGTGAGCTTGATCATTTGATGTGAGGTGAGAAACTTGAAGTTGAACTGACTGAGTCTGAGGCCAGTGAGGGATTCCCTCGTGGGGCATAAAATCGGTGTTTAGGATAACCACTGTGTGTTTTAAGGCCATGATTTTCATTTATATGTGTGGACCATAGTAAATGAAAACAGTTACAACGTATGTTATGTTAATAAATGATACATACTGTTCCTGGCGAGTGAAAAACTTAGCCTGCACATGCGGCACATCGTCGGAGGAAGCCATGCTGTCGGTTCTGATAGCATTCGTCCCTCCGGTACGGAGAGGGAAACTCTAGTTCAACCACTATTCAACAGGCGGCGCTACCATTCCAAGCTTACCAAACGCGCCTTTAGAGGGCAATACCGCGCGGAATGAGAGACGCTCCCGCCTCCCGAGGGGGGGGGGGGGGGGGGCACTCAGATTTCTTTTGACGGGGGTGTGTGGCTGGGCCTCTGACAACCCTTACCCTTGGTGAGAGGGATTTTGGGCAAAAAGTGACCCTTGGTGAGAGGGATTTTGGTAAATAATGTGCACAGTTAAGTTTTTTATTTTGAAATTTACCCTTAATGTGCGGAATCTTTATCAAAGCTGACCATATTTGGCAGAAATTTTGATGGAAATCCCGAAAACTGGCACTTATTTTGATGTGCAGGGTCAAAATATGAGAAAAGTGACCCTTGGTGAGAGGGATTTTGGCTAAAAGTGACCCTTGGTGAAAGGGATTTTGACCAAAACCAGACCCTTAGTGAGAGGGATTTTGGCCAAAAAGTGACCTTGCCAGCCGCACACTCCTGTCTGTGGCATATAGTGAGTGTCCCCCCCGGGTCCCGCCTCAAAACCTTATCAAATTCACCCGGGCAAATTATTCATCCAGGTCAGGAGGAGGCGGCTAATCTTGACCTAGGTTGTAGTTTACTGAAATGAACAAGAATTGGTACCAGGAGGCTGTTTCGAAAAGATCGGCAAATAAATTCTCAATGTAGCTAAACTCAACTTTTAGTTCCCCACTCTTCTCCACAATTAATGAGGAGCAATTTCCTACCTTAGGGAGTGATAATTTTTTTCAACAACAGGGGGGGGGGGGGCTGGTGGGTTTGCGTGCGGACATCCGAAAAAAATGTCAATCCCCCTCTCTAGGGGGTAATTTTTTTTTCGACCCACTCCCATAAGGGACAAAAATCGCGCGCGAATGTCCCCTTTTAGCCTATAGTAACGCGCGGGGTTTTCCACTGAAAACAGGTGAAATTATTTTGACCCCCCCCCCATCAGAGGTGTTGAAAAAATTCTGACCCCCCCCCCCCCCGGTCGAGGGGTTGAAAAAATTCTGCCCACCCCCTCAAACCCACCAGCTCCCCCCCTATTGTTAAAAAATGATCACTCCCTTATACTGTAATGGAATTGACTTCCTTTGCATTAGGCCATAGAGACTGCCCTAAAGTCTCTCTGATTATGCAGTGTTGCAAAAAGTGGGAGCAGTGGTTCCATGAGTGGTCACACCTGAATTCCTGAAGAATCAGGTTCAAATAATACTTTATAGTCCAGGGAATTGGAGGACATAACTAGCAGAGAATGGGGTTTTATTTGGGAAATACACACCGATTCCGGACCACTCCTGAAAAACTTCTCACTGTTTAGGCCTACCTTTTGGCAAAACAACAGAGAATTCCCAAGGGTGAGCCAGTTGCGTTTTGGGAATACATGTAGCACCTCTGACAGAACTCATTCCAATCTTTTAGAAACACCCTCCAGATGCATCTTATAGGTCTGAAATGAACTCAGGGTGCGCCTCATGTAACGCGAGGGATTATGTTACAGCAAGTCAGAATACCATATCCATTACCAGTAGACATGTCTATCACGCTGACAATACTACAGCTTATATGACTGTAATTGCCTGATTAGCCTTTACCCTGCTGGGGACCTTTTGGTGCAAGTCAGAAAATTGCACCTTTTACCCCTCCTCAGCTTCCGTTACTCTCCAATTTGTATGGACTAATTGATTTGACAGATCAGAGATGGGATAGTCTTTGAAAGGTCCATGTGTATTTGTGTTGTATATAAAAGATGCAGTAGCACTTTATTTCTGCCACTTGTCACCCCTCACCATGCCAGCTTCTACAGGTAGGTACCCCTTCAGTACATTTTGTCTATCATTTCCATTTGTAACAGAGGCGTAGGAAGCAAATCTTCATGGGGGGGGGGGGGGCAGCATGGGCCCCTTCACAACCACCATAAACGGTCGGCTCAAGTGCGATGATGTCTATATATACCTATATAGAATTTGTATAGAAAAGAAATTTTTGTTGAATTTTAGATCTTATTTGAGGCTCAGGCCCCCATTTTTTCCTATTCTATTACTATATTAATCTAATCTGAGATGCAAAGTTTTATCTTCTTGTCCAACTTATTATGAATTCTTGGCATACTCAGGCCCCAGACATACTCAGGCCCCCCTCCTTTATGATTGAGGGGGCCCAGGCCCCCCTGCCCCCCTTTTTTCCTACGCCCCTGTGTAATCTGTACCCAACTACTTTATCATTAATCATATCTTGAGGCGTCCACCGCACATATTGGCCGTAGTTTTCTGCATAACCATTAATCAAATCTGCTTCTAAACCGTTTTTATTTTGGGGCCAATAAGTGGAATGCATGTGCGTCTGAAGGTAGCCTATGTGGACGGCTTAAGTTAACATATATCCTATAGGAAAAATAATTTCTGGGAATAACAGAATATCATATATTTAAGAAAAGCCTCACAGGCCTCACAAGATGGATTTCTTACAGTCAGGGGCTTTGGGTGGTAAACTGGGGTACATGTACAAGCCTAACCCACAGTTTTTCTGAAAACGTGTCAGACACCGGCTATAGCCGGCAAAAAGGCTGCAGGTCCGGCAGAAATCGGCAGACTGCTGGACCAAATGTCTGGCTGTGATCTAGTCAAGTCCCACCCCACGCTACTCAGGCGGCTCAGGTTTGCTACTGGTAGTGTAGGTCTAGTCAGCAGCACCACCATGATCTCAATGACATTTATGAAGAGCGTGAATACCTAACGCATACAGAACCACCTAAAATTAGAACCATTATTGCTAAACTCCGGACTGACAATAACTGTACACCTGACAGCCTGTCAAGAAGATATAGAGGAAAGAAACCTGTCAATTCTAAGTGCACATTCTGTAATGCTGTGCAAGATGTCAATCACGTCTTCTTACATTGTAACATGCCCGAGATGAGAAACGCACGGTCAGTGTTTGAAACAAAATACCTCAAGTTCGTTGATTACTATAAAAGACACGATGACACTAGGAAACTTTCTCAAATACTAGCAGTGGCCCCATATTGCAAATCATCTAAAAGGCCAGGGGCTGTGAACTGTATATACTCATATATAAAATCTGTCTACAACATTGTAAATGAAAACCTGGCGCTGACATAAGTGTACCTGTACATTAGTCAATAAAGCCATCTTGAATATTGAATCTTGATGGTTGGTATGACATCACGTCTGGTGGGAAACTCCACTGGAAGTGGAATTTTGCTGGTCCTTACTAACTGTAGTCAGAACAAGACCAGCCAGTACGCAATTGGACCGATTATTCCTTAATTGGTTGAACAGGCATTGATGCTGGGTTTTGTCCACACTTTGTTCACGCTGTTGTCCTGCCTAAAATTTCCTCTTTCCTGGGCGGAGAAGGGTTGGACATGGGTGGACAAATCCTAGTACAAAACCATCCAAAGTAGTCGAACACACTCTCAAGATTATACAATGTCATGGGAGGTTGCAGAACACCAATTGACGGGAGTTGGCAGCAGGAGACACTTTGTAGCTCCGCACTGAAGGGTGTTGTACAATGATTATTGGTCTAAAATCTGACAGTGGGTAGGCAAACCAGGTATCAAATTAATCCTTAGGGTGTATATTAATCGCTTTGAGTGTTATTTAGGCTGATATTTGATGGTAAGTTGAGGGGGGTGCACTCTATTTAATTAGAGAATTTATTGAAATCATTCACTGCAAAACACCCAAATCTGGGTATGTCCGCACTCTAAGGCCTATAGCACAAAAGTTAATCACATTGTACCACATGCCATGGCCCTAAATTATTGGGAAAAATGTATATCTACAGGAAAATAATAGTAGCTAAGCCCAGATACTTGCACAAGTATTTTATTTTTGCCCAAATGCTATATAGGCCAACAGTGGAAAAATAATTAGTGTTCTGCAGCCGGGAGGACATATCTGTTTGTCACAGTGAACTCATGTATGATTAAAGTCCACCCAGGACATTTTTTTTTGTGGTCCTTATTAAGATCTAAATGATCTTCAAGAAAATTGTCCAGGCATATGCCATTCCAGAACGGTGTCATGGTTGGACATGGGTTGGAATGGTTGCACGGCAGAGTCCAGCCAGGACATGCTGAACCGGACGCAGTGACCATGAGTACCAATTCCGAAACAAGTACAATGTCCTGGGGGGACATATCAGAGTCCACCCAGGACATGCTGAAATAGCTGCAGTGAACATTAGTGCCAATTCAGAAACAAGTACAATATCCTGGGGGGACATTATCAGAGTCCAGCTGTCCTGGGGGGACAGATCAGAGTCCACCCAGGACATGCTGAAATGGTTGCAGTTACCATGAGTGCCAATTCAGAAAGAAATCAATGTTGAATTGAACTCATCTAAGTCCACCCAGGACATTTGGGCAAATTGTCTCACTTCCGTCATGAAATCTTGACCCCCTCACCCCCTAGGGTGTGAAATCATTTATGGATGACCCCTAACTAACAGAACCTGTGAAAAGGAGAGTCAGCTGGGAGGTGTGTTTGACTTCAGTATCTCAGTAAAAAAAGCGAATTTATCCACGCAGGGCACCACTCTTTTGTCCATGAAGGACGCGACAAGAGAGAAATTTTTTTCAACAATGTACATGGCAGGACATAGGCAGGACATCTAAATCCTGTTCAACCAACGAATAATCGTCTCATAAGCGGCCAGTACCAGCTAAATAGGTCATGACCTCCAGCCACAGCCAATCAGAATATTTTTAGATATTTATAGCCAACCAACCGGGGTCCCACACTATTGCTATCACCATGACCCATACCCCCTTGTGGTAAATGGTCATGTTACAGACGAGCTGTGATCTGCAGATCTTGAGCTACATGCCAGTTTTTACGGAATTCAAATCAGACCATTATTAAGGTTTTTACAGTGTAAAATAAAACACATAACCATTTTACTGAAATATCTGAAATTTCCCTCAGTACTTTATAAATCCTAATGAATTAAATTATAAAAACAATGTATATTCTGGCTGTGTAATATTTCTTTTCTAACAGTAAATGCCCTGAGGTTACTCGTTATGGTTCAGTCCTGCAAAAATTTAACCGGGCCTGTAGGATTCAAAATCTGCAGGACCGAATGTCCTGCATGGTGGCCTATAATTACCAGCTCCAGGTATCACTACATACCTAACTGCATCATTGGGTCTCTTTTACCCCTTACCAGCTCTAGGTATTCTTCTCATAGTCCTGCTGGTAGCGGCCCATACCGGAAGCAGTCAGTCGGACATCCGGTCTCGTCTCGGGGACAATGAGGCCGGGACGTGTGACCTTGTGCCCTTGTTGCTGACCGTACACCCGCCGCCCCACTACGCCCTCCGATGTACCTCCTCCAAGGTTATGACCTTTGGCTGTAGGGGGCATTGTACGTCATACGTCAAGGCCGTGCCGTCAGGGGCACACGGAGAAATACATCGACACTGCAGGTAAACATGCTTAGGTTTAGGTTCAATTTAAACCATGTTCAATGCTGTATTGATGATTCCAGTGATCAATGATTTATGTGACCAACGATTGTAAAAAATGGCCTTGGGGAACGTTCAACCATTATGTCATTTTGTTTCATTTTTTTCCAGGACCCAACCACCCCCTTGTCACTATTTTTGTATGGAACACATATAGCCTTGTCCCCTGAACCCAAAGCCCCCCCCCCCCCCTCAAGTAGTGACGTAATCGTGAACGTTCCCTTGTTTGTTGTCTCTCAACCCTATGTCCCTTGACTATTCTAAGAAGTGGCCTTTTCCCCTTGTCGAATCTACCTGTCTGGAACCCTAGTAAACGATATCATTGTTTGTGCAGTTATCTTGGTTTATAAATCTATTAATTTTTACACTGACATTGCTTTATTGTGATTGAAGTCTTTTATGGGACTATGTAATGTACCCAGCATTCACTTCTGAATTTTGGTATATACATGCATCATTATTATGTCATATTATTAGGAACTGTCTGGCATGGAAAAGGGAAGCAAGGTGTTCAGGCCCCCAATAACGGGATTAAATGGCCTCTATATATAAAAGGATACCAGCTAGGCCCCCACTGGAGACTCCTGGGGCCCGACGGTAAAACAACAACAATAAAATGCCCATTGGTCAAGACATATATTGCAAGGAGCCACTGTAGATCCTAAATTGCACAATGCAGCATGTACTAGGATAACTGACAGTTACCCCATCCAACATGGCAGATCCTATATGTAGTATGGGGAAATAAAAGGGGAGATCATGTAGCATTTCTTCTCATTTGAGTAACACCAAGTTGTTTAGATGTGGTGTACATCATGCACAATCATCTGAACTAATAACTATAGGCTGACATTGTCTAGAACAGTAGTGTATATAGTATAGAGAGGTTTTAGACTTGTCAGTACCAGAGTAACTCTGCTTATCTATAACAGGGGTAGACACTAACACTGGCCCGGTGGCCAATGGCCAGTAGTTTTGGCTGCGGTTCAGTAATTAGTTCTAGATTTCCTTTGAAATTGGCCACTACTGGCTACTGGCCCGGGTGGCCAAATGCCCAAAATGTTAGTGTCTACCCCTGTATAATGACAAAAGCAGGGTAATTTCATTTGGACTTACCCTACTACCCAATCTATGTAATCCAAGAAATGTAGTAACTCCATGTTTTATCTCCATACGTATCCATGACCTAGCTAAGATTCTGTAATACTATACAACGCAGAAAAGCATTCACACTTGCTTGCATAATATCATGATTCTTCATGTTGGATGGGATAAGTGCCAGTTACCGTAGCTCTAGTACCTTCCGGAATGTGAACTGTGAAGAAGTCCGCCTCGACAATACATTATCCATTATGAATAGATCATCTTATGAAGAAATTATACATTTAAATATCGTAGCACCACTTGTCCTCATCACAATAAAATGTTGACTGATAAACAAGTCAGTTTACCGCCTGGTAGACGATTTGAAAAGTTGTAGCTTGCTCATTTTATGCCGGTCAAGAGAGAGAGGGTAGACATACAGAGAGACTTACAGGGACATCGAGAAAGATAAGACAGCTATAGGGAGACAAAGAAAAATTGGAAGGGTCTTGCCAAAAGGAAACGAGGATTAACCTGTTGAGAGAGAGAGAGAGAGAGAGAGAGAGAGGGAGAGAGAGAGAGAGAGAGAGAGAGACAGAAAGAGAGAGAGAGAGAGAGAGAGAGAGAGACAGAGAGAGACAGAGAGACAGAGAGACAGAGAGACAGAGACAGAGAGAGACAGACAGACAGACAGACAGACAGACAGACAGACAGACAGACAGACAGGCAGACAGAGACAGAGGGAAAGGAGGAAGAGTCGAGAGGAATCTATCTATAAATGAATTGATAGATGGATAGATACATGTAGATAGGGGCGGATTTAGAGGGGCACAGGGGGCACGTGAACCCCCCCCCATTTTTACCAAAAATATGTTCATCAAAATATGTCCATGTCCCAGGCTTTCCAATGGCGAAATACCTATGCTACACAGAAAAAAATGAGTTCCAAATGTTAGTCAAATACGAGTCGAATCATCTAACTATCTAGCAATACTGTCTTAGTCAAAACACAGTGCCTAAACGTCCCTCCTTTTCTTAGTCAAATATGACTAACCATTAGACAAAGTGGCCAACTTGCCCTGGCTTGCCTGATTTTGACTGTCTTGACTAAGTACACTTCCTGATATTTTTATTTCAATTCAAATGGTGATTGTGTTCAGCACTATGTAGGATTCAAAACCCACAGATCAGAGTCTATTCATTTAGAATCATTTGAAATGCCTCACATCATATTCATTTAGAACCCCTGAGCCAAGTTACTCTGGGTTTGCCAAAGAAGCAAATTCAAATATTAATATTATATTTATCTAGAATACCACATATATACTTGGTGTTTCTATCTAACTACACTGTAAAAAAGGTGTTTCGAGTCTAAACCCATTGCTAAATACTTTCTTGTCCTGTTTTTGAGGACACTTTATAAACCTAAACATGTTTAGCATCATAATGTGATTAGCTGTTGTGTTTAGATTTTGATGTGTATAGGTCTATCTTTAGCTTTGTGTTATGTTTACCCATGTGTTTAGATATGACATGCTTAGGTGATGTTTCAAGGTTATAGTGTATTATGATATTGTATTTAGATATGATATATGTTGAACTTTGTAGACCATCTCAATTATTCTACTATAGCTACAGAAGGCAGAGAGAACATGACACACCCAAGGAATATCATCATATATCTGTTATCCACAATAAGTAACCCTATGTATGTAGATTACAAAGGAATGGATGAATGATATATCTATTTTGGACTACAGAGTTAATGTGTGTATGGAAAGAATTGCTCATTGATCCAAACAATATAGGATCCATATAACCAATCCAAAATGTTTGATCATAAGCATTGATGTTCTTTTGTATGAAACTCCTCATTAATGATTTACAAAGGATTTTAACATATTCTTTATGAGAAGAGAGTTTAACTCTTGTTAGAAACTCCATTTAAGCACAGAGCTGCCATCTAGTGAGCCTTTCTTACATAAACAGCTAAACATATACATGTTGATATCCTAAACAACTAAAATTCTGACTGTTTTAATGCTAAACATCTAAACATATTTAGCACAGGTGTTTAGGCATTTTGAATAAAAGTGTTTAAATCCTAAATAGATAACCCAGAGTACAACTACCTCTCCAATATGTTTATGCTTTAAACATGTTTAGACCTAAAAATGTTTACTTATTGGCACAAAGCCCAATGGACAAAAATGACATTCGCAATTTCCACATAATTATTGCAACAGACCTTATAAACATTATGAGTGAATGAGAGTTAACTGTGGGAAGACACTTTGGACCTGCTGCACGATATGGAGGCCGACGAATTACACAGTTATACTCGTCTATTTCAGTTGTTGTCAGCCTACAAAGTTTGGTGTGCAGTTGGCGGCCATCAGATGTAGTGACGGCACCAAGCTTAGAGCCGCCCTCAAGTTCGCCCTGGAGTGTATGTGCCGCCCCTGCCAGCATGATGATACCCCTGAGGTCGTCATGGACTTTCAGGAACTAGAACAAGAAAAACTATAAATCCTCCTCCATGTTATTTTATTACCGAGATTAGCTGTAGCTGTACTAAAAGGTTATCACAACCTGGAGCTGTCTCATGGCTAGCTCTCCAAGCATGTGGTAATATGGTGCTGCTATATTGGTGATGATAAACAACACAAAGACATGAAGATGACTTAGTAGACATACTTGTAATGTGATTGTAATAACAATATAGTTGTAATAACCACAGTGTTATAATCGTGTGTTCAAATGTGGCTGTCATTAAAATTGTCACTTTTCTTTTTCTTTCGCAAAGATCGACGAAATCGCAAATATTATGATGACAGCGATTTGCAAGATTGACCAAGGGGACATAAACCAATTTATGAATACATTTTATGCCTATACATCGTTTGAAATGTTGATCGAACGCTAACATTCGTAATCTATGCTTACTCGAACAAATAATTAACATGTTGGTCTAGCGTAAGATGAACTGACAAACTGAATTAGCAATTTATGTGAATACAAATACCGTTTAACAATACCAGAAACATATCGTTGTCCCTCCCGTTTTCTAGTTGCGTCATTTGGAATTGATTTCATTGTAAATAGGAATACCAATAGTATTAAAACGGGGTTTCTTTGGTTACATGTAGACAGATCTGAAATATGAATGTTATCATCAAGCAGTAATGTTATTCACTTCATATTTGTTCTGAATTAGAAAACGTTTTCGTTTAAGAAAGAAGAGTCATATTATGTGAGTCACTAGTCATAGAAATAGCAAAACAGTAGATTCTCTAAACTGCCGTGCTACTTGCACAGTACCCATGCCGGTGTAGGGGCGCGGGAGTTTTATGCATGCTAGACCACGCAGATCGCCCGGTTCCCCTTGGGATAGGGTTGTGGCAGCACTGCTTTTATTTAATGTGGAGACCGATAGAGCTATAGCCAGGCATGCAAAAGGCCATTCTACACAGTGAGTGAGTGGACTGGAAACACATTGCCACTGCCCCATTCTTCACTGTCAAGTTATCCAAAGAGCCTTAACCCCTATCAAAAAGTGATTTATTGATAGATTTACTTCACAGTAACATGAAATCCACTAAAACCTGTCCGAATTCCTAGTTCCTCACGATATCATCGCAGACCTCTGTCTTTTAGCGACTGCTTGATACATATGTAGTATGCTTGAGGACGTCAGCCATTTCCATCCTTGGTCTCTTTAATAGGTTAAGACCAGACAGACATATGAGGCAGAGTTATTCTTATCACTTGAAGGGACAACATTCCCTGGCTCCTGTGCTCAATCCTCTGGAGGTTAATTCAAAAGGCTCTGCCATTGCTACCTATGCGATGTTACTGATTTCCCTCCCTTATTCCTTACTGCGATGGTAAGGTCAGCCTGCCTTCCTTTCTGATAGCCAGTACTATTTAGTGAGTGATGTTAGCCTCAGCCCTGCTTTTACTATTCCAAGCAAAACACACTATGTACAGTGGCAACAGGTCCACAGAGAACAAATAGCAGTGGAAGACAAAAAATAGCAATGGAAAAACTTATTCTCTCAAGAGTCCCTACACTGGGGTTCTGCTTCCCTGTATGAGCTAATTATACCCTGTGGGGTGCACTTGACCCTGGAATGTCTTCAAGTATGTCACCAACTAAAAGAGAGAAGGGAAGCATGATGTTACTATGCCCTTAACATATGAGTATACCCAATAGCCCTCAAGGACTCTCAGCAGGTGCATTCACTCTTGAGAGGAGCAATGTCAGTCCATTAACGCAGAGCATACATAAAACCCACCACTAGCCCGAAAAGTCTATAGAGGCAGTGGGTCCTGTATATTCCTTCCTATGTATAATATTATAACTCTATAGAGGCAGTGGGTCCTGGATATTCCTTCCTATGTATGACCAATTGTCATGAATCATCCAGAAGTAGGCTGGCAGGGGGGTCCAAAATCAAATCAGGACCAGCCTAAAAAGTTTTTGGGTACATATAGTATAGGTGTTGGGGCTTAGGCTCCATATATTTGGGTAGGTTAAATATCGTTTTGTGATCCAGGGTAGAGTGGCAAAGTTGCTAGGGTATCTGACGGGTGCCGGGTCTCTGACGGGAGCCGCCAGCGCCACTAGGTGATGTTGGCATAGCTCTGTCCAATGGTGGAGGATGGGGTTGATCCTTACTGTGTGAAATACCTTGGTAACAAGGTCATTTACAGGGGCGGCGGAACCATTTGAAAGTTGGGGGGGCAAAGGTCAGGTATTGGCCCATGACCCCCCCCCCCAAGATTGCCGGGGGTGGGAGGATGTATTGGAACCATAGTTGTGATGATGGAAAGCAGGGGGGGTCTGGGGGGTATCCCCCGAAAATCTTGAAAAGTGAGGTGGCACAAAGGTACATTTTGGTGCATTTTGAGGAGAGAAGACATGGAGAGCAGGGGGGTTTGGGACCCCCCAGAAAATTTTGAAAATTGAGGTGCCACAAAGGTGTGTTTTGGTGCATTTTGACGAGAGAATATGTATTCTCTGGGCCCTGATGAATCCCCCAAATCTATAGACCTAAGAGATAAAAATCAGAAGATTCCCATAATATTTTATAGGTTATCTACAATATATAAAAAGGAAGCCCTGTAGGCCTTGACCGGTATATAAGGAAGGGCAAACATAGTCTTTGGTTGATAACTGATGTTTATTGTTACGTAAACACCGTGAAAACTTGCTGCACCTTTATACAGGTCTTGGCAGTGGGATTCTTTCAGATAATTCACATCATTTGGTTGTTGTTGTGGCTTGCTCAGTCATGGCTGCTAGGCGTAATGATACTATGCAAGTAGTTCCCCTTACTCAATGAACCATTAACTTCAGGAACTATATATCATGTTTTAACTATTAATCAAGTCATTATACATGGATGTACAATAGTCAACAAGTTTCATTTGCTTACATTAACATACAAGAAATAGGGTGCATTTGGACAGGGACTATGTTGTGGAGCAACTCATGAGCTATTAGGTCATGCAGAACCTAACACCACCAAGTGGCAGAAACCAGAACTACCTCTGACTGGAGCTTCTGGCTCTCTCTCCCCTGGATAGCAGAACCATCTGGCACTCACCTCTACTTCTCTATCATTCACAAGCCCCCTCCCCACAAAAAGACTTTGAAAATTTAGATACCATATGATGCATTCTCAAGCAACCTGTAACACAATTTCCCTTACCACAGACCTACATATTATACAGACTTTTCTTAATTATCTTTCTGTCAGGATTATATTGATCTTGGCCTCATATATCCCATATTTGTTATATCCCTCCCACCTAAAAATTTGAAATTTTAGGGTTAAAATGGTGCATTATGGGGATTTCAACAAGCATAATTGGATGCTGTATTTGATTGAAATTGTAGGCCTTATGAATTGACATTGGTATTGGCCTGAAATGTCACAATTTTCTAAGAAAAGTTGGGGGGGCAAAAACATAGTCTTGCCCCCCCAACAGGAAAGTTGGGGGGGCATGTGCCCCCCCTGCCCCCCCAGTTCCGCCGCCCCTGAATTTATCATATATAACACATTAGTTAAATATGTTATATATATTATGGAGAGATGGACTGCTAGTAGGGTCTCTGACGGGAGCCGTAGGGTCTCTGACGGGTGCCGCAAAAAAACTACCCCAAATGTATCATTGGAGCACCCAAGGTAGGATATTAGAGATAGGCCCAATTTTTTTTTGTATGCATATATAGACATGTTAAGGCTTTGCATGGTATATCTCTCTCATACCCCTGCTATATTTAAAATAGAGTAGGGGAGCCATGTTAGGGTCTCTGACGGGAGCCACGCGAAACTGCCCAAATACATTTCTGGCCCCAGTATAAAACATTATTTGGCTACATACACCTTTATGGTCTTAAAATTTTCCATTTGCTAGGGGGGAAATACCAAAACAAATTAGGGGACCCAGTGACCTTTAATTTTTATTTTTTGCAACTTTGCAGTACAGATTTTTATTTTTTCTTATTGAAAAACCCTCATTTTGGGCAGTTTTAGGCCCCCAGCTCTCTAAATATGTATCGTAGATAGGCAAAACCCATATACCACTTGTAGCTCTATCACATCCTGACCAGAATAAATGATAAAGACACATATATAACTTTGTTTGAAGAATTTATCAAAAGGGGAACAAGAACAGCCCACTTCTGGAAGATTCATGACAAATGGTCGTATACTATTATAACTCTATAGAGGCAGTGGGTCCTGGATATTCCTTCCTATGTATACTATTATAACTCTATAGAGGCAGCGGGTCCTGGATATTCCTTCCTATGTATACTATTATAGGTCTATAGAGCCAGTGGGTCCTGGATATTCCTTCCTATGTATACTATTATAACTCTATAGAGGCAGCGGGTCCTGGATATTCCTTCCTATGTATACTATTATAGCTCTATAGAGGCAGTGGGTCCTGGATATTCCTTCCTATGTATAAAATTATAGCTCTATAGAGGCAGTGGGTCCTGGATAGTCCTTCCTATGTATACTATTATAGATACGACACCAGATACTCAATAGCTTCATCAGTGGGTCACCCATCCTGACCCTTTGCTCCCATTAGACGAAGTCTGCCCCCAAAGACCCACATCCTGGAGTAAGTAGTACACTGTAAAAAAGGAGCTTAGGTTTTAAACATGTTGAGGTCTATACATGTTTAAAGTCTAAACATATTGAATATGTAGGTGTACTCTTAGCAATATGTTTAGGTTTTAAACACATTTATCCTAAATGCCTAAACACCTATGCTAAACATGTTTAGAAGTTTAGCATTGAAACACTCTGAAGTTAAGGTGTTTAGGATTTTAACATGTATATGTTTAGGTGTTTAGGTATGAAAGACACACTAGATGGCAGCTCTGTGCTTAAACAAACTTTCTAAAAGGAGTTATACTCTCTTCTCATCTAAAATATGCTAAAGGTCCTTTGTAAATCATTATTGAGGAATTTCATATAAAAGAACACCAGTACAATAATTCAACATAATGGGTTGGTCATTTAGATCCTGTAGCATCTGGATCAATGAGGATTGTTACCCCTAGACACCTTTACTCTGCAGTCCAAAAATAGATAAGGCTATATCCATTCAGTCATGCTGTTGTACTATACATGGGGTTACTCTCTATCATGGATAATGGATGTGATGATATTCCTTGAGTAACTATGATGAACTCTTTACCTACTATAAATAAAGTAGGATAATTGAGATGATCTACCAAAGTTCAACATCTATGTATATCATAACTAAACACAATAGCATAATGCTAAACACCTTGACCTTGAAACATCTAAGCATGTCATACCTAAACACATGGGCAAACCTAAGCATAAACATAGTAAACACTTTACAAACCTAAAATCAGATCTAAATACATGGAAATCTAAGCACAAAGGCTAATCACATTATGAGGCTAAACATGTTTAGGTTCACAAAGTGTGTTCAAAAATGGGACAAGAAAATGTTTAGCAAAGTGCTTAGAATCTCAACACCTTTTTTACAGTGTAGAGACATCTCTGTAGATCTTTCCTCATGTGCCTAGATCCCATCCTTAAGCCCCTACCTACCTTCCACCACATGCCCAGGGGGGGTTAGGCACTTATCCTGCTGCTGAGCTCATGACATGTAGGTTCAGCTATCATCGCCACTGACTTGGATGAGATCCACAGAATGATTCTTGTGCTTGTATACTATAGTCATTAACTTCTGTCTAATATGCCATTTTAAATTGGTCTCCAGACATAATATTCTATTGTTCATTTACAGCAAAATTTGCTGTCCATTCACAGAAAATATTGCTGTTAATTTACAAGAAATTTCTCTGTAATTCTACAACACATTTTGCTGTAAATGTACAGCATATGTTTCTGTAGAACTGAAGCTTGCTGTATGATCACAGTGACTGCTACTGTATGAATACTCTGAATTGTTCTGTATAATTACAGGGATTCACTTGTAGATTTACAGCAAAATGTACTGGAACCAAAGTTGCCAAGGGATTTTGCGGTAAAATAACCCTGTCTACTTCTGACAGTGATGTCAATGAATTGAAAAGAAAACGGTGTAAAATCCTATTGCAATATCTTCTGTTTGCTGTCTATTTACACAGGCATTTTAATTACACAAATGCCATGCACTGGTATTCTCATGACATGTGGGTGTTACATATCTAGAGAAATTAAAAAACACTTTTCTAAGGTGTCATATTGTTTTCCTTATGTGCCTGAATTAGTAAATTGATTCCTCCAGTGTTCTTCGAAATTTACGTTTCAACCAGAGGGTCCTGTTTATGACAGAGTAGATAAAACTATGGAAGACATAAACAGTGACGGGTCAGGTCACCAGAAAGCAAAAGATTTTGTGTTTTTGGGGTCATTTTGGACTCTTATGGCTCTGGAGAAAGAAGTTTTGAACCAATCTTGTCTCACATAGACTCATTTGATAGAGGACACGTAGGTCTATCAGAAAAATGTTAATTTGTGGTCATGCATCAAAAACGCTCAGACTTGTAGCCTGCCAAAGTGAAAAAAAATGGCCAAATTTGTTCTTTTTTGACTTTTTGTATTTTTTATAAGTGTCCTGTATTGAATTAAGAACATCTGGAGTATCCCAAAGTTATTTTCTATATTGTATATGATTATAGGTATCATTTCCATGAGGTTTGGACATGTTACTGAATGAGATTTTTTCATCATGTGTCTTTGAAAATGGAAATCTGTAATTTGTAACATCCGGTACCTAAATCTAAATCAGTTATATTACATAGAAAAAAAAGTAAAGCTTCAACATTTTTGTTATTACCTATATAAAGGGACCTGACCTATAACCCCCTACTTTGGTGAAAAAAATTGTGTGTCTATCAGCATTTGTCTCCACGTGAGAGCACCTTATGTGAAATAATTCTGATAAAAGTACCGGACGTTATGTAACATCCGGTACTTTTATCATCATGTAAGAGGCAGTCTACTGTGTATGCATAACTCAAATTTTGTTCCATTTCGTAATTGAAGTTAATAATAGACATATTGGCCTTGCTTTTGCATGGGTTTGCTATGCATAATGGGACATTCTATATTACTGACAGCAACTTTCATCACCTCCATATTTCATCATTTTGGTACCTGACGTTACATGACACAAAACAAGCAATAAAAATGGAACCGGATATCCTAAGTCAGTATTTTTTGGTTTTCTGAGCTGAGGGGATGTCCCTTCACAAATATGTTAGGGTTATATAAAGTAGTTAGAAAACTAATTTTTAAGGGCCTTTAAGGGCAAAATCTTACACTTTCTGACGACCTGACCCTGATATTTTCTACAATGAAAATCTATAAAAGGAAACCCAAAATCAGGGACATACAGACCTGTGTTGGCACTTTTTCATACAATAACGTTAGGATATCTATAGGCTTAACTATCAGACTTTCCTGATGACATGCCATGAACCATTTTGTAGGATACTATAGAATTATTCTTTTGTCAACAAAGGTCAAACTCAGATAAAGAGCTCCACAGCAAGAGCGTTGTACATGTATCTGTATAGATATCAGTTGGTCAAAAGTCCCTTTCAATAAATTTGATATCTACGATATGTGAGACTGCAAATAACACAGAAACTGTCTAGTATTCTTATTGATTTGCAGAGCTATTATTGGTAAATGCCTAGAGACTATGGTGCGGTTTCAGTCTTCCGGAGAACCCATCCAAAGGCTGATACAACAAAAATATATATGTCTCAAGTCTCTGCTCTGGTAACCTCTAAGCATTTTTATTACAGTCACGTGAGCGGCCACTCAATAGCTCAATAGGTGCCTTATCCTGGGCTATCAGACTAAGTCTGCCTCCACATACCTACATCCTGCAGTAAGTTGTGATGATGTTTCTGTAGATCCCACCTCAAAGTCCCTAGATCCCACCTTTAAGACCCTGTCTACTATACAGCATCCTTCATATACCCTGAGGTTAAGCACTCCTCCTGCTCAACATGACACGTTTCTGCTCACTGCTATGAATGAGACCGGGGGTTCTAGCCAGTGCTAACTGCTTGTTGCTATGAAATTTTAGTTTCACCAACATGGTAGTCAGCATCTTTGATGGGGAGTGATCCAAACAATTCTGAGAGATCCATATGCTTAAAAGTGTGGCAGAGTTGGAGTGTGATTACAGGAATTGTGATAACGACGTGCACCTAAACCCTTTGTAGGAATCAATAAGGCTCAAAACAGGCAATGGGCTTCGGCAGATTCGTGCATATTCAGAAACTGGCTCAAAGTTATGATGATTTCGCACTTCATCCACATGGCTTGTTCATCCTATTGGCAAACAGTTGGGTAACCTGTTATTGCTGTAGACCTACAATGTAAGAAGTAGGCAGGGTTATTTTACAGCAAAACCCCTTGGCAACTTTGGTTCCAGTATATTTTGCTGCAAATCTACATGAGGTGAATCACTGTAATTTTACAGAACAATTCAGAGTTATCATACTGTAACAGTCACTGTGATCATACAGCAAGCTCATTCAGTTCTACATAAACATAATTATGCTGTAAATAAACAGCAAAATTTGTTGTAAAATTACAGAGAAATGCCTTGTAAATAAACAGCAATATTTTCTGTGAATGGACAGCAAATTTTGCTGTAAATGAACAATAAAATATACTGTAAATTCACAGAAACCTTTGCTGGCAACTGAGGTTCCAGTAACTATTGCTGTAAAATTACAGAAACTTACATTGTAGAATTACAGCAAGGGGTTCTGTTAATCAACAGCAAATGTATTGTATATACAGGTATGTTATAAAAGACACTGCTATATAATCTGCTATTGGGGTTAGTTCATGGTAATCATCCCCATAATATCATCTATGTGTGTGCTCCATGCATGCTTTGATACTATAAACCATGCATGCCTAATGAAGACAGAACTGTCTCCAATCCCAATGACGTGATGCACTATTGAGGGTAAGAGAGGTAGACAACCATCGTACCCAAACCATTCCATGGTCATTCAGTTTTGGCACTGAAATAACCTAAAGGCAGGTAGGCCTATGTTATCTTCAATCCCAGAGTCCAGGGACTTGTATTTGAGATTTAGACACAGTTAAGGTGTCATGTATGCATATTATTGGTTGTTCCTAATTTCTTCTCAGGTAACCTTGTACAATATCATTGGTGCACGATGCTAGATTGAACCTGTTGAGGTTAATATTATATTGCAATTTATTATTAAGCTTTGGGGACAATATTGGATTGAGGTGTGCAATATACATACTAAACATATGGTATACTACTGGCCTCCAGTGGGAGAAAGTACATGTAAGGCTATTTTGGTAAACCCTCTCAAGGACCACTAGGGTGACTGGCTAACCTAGGGCATACTGCATACAGAGTAATTATACGGGACCACTCAAGTTATAAAAGCTCTGTTATAAAACACAAACTTCTTACAGTGTATACTGCATAATTCTGTCAATGGTACTGCTGCTGTCTGGTTATGCTGCAAGAAGATTCACTGGTCTTCCTTTTAAGATATGGAAATCATTGCGTTATTTAAAATGACATCTTAGCTAACATCGAATCTGTGTAAATAATGCAATTTCTTGGATATATATATATATATATATATATATATATATATATATATATATATATATATATATATAGGCCCCCTATATATAGGCCTAGGTCTAATTCATGACAGAGGCCAATGTCCTAATTGCCTTCATGTATTGACAAAGATATATAGGCACAGTGTTCAAAATGCACGTAGAATAGACCAAGCTTCCTATGTAACCGTTCGGTTGGAAGCATTGGGGACAACGCAGGGTGGTCAGCTATAGATAGGCCCTACTATACAGTTCTCTGTCACCATGTAATGTTACCTGGGTGCCACAGGCGCTACCTACCGGAGATGGGATCAGCTGCATCTTACCCGTTACCACCTTGTAGCCGCAGGTGTGTTTTTCAGGTTGGCATACTTCCCAATATCCGGTTAGGTCGCTGACGGTACGTCACAGTATAAGAAGCCTGCGTGGATTGTGAGTGAGCGAGCATGTCCTGTCCCTCGTGCGAGTTGCTCTCGTGGCATGCGATATGAATAACATCATCAAATATCATCTCATACATGTGTAGATGTTGATCCTAGCTGATTCCTGATTAGGACAAATCATGGACCCAGTTACGAGCAAGGAGCTCAGTAGAAGCCATGATCAAATAGACTATCAATACAAAGTCGTGCTACTTCTTTTTTTTTATTTTTTTTTTTAGCTTAAAGCATTCTATTAGACCAAAAATAACCAAAACGTCATCTTCCGAGATTTGGGGGGGGGGGGGTGGTGGGAACAGAATAGCTAAAATTAAGCTCCCTGACATCGTGCAACACATTATTGTGGCTACCACGTAGGTCTGCCTCGACTATCAATAAACGAAAAGGTAGGTCTGGTCATGACTCATGGTTTCTTAGGTTGTAGGCTATTGCATCGTAGCCTAATCATCTAGCGTCTGTCACTTAATTCCTTACATCCAAAAGTTAGTTAGCTCTATATATGAGACCCGAGTGGAATGTCAACAGGAAATTCAGTACCTCAGTGACACTCCAACCCCATATTTATTAAACAATACGGATGGACCGGCCCCATTCAAACTGTACAGGGAACAGGCTATCCATCCGTAATGTTTAACAATGACTCCTAGAGAATCTACAGCCATACCAATCCGATTTCTACCTATGTTGTTCTGATACAAGAAGACAAAAGATCGAGTGGCAAAGTTGAATACCGCATACTTTAGGTCCTACCATGCATGCCATTAAGTCACATTTTTTTCTGATGATTAATCAGGGCCTTCTAATTAGCCAAACCTCGGTTAATTTTAAATCAGCCTCATTTCACTACCTTAATTACATTTTATAAAAGAGAGGGGCAGGGAGTAGCTAATTCGCGATGGCGTTCCTTGGTTGTTGTGCCTTTATTTGCTAATTAGTCAGATGCTTTCCACGTTTTCGCTTGGCTAGTTGATTGAATGACTTCAATATGACAGGGGAGTTGAAATTGGTGCATTATGTTCAACTCTGATCCGATGCTGTTGATAGAATGAGACGATATCATACTACCGTAGGCTTACTACTCAGGTTTATTCAGTGGCATATAGATCCATCTATATTTGCAGCAATCCACGATGCAGAATTACAAACTATAACAACATTTTAAGACCTCAAACAAATAGATAACCTACCTAGTGTCTTTGGCTTTGGTCTATTCCTGACTGATTATATATGTGACCCAATTCAATCCTCTGTGGAATGATTGGATTCTGCAAAATATGCTCTCTAATGGGTTTTGGTATACGCCCATGTTATATTCCTCTTTCAATCTTGATCAATGCGGATAGATTAACCTTTTTGTAGTCCTATTCATATACATGACCCTTGATGAAAGAATGAAAAACAAACATGGATTCATGGAGATCTCTACATACATGCATTTCTTCCTCTAGCCATGTAGGCGGACTCCACACAGGGCTAATTTAGCTGTCAGGGGAGACGGTCTTCTTGGAAGTTAGGTTAATGAGGTTAGGCTGGCCATTGGTCACTGGTGGTCCGACTACGGCATGCGTACATTAGGCCGTTAGGTGTGGCCGACAAAATGAGATAAGCAGTGTGATAAGATGTCCATCCTAACGACAGGTAATGTAGGTGGCAGCACCGCCGCTGAAGCGCTCCCGTCAGCCAGCATAAATGCAGTACTCTGATTGGCTGGTGGTATCAGGGGGGGTTTCTTCGCAGAGTCGTCCCCATCGCCCAGCAGTGTGCCCGCTAATAGTTTCCGCTGTGGGAACGTGCTGGTGGGAGCAACAGTTGCCAAGGGTCAACCGTTGAACGCCTTCCCTCTGCATCTCCTCGTCTTTCTGACGAAGGAATTAAGTCTCTTTGAGCCTCCCTGCAGGAGACCTAGGTGAGTGTTCTTTCCCTTTATACTCCTGTTTATCTACAGACCTAGACCCACGTGTACGACGGCAGTCCGTATAGTACTTATTTTTGTGTGTGTAATGCTCATCCAAGCCTATGTGTAGTTAAATAGGTTTATATTTCTTGAGAACATTGAAATGGCATTTAAGCCTCTACTTCGCTGGGCAATAGAAACCACTCTAGGCCTACTTCAATCCGCACACCCTATACCCCAGATGGAGAATATAAGGATTGAAAAGACACAACTCAGTCTCACACCCTGCAACCCTTCCTGTATAAATATGATTACGTACGAAACTATGACATTTCAATTGAATAATGATGTCTACGAATTTCAACCAATGAGTGGTGAATGCCATCATAGCTGGTGCATTTTCCTAGTAGAGATGAAGAGAATGATGCAGATGCTGGAAAACCTTACTCTTACAATATGATAATAAAATTAATGTTCAAAGGAAGACGAGACAGGAGTCCTCAGGTTCTAGGGCCTGATTACTGATCTGTGCAATGTAGTCCTTCCTGAGGGGTCTTTGCTACTTAGGTTTCTAGGGCTCTCTCTTGGCCAATTTCTTTATACTACTTTCTCTATACTACTTGGTTCTACACCTAGAGTGAGCCTTCAGCAGGGTTCCATTTCTCTATACTACTTTGTTCTGCACTTAGAATGACCCTTCCCCAGGGGCCCATTTCTATATACATGTACTTCTTGTTTCTACACCTAGAGCAACCTTCCCGAGATGCCAATTTCTCTATGCTACTCGGTTTTACAACTAGAGTGAGCCTTCTCTAGGGCTCCATTTCTCTATACTACTTGTTTGTACACCTAGATCAACCTTCCCAAGGGCCCTATTTCTCTGTACAACTTGATTCTACCCCTAGAGTGAGCCTTCTACAGTGGACCATTTCTCTATCCTACTTGGATATACACCTAGAGAGACCTTCCCCAGGGGTCCATTTCTCTATACTTCTTTTTTGTACACCTAGAACAACCTCCCCCAGGGGCCCTTTTCTCTATGCTACTTGATTCTACCCCTAGAGTGAGCCTTCCCCAGGGTCCCATTTCTCCTCCTACTTGTTTCTAGAGTGATCTTCCCGGGGGTTTCATTTCTTTATACTACTTGTTTGTACACCTAGATCAACCTTCCTCATGGCAAACGACTTCTGGGCTCCATTTCTCTATGCTACTTGGTTCTACTCCTAGAGTGACCTTTCTCAAGGGTCCATTACTCTATACTATTTGATTCTATTGGATGATATGTAACGTCCGGTACTTTTATCATCATGGAAGAGGCAGTCTACTGTGCATGCATAAGTTAAATTTTGTTCCATTTTGTAATTGAAGTCAATAATAGACATGTTGGCCATGTTATTTCATGTGTTTGTTATGCATAACTGGCATTCTTATATTACTGAGAGTAACTTTAATTACCTCCATATTTCATCATTTTGGTACCGGACGTTACATGACACAAAATAAGCAATAAAAATGGAACTGGATATCCTAAGTTGGTATTTTTGTTTGTTTTCTGAGCTGAGGGGGTGTCCCTTCATGAATTTGTTAAGGTTATATAAAGTAATTAGAAAAATAATTCTTCAGGCCCTTCAAGGGCAGAATCTTATCCTTATAGTATTCGGTTCTACACCTAGATTGGGGCTTCCCTAGCCCACTTAAAAGGGTCTATTTCTCCTCTTTCCTATCCTCTCAGGATGTGTGTGGTGCACATATGCGTGGGTACTGACACATTCCCCTGTGAAATTGTGTAATGTAGTTCTCGCCATGAATATGACCTTAGCTGTCGAAATGGCGTTAAACATCTATTACTCACTCACTCTCACTCCTACACCTAGATTGACAATCCCCAGGGTCTTTTACTACCTGTACTTAGAGTGACCCCCCCCCCCAGATATCATATATGTTCAGCATAAGTTGTCGCAAAATCAGCGTTAAAGTAAATTGAAAGCGATGTGGGTCCTCATTAGAGTTCATCAAATAACAACTAACAGACAATTTCTGTTAATTGAAGCTAAATGTAACATTGATCAGCTCCCCGGTATAAATTGTTTATTTTTCGCAAGGTTCTCAGATAATAATGTTCCTCATTCCACACCACGATAGTGAACCTCACAGTACCCACCTAACATGGGAATCTAGACGGAACAGCTGAGAACAGCAGAGAAAATGAGAGATGTATGCCATTCGATGATCAGGTGCTTCTGAACTTTATTCATATTGAGAAGTTGAACCGTTCCCACAGGGCGTGACATTAGTGTGGCGTTGTTATAGCTGTTGGACAAATAGGGTGCTCTTGAAAGGTGTACCTGATATTGCTTCTGTTTTTTCACGTTTTTACCATGACACATGTGGACATAATGCCATAATACTGTGGTGATGCATGATCAAAGCCCATGGCTTCAATACAGGTCAAGTGGGACCGTACAGTCTCAGATAGAGATCATTGACATAACCCAGCTAGCACACGCCATGCAATTTACGTAAAGCTGAGGGTTTTACATAGAGATAACGTAAATGTGATATGAATTGTATGGCATGTGCTAGTTGGGTACATCAGTGTACTTCTAAGAGCAATATCGCGAGAGTAACACATGACATCACATCAGATTCTGAGGCGGACTGAGGGCATATTACGTTCTTCTCACTAGCTAACAAAGTAAGGTTTTCATCGGGATTATCTAAAGTTAAAAATGCCAGAATTTCAAGGTTAAACTTATATTTGAATTATAAGCTTGGCTGAGTCCATGTCTTCCCTCAGCTGTCTATTGGTTGGAACCAACCTAATGTGCAAAGGAAAAGTCGTGTAAATCGTTGGTAATAACTTGAAAGGATGACTGACATAGGGCGGGGAGGGTGTGACCATGAAACCTTCTCCCTCGGGCATGGGTCTCTAATCCTGAAGTGCCTCCATTTCAGGTCAGACAGATGTCACATTTTATCTTAATACTGCTAGATATAATTCTCAAAGTGAGATACATGGGCCTACTTATCATCTGTGATGAATTTTCTTAACTACCAGCTGAGCCATGTTTCTTTTTAATTACCCCCTTGGATTTGACCTTTCTTTAAAGCACATATAGAACATTGAAGTATAATTTTGATATTTTCTCCTTGACCCTTGTGCACCGTTAACAATGTGGATGGATGGATAGAGATGGAATGACATGACAAAGGTTGCAGGTATAGCCTATCTTTCAAGCTCTCTCTCCCGCATAGATAATTTAGATGGATGGTATACTGCGTATTGAGTTTATCAAGCCATCTTTTTTTTCTTAATGATTGTGAAAGGGAAAGTCATGGACCTAGGAAGGCAGATCTATTGAACTCACGCGTGCACCGAGTGGCCTGCTATCTATCTGTGCAATGATCAAATATTATCTTCCGAGCTAAACACAATTTATTTTGCCCGATTCTAAAATCCATAACTATTTCATCAGAACACTAAAGCCAAACCACTCTTTTTCCCACCACAGAGGTAAATAGTGCAGACACAGGAAGCATCTTGAATTTCATTCAAATGCCCGTGATCTCAATTCAATCAAGTACAAACTAAAACATAACATTTAGGTCAAATTCAACTATTCGTTGTGAAATACCACCTGTCCCATCATTGTAAAGGACGCCGGAAGGAGCACACATCCGACTCCTGGTTCTAAAACCACAATGTCCATAGCACCAATGGCGGAAACTGACCCATGCCATAATCATTCGCATGGAGAGGCGAAAGGATTCATATCAATTTCTTTTGTCAAAAACCTTCCCATTTGATTATCCCAAAGCATCATTTCTTTCAGATTTATTTTACACAGGATTACTGGACTATGTATGAATCAAAGTCAATGAGGACCTTTAATAAGGGGAGGAATAATGTATTCTCTTTGAAGTTAATCTGGATTGGGTTGTGGTATTATTTGGAGGGTCCTAGATGTCATGTTTTCAGTATTCTCATAAACCTTGATAATTGGAACAATCCTAGATTGTCATGTTTTCAGTATTCACATAAACCTTGATAATTGGAACAGTGCTAGAAGGCATTTCTCAACATAGCACAACCACTACGATTGAACACCCTCAAAATTAGAATGAATGATTCTTGGTAATGCACTACGACTGCTCTGTACGATCAGCACTTAATGCAGTAATTACATAGGGTTTGGCAAGACAGTCATACCATTGTATTCATTAGTCACCACTAGATGCAGCGCTGTAATGGCATTAGAGTAAGGGATCCCACTACAGTTTTAAAGTATCCAGTCGTTGGGTATTGAGAGATGCTTTCCAGATTGACGCACCACACTATGGTACAGGGGCTGATTGAAACTGTGCCATTATTATTGGCCTACCTATCTTTACTACGTGACTGAAGGCATGGACAGGCAGGCATCCAACTCTTACAGCCAGAAGGCAAGATTGAGGGGAATTACCCCAATACCAAGCAAGATGTAGTTCCATGACAACCTGCCATGGCCTGTACACAATATCGAGAAGTAGACGTCACAAATAGAATTGTTATTGTTTGTGTTTCCATTTCAAGATGAGACAGACAAATCCAATCTTAATATAATGATTACTTGATACTTTTTGCCGGAAAATACTGTCAGAAATGCAGTAGAATTAGACAAAAATAAGTAATAGCCTAATCAGGAGGGAATTTCTTAACAGGCTACGACTGTTCACTTTCAAATCGTAGTGTTGACCCTTACTTTAGTGACAATACAGCCCAATAGTATTGGGCATGTAGCATCTGCAGCACTACGACTGCCCTACAAACTCTATTCGATTGCTACATAAGTGCTTATCGTACTGAGCAGTTGAAAGGCATTATCTACGATAACTGGCATTAACATTTAGGCTGTCAAATCGTACTTGGCTGTATGCAGTCTTAGTACCTTAAGAAATGGTCTGCAGATGTAAAATACCCACATCGTCCGGATGAATAGGCAGAAAACTATTCACATCAGGCTGCATGTGCTATCTTTATGTTTACATCGGCGCCAGTTATAAAAACGTCCCATTGCAGTTGATTTAAACTCGATAGAGAATACAACTTATGAATAGACTCCATCATCATGCCATTGGCTCCTGCACCCAAACCAGGTCAAGTAAACAGCATTTGCAATAACCCAAGAAAGTTGTCCTCCCAGTGGAGACGAGAGTTCAGCAAGCTGGGGAATTACAATTATGATGAAATATGAACTGTTTTCAATCAAACATACCACCTCTCCTCTGGTAGGCTCCTCCTGTCCCAGTGTGCCTTATTAGAGGAGTCCTCCCTTATGGAATTAAAGGATGGCCTGAACCCCCTATCAACTCCCTGTGGGATTTATCAATAATTAATAGTTCAAATATAAGTCCTATAGTCCCAGAGCTGCTAGACATTTAATGAGGTGGGGTATGGTTCACATGGCAGGCTGGTCGCTACTCTTTACCTAAACTCACCAGAAAACTTTTTCCCCTAAGAAATTTCTCCCCTCAAAAATGAAGAAAATAATAGTGAAAACTTTCTTAATTTAACTCAATATCAACCAATTATCACAGGAATATGAAACTTCATGTGTAGAAAGCCTTATGGAAAAAAATGACAAAAACGAATTTTTAGTCATATGTCAAGGCATACTGGGTAAAATTGTGCTGTTTTAGGAAGAGGATAAGGTCAATTTGGCATAATATTATAACACTGAAAACAGTATTGAAAGTCATCTGAATTTTTTTTTTATACTTTCTCAGAAAATACCTTACATAAATACCTTTCTTATGAAAATAATTTTGACATATGGTCCCATGCATAATTTTAGGGGTTTCGGACACTTGAAATAAAGAAAGTACTGCAAAAATGAACATAATCTCATATTTAGAGCATTGCATTATGGGTTAAATTGCAACAATTATAAAATAAAATGGTTCCTAGCTATACCCTTAGATATTCTGAGCATTATAATCACTTTCACAATTTCGCTTAGAACATTTGAGGGTTATAAATATAAGCAATGAAAGAAAATCCGAAAAATCTATATTAAATCTAGATGTCAATATACACAAATGTCGAAGCATCACAAAATGCTTAATTTTCATCAAAACAACCTGATTTTTCTTGTGAGGACTAATATAAGTATGTGCCTCCCAAAATTGTTGTTATTCTGAGTAGTTCAACCTATATGCGCAGAGACCTGCGCAGTAGCGACCAACCTTAAGCAAATAAAATATTCACTAATATGGGGTTCTTTCTTTATATTAGCTTTCCGACTAACTATAGCTATAAATGATCCCATATTCCCCAAGGTAGACGAAATGCAGGCTTGATAAACAGGAACCAACGGGGTAGACACAGGAAGGTTGGTCTTTTAGTTCCTGTAACGGGATATATCTGACCATGTTTTGTGCAGTGTTGTGACAATGTTGTATTAAAACCTGCTCTGACAAAAATTACCAGGAAAATACCTGGAGGTAAAGTGTGCAGAACTTCAAATTACTAATTCATGACAAGAGCATCATCTCCATGACAATAAGAAGCTGGTAGAGACCTGCAACAACCACGACTGGACAATAGCCATGCCCATATTTGGTGAGGCTGTCAGATGTTGCATCTTTTAATCTGTTTTATGATACCAGTTCCGACTTCTAGGTCATATTGTTTTCCATTGAATGAACAGATTTTGTGTTTGTCCTTGAGTCAGCTTTCATTCACGGATATAGACAGAAAGGGTTTAGATAACAGTAATTATCTCCTCCACGTTTATTATCTTCCAAGTACAGGTCTGAATACTGTATTAAGATAACAATAGTGTATGGATGAGGCTATAGATCCATCTAAGTTTCTCGTTCTTAATCCTTCTCTGCTTATACTGCGTCTCCTTTAGAACACTATTTAAAATACTACTGAGGATTTTGAAGACTGCGATTTTGAACCAATAACTGCGACGTTCGGTTCAGGTTCAATTACATATTGACACATTTGGGTAAATAGAAATTAGACACAAAACAAACCAAAAATATATGAGAACAAAGCTACCCTACTTGTTCAGGAAATTATAGTTGGTAAGAGTTTCGAACTAGTAAGTGTTCATTAAGGGCAGACCGTGAGAAACTCACTGAGCTAAGAGCATTGAGCGACTGGACCACTTTATTTAACCTGATTACTATTCATGTCCTTTCAGTTGCCAGGCTACCTCATTAATGAAGAGCCCTGTGAAGGACACAGGTGACATCTGGTGCATGGCAAATGGTGAAGTGACTGTGAAAAGGGCCTTTGTTAATAATTAAAATTCAGAACAATCTTGTCAAACGTCTTGCACTAAAGGAAGTTCTCCTTGATTGGTAGCGGCTCATTGAATTAATCAGAATATTAACCAACACTATGGTTACCATTGACAAAATGTTTGTCTACTGGTATAAAAAAAGTCCCTTGCTAAATAATTAGACAAGTCTATGGACATAAACTCTACTGCTACATTCTATAAAACATGTAGATGCATTCATTCTTGCATATGCTCCTTTTCCACTCTATACTTTGGGACTTTGAGTAATCTGAGATACCGAATGCTTGAATAGATGACTATTTGCTAGTGGCATTACCAGGAAGAATAATTAGTACCACAGCAAACCGAGAGTAAATACTAAACTTTCCATGGTGACTAGGTATGCTAAAGGGACAGATATTCTCAGTACCACTGCCCATTTTAGACCATCTCAGTACCACTGCCCATTTTAGACCATTGGATAAGGCTCCTCCGAAGGGCATTTCTCAATGATATTTATCGACACTATTAAGAAACTTCCTCCAGACTGTGCTGGCAAATCCTGTATCAAAGTAGCCATAACTGGTGTCCTCATATATGAACCAACGTTTCAGAGCAATCCGCCAATAAGTCAACCACTCCAGGTGGTCGGTGGTCGGTATCTGAAGCAAACTATCCATACCTTCAGAAGGGCAATTTTCGCAAACGATGGGTATGCATTGGGCGTGTTCAAGTACTTCCTCGTGTGTTTTGTTATGGTCGGTATGATTGATTAGGTATGTCCTAGATGGTTGACTTTGGGGCCAACCCTATTCTACCTCCTGCATTCATCTCTGCCGTCCACCTCTAGTCAGCATTTACTTGATTGATCTAAATTAACTGGGAACAGTACTGTAATCCTAATCCCAGGTAGCAAGGATACATTGGCCCAATGTCGGCTTATATTGTGCCAATGTCAGCTTAAATATTGGGCCAAGCATGGCCTAATTAATGCGCCATTGCTGATTGGGAAGCTCTGATACAACATGGATATAACTCTAGGCTAGATATCAATTATCATCCACTAGGCATTAAGTCACCCTGAATATGAATAATATATATGTGTAAAGTCATCATTGACCAACACCTTGATGAATAGTGTGTATAAGCAAAGTAGTTAGGTCATTAGATGGGCCGTATCCATATGCAAACCTTCATCACATGAACTTTTCGGATAGAACTCCTTCAACCATGGAGAGGACGGATGCCAGCTAGGAAATTACAATTATAATGAAGTATGACATTTTTAATCAGACAGACCACCTTCCATTCATGGCCTCCCAATGTCTCAATATTGTGCAAACCTATCATTCCTTAAATCAAAGGATGGCCAGAGCCCCTTACTAGCTGATTATGGGAGGTTATTGATAGGTCAGCTGTAATCAGACTTCCAGTACCATAAGGTAGTTAGTCAGGTGAGGCATGGTCCTTATACGTGAAACAACTTAACTTTTTACTGAATACCGTATTGACCTGCACGTAAGGTGTGATTTACTTGGTCTAAAATTTATTCTGTCTGCCTCTTATTAAACAGTACTTGAACAGCGTCAAAACTCAAGGCTTTATGGAATTCTCAAGTTTATTGTATCTCTTACTGACTGGAGTGTACTTGTGACGATCTATTTTCACTTACAGTTACATGTTATGACTGCTTTGCAATAATATAATTTGGGATATATATTTTCCGATATGACTTGTCATATGACTTGTCATATCTATTCGAGGATTCAATCTTCTATGTGAAAACTTTCCTGAAATGTTTTGTGCTTGTTAATGAAGGTTATTTAAGTCCCCCAATGATTTCAAAAAAAGAAATAAAAAAATATTAAATGTCTGATGAATGTCATCATTGTAGGACTACATGGCATCTGGTAATCAAAAAAAGCATTTATTCAAATCATTGCATAGTCGGGCAAATCAGGGGCAAGCCATGCATGTAAGAACTATTTGAAGAGGGAACATCCAAGGTAGCAAAGCATGTGTGGCCCCAGTGTGGCTTACAGTGGGGACCCAGTGTGGGCCAAAAAGGGCTGCCTAAAGGGCACCCAATGGGGTTTGTCCTCAGCAAAGTGTCTGGGTCACACTGGGCTAGTCACACTGGGCACAGATCAGTTTTAAAGTGGGCTCATGAAATGGGCTGAGGTTGAGTTCAACATGGGTTTCTGATGTGGCCCAAACCGGGCTGACGATTCAGCCATATTTTTTTAATGCAAATTCGAAAGAATTTAATTAGGCCTAGTCTATTATTGAACATGACTCTTCCCCCCCCCCCACCCTTACCAAGTATACCAATACCCAGTGGTACCCATCTATTCTATTGCACTGGTGATTGCATTAAAAGAGTACATATATCAGTTTGCACTCAATAAGCCAAGAAACACCACTTTGAATCTAGTGACATCTTGGCCATCTTCAGTGCCTCTCTTCATAGATGCACTGTGTAGGGGCATAGATCAGAGCTTTTAGGCTCATAGTGTCTTTAGGTAGCAAGTTGATCCTTATATCACATTCACTGCAATAGGAATGGTGTAGTCACCTTATAACTACTAGGATGACCTTGATTTGCACATATTTTAAAGGGAATATCTAAGGATTTCCAAACTATGATAAAGTCTCAACATTGTTACTCAATGTCTAATTTAGTAGTATACATCAGTTGTTCTATATTTTAGAGAATCAATTCTGTATAGGTGATAAATATGTATGTGAGATAGCTGGGCCATCTGGTGTCAAATCCCAAAAGACAAAGGGGAGTTTGCCCTATCTAAACCCACTCTTAGCCCAAATTGGGTAACTTGCCTTGAAATTGTTCTTCACCAATTTTGGGTAGCCCACTTTTAGCCCAACCTGTGCCCAATGTGGTTTCCCTTTTTTAAAACTGATCTGTGCCTAAATTGGGGTACCATATGCAGCCCATACCTTTGGCTGAGGACAAAAACCACTGGGAGACCAATGGGCACAAGTCGGTCTGCCCGTTTAGGGCTGCCCACTGTGGCCCAGACTGAAAATCCAGCATCTGCCCAAACTGAGCCCATGTACTGAATTCTGCCCGCTTTGGCCCCAACTGGGCTTGCTACATGGTATTGTACCATCTTCATATTTCACCCTCATTTACAACAAATTGCATGGTAAATCTTTGTGCTGACCGGTATTTCATTGTATCTAAAGGGCAGGTGTGAGATGAATACTCCTATTTGCTTATTTCCTGTCTGCCAATGGACTACAAGTTCTTTTACACACAACACTGGAAGTATCTATGTAATGAATCTAGGAATCAGGAAATTAATGGATAAACACGATCTACACAGAAAACCTTAGAGTGCAAAAACTAATCAATACTGATCACTTTAGGGTGCTCAAAATGACACAGACTGGGGAGAGTACCCTTTCATCATTTGAGTAATCATAAGTGATTACTGAATTTAATCATATTGATTAATTTTTTTGTCAGCATATTTAGAAAAGAAAAACTGGGGTCATATGTATGATGATAATGGGTAATCATTTTGATGACTTTTCATATTTTGAGTTTTATGACTGTTATAATTTGAGATTGATATTGACCCCCCCCCCCCAGACACACACACCTTCATCATTCGGGCTTTAATTAGAGCTGGTCTACTCCATTCAGGAATATGTAGGTCATGTGTTTTACCAATGGATGTCAATCCTCATACAACTTGATATCATTTCTGATACCAAAGAGGTGTCCATGCTCTTATGTATCTATGCTACTTTATCTTATTTCATAACATACCCTCTAATCAAATTTAAATTTCACATTGCATTCTTAGTTGTATATGTGTGTGATAATGCCTTCATAATTATTATCAGTCCAGCTATAAATCAATACATGAACTGGAGTACCGGGTATATATATATATATATATATATATATATATATATATATATATATATATATATATATATATATATATGACATCACATTATTGTATAGTAGGTCCCCCTGTTGGCAGAAATAGAGTCATCACGATGATGACCTTTGTTCATCATTAGGGAAAGATTACCTAAACTCATCTGCTATGATCACCTTTTCACTGGCTTAGGTTTTCAGTGTACCTACAGCCCTAGGCTTATAGTGATGATGGATCAGACATTATAATACCATCAGTTCTACCTGAGGCAGACTGAAGTAACAGCCAGCAATAGATAATCCGATAGGAATACACAGAAAACCTGCAGCTGCTTGAAAGTCGTCAAACTGACGACTAATTTGTGTGGTCAGGATGACGACCTAAAGTCGCCATTCTAACGACCTAAAGCGGTAGATTTAGGTATTGTCAACCTGAGGACCAAAAGTCGTCTGCCCTGACGAGTCTCGGGCTTCTCAGGTTTTCAGTGTAGGCCTAAACCAGGTCCTGAAAATGTCAGCTAAATGACAGACAAACCGGCTCTGACTTCTGCAACATGTTATACATAAAGATAAGTTCTCATAGGTAATAATTGGAGAGATATTGGGGTGTTTCCATTCTAGATAATCGTAGCCGCACAATATTTGGTTCTAGCTTAAAATAACATAGCCATCAATAACACAATGCAATCTTAACTTGATGATAAAGGGGAAAACAGTCTTTCATTGAGTTACAATAAAAACCGGCATTTTCTTTTATACTGCCTTCAAACATCCTAGGAATCTTCCACTTTTTAATGATTAGATATGGGAGCTGACCTATTGGTGTTCAGTTGAGAACTTTGCTGACGGTGGTCACTTCTACGTCAGTACCTTCCACCACCGCCACCACCACCAGGTGGTCAATGACCACAGCCTTTCTAGCACTCGGAGGTATTATAATACCACCACCAAACAGGACGTGGGATGCAGCTAACAAGCCAATCTCCAAGAATAACTTCACAAAACTGTGTTTCAATTAATCTAGATGTTTGCATTAATGTAGAAGTTTTCAGGCTCAGCCTGAAAAGTCATTGATCATTATGATTTTATTATTTGTGTCCATTGGCCTCTAAACATAAATCAATTTGGAAAGTAGTCCATGAAATGATAGCAAAATGCTCAAAAGAATACTTGGTAATGAGGAAAAATTTATCTCCCTCTCAGCTTGTTTCAGAGTCTGCAGATGGCCAGCACAGAGTCAGTGACAGGTACTGAAATGCATTAGGCAACAAGGCCACCTTTTATAAACCTAATTATGCTTCCTGGCCTTTCTTGTGCCAATCTACCATCATAATTAACACACCTGTGAAAGGGCGGCTGACATCAACTACTGCCCAATAGTGCAGTGGCTGTGAAAATGGCTTTGCTGGTAATTAAAATTTGAGAACTATTTCATAAAACCTCTCAAATGAATTGAAGTGGTTCTTGTATTCATTCAGTTTCACTGAACATTGCACATAGACAAAGCTGCCTAGGCACTTTGCTCCATATCATAGATAAGATACCCAACATTATTTAAGTATCTTTGCATGATTTCACTACGATATGAAAAAACAACAACCCAATAACATCATAAGACCTTTTAATTCAATTTGTGTACATATGCTTGTTTACTTATTGGATTCCATTGCCAACCACATGAACAGTGGTCACACATGGACAATCCTTTATAGAATTATAAGACTCTGATGCTCATTCATCAAAGGGTCGCATTTGGATGCTACATTAACTGACTCCTTACCTATCTGTCCTTTCTGTTTCTCCATCGGTACATATATTTATATCTCCTACCTTCTCTGTGATTTAGCACTGTGAGTAGCTGTCCTCATGTGTTGCCCGTGGCGGGAAGTTACCCTGAAAACTGAGACTTATGAGGTGCTCTATCACTCTGTGTCGCATGTTAACATTGTTACTGGCCACTGCCAGACCAATGGGCCTGGGGAGATGGCAGGGTGCCATGATGATGTGGTGCATGGTGGGCATTAGTCAGCCTCTCTTTCCCCACCCAGCAGAAGGCAAACATTCCAAGGAGGTTATTTCAAAACGGCCTAACATAAACCCCTTCCTATGTTAGCGAAGTCCATGCCTATCCATGCCTTGTAGAATATTCCATTGAGGCTAACTCGTGTTGAAACACTCATTTTCCCACATAGCAAGCCAGCTTGGGGCCAAAATGGTTTTACCTGGAATAGGATGGTTCAAACCGGGTAGAATTCAGTACATAGGTTTTAGGTTGGGCATATACTGGGTTTCCAGTCAGGACCATATCGGGCAAACCAAGGCTTCTGATGGGTTTTGTCCTCAGTATATGGTTTGGGCCATATTGGGCTACCCTTTTCAGGCACCAGTCAGCTTTGAAATGGGCAACCACATTGGGCCTAAGTTGGTTTCAAAAGGGGCATGCCGAAATGGTTGCTTATCTGCATAATGTCTTCTCAATCATGGTTGAGAGTGGGTTTCGACACAGCAGCCTCATCTTGGGTCCTGAACTCTATGATGACTGTTCCCCTCTCCGTCTCACTCCCCTGTTCCTCCCTCCCCTACCCATCTCCTATCTCTACCATCTCCTCCCCCCTTCCCTTCCCTCCTGTGCTCTCCCCTCACCCCTTTCTCTAATCCTTCCCTTCCCTCCACTCTCACCTCTCTCTCTCTCTCTCTCTCTCTCTCTCTCTCTCTCTCCTGCTCTGTCTCTCTCTGTCTCTCTCGCTTGCCATCCCTGCCTTCTCTCACCATTGTCTTCAACCCTTTCCTTCCCCTGCCCTCCCTCCCTTGCACTCCCCTATTTTGTTCTACCCCGCACCAGTTGTCCTCCACCCTTCTCCCATACCCTTCCTATCCCTCCTTCCCTGCTTTAGATGGTTGGCCCCACTTTCCATATATCAATGATCCACAGGTGAGCTCATAGTAGGGATCCCGACATTTGATGTAACACTGACTAGTCCCATGTCTTTCTTTATACTGGTAGCCGGCAAGGTATATATATATTGGTGGTGTGGGGCAAATAGGTTCCACATTATGGCAAGGTATAAAAGGACTATTATATAAAGGCAATTGAGAAACCGGAAACATCCCCTGCCCCTGTAGGCACCAGTCCATGGGAGACTTACTACACAATGGTTTGACACCAGATGGCCCTTCTGTGTAACAAGCAGAGTTTAACTAACCATATAGAATCATTTTGTTTTAGACATAGGACAAGTGGAAAAGACATTTAAATTAGACATAAAGTAATAATGTGCAGACTATTTCTTATAGTTTGTAAATATGTGGATGTTCTCAGTAAAATATGCAGATCAACATCATCCCAGTAGTTATGAAGTGACAACACCATTTCTATTGCATTGATATGTAACCTACAATCATAATGAACTTGAAATCTCCTCTTCTCCTACACAGGGAAATTGTGGAGCAAAACTGAGGCCAGAATGTCACTTTACTGAGTCAAAGTGCCTTCTATTGGCTGTTTGAGTTTGATTTAAATTGATGGTTCTACTCTGCCATTCCTACGAGGTTGATCATTATCATTGGCTATTTGATTAATTGGCTGCGGGGGGGGGGGATTATCTGTAAATTTTTTTTGTTCCAAGACTATTGGAAAAATTTAGTGAATATTTTATTCCTCTTAAAGAATTTTCAACATGTCACCATTTTTGGTCAAATCGGCAGCCCACTTTGGGCCACACCAGAAACCCATGTTGAAGTCAATTTGAGCCCAAATCAGTTAGCCCTCTTTCAGATCTGCATCCAAATCGGTTAGCCCAGTGTGGCCCAGACATCCATGTAGCAAGCCTGCTTTGGGCCAATTCAGTTTTTGCTCAGATAAGCTGGTTCAAAGTGGGCAGAATACCTTTCATGGTTTTAGGTTTGGGAAAAGGTAGGTTTCCAGTCAGGGCCACATTGTGTTGCCCTAATAGGGCAAACTGAATTAAGACAGTTGGGCTATCCACAGTTTGTGTCCTCAGCAAGATGTATGGGCCACATCAGGCTGACTTATATGGGCCCAGATCAGTTTCAAAATGGGCAAACATTTTGGGCACAGATTGGTTTAAAAGTGGGCACAGATCAGGCATAGATCAGTTACAGTGATAATTGCCCATATTAGGCTGAGGATGGGTTTGCACAAGGTATACTCAGCTGGGAGTTCTGAACCTTGACACTAGATGACCCCACTATATCTAATGTACAGCTTTCCACCCAATTCAGGATTGATTTCCTTTAGTATGATATAACAAAAATAGGCTACTAAATCACATAAATTGTAACAGTACACACATTTTCTCAGAGTTTGGATCTACTTACAAAATACATTTGAAATGTGCAAAGTTAGGTGATACCAACAGTGTTTTTTGTGACCACACCATTCCTGTGGTGATCATTTAATGAAGGGAGGAACTATGAACTTGAAGGCTAGCATATTACTGGACCAGGTCCAGTTGACATGCCTTTGCCAACTAAGTTCTAGTTAATGAAATGATTCTGTGGAGGCCAAGTGGAGGGGCTAGCACCTGGAGGCTAACAACACATTTTCAGGGTTCAAGATATTAGAAAATGTGGAAAAAATAGATCTTCTGTAATATCTATCCCACATGGCGCCACCTGATTAAAGTGGTCAGCCCACTTTCAGCCACACCAAAAACTTATGTTGACCTCAAAGATATAAATTTTTACCAGATGACGACATGTGATCAACCACACCAAAAACCAATGTTGAACCCAAAGCGGTCAACCCACTCTGACACTGATCTGTGCCCATATTGGTTAGCCCAGTGTGGCCCACACAACTCAGTGAGGACAGAAACTGTCAGCAGCCCATCGGTTAGCCCAGTGCAGCCCACATTGGAAGCCACACCAAATATAGTGTGGGCCACAGAAGCACAACACCACATTTGCTACCTGGGCATTTTGCTCAGGACAAAAACCAATGGGTGCCCATTGTGTTAAACAAGTGTGTCCCACATGGGGAGCCCGCTGTAGCCCAGACCGGGGCCACACCATGTTTGCTACCTGGGTTTGAGCAATTCTCGTGACCCTCTGTCTGTATCCTTCTAACGTTTGCTGGGATTCATGTTGTTTAGAGTATGCATAATTATCAATTACAGTCATGTTGCGAAACAGAAGAGGCAAGAAGGTTTTTGATTTGACTCCATGCTGGTGGGTGTGGGAGAGTTAGGACTCCAATGCTCTCTCAGTGATGGAGGCAGTATTTTAATGCTGATAAATAAATCAGGTCGCTTTGGTTTCCACTCCCATGCTATTGGTGATCACGCACTTGGATATAATTACTCTCTGTGAAATCCTTCCAGCCAAGATGAAATAAAATATTATTGTCATTGTTCTAATAGAATTGAAGTATTCAGCAATGATATTATAAAGTTCATAGTCTTGGGATATGTGGTGTGGAAAGAGATATTTTTTCATATCAGCAGATAACAGTAGAAGACGAGACAGTGTGGGAAAAACCTTAATAGTTTTGTCAGAGTTGATGACTAATAACATACCCCATGCATGTAAAAAACAAAGTGATATTATATTCATTACTTATATACTGCATTGTTATTGCTATGAAAAAAGATAAATTCATACATAAGCATTTGCTATTATGTACAGATAGTGTAAAATAGTAATATTAAGGAAGTAGCAATGAAACAGTCAATTCTCCATAGTATGGAGGCATAGTCCAAGTTACCTAGTCTAGGGTCGATAGGTTCTACATTTTTGAGAGTTTCTTTTTTTTCTTTTTTTAACACACAGTTCAAATTATCTGAAATGTATCTCACAGGCACTAAAATTAATATCTCTATTGTTGGGCTAATCTTGGAGCATGGAACATACCAACTCATGTATGGCTTCATGCATGTTAATATATCAAGGTTCCGTAGTTGGGGGCACCGTTGCTTGATCTGGTACCTGGAGCTTAATTCAAAACATCCTGAGATTGCAACCCCAGCGATCTTAGTGTAGGCACATATCATAAGACCTGGCCGGTCTACCCTATCTAATGCAGTGGTTGCAGGCCTCTCAGGAATAGCAAGTCCTGGGATCACTTCACTATTCCTTTTCCGGCACTAAGATCACTGTGATCTTAGTGAAAGAATTGCATAGTGGTTTCACCTGAGTACAAGAGCACGTACAGGGAACACTCCTGATCGAAAGAGTGAATAGCCTGCTGCATACATATAGAGGGGAGGGAGGACGTTTGCTGAGTGTCCTTGAGCGCTCTTACACTGTTAATTTGGTGTTTAGCAACCAAACACCAGTGTTTAGGATCTAAACACAGTGTCATAGCTAAACACATTCTTGTCCCACTTTTCTAAACACATTTTTTGGCTAAACACGTTTAACTTTAAACATGTTTAGCTATCAGGCGTTTGATTTAACAAATGTTTAGTTTTGATAGGTGTTTAGCTTTAAGATGTGCAGCATGAGTAAATGTTTAGATTGGTAATGTTTAGCTTTAGGAGGTGTTTAGATACATAGTGTTTAGCTTCAGGAGGCGTTTAGATACATGGTGTTTAGCTTCGGGAGGCACTAGCTTTGGGCCATAGGGTTGTTCACCAGGGTGGGAGGGGGGCTATGTCTGAATCATTTCATTTTTATTATTTCAATCATTTATTTTTTATCATCTTTTCACCATTTTAATCTTTATTACTGTAGCTGGATACCGCCATATTCATTTTCCATGATAAAACTGCAAGATAGAAATGATACACACAATACAGAAAGGAGTAAAAGTGTAGAAGAGGCAGGAGGAGTTGGTAGTAAGGTAGGGGTGGTCCCTGGAGGCTTGTACATGTGAGAAGAGGTAGGAGGAGTGGGTAGGGAAGTAGGGAGGGTCCCTGGAGGCTTGTACACTAGAGAAGAGGTAGCAGGAGTGGGTTGGGAGGTAGGGAGGGTCCCTGGAGGCTTGTACACGTAAGGAGAGGTAGGAAGAGTGGGTAGGGAGGTGGGGGTGCTCCCTGGAGGCTTGGACACGGGAGGAAGGGTAGGCCACCCATACCTCCTTATATCCCCTCCTCCCATGCATCATGCCCCTTAGGTAAAAAACACCAAACAGGAAAAAAAAACACAAAAAACTACTGCGTCATCGGGAAACTGGGTGATATACAACTATAAAAACGAGGATGCTATCCTTTTACTCATTTCATACATATTATACTTATCTTATCTCCTTATGATTCTTATTAGGTGGCTAAACACCTGATGGTTATCTTTCAAATACATGTTTAAGACGAAACACATAGAGACTGGATGTGTTTAAACTCAAACACCTAAACACTATGGTGTGTAAGTGTTTAGGTGTGTGAGAAGTAGGTGTGTAGTTTTCAGGATGAGTGTTTAGAATCTGATGGTGTTTAGCTGTAAGTGTTTGAATATCATAGATGTGTAGGGATCACACACCATGTAGATAGTGTGGTATGTATAAACACACACCTTTTTTGCAGTGTATAGGTCTACTCATACGCTAAGTGCACTGTAAGGTAATTCTTCCCTTCTCTCTCTTTGTCCTGGGGGGAGGGCACAATGCTTCTAATAGGCAAGCATAAATCATACATTCATGGGAACAACTCTTGAATACTGTACAGGGGTCAACTGCACCCTGTGCTCTTTTGTTAGCCCATATGGGGACGGGGAACGATGATATAAACACTGTTTGTGAAGAAGAGTGGCTCCACAGCTATTCCTTTATTTTGGGACTCTTACCCCTGTGCTCAGTCAGTACTTCTTGGAATAGTGTAGGAGGGCCAAGGCTAAGATCGATGCGATCTTAGTGCTGGCTAGGAAATGTAAACGCAGCCTAATCTTAAGATCGCTTAATAGGATAAGGTAGAATAATTCCTAAGATCGCTGAGGTTGCGATCCCAGGATGTTTTGAATTAACCTCCTGGGGAGATCACTGACAACAGCCAGCATAATGCACAGACTAAAGGGAATAATCTCATTGGTCATAATGTATCACGCTAGGTCCGTATATCTGTTAATAATACATAATTATATGATTACTTCCTGACAATTTCCCCAAATTGCTATAAATAAATAATCATACAATCTTGCTTGGAAAAAGTTACCTTGTTCCATAACTACTGCTAGACTATGGATTGTACATCCCAAAGGGAGTTGGGCAATCATCTTGTGTTACCATGTCTTGCCTGTGGCTATCCTAAGGGTGCAGATTTATGCTTAGGCCAAAAGTAAAACCTATATTTCAGCTAACATGGCCAACCTGCATCCCCATCATATGAACAGTTAAGTTTTTGTCATTCAGGGGTGCGGCCCACAAAGAATTGAGTGAAATAAGGATGAAATGAGAAGTAATTTTTCACTTTCTCTTATAGATGGACCATCCACTACCAATTTTGCAGGAAATCATAGATTATCTCATAAGTGAAATAACCTATTTTGGCGAATCCCACCGATGCAGAAATAAGGACTGCTTTCATCTATTTCATGTTTTTTCAAATCGAAATAACACTTTATGGATGGCAAAATTTGAAATAAGTCTATTTCAAAAAGAAATAAAGTCATGGGCCGCAACCCTGACCTTCATATTATTTTATTTCAGACTGAAGTGACACACCCGGGTCCCTGTCAGTATAAGTTACAGGTCACATTAATTATCGTTGACCAGTGGCAAGTAAATCTCATCTGGTAGCACGAGATGTGCTGCCTGACATCACTAATGGAGCCTCAATAGAAGTAGTGTATAGGGGTAAACTCAGCGCATAGCTACAGCTGCTGAAATCCTTTTGACCTACTTATGAACCAGAAGTGACCTAGTTTGGAAACCGGAAGTGACCGTATATGGGCATGTGACCTACTTTCACGAGCTCTGATTGGCTGAGAGCTATGATCACAACAAAAAACGTTAACGTTTTGAAGGCAGGAAATTTGAAATCTTGAGCTTTGATTGGTTGAGTGACTGGAAGTGAGGTCATGACCTAGTTTCTTGAGCTCTGATTGGCTGAGAGCTTCAAAGGCGAGAAATTTAAAAATTTTGCAATTGAAGGCATTAGAGACGGTTGCCATGACAACAACAAAACATAAACAAATGAGTTGTTGTCATAGAACAACATTGTGACCTTGACCTTGACAAATGTCATTTTGACCTAACACCTAGCAGATATTATTGAAACTTGTTTTAGCTAAACCTAGTGGAACCCTCTTGTGGTTGACAAAAAACTAGTGCCGCCCCGTCACCTAGTGGATATTATTGGAACTGCTCGTAGCTGCGTTTAGTGGAGCCCCCTTGTGGTAAAAAATTTAGTGATGACTATACGCCTGTCACCTAGTGGTTGTTATTGGAACTACTTATAGCTGGGTTTAGTGGAGCCATTTAAGTTTTGATTGGTTGTTGACATTTGTGTAATACAAATGTGGAATTTTAGGGGAGACGTGATATTGATGCAATTTAATCGTTACGACAAGAAAACAAAATGTTTAATTAACTCAACACAACACAAAGCAGGGCTTTTTTTTACTTGTATTTCATTTTACTTTTACAGACAGCCTCAACAAACGAATGTGCTTTTACCATTAGCAGGTTTTGTACATATGCGACAGAAAGAGCTGATTGCGGTTAGTGATTTTGCTCTTGTCCAATGCATTGACTTTAAGACTTTATTCCAGGTATTAAAATAACATGTGCAACTGATTTTAGCTATGTTTGTAATAGCAGGTTTTAATCAATGTCTGAGTCAGAAAGTAGGCGGAGTAGTTTTTCACTGAAGCTAAAAATCCTGAAAGGTATCCTTCCTTATCGATCCTAGTGAGGGAGAAACCCCGGCCTATTTATTAAACCAACGTAAACAATTAAACAAAAAGAAAGAAAAAGAAAAAATACAGAACTGAACTGAACCGGACTGTCTCTGAACCGGGGTGCTGACTGAATGACTGCTGTGGGGCCTGCCTGTGCAGGTGGATGGAGTGTAAGGTGACAGGTAGAACTGGGTCACCCTGGTTGAACACAGGTGGCTGGCCTACAGGACCAATACCCCCGAACAGCACATATGACTACTGTGCGATACCATTGATCCTAGTGAGGAAGAAGACAGGGACAAGATAGCCACTTGGGCCTGCGTGAATACGCCGGCAACTCCCAACTAGGAATTAATTGTTCATATTTGTAGATTGGTACTGAGGCACTTAGACACAATGAGGTCCGTGTCCACACGGAGATGGTAAGGTTTGGTCAGATTATTAAGGCAGCCATGCTGTTCCAGTTTCCTGCTTGCCGGATGTCCTCCAGGGTGAGACCAAGACTATACATATACAGTGCTCCTGCTCGTCTCAGTGAGTGCATGCCTGTCCTTTTCGGGTTCATGCCTGCTGAGGTCATAAGTTTTTTTAGGTACCCTAATAGCATAGGGTAGCACTGGGACGAGGCGATTCCCTTTCGGGACATAGGGTCAGAGGATGGGAATTCCTTGAGGTGATCCTGTACCAAGGAAGCAGCACAAAGGGGGGAACCCCGACAAAAGGTTATTGGAATTTTGTGAACTGCCTGACCATATTGCACTGTTTTAGATGAGGAAATACTCAGTTATATGCCCCAATCTGTGAGACCTATGGCTCCGCGCCAAAGATAGTGACCCGCTGGGTTTGACGCCGAATCAGGGCCGATGTTTGATTTCCGTAGCAGGCCCCGAAATGAGATGGCTATACAAGTTCACAAGACCCTGTCCTCCACCTGATTCCAGTCAACATATTCTGATATTACCAACAAGTCCTGCAGGGTAAAGGAAGGACGAGTCAGTTTCGGGTCTCCGAGTGTATGGCGTATACCCGCCAGGGTGGTGATCAACTCAAACTTTATATATTTAATGTCGTGACCGGAATAACTGTTCAGAGATATCACTGCACTGATATAATTTTGGATTGATCTATACTTGAGATCCGGAACTACACTGACTGTGTAGCAACACATGAGAGTCTTGTCTGTGGGTACTGCTGGGCATTGGACCGATGCGCAGAACTTGATATATTTGCGCCACTGGGACACCTTAGGTCACAAATCATAGAAAGTGTGCATATGGGGCCTTACATGTCATTCGCCCAGACATGTGCCCAGAAAAAGAAGTCTTATAAGTATGCTTCTTTTACAATAACAAGGACACATCTGACATAAATGATGATGTGATTTTCTTAATCCACAGGTCAAAATAGTCTGGACCTGAGATTTTCATGGAGGTATGAAGATTGTTTCTGTAGGAAATTAAGCCCTCAACATGGCTTGTAACTCAAATGTCATTCTCCCAGATACAATTTCGCCCAGACAATGTTGGTCATTTTGGGTACATTTTACCCCCCTGGAGCCCAAAATTTGCATGTGGGACCATCAAAACCCATATGTAACATGAAGATCTCATCCAGCCTGACACTTTGAGCCAAAGAAATAGAGGGGGAAACTAAAATTCGAAGAGTAGGGGCTGGAATACCTCCAAATTTGTCATATGCAAACCTTCTATGATATTAGACCCTTAGTCTTCCAGGTACTCGGAGCCCACGCCTGGGTGTGAAGCTGCGCTGCAGTGTAGTATAATTCCTGAATTCATTGATGGGCTTCTGCAGCATAAAAATAATGGTAAGTTGTTTATATGGGTAGCCCTGGAGAGAGTATCCGCCACAAAGTTGTCCTTGCCTGGAAGATGAACTCCCACCAGGTGGCAGTTGAACATGACTGTCAGCCAGAATATTGAGCGGAGGAGATGCATTGAAGCTGAGTTTCCACTTCTACCGGTGTTTATAGCTGCCACCACCTGAGTATTGTCAGTAACGCATTCCACCCGGTGGTTCAGCCACATGTGGCCCCATCTGGTGAGGGCACAGTTCTCTAACATTAATATTACAGGGTATATCCCGAGCTGGTTGGGGGACACAGTGGTTGTGGGGGTCTCCTGTCATCTCAAGGTCCTCCTGCCACTGACCGCACAACCAATCCATGCCCGAGTATGCGCCGAAGCCAGTACCAGATGCATCAGTGCACACCATAGATGTATTAACTGCAGGTTGAATTATTTTCGCTGTGCCATTAAAACCAGGCAGCGAATTCCCACCACCAGTCAAGGTCTAGGTGGAAGGACTTTGACAGTGTGATGTACCTTTTCTTTGATGTGAAGCAGCTCAACATTGTGATGACACGGTGGGAGAAAGTGTGACCACCTCAAACTAAAGTTGCACAATGTGGCAGAACACAACACAATTTTAAAAGTTGTTCTTTACGTCGTCCTGTGACGACCCCTGAAAAAATCTAACTCCACCTGCAGTTTGCGCAATTTTTCTGCAGGGCAGCCTCAGCTGCATTTTAATTGAATCAATTGCCACTCCGAGATACGTCTGAATCTGACTGGGGGAGCACACTTTATTATAGGAAATGTAAAATCCTTAGGAGTGCAATGTTTTGTGGAGAAAGAGCTGCGCTTCATGACAGGCTTCAAAGCTATCTGCCATAACCAATATGTCGTCCAGGTAGTTGACACAGAAACTACTGTGTGCCATAAGGTACCACACTACTGAGTCTGTAATGCTGTTGAACATGTAGGGTGCAACGCGGGTACCGAATGACAAGAAGTTGTCCTGAATAAATCTAGACTCTCAAGACAGACCTTAAATAGTTCTGTCGCACTCTCGGACCATGATCCAGCCTGCCAAGTTCATTTGAGATCTGACCCCACACAGATAATGAGGTGAATTAACGTCCAATAAAGCAGTGTAGTCTTTGTACATATAACAGAATTCATTTAAATCAACACAACAACAAATGTCATCGAAGGTGAAGGGAAACAAATTACTAAGTTTCATATCATAAGTGCTATTACAGCTGAACTCCGGAACAGTATCAATTTGTCATGCTTGACTTTGGTTACCACCCTGATTAGCTGACTGATAGTAGCGGTCTAGGGTACAATTTACCCTGCATACCGTATATCAATTCTGTGATAGACATGTCTTCATATTTTTTTATCAGATTCAATATGAAAATCTGGTCGCAGCCAGTTTGTAGAGCTGAACTGAACCGAACTGTATCTGAACTGGGGTGCTGACTGAATGACTGCTGTGGGGCCTGCCTGTGCAGGTGAGTGGAGTGTGAGGTGACAGGTAGAACTGGGTCACCCTGGTTGAACACAGGTGGGTGGCCTACAGGACCAATACCCCCGAACAGTATGTATGACTACTGTTCGATACCGAAATTTAGCTCGAATGAAAAATGACTTCTTACCCCAACCAAGTTTAAAGCTGAAAGTTCCAAGGTTCATTGTAGATAGATGAAACATATGGTTTCATTACACATCATTTAGACTACTTTTCCGATGTCAGAACACACCCACTTTGGGGTAAATTTTCAGTTCCGGTCTGTATACATGCTGCAAATTTTTGCATGCCAACACACCAATCTTTTACCTGTAATGTAACGTTGTTATGTTTACAGAAATCAATGCAAATGACAAAAACTTCCCAAACAGCCACAGTAAAGGACTTGTACATATTAACGCTAGTTAAACAGTGGTCAACAGTGTCTGGTTTAGCTCCTTTAAAATATTGAATGGTGTCTACAGGAAATTGCTTCCCAGAAATGGGGGCACACATAAAACTCTCACACACACAGACACACACACAGACACACACACACACACACACACTGTATACACAGGATACATGATAGAACACAACCTTAACGTTATCTTTTAGTAAAAAATATTTACTGTTTTTACACAACTACTTTTCTTTTTGGTTACTTTTTACACAGTATACATATGACAGAATGCAACCTAAAACTATGTAATTTTACTTTTCACCTTTTTTCCCTTCCCCCCTTTTTCCCTTTTTTTCACACAGGATACATGATAGAACACAGTCTTTTACACACTATACACATGACAGAATACAACCTTAAACTATACAATCTTTACTTTTACTTTTTACTTTTTCCACACATGATAGAACACAACCTTAACCTTTGAATAACTTTTCAAAGTGGTCAATCTGACATTGTAAGTGCTTTTGTATCGTTTTTCTAAACCAGCTATAGGTTTTAAAAAGTTTGCCATCATAAGTTTCCTTTTTTTCTATTTTCTAAGGCGCAAAAATTGTCAATTTTCAGGTGAAAAAAGTGAATTTTGTTATTTTTTTCATCGCGCACACTACACTATAGTTTCTATGCATTACCAGATTTTTTAACAAAAAAATGTTGACCACTCCCCTTTGTTCACTGGTAGAAACTCTTGTAGTCTTGTTCCAGAAGTGGGCCCACATGTGATTGAAGAATTTCCAGCACTTGAGGTGTGATTGTGTGCCCACAGTGTGAGGGGCAGATAGGGTGCCGTATGCCAGAAGACAAGAAAGGTTCATTTTCATCATTTTACTACATCAATGAGATGTGGATATATTTATATATTTATAAAAACAAATTCCTAATAACCCACCTTATATATATGTACTGTGAGGTTTAGAGATGCGATTTTTCATACAAACAATTTTGGATTACTTTGTTGTGATTCACTGTTAGTTAGGTAACTGTTGTCACCCATTTTTGGATCCCTATGGTATGGTAGTTGTAAAGTAATGCCAATATGCGGACTAAAAATCTGATTTAGTATAAATAATTTCTAGAGCTCAACTCTATCTTGGCATTTTTCCTTTTCTTCCATGTGTGTCCTGCCATGTTATGTTTGGTATTGTCCTGTCTAGTCTCAATTCATCTCCATATTGTATGTAAATCTTTTTTACTCATTATTTAATTGGGAATCATAAGCTTGTAATTCAGTCTGTATAGTTACAAAAACTTGATACACTGTATTAGTGCATAATATTGAGCTTGATTGGAAACGATATTTGTTACAATTGAACTTGATTTAATAATTGTATGTCAATCTTCCACTTATTTCATTTGTGAGACGTACAATAAACTTCTTTTCAGACTCAAAAAAAGGGTCTATCTATGTAGTAGCGAATTGCCAACCCTTTCACCGTGCCCTTCTTGTACACCTCTAGGTGTGGGTTTTTGTCACCTTTGGGGTGGAAAATCTGGTTAGGAGGGAGTGTAATATTTTGCCCCCTCACTTTTTCCACAGGCCAGTTCTTGGAAGTTAATTCGAGACTCTCATTTCCACCTAAGACCCAAGGTGTAGCGACCCTGCCACCGGCACCGCTGGTGGTGGTGATGGTGGTGTTGGTGCTGCTCCTCCTGCTGCTGCTGCTGCTTTAGAGGTTCTCTGCCATTTCTTTTTTTCCACCAGTTCAGAACCAGTCCCTGACCCTGTGTCTGATGCTGTAGCTTTCTTCTTTCTCGAGTTGACTTTCTCACCAGTCAATAGCAGGGAGGAAACGTTAACACCTGCCGCCACCACCACCGGCACTGGCTTCTTTTCACCCGCCTTTTCCAACTTCTTCGACTCCTGCTCCTCCACGACCTCAGGTTGAGGCATGACAGGGTAGGTGTACGATATGTCAACAACGTCTTCAGGTGGTGGTGGTGGTGCCGACTGCGTTAGCTCCAGTGCTGCTGCTGCTGATGCAACTTCAGTAAGCTCGATGAAGTTTGTGGGGTTTGTAAGGTCATTGTAGTAGTAGTCTGTAGACGTTGCGGGATTAATAAAGTTGCGTATGTCGAAACTAGACTCGTCATTCTCCCCACAGTCCCATCCACTGTGCAACTCCCGTATTAAGGTTTCCACCTCTGGAGTTTTATCCGGGGTCAGTGGCGAGTAAAACGGTGGTGGTGGTGGTGCTTCCTAGGCACAGCAATCCTCCACTGCTATGTTATAACAATCTGCAGAGGGAGAACCCTCTGTAGAAGAGGACTGCAGTTTAAGGGGTGGTAGCTTCTTAGCTTGCTTTTTCAGTATGCTTGGCATGATGACTGTGGTAATGGTGGTGGCGGTGTAGTTAAGCTGTGATAGGTGCGGTTGCAGCAACAGCGGTAGCAGTGAAAGCGCTCGTGTGACGGTCGGTGAGCCGCTCACCACTCCTTATAAACCCTTCCCCCATATCTCCAGTAGCAGCCTAATGAGCCTGTATGTGCAACCCTGTTTTGTTTAGGTTAGACGGCCTGCCAAGTTGCCACTGTGTGCAGTGCGTCGAGCAGCTCCCATCCCCAGTTTGTATTACCCCACTCCCTCTTTTTCCCCCACCCCCCACTTGAACTGACCATCAAGTTGCCACTGTGAGCATTGACGGTGCAAGACTCCTGCTTCACTGTCTCTGAGCTTAAATCCACTTTTCACAAGAGAAACAGAGGTTTTTATTTCAGACATAAAGGGTGGGGTAGAACAAGGTAAGCTGTTTCAACTGTGGTGGTATTGCCCTGAACAGCATCCTTTAGACGCATTTGTTCCTCCCAATTTAGATTTTAGAGAGTGTTTCCTTCAAAAACATCACAGCACCTTCAGTAAAGAATGAGACAAATACTCCTTTTGTCCATCCATCCATAAAAAAAATTGACTACAAAAAAAGTTGGCAGGTAGCAGGGATTGAGCTTACTCACAATGTTGTAATGCACATTATGAGACCTGAAATTGATCAGGGATTGAGCTTACTCACAATGTTGTAATGCACATTATGAGATGTGACTCGATACGCTATGCGTCCTCAATCTCTTTCACAAGTACAAAAGGGTGTTCAGAACTGAGATTGACTCAAATATCCGCTGAAGGTTGTAAAGTTGTCACAGCTTATCTTGTTAACTGTTTTACCCCTTACTGAAGACAAAATTTAACAGTGCAGTTTCCAATAAGTTTCCATGTGCTCCATGGCATTTCTTTTTAAAGAGAAAAGAAAAATGACTATTTTCCACGTCACTGTAAAGGTCTTTTCCACAGGTTAAAATTTGTTACATTTTTTTTCACTCATCATTTTACATGACACCCAATTAAAACAATGTTCCCATACAACATGTTGAAAACTAGTAGTTTACATCCCACCTTGTTTGCATGTTGCATTACTGTCATTGGCATCTGTCCTCCAGGATCAAAAGACAAGTGTGGATATCAGCCTCCAGTCACACTCATTCATAACATTTTCCCACCACAATCCTCCCCCTTCCCCCACCCCACAACAGCAACAACAACAAACCTCTGTACACTGGTCCGTTCTTGTATAATGAAAGATTTTATGTTTGAGCTAACATGAAGGGTGGTCAAAGCAGGATGCACCTGACCAGACATGACACAGAATGTGCTGGATTGACTCTCTTTACCATATCATTAAAAAAATAAACCCCTGCATTTTGTATATCGTCATGTGCAAATTAGCGGTTCACACACTGTTTTTACATGTTACAAAATTGTTCATGACCAGCTGTGCTACACACTCCAAAAGTATCACAAAGCAACAGCACCACACCCAATGGTACCTTTGTTCCAATATAAAAGCCAGTTGTCGGATTTAACACCCAACCTACCTTTAGTCCTACTCAATCATAATATTTTTTCACCACAACCTCTTTGTAATGTTAAGTCATATTTTGCCCCTACGTTAACTCTATGGTGAGCACCAACTTTACACCGTCGGCTTCGTGCTGCATGCTATGGTTATGGTAAGGTTATTAAAAAAAACTAATAGTTAGTTTTCACCCTGTATGCATGGTGCACCACAGCCATACAAGTGTGAAAAATATACTTGTGCTCTAAGTGATCACCATACACCTCCAATCTCACTCGTCATTACGTTCTCTGCCATTGACGCGCGTGTGCTCCAGGATTAAAAAAAGAGACAGGTGTAAGATTTACCCATGAAGGATGGTCAGCTTTTACATCCTCCCGGTTTACTCGACATTATTAACGTGTTCAAACTTATGAATTTACACCCTGTTTGCATAATAATTGTAGATTCAATGTATAAACTGAAAAAAATATCTGTCAAGCCACGCCTAGGTCTATGGTGCATGCTCCTGGTTTTTGTTTATCATAACATTCTCCATGATGAACGACCCTATCAACATGTTCCAATTAGCCTTTTACATAGTACACCCTGCCATGGGATGCATGCCATATGTTTTAGGATCAAAGGGGAAAACCCCAAGTCCCACTCATCGTAACATTCCCCCACCACAACTCACCAGCGTCAAGCACTGGACACCGCTCCGTACTTATATAATAATAAATGAATCTTGCTTTCAGGTGTAAGGATCAAAAGAAAAGACAACAAAGTTTACCCCCTCCACCACACAATAACATTCTCCCCACCGCAAGGTTACAAAAATAAACAAACCTAAAAGGTTGTCCTACCAGAACCTGGCGAGGTTGAGAAAGAACCTTACTGATGTGTTTTCTCAGTGGAATTTTTATAGGTGTGGTCAGTGACCCTTGTGACACTTTGACACCCTTGAGGAGTAAACTAAGGGTATAGCTACAGCTACTGAAATCCTTTTGATTCTGATAGGTATTGTAATGAACATGTTATGTTAATAAGGGGCGGTTCGGCAGCCGCCACCGGATCGGGGTGGGAGTTACACAGTCAGGCCACTAGGGGGAGTCTCGGTAGTGACCTCACAGTCTTGTGACGTCACAGGCCGAGGACGGCTGTATAAAAGTCAGTGTTCGGTGGCCGTGGGGCAGATGTATTCAGAGACTCAGTGGTGACTGGTGTGTGACTAACTCCAGTGTCCAGTGGCAGTCGGTGAACAACAGTTAAAGAGGGCGGGCATCTCTAAGCTAAGACGAGACCAGATAATTGATGACGAAGATTCCCTGTTTCGGTTAAGGCAAGAACAATAAACACCAGATATCTTCTTTACACTTTATACCGGCGTCAGTTGTCATTCTTGATTATTACAGTATGGTCAGTAGTTTTCAAACAAATGACCCTTATGACTCTTTGAACCCTTCCTCCAGGGTTGTTAATTGAAAACATACAGGGGAAACCGCACACATCAGGTCTAAAAGTTTTTTATGGTCTATAATGTCACTTTCAAAGGGGATGAAAATAGCCTCCTCCAGTGCACACTTGTAGGTGTAAAAATCTCCCGCTAATAAACGTGTTAATCACGCACAGTCAAGGGGCCCACCAGGTTTTTCCAGACAACCTTTTATCAAAATGTTCCAAATTATAACCTTTTACATGTTGCACCCTACCATGAGATGCATACCCTCGTCATAACATTTTTCCCACCACCAGCACCACCACCGCCACCGCACGCTCGGTCAGCGTCTATTGAAAGCAGTTCAATAGCCTGGGATCGGTTCTACACTCAACTGCACATGGAAAAAAAGGTTGACCACCAGAACCTGGCGAGAACAACAAAGCAAATGTACAGGGGGGAAACCACATACTCCAGGTCTCAAGTTTTATGGTCAAAGGGAAAACTACCTCCCCCATCCTCCAGTGCACACTTGTAGGTATAAAAATCTCCCGCTAATGAACATGTTAATCATGCACAGTCAGGGGGCCCCACTTTAGACAAGAATCTAAAATTTGATCTGGAATGTGTATTCACTCTCACAACTGATGTTAAGTCACTCCCTATGTAAAAATATCTGTTGGAAAAACTAGCTCCCCGTCTGGGATGTGGCGTGTAAAGGGTTGAGGAGGGCAAGCCTGCCGCCACCACCGCAAGCACACCCACCCATTGGCGCTCACTGGTTCGCGGACGAATAACAATTTTCTTTTGAAGTTCAAGCTAGAGTAAAGGAGGCGGAAAAAAATTAGGTAGGGTAGGTAGGTGTAAAAAGGTGTAGGGTTGGGTAGGGGTAAAGTATGGGGTAGGGGGCACCCCTTAAGTAATAGGGGGGAGGGGAAAAAACTGCCCCACGCGTGCATACATGTATAACACGCGCACACCTCCTACCCCTACCCTACGCTACTTTACCCTATATAACCCCTACCCCTCCTCTACCTACTCACTCAATTTACCTACCTACCTACCTACCTACCTACCTACCTACCTACCTACCTACCTACCTACCTACTTACCTACCTACCACTGCAGCAATGGCCAAAGCAAAATATCCTACAGATTTCTCACTGTTTATGATCACTGAAATGATTGGAGACGAATATTTGAAGACGCTAGGGACCGGTTTAAGAGTTCACATGTACGTACTACACTATCTCACACATGAAGACAGTCCCCCGAGCATTACGGAAGGCTCATGCTGTGGAAATACTTGGACACAACGCTCCCTTTCAAATATGCAAAACTAAGGTCTGCTTTAGAAAACATAGGTCTAGGTGGAAAATTTTACGATTTCGACTCAGTGGCGAAGACCAGAGAGAAACAGGATTTATCAGCATGACAGCCGCTCGTGTAGGACCACACTGGAAAGTGTTGGGAAAGCGGCTTGCATTGACTGACCTGGAACTTGTCGCTTTGACCACACCTGTCTCACGAATAGCTGACGGTCCTAAACCTTATGAAGTGTTGAGGATATGGAAATACAAAAAAATTTCGCAGCCGTTCATTTTAGTGGACGTCCTACAAGGACTCAACTTGAAAAAGGCAAGTTGTTACACAGAGGAATCATTGGAAGCAGTGGAAAAGGACGCACACAAAAAAAGAATGATGGACGTCGTAGTCGATTTGATTTTTAAAAAAATATCGTCGCTGCTTAAAAGAGGAGGTCAAGGGCTACTCATTTCTTTTGAGTGCAGGACTGGGTAAGAAGGACTAAAGGACTGATTGAACAACATACTGAACACGACACTGGGAGCGCTACCTGTGGGGACATCTGTCACCAATGAGGGTATGCCATGAGTCACCAAGTGAAGGGAGAAGTGAAGCGAGAGAACACTTAGTGACCTTGATGAGCTTTTCAGTGTGAGGCGTGAGAGAGAGTAAGAGAGAGATGCACTGGCTTTCTTTTCTGATACCAGGTCTGACTTTGACGCCAGCGGTGAACTGACACACAGTGACAGAGTCTGGAGCAAATTTGTGCTCATGACGGCACAGGCAGCAACAGCTGACAGCTTATGTCTTCATAGACTCCAGAGGAGGGTAGTGAAGCAGAGGAAAGAGCTAAGTGTGCCAGTGGGACAAGGCACATGCAACAGAGATGGAAATGGGTACTGAACTGCAGCCCGTAACAGTAATGGACCTCCTCGATATCCATTGGGGTGAAGCGTGCTTATATACCCCTTGTCTATGTAGAACGCAAGACTGAGGTGACCAACGACGAAGTGTGAAAATGAAAAGTGAATAATCTAATCCGTCTGTTGTGTTTTGTCAAATTTATTCTATTGCTACAAATTTAAAGAGTTGTGGATTTTATTTTGAAATTGAAAATAGGGTCTGTGAGGTGCTTTTTTATAGTTTATTCTTTAAAAAAACAACCCAAAGTAGCAATGCTATGTGTTTAGGCAGTCGGCGTCTATAACCCGACCACCTGGTGACGACAGTGGCGCCGGCAGTGGCAACAGTTTACAGCTCACTAAGTTGGTATGTCGTTGTTGTAGTGCAAAATCTTTGTCCCGCATTGCAAAACTATTATATGCTTGCTTGGTGTCAGGGTGCTCCACTAAACACAGCTTTAAGTAGTTCCGATAATTTCTACCAGGTGTCAGGTCAAAAAAATGGCGTTGTCAAGGTCAAGGTCGCCATGACAACAACACATTTGTTTATGTTTTGTTGTTGTCATGGCAACGATCTCTCCTGCCTTCAATTAAAAAATTTCAAATTTCCCGCCTTTTAAACTCTCAACCAATCAGAGCTCAAGGAACTAGGTCGTGACATCACTACTGGTCTCTCAACCAATCAGAGCTCGAAATTTCAAATTTCCCGCCTTCAATACTAGGTCACTTCCGGTTTGCAAGTAGGTCAAATGGATTTCACCCAGTGGGCACACAACATATATCAATGTTGATTCAATGTTGAATCAATGTTGATCTTTGTTGATCAACAATATTTGAACATTAATTCAACATTATGTGCCCACTGGGCAGTAGCTGTAGCTATGCGCTGAGTTTACCCCTATTTACTACTAATAGATTTGGCCATGAGAGTATCAGGCACCGTCCGACCTCCAGACAGTAGAGGGGGGGGTCTAGATGAGAACTGCATGAATGGTTTAGAAGGCTTTTTACCTCTGCCTTTAAATGTGATTTTCACCTGGTCTGAATCTAAGATTCAATACTCCTCACAGCTTCTATAAAAAGGATGATTATTGCTGACCTAAAGTCCTCATATGCTAAGAGATGGAATAATGGTGAATGGCACTGAGAGTGGTTCTGATTGAACTATATTCTAGGGCCTCTTGCCAACGGATGATGCGGAGGAACCTTGTATTGATGAACCAGCATTCACATTTGGACTAATGGGCATCAGTACTGGCTTTAGGTCCTAGACTTGTAGCACCGAAATCCTGCAGTAAACCATACATTAACACTGATGTGATGACGTGGCTGAGTTCCCCCCACACTACACGCTGTCTGACCCAGGGAGGTCCGATTTTTCTGCTCCTGGTGGTGCTTTTACACATTCAGGCTGTTTCATTGGGTGACACTGGAAAAATGGTCTACACTTTACATAAATGCATCCATTCATCCTCATGCTCACATTTAGATCTGAGAATACTAATACTATAGTGATCCCAAGATAAGCCTTCGGGGAAGTTTTGATAAGATTTTATATATTTTTTGTTACAGGGGCAATTTGAAAACAAGGGGTGTGTTCCCCATACTCATTGTAAATACCAGAGAAATAAAGGGATGTAAATAATGAACTCGTGCTATAATATTGTTAACAAAAAAAGGTATAAACTATAAAATTGGTATCGGTCACATGCACATCTATGCACGATAACATTCAGAAGAAACAGATACACATACTATAACAACGTAGATGATGTTACTTCATAAACGTGGACAATGTTTCCATCAACACTGTTTGAATGTTTTGTAACCCCATAGTGCTTAACGATTCAGCAGGCTGTTGCGAAAAGATTGGGAAGTCGTTTCTCACTGTAGCTAGCACACCTGCTAGTTCCCCCCGATTCTCCACCAAGAGAGACCAATTCCCACCTTTTACTGTGATAAAATTAACTTGCTCTGAATTAGACCACATTGCAAAAAGTTGGGGGAACTGGTCCATGATTGGTTCCACCTGAATGCTTCCCATAGTAGATTGGCCAGGGAATTGGAGGAAGGAACTAGCCGTTCTCCATTGGGAAGCAATCAACAATTCCAAGCAACTCCTAAACCACTTCTATGACCAATAGTCTTTTGGCAACCAAACAGGAAATTGATTCCCTCAGGTCAGTCAGTTCTGTTACGGGAATAGCACCTCCGACAGAATCAGCTCCAATCTTTTCGCAATAGCCTCCAGAGTGAACAATTCATAGGTAACCAAATTACGTGTCACGCTTAGAGGCAATATCCTGCAGTAGATGCCCATGAATACAATCCATTAATTAAATGAATGCCCAGTCTGCAGACAGCCTGATAGTTTGGCTTGCTTCTCTGATTGTGTAACTTTGTGAAAGTGGTCTCATTTTCTGAAATTATTACCTGCTGCTTCTGGTTATCCCACGGGTGCAGAATCCGTAGCACACACGGGTGTGCACACTGCTTAGGCTAGAGGTGTAAGCCTTATTTCAGGCACCATGATCGGGAGATAGCGGTCAGGGAGAAGAAACTTATTTCATCTGACTTGTTCAATTTAGTAGAAATTAGTATAAATTCTTTCCGCTACAGAGGGCTTTTATGTCATATCTGAATGACAGAAACGATCGTAATAAGTCCTAACACAGAACACAGCCGCCTTATTCATCTGCCACCTGCTCGGCGTTTTATAAAATGGATTTGTCCTTGAGAGATTCATATTAAATATGAAGGTGTTTTCGGGACAGTGTTCATACACTGTGCACATTGTAATATTCCAGTGGCTGAAACAGTACCGCCAGAATCTCAGTCAGACAAATTGCACCCATTCTGATACTCAGTCAGACAAATTGAATTTATGAAATAAATGTCAAGATCTACACAAAGATTATAATGAGTCGCGCACTGTTTTCCTAGCATGAACATGACCTTATTACCAATGGAATAGCGTCAATGTCACTCTGTAAGAGCTGGCCAGTGTTTTGTGTGCTGCAACCTTCTAAGGGAGTGATCATTTTTTAACAACAGGGGGGGGCTGGTGGGTTTGCGCGCAGACGTACGAAAAAAATTCCGACCCCCCTCTCGATGGGTCAACAAATTTTTGATCCCCCCAAAAGTCTGAAAATCGCGTGCGAATGCGCCCTTTTAACCTGTAGTAGCGCGCAGGCTTTCTCGCTGAAAACAGGTAAATTATTTTGACCCCCCCTAGTCAAGGGTTCGACCACCCTTGGTCACGGGGTCGAAAAAATTCTGACCCCTCCTCAAACCCACCAGCCCCCCCTGTTGTTAAAAAATGATCACTCACTAAGGGCTGCTTAGTGTTTTGTGTGCTGCAACCATGTAAAACCTGCCAAGTGTTCTTTTATTGGGCTGCGACCATGTAAGAGCTGCATAGTATTTTGTGTGCTGCAACCATGTAAGAGCTGCACAGTGTTCTGTGTGCTGCAATCATGTAAGAGCTGCATAGTGTTCTGTGTGCTGCAATCATGTAAGAGCTGCATAGTGTTCTGTGTGCTGCAACTATGTAAGAGGTGCATAGTTTTTTTGTGTGCTGCGACCATGTAAAAGCTGCCTACCCATGCAGGTATAGCAAGGATAAATTGTAGGCTTATATTGGGCCAATATCGACTTATACTGGGCCAAGCATGGATAAGCATGGACCAATGCTCCATTGTTGACGGGTAGTGTTTTGTGTGCTGCAACCATGTAAAAGCTGCCTTGTGTTTTGTGTGCTGCAACCATGTAAGAACGGCATTGTTTTTTTTTTGTGTGCTGCAACCCTGTAAGAACTGCCCAGTGCTTTGACAGATTACGCCCATTGGTCGTCACGATGCATGGATGCAGCCCCAGCACGTAACTCGCCAACACATCATGACAAAAAAGGCACACAAACCTAGGGCCTCAATGCGATTAACATAACCCAATCTTATGTGCACAGCCCGGATGGACAATGAAGTATTAGACAAAAATGTGGAAATCGAATACCTAAATCTATTCATTGACATTTTAGTATGCTATGTCAAAATTGAAGGTATAATCTGAACTCCAACTACAGTTTCCAATCCACAGTTTTCGGAACAGCAGCTATAGCTACAATCCTACAAACCCTTCTTATAGTGAAGTTATCCCTCCCTGATCCTGTAAGTCCCAGTGGATCACATGTCTTCGCCCTAGGAGGACTAAATCTTCTTATGTGGGACAGGCGGAGCGTCGTACGAACAGCACAAGATGTGCTGCCTGACATGCCTAATGGCACCCGAATAGATTTGGCTATTGCCATGACAGTGTCAGGCGTCCTTCGACCTCCAACATTAGAGAGTTTCAGATGAGAACTCCATTTATGGTCCAGAGGATAGGTTGTATACGTTCAGAAGATGAAATCCAGACCCTGTCTAATTTAATGCCTTCTGACTAACGCACTACCATTCAGCTATATAATGGAAAAATAAACACTATCTCTATGAACAGTATTAAGTCTAGCACTCTGGTTTGAGGGTATCTTTACCACTGGGTGGATGATTTGGCAATTCAACTGCCCTGTGCCCCGTTCTGATCGGTACCATGGGGTAAAATGGGATCACCCTGTCCAGCCCCACACTGCTATGGTACAACTGTGGATTTATTGAATTCTGTCTTATTTAAACCTTAAACCTATATATGGTTTTCACTATAGCGTATGGCGGACCTTAGAGTATTAAGAATCTCATTTCAAGTTCTTATCTAGATTCTGGAACCTGCAGGGCAGGTAGTAAGACGGAGGGTCCTTTAGGGGGCAATTATCATTATGGTGTCCAGTTGTTTCTGCGTTATTAGGCTGAACTAACATCCCGATAATTAAGAATTTTACATGATATGCATTCAACCATCCAGGTTCTATAAAACAGCGTAAGGGATTATCATCTTCCTATGCTACACTCGGCCTTATTACTTCTGGGATATGGGGAGTTACAGAGAGGATTAAATCAGCCAGTTTAATGAGGCTTCCAATGTCTCCATTCCCCTGACACAAGATACTATCATATGCTCTCCAGTAGGAAACCAATACTGTGTTAATTTTGTGTCTTAAGAGTATATGCCTAGGGCAGGGAATCATATAGATGTTATTTAGTCCTGCCAGTAAGATTAGGTTAGTATAACTTATTAAGGAATATCCAGGGTGGCAATGCCCATGCATTATCTTTATTCGTGCACAGTAGATCTGCAAAAGTAACAAGGCCCCTATAATCTTGAAACATGTACCGTGTATATCTAATATGCAGGGAGCTGGCTAGTCATGGTTCGCCCTACACTGAAAAAAGTCTTCCTGACAAAGTGACATGTATACCCATGTCAACTTGATTTGAGACAAAGAGCACACATCATTGGGACATAGGCACATATGTCACCATGACAACTGTAGCACACAGTAATCCTCATATGATTTGACATGCCTTAAAATGCCATGTTATCTGTGAGTTGACTAGACATACATAATTGTTCTAGGATATTATGCAAGATGTGGCAAGCAATCACTTTGGTACCAGGATTAATCACTACCAAGAGGTACTACCAACACCTGAGGCATTTGATGTATCTGTGTCATTTTGTTTTCATGAAGAATAGATCACCTAAGTTTGTAAAAAACTTTCAATGAATGGTAGTGGATTCTATTTCATTGTTAAATTTGCATTTGTTATTGAATATCAAAATAGACACCCACAATCTTGAATTCTTCAACAGGAGAGGCTAGACACCTTATGTGTGGGTCGGTGAAAATAACAAAAGATTGTATGCTAACCCACAATCTATAATCTCTGTATCTACAGTACATGGAGCCATATTTAGCATTGCCATGTACCTCCATGCCCTTGTCTTATGGACTGCATAGAGGTCCTCAGGCAAGAAGAAGTTCTGTAGATAGGAAAAAGTGCCTTGTTGTTGCAGGCCTATGGGACTATGATATCCTCTTCCTTCTATTATAGACCTGCCTTGATTGACCCATTGGTACATAGCTATTGACTGCTCTTGACTATTACATAATTGTCTCACAGTATTACCTAGTACCCGGGAGCATGGATCAGGAATATGTGACATGTCTTCATTACGCATGTCAAGTGGAGTTGACGAACTAAATGTGAGGGCGTCAACCTCATTCGACATGCCTTCATACATGTCATGTGGGAGACAAATCATGACCTGTGCAGTATGTGTCAAAGCGATCAGTGTTCTTCTCTCAGTGTAGCCCCCTTGGTTATGGTATATGGTCAATGGGCACCATTTGTCGGGATTTGGGCTGTATGGGACCAAAAAATAAATATGATAGCGTATGTACAGAAATTTATGGGTGTATACTACAGTGATTGGACAATAATATCCATATATGGGGTAGGTTATATGGGGTATATGGTATATGGTCAATGGGCACCATTTGTCGGGATTTGGGCTGTATGGGACCAAAAAATAAATATGATAGCATATGTACAGAAATTTATGGGTGTATACTACAGTGATTGGACAATAATATCCATATATGGGGTAGGTTAAATATGAAAACTGAAGGTACAGCTGAGGGGCAAAGATAGACTGTAAAATGGGGGAGGGGAGATTTGTCTAACGCCCTATCCTTGTGCACAATGGCATCCCTTTACATCATACAAAATAATATTTACCTTCAATTTCATGAAAGGCAAATAAAATAGACACCTTACCCTTTATTATGAGCTATAGAACACCTACATTGGCTCTAATTTCCTTCATTTTCTAGTCTGAGACAAAATGATATGCAGTATTTCTATTTTAGATGAATCTCCCAGGCTTTAGACGAATCTCCCGGGCGTAAGACGATTCTCCCTCACATTGTGATAGGTATACCTCTGGACTGGGTGGTAGTAGGAAAACGCCATTAACAGGTATCATTCCTTTTATATATAGGTACCTAAGCATCATAAAGAGGATAGTTAAATATGATATACCTGGTAGTTAAAATGCCTGCAAAAATAGGGCTTGAGACAAATCTCCCTGATGTGAGACGAATCTCCTCCATTATAATAGGTATATCTCTGGCCAAGGAAGTAGTAGGAAAATGCTATTCACAGGTCTTATACCTTTCATATATAGGTGTTTAAGGATGATAATTAAGATAGTTAAATATAAAAATCCTATCAGTCATATGTGCATACATGTGCAGGGAGGGCGTGAGACGAATCTCCCACTAAAACTACCCCAGCATGCTTCCATCCATCTGTGCTGCTCTGTGTTTGACCCAGGCTCCCAATTTTTTTATGCATATACAGGAACAAGTTATGGATTAATATGCCATATTTAATTAGTCAATATAATATATGAAGAGTTTGGTTCCAAAACACAACAAATTCATTCCAGATTTTGAGCATATACCCATGTTTGTTGTGTTCTGTTGTAGTGAATTTTTAAAGCTATCATGATGAAATCTTTACTATAGACTCTGGACAGCCAAAGAATATATTTTTCAAAGAAAGTGGTTTCTTTAATACATTTAACTATTTCTAAGATGTAGGCCTTTGAAATATTTGCCTCTTTTTTCAAAATGGCGTTTATTGTGTTTTGGAACCAAACTCTTCATATTTATATGAGAGCTACATCCCCCTCTTTCGGCGTGAGACGAATCTCAACGAAAATTACACAAACATGTTTTTGCATATAGCAAAATAATAAATCAGTCTATACATGTCCAAATGGTTTTGAAAAATCCCTTAACTAATGCTAAACACACCTAGAAATATATGGATACCCTCCTACCTTTTAATTATTTTGTTATTCCTCTCCATATGTGCAATCTTAGATTTTGTTGATAAAAAACTAGTCTTTTAGGACACATTTAGGCCCCTAACTCCCAGAATATTCTTGATATATATGAAAAAAGCAGGGTTCCCAATGTAGGTCAAACCCAGGGCTATTATAAAAACTGATATTAACACATATAGTTTCCATTTTGAATGGTGTATAAAGCACAGAAGGCAAAACAGCCAAATCCCGACGAGTGGTGCCCATTGACCATATTATACTTCATATTTATGCTTCTCAGTTAGATAGCCTTATATCCTCTCCGAATCGATTCAATGCAGAGTAGCAACAACAGTAAGGTTGGGCAAATGGAAAGATGAGGCCAGGATAATAATTCAGAAAGTTTGGTGGATATTCTTGATTTTTAGGTGAAGTGAGTGAACTTTCCGGCAAGATTCTTGAATGTAAAGATGATGTGCAATTCTAAAGCAAATGTATGTCATATTTGAGTTCTGGCAATCATTCTGTCAGGCAGGTTTTCTAGAAGGTATTGGAAAACAGTAAATTTGACATCCTAAGTTGAGTTAACAAAACCTTTTCTGAAGAGAGAATTTGAAGGGAGTATTCCTAAGCATATATGTCTAGACTCAAAGGGAGTAAATCTTGGTGAGAATTACATTTTTTACTCTCTTCATAAATGTTGGCTTTCTTTGATAATGTGTAGGCCGTTCATCTGCCCCGCTGAGTGCCGTGAAAACGGCCCCCATAGAGCCCTGCAGTAGTACAACACAGGAGGGTGTTGCTCCTATTGTAAAAAGAGCTGTGAGTATGTGCGCTCTTTTCTAAACAAGTCGTGCACTGCTTCACCTAAGTACTTGCACTCACCACATTAGTCTGAAAAGTCACCTGCCTTGTTTAAAATAGAGAGAGCTGCACTACCAGGTACCTACTCATGTCACACACTCTATAGTATATTATACTGACTGACTTCTCCCAACAAGGTACCTACTCAAATCCCCCTTTTTCAGCACCGTACTTGAATGACCACTTGTGAGCAACAAAATGGACAAGTTATAGCTACATGAAAAGAAAGGACTGGAAACAAGGGCATTTTTAGTCAGCTCTTCCTTTCACTATAGGAGCAACACCCTCCTGGTCTACCTATAGGAGGTATACAGGGAACTGAGGGGCATGGTGTATGATTGTAAATCCGTGCCTTATGGCATGGATATGCGTGCAACTTGATATATCCCCCCCTTCTCTATCATGATTATGTTGTTGTTGAAATATTTTATTGGCTTATAACAATGTCGTACAATGTATGTTTTTCATAGTTGCCAAAAGGCTAATATATCAGTGCTTCATGGTAAATATGTGTATATCCAATCAATGTAGCAGCTAATCTCCTGTAAGAATAGGATGTGTGATCTACACAGGAGTCAAAAGTTAGAAGTACATCTATATACATGAAAATGCTACTAAAAATGCAATGAACGGCAGAGATAAGTTTAGGTAGGTTTAAAAGTCCAGTCTTTTAGCTTTAAATAAGTTAACACATGTTAGGCTGTATTTTAAGTAATTTCGAACGGATTTAGGGTTATAAGGATGCACATCTGAGCCTTAATAAGTGATCTTTTTGGATGTCCGGGCTAAATTAATATTATGCAATGAATATAACAAAATGGACTGGTAATGCTATTGAGTAATACATTAGCCTTCATACACTTTAGGAATTTCAAAGTTATAATGCATATTAAAGGCATGATAAAAATGAAAGTACATCATCTATAGGCTGTTCACCTGCACTGCTGAGGCCTGTATATTAAGCTATTAATCAATAACATGGATTAATGCGTTTATCACACCTCCATTTTGTATTAATTTCTTAACTTATTACCCAAGAATAAATGCAGGAGAAGACATTTTCTGAAGCCAAGCGATCCTCCCTGGCCTTCGCAATGCGAGTGGCCATGTTGTTACTCCACCTGTCATACCTTCGCCTTTACACACATTTTTCTTATTGAATCCAAGCTTGCCATGCCCTGAGCTCCTAGCACCAAGAAATATAATATCCATAGATGGTATTTGCCTTCTTTGTTCCTCCATTACATTTGAAATAAATAAGAATCCAATGAATTTTCATAGCGATTCGTCTCGCCACCCACCTCTGTCATGCCTGGCATCATGTTGACAGTGCGCGAATGGCCCGGAGGTAAAGTATTCCAGGTAGCACAGAGACATTGGCATAATGTTGGGCCGACGTTGGCCCAACCATTGGCTTTACATAGGCTGACCATCCTGCCTACATAGGCCCGACAGTGCCAACCAAATGCCAACATAGGCCCAATGTTGGCTTTTAGTCGGCAAACATCAGCATTGGCAAATGGTCGGCCAGGGGCCAACGTTGGGCCAATGTTGGCATTTGGTTGGCAAATGCCACAGGTTGAGCCTACGTAGGCCCGATGGGCCTGATGCGTCAGGCAAATTTTTGTGTGCTACCTGGGATGTCACGCCCCGGCTAGAACTAGGTCAGCATGCCGCAGGGCATGTGCTGAGACGTATCGCTATGAAAAATCATTGGATTCTTCTATATTTTGAATAAAATGGAGAAATTTGGCATGGCGTGTTCATCTAGGATATCTAAGGATGTATACATTTTAATAACTCAACATGGCATGCTTTAATTCTATTCAAAATATGGTCACATAGGCGAAGGAATGGCAGGCAGATCAGTCATATTTACGTTCACATAGAGATTGGACTAGCTGCTTGGTAGTCTAGTGGTTATGGCGCTTGTCTCTTACCATAGCGGCCGGGGATTGCGCCCCGTAGAGCCTGAACGGTTTTAACTGGAAATGTATGGAGAGGTTGACTTAGTATACTTCTCACATTTATTAACATGTCCAGGTTCAAACCAGCAGCTTCTTGGAGAAGAATTAACGGTCTCAGTGTGCGGTTATGGCTGGATAATGCATGGGGGTTATGACCAAAAAAGCACTGTAGAGGCCAGAATCGATAAGCCCTGTGTGGTGGGAGTGGTGGAGTGGTAGTGTGTGCACAGACCATGACCACTTTCTGCCTGCATTCTGTATGGGGAACTTTTCACAGAAAATGCCTGACCTGCCTTCACATTTCTCTCAACATTTCAAAAACTAGAACAGATATTGACAAGGGGTTTGCTGCATTGTCTATCAAAAATATTAAGCTTTCTATTGATAGGTCTTAGTATCATGTGCGATGATTATTTCAATTAGGGGGTAAACCCCCTATAATGTGAATTACCATTAGGCCTACCATCCAGATAAAGACCTTGCTGGTTAGTGTAGGCAGTGAAGCCGCAATAGGCTGTATAATCAGCCTACTCAATGTGAATATAATTATTATATACAGTTCACTCGGTCTATATACTGCACATAATTGGGTGAGCGATAAACAATTACCGCTGCAACAGGGGTATTATTTAAAAAAGGTGAAATTGTGACCACTTCCTTAGTCTGTAATCAAGTACCTTACTAACCGCTACTGATGATCATTGGCAATCCAAAAGCAGTGGATCAACAAGGTAAAACGTACCTTCGTGAGGGGGGTCGCAAAGGTACGTTTTACCTTAGTCTAGTGACATGCGGATTATAAATTCTCACAGAAGGAGGGCAAAACTGTTACAGTATATACTACAAAACTCTAGAGGAGGAACCCTAGATGAATATATAACAACTAGTAAAAATTAATTCTTGGAAGGGGTCGAAGTAAAATGAGAAAAGTAGAGGGTAGAATCTCACTTTACGTTCCTTCGAAATCCTACAACCTTGGAAGCCAGAGAGCCTAGGGCATTGTGAAAAGGGTATAAGTCGGCAAACCTTAATAACGCGAGACGTTTGGAATAGGCCACGTGACCCTAGGGCTTCTTCCAAACGCCAACAGAGTGCGTGCCCATTAGCCCCCTCTCACTGACAGCTTTCAACAAGATCCACCAGGGGGCGTACCGACCTTTACCTCAAGTTTGATATTATGAGTACAGGGTGTAACGTTCGAACTAGGCACGCTTATCAAATAAAACACTCCATCCGGAGATCTGTTATTTGCAGGCTCGACATTCCCAGGAGAATGTACTGCTATTTGGGATGGAAGCATTTGATGAGTTTCAGAAGTTTTCAAATCTCCAGAGTTCTCTCAAGCCGGCAGACATAATTAAAGATGACATGATGGAGAGAGGAGTTATTATCAAACCATTGTCTGTAACTTTGTAATGTCTGTTATCTTGGCAAGGTGCAGTTGTGATGTAATAAGGGGAGTAGTTGGAGAGAAGGAGAGACAGACAGACAGACAGAGACAGAGGGTGCATGTGGGTTAAATCTGCCCCATGTAGGAAGCCCCTAGTTCCCGGTGCCTCATTCCCTACACAGCTCAGACTGCTTATTGCCCACGTTTCATTGCCTCCAGATGATGACATTCATTACTTACTCCCCACCTCCCCCAGCCGCAGCTCACCTGCCCAATGTTAACACCCTGCGGTCTGCTCTCTTCCTGCACCTGCGGGCCGTGCCTTTTAGACTGCCAGTTAGCCCCCCTACCACCAATTTGTCGCCACGCTAAGTTATGTTGTCAATATCCGTCCTTCATAGTGCTAGCAGCCGCCGGCGGGTGTCGCCACTGTTGCCTACCAGGTGGCCCTATATTGCAGAGGGCGGCGTGCCAGAGGCAGAGGGGAAGCCAAGGGTGGGCAGGGTGAGATGGGGCCGGAGGTGGAGGCTTTGGAAGCCACACTGGGAAAGAGACTCCCTGTATAGTAGGGTGAAATAGGTATTATCAGTACAAGGTCAAGTAGTCCCCTTACCCCCATATATCAATGTCACTGTGTGGGTTAACACACAGCGAATTGCTGTTCTATTGTCTCCACCCATGAATGAAGTCTATATGTAGATGGATGTATTTTCTAAAAATGCACTTAACCTAAGATTCACTTTTTTTTATTAGTACCTTGGTTCTTTTTATGTAAATGATAGAACTGTATTATATTGTTCGTTAGTGTACTGCCGTCAGAGTTAAAGTAGTTAGAAGAGTCACCATATAAAAACTCTCCTGACATGGACACGTCTTTACCATTACTGACATTCTGGTGACCCTCTCGACTTGTCCTCAAGTCAGTATAGTCAGTGTAGATGGAACAAGGACGCTTTTTAGGCGACCGCAATATCTCAAATGCCATATTTGTCAATTTATTGACAGTGATCCTAACTGATCTTAACACCTCTCAGCCTTTCAGAAAGTCACTCTAGCAGACTTTCAACCGAAACCATGTCCTAAATGGCCGATGACAAAATCCCTACAGGCAGAGTTAGAAGATGTGTACGAGCGTGGGCAAGACGTGATAAGAAGTAGAATTCTGCACTTGGAATGTTTCATTCAATAAATGAAGCCAATTTGGTTGGCGAGGCAAGTTGTACCACGTGACTGCAAGAGCAGACGACAAGAGTTATTAGTGCCATTTCCAGTTTCTAGATGGCATCGTGTTTGGAATGAGCAGGCAGAGGCAATGGATAAGGCAGAGGAGTGAAATTACCCATGTACAGGAAAAACTGTGTATATTTGTATTTGAATATTTTGTTGCCTTGTTACTCGTTGGTCTTGCAGTATATGCAATTGGGCTCTGCCAAGGCCTTGACACATCTAGCATTGCTCAGCTGATCTACAATAATGGTTGTATCATCACAGGTTTGGTAGATTTTTCAGGACGGAAATAGCATAGAGGGGAAAGGAGAACAGAAAGAAAATGTCTGAATCAACATTTGTAGTAGGGATGAATGGGTACATGCAGTGTAATATGCACAAAATAATTGTCACTGCCCCGTGTTCGGTACTTTGTAAACTTGATGGTGTAATTTCCGTAGGCCTTTAGATCTAGAGGCATATTAACAGAACTGCACTATAGTTATGACATGGCTCGGAATAGTTTCAGGCGTTTTTTCCATGTATTTCAATAATTTAGTTTTGTACAATGGTCAGCATGTAGATCTTTGTGTGATAGTAAAACTCGTGATTGTCAGATATCCAGAAGAGCAGTTCAGAATGTTAGCTATTGTTATCATTCTGAAATGCCCCCACCACGAAGAAGCGGGGGTCGTTGTTTGTTGTACAATTAGCCTTGGCCCTCCCAGAGTTAACTATAGACACCACGCTGTAAAAGAATCTTCGAAATGATGATGGAATGCTTGTCCCAAAGTTGCCAAAGATCTGTCGTTATTTTCACAGAGTTTCCTTGTACATTTGTGTACCACCGTACAGCCACCTAAGATTTCCTGTAAAAACAACACTGGTTCACTGGAATACAATAGCGGTCACTCACTGTTCAGTTTTATGAGGATCCCTGGGAGATTTACCAGTTAGCTTTTACAGTGCATAGTTGAAACACCGTGCTCTAAAATAATGCTTACCGCTGCGATATTGTGTAACAAGGATTATTGAGAGTTTGAGGAATTTGCTGAGTAATGTTATTATTTTTCACAGGTGATAACAGGAGTGAGCTGCTGATTACAGCTGATAGGGTGTGGCCAGCATCATCATCACCATGGAAACATATGGGCGTGTCCACCTGGTAATTACCGCCATACTCATGGTAAGTAATATACTTATGTAAGGTTAAAAGGGGTGCTTACATAATAAAAAAAAACAAATAGAAAATGGAGGATATTGAGTGTGTCATATTGCATTTACTGATGAACACATGATGGAAATTAGAATACATTTTTTTTTTTGTATGAGAGTGTATGGACGCATAATCTGGCTCTATTAAAGAATGGGACTTTGTAAAATCAAAGCGTTTGATACTTTTGGGCAAACTATTCTTTTATCTGATTTATAAAGAAAAGTAAGAATTATTTACACAAAATGAAGCTGGCAGGATGCCTATTTTTCATATCAGATGTCGAGGTGAGTAACTCACCAGGACTCCATGGGTGCATCATACTGAACCTGCAGTATTAATGTACACCAGCATGGTTAACGGTGAGTAACTCACCAGGACTCCATGGGTGCATCATACTGAACCTGCAGTATTAATGTACACCAGCATGGTTAATGGTGAGTAACTCACCAGGACTCCATGGGTGCATCATACTGAACCTGCAGTGTTAATGTACACCAGCATGGTTAACGGTGAGTAACTCACCAGGACTCCATGGGTGCATCATACTGAACCTGCAGTATTAATGTACACCAGCATGGTTAACGGTGAGTAACTCACCAGGACTCCATGGGTGCATCATACTGAACCTGCAGTATTAATGTACACCAGCATGGTTAACGGTGAGTAACTCACCAGGACTCCCTGGGTGCATCATACTGAACCTGCAGTATTAATGTACACCAGCATGGTTAACGGTGAGTAACTCACCAGGACTCCCTGGGTGCATCATACTGAACCTGCAGTATTAATGTACACCAGCATGGTTAACGGTGAGTAACTCACCAGGACTCCATGGTTGCATCATACTGAACCTGCAGTATTAATGTACACCAGCATGGTTAATGGTGAGTAACTCACCAAGACTCCATGGGTGCATCATACTGAACCTGCAGTGTTAATGTACACCAGCATGGTTAACGGTGAGTAACTCACCAGGACTCCCTGGGTGCATCATACTGAACCTGCAGTATTAATGTACATCAGCATGGTTAACGGTGAGTAACTCACCAAGACTCCATGGGTGCATCATACTGAACCTGCAGTATTAATGTACACCAGCATGGTTAACGGTGAGTAACTCACCAGGACAAACAGAACAACAGAGACCTACAGTATTGGTGTACTCTAGAATGGTTAATGGTGGTCGTCTGATCATGGCCAGTGAACCCTGATAAACTGCAAATCAAACTATTAACAGGGCATCTTTAGCTTATCTTTTAACGGATCTATTAGATATCTTGCTTTCCTCTCCACTCTGAATGTACTTTGTTCTCAATCTATCCTTCCACGGCGTTCACAGGCCATCTTACAATAGGTGTCAACTGATGTGTAATGAAAAGGACCTTATTACCAATGGAATGACGTCAAACGGGCATTTTCCACCCACATACTCGCTTACTTTCTCTCTGCACCGAGTGTGCTATCCAATTGAATGACTCTCAAGACCAATGCATACATTTTTGTTTGGTGAATAGGTCATTAATGAGGTGAATGTATATTTGGGATTACATTTGAGCTAAATAATTAGATTTGGAGTTAATGATGGGTCTGAAAGGTCAGCCCACGCTTATTGGCGGACATTAGTTCTGCTATTGATACATGGCCTGCAGAAAGAAAGAGACATATTTACATAACAGGTCATATCGCATTTGATCCTGTGTGCAGCCACGCATTGGCTAAATAAGTAGGTTTTCCGAGCATGGCACACCCCATTGTGCCATTAACTCAGCAATATTTAGTAGGATAACCAAAGACAATTTGGAAGGAAACATTCTTAGATAAGTAATTTTACTAACAAAAAATAATCAAATAAGAAGGAAGATTTACGCTTAAGATGTAACTGTATTTAAGACATCGAGGGTACACTCCTCAATCTTATCAAAAGGACAATGTTCGTAGGTAGTGACAACCAATCTCATAGGCCTACATCCCAGTCTCCATGGCCATATTATGGTTATGGGTAATCCTGGAAGACACTTAGTGAATGATGAGCGAAAAGGGAAGAAGGACAGCATACCGGGTGAGTAGAATGGGAATATGGCAATAGAGCTGAATGTCTAGATAACATGGTACCCAGGTGGTTAAGCTAGGAGATATATGTAACAAGGTGTCATCCTTGCTGATCAACCTATCCCCGGAGCTCACACTTGTCACCAGCAGCACCAACCACCCATCATTCAACATCAGCCCTCAGCTCTTCCTCCAGGCCACCTTAAGACACCAGCCCATACTCTGGTACTACCCACACCCTGTGGCTGTCAAGGACACCTGGTTAGGTCAGCTGTGAGTCTCCAGCGGGCAGCAGTGATCTTCTGCTGTATTTGTGCCTGTGGGAGCCATGTAGAAGACATCAAGTGCCAACGACTGCCACAGGAGCTACTCAGGAGCAGGTGCTCAGCTGCTCATAGCATTATGTTGGTTACTATGTGAGGCGAAGTGCACTCAATTGATCATACAAGCATTAGATGAGTAGGTCCGTCAGCATTACTGCCAATATAAAACCCATGTAGCAAGGGCTTTGTAGTAAAACGACCTGGGCAGACCTGGTTTCGCGAATTTGATGCATTTGAGAGGCAGGGATGGAGCAGGATGATTTCTCTTTTATGGGTATACTATGGGTGTGGGTGGTTACTATTGCACAGGTAATCTTTCTTGAATATGTAAACTGTTGCCTTGGTTACCAATGCAATTTGGTACCATGCCAACAATTGCTCAGTTGACGTACCTAGTTGCAGCAAAGGAACAATTCTATTATCTAACTATCTACTGTATATCCATTTTGTGCACCCACATACCCCCTATGTACACCCCTAATTTCACAGTTGTGCCATGTATAGGTACAGAGCTACAAGGGGAAACATCATGTTAACAATTGCCTGGGCAATTGTTGAAATTATCATTATTTTTGTAGTACAGGTGCAATTCTAGTATTTAACCAGAATTGCACCTGGTTTTGTGGAGATATGATGATTATTTCTGTAGGAAATAAAACCATAAACATGGCATGTTATCAAAAGGTCACTCGCCCGGACACGATTTCGCCCAGACAAAAAGCGCGTCCCATCCCTGCTATTAAAAAGCATGGGCAGTAATCCATTATTCTATACATTGGGTCGTTGGGTAGTTGTGAGGGGTAAATAAATGACATAGTTGGGATAGTTAAATATATTTATCCTACACAGGAGAGGAAGGAACATGGTTTTTCACCAAGACAAGGGAAAAATGGGGTTTTGCAAGGAAAATACTCATCACCCCCTTACAGTGAAGTTTATGGAGAGAATCAATTTTTTTTAGCATAAAAATTATGTTACCACCCACCTTCAGCAATTCTTTAAGGCATAACTGAACCCATTTCACTTTTAGATATTTTCTGGGGGAGGCAAAAATAGCCAAATCTTCGCCCAGACAAGCCACTTTACCAAAAGTAAAATGATTGAGAAAAATAGAAAAAATCCTCACAGGAACACAACTTTTGGACCTATTTCATCACAAGACTCTGTATTCTACATAATTAAACTGGACAGCCACATACCACGTCTTAATTTCACAAAAAGAAAATATAAAATGTTCATTTTGTGTTTTTTTCGGGTCAAGAAGGGTCAATTTTAGCCACTTTTAACCCTCTGGAGCCCAAAATATCAACTTTAGACCAGTAAAACACATATATGACATCAAGAACACATTGGGCCCAATAAAATGAGCAAAAAAAAAAGAATAGTTAAAAAACCAAATCCTATAATCAGGGGCTTGGCGACCTCCAAGAATTGCTATTTGGCCCACTTCTGTGATTTGTAACTGTGCATACATTCCTTGCTACATACTGGGTCCTCATCAAGCTAGGCTTTAAATTATGATGGTCTGCAATAAACCAGAGTTCAGGCCATATGCCAGAACTAGTAGTCATCGAAATATTGATGACAGTAGAAGGAAGTTTTGATTCAATTCTGGCTTGAACCTTGTACAAGTATCAACATTGAAAAAGGACCTACCTCATTCCATTTCAAATACCGGTATGGAATTTTTCTACACGTTGGATCAATGTTAGTTAGTAGTGTCCATCAGGGGTACTTAGATGGTCTATAAAGAGCTCTTGTTGGCCAGGCATCTTTGTTAGAAAACTGGCCAGTTCATTCAACAGTCAGTGTATATAATCCCCTAGTATAAAGTGTAACATTATAACTTAATCAAGCCACGCTATGACACCATTCCACACGCTGCTACTACCACAAGCTACATTAAGACACCAGTTCACACTCTGCTACTCACCCTGACCACACTAAAACACCAGTCCACACTCTGCTACTCACCCTGACCACACTAAAACACCAGTCCACACTCTGCTACTCACCCTGACCACACTAAAACACCAGTCCACACTCTGCTACTCACCCTGACCACACTAAAACACCAGCCCACACTCTGCTACTACCCCAAGCCACACTAGAACACCAGTCAACATTGTGCTACTACCCCATGCCACACTCTGCTACTACTCTGGGCCACACTAAAAATCAGCTCTCTTACTACATTGTACCCAAAGCCACACTAGAATACCAGTTCACAGTCTGCTACTAACCCAGGCCACACTAAGACACCAGTCCACATTGTGCTACTACCCTGGGCCACACTAAGACACCAGTCCACACTCTGCTGCTACCCCAGGCCACAGATAGGACACCAGTCCATACTCTGCTACCAACCATGGCCACACTAAGAGTCCACATTCTGCTACTACCCCAGGCCAAACTAAAACACCAGTCGATACTCTGCTACACGAAGACACAAGTTCATACTCTTCTAACACCCCAGGCTACAGATTGGACACCAGTCCAAATTCTGTTACTATCCAAGGCCACACTAAGGCACTAGTCCATGCTCTGCTACTGCCTCCCTCCTGTGGCAGGCAAGGACACCTGATTAGGTCAGCTGTGAGGCTCCAGGGGACAGCAGTGAGCTTCTCCTGTATTTGTGCCTGTGGGAGCCATACAGAGGACATCCAGTGGCAGTGCCAACTACTGCCACAGGACCGGCTTAGGAACATGTGCTCAGCTGCTCATAGCATTATGACAGTTACTGTGTGAGGAGTGCTTTATAGAGTCCATCCTACACTATAGTGACATGGGTCATATGTAAACCTTTGGTCCTACTGTTAGACCCATATGCTGAGCAATAATATAAAACCAAGCATTCATCAATACTGGACACTCACCGAATCAAAAAAAAGCGAATAAGGAATTTATCTGTGCCAAGCTCCTTTTTCAAATTTGTATGGTTATCTCTAGTCTGCCTAATTTTTCATTTTTTGCCTTAGGGCCTTTCTCCAGTACATGACTCTTGTGACCGATGTGTGAATTTGTAATGAGAATCACATTGCATGATTGACTGACATGTGTAATTTTTTCAAATGATTTGACCCACTCACATCATCATGTTCCTCAGGAACACTGGTCATTGCGGTAAATCATCGCCTAATAGAGAAAGGCCCTTTAATGAGGTAGAATCGGACGATGCAATCTACCATGCAAAAAACCTTGCAATTATGGCCTCTTGCAAATTGTGATCCTTGCTTATCGTTAAAATTGCAAGGGTTATTGAAGGTACCAACCCAGGTAGCAAAGATACTTTGGGCCAATGTCGGCATATATTGGGCCAATGTCGGCTTATATTGGGCCAAGCATGGACAAGCATGGCCCAATGCTGCATTGCTGATTGGGAAGCTGTGAGTTATAAAGTGCCTTCTATCTCTGCAATTTCGGACCACACTGCTGTGACTTTTTCTGCCTTCAGATTTTTATTTAGGGGTGTCATGTCAATAGTCTATGAAATTGTATGCTCATAATCTAATAGATATCTAGAGTGACCCCCCTCCATTTTGAATCCTGTCAGTTATACTGTAAATTGCAGAAACCTTTCAGGTAAGCAAGGGAAAATATCTAATTATCTGGATCATAATTTGTCACTTAGTTTGCAAGAGACTCATAGGCTCTATATCTCCATGTAGCTGTGATACCTCTTGCAAAATACAAACAAAACACCAAATTGCAACACGTTTTCCTTTGTTCTGGCTGTTATTGTAAGGAGCAATCTTAGCCGCTGCTACCTACCTTAGTTGCCCTGGCTAAAGTATATCACAGAGAAAAGAAGACTGATCGCTTTGACACATACTGCACAGCTCATGATTGTCTCCCACATGACATGCATGAAAGGCAAATTGAATGAGGTTGACACTCTCACATTTGGTTCGTCAACTCCACTTGACATGCGTAATATAGGACAGTTGTCATGGTGACATATGTGCCATGTCCCAATGACATGTGCTCTATGTGTCAAATCAAGTTGACATGGATATACATGTCATTTTGTCAGGAAGACTTTTTTCAGTATACTACAAGCTGCAGCTAGCACATGTGATTGTGTTAGTGTTCTGCTGGAACCGGGGGTTGTGGTAGCATAGAGTACAATTGACCTCCATTACAGAGAAGGTGTAACAAAGTGCCAGCTGTATGTTTCTAAGTGGAGCAGTGGTAGGAGAGCTTCCACTCACAATATAAGTCTGAAAAGGCACCTGCTTGCTTAAAAATAGTGCTTTTGTGTTGACCACTTGCTATTGAGGGAGGTCATTTCCTTAAAGTTGTACCAAGATTCCCATAGGAATAGCATTGAGCTTTCAAGTCGTAGGCCTATGTGCCACCGGTGTGCATTAAGAAATGACCTCCTGAGGTATATTGACAAAACAAGGTTATCAATTCATACCTTTTCTATACATTAGAGTTAGAGCTCAAGCCAGATGCACATTTTGCATGTCTAGCTCTATCCCAAAGCTGTGAGCCGGATTATGGTCTAGGCTTATGTATATAGGTACAAGGATTCCACGTTTGTAAGATAACAGGAATAGTACCAGTACAACCTGTCTGTATGGTGTTATATCATGATGAGCAAAGAAGAGATAAAGGAAGACAAAGATATGAGGAAAACAATCCATTATATGGAGGCTCCACTGTAACGTTAAAGGTTATGACCAGAGCATGCATGTGGACAAATTGTTACTGATACATTTCATGACCTTTCCCTACTACAACCAGGTACAATTTGTTCAGAAACGATAAGGCACTTTTTGCTGTGGATAGCAGTCGTCAGAGCAGAATTTAGCTGGCATAAATTTGTAGAATGCTACTGATTGCTGTCATTTGTCTGAAATCGTTCTCTGTAATTTCTAATCAGAAACCCACCTGTTATGGATATGAGAATGATTTCTATCCATAAATTACCTTATGTGATTAAATCGCCAGATTAATACCAACTCTCCTGCTTCATTCCAAATCTCACCACCAGAGCAAAAAAACATCAACAACAAAAAAGACAACTAGCAACTGTCTGAAGAGATTGGCTGATTATATGAACGTAACTCTGATTTCCACATCATCATAAATTAGCCAAAGCCTACTGGAAAGAATTATACCTGGCTACCCCAAACTGATTCCCTGGATCACTAGGATGCTGCTGCATGGTTGGGGTCTGCGACAGATGAATAGAGATAACAAGCATCCCTATAAACCTACATAGATATGGACTGATTATATTTAGAAGGGAATACATGGGTATTGTAGAATACATGGGTATTGTAGATATATGAGAAGGATGATCTCATGGTGTATCTATAGAGTGGTTCATGGTATCCAAGGAGGGTATGATGGGGCTGGTAACAAACGACTAACACAGCAGCTATTGCATGGCGGTGCCTAATCTAGGAAAATACACCCAGTCTGGGCAGATACTATGCATAATTAAGAGAGCCTTGAGTTAGGTCTGTGATTAGGCTACATTAGTTACCTGGGTGGCTGGCCAAACTAGCTCATTAGGAAGTAGAGTTATTAGTGTGGCTGCACTCAGCTAATAGTTGGGAATAGATCTGGCACTTCTAGAATACGCACTACCATATAAGGGAAGTGTACAACAAAAAAATATCAAAAGAATCATGAATAAATCTGAAAACAATGGTTGTAGTGCATGGGCTACATGTGCCTGAATCATAAGTTCAGAACTCCATCTGGATCGACGACATGACCTACGTGATTCTATTGTACTATTACATTGATTCCAGTGTTTCACGTGTTTCACTTCTCAGCTGGAACATAAAAAAATGTTACCATATTGATTAGATTATCGGTAGAATCAATTCATGTTGATGTATATGTTTCAAGAAGACATCATTTTAGTAGTCAGTATCAGAATGTAACGATTATGTAGATAACACTCACATAAAAAGAAGTTAAAAGACAGTGCAAACCAGGACGGATCAATATAGTTAATCTGACATTAGGTACCTATTCAAACAGGATAAGTGATATTGCTCAGGGATTATCCCCTACAAACAATGCGCTGCTGTCCTATGTGTACCTTCCGTCATCCACATGTTATACCACTACAGTGTGATACTAATAGGATTAACATAGGCAGGCTATCCATGGGCCAATACAAGGAAACTGCAGTACAAGGAAATTGCTACTTAGGACTAAATAAGGAGCATACTTTTACCATTTAGGGAGATACCAAACGTGTTAAGTGTAGAATCAGGGACATTTAGGAGTAGATTGTATGAAGGGATACAGTTCCTGCGTGGACTAGACTGTCTAAACAGTAGCTTGAGGGCTGCATTTCTGCTACTGTCTTAATTACATAAGCTTTAGGTGGTCTTGGTATAGGGTCAACTATCGATCACACATCGCCCTTGGGGCCTAACCCCACACGGTAGCCTAAGGCTAAGGGCGTCAAGCAGGTGGGAGTGGACGCCTGTACACGGTAGCCGGGTATATAACGTCACCGCCCACTCCCCTCAGGTACCATTTGACCACCCACGCTTTGGATGTACACACCTAGGCACTCCTACATAGATATTTACCTGTTCTAAGTGGGCAGACTATGTAATGACATTGGATATTAACATGTCGGTCAAGTGGTCGGTTCGCCGTACGTAGACACTGGGAGCTCTTATTCTCATAGATTAACCAACTTTTACAAATGGACCAACGAGTGGCTCTCTAGGCTTGTCTAATGACAAGCAATAATACGTCTTAAGGTTAGTAATTTCAATTACGCTGTTTACCAAATGTTTGCAGCGTGGGCTGTATCTATTTTCCATTGTTTAGCAAAAGGTCCGTCTGTGGCGAATGGTAGCAAACCTGTATGGAATCACCTTTGACACCTTTAAGACGTTAGGAAACAGCACTGTGATATGGCACGGTCATGTGCTTCCCACGCATAACATTGGTTATAGTTCAAGTGCAGAAGCTTAAGGCTTATCAAAATTAACTTTGGGGGATTTCAGGCATCAAAGCCTGTAAACTTTAAGAATCAAGTAGCTAACATTACCTCCATGTTTAGCCACGGGTCCGTACTCGACATGCGATCTTGTATTATTGAGTGTTTGCCCAAGGTGAGAGGGGTGGTGGTATTTACATGCCAAGAAAGCCTGTACCATTGGTTTAGGCATTTACAGATAAAGGGCCTATTCCACGTCAGTCAAAGTCTCAGTCAGGCACCAAAAGTCAACAAAAACTCCGATAACTGTCCTCTATCTTTGACTTTTAAATGAAAAAGTTAACTTTCCCTGATGGAATCAGGTTTGACTTTTCAGGCAAAAGTTAGGTGCCTGATGGGCTTGCCTGACTACAACATTGTCGGACGTGGAACCACCCCCAAATCCACATACAATTATACATGTATACACCGTGGTTTTGAACGCTGGTATTGTTTTGATAGGTTAGAAAGAGCAATGGCAGACAGATATACCCGGGAAGATTTACCTTAAGGTGCGCATCACCGTGAGAGAAATCATGAATCCGGCATTCATTTTAAGCAAGTACTTGTAGACATGTAGACTGACGTGCCTTTTCATCGATATAGTAGCCGTGGGTATTATTGGTATAGTGGGTATTACTGGCACCCTATCATATATAGTATGACATATTTAGCAATTTTCAAATGAGGTTACAGGTGGTTTTTCTTTTCACTTTGAGTAGCCCATTCTTAAGACCTTTATCTCCAAACCCATATGCTAGGCACTGAAATACCTCCACTGTGTGAGTCTGCTGCAGGAGAGGTGTGAAACTGTGATAAAGCTGAAACTGGGTAGTGTTAAACTCTCCTTTCTTTGCAAGCTTATTCTGAAGCTATTAACTGGAGGATCTTTACAAACAAGGGCTTATTTTAACAGGCTTGGCTAGACCTTTAAAATGATTATTTTTTGTACAAGGTTGAATGCAGGGAATTTTGTCTTTGACCCCATCAAAGTTCAACTACAAGTTTAGAACCATTTTATTATGAGAAGATCATTGAGCACCTAAAAATAAATGGTTCCCACCTGTTCTATGGTTAAAAATGATCTAGAAAATGTTTTCATTTTCTTTTTCCAAGGGGCTACAGTATGTTTGACAGACCCTGCAAACTTTTTGGGCGAGATTATCTCTGGACACTTATCCCAACCTCCCCAATGTTGGGCACTTACCTATCAATTAAAACCTTATTGTATGTATTTTATATGGTGGGAAATTGATAGCTATGATAAAAATAAGTAGTTTTGCTTTTTAGATGAAGTTATTATGTCAATTTAAATGGAAGTTATGATCATTCAAACGTCCTGAGTCAAAGACGATATTCTGCCGTGGTTCTGTCAGAGCGCACAGTTCAAGGGAAAAGATGACATCAAAAATTTGCTTTTTACATTGTTTGATTATGATAAAATGTATCATTATTTACATTCTTGAGGGTATATCTTGCTTATCTGAAAAGAAAATTGCCCAAAATAATCATTTTAGTGATCTAGTATACCTTGGATTCATCTTGCTTGATCACAAAATTAGATCCAAATTAAACTCTTAACTATGGCAGAAATCTGGGTCTGATTTGGTACCTTTGACCGGTCATAATTCCACTTAAAATTAACATAGAGACTTCATTTAAAAAGCAAATCCACTTCTTTTCTCAAGATCCATCCATTGATCATTAGATAGGTTTAATGGGGATAAAGTCTTGAAATATTAGGTAAGTGCCTACATATGCAAAATGATAACTGAATCAGGTTTATAAGGTATGACACACCTCCTTGAAAGTTTGGTCCATGATTCACTAACCTGAAAAATAGTGTTTTTTATGGCTTTTGCTAAATGGGTGATCAACTTCAGACCATCTTCTACCCTATTTAAGTTGAGTCTTTTGTGAACTTCAGTGATATTTTCATTACCAAAGATGTCATCTGCCTACTAGGACAGTTATTTCGAATCTAATTTTTAAAATGGCTGGCTTGATAGGGGGTGCCAGTGATACCATCGTATCTGCGCAGTTGTTGGTGTTATTGACACCCACTCATTCTTGTGGAGAAGGTTGTTTTAGCTCAAATGGTGCGTGCGCCTAGAGTGGACCCATCTGTTGTTTATGGTATACTATACATGTAGTAAGACCCCGGGGGGGGGGCCACTCTGTATCTTTTATATAGTAACCATGTGCATACATGACTCCAGATTTGGTACCCTTATAGAGGGGCAATTTTCCCTAAAAATATACCCCTTTCAACGGGAATTACTTTGATAAGGTACCCCTTTCCCTGCCATTAGAATCAAATGAGACAAAGCCTCAATTTTTGGACCGTTTATTATGGAATATGTTCATAAAATGTACCCCTTGCCTGGGCATATTTTGAGATTATCCTGAAAAAGGTATCCCTTCCCCAGCCAAATTCAGAGCATTTATGGGTAAAAATGTACCCCTTTCCCAGCAAATTGTGGACAATTTGCCTACAAAAAAGTTGTGAATATGTGGCCCATTGATATTAGAATCCTAACTTTGGTTCTAGTTGGAATATTTCAAAAATTCTTTCACCATTAGAAAGCTCTTAAAAATGTACCTCTTTTGGCCCAATTAGGGCCCAAAAGGGCCCCTTTTAATGGGTCCGGGTGGGTCCGCTCCTAGGGTACAAATAGTACCCCCTTTCACGCTACTTTTTGTACGCACATAGTTTCCATATTTCCTCCAGTGGCCCCCCGGGAGTAAGACACAAAACCATTTGTGTCAGGCATAATCTGGAAGCCATTTGACATTTCTTAACATGGCACAAGCAGCCAGTAACCCTTCCCCCCCCCTCGACCCGTCCCCAAAGGTAATGAATGATAAAGCTGTATAGTGCTAAAGTTTGACAATATATCAGCATTTTTGTAGATAATTTGGGTACTTTCAGCCATTCTGGGTACTGTGTCCTAGAGTTTAAGTACAGAAAGATGTTTCTCTGGTTGTTCTGACTACTGACTGACACAAACACCATGAGCCGACGACACTTAATAGTTCTTCCCATTCCCACCAGGAACGCTGCTGCCATTGTACCGGAACTCTCAGTCGAGTTGCCGGAAGTCAGGCCTCTGTAACATCCGGTCTATTACAGTCTGGGTAGTATAAGCTGAGGCTCGTGCCACAGCATTTTCTGGAAACATTCAGATACACTACTCAATACCTCATCGATCAACGAGATAAAATCAACTTTGAAAGCTCCCATATGTTTCGGTTAAAAGGGAATTATTGACCTCTACCATCTATTTTTGTCTAGAGTGATGTTTACAACAGTGTAGTTTAACCCTTTCTGTCCCTTTGTTTCCCAAATGCAGTGTCCAATTGAAATATGGACATGAAATATGGATATGGGACCCTGACTTGCCCCCCCCCCCGACCAAAGTTTCTCAGATCCGAGTTCTAGATCCCCCAAAAATACAACATGCTGGTGCATGATTTTTTTCTACCCCATGTATACGTAGTCATCACTCTTGGAGAGTACTACGGAGCCCCTAATAGGACATACCAAAAATAATTCTTTCACCAGAAAAAATATTCTTGCGGGTACTGAACATTTCTTGCGGGTACAGAAACAATTCTTGTGGGTACTGAACAATTCTTGCGGGTACAGAAACAATTCTTGCTGGTACTGAACAATTCTTGCGGGTACAGAAATAATTCTTGTGGGTACTGAACAATTCTTGCGGGTACAGAAACAATTCTTGCGTGTACTGAACAATTCTTGCAGGTACAGAAACAATTCTTGCAGGTACAGAAACAATTCTTGTGTGTACTGAACAATTCTTGCGGGTACAGAAATAGTTCTTGCGGATAATGAACAATTCTTGCGAAACTGAGTATTTCTTGTGGAAACTGAACAATTCTTGCGGATACTGAACAATTCTTGCGGAAATTGAACAATTCTTGCGGAAACTGAACAATTCTTGCAGATACTGAACAATTCTTGCGAATACTGAACAATTCTTGTGGGTACAGAAACAATTCTTGCAGGTACTGAACAATTCTTGCGGGTACAGAAACAATTCTTGCGTGTACTGAACAATTCTTGCGGGTACAGAAATAATTCTTGCGGATACTGAACAATTCTTGCGGAAACTGAGCATTTCTTGTGGAAACTGAACAATTCTTGCGGATCCTGAACAATTCTTGCGGGTACAGAAACAATTCTTGCAGGTACTGAACAATTCTTGCGGTACAGAAACAATTCTTGCGGGTACTGAACAATTCTTGCGGTACAGAAACAATTCTTGCGTGTACTGAACAATTCTTGCGGGTACAGAAATAATTCTTGCGGATACTGAACAATTCTTGTGGAAACTGAGCATTTCTTGTGGAAACTGAACAATTCTTGTGGATACTGAACAATTCTTGCGGAAACTGAGCAATTCTTGCGGAAACTGAACAATTCTTGCAAATACTGAACAATTCTTGCGGATACTGAACAATTCTTACGGATACTAAACTGTTCTTGTGGAAACTGAATGATGATAAACTCCTCAAGCCCCAACATGAATGTTTCTGTACCCGCAAGAATGGTTTCTGTACCTGCAGGAATAGTTTCTGTACCTGCAAAAATATTTCTCTACCCAGAAGAATAATTTTTTACATGTTTTAAACTCTTAAATTTAAGAACGCTACTGTTTCCAAAGAATTCTCCTGTACATGCGGGAATATATTTTGCATGAAAAAAATCTTTTTAGTATGTTCCTCTACCCCAAAAGAAAATTATTCCTGTGCCCGTAAGAATTGTTCAGTACCCGCAAGAATTGTTCAGTACCTGCAAGAATTGTTCAGTACCCGCAAGAATTCTTCAGTACCCGCAAGAATTCTTCAGTATCCGCAAGAATTCTTCAGTATCCGCAAGAATTTGTCAGTATCCGCAAGAATTCTTCAGTACCCGCAAGAATTCTTCAGTATCCGCAAGAATTCTTCAGTACCCGCAAGAATTCTTCAGTATCCGCAAGAATTCTTCAGTACCCGCAAGGATATTTTTTCTGGGGAAAAATAATTTGTGGTATGTCCTTTTAGGGGCTCCGTAGTACGCAGCCCCCCCCCCATATCTCTCAAATATCCCTAGCAGTGCTCTAGCAGTGCTCCAGCAATATGGCCCTGGAGATATTGCTACAAATGTGTCTACGGTCTGGAAGACATCAATCAAAGCAGGGGGAACGGTGGTCTGGTGCTGGAGCTTAGGTGCTAATAGTATGGTATAGGATCCCACCTCTTCCAATAACACTGCATGGTTTTGGAAAATCAATAGACTACCATTTAGTTTCTAGTAATACAACTTTTGCCTGATCATGTAAACTGAGATTTTGATTCATTTTTATTCCATATCCCTTTAAGAATGCGTTTTGGGTCGTGGATAATGGTATGGCCATAAGTCATTTTGGCCTTATATCTATCCATGATGGGTCAATAGTGAAAATCCTAGGGACCAAGTCATCGATCTCCCTAGACCCACTACCCAAACACATTTTGCTTTGTGCTGCTATACTTGTAGCCTAGAACTTAGGTGTTAATCACCTATGGCAAATACGTGTACATTCATCAATTTTACAGCAATGTGTACCTAGCGCACCAAAGCCTTGAACAACGCCTTTGATGGCACCAGGAGAGCCAGGAGGAGGGCTGGGAGGGGTCCAAGCCTCAAACTTCACTGCATGTTCATGTCATGTAACCCCTTTCTTCTAAGTTCAGGTTTTGACATGAATGTAGAACAGCGCTATTTATATCCTCAACCATGGCATGTAGGCGAATAAGGTTGCAGATAGAAATAACCATTGCGTCAGCATGATGCATGGCTAGGAGCATGTATGCTACCTTATCGCCATCTGGTGCCCTAAAGCATCCCCAGTGAGTCTAGATGCCAGTTCTGCATTAATGCATCATGACCATCCTGTTGGGTTGATACACTCCGAGGGGGCAGAATAATGCACTAAAGACTTGCTGGTACTGCATTGGTGCATCATGACATCAAAGGGTCTTGAACCTGGTGGTATCATGCGACCCCTAAAGGTTTAAGATAAGGGTTGAGATATATATTCTGCTTTCTGCAGTGCACAGGTGTTGCAGTTGGGCCTGAGGTAACAGGGCTTAGTAGATTTATCCTTTGTTTGAAGCCTTTATCCTGTTTGGTGTAGCTAAGTAGGGAGGCACATAGCTCACCATGGAGCTATACCTTTACACCTTCCATCCAGCACACCTCCACACACTACAACATGTACCACTTCACCCAAATTACTCACCATTATCCCTCATCATGTATGGTACAGCCGATATACACATATACCTGGGTATTTATTCACAGTTTATACCATTGATTATTTTCCCTATGAGGTAACTACATGTATGAAGCAGCGAATTGTGTGAGGTTATACACATATTACTCTGAAAGGCACTAATGTGGGGAGAGTACCATGTGTGATTTATGTGACAGAGAAACCCCCGTCTTCAAACTGATTGATTCTGGGTAGGATAATCATCTACTTCCGGTTCCCACCAGTCTCTTCCACTGCTTCTAAACATTTTCTGTTTTTTGTGGGAGGGTTGCAAGGAGCGAGAGGGTTATGGTGAAATCAGGGATTGTAGTGACGATTTTATTTTATTCATCATTAGAATGTACCACTGGGTTTTGACTAGGCATTGCCGCCACTCTCAACGAAGAATGGGTGACCTCTGCCTTCAATATATTTGCTTGCTATTAACTGACATCGAAATTGATGTTACCAAACTTTCACATAATATTTTAGTCTCCCGTCGATCCAATAAGATTACTTCTACTTCAAATGAAGCTATAGGCAACACTATTATCATATTTGATTGCTTAAATAAGGGTACCAACCTCCAAAGCATTTCCCTCAAATAGTGAAAATGCCATCAAGATCAAGGAGATAGATATGCATATAAAGCAGCGTTGTAGGTTGACAAACAATTTTTCATTTGTGGAGAGAGATCACCATAAAGAGAGCTGAATATGACCTTCATGAGTTACTAAATGGTTACTAATTCCACTGATTTTTTAGAAACATTTCTGGCTAATGTAACTTGAGATAATACAAATGAGCACTCGAATGGGTCACCCCTACTCCATGGTTATCACACTCAGCTTTGCCTCATGTGATAACCCTCAGCGGTGACCTATCCTCGTGCCCCTTTGTCTATTTATTCACTTTGCATTTACTTACATGTGATTTTTAAGGTGGAATGGGCAGCATTAATTCCCCTGGAACCACCAAGCTTTTTCTTTAAATCTATTGCTGATCTGTTGTTGCATGTTAACTGCTGGCCACCGTGGGTGGTGTGTGGGGGACTCGGACATGTCCCAGAGGAGGGGTTAATCAGGATGTAGTGGTAAGACATCCCATCCTATGTAAAGCAACACCAGCCATGCCCGCCTCCAGGCATGATCGACACGTGGTCAGGGGTGTCCTGTAGCCTCCCTGACAGCACTCTGAGCAGATGTCTGAGAAGCCCTGAGCAGCTCAGAAGACACCTGTACTGCTCTCTAGACATGACACCGATCTGATAAGGTTAGCCTGGATCAATGGCCAGTGTCTCAACATCACATTGACTCTGGAAGACTGCAACAGTCATACCGAAAAAATAACCCTTCTTAAAATGAACAAGAGACAGCTTTCTAATGAAATAGCTTTGTTGTTTATTGCCAACATAGCCTGGGTCATTGTTAGACAACATAAAAAATGGACTGTTTTTTCTTTCTTTTTAGATTTAAAAATGTATAATTGAATATAAAATGATAAGCAAAAGTATAGTTTATAGATATCCAAATGCAAGCCACAGTGGGATACATCCTTTGGTTTTCAACTGCAGCCAGGAGTATATATAGCCGTTATTATCACTAACTCTACATGAGACAATCTCCAAAGTGACATATCCACCTTTACCTCCTACCTGTCTTGTCCTCTAGGGGCTTGAAGAGATTGGTTAATGAGACAAGTGGAGGTGGAAACCTAGAGATGTCCCCTAGGGTCATGTGATCCTCAAGATGGTGACGTGCCACGCAGGCAAACATCTTACCATATGACCCTTTTGATCTGACTGTGATCTCATGAGACCTCTCCTGATGTCACCATACTTTTCAATACCCCTTGACCTGCTGACTGCAATAAACAACAGGGATAGCTATATGAGGCAACCAATCCTTTACTGATCACCTTCAAAATCAGTTCATCAATCACACTTTATTCTCACCCTTGTTGCGTTACAATACCATGGTCTGATATCTATGAGACAGGGAAAATGGTAATGAAGAAGGTCTGAATTACTGTCTACTGTATTTACTGCCTCTTGTATACTCTGCCCATAACCGGTATCATTATGTTTTATAGTGATTGATTAAACCTTCAAAACATTGTATTGACGCAATGATTGTTTGATGATAACATTAATTGCATGGAAATCACCCTGAAAAGTGGCATTTCTCTGTGTACCTAAGCTGAAGATGGAAGATTTGCCAAATATTCTTCGGTCTCGACTACATGTATAGATCTGGTTGTCTCCTGAAATGCCCTCATTCCACTGATACTACCCATTCACCAGGGGCACCTTGGATGTGTCCCAGAAGTGTCACCTTCTGAAGTCACATGCCATGTATGTAGAATGACCAGTCCAGCTTTTATACTATCAGTGGGCAGCACACTTTGATGCATGCCATTGACCCCAGTGCACTGATACATGTGTGTGTCCCAGAGGTAGTGCTAATCATGGTGATGTTCTAAGGCATTATATCCTCTGTAAACTGGTAGGCCCTTGGTTGCCTCTGGGTGCGATCAACACATCACTAGAGGTGTCCTGTGTCTTCCCTTGGAGACCCATGAGCAGATGTCTTAGCATCTCCGAGCAAGTTCCTCGGACACCTTTACCAAGAATAGTATAGGTTGGTATTGAAGCTTCTTGCCTTTACTCTCAGTGATTGCTTCATAAGTGTACACTGACTTGAAATACGGAGTGACCACGAAAATTTTGAGCACTATAGACTATAGCGTAAGAGCACCCCAATTCTGCTTAATTTGCACTGAATAAGCTGAAAATTCACTATTTCCAATCTAGCCCTTGAAAAATTGGAAAGCACTCTCAGAAATCCCCTCCTGTTATACTATCCATAGCAGCAAACGTTCAACAACATTATACTGTTTTTATAATTATCGGCATCATTTTCATCATGGTTATTGACCATTTAATGCTCCTGTAGATCTGACCACAATCGTATAATTATGACTTCCGCTGACTTTGATGTGGGCTTTCCCTCACTGAAACCTATCCTGTAGTGTCAAGAGTGAGCTGATAAGGTTCGCCCAGATCAATGGACACTATTTCACCCCCCCCCAACAGAACATAAATACATAGAGAGAACACATGAAGAGAGATGAATAAGGTTCTTTACCTTCTGATTGAGAAATTGTGTTACTCAGTAGTGATACTATTACTTTGTGTTTGTTCACCCGGACTGATATGATACTAGGATCATGGCTAGATTGGCATAGGTGGAGATTTGCCTCTGATGTTTGCATTGCATTCTACATATTACTGAATTGTTAAGTGAGCCTTCCCAGTAAACACAAACTTGCTGAATGGATGATTATAAACATTTATATTCTTGAAAGGTAGGGCTTGATGTGTGACTATTGAATAATTGTATCTATATAGAAATATCAATGTCGGTTGTCTACAAGTCTCAAAGTGATCAGTGAATCTTGTTCATCATTTGCACACTGCAAAAAAGGTGTTTAAAGATACACACCAAATTTTCTCAACACCAACATTTAAACACCTAAACACTTGAAGTGTTTAGGTGTTTAGCTTTTAAACACTTATTCTCAAACACCTAAACACTGAAGTGTTTAAGTGTTTAGCATTTAAACACTTGGTTAAACACTTCCTAGTTAAACGTGTTTAAAATTGAACATGTTTAACACTTAAGAAGTGTTGAGAAAAGTGGGACAAATAAGTGTTTAACCAAGTGTTTAACTTCTAAACACTGGTGTTTAATCCCTAAACACTGTTTTTACAGTGCACGTGATGAGGTGAAGTCACCATTTTGATGATTTGAAAACTGTCACTAGGAGTCTCTGGTATACATTAATATAATGTATAGGGACTATTCTAGCTGATCTCTTGCTTGATATCTACTATGGTCATTATCATAAATGTTTTTAAATTGCAAGTTATAAAAAGCACTATCAGATAAGAGGGTCTCAGTCAATTCATGAATGAAAAAATTGGCAAAACATTCAAGAGCAAATACATTAGAGTGAAAAACACATTTTCGGTGTGTAAAACCAAATTTATAACTGGACAGTTTGGCTATCCCTTGTTATGGACGCGTACATATATTTTCTTGGATGTATATCATGAGGGCTATAATGACCTCCCCTCCATTGAATGCTTGATGATTAGGAGGGGGAGGGGCTAACCATTGGCTATTTGAAAATGATGTTAATTAGGTATAATTAAAGTCAATATAGCCATGCTGATTGCCCAATCATCATTATGATTACCTTATATCCCCCTCTCATCATGGAAAAAAGAATTCCATGGCCTTCGATGATCACCTATGACCATCTAAATGATGACAAGGTACTCCCCTGGGCTTCCCTAGCCCACTTAAAAGGGTCTACTTCTCCTCTTTCCTATCCCCTCGGATGTGTGTGGTACACATATGCGCGGTCACTGACACATTCCTCTGTGAAATTGTGTAATATAGTTCTCGCCATGAATATGACCTTAGCTGTCGAAATGGCGTTAAACATCTATTACTCACTCACTCAATGTACTCCCCCAGCCTCCATCAAACTGAGCACCCTAAGGTGATCTTTACTGATTAGATTTTTGCAGCTAAAAGTTTTCAGTAAGAGATTTATCTCTCATATATGGTAGAGGTAATGGGGGTATTCCACCAAAACCGGCAGAATTGTCGGCCCGATAGTGGGTTTTTGCTATCGGCGACGGTCGTCGGGCGCCTGTCGGGCCGACAATTTTGTCGGCCCGATAGTCAAATTTTATCGGGGACAGTGAAATCGGGTCTCAAAATCACCAAAAAATTCACTCTTCCACCAAGGACAAAATTGTTGGATTGTCATCGCCGACAGTCATCGCGGATGGTTCCACCCTCTTCCACCAGAGGCCTCTTCATCGGCGATGACCTAGTATCAACCATATGACCTACATACTGAGCAAATCCAAGATGGAGCCCACAGATGTGCTCGTGGTCGCTCACACCACTTTAATGCTCATGAAACTGGATGAGGAAGATGCTGACATACTTCAGGGCAAGAAGAGGAAGCACAAGTACCACGTGGCTCCATACTTGAAGGACCGGACAGACAATCTGCAGCGAAACACCTTCACTAAACTGCACAGGGACCTACTGGAAGTAAGTACTACTCTGTCTTCTTTGTTTACTTGGGGGGGTAGGTGTCAAGGGGTACCGGTCTGTGGCTTCATGTTCCTCTGACAGGAGTAGAGCTCTATGGGGTGGTGGTATTTTCACTTATTTTAAAGAGATCAAGAGGAGAAGAGCAGCTCGTGGTCATAAAAAAACAGATGTGAGTCCTTATTTGTCCAAGATAAAATTTATCAGAGATAAAAATATTATAAAATAATTTCAGATGGACGAGGTGAATGAGTTTCGCCACACTCTGAGGATGGGCCCTGGAGAATACAAAGAGCTCCTGAGCAAGGTCTACCCCCTGATATACAGGCGTGACACAAACTTCAGAGAGTCTATTAAGCCAGAGGAACGCCTAGACATAACCCTACGGTATTTGGCTTTAGGTGAGCTTTTGTTTTATTTTCTATAAAATGTATGATATATAAAAAGTATCCCGTGAAATTTACAGAGGTAGAATATCAATGATAAAATGTGTGTTTTAAATATAGCGTATTTTTTATTTATTTTTATTGGGATTTCAACTATCTGAGACACCTGACTTAATTTCCTTTTTATTTTGTAGGAGACAGCAGTCAAACTCTACACCACGGTCATTTAGTGGGGGGGTCAACAGTCTACCCTATAATAAGAGACACCTGCATTGCCCTGACTGCCGTTCTTAAAGATTTCTTGAAGGTTTGTTTCTTTGTTTTCTTTTCTATTTATCAAGTGTTTCAAATATAAAATCTTGGATTTCACCTAGCCGAAGGTCTTGTCTGCTACAAAAAAGTCTGGGATATATACAAGAAATATATATTAAATAATTTACTTCAATTATTATATGCTTTCCTTTCCTCCCTCCAGGTCCCACAAACCGAAGCGGAATGGAAGGAAATCGCAGATGGATTTTGGAAGGAGTGGCAAGTCCCTCACATGATCGGGGCAGTGGACGGGAAGCACATTCGTATTCGCCAACCCCGGAAGAGTGGAACCACCTTCTACAATTACAAGAAGTATTTTAGTGTAGTGTTAATGGCTGTCGTAGACGCCTACTACCGGTTCATATATGTAGACATAGGGTCAGAAGGCAAGGCAGGTGATTCCCGCATATGGAAGGAAGGGCCCCTCTACGCTGACCTTAATGACCCAACCAACCCTCTCAACATACCACCAGCGTCTAAGATAAATGGCATGCGGGACTTGCTACCTTACTTCATGGTAGGGGATGATGCATTCTCACTAGCAACCAATCTCATGAAGCCGTATGCGGTAAAAGACCAGGGAGATGAGCAGATAGTGTACAACTACAGAGTATCTCGAGGCCGTCTCATGTCTGAGAATGCTTTCAGAATTTTTGCTACCAGATTCCGCCTCTTCCTGCGTACACAGGACATGGAACCGAAGGGAGTTAAAATGGTAACCATGGCAGCAGTTTCCCTGCACAACTTCCTTCGCACTCGAGCACCATCAGAGTACATCCCAGCAGGATCCGTCGACTATGAAGGGCCAGAGCTTGAGGTCCATCCTGGACAGTGGCGGGATGAAGATCATGGCCTGGATGGCCTTGACAGGTCTCATCATGGGAGGAACATGCCTCAGAGTGCGAAAGCCATGCGGGAAAGCCTGTGCCGCTGGTTCAACTCCAGGCACGGTAAGGTACCATGGCAAGACAAGTACATGCGCAAAAGGCGGATGGAGGCTGTAGCAGAAGTTGAGGAAGAGGAGGATGACTAATAATCTCTGACAAAAAATGTCCAAGATAATTTTATTGGGGACAAACAAATCTGGGAAGAGGACTTTTGGGTTTATGAGCGACATGTATTGTTTCTGTTATATATATATGGAGATTATAAATGTTTTCAAATTCATTGAAGGGAAGAATTAATTATAAAAGTAGAAACCTCTTTTTATTGAACACACCACAGTGGATGAACTTTTAACTTTTATGATCTCTTTCAGAAGAAGCAACTTTTAACTTGATATAAAACCATGTAGTAAACTAGAAATAAAGTCGTCTAGTCTGTTTCCATGATAACCAGAAGGCTTTTTACTTCTCCTTGAAATAAAAAAAAATATTTTCCTTTTCCATGAGGTAATCGCCTACTACAAGAAAGTACAAAGCAGGTTATGCAAGCCTTGTCTTCAGTCCTTGATAGATAATAACAGCGACAGCAACAACAATAGCAACAACAAATATTATCATACACTTCCCTCAATCTCTGCGATCCTGAAAAATTGTTGTCGGATATTGTTTTTTTATGCACTAGAACAGAACATATAGCAATCCTCAAGTTTTTTGAGTCAAGTGCACTAACAGTAAGAATATTGGTTGAGATCATCGCTCGGATCCTATAAAAAATGTCTGGGATATATAACTTTTAACTACAAATCTGGGATAATTCGTTGCGAGCAAAACAGTTTTTTATGTCTTTTATGGGACCCAGTCCCCATTCACAGCGTCTAAAGCCAAGCTGTGCACGTGTAGCTTAAACTTTTCTCGTACTCTCTGGTTCATTCTCTGACACTGGAACAAGATCATCTTACTCCAGTGGGAGTCCTCCGTCTCAGGTTCTGCCACAGGAGGAGGTGGAGGGGGCTGAGCATGGCGTGCTGCAGCAAGCTGGGTCAGCTCTACCACAGAGTTGGTGCACTTCTCAAAATATTGCTCTCGATTTTCAAGGACCTCGGCGACAGTCTTGTTTTTTTTCTCTCGGAGATGCTGAGGCTCCTTGTTCCTGAAATATTCATTGGAAACCTCCTCATTATTCGCATAGAATTTATCTTTGTCAGCCAGGTAATCTGTCCTGTATGTCCTCCTACCGTCAGAGGAGGAGGGTCGCTGTACCGTCGAACTGCCTGTGCTGCCAGCCCTTCTGAGGGGGGGTTTAGTGGTAGCCTCAGGAGTTGGCTTTTTGGAAGAGCTTTTACCTGAACCTTTGCCCTTGCCAGAAGAGGGGGGGGTCTTAGATTTACCAATGTTCTGTTTGTTGGGAGAACTACGCGTCCTGGATGAAACAGCTTCTTCTTCGTATTCATCTGGGATTACATGAGCTTCCTCCAACCCTCCTTCATCAGGCTCCAAGTTTTCCTCCTCACTACGGCCCTTGTCCTGGTCCTCGTTGTCGACCTCCTGTTCTGGTGATTCCTCCTCTACCTGGGTTTGCTTGAAAAAACAAGAAAGGGGGAAAAGTAAATGAGCAGAGAAGATAGCCTGGTAGTCTATTAATCAGGGTAATAGCAAGCAAAAATTATCCAAGATGCATTACTTTATAATTGTCGTTGATTGATTAATTGATCAAGGTAGCAGGCAAATAGATAATCAAATTTTATATTGGGGTATTTTGTTTGTGATTATTTTATTTGGGATTTCTTTTTTGGGGATTATTTTATATCAGATAATTTTTTGTTGGGGATTATTTTATTTGGGATTTTTAATCCATTGCGAGCATTATTGGCCTTAAAAATCAAGAAAGGGGAGAACTTACCTTCCTGTAGTTAGTTATGCTTGCTTCCTTCTTGCAATACGGATCCAAGAAGAAGCAAAGCCGCTTAATTAACTCTTTCTTGTATGGGAGTTTCCCGTCTGCTGCAGAAGAGCCCGACTTGACCTTGCCTGAGACTATTTTTTGATAGTCTGTCCTCAGCGAATTCATCCTTGTGTTCACAAAGAAGGCTGAAAAATATAATTTTTTTTTATTTTCATAGTAATTCAGATTTGTTTTAAACACAAGAGCAAGTAGAAATGAAAGAAAGCTGTTTTAATAATCAGAATTATTTCTCTCTTTTTTATCTTGGATTTTTTCTGTTGTCTAGGACGATTTGAAATATGTGGGTCTAGGATAAAATATATTTTCTTGAAAATCTTGAATAAATTACCTGGTATCCCTAAGTCGTCGCCAATTTTTCCTAAGGTGGCCCACCTTGCTGTCGGGTCCTTATACAGCTTGTGATTTTTGTCATACAGGTATGGAACAGCCTCCCATAGCTCACACAACCTTTCCAACACCGCATTGTCTTTGAAGTACTGTCGGCCACTTCCAGGGGCATCTGGTCTGGACTTTAACTGACCTATAGTTTTTTTAGGAGTAACCTGGCTCTTTTTAACCTGACTAACAGTCTTCTTAGGAGTGACCTTGGTGACCTTGGCCTCCTCCTGGTTTCTTTTAGTCATGTCAAAGTTTGTGGGGGCTACAGGTCTTTTCTTTTTGGGTGGCTTTATGGTAGGGAGGGGATCGTCTTCTTCTTCTTCTTCTTCGTCTTCATTGTCAACAGAAAATTCCTGTGAATCATAATCGGGGTCCATATACCAGGGATCATCCTCGTCGTGATCAATAATGATTTCTGTACCTGCAGAGGTAGGGGGGCTCTTAAAAGACTTGGCAGGACGAGGACTGCCTTCTTCCTCTTCATCTTCATTGTTTTCATCGTAATCGGGGATGAGTTTTCTCTTGGTCAGGCGGCTGCCACCCATACCTAGCCGTGAGTAGGGACCTTTGGAGTCAGAATAGCCTCCCCTGGAACGGGAGGAAGGTGTGCAACTTAGGTCTTGGGGCTCATCATTGTCGTCGTCTTCATTGTACTCCTCCACTGCTCCAGATTTACTACCGGTAGTACGGTCGAGAAGACGTCGAGCAGATTCTTCATCTTCCTTTGTTATTTCAAGCCTAGGCCTACCTCTTGCCGTGAAACGTGTTCCCTGTCCCTTCCTCGAGGTATCCTCAGGCTGTTGGCCCTCGTTCCCCTCGTCATTTGTTGTATTTACTGGTTTTCTTTGCGTCTTGCGCTTAGTTGCACGCCGTGGAGCCATCTTGGATGTTTTCCTCTAGTACGTCCGAAGTGCAGGTCACGTGATTTCCATGTGATCGGCGACGCGTACGCCCCCCTACCGCCTTCCCCGGAAACTAAAATTGCCGGGCCGACAAAAAATAGAAACGATTCCTGGCCGATTTTTTCTGTCTGAACAGAAAAAATCGGGTCCAAAGTGAAACCGTCGGCGATCATTCCCGATGCGTTCCCGACGTGATTCCGATGGTCTCCGATTTTTTTCACGACCTCTTCCACTGGACCCGATTCTTGGCCGATGATACCCGATTTCCACCCGATAAGGGTCCGATTATCTCCGATTCTCTATTTCTGTCGCCGATGCATCGGAAATGCATCGGAGATGGACTATCGGCCAAGAATCGGTTTCGGTGGAATACCCCCATAAGGCTGTCAACTTCATCCCTGACAACCTCCCCCACTCAATCAACCCTTCTATCTGTTCTGAAGTAGGCTTGGACAGGATTGCCCCCTACTATGCAGTTACTAAGCAGTATTTACGAGGATATATAATGGGACTAAGGTAGAATACAAAATCTACTAAAATAAATAATGTATGTCAGGGAAAGGACCTGAACCTACACCATTATAAATCACTATTATTTGTCAAAAGGCTCACGGAATAGGATCCCATCTAGGGGTATTAGGTTGAAAAATAGATCAGGTACTTAGGGCCGTTGCCCCAGGAAAGTTTGGCACTTTTTACCCTTGAAGTGGTGAATTCTTAAGGACTTTTAGCATATAGTTACGAAAATTTAGGAATTTTACCTTGATATTTGCATATTTCAGGTCATCTTGGGTCTGCAATCGCTCTCTTTCACAAAAGGTTGGGGGCCTAAACATATACTTTGGCCCTCCTAGTCAAAGGTAGGGACCCCCCCCTCCCCGGTCCACCGCACATGGACTGCAGGGTTGGGACATTCTAACTAGGAAAATGGTACATATTCTACCTACAGCCGTGGCATATTCTAGCTCGATGCAGCAATTTGGGAACCTAAAACTTAGTTTTTCCTTAATTTTCACTAAGGAATGTTGCAGTTTAGCCAAAAATTATCCGATTTACACAATATTTGCAGCAAATGAAAGATGAAACTCATTGCTTTCAGGCCAGGGTAGATGGTATAACATTAATATAGTGCACAGTTTACCACTGAAGTACAAATTATAAATTCAAAATTCATTAGTTTAAAAAAATGCTGTTTTTCAAAGTTTGGCCCTATACATTTTGTGAAAAAATATTCTAACCATCAGTCTTTCATAGATATGCATAATACTGACCCATGAAGTTTATGAGTGAGTATGTTTTTTTCCCTACCTCTATGGTAACTCATAACACTATGGGAGACATGTGATTTTTGTTAGTTTGCAAAAACTGTGATTTTTAGCAAAATTTCTGCTTGGTTTTTGATGTACGACCATAAAGATCACCATATATGGACGTGTGATCACCCACTGATACCAGAATTATCCATTTGTATGTTCTACTTGATCATCTTTAAAGGCATGTGAAATATCTAAGTGATACTATAAGTGTGAGAAGAATTTCTTATTATTCTAGTCTTTGGTGCCGACAAAGCTTTTGTTGCTAAATAGCTCAATAGTTCATCATAATAGGCCTCACATGCCTAATATGGGGTTCTAATAGCATTTCAATATGGGTTTCAATGGGTCATCAGGTCAAAACAACAATTGATGATGGAATTTAATAGAAACAAAAGGGTTTTGCACCATGGACCTGTTCATATTGTTCAGGTCTTCAGATATTCTTATCTTGAAAATGATGAAGACATTTACAAGCATGATGCTTTTCCAGCCCGTATGGGACCTACAGAGGGCATTTTGTCTATGTATTATGAGGGAATAATGCATAGCAATGATTCAATCTTCATATTTTGTTATGATTTTTGAGATAGAATCATACACAAGACTTGTCTTCTGCAGCATATGCAAAAATGGCACTTGAATGAAGGCATTTTACATACACAGCTGCCTCCTATTGTACATTACGACACACTGTAAAAAATAGATGTTGAATCTATCAGGGATCCTTGTAAAACTGAACAGTGAACCACCATAATTGCCCTGCAGTGAACCAGTGTAGATTTCACAAGAAGCCCCAGGTGGCAGTACGGTGGCACAAGGAATCTCTGAGAAAATAATGATGGATCTCTTGCAACTTTGGCACAAGGATTGCTCTGTTAAATTGACAACATTGGTTTACAGTGCAGCCGTACACTTTGACTACAGTTCTGCTATCTAATGTGCAATTACTCTCCATCTTTCTGATCTCTTTGGTCTAAACGTGACCACTTTGCCATGCAATGGTTCGGTAGTTTTAACAGAATCCCAATACCTTTCAAGCACCTCTCTCAATGTGATTTCGTGGACATTTGTGCCATAACCCCCTATAATCTCACCATACCTATATGTCTACAAGGGGTGATATCGAAGAAATCAACATCATTCCTCTCTTCATTTCTGAAAGTATTTGCTGTCAGGGAATCATGGTGAAAATGTGGAGACGTTGCTCACACATTTAAACATCCCAGTCAGACTGCTCAAGCTTGATTGCCTGCTATGAGAAACATAAATTATTATATGATTAATTGATCCACACGCACATACCCTCCCAATTACCTGATATGGTCTCCTATAATCATATCCTCATGTCCAACACACATGTGTCACACATGACAATCATCACAGTGCTTACAGATTTCTAACAGGGTACTTTACAATGCTGTATAATGCACTCTGTCAGGGTTATCATACACAATAGGGGAACAGGGTGTAGCAGGGTGCCTAATTACGTGGATTGAACAATCGGTTCATACAGGCTCCGCAGTTGTCACATTGGGTTTTATCCATATTACTAATAATCATGGGCTAGGCGAGCATTTTCTACACAAAATTATGTCTTCTTACTACCCGAAAACAGATGGGTCGTAGAGCTTGTCTCAGTCAATAACTAGTATAGAGTATAGTGCTCATATTTAATGATAGTCAGGTGCACGTTTACATCTAAAAGACATTGCCGCAAGTATTGTTTTTGTACAACTGAATTCAAATGATTAAGAGGCATCTCTTCATTTCACTGACCTCTCTGGTATGTTTTTGGTTCTAATAGTTTAGGTTCAATATATCCATGGACCTAACCAAGCTTGGACAGAAAATGAGTACAGTGCTACTTCTAACGACACTGTAGACATCCCCAACGGGGATGTCACGGTCTGTTGCCCCCCGCCCTACCCTGTGCCTCACCTTCACACCAGGTGGGTGTAGTGGGGCTCTATACCTTTAGTAAGGTGGGTCCGTTTTTTGTTGTTTTTCTTTTTGATAATTGCTGACATAGAGTGACTAAGTACTGACTTATATTGATGAATTACTGACAAATAGTGAGTAATTACTAATATATATTGACTAATTGCTGATAAATGGCAAGTCATTACTGACATATGGGTCAGGTCGTCAGAAAGTGTAAGATTTTGCCCTTCAAGGCCCTTAAACATTTATTTTCTAACTTCTTTATATAACGCTAACAAATTTGTGAAGGGACATCCCCTCAGCTCAGAAAACCAAAAAGTACCGACTTAGGACATCCGGTTCCATTTTTATTGCTTGTTTTGTGTCATGTAATGTCCGGTACCAAAATGATGAAATATGGAGGTAATTAAAGTTGCTGTCAGTAATATAGAATGTCCCATTATGCCTAGCAAACACATGCAATAGCAAGACCAATATGTCTTTTATTGACTTCAATTATGAAATGGAACAAAATTAGAGTTATGCATGCACAGTAGACTGCCTCTTACATGATGATAAAAGTACCGGACGTTACGTAACGTCCGGTACTTTTATCAGAATTATTTCACATAAGCTGTTCTCACATGGAGACAAATGCTGATAGACACACAATTTATTCACCAAGGTAGGGGATAATAGGTCCCTTTATATAGGTGATAACACAAATGTTGAAGCTTTATTTTTTCCATGTAATATAACTGATTTAGATTTAGGTACCGGACGTTACAAATTACAGATTTCCATTTTCATGACACATGATGAAAAATTCTCATTCAGTAACATGTCCAAACCTCATGGAAATGATACCTAAAATCATATACAATATAAAAAATAACTTTGGGATACTCCAGATGTTCTTTATTCAATACAGGACACTTGTAAAAAATACAAAAAGTCAAAAAAGAACAAATTTGGCCATTTTTTTCACTTTGGCAGGCTACATGTGTGTGAGTTTTCGATGCATGACCACAAATCAACATTTTTCTGATAGCCTTAAGTGTCCTCCATCAAATGAGTCTATGTAAGACAAGATTGGTTCACAACGTCCTTCTCCAGAGCAATAAGAGTCCAAAAAGACCCCAAAAACACAAAATCTACTGCTTTCTGGCGACCTGACCCATATATTGACTAATATCTGACAAATTGTGAGTAATTACTGACATATGTAGACTAAGTGTTGTTATATAATGACCAAGAACTGGCATATATTGACTGAGTGCTGACAAATAGTGAGTAAATACTGACATATATTGATTAATTGCTGACAAAGAGTGAGTAATTACTAATATAAATTATATTGAATAATTGCTGACAAATAGTGAGTAATTACTGACATTTATCTCACGATTTTGGCTTGGACAGTGCTTTTTTGCTCATAACCCCCCCGCATTATCAAGCCATAACCCTACTCTCAGACCTTTTCTTCGTCTTCAAGAGGCTGCTGGTTTCAATCTGGACATGTTAATAAATTGGCGATGTCAACCACGCCATAGTTTTCCAGTTAAAACCGTTTAGGGTTCAACGGGGAATCGATCCCCGGCCGCTGGGGCAGGAGGCGAGCTCGCTGTCCACTATACCAAGCCGACCGGTGCTAGAAACCACTGCACATGGAGGATTTGAAAAGGTTTTCCGACATACCTGAAGTTTACACACCTCGTTAGCCTAGAATCCATGGAGCCTGGTGGAGTTATTAACAGAGAACCTTCCTTAGATATCCTATATGAACATGCCATGCCTAATTTCTCAATTTTGTTCGAAATAAATAAGAATCCATTGATTTTCCACATCAATACGAGTCGGGACCCGCCCCGTCCGGCCATTCCTTGCTCGACGCGTGGCTGACCTAGTTTTTACATCCGGGCACCTCCCCGCTTTGTCAACAAGACGAAATGGCCGTGTACCGGACCGTGTGCATTGGATCGTTATGGAAAATCAATGGATTCTTATTTATTTTAAAGAAAATGGATACAAAATGTATGCGAACACCAACTAGAGATCGTATATTTGGCACTGCTAGAATTATGGGACTTGACATGCTTGGATTATACATGAAAAGACGTTGGAAAGACGAGGGTATGACGGGTGGAGTAAAAACAATGGCTACGGTGGATTGGCAAACTGAGCGGATCGCATGCACTTACAAAATGTCTTTTCCTGGATTAATTCTTGGGTTATAAGGTAAGAAATTAATACAAAATGGAGGAATCTATGAGATAAATGCCTTAATGCATGTTATGGGAATGCACTCGTGTATTTACGGGTTAATAATCCACTCCCCCTACGGGGTCGTGGATTATTAACCCGTAAATCCACTCGTGCGTTCCCATAACATACATTAAACGCATAATATTGATGAATTGCTGACAAATAGTGAACAATTACTAACATATATTAACTAATTGCTGACAAATAGTACATAGATACTGACATATTTTGACAAATACCAGTCAAGGGAGGATGCTCAATTGAATCAATGGCTATTCCTCAGTTATATATTGACTAATTGCTGACAGATTGTGAGTAAATACTGACATGTATTGATAATTGCTGATATAGAGTGACTAAGTACATTGACTAATAGCTTACAAATTGTGAGTAATACTGACATATTTCGACTAATTGCTAACAAATGGTGAGTAATTACTAACATATATTGACTAATTGCTGTCAAATAGTGAGTAAATACTGACATATATTGACTAATTGCTGACAAATCTTGCATTATTTCTGACATATTTTGACTAATTACTGACAAAATATGAGTGCATCATGTCAATCTGGGCATGATGCACAAATGATTAAAATGCCATTAATCTTTTTAATGTCAATACTTAGTCACTAGGTGTATACTGACTAATTGCTGACAAATTGTGAGTAAATACTGACATATTTCGACTAATTGCTAACAAATGTGACATGTACTGGGAAAGGGGGTCTTATTGCCCCCTGCACTAAGACCCCTTTTTGCAGATCGTGTCACAAATAGTGAGTAATTACTAACATAAAAATTATATTGATTAACCGCTGACAAATAGTGAGTAATTACTATCATACCATAGGACTAACAGTAACCTGTTATAGCCCTAAACTCAATACATGTACCATAAAAACACAGATTAAAACACAAATTAAAACACAGAATGACGTCCACTTTTTAAATCAAACACCACAGAATGGAGAAATGGAAAGATATCCATTCAGTGCAAACAGGGCTTGCGCAGGTATTGATGTGTAAAGCTTATCAACAGTGATAATGCACTGGTAACTAGCATTTGGATCTAAAAGGTTTAAGCATGTGATCAAGCAATGGCTGCCTCCATTGAACAACTTGTTTGATGCTATAGGAAGGTAGGGGAGGGGTATTTCTTTTCTATTGTTCAGATTCCACTAGTCACTAGGTGCAGTCAGTAGTTTATACTTGCAAGCATATGAATTCTATAAGGGAGCAATGGCACATATCTATATATATTGAAAAGTACCAGGACACTACATAATTATGCTAATTATGCAAATAATATGCACGGATATGGAGTGTTCGGTATCAATCTGGGGTGTTTCGTCCCCCTAAAAAACATGCCCCCCTAAAAAATCAGTTTAGAAAAAGAATAAGCGAAATAATTTTTTTGACTAGGTGCCTTTTCGGCCCCAGCCAGTCCACCTGTGCCCTTACCATGGTGTGGACGTGCACTACCTTCTGCTAAAAGATACCTGTTTTGTGCTCAACTGGCGAAAAAAGGCTATGTTTAAGGCAGGAAGGGGTCGAAAAGGTTTTTTTAGGGGGGGTACATGCCAGTGCAGTACTGGCAAAACGGGGTGCAGGGGGTAGTCAAAAACCTCATATAGGAGTTTTCCCATAGTGTGACCTATGATTTAAGGGTATTTCGAGCGATCATCATGGTGATGTTTATTTTCACCTATGGTCACACATAAGAAAGTTAGCTTCCAAAATGCAGCCATGAAGGGAATTTGACGATATTTTAAGGCAACCTAACCATCTTAGCAGTCCCATATACCTATATGACGATGTTCAGGAGTTCATAGCGGCAAGCACGGTCCTGTTTAAGGTCAAGGGCTGGATTGATGCATGTTGAATGGACAGTGTACAGGCTATCATTATGCAGCTATAGGCGAGTTCTGAGTGGGGAGGGCGAGTTGGATTGATGCATGTTGAGTGGACAGTGTACAGGCTATCATTACGCAGCTCTAGGCGAGTTCTGAGTGGGGAGGGCGGGCTGGATTGATGCATGTTGACTGGACAGTATACAGGCTATCATTACGCAGCTCTAGGCGAGTTCTGAGTGGGGAGGGCGGGTTGAATCAATGCATGTTGACTGGACAGTGTACAGGCTATAATCACGTAGCTCTAGGCGAGTTCTGAGTGAAGAGGGCGGGTTGGATTGGTGCATGTTGACTGGGCAGTGTACAGGCTATCATCACGTAGCTCTAGGCGAGTTCTGAGTGGGGAGAGCGGGCTGGATTGATGCATGTTGACTGGACAGTGTACAGGCTATCATCACGTAGCTCTAGGCAAGTTCTGAGTGGGGAGGGCGCTAATAATAGCACTAGGGCCTGGCAACAGAGGTACCTGAAGCCGTTCTGAAGGCCCAAATGGCTTCAGGTACTTTGGTCAAAAAGCAATTAAGACACTGTAGGTACATGTATTGAGGATTCGTTTACTAAAGTGAAATAATCCAAAAACACAGAATGGCGTTAACATTTTCAATCAAACACCAGAGAATGGAGAAATGGAAAGACATCCATTCAGCAATGACATACACCTATAGTAATTACTCACTATTTGTCAGAAATTAGACAATAATTATAATTATGTCAGTATCTAGTTAACATTTCTCAGCAATTAGTCAATATGTCAGTAATTACTCACTATTTGTCAGCATTTAGGTATAGCATAGTTTAGCATAGCACATAGAACACAGTTGACCATAGGTATCTTAGGCCTGTGCCCTAGCCTTAACCATTTTTAATGCAGGCATGCATTACCATGCTAGGGCCCCTCTAAGATAAATCCATACTGGGTAACCCAGAGGCCACTAGAAGGGAGCCCCAGTGCAGGTATCAAGAAGCTCATACCTTTTCTTATCACAGATGTGGGTGCTGGGTCGACCTGCGACCCTATCACAGCTCTAGTTAGACTACACACTGAGTAGCCTGGCAGAATTCCTACCACAACATCAACACTGCAATAAATCAACCATGGTGAAATTTCTTTTGGAAAATGTTGCCTTGTAACTTTGTTCTCATTTTAGGCATATAATCCGGTTGTCTGTAAATGTATAGAAATGCAAGACTGGTCTGGATGGCGATTGGTACAATATATCATAAAAATCAAACCATCCGGTATGAAAAGATCCATCACGCTAGGTAAACCACTGACTGCTTATCATCTATTTTGCTGATGCATATAGATGAATAACATTATCAAGTCAATTCCTCTAATTTCCACTGTGCTTGGAGTTAAGTCCTCATCTGAGAGCCAAATCTCATCTAAAGGACTTTCAGTGGAGTCTCAATTAGACACTACCCAGCAAATTTTCGTGACTTCTCGTCAACCTGTGTGAAGTGGCTCACACATGTCACTAGATGGAACACGACGTCGCTATAGCACAAGATCACCAGGAATAGCAATGGTGGTGATAACATGGCCTCAACTCAGATGGCGAGGATGGTGATCACTCATCCTCACAAGGGATGGCAACATGAGTGATCACTCACTGTGCTAGATGAGACGCACACCACGTCATAATGCACGTTCACCATGGATGGCAAGGATCGTGATCACTCACACTCACGGGGGATGGTCACTCAGGTGATGACTCACCTTGCTAGATGAAAGGCGTACCTCGTGATAGCACAGGTTCACCACAGATGGTGAGGATCTTGATCACCCACACTCACCAGGGATGATGACACGAGTGATCACTCACCTTGCTAGATGAAATGCACACCATGCCATAGCGCACGTTCACCACGGTTGGCGAGGATCGTGATGACTCACACTCACCAGGGATGGCAAGGCGGTTGATCACTCACCTCGCTAGATGAAACGCGCACCACGTCATAGTGCAGGTTCACCATGGATGGCAAGAGTGGTGATCACTCAGACTCACCAGTGATGGCGACGCAGCTGATCACTCACCTTGTTAGATGAAAAGCTCATGATCATCGACATTGGTAATCATGCAACCTCACATCTGCCAGATCAAAGTATGTTTTGCCAGAGAAGGTATTGCCATATGTATCTTCTCTCTAACCACAGACAAGGTGTTCATGTAGATATTTCCCTATGTATTTTTCCTGTAACCAGAGAAAAGGTGTTTATGGATAGTTGCTTTCATTTTAGAGATACCTCTATCTAGATTCAATTGATATTTTCTCTATATAATCTTCTTTGATTCAACTCTGAAGTATTACATGGAAATCAGTGTGAAACGAAGCACATTTGATACATATGGGACTTATACTTCATGCCCACACTTCCTAGATAGGCTACATGTTAAACAGTGGTGCTGTCTCAACAACTTTGGCAATGGTGGTGATAAGTTGCCATTCTGAGTGAGAGTGAGTGACAGATGATGCAATCCTCCGAGAGCATTGACTTGGAGTGACACAAATTCATGCATTGAGTGAGACCAATGTTGGCAATGTTGGTGATAAGTCGCCATTTTGTGTGAGAGTTGATGACAGTGGCACACACTCACACAGCAAGTGACATCCATGTCAGCGATGGTGGTGATAAGTCGCCATTTTGATAGAAGATTAACTAGGAGTGACACAAACTCATGCAGTGAGTGAGAGCCATGTGGCAATGCAGGTGATAAGTCGCCATTCTGAGTGAGAGTTGACCGACAGTGACACTTATTGATGGAGTGAGTGATATCCATGTTGGCGATGGTGGTGATAAGCTGTCATTCTGAGTGAGAGTTGACTGGCAGTGGCAGATACTCATGCAGGGAGTGAGATCCATATTAGGGATGTTGGTGATAAGTCGCCATTCTGAGTGAGAACTGACTGGGAGTGACATATAATCACACAGTGGGTAAGATCCATGTTGGTGATGGTTGTGATAAGCCGCCATTCTGAGTGAGAGTTGACAGGCAGTGGCACATACTCACGCAGTGAGTTAGATCCATGTTGGCGATGGTGGTGATAAGTCACCATGCTTTGTGAGGGATGACAAGGGGTGGCACATATTCACGCAGTGAGTGAGATCATGTTGGCAACTGTTGTAATAAATCGCCATGCCATGTGAGACTGACAAAAGATGACACAGTCAGTTATCACTCAAAAAAGAATCACCATTGATGACCAATCATGGCAACAGATAACGACAATTTGCTGGGTAACATTACATCAAATCAACCAGCGTCCAGTTTTCTCACTTGGACTGAGACCACTTTTCTTCTGATCATTATTTTGATAGGTTTTTTTTTTTCTCTCACCTAATTCCAAAAGACACCATGGTGAGTGTGCCTCACACTAACCAAAGGTCACCTTTGTTATTCTCTGAATTAATTACAAAACACAGTTGGCAGGGTTTAAGGATGTGGCTAGAGTTTTTCATGGCTGGGATCACGTCCCCGATAACACAAAATCCAAATTACATTAAAACCAAGCACGTCTGGAATGTTTGCAATGGCCGCTGATTGGGATATTCATAAGAGGATTCACATGATCTACAATACCTTCTGACTGAACCTCTCTTAAAAGTTTCCTGAACCATTTAGGCCAAAAACATTTTTCCAGTGACATGTTCTGAAAACTATATAGGCTGAGTGTGTCTCTTTTTCTTTCCCTTTTTCCCCTCTTATTTTCGACGACTCAAAGTGACATCCCATATTGAATCAATATCTTTGGAAATGTCGCCTAAAGAGATCTCTCTCCCCCTTCCCCTTCCACTAGGCTGGGAATTACCCAGACCCTATGTGTCAAGTTGCAGCACAGATAAGCAACTTCAAAATCTTCCCCAAGATACCAAAGGTCCCTGTGAATACCTCTATCACTTTGAATAAAAACCTGTAGGGTGGGTTTTGTTTTGCTATGGGTAGGGTCAAGTAGCATAAAACAAACCTTTTTATTTGGACTTTGAAATATAGAGCATCATTCTGACCCATCATATTGATAGAACCCGTGTCAACATACGTTTGTTTTTTATTTGCTTTGATCATCTATATCTATGTTAAAGTCCAGACACTTACACCTGAATAGATTTGCCCTCTACGTGCCGCAGGTACGAGCATCTCTTTTACGTGTACTTGTGCTTGTTGACCCCCCCCCCTTCCCTCTCTCCTATACCAGGGAGGTTCTACAACTTCTTTGTCTATATACACACACAACTAAAACTGGCCAGAGAAAGACTGACTATGTCCCTCAGTTTAAAGCCAGACCTCCTGTCGCCGGCACAAAATCGGTCTGGTGTGGAAACAACATTACCAGGATGGATGGTTCAATATTCATTAACCATTTGACAATGTTGGTTCATCAGCAGTTTATTGATTTATTTTATTCATAAAATAAATCATTTTACATCAGCCACCATGTGTTCAAAATTTTGACCAATAGCTCATCTACTGAAATCCTAGACCTCCACGGGCATAGACTTCCTAGATGAATCATAGCGCCTAGCACATGGTGTAGTGTTTAGTTCCCATTGAAATCAGGTTGACCTACCTACTTTATGCCCGTGTACACCATAGCAATCTGTCACAAACACTCCAAACTTGTGAACAGGTAGATGATTATAGCCTTTAGGCTGTGCAGTCCCTATACACCATAACAATCTGTCCCAAGCACTCCAAACACACTGACAAGTAGATGATTATAGCCTCTAGGCTGTGCAGTGATGCACTAAAACAGTGCTGGTGACTAGAATCATTACCACTGCATTGGTGCATCATGATACATTGTGCAGGGCCTCAGTTAGCTATTTAAGGGCATCATGATGCACTAAAACAGAGCTGGTGAGTAGAATCGTTACCACTGCATTGGTGCATCATGATACATTGCGCATGGCCCCAATTAGCTATTTAAGGGGGTCATGATGCACATCATGATGTCTTGCCAGCTCTTCAATGAAGCATCAAGACGAAAATCTTAAAAAAGGCACACTTAACCCTTTATGGGTGACATGATGAATTGATGCACATTTAAACCGTTATGGATGGCATGATGCATTGATGCACACTTAACCTTTTATGGATGGCATGATGCATTGATGCACACTTAACCCTTTATGGATGGCATGATGCATTGATGCACACTGAAACCTTTATGGATGACATGATACATTGGTGCACACTTAGACCTTTATGGATAGCCTGATGCATTGATGCACACTTAACCCTTTATAGATAGCATGATGCATTGTTGCACACTTAACCCTTTAGGGATGTATTGATGCACACTTAACCCTTATAGATTGCATGATGCATTGATGCACACTTAACCCTTTATGGATGGCATGATGCATTGATGCACACTTAACCCTTTATGGATAGCCTGATGCATTGATGCACACTTAAACCTTTATGGATGACATGATGCATTGGTGCACACTTAACCCTTTAGGGATGTATTGATGCACATGTAACCCTTTATAGATTGCATGGTGAATTGATGCACACTTAACCCTTTATGGATGGTATGATGAATTGATGCACACTTAACCCTTTATGGATAGCCTAATGCATTGATGCACACTGAAACCTTTGTGGATGACATGATGCATTGGTGCACACTTAACCCTTTAGGGATGTATTGATGCACACGTAACCCTTTATAGATTGCCTGATGAATTGATGCACACTTATCCCTTTATGGATGGCATGATGCATTGATGCACACTGAAACCTTTATGGATGACATGATACATTGGTGCACACTTAACCCTTATGGATTCCCCCTGTGGAGTGGGGACCTTCATGTGAGGGCATGGAGGAGCAGAATAACTTCATTGGGAGTCCAAGAAGGAGGAATTTTCCTCCTTCCATTCTACCAGTGGGCATACCAGATTCGTAAAAGGCGACAAACTTGGGGTTTCTTGTGTCTTGGGGTGAGCATGTGGGCAGCTGGTGTCCATATGCGCGGGCCCGGGCGTACATGCTTGCCTTTTGCCATGGGATTCTCCCCCAGTGAACCACATCTGAGTGATCAAAGGCCGTGGTTTGTCTGGCCCTGTCTATGGGACCAGGCAAATAAAAGAACACTTGCTATCCTTCGAAAAGAGTAGGGGAATGAAGCCCCGGTAGCGGTTTTCCCCCTCACCCCTCCTCATAGATGCGGTCATTCATCTCATAGATTCGATCATTCATAGATTCGGTCACTGCTGTGTCGGGCAAGCAGCATATAAATACCTGTCCAAACAGAAAAGAAAGGACTTAGTGTCCGAGAAACCTTGAATGTCTGAGTTCCTTTATGGCCCCCGGACGTAAAACTAAACAAACAAACAAACAAACTAACCCTTATGGATAGCCTGATGCATTGATGCACACTTAACCCTTTATAGATTACATGATGCATTGATGCACACTTAACCCTTTATGGATAGCCTGATGCATTGATGCACACTTAACCCTTTATGGATGACATGATGCATTGGTGCACACTTAACCCTTTAGGGATGTATTGATGCACACTTAACCCTTTATAGATTGCATGATGCATTGATGCACACTGAAACCTTTATGGATAGCCTGATGCATTGATGCACACTTAACCCTTTATGGATGACATGATGCATTGGTGCACACTTAACCCTTTAAGGATGTATTGATGCACACTTAACCCTTTATAGATTGCATGATGAATTGATGCACACTTAACCCTTTATGGATGGCATGATGCATTGATGCACACTGAAACCTTTATGGATAGCCTGATATATTGATACACACTTAACCCTTTATAGATTGCATGATGCATTGATGCACACTTAACCCTTTATGGATGACATGATGCATTGGTGCACACTTAACCCTTTATGGATGACATGATGCATTGGTGCACACTTAACCCTTTAAGGATGTATTGATGCACACTTAACCCTTTATAGATTGCATGATGAATTGATGCACACTTAACCCTTTATGAATGGCATGATGCATTGATGCACACTGAAACCTTTATGGATAGCCTGATACATTGATACACACTTAACCCTTTATAGATTGCATTGATGCACACTTAACCCTTTATGGATGACATGATGCATTGGTGCACACTTAACCCTTTAGGGATGTATTGATGTACACTTAACCCTTTATAGATTGCATGATGCATTGATGCACACTTAACCCTTTAGGGATAGCATGATGCATTGATGCATACTTAAACTTTTATGGATAGCATGATGCAATGATGCACACTTAACCTTTTAGGGATGGCATGATGCATTGATGCACACTTAAACATTTATGGATGGCATGATGGATTGATGCACACTTAACCCTTTATTGGTGACCTGCTACATTGATGCACACTTTAAGTATTTTCATTAACCATGACAAAATACATTACCACGGCTATGTCATGCTTAACTGATTTCCTTAATCCATCAAATACATGCCTCCTTTTTTTTCTTGACAATTTCATTTGTGAAAAGCTCTACTTTCTTTAGCATTTTACACTTACCATTCACTTCATGTCTGCAAACGAGTTCTAAAATGACCATACGATTGTTCGCAATGATTATGAAGTTCAATTTTGATGTGAATATCAAGGTCTTATGATAATGCACTATAGTGTGATCATTTTTTCTTGACAGTTTCCTTTGTGAAAAGCCATAATATAAGATTATATAATAAATAATAAAAAATATTTATAACACTTTTGTTCTTTCTTACAATACAATGTTATATATTCAACCTATGATTAATATTATCATTACTTTCATATATCATCACCTTAGCGGTGTTATTTTTAAACATTTTTTGTATATAATATAGCTATGCTGTGCTACTTCTTCAAACTTTATTTTATTATTAAAAAAAAAAAAGCTGATCATTTTGTTTCTTAACCATAACAAATAAATCACCACAGCAATGCTGTGCCTTCCTCACAATTTCCTTAATTCCTCAAAAATACGCTTCCTCGTTACCATTTTGTGGGATGGCGCCTCAGGGTGTTTGGACGCCTTAAGGTTTATCTACCCTAGGCTTGTGACTCCTAAGGTATCTATCTATCACGATATTGCATTAACTATTTATATACTCTAAACACCATTGTTGCTTGGTGTTTAGCTTCAGGATAAGATTCTATAAAAAAAGAACCTGGTGACATTGTCATTGGAAAATCTAGCGTCGCATACTGTTCTATTGAATAGAGAACTTCCAGAATCACGAATGGCACAATTTAGATGAAAAATTATTCAACGCCATTGATTTAATTTCGGTGTGTAATTATGTAAACACCTAATGTTGACATTGCAGTGATAGTTTACCTTCCCCTGAGTGAAATAACCTGCCTCCTGTCGCTGAAATAAGTCAATATTTCCAGCAGTGTGTACTGAACACTACAGTGCACCTGGGGTTTGGTCAGACAGCCTTAGTTAGGTGGTAAAGTTTAATTAAACAATGTCAATACATGTTCCCTCACGTTCTGCACTCTCAGGTCGGCTAACTGCAGAGACCTGCTCCTACTCTCATTCCCAACATCGTAAGTTATTCTACAATCTGCCTCTCCTTTTGTAGTCTGATGCAACGTGTTGTATTGTACCATTCATTTCACTCAAGTAAAACTGGATTTGACAAATTATTCATAAAAGTCTTTAAGGATAGGTGTTGACAGACAATATCCTACTAGTTTGGTACATTAGGACACAGGGATTTTAATACTTTGAAATAGAAGACATAATTATATGCATCTGTTAAATTTCATGCATTGTCTAACTCTCCTGTAACCAGAAGCTTATAATTAATACAAACATGCTTATTCTCTAAACTAACTAAAAGTCGACTTATTGAGCCAACCTTTCTATTTGACCGCTACCAAGGCGTACATGGCAACTACCTACGGATAATTGAATTTACCGAAGTGACACTCTAGATATGATACAATATTTAGGTATGGACCATGTGCCTTAGCCCTTTTGAGGACATGCCAAGATAGAACTAATCAAATTAAATAGGCAGGGTTCACCACGAGCTCCCTATGCTGTCTGATGGCATCATTGCTGTAAAGTCACAGGTTGATGGTGCGCATACTGCCAGGAAGGATGCTGTGTAACATAAGAATATATACATATAATACTTAAAGGCCTTGTGCATGGGCTAGCTGACCAAATATCTATCTATAGAAAAACAATTTCTATCACAGTATCAGAAAGAATCAACATTGTTTACTAACAAGATGATTAGACACTCTTCTTTCAGATCAGGGCAAGAAGGTACAGAGCACACGAAATAAGACTTAAAAGGCCTCTGAAACTAAACCTGTCTGAGATAAATGAAAAAAAATTGACATAGAGTAAAGTATTATCGCGGATTGTTGTGTGGGTTGTGAAACAATCACCAAATCTAGTTATTTTCATCATCATTAATGAATATCAATACTTGCTCAGAGGATATAGGGCAAGTCGCCCCTGACTCAACCACTAGGCATGTTGATGTACCCTAAGTTGACCAGCTATACATTAAAGGTTGGGCAAGCTGTAAGTACATATTGTAGTTAATGAGGTAAAATCAGTTAGTAATTCTATGTTACATGGAAGAAGTTTGTCTGGGGTGGTCTACATAGGGTACCATCATTCCGCTCTTGTAACTTGTTCTCATTCTCCTCGTTCTAAAGCTAAAATCAAACATCTCGATATTCACTTTGATTGAACTTTTCATGTATCCAAACAAAGCAACAATTATGAATCCAATTGAATTGATTAATTTAGTGTTCCTGAAGTGATTATCGCAATCAGAATGACCTAGAGGTTCATCTCTTTAATTTCAATTCAGATTTTGTATTTTAAACTGATTTACGTTTTCCAGCGCCTTTCTCAATACTTACAAGGCATCTTCGTTTAGGCACAAGGACGGCATTCCACAAACCTCATACGTCGTCAGTGCCAAAACATCCATAATAGCAAGGTGTAATTAGTCATGGAAACTCTCCCTTGAACAGAAGATCTGAGACAGGTTCAGTAGAGAAAACACAAGTGTACATGAAGTAAAAAAAAAGGCTAGATTCGACGAAAATGTATGAGCCGATTGTAGTGTCAGTGGAAAGTAGTGTAAAAGTACTTTACTAGCCATCCTGGTGTGTTTCGGGACAAACCATTACTATTCAATGTCACTCACACTGTTAACCACTTCAGCTACAGCTGTTGTTCATATTCAACAGAGCCTGAGTGAGTTACACCTACATAATAATGTGGTATTAGTGGGAGCACAGCATAACACTTAACTGCTCATCCAGTACAGGGTAGGATAAAACCCTTCCCGGAATCTCTCAAGGAGGTTGTCAGAGTGCTTCTACAGTAGGGGAATGAGTACTATTGTTAGCCCTGTGTGATACCATGCTGTATGTGGTGATACGATCACATTAACTTCTGTTTCACACCCGGATATGGCACATTTTGGACACAATGGTTATTTGAGGTGAGCTCACTTCACATCATTTACTATCATGAAAAAGAAATCAGGTAAGACGTATAGGCAGTTTTGCATCGATTCAATAGGTTCAATATCGTTTTCCATGTTATAACTTCTGTAATATTCCTAGAAATTAAGAGCTACTAGATGTAATTATAACAGTCAGTGATTGTCCATTGTTACTTTTACCCAACATTATAGAATAACCAATAATAGCAATAAGGAGACTGGGGTACCTGGGACTGGGGCCTCTGTGTGTACAGTGAACAGGAGTCACTCAGAGAATCTGTGAGCAGGCGAGCATAAAGGGACATCTATACAGGGGTGCATAGATGATCCTGTCTGTTTGTGTTCTCAGACATGTGAATGCCTGTTATGCAGTAGTAACTGCATTACCTCCCTTTATGACCACTGGAGTTAGGTAACAACAGGACTGTCTCTGTCAATCTCAGCACAGGACATGTTTCACCATAAAAGCCACCTGTATAATAGGGGAGGTGCTGACACTCTGTGTTATTGTAATGGAGGGAATAAGATGAGGTTAGCTGCCTCTATGGAGGGTATTGCACCATGCAGCCAATGCCTCAGATTCCCGGCTCAGATTACCAAGAGAGGATCCTACTTAAAGCAACCTTACATGAAATAAACTTTCTTCCAACGAAATATTTGCTTTGCTTTGTATGTGATCAGCTACGGGCCGATAGAACAGCCAACGTACACTCCATGTGTTTGGGTCATCTCTGGATACTGTGACTCTGGTGGCACCATGGCACTTTCTGAAGTACACTCCATGTGTTTGAGTCATCTCTGGATACTGTGACTCTGGTGGCACCATGGCACTTTCTGAAGTACACTCCATGTGTTTGAGTCTTCCCTGGATACTGTGACTCTGGTGACACCATGGCACTTTCTGAAGTACACTCCATGTGTTTGAGTCATCTCTGGATACTGTGACTCTGGTGGCACCATGGCACTTTCTGAAGTACACTCCATGTGTTTGAGTCATCTCTGGATACTGTGACTCTGGTGGCACCATGGCACTTTCTGAAGTACACTCCATGTGTTTGAGTCATCTCTGGATACTGTGACTCTGGTGGCACCATGGCACTTTCTGAAGTACACTCCATGTGTTTGAGTCATCTCTGGATACTGTGACTCTGGTGGCACCATGGCACTTTCTGAAGTACACTCCATGTGTTTGAGTCATCTCTGGATTCTGTGACTCTGGTGGCATCATGGCACTTTCTGAAGAGATTTGTATGTTTAAGGGTAACCATGGTTACATAAAGGGTTGGTCTAGTTCAAAGCAGCTCCTTTTCATTACTGAAGTAGGAAACGTAAATGTGCCATCAAGATGGGATCAGAGGGCTAATTATCTACTTGTCTACATGCATGAATAGTGCATTTGAAAGATGACACATTTGCTAATATAACCTGCAAGGTTATTTTTGTAAGGGGAATGGACGTTTTCTTATGATTTTATAATTTTGTAATGAAGGCAGATATTAGATCCAGTTTGGGAGAGTTTCCCCTCTGTTATATACATGTAGTAATAGGAGTAATGCACTCTACAACCCTTTCTAATACGTGCCCTTCACCTTTCTAGCTGACACAAATGCAGAGCCCAGCATCTCTAGGGCCCTTCAATTGTGATGCCCCTTAGATCTTGAAGTTAATCTGGTGTTTAGCCGTCACCCTCTGGAGGCCTGAGAAGATATTTCTGTGCAGTACTATAATGATAGACACAGGGTGCACCTGATAAACCCAGCCAAACACTTGTAGTCCATTGGGTATTCAATTGTTAGAAATGTACAACATCGCATCAGTGCAGCAAGCGTGTAACCATAATCTCATGAACGGCATCATGTTGGTATCAATAAAGCACTCAGGGTCTCAGTGAAGGAAATCCCGCAGAAAACCGGAAGTCATATACGATTGTGGTCAGAAGTGAATACTGCAGGCACACTGAATGGTCAATAACCATGTTGAAAATAATGCCAATAAATATAAAACCACTACACATGTTGTTGAACATTTGCTGCTTTGGATAAAATACCAGGAGGGCATTTCTCAAAGTGCTTACCCATTTTTTCAAAGGTCAGATTGGAAATAGTGAATCTACATTTTAATTAGTCCAGATTTAGGCAGAATCAGGGTGTTTTTACGCGATAGTCCAGTGCTCAAAATTTTCGTGGTCAATTCATATTTTAAGTCAGCCTATATTATGAAGGAAGGATGTATCTATTAATTCTGGGGTGATTTTTAGAAAATGAACATGTTCCAATGGGTGCTATCGCGTTTCACGCTACATTAAATTATAGTGCGGAACCAATTCCTTCTCTGAGACCTAAAGCATATGGGGGATTAGCATGAAGAAGGAAAATACCCCTCAAATCAGTTTTTTTCTATATTAATTATTTAGAGAAGGATTGTTTTTGCCAAATTCTATGGAAAATATTTTCATAGGTCTCTAAAATGTGTCCAAAATCAAGGAAAAATCATGTTTATTTTGCTGTCGGAGTGGTCCGCAGGCCGCGCTGCAGGTTCATTTCAGTCTAGGCCGACTGGCATAGTGCAGATTATTTTAATAGGCCCGATTTATTTTTACCTTATTCTTAACAGGGTACACATATCATATCTGTGTAGTATTGGCCACTTGCAGCTAGTCTAGGTAGTACAGAGAGGGGTTATTTTTGCACTTTGACATATCATCCGTATTAGTTAAGTTAGGCACTGACACCGCAAATGGTATATCTACCGCTTCAAGAAAACTATCCAGGGTATAATATTTTGGGACATATACTTGAAATCATCTAGAAATGTAGTATTGTATAACCCAGTATCCATGTTACGTACTCTCATAAATCTTCCCAGGCATGGCATGTGAATATTGTGTACTTTTTGCAGTGATTTTTATGTATTTTTCTACAATTTTCCATAATTTGTCAATTATATCCACAGTAAACTGCAACAAGGACACTTACACCATATAGAGTAAGATCAAAAGAATATCCATGCCAAATTTGATGGTCCTAGAGGCACTGCTTGTCATGAAAATGACTCAAAGATGAAGAGGGCGGTGTCCTCGGACAGAGACATAGAAATCAGGCTGATTTTGGGTATTACTTGGCCCGAAAGGCACCCTATATCATGAGATAGAGCGGTCCAAGGAGCCTAAAACCTAGGGGCCTGTGTAAAAACATCTATTGGATTATAAAAATCTCAATTATAGACAAGACGTGCACACAGCCCATTAATAGTAGGTCTCAGTGAAGGAAATCCCACAGAAAACCGGAAGTCATATACGATTGTGGTCAGAAGTGAATACTGCAGGCACACTGAATGGTCAATAACCATGTTGAAAATAATGCCAATAAATATAAAACAACTTCACATGTTGTTGAACATTTGCTGCTTTGGATAAAATACCAGGAGGGTATTTCTCAAAGTGCTTACCCATTTTTTCAAAGGTCAGATTGGAAATAGTGAATCTACATTTTAATTAGTCCAGATTTAGGCAGAATCAGGGTGTTTTTACGCGATAGTCCAGTGCTCAAAATTTTCATGGTCAATTCATATTTTAAGTCAGCCTATATTATGAAGGAAGGATGTATCTATTAATTCTGGGGTGATTTTTAGAAAATGAACATGTTCCAATGGGTGCTATCGCGTTTCACGCTACATTAAATTACAGTGCGGAACCAATTCCTTCTCTGAGACCTCAGCACCAGCACCATGATGGAGTCAGACATAGACTTGGTAGTTCCCTTATTTCACCTCTATTCTACAACAATGACTTTACAATCTGTGGTAGAAGGACATGGTGCAAAGACTAGGCTACTTTCACTGCTGTCTCAGCTGTATTCTAGCCCTCCCTGCAGGCGCCACTGCTCTATGATAACTCATATATTAGGAAGGACTGAGAAAGTATTTCTATGTACCTTCTATATAGCTGGTGGTCAAGTCTTGAAGTCCTGAAAGTGATAATGGTTTGTGGACGTGGATTCTGTAGTCTATATCAACAGGGCATTTCAAAACGCTAGCTATCATTCTTAAATGCCATCCTGATCTCTATATGGAGAAAGATGTAAGTTATCCATCTCTTGTCGACCCAACGACAGTGCATCAAACTATTGGGGTCAGCATTGTGGGTTGGTGGGTGAATGCAGCAATAGAAAGTTACTGCAGTTGGCCAAAATAAGTAATGTATTAATGCACTGTGAGACTAATAGGAAAAACCAGCTCAGCCTGCCTGGTGTTTCTGTCTCTGATTGAGCTCAGTAGTCGGCGCAGAGAGGGATAATGTTGTTGGGCATAATGTCTTATTCTGGTCTGATGTGATCAGAAACCCACATGGCTATTCAGCTCTTAACAGCCACCACTTCCCATCCACTATTCAGCCAATCAGAACCACTCAGAGCTGCTCACTGGTACCTAAATTCGGTCCCGATACTGGTTCTTCACGAGTGAAGGTAGATTTAGGAGTCAGGTCTGCTGTTTGGTTCAGTCCAAATTGACTTGTTTGTTTTGCCCCTCACATAGAAGCTTATTATGAAGCTTTCCCTTGCTGAGCTGTGCCTTAAGTTGAACTTATCAACTTGGCTCTGCAAAAGATGCAATTCAAAAAGAGTTACTGTGCATGTTTGAGAAGACAAATGTTTGAGTTCGCTTACACAGTGCTGAAAAGGGAAGCTATGTTAATGAAGTGCGTTTCTATAGTTTGAACATAATAGGCAATATTTTACTGTATTAGTGCATAGAAACCGATGTACATAGGATTGTGACCTATGCGTCCCTGTTATAGATTACACGAGGAAGTATGTGTTTCACTCATCTGTCCTGTCCCTTTCGCAGCCTTAAGAATCAGTTATCCTATAACAAAGATTGATTGTATGATATGCGGAATACATATTAACCGCACATATGGCGGCAGGAAAGGAGTCACTGGGTCCATACGCCAGTTATGTATTTCTGATATCATATACTGGTAATGTATAAGTGATATCGGGGATATCATATACCGTGTAAGTGATATCATTCATCTTGATGACGAAGGTACACATTAATTGGTAAATCCCGAGGTCCTGTTTGGTCAAGGCGGGTCATGTTATAATGCCAATACTCCCTATGAACACATGTATCATATATATAAGCCCTCAGCATCAATCTTCCAATTCCCAACTCCACCACAAGGACTACAGTGGAACCTTGCCTGGAGTATTGCCCATTAAAACAGGTAATACAGTATAGTAAGTGCATGTGCCTCATGCCTTAAGTGGTATTCGGCTCTACCAGGTGCAAAAACTGTACTTAAGTTCAGTCAGGGCCAGTCCAAGGCAAACAAGCCCCTAGCCTGGAAACATGCTCAAATCTAAATGAGCATTTGAATCGCACTTAATTCTCTGCTAAGCAAATTTTGCTCTGAGCACTTCCCCCGACAGATCCCAGTTCCTCCTGTGGGTGGTAAGACAGTGCATGGGGGTGCAGACCACCTGCAGGCAGCTGGTGGCCTGAAGGCTTCTTGCACAGTTTCTAATGGTCTCCCACCCTTAGACCTGCCCACAACAGGTGGCCCCAGCGGCTGCTTTTCACGCGCACAAAGCATCTATCCAATTTTCTTCCAGGTTTTTGCATTTCTAGCTTCGTTGAATCTTCGATGAATCTGCCCCTAGGACCGTCTTCTTCCTCAGGAGGGTTCCTCTTTTCTTACTTTGTATCATAGTGCCCTCCATGCTCATGGCTAGCAATTTCATGCAGAGACACATCTCCCTTTTTTTCCAAGCAAAGTTTGGGAAGAGGGGACCGATATCTTCAGGGCTTGGGCATAGACTGTTGACAGTCACAGAAGGTACCACACACCGAGGGCATTAAGACAGGATTCCAGCTACCCAATTATAGGAAAACATACCCATACACTGGAAACACGATGAAATTTACTTAGCTTTTAGGGAAATAAAGGTCGGCTCTATGTCCCATCTTAAGATTATATTCCATTTGTTCCACGTGTACTGGGTCCCAGGGACATCCCAGGTACATGGGAGATGCATCACATACATGCTTCTCAAAACTTTACTACCGGTAATCATTTATGAATAAGTGCATGTGACAGTATTATACATTCCATTTTTTATCTGTAAAGTGCATTGAACTCTCAGTTTTATATTTGCGTGGGCAGGCAACCCATGGCACCACCATGTAGCCTCAATAAGGGTATTCTACCTTAGTCAATGCCATATGCTCAGCATACTATACATGTCATAATAGCCTAATTGACAGGGCTTATTCTATGGATATAAGGGCACATTAATCCGTTTGAGCTTTTAAGATTGCACTTGTAGTTCAGTCTCCATGTCAAAGTTTATAAAAGCAATATTCCCACGGTAAAGAGAAATAGGTATTTTCATAAAAGTTCACTCGACCATTTATAATTATGATATTGAATTATTAAATGCATCTGTGATATTTTCCATATCTGTTGATGTCTTTTGCGCAACTTAAGCCACTAATATTTATGATATCACAAGGAATCCTGTAGTTTGGTATGTCAAAAACCTAAGTATTGAAAGATATTGAATCATATCTAAATATCGTAAAGAAATTACAGCTTTATTTATGATACACTTTGAGATATATTCAAATATGAAGACCATGCATTTTGCTCTATCATGCTGTTTAAGTGCATATACAGGGAGCCCACTCACAGTGCGTCATGCTCTAATGATCAAAATGTACAGGGGGGTGTTGCTCCTATGTTAAATAGAGCTGGCAGTATGTGCCCTCTTTTCAAAACAAGTCATGCTCTGCTTCACCATTCAGCTTGCACTCACCACATTAGACTGAAAAGTCACCTGCCTTGTTTAAAATAGAGAGAGTTGCATTATCAGGTACCTACTTGTGTCATAATATCTATACTTTACTATACTGACTGACTTCTCCTGACTAGGTACCTACTCAAATCACCCTTTTCTAGCACTGTACTAGCATGACCACTTGTGAGCAGCACAAGTGAAAAGTTATGACCACATGGAAAGCCAGTTCTGCAGAAAAGCCAGTACTTCATTTTCCCATAGGAGCAACACACTCCAGGTGCCACGGGCTGCCTAGATTATTTATAGAGCTCGCAGGACAAAACTCCTAGCGATATTGCCAACTTTAAACAGCTCTCAATCATTACCTATCAGACATATTGATCATCATTCTGTTTTTACACTGAATTCCTGTAATTTTACTTTAATCAACCATCTATGACAATATCTCATGAGAACATAAACTAATTTTCGATGAAATACCATATACGCATGGGGAATTCTAGGAACAGAGAAGTGCGCCCACGGCTTTAATTTACCAAGTGTTGTACAGCCTACCTCAGGTATACATACTCTACATGGATGGAACAATGTGGATTGATTCATAAGGTATACAGTGGTGGGGTATAATACAAATTGATGCATTCTACGAATAGTATTAGAGAGGCAGACTCGTCTATCAGATACAGAATGGGCAGAATACCAAATGTATCATATCTACTGGTATAGGACACAGGCGGTAAGATAACTTCATTATGGGATGATTTATTGTACTTTGGAGGCTGATAATTAGACCATGGGAGAGGCTACAGAATACATGGCAGCTGTTCTATAGAAAGTTGCTGGTATATGTACATTGATCCTGTGGTAACATTGTTTTTCCCTTGTAATGGTCCTTAAAGCATAGAAAGAACATAATACATGCTAAGGACATTCACCTGTTAAGTTCTTTTCGGAAAAGCCGGCAAAGTGTAGCAATGAACTTTGTAGATTCAACTTTAAAGACCGTGTATAAGCCGCACCCTGAGTTGTTGGCTTTGCTTTAAGCCGCAGTTTTGGTTTGAAAAGGTTGCCATTTCTTTATACAATAGTCAATTGATATAAAACCCTCATACGCGCTATACCCTCAGTCCAAAGCCAGTGAATAGTGTTTACGGGATTTTATCATAGATAACCACTGATGATCTATACCTATATAAACTGAAGTATTGAGGGGAATGCATCCTCTACATCCTCCGTGCCTCTGCCACCACTGGGTTCTGTATTCCCGAGGGGTGCAGCTTCCTAGAGGTGGCAGTGGCATACAGATACTATGTGGTACATGAAGGGCGGCTTGAGGTTGGAAAGGGGACTTGGGCAGAGGAAGGGAGGGTTGGAGAAGTGGCATACAGCTATACAAAATGTATACTGTACACATAAAGGGTGGGATCAAGGAAGGTTAAAGAGGCATACTAACCAAAAACCACAACATGTGGGACATGCAGGACCCATATGCCCCTGAGTGGGCTGCAATCCTGCCCAAGGTGTCCGTCTATGCGATGAATGATCGAATGTATGAGGGGGGGGGTGTGGGGGAAACTGCTACTGGAACCTCATTCCCCTGCTCTTCTCGAAGGATAGCAAGTTTTCTTTTATTTGCCTAGACACATTGCAGGGCCAGAAAAAAAAACACAACTTGTGATCACTGAGACACAGTTCATTGAGGATGAATCCCTGACAAGCCTGTAGCCCTGTGCCTGCACATAATATGGAAACTAGCTGCCCACATAATCATTTCATGTCACAAGAAACCTTGTGCCTGTCGCCTTTTATGAATCTGGTATGCCCACTGTTAATATGGAAGGAGACTGCTCCTTTATGGACTCCCGATGAAGTTTTTCTGCTCCTTCATGCCCTCATCATGTAGGTCCCCACTCCACATGGGGAAACTGAGGCATAAACATGCACTATACACATAAGGGGTGGGGTCTAGGAGGGTTGATGAGGTGACTGGGGATGCTGAGTCTGAGACATGGCTACAGATGATTGAGCGTGTGGTGGTAGAGGACACGTGGGAGATGTAACCTTGACATGGGAGACTAGTCAAAGTTGAGGTTGGCCTGATGGGGATGCCTTCATTGATAATACATCCCGTTAGTGCCATACTCTAAGAACGTTTGATCCATTTTGTAAACTTTTTACGCTGCCATGTATGATCCTTTATCATGATAATCATATTGAATGGTTGGGTTTCCGTTTGTTTTCTTTTGTTATCATTCTTTGTTTACTTAAAAGTACTTATCCATACTAGATTGCATTGGATTTTAATATGGCTTGAACTTGTGTTTACGATTGATCACAATCAATAATCATGGGGAAATGTAACCTGTAATTTCCATGCATTAAGACTGCCCTGGTAATCAATTCTTCAATATGACATGAATTCATTACGTTGAGCCTCTATAAGGTCAATGCACCCTCAGCGAAGTACCAGTTACTTTGTAAGGCTATGATTGCATCATGGCCACAGAGAAGGGGGGCATCATGCGGTTCCAAAGGCCGTGATTATGGCTTTCATGATTACAAAGTCACCTGGCACACAGTAAGACCTCCTACCCCAGACACTACTTGGTGCCAACTCATGCTATTTTTGGTAGGGAATAGCTTAGGTAGACCTTGCTACAGGATCATTTGGCATCCTGACCTACACTGAGACAAAGGAAAGTCGCATTTCTATCAACTCTACATTGATACATTCTGATAGATCTTACCTGAATTAACATGAAACACTTTTCCCTCATTGATGCCATAAAGCAAAGAGTTTCTGTACATGGGAAAGGGTTGAACTTCTTATGATTGGTATAGGTTATTCAGTACCATACCTCCCACACTTTACATGATCATACGTAAGCTCAGATGAATGCTCGAATCTATCAGAAGGGGTAAGGGGGGAAACCTCACTAACTTTCAGTTTGGAGAATGGATTATCAACTCCAAAAGCATTTGGCTCTGTAGTGGGCATAAATCAAAATGACTGTCATGCCCCAGGTTGTAATAATGTGCAGGGAAGACAGTGACAATCAAAGCTGGCATGCATGCCCCGGGAACAGGCAGTCACGCTACACAAGCTTTACTAACCCATGTGCATTATAACGTGCGTGCAAGGCTGGAATAAAAACAACTCTTGTGGAGTTAGAGTATAGATATAGACAGAAATGGCGATATAGCTGCTACCAAAAATATATCCCTACTTAGTATACGTTTTTCAACCTTTTTGTTTGATGGTGGTGGTGGGTTCAACCAAACTGTGGCTTTTATAAGGTTATGACTGATTTGCATGTTTCAGCATTCAAGTTTAATGATAAAAGTCGTTTGATTAACCACGGCTAGATTGAACAGTAGTTGACACTAAACCGAAACATACCATGACAGCGACTTGACTCTTATTCTTTACCATAGCGAACAGCGAGCTGTGCGTCTTTGCCATAGTGTCAACCTCCCTGTTGCCATCTGGTTTATAGAGATAGTACTACCCTTGTTGTCGGACGGCGAACTGGGACAGATCGTATTTTTGCCATTTTGAGGGAATATAGCCCTAAATTCATCTATAGAAACATGGGAAGACTAAGAAGAAGGCAATTTCTTTGTTTTGTTAAGCTGTGGAGGACACAAATGCTCTATAAAATGGTGGAAATTGAATGTTATTCTCAGCATACTGGATGGTATGTTGATAAAAAAAAAACAATTTGGCGGAATGGCATCCTCTTCATCCGCATCTACTCACATCAAAATTCATTGAATTTAAAGGTAAATACTTAATATAGAGGTTTAAACATATGTAAGCTTTATTGGTGCACTATTGTATAACGTTTGTTGTATCTGTGACTAAATTCAACTCGTGCATCAATAAAGTTTATATATCCTCTAATTAGAGGCGGTGGGGAGGGGGGTAGTTATCATGGTTAAAGGGAGGGGGCAGCAAGAAGTGCTGCTGCCAGAAAACCCACTAAGTACCCATTAAAGGGATCTAGATAGGTTTGTTCAGAGAAAAACCTTTTTTTTGTGTATAATCTGACACAGAATTGACGGATATATATGTATCATACATCAATTTGACCATATTTATTGCCTTTATCAGATTTGATGCATTTTATGATGATTTGGTTGCCATGGAAACAAAATGGAACAAACACGTTCTTTTACTTTGAACAACACTATGGTATGAAAATAGAAGATAATTTCTGAGTCTGATGATTGGGAATGAAAATTGGAGTCAATACCTGGAGACCTGTTTTTTTTTTTATTTAGTGGATATTCCAATTATTAATGTCTACAGAGTTGGTCAAATTTGCATAGTTCTTAATAATTGTAAAGGAAAATGGCGAAAATAGAACTACGCAACTTTGAAGAGCTCTAGAAACCTTAATAATTGAAATGTCAACAAAGAAAAAAAAAATTCAGTCATTAAATCTGGTGAGTATATCTTATTTCTATCCCATAATGCTGTTCAAAGTAAAAGGAGCCAAAAAGGAACATTTTTTGTTATATTTTGTTTCCATTGCAACCGAATCATCATAAAATGCAGCAAATCTGATAGAGGCAATAAATATGGTCAAATTGGTGTATGGTATATATATCCATCAATTCTGTGTCAGATTATACACAAAAATGATTTTCTCTAAACCTATCTAGAACCCTTAAGAAATCAAATGATTGTGTCCCTAAAAGCTGTAAAGAGACGGTGGGGGTCACATAAAATAAAAGGAACACGTGCTTAAGGGAGTGGAGCAATGTTCAACGATACAGGTCACCCACTAAAACTACAAAATACTTCTTGATTTAGACCCAGCTGACACAATAATGACCATAGTGATCAATATAACTTGGGTATAGAAGTGGTTTGAATGATGAATGTTGCAGTATTGGGAGTCATATATTTGTTACAGGTCTTTCACTTAGAGGAGTAGTTTGAGTCCATTTGGCTCCAGCTGTGTGCAGTGGTATATGTGAGAAATGGAATATTCCCCTTGTGGTTAGGATTACATTTAACAGGCATATTTAATATTTGTACCCATAGATTTCAAGAAAAAACGTCTGTATATTATTTCAGTAGTAAGTTTATTACTGAAATAAAGTTTTTAGGTCTATGAGTACACTATGTACTCACAAGTACACATGAATGATTTATTTAGAATTGGTCTTCACAGCTCTATATTCCATGTAGGACTGGTGATAATGCTGTTTAATAAATTCATACCTGGTTACAAATCATAGAGCTGAGTCAAATAGGAATTTTGGAGGTCGCCATGTCCCTTAGCTTAAAATTTTAATTTTGTTACTATTTTTTTTTTGCTCATTTTATCAGGCTCAATGAGTTCTTGATGTCATATATGGGTTTTAGTGGTCTAAAGTCGATATTTTGGGCTCCAGGGGGTAAAAATGCCCAAAATTGACCCCTTTTTTTCTTTTAGTAGAAATAGGACTAGGTATGTGTCTTTCCACTTTTATTATGTAGAGTCTTGTGGTGAAATAGGACCAAAAATTGTGTTCTTGGGTGGAATTTTCCTCTTCTTTTAGAGCATTTTACTGTTGGTAAAGTAAATTTGTCTGGGCGAAAATACGGCCTTTTAGCCTCCCCCCATGAAATATCTAAGAGGAAGATGGGTTCAATTGTGTCCTAAAAAGCTTTCTTTATTTGGAGAGTAAAGTATGTTGAAGAAAAAAATGATTTCTTCCATAAACTTCACTGTGAGGGGGGAACAATTATTTTCCTTGAAAAACCCCTGTTTTTCTTGTCTGGGCAAAAGTTTCATGTTCCTGCTCCTCCTGATTATAGTTAATATATTTAACTATCCTTAATATGCCAGTTATTTACCCCCTACATATGCCTTAGTACCCAACAAATAGGAATTTTGATAACTGTAATTCCTTTGAAGTATCAGGGCTAGGAAGTGCTTTTTTGTCCGGGCGAAAATGGGTCCGGGCGAGTTACCTTTCAATAACATGCCATGTTGAGGGCTTGATTTTTTTTTATAGAAATAGTTATCATATCTCCACAAGACTCTCTGATGTGGACCATTTTGACCTGTAGATTACAAATTTAAAGTTTTATTAATGTCAGGTGTCTCTTTCCTATTGTGAAATGCAAATATTTTTGATGAACGTTTATCGCGATTCTGTTTAGATTTCTTGTCTGGACAAATAATTCATGCTCCTAACCCTTTTGGGTACAATTACCATATCAAACTATCCTAACTATATCAGTTATTTACCCCCCACATATAACTAAGTACCCAATGTAAAGAATAATGAATTACTGCACCGGCTTTGTAGTAGCATGGATGGGAAGTGTTTTTTTTTGTCCGGGCGAAATCGTGTCCGGGCGAGTGACCTTTCAATAACATGCCATGTTGAGGGCTTGACTTTCTATAGAAATATTTATAATATCTACATCAAAATCTCAGGTCTAGACCATTCTGACCTGTAGATCATGATAATCAAGTTCATATCAATGTCAAATGTCTTTTTATTACCATAGAATGCATGTACTTTTGATAAATGTTTATCACGATTTTGTTCACATTTCTTGTCTGGATAAACAATTAATGTGTCTGCCCCTGCTGTATACAGTTACTAAATTTAACTATCCAAACTATGTCAGTTATTTACCCCTCACATATACCTAAGTATGTAATGTATAGAAAATTTGGTTATTGCTTTGCCTTGCATCAACAGGGGAGGAAATTTTTTATGGCTCTAAAACAAATGTCTGGGCGAGTGACCAATTGCAAGATTACAAGGTATTTTCAATGGTCATTCTAAGGTATAGACAGATTCCCCCCCCCCACTTTAGCTATATACCAGATGAAAGCTTATGTCATTAGCATTGTCTTACACATAATCACTTGTGCCTTAATACTCTGTGTCCCTTTTATCTACAACAGAAAGGAAAGAATATTTTAGGACCAAGAATTGAATGAAAACCCAGCTTAGTATGGCAAAAGCCCAGAAAATATAGCTATATGTCTATGAACCCAACCACTAGACCCAGTTCTACAGGAAAAAACAATACAACAGGGCACCAAAAAGTTATTCGTACTCATATGGAAGGCCTACAAGGAATATACCCCCCTGTGGTCACTCGCCTGGACACATTTCCAGGGTATCTATGTTGCATGCATTGCCATAGCAACAGTTTTCATATCTAACTCATAATATCTCATGGTCAGTTACCCCAATACCTTTAGACTATGCATAAGAAATAACTTGGAAATACTCCAAGGATTTTTCTGAGAACCCCAAAATGGCCACGAAATTCTAATTGACTCACGTCTATGATTTTCAACCACCTATTTTAGGTTATACATAGTTGTCGAAAAGATCAATGGATTGGCCGATATTCATAAATAAGAATCTGGAAGTCTGTTGCAAAATAATGTTAATTAGAATTGTTCTATAAGATAGGCCACGCAGGTGCTTCTTAGGGAGATGATTGCTATGGTATTACATTATTTAGCTCAATGTAGACAAGACAACATAATATCCAACATGTATTAAATTCACCACCAAGGTCACTCTATACTACAAACTGTAGTACTTTCCAATCCTTGACTGGCCTTGCTGTGCAGTGCTAAGAATTCTACCAACATTATGAATGACGTGATGACTTCATCTTTTTGACTGCCTTTGTCCCCCGGGCTTTGTCGTTGATAAGGTATCTCAGTGTAACTTAATTGATTTCAATTATTGTTATAACGATCTCTATATACATGTATTCATAAGAAATAGGCTAATGGCCATTGACTTAAAATGCTTTAAATTGTCACAGATCCAGTTGAAATAGTTGACTAAAAATGATAAAAGTATGAAATATCACGACCTTAAATAAAGTCTGGGGGCTTACCTAACCACTAGTTTTTACAACACGTCAGAATCAAATGTCGGCCTGCAGAACATTGGCGGTGTCAAAAGGACTGCATTCAAAGGACAGTGGTAGAAAAAGTAATGCTGTTCACTTTCAAAATTATGCATGGATAATGGTATTAAATGTCTGCCGTGCTTTAGGTCGTGACACTCCTGTTCGAATGTAGATATGGGCAGATAATCCCGAGTGGATCAATCTAATGAAAATGGACAAACATGTCCTTGAGCAGCTCATTTTGATTTTTCATTTGAGAAGATCGGAAGCTGTAATTAGCAATTAACTTTGTCCATGTGGCATTTTTTAAACCATTCAAGGGAGGACATTGAAAAAAAAACATTGTTAAAAAAGAGCATAGTCATCAGCCAAGGCCTGTTTTGGTGTACGAGAAGATGAACAGTTAAATAATTCCACAGTTCTGTGGTCACACATCGAAAAAAGGACCTGTTTAATTTTTCACTGGCATCTTTATGGGCAGATAGCTATTCCTTTATGGGGATCGCCATATTTGTTCTTAGCCCCCGACACCATCTTGGATTTTATCACAGAATTCTGGGTATTTGCTTGTCCTTATCTTAATTACTGGATGTACCACCCCATTGTTTCAGGTGTGAAGGGAGTGGTTTAGCTATCTGCCCATCATTCTGGGCAGATAGCTATTCCTGTATGGGCATCGCCATATTTGTTCTTAGCTCCCGCCGGCCCCTCCCGACCATCTTGGATTTTATCACAGAATTCTGGGTATTTGCTTGTCTCCACCCCTCATCCATGGCCACTACAGAACAATTGTCACTGATAAGCTGCACCCTGCCCTTATCTTAATTACTGGATGTACCACCCCATTGTTTCAGGTGTGAAGGGAGTGGTTTAGCTTGATAGGGAGACAATGGCTTGGGTGCACTTAATCTGGGTGACATGTGATGTCTTATTGAAAGATCAAACTTAAATTTCTCTCGTATTTAAAGTATTAGATTTAAACTAAGATTATCTAGATAAAGTTGATGGTATTGGCTATACAAAGATATAGATTTTAGAGAATAGCTACAGATAGTAAATGAGGAAGAGACCATCAAAAAATATACAAAGAGGCCAAATGTTGATCTAGCCCCCGACTACATCAGCCACCTATCTGATTTTCCTCAGTACTAGCAATGTGCTAGTGCCGTAAAGGTCGAACCCCAAATCTGTGTATTGTATTCTCTGTCTTAATGGCAAAAGATTGCTTGTGTTCTATTCTCCCTGCTGTATTTATATTTCTCATGAATTTGGGATAGACCCTAAAATCGCAGAGATATTTGTAGCATTTTTCGCCATGTGGAATTCGACCTTACCTTAAGTTTTCTAGTTGATGGTGTGACTATATGCATTATGAGTGAGGTTTGATATGTTAGCTACATGTCTGTGCCAGGTTTGAAAAGTTAAATTTCGTTTGTTAATTCTTCTAGGCTGATGCCATATTCGTCGGCATTTTGTATGGTCAAATCTTAAAAACCAGGGCGGAATGGGGAACAAAATTCCGAAGTTGTGTGTTTGAAAGTGTTGGGGCTGAGAAATAGCAAGACATAAAAAAGAACATTGATGTCACAGTGATCAGTTCCAGAGGGAGCATTGCCTTGTGTAATGTAAAAATATTGCACTATAAGAAATGCATACAATGCTTGATCCTAGTCAAGTAGATAGGTATACAATGATTGTACTCTCTGAATCTGATCTCTAGGCTTCAGGTGGACCCATAGATAACACCCCTTACAATATCTAGACGCCGCAGAAGGAATATCAATTACCTCAAGTGAGATCAGTATCTCTGAGCATCGGCCATTTTGTAAAATCAAATTCTGTGAAATCATCTACAACTGCTTCTTGTTATGAGAAACTAACGCCACCATGTCACCCTTAGCTGACTTATGACGACCCACGAGCCGGGACTCCCCATAACTGCAGCTTATGCACTGAGCGACCTGGGCGTTTTTCCTTACTTGGCCTGTGTAAAAAGGGACGATTGATACTTGAGGTGAGACACCTAGCTCACCAAGGAACAGGCTTTGTGTACATCACCCAGATGAACGTACAACTGCTTAGTGGTAGTGGTAGGGACAGGGATACAGAGCTATGGGCGGCTTAGAGGACGTTATCAGGGTCTCCCATAGACCATGGCTTGTGAATACAGTACCCAATCTCGTATGTCTATTTTAAGAAAAGTTCATGTCACTAAGGAAAACCCCCGTCTCTAGTGTCACTAATGTTTTCTTGAGAATGTTCGTAATACCTCACATTTAAGGGGCATGTAACATACCAGTATAAGGTGCACCCTGAGTTGAACAAAATGCTATAAGATGCACATGGTGGTTGTGTGAGTAGTTTGACACCAATTACACTTGACACTATCCTTATTTAAGGTCTACAGCTGGTAGTAAGAAAGTATTATCATTATGTTTCAGGTAAAGGACCACTCCATTATGTCAAATAATTTTATACCATTTTTGTCAATTTTTTTAATTCATCCTGGTGATCTTAATTAAGGCTAATAGCTTGGGCAATAAAAAATAACACCAGGCAAACCGTTTGGTTCACTTTTCATTTTAGCTACCTGCAAGTCATCTGAACAAGTTGCAAGTCATTGAAGAATAAAACAGGATTTACAAAATAGAAGTAAAATGATCCATCTGGGAAGTCTACTCATTATATAGTGCTGCAGGCATATTGTGTCAACCCTAGAACTTATATCATGATGCAACATGCACCCCAGATGTATATATTACTGTCTCATGAGTAGAGTGGCCAGGCTTGCATTCAACAGGGGTGGCGGAATAGGGGCCATGGCCCCCCAATCTCAGACCAGGGGTGGCAGACAATATTTTGCCCCCCCCCAAATTTTGAAATCAATATACACTTTCTTATGGTGAACTTGGTCATTTGCTCCCAATTTGACCAAAATAACAGGGTCAATATCTAAATTTTCAAAATTATCCTTGGGGACATGGCCCTAAACCCTCTAAACATATTAATTTGGGTCCCCCCAAAGTCACGTTGCTTCCGACACCCCTGAACTTAATGAATCAGGAATTATCATGTCATTGAGATGCATGTTTTATCATACCTGTGCTTTAGGGGACTCCCCCCTCAGTGGATCTCTATAAAACACAATTAGGATAGCCCATCTCACCTTATCCATTTTCTGTTAGTTGTATAGGGAAAATATCATGCTGTTTGTGGCCTAAATGGTTTAGGGTCTACTCTGTAGCATTTTGGACGTGGCACTCAAACTGAATTCAGTCAAATGAATCAGAATGAATAAATTGTGAGCCAGCAAGCAGAAATGGGGGTTCATGCGGGATTTAGTACCTGATTTACCCACCAGGGGGCACCACTATGGGCTAGATTAGGATAAATATGCCTAAAACTGCTATAGGGTACTTTTTGATGGAGAATACAATGGTTCTTGATAAAACATTCTATTTTGGGTGGAATAGTTCCAAATTGGGCATATAAAAATAATGTTGTTGGGCCTAAATAGGCATTTTTGTTGATTTCCGTTGCCATGGAAACAAGATTGTCATTTTAAATTTCTAATTATAGGAAAATCAATGAATCCACTTGAAGGAACATTTCACAAGGTTTACTATGGTGAAAACAGAATGAAAATACCATTTCTAGAGTTATAGTTCTAAAGTTATAGGCAAAAGAATGAAAAATTATGCTAATTAAGCTAATTTGCATAAATTATGCTAATTATAGGTGTATATCATGACCAATTAGACCTAGAGCTTATTGACATTCTGGATATGGCCATACCAACCCATGTTTAGCAAACCATTCTTCCAAAACTAAGACGATTATCTTCTCATGCAATGTATCACTTAAAAGCTAGCGATCTGAATTTTAACTTTAGCACGGAACACCCTTTCTCCTTGCCTTTACACCAATTTCATGTCAATAAGCCCTATGTCACATGTTGACTTTAAGGAATGCCCTATGTCACATGTGACCAGTGTGGCCATATCCCATTGCAAGAAAGTTGACTTACAAGGTACAGCTAGGTTAAAGCAGTTAAGAAATGTTGTGAAATATGTGGATAATGACACTAGTCTACAGATATACAAATCAATGATTGTACCGTTGTTGAAATTTGTAGTTACATTCTAGAGAGTGGTCCTAATACCTTGATTGATCACCTATACACATTACAAAACCACTGTTTACGAGCATGTAAAAAAAAAATCAGACATCCACAGGATATACATGTAAATGATCTATTGACGTTGTGCAATGTCAATACATTGGTTCCACGCAGGAAAAGGGTACTAGCATGTATGATGTATAAGCATGTAAAGGAAAGTGATAACACGGTCGTCCCATCTAGACGTCTAAGAGGAAATGATAAGATTAAGATTAAAGTAAACAGGCCGCAGCTAGAACTATATAGAAATAGTCCTCTGTATAGAGGTAATGCTATCTGGGAATCACTACTGGTATATGTACAGTTAAGTGAAAACATGGAAGTATTCAAGAAGAATCTAGGCCTATGTGGAATGTTATTATTATAACATGGGCTTTGTCAAGTAAAGATTTATAAGAATTGTGACACGATCTGCGGAAAGGGGGCTTAGTGCAAGGGGTTCTAATACCCCTTTTCCTATAGAACATGTCACAATCACATTATCTATAACGTTCGCTATGCCTTTGAAACGACTTGTTCATGGAAACCATTTGTGATACAATGAATTTAACTGTATTAATATGCCTGTATTATGTTGTATTACTCACCAAATGGCTAATGGTTATAAAAGCTTCAATGTGATATGGTGTTATTGACCAATAAACTTGTTTAAAACTCAAAAACTCCTGTCAATTTTACGAAAGGTCTATGTCCCCATGTTGAATTTAAGAAATGGCCATGTCACTGTGTCGATTTTTGGGGTCTATAGCCATATATCTACTAGATCATTATACTTTAAACAATAAATCTCAATCCCTAGGTCTGCCTGCTAATTAATTTTATTTACCTAGTGTTATCAGCAATGTGACTGTAGGTATACAGATATGCTGGATAGATCTGGAGGTAATTTCCTAACAGGCTAGGACTGTCTCTAATGGGAACCCTTACTTCAGTGTCCTTACAGCCACTATAACTACCATTGCCCACTACAATATGCAGAGTTTCAAATCGTAGTATCTGTGTGGCGTTGCATCCGACCTAATGATCTTCTCCAGGAAGCAATTTCCTAAGGTACTGCGACCTCACACATACACTACATTAAGAAATGGCTTCCTGGAGTAGATCATTAGGTCGGATCCCACTTGGCGTTCAATGACTGCAAAGTCTCTGCTATTTGACCTATTGCGTTCTATGGCCTTCATGAGTGCTGGGACCGGACCATACTTAGTTAGCATGCACTGGTTTTTCGAGACCCTTTGATTTTACGAGCAATTTGATCCACCACCACCCACTTGTAATTAAATCTTACTCAGTACAAATGGATATCATTATTCTTGTCTGTTTTCTTTCTGGGTTCTTCAATGAATTGGTTGGTCCATTTAGTCCCTGGGAGCGGACAATGCTTGTCTCCTTAACTCTTTCGGGGCATAATGTTACCTCAATGTCTCATGTTCAATATTGGTATGATGTACAGGTGTAGCTCTGATGTGTTACGTCAGTGCTGCATTCATATATCAGGCATATTTTCGGATATAGATCTTACACGCAAAGACTTTTGAGTGGAGACCTAATACAGTGCAGGCGAGTTACTCGCCCTCAAGTTACTCGCCCTCACTGTACATTGGTGCAGAACGATTGCAAATGCACCCTTAAGACATCATGGTAATTAAAGGGTTAAGACGGGTTTTTATTATTGTTCTAACAATGGCCCCTTCCCACCCTCTCATTGTTTCCTCCTACAATCACCCACATTAAACTTTGATCCCTGTATTGTCCATCCTCCAGGTGCGACTGACGTTAGGGACCACCACCACACCACAGGAGGAGCACCACCGCCACCACCGCCGCCGCCACCACCTGACGGGGTCAGAGGTCACGGGACACAACCCTACTTCACCTCCCGACAACCACCAAGTCGGCGATCGTCGTCAACTTCCGGTTTCAACTTTCCCCGATTCGTCCTCCAGGGCGTGGTATGATAGCGGACGTAGCCCCCCTGTAGCAGCTCCAGGAGCTGTGGGTACACCCTGGGGCGGGTTCACTCCCGCTCTGCCGCTCCTCCCCCTCCCCCACCCTGACACGCGCCGACACCGCTATAGGCACCACCAGCAGGGGGACGCGCGCAGACACACGTCCTCCTTCACGTGGTCGGACGTGCGCCATCTCTCCACTCACCCACAGGAGGCGCCAGAACCCACAGCGGCCTCTGCTGCAGCAGCTGAGGCCTTCCACCCCCAGGGCGGCCACCAGAACCACAGCCACGGGTCCTCCAGTAGCTCCCAATCCAGCAGCGGTGGCAGTAGCTACCAAGGTGCGTTTGTAGGAGAGTCAGCGGTCCGTCACCTCCACCACCATCACCTCCAGTATTCCTCCAGTGTTAACTACGGCCACCAGAAGCACATAGAGCAGCCCCGCTCACTGAGCCGCCGCCGGGCCGCCTCCTCCAGGGTGCCTACAGACCAGCTCCAGGAGCCCCGAGCACCCCAGGATCAGTTCCCGGCCCCTCCAGCCTCCCTACCCCAGGCTCTACCTCCAGGTGGGCACAATAGTCAGGACGCGTTCTCCTGGGTGTCTGAGACGGACTCTGCCCCAGGTGAGGAGGAGCAGGAGGAGGAGGGTAGAGGAGTTACAGGTGTGTGGCAGGGTACAGTAGCGGCAGTGGTGAGTTACTCAGAGCAGGTGGAGTACGGCGGCAACAGGAGCATGGACGGGGCTGAGCAGCTCGCAGAGGCCGAGAGGAGGGCAAAGGAGGAGTGTGAGGAGCGCATGAGAAGTACCCCATATCCTACTGATGGTGAGTACTATATCAAGTTAACCATTTACAGACAGCAAAGTACCCGGTACTCTACTCATGCCAAGTAGTATATGAAGTTAGCCTTTAACAGGTAGCATGAGAAGTACCCGTACTCTGTTGTCAGTAATAAGTACGTATATGAAATTAGTCCTTCACAGGCAGCATAGGAAGTACCCCAAAAAGTAAGTATATCAAGTTGACCCTTTACATTCAGCATGGAAAGTACCCCAAACCCTACTGACAGTAAGTCGTATATCATGTTGACCCTTTACATGCAGCATAGGGAGTACCCCAAACCCTACTGACAGTAAGTAGTATATCAGGTTGACCCTTTACATGCAGCATAGGGAGTACCCCAAATCCTACTGACAGTAAGTAGTATATCAGGTTGACCCTTTACATGCAGCATAGGGAGTACCCCAAACCCTACTGACAGTAAGTAGTATATCAGGTTGACCCTTTACATGCAGCATAGGGAGTACCCCAAACCCTACTGACAGTAAGTAGTATATCAGGTTGACCCTTTACATGCAGCATAGGGAGTACCCCGAACCCTACTGACAGTAAGTAGTATATCAGGTTGACCCTTTACATGCAGCATAGGGAGTACCCCAAATCCTACTGACAGTAAGTAGTATATCAGGTTGACCCTTTACATGCAGCATAGGGAGTACCCCAAACCCTACTGACAGTAAGTAGTATATCAGGTTGACCCTTTACATGCAGCATGGGGAGTACCCCAAATCCTACTGACAGTAAGTAGTATATCAGGTTGACCCTTTACATGCAGCATAGGGAGTACCCCAAATCCTACTGACAGTAAGTAGTATATCAGGGCCGACGATATACCCACGGCGCGGCCGTGTGTATACGGGTCCTATGCAGACGGCGCGGCTGCTGTGTGTACAAGGTGCGCTGTGCAGACGGCACGGCGCAGTAATTTAATTGTAGGGGGCCCACTTTTTAAGAAAAAATAATAAACCATGATAATATCCTGCTCCATAGTACCCCATACTCTAGTATATGGCGTACACATTTTACAGGCAGCATAGTGTCCAGCACCCTACTGTTGGTGAATACTATATATCTAGTTAAACCTTTACAGGCAATACAATACCCTGCACCTGACTGATGGTAACTAACTGTTTTATATGTAGCATAGTGCCTGATGGTGCGTAGTAGATCAAGGCAACCATATACAGCCAGCATAGTGTCTACTTGATGCTTTATCAGCCGTACATTACTGATAGTATATATATATATATATATATATATATATATATATATATATATATATATATATATATATATATATATACATGCAACCCTTCACAGGCAGCAGGGTGCTTCTACATATTCAGTGTCCCACTAGACTCCAACAGTGGAGAGTTGGACACTGGTATACAGTTACATTTTAACACATGGAACTGATCAGATGTTAGGCTGGTATTGCCCCACTGGTATTACTAAGCCTTCACTCATAGAGTGTGAACGTGCTGTCGTACACATCGGATCTCACCTTGACACATGAGAATTTGCAAATCTTATGTTTTTGTCTACAGTTATAGAGAGAGAATCTGAGAGACCTTTCCTTATGGTGACATTATGGAGCAACCATCCTGGTGCAGGGACTCTGCAAGAGTAAGAAAAAAAGATACTTTTAGCACTTTAAGCCACTTTCAATCTGTTCACTCAATCCAAAGAAATGTTTCTGTTGTTTTTCTTTTCGACAAAGGAAAGACAGGTTTGATATAGAACCAATTGTGTTAGAACAGATGTCAACTTTGATACATTCATAGGTACAAAGTCACTCTAAAACAGATACCAAGCTGAACCGGATCCTGTTGACCCATTTAGCCATTTAGGTGTTATCATGATAAATGAATAAAAAATGTACATGCCCGGCAACAGAGCAACATAGCGGCCCTTAATATGCCTATAGATGGGTAAAAAATGAAGCTTTTGACGCAGGGGTTTTAAAAAATGATGCTCATGATGCTGGGGTTAGAAAATGACAACGGCAGCAATTTAAATGGTTCCCAGTACCATGGCAATATGTACATAAAACTTAAAAGTGATGCTCCCTCCTTCCTAAAAAGTGACGGCGTGACATCCTGAAGATTTTGAGCACCCATTTATAGGCACCTAAAGCCTCATGGACATCTGTCTTAATGATGCAGAGGGGCTCTATCAATGAGTAACTCACATTGCTGACACACCACTCCCATATTTCTGCACTGGCGAGTAACTCGCCTGTGTCCCTGCATCACAAAATGGCCAATGAAGCACGAGGCGGTCCTTAGAGGGTTAACAGATAGGAATGACATGTATACATAATGATCTACATGTAGTGAGTGTGGATAGCCTAGTTGTAAGTGTGAACACCAACTGTTCCGTGTAACACAATACTTCCTTATTTTTTTCCTGATAAAGCTTGGAAACATTCACCAGGAACCAACATCCTGAATGTAAACTACTGAACCACAATAAGACAGTTTTTGTAGGGTGTAGCACTGCCTCATTAAACTGGAATTGGACAAAGGATACAGTGTGTATTGTGTGATGATACTTGTAGGGAACCTTATCTTCAACATTTAATGTTACGTGTAATTCAATTGATAGACTGGTCTAGAATAAGACGGGATATCTTCGTACAAACTTGTTCTTCTAGTTTACAGTGGCTATGTTCAGGGGAGAATTAAAGACAAACACAGTCAAACCTATATCCTAATCGATGTGGAGATTTGAATGGGGATTAAATAATCTCCATTTATATACTATTACACTTTGAGGGGTTTATCGACCCCGTGGTCTGCAGCTGTTATAGGCATATACACTGTACATAATAACTGTTAAATCTACGAGGAATCCTTGTAAAGTGAACAGTAAACCACTGTGACTGTAATCATAAAACAGAGTACTAGTGTAGTTTTTACAAGAATCTCCAGGTGGCAGTGCGGTGGTACAAGGAATCTCTGTGAAAATAACAACATCTCTGTGAAAATAATGATGGATCTCTGGCAACTTTGGAACGAGGGATCCTTAGTTATTTCTACGACATTTTTTACAGTGTAGTTCTGACTCTTTTACAATGCTTTGGAAACTGTTATCCCAAAATTGTGTTTGACATTTAGATCACAAGCTTTAGTATTACCACTTTATCGTATGATGATGTTGGTAATAATTTTATTGATCGCTCTCTTTCTAGGCTGACATACACAGAATAGATAATGTAATTCCAAAAGGGTACAATTAGCCCTTTAATATTAAAGGGAATTAGGGAACTCATACTGGGACCTCATTAGAACCCTCTCAGGTTCATTTACATCGTTATGGGCTTCAGGCGTGACTTAAATTCCTTTACGTTCATTATGTGGTATTCCCCTAACGGAGCAGCTGTTTTAGACCTCCGGTATATTGTATTTGGTGTCTGGAATTCATTTCTCAAACACTACGATTACGAATGACTTATTCCTGGTACGATTTGGAGTGGCCATAGTTTGTATGGGGTTTGCACTACAGTTTGCAGCTGGTTTGCTGAGGGCCCAATGGTAGCGTTTGAGAAAGGGCAGACATAGTCTACCTGTTGACCTCAAGTAGGAATGTTTGATATGGGAGAGTGATTCATCAACAATATCAATGTTTTATAACACTGTGACCAGGTGATAAAACAACCATTGTGCTCCATTTGTAACACTGTGCCTCGCTCCATATATTATAACTAATTCCCGCACACCAACATGTATTATGAAATACAGATAATTCCATACCATTTACAATAGACCATATATATATATATATATATATATATATATATATATATATATATATATATATATATATATATATATAAATATATTTTCCAAAACGATGGACAGACAAAAAGACCAACTTGTCAAAGGTAAACTGGGATCAGCATGAAGAGGTTTTCACACTTTAAGGGGAACGTGAAACCTCCAAGTTCATGCTACTTGGTGATTCAAATATTCACGGAGAGAGCATGATGCACTAATGCGACGCTGTTGAGTAGAAGGGTCATTTACTGCCATCTCAGGGAATATTTGAAGTACTCTGAAAGGTTGCACCCGGGTATCATGACGACCAATTGGCATGGTACGCTTAAAACCTGACAGGCAAACCCTTTACAAAACGGAAAGGGCGTTAAAGTCTGCGACTTTTAAAGCTCACCACAAGATGATACTGAAAAAAAACCCACAAAAACAACTGTGGTCCTACTCTGTGACAAGAAAGATGTCCGTCGAGCAGGTTGCGGTAATTTTGTTATTTATAATGCATAATGGATGCCACTAACTACATATATACCAATAATGATGTATAGAGTGAGAACCTCAGGAAACTGCAGCAACGTTAATTCAACGTCATTGACCACATAACGTTTGGTTATTTCACACAATTCGTTTCATTCATGTTCATATTTAGCCTTGGTATATATCTTCATGTAAAGTAAGTAGTACCTAAATATATCCATATATCAGTTTATATACAGTCTTAGGTTTTGGTCACACCTCCTTGACACGAAATTAATTAGTGGATGATGGGTATGGATTCCATAATGTCTAAATAAGGGATGCATGCGTAGGTAAGCAATGACACTTCAGCAAAAACAATAATATCCATCTTACAACACCGACCTCTGCATATCTCATATCACAGAAATAATTTAAAGTTTCTAATTACAATGGTGGACATGCTCTCCGACAGTGGCACAGAGGTAGTTGACGTGTACGTTCTTAGGTGACAGGTGAAATTAATTACACACCTATCAGTTTTCTAAAGGTGAGAGACAATGCTGAAGTTTTCACCTGGACATGAATGTGGGTGTTGCTGTGTGTCAAGTCCGTCCAAAGATCTTTTTGTTGACATAGCCATCCATTCACTGGAACTTTGATTAACAGATAAGTCATATAATCCCAACTTATGCAATGCAACTCTAAGAAGCTATTTACTAATTTTCTTCTTGATTTAGAAAATCAGCTTTCGGATTAAGCCCATTGTGATGCACCTTCATATGAAACAGGTATGCACATTACAGTAAAATAAGATATATTGAGTAGACATTCCAAATAGATAATTCCTAGAGGAGTGACCAACATCACCACAACTGTGTATTCTCCCATGCGCTGCTAGAGTGCTACTATACCATAACTCAGGGGTAGATAACACAGGGCCTGTCTGTGTTGTGTCCCAGGGCTGGTGTATTCAATGTGCCTTATCTAGCTGGGAGCACTGACCCCCTTGGAGGAGGATCACTTCATGTAGTGTCTCTCCTCCCGTACCCTGTCCATCATCCCACTACCATATCCTCCACGCTCACCACTCCAACACATATAGCAACCTGGAGGCTGTTGCGAAAATATTAGGTTATGCATTCTCACTGTAGCTATAACTCACCTCCCAGTTCACCACGAATCTCCATCGTGAGAAGCCACTTCCCACCTTATACTGTAATGGAATTGACTTCTTCTGGATCAGACTGTGTTGCAAAAAGGTGAGGGATCTGGTTTCATGATTGGTACCACCTCATAGTAGGTAGGCCATGGGATTGGAGGAAGGAACTAGCTGGGAATAGGTTCTTACTTGAGAAGCATTCACCAATTCAGGACATCACCTCAACCACTTCTATGACTAATTACTTTTTGGCAACACAACAGAGAATTGATTCCATGAGGTCGGTCACTTCCGTTTTGGGAATAACACCTCCAGTAGAACTCATTTTCCATCCTTTTGCAACACCCTCCTGGTCGACTGCTACCTGAAGGACTAAGAACAGCGAAGGTGGATATTGGGTTGGGATGGGTTTAGTCTATGGTACAACATATATCCACTAAATAACTCGTTCTATTATAGCATATCAAATACTTCGTCCTTAGATAGGCAGGGTGGTAAGGTCATGTATACAGGGTTCCTACCCCCCCCCTCCAACACACACACCAAGAAGAAGATATTGGTAAAATTGTCGTGCATCGCTTTTTGAATGACTGCACTTATTGCCAGAAGTGTGATATAGTGCTGTTACAAAAGTTCTACATAGCATCTCAAAGTGTCTTAGATAAACTAGTGATGTTTATTAATACGCACTAAAGTAAGAGGGCGAAGGAAATATCCTTTTACATTGTTACATAATCAAGTAATCAGAATGTAGTAATCAGAATGTATTTGAATTATCCTCTGACTCCATTGATACCAGGATTCCCTGCAGTGTTGATTACCTGCACTGGTTAATAAGAGGGTGTGTCAGTACCTGTAGTAATGGGTCATCAAACACTGGACGAGCTGCCTCACAATTAACTCCATAATTTGGTACTAATAGTTTATAGCAAATCAAAGTCTCTGGTTCCCACAAGCATCTTTACCCCAACCACTTATAAATTCAAGTCTGTCATTCCTTCTATGATTATACATATTTTGGTAGACTTACTGCTTGTGCAGAAGCAACATTACTTAAGATGTACAGATGCAGAATTATCGAAATCAAGACATCTGAACGAATAGGATAGAACAGGGGGTTTAGGAAATTCCATATCAAAATTGGAATACGTAACTAAACTGAGCAACAGGAAATGCCTGGTACCTTCCAATGTACAAGAAAGTACATTTGTAAGGTAGCATAAGTGGATCAACACAGGGAAATGGGCCTCCCTGCGGGATTTAGTACTGGTTTTGGCCACCAGGGGGCCCTACAGGGCTAAATCAGTGAAACATTGAACAAAAATGGATTAAAGGTACTTTTTGATGGGGAATACAGTAAAGCTATTTTCAAAATTCTATTTTTATTCAAAACAGACTGTATTTGTTGATATTGGTTGCCATGGTAACATAAATTCCATTTCAAATTGAAAAATCAAAGAATCCCTTTGATTAATTTTCTCACAGAGATAATCACAGTGAAAACAAAACGAAAATACCATTTCTAGGTCCAAAGTTATGACTAAAAATGTTGAAATTGTAGCATTGACTCGAGTCAATGACAAATATAAGAGTATGGTGAGTGAGTGAGTGAGTGAGTAAGAGATGTTTAACGCCATTTCGACAGCTAAGGTCATATTCATGGCGAGAACTATATTACATAATTTCACAGGAATGTGTCAGTGCCCGCACATATGTGCACCACACATATCCGAGGGGATAGGAAAGATGAGATATAGACCCTTTTAAGTGGGCTAGGGAAGCCCGTAAGAGTATGGTAACTGGACCCCGAGTCTGCTACAATAAAACATAGAGAAAAATTACACACTTGCATTTGCACGAATATTTTGTGTACCCCACAAACTGTACAGAGAGAAAATGTGCACATAAATCATGTGTAGAGGTCGGCGGAAAACGTCTTTGGAGAAACCGGGACTCGAACCCGGGACCCTCCAACTTCGAAGCGGAAGCTCTTCCTCTGAGCTACTTCCCCGTCTGACATTCTCTACCTTCCACCTACATCTGGATCAGTATAATACACAAGGGGGGGAGCTTATACCAGCTGACCAGCCCCTGAGGGCTGGTGCAACCGGAACGGGGCAGATGGCCTACCGCCATGGACTTACAGCCAGAGCTGGCCCCTACACTCCTCCCAACCAGCTTCAACCATGGCCAACCAGCACCAAGCATTCCTCCCAACCAGATTGATTGGGCTTTATCAAGCAGTGTGAGGCACTCCTGACTTCCCAGTTGACCTACCAGTACACAGTACTGCCAGGGTCGAAGCGTATCTGTATTATACCGTTCCAGGCACCTACACCTGGATTGGTATGACACACACATAGGGGGGAGCTACCACCGGATGCCAGCCCCTGGGGGCTGGGATCTCCAGAAACGGGGCTGCTGGCCTTACGGCAGAGCTGGCCCCTACACTCCTCCCTACCAGATTCAATATAGGCTTCAGTACCCTATAGGTACCAGATACTCGGGACTAGTACTGAGTCGCATACCGGCCACCTGTTTCCAAGTCTCCCCAGTTCTCAAATTGAATCGTCATTCGTGTCATACCAGCCCAGGTACCGAGTTCTCGTAGTCCCCCCTCACACGGGTCAGGACCAACTCGGTTTCTCCACCAGTGTAGAGGTCGGCGGAAAACGTCTTTGGAGAAACCGGGACTCGAACCCGGGACCCTCCAACTTCGAAGCGGAAGCTCTTCCTCTGAGCTACTTCCCCGTCTGACATTCTCTACCTTCCACCTACATCTGGATCAGTATAATACACAAGGGGGGGAGCTTATACCAGCTGACCAGCCCCTGAGGGCTGGTGCAACCGGAATGGGGCAGATGGCCTACCGCCATGGACTTACAGCCAGAGCTGGCCCCTACACATGCAATGCACTTGTAACTTGTGCAGATATAGCTGGGCAATCTATGATGTGATACATGGAGCAGCAGACATTATTAGCTGTCATTATACAAACAACTTAAGGTGCATCCCAGTCGCTAACCATTAACCCATTAAGGATCACCTTAACCCTTTAAGGGCCAAAGTGCATAAATGTCCATTCATTGACTGTATATAACGCATGCAGCAATGACATAGGACATAGACAATGACATAGAACATCTATGTCAATGACAACAAAGGCCAATGGCCTAAACCTAACCTCCATGCTAATTTCAATTAATATCTCCTAATTGATTATATGCATGTATTATAGAGCCTATTCCCTATGAGAATAGGATGATGGGCACCCATATTTATAATGTCATGCATCGAAAACTTCTGCAGGTATAGTCTATAGACTAATGTGATACACCATTGTTAAGCTTATGACATTATGTACAAAGAAGACTTTTTCTTTGGACGTCCCTTTTTCCATGGCTGTCCACAAAACTATCAGCTCTTAAGGTCTATATATCTCAACTTATATGATTGAGAGCAAAGCCATTCTCTGTTCAACATCAAGGAAGCTTTATCCATTATCCATCAGATTTACATACAGGGCGACATCTCAATGTCAGCATCCGTGTCAAATTTACAGTCAAAACCTGCCACTCCATGTGTCAATTATTCAAAATGCAGGGATGGATGCTTATTAAGTCTTAAACTTTTCAAACATGGCTACACTTTGTATTATCTCAAATATAACATTTCCTTTACAGAATCACGGTTTATGATATTGCAGGCCATTCCTCAATGTCAAGTGGAGGGGGGGCTCTGAATGGGGACATGTTCTCCTGAGTAGACTGAGTGAGGTGGGACATTTCATAATGGCATATCATTCCCCAGGGTTTTACCTCGCAGTGCGGCCGTCATCAGTCTAAGCCATCAGCCTCATTCTCCCACTGGTCACTCAACGTTGCTTAAAAGCCTTTTCAGTCGCCCTGCAAGTTTTACAAAGCTTCAGCGTGATTGATCCCCCCCCCCCAAAGAAAAAAACAATAGAAAAAAAACACCAATAAAAAGAGAGGGAGAAATGAGAGCATGAAATAAAAATCTCATTTAAGAAAGAAAATGCACAAAAAAGCATAATTCAGGCCATCTAGAATTTAATATGAGAAATGGTTGTTTGTATTTCCTGTAATGTAGCACTATTTGATATCACTCTCTGCCATCACGTATGTAGATCTATAGCCTTCTACTGGGGTACTGGGAATTATGCTGCTGTTTCTGCTAAGCATGACATTTAATTACATCAGAGGTATAATTTGTGGTCTGAATGGTCAGGCAGCAATAACGTATCCCTGTCTTATCACTTGTAGCCCTGACCCCACCACATGACCAATGCCAATATGATGGGATGGAGATGAGATGATCAGCCACAGGGATCATAGTTGTGTCTAAGGGTTTGTAGACATATTGATGGTATAATCTCCCTTATGTACATCTATATATATAGGCCTCCAATACCCTATGCTTTCTGGGCTAATTTTTGCATTGAAACCTTTTCGTTAACTTGTGAAATATTTGGAATGTACGGACTGCAATAATTATGTCAACTGCCATTTCAATTTGTGTATTGTTGATGTGCTATCCCAGGTTTTTATCTAAGTCTGTAATGATTGAACCAATGCATGATTACCATAGAGCTCTACAATAGGGTATTGTCTCAGTCTGTGAATTTAGATAATCATATTCATTGAATGTATGAATAGACGACAAGTTTCTAGAGGCAATTACAGAATAAATGCTCAGGACCTAGTGCCCTTTTATTCTATAGTTATGTCAATTTTCTGCGAATAATAACAAAGACTTAAAGAACTCATTCATAACAATCGGGCAACAAGTATTGGCTGGCACCTCACAAGGTAACATCATTAATATCGCCCTGCAGGTGTAATTATGCACGCATCATTATCTCACGGCAAAATGCAATATTTCCAAATTAGTCCGCAATTTAACACCTCAAGGACTTGCTGACGGTAATTTCTTTTCAAAATAGAGATGGCAGAGCATTAACGACCATATGCAAATGTATGCACATAGATTTAATTCGCCTCTCCCTGCAGAATTGAAACGTAGCTGAGGCGCTCCTTGTCATGTTTGCCTTAGTTCCAGCAGAGGCACAGTGTAGACAAATTTGATCCATTTCTATATTAGCATTCCTGAGTGGTTTGAAGCAGAGTATGTATTGTCATGTCTAGTAGTCCAATAGGTGTATCACTCATTGGGAGACACAAGTCTACACAAACAGTGGTATTCCTCGTTAGGTTGCTTGGTTTGATATACATTCAACCGACTCACGCAAAAAGGCTTGATTGAAACAGTCATCATGAAATTTTGTAAGTATTTACAATGGTCCTCCCTTTGACAAGTATTTACAAAGTCCACTGTTGTGTTAAATACATCCATGCCCGAGGGGTTTGTTACTGAAACCCTCATCATACACGCAAAATGAATTTCTGAACTCTGTGTCGGTTTTCTTGGTGTAACACGATCTTACACTCTGAATTGGACAAAGAATCTGGAGGCTATTTCTTAAGGTACTACGACTGCATACCACCACTACTATTTGAGACAACCAGCAATAGTGCAGGTGATCGTAGGTAATGCCCTACGACTGCTCTGTACGATAAGCACCTATGCAGCAATAACATATGGTTTGCTAGAGCAGTCGTACTGGCACTGACATTGATAACCATTAGTGTATAGTACTGTAATGGCATTATTGTAAGGCTCCTCATTACGATCTGAAGGACAGCAGTCGTAGTGTGTTAAGAAATGGCCTCTCTTGCTCTAATTAGCCCTGTCAGAGCACCTGAGAGTACTTTTCTTGCTCTCATAATCCCTGAAAGATCACATTAGAGTAGACCAGATACCCTAAGATTACAGAACAGATGACCAGGAGGTTAATTCAAAAGATCCTGGGATTGCAACCTCAGCAATCTTAGAAAATTATTCTGCCTTATCCTATTAAGCAATCTTAATATTAGACTCATTCACTTTTCCTAGCCAGCACTAAGATTGCATTGATCTTAGCCTCAGCCCTCCTACACTATTCCAAGAAGTACTGATTGGGCATAGGGATAAGAGTCCCAAAATAAAGGAATAGCTATGGAGTCACTCTTCTTCACAACAGTGTTTATACCATCGTTCCCCGTCCCCATATGGGCTAACAAAAGAGCACAGGGTGCAGTTGACCCCGTACAGTATTGCTGAGTGTCCGTACAGGACACTCAGCAAATGTCCTCCCTCCCCTCCATATGTATGCAGCAGGCTATTCACTCTTTCGATCAGGAGTGTTCCCTGTAAGTGCTCTTGTACTCAGGTTAAACCACTATGCAATTCTTTTACTAAGATCACAGTGATCTTAGCACTGGAAAAGGAATAGTGAAGTGATCTCAGGACTTGCTATTCCTGACAGGCCTGCAACCACTGCATTAGATAGGGTAGACTGGCCAGGTCTTATGATATGTGCCTACACTAAGATCACACGGGTAGAAATCCCAGCATCTTTTGAATTGACCTCCAGTGCAGACACCTAAATATTTTGGGTACTTCTGATTAACAGAACCCTGGTTTGCACGGCCATGAAGGAGCTGCCTGACGTTAACTACTCTCCGCCCGTCCTCCTGCAGTATATAGTAGCCTGTCATGCAGTCTGGTCTCATGCTAGCTTATGATAACCAATAATCACTGCGGTCACTTTGCAATGAGCAGCATTTAAGGTTTCCTGCACTTTGCTAACATCTAATGATGTTTGCAACCTCTAGGTATAGGCCTACCTGCGGCCTCTGCTGGTCAGGCAGTCTGATAGACTATAGATAACTGTGTTATAATCTCTGCGCAGTAACGTCATTCCACTAAGTCTGGCATCTATTAGTACTTGGGAAAAATGCAATAGAGTTAAATGCGTGTTGAAGGCCTATTGATTAGGTGAAAATATACTGAAAATGAGATTCTATATCGAGCATTGTCTGACTGTTAAAAACTGCAAGTGTTCTGCAAATGAGGGATTGAGCAATTAACAAATGCACACACCCAAAAGCCTGTGCAGTAAGATCTTTGGACGATGTGCAGATTCCAAGTACAGATGGGACAACTGTCAATCCAAAGCGGATTTTCCACCATACAGCTGCAATACATCATAAGGATCGACCAGCTCATAGTCTCGTTACATTGACTAGCACGAGCCTCACTAGACTGCACTATGGACTGGTTGTCCTTTCTCACGACTTTGGCCAGGCTTTGCAGAATAGGACAAGAAATAAAAGATTGATGTATCCCACTATGTGTTGGTCTGGGACGATAATACCTGTAGCCAAATACCATGTATACACGGAAATCAGTGTATAAAATGTCCATTTTACAAGGTGTCTATGATATCCTCTTTTTGATCTATGGTCAAACCAAAGATACTTCTCAGAAGTTGTTCCTTTGAGATGGAGCTATATCAAAAAGATAGAATGGTTAGCGCTTTATTCTGCCATTGAGGATATTATATCAACCAAGGTTCTCCCAGTGTTCTAAGCTGTGTGAGACAAAGTGCAGTCTGGGGTCTATTTCATAGCAGACAACGATTTCTACCCCATTTGAATTGTTGAATGATCAACTAGTGTACAATTAGTTACCAACTGGACACTACTTGATGTTAAAACTCATAGAAAAGAGCATTGATAATGTTTAAAACGATAGTAGAAATAGAACAATTGTACACAGGCGTATTGCAAAGCTGCGTAAATATAATATGAATCAAATGAGTTGGTCAAATTCTGTGAGCGTAGTCGTAATTTAGGGAATCATAGAGCTATTTGGTGATGGTTTGTCATTTTGAAATAGACTCCTGTAGATCTGCACACCACCCACGAAGTGTGAGCTGAGCACCAAAAGTCCTCACAAGGCACAATTAGTGCTCATAAGATTAGTACATTTCTGTTCGTCTCTTGCACTATTGGACCTTAAAGAGTTTCCTAGACAATCCTATTGGAATCTCTGTGTGCATGGGAATGGAATGAAGAAATAAGAAGAAAGACCAGGCAAAGGATTGGGTTAGATATAGCACACATTCCTTTGAGTGCAGGATATAATTTAAGACCTGGTAAAAAAAGGACACAAGTTGAATAACTATAGTATGTGTTCCCTGAGCTATACGATAGGCAGTACTCTAATGAAAACGATGATAATTACATTAACGCCTGTGCAATGGTTATATCAATACATCTCTTTTAGCTATGTCTCATTTGAAATGGCAGAACTTATCACCAGAGTCAATATCCTCATTGTGGAAGTAAGGGACCTTATCTAGAAACTAAGTCCCATGTGGGGAACACGTTTCTCTAATCAGGCAAGTGTTGTAACAAGCCGAAACCACTTACAGAGGTGGTCATTAGCTGGGACTCCCAGACTCCCAGCTATAGTACAATGTCCTAGGACAGGGAGGAATGATCGTCCATTCGTCGACCAAAAACGCTGACAATAGCTCATCTACTGAAATCATGAGACCATGACCTTGACCGCTTAGGCCTTGATGAAGTCATTTCCGCTATTCAATTTTTTTCTGTGCCACCATAGCTATAAGACTTAAGACCTTGTCTCATTAGACCAATAATTGTAAGGTATGTGCAAGTCTATGTTTTACACAGCTACATTATGGCATTAGACGGACACCGGATGTTCTAAGAGATGTTTTTCTTGTTGATTTCATGAAGCCGTGAAAACCACCCACATGCATGCATCCATAAACCCACTAAAGGCCACCTTCATATATATGTATATACATGTACACATAAGTATGATGCGCCTCATTAGGAGTTTTAAGTGGCATTGCATTGGCGTTTTTGGAGTATTGGGAGCGTAAACATGCATGCCATTCCCATATTAGGAGCCCCAATCACATAGCATTATTATATTTGGAGCAGTTGTTGTGTCCAAGTACCTACATCACTCTGTGGCCCTTGAGGATGAATAGGCATCCATACACGTGCCTGGAGAGTGTCCGGTTGCCCATTGCTCATCATGATGCACGGATGAAGTGCCTTGCCAGCACTTCATTGAAGTATCGTGAAGAACCTCTTGTAGTTTTTGTGTCAACCCATAGAGTCAGCATTATGTCAGGGCTGCATTTATGTATCATGATGACCAATAGGCATGATGCATTAATGTATCACCAACCCTTAAAGGGTTAATCCTCGCTCACATACCTGTCAGCGCCCCTATCACACCTCCTATTGCCACCAGAAAGGGCCGCCAGTGTTTCTAAGACTTGTACACTATATCAGGTCGCTACAGGTACCCCCCTCTAGGGCGTGTTTTAATTGTGTTTTCACACCTCCAAGACCTGGAGACATATGGCAGTAACAGCGCTACATTAGCCTATACACCACCATAATTGTATAATTGATTCTAAACATTGTTATAGTCAATCCAGATAGAGGTACAGTATTGTATTTAGCCATGAAATAAATTATTTGTCCTTAAAAGATCGCTAAATAGACCTTGAATATCGCTAGGTTGGTATGATAGACTCCACAAATTTTTATTGGCCGAGAGACCCTGGGATCTGCTGTCACTATTACATCAAAAGGTCAGCATGATGTTCCAATGCATAATGGCTGAATAATAGCTTCTAACTTTTTATTCTTTGTCAAAATTAAAATCAAAGACCGCAGTGACGTTCGCCAGCTCAAGCTACCCTTAAGTTATAGGTCACACTATGGGGAACTCCTATTATTAAGGGAGATATGATGGTTTTTGTAAAACTGCCAGTGACGCTTAAAACAGATAGGTTTTGGCTGGAGGTAGGGCGCTGGATAGTGCACAGATGGACCGACTGGGGCCGAAAAGGCTCCTAATCAAAAAATTATTTCGCTTATTGTTTTTCAAAACAAATGTTTTGGGGGGACATGTTCTTTAGGGGTACGAAACACCCCTGATTCATACCGAACAATTAAAATCAGCTCATATTATTTGCATAATTAGCATAATTATGCAGTATCTTGGTACTGTTCAATATAATATAGGTATGTTCCATTGTTCCCTTATAGAATTCATATGCTTGTATAAACTACTGACTTGTGGAATCTGAACAATAGAAATGGAACACCCCTCCCCTACCTTCCTATAGCATCAATCAAGTTGTTCAATGGAGGCAGCGATTGCTTGATCAAGTGCTTAGACTTTTTAGATCCAAATGCTAGTTACCAGTGTATTATCACTGTTGATAAGCTTTACACATGTTCCAATGCATAATGGCTGAATAATAGCTTCTAACATTTTATTCTTTGTCAAAATTAAAAACAAAGACATAATGCTTTTATAAACTACTGACTGACACCTAGTGACTTGTGGAATGTGAACAATAGAAATAGAACACCCCTCCCCTACCTTCTTATAGCATCAATCAAGTTGTTCAATGGAGGCAGCGATTGCTTGATCAGGTGCTTAGACTTTTAGACTTCCCTAGCCCACTCAAAAGGGTCTATTTCTCCTCTTTCCTATCCCCTCAGGATGTGTCTGGTGCACATATGCGCAGGCACCGACACATTCTTCTGTGAAAGTGTGTAATATAGTTCTCGCCATGAATATGACCATAGCTGTCGAAATGGCATTAAACATCTATTACTCACTCACTCACTAGACTTTTTAGATCCAAATACTAGTTACCAGTGTATTATCACTGTTGATAAGCTTTACACATCAATACCCGCAGCCCCCTGGGGGACAAGCCCTGTTGCACTGTATGGAGGCCTTTCCATTTCTCCGTTCTCTGGTGTTTCATTGAAAATGTTGACGTCATTCTGTGTTTTAATTTGTGTTTTATCTGTGTTTTTATGGTACATGTATTGAGTTTAGGGCTATAGCAGGTTAGTGTTAGTGCTATGGTATGAAAGTAATTACTCAATCAGCGGTTAATCAATATATGTTACTAATTACTCACTATTTGTTGGCAATTAGTCAAAATATGTCAGTATTTATTCACAATTTGTCAACAATTAGTCAATATATGTCAGCACTTAGTCACTATATATCAGCAATTATCAATACATGGTAGTAGTTACTTACATTTTATCAGCATTTAGTCAATATATTTTAGTAATTGCTTACTATTTGTCAGCAATTAGTCAATATTTAGAGAATAGACAACGATTTTCTTCACATTGAGACTGTCTTTTGTCCTATAATGCACAAATGCATCTAAGTGCATTATAGGACAACAGGCAGTCAAGATTTAAAGAAGGAGTTGTCTATTGTCTTCATAAAATGTTTTACATTTCATTCAAATCAATCAAGTACCCAAACAAGGTATATCTAGATGAATTAAGGGTACCTAACTGGTTTACAACTATGGTGACCTTGCTCAGCTGTGCACTGTATTCCTATAATGCACTCAAGGTCACTTCTATCGTGCAGCAGAGCACTGTTGGCCAGCTGTTTTATAAATGTTAGTAATTGCTCACCATTTGTCAGTAATTAGTCAATATATGTCAGTAATTACTCACTATTTGTCAGCAATTAGTCAATATATGTCAGTATTTACTCACATTTTGTCAGCAATAAGTCAATGTATGTCAGTACTTTGTCACTATCTGTCAGCAATTTATCAAAATATGTCAGTACCTATGCACTCACTATTTGTCAGCAATTAGCCAGTAATAATGCATTAACTAATAATAGAATAACTAACCACAAGTTTATGAATCTAGAGAATACAACCGAGCAGCTATTACAGCAATGCTGTATTTCTAACTGATAATAGAATATATAATCATAAGTAAATGAATTCAGAAAATACGACCGAGCAGCTATTACAGTAATGCTGTATATCCAACAGATATACAAAGTCCTCACACTGATAACATCTAGAAACCTGATAATGATCATAGAGCCTTGAAAATGATCCTAAAGTCATGATAATGATCATAGAGTCATGGCCGCCCTCGTGTTGTATAAGGAAGGGGCCGCGCAAAATATTTTACATTTGCCTCCATAGAGCAGACATGTTTCATACTACTCCATCCCTCACCCAATACATATGGGAGATGTCGAATTACTTCTGCCACCTCCTCCCAGTCACCTTTAACTATACAGCAACGTGAGGGGTCTTGCCAAACAGGGGGCACATCTCTAAGACTCCCTCAAGTCACTCCCGAAATAGGTGGAATAGGAGAACTTGAAGGCATTTCTCAAGACGATACGACTAGACCCCTTCGAATCATAGTTGCATTCCATCTAGTGGTGAATAATGATTGAATTGGTACGACTGCCTTACCAAACCCAATAATGGGGACTACACTATGCGACTTTTGCCGAGAATCGGAATAGTGTGCCATTTGTCATCATTGGAAGGTAGGGCTCTTTGTTTATGTACGGAAGGCTTTATGTGAAATTTCAGGCATGTTTTTGTTGTCAAAAGATGTTTTTGTTTATTCAATCTAGTTTCTGTAAAGTAAATATCACAGACTTTCACACTGACAAGTCTCTGCAATTCAATATCAGACAGGTTGGATCTTTACAGAACAAGACCCTGTGATTTATGTTAAGTTGTTGTTAGACTGCAGTGTTGTTATATACATCTCGCTTTGTTTATGTCACGGCAATCTGGCCAGCCCCATGCAGGTCAGTCCAATGTGGACCCTGGAGCCATAATGGCAATATGCCTGAAAAGGGGTGCGGCCTGGGTGGGGGGGCTTCTATTTTCATCATAGCCATTGCTTTGTATACACCTATATTGTCTTACGTCAATGAGATATATCGGTGCCTGGACTAGAGTGACTTAACTGTTGTGTAGCAGAACAGGGTCGCCATATATAGACGGCATCCATCAATTATGTAACGCGAGGGGGGGGGGGGTCAAGTCAAATGCACACAGATGCATGTATACATGTGTTTGAAGGAGGGGGTCCATAGGGCTCGAGGATGTTCATCTTGCAAAGAGCGTGGGGCCCTGCAGCATAGGTTTAATTACAATCCTAATACATCACAGGGTTCCAAGCTGTGTGCAAACATTTTATACACTTGACCTTTAGCCTATTTAGAAGCAATTAGGAAAGTGTGCCTATTGGGTCTTGGTCTTGAAAGATCTCAATCACAGGTTTGGTATAAGAAAAAACAGAACTGAAAGTAAGCACACTCCCTGCTGTTGCAATCGTCCCCTGAAATCTCATGTTTACATTTTTGGATCTCACGTTTACAATATAGGACTGTCCACATCATATACCTAAATACTCCACCGATGGGACATTGGATGTGTCTTAAACTCCTAAATTTCATATAGGACGTGTCTTTTAGATGATGCAAATGTAAATGAAATGTAAAGTGGGCTTCTGGTGTAAATATTATTGATGTGTACTGACAGTTTTATCATAACCGCTTACTCTTTGAACACAAAGATCAAGAATATAGCCCATTCAACTGTGCACCGTACACCTGCGTGTGTTTAAGGCCGGCTTCAAACGTGTTGAATTTCAACTGGCCCTGGGTAGGACAGTTGCCTGGAGACCTTTGAATTCAAAGGGGCTTTTTTCTGGTTCCATTGTTGACAAATGCTCTTTGAAAATCGTCATTAGCATTTTCCTAAAATGAATCAAAGCAATTCCGATTGCACTTCAATAGGTCGTTGTGAACCATAAATATTCAAAGCGCACGAGGGAGGATGTAGGTGATTAGGTGTGTAATATGCCTTTCTATTTCCCTCACTGTTCTGAACAAAACCACCTTCACGGTGATTCCACGATGCAGACGTGAATATAACAAAACACGGAAAAGGCATGAGTATTTGATTTCCTGGTTAATGTATGGTGTCGCACAGATAAGGGATAGTGAAAGAAAATGGAAAAAGGTTTCGTCATTCCCTATTGAAACTACCATTAAGATAACGCTTGGCTCTTGCGAAGTCCCCAGGGAGAAAGCGACTATTCTAACAACACAAAATGTTTTATCTATGCTAGCAGTGTGTTAGATCTACGGGTAGATGCTTTTGAGTAAAAATGTGAGATCTCCAATAAATCATACGAGCACTCAGTCACTCAGGAGGGTCTTTCACAATCTGTTCACGAGTTACTGATGCCGACCAAGATATTTTCAGCGACCAAACCTTTTTCACAGTGCCTTGATATGTTTTCATGAGAGTGAGTGAGTGAGTAATGGTTGTTTAACGCCAAGCCGACAGCTAAGGTCATATTCATGGCGGAAAGAGTACATTAGACATCACGTCACAAAGGAATACATGTGCCTGTGCCCATGCATATGGACACCAGACACATGTAAGAAAGAGGGGACAGGAAAGAGGAGATTCAAGGAACGAATATATGCCAGTGCCCACGCATATGGACACCACCCACACGCAGAGAGGATAGAAAAGCAAGACATAGACCCCTTTTAAAGATGGCCTAGGGCTGGGGAGGCCCGAGTTTTCATGAGAAGAGAGGTGTATGGGGATATATATATATATATATATATATATATATATATATATATATATAGAGAGAGAGAGAGAGAGAGAGAGAGAGAGAGGAGAGAGAGAGAGAGAGAGAGAGAGAGAGAGATAAAGAAAGAGAAAATGGTTAATTAATTGGATATTTCACAAATTAAGTTTGAAGCCGGCGTGTTACATATGTCATCATATATCCATGGTAAATACATCATACTATGGCTTCATATAGTGCTTTTATCCACATAGAGTTTATAACGTATTGATCAGTCGTGCAATTTCATGGCGGGGTGGAAGTATGCATGAGATGGATGGGGGCAGGTTGTAGGGGGTGACACCAGATGACAACCCTGAGAGGGGGCTAAGCCTAAAAAAATGTATTCATGTAGTGCTGTCGTTGTAAGCGTATCTAAAAGACGTATCTCATCGTTCACTGCGTTACCACATACACTCCATATTAGATGGGCAGGCCGTATTATATAGAAAGTAAAGTGCGAAATATATAATAGTTTTATCTTATCAATCACGAGCGTGTTGTATTAGGAACATCATTTATTTTAAAAAGTAAAGCATATAATCCAATAGTGTTATTGCTCTAGGAATAAGAGCTTGACATTGATTCTGTCAATCTAAGTATTCTAGCAGCACACCAGTTTGCTAAAAGGTAGGCTTGCCAACATGTAGGCAATATTAGTCTATCCAACAATAAATCAGTCTTATGGATAGATGATGGATAGATATTTGCAATATTTGATTCTGAATTTGAACTCACAATATGAGTTATGAATTATGTAGAGAATAGAACGTGGTCACGGAGAAGTCACGTTAGTCTCTGTACCTTCTGCGTTATCAGTTAGCATCTCAGATTGACAACTATAATTATTGAAGTTATGCGGGGTTACGCCAGTTGTTTGTATCACGCTTTGTTATTGTTTCACACTTTCATACCTCTTTGACAGCGGTATCTAGTTGACGTGATACATCAATCAATCATACCTCTAACAGCTGGTACAGCTTTAGGAACCAATGAAGTCACAATCAAATTTACAGCAATGTACCTTATCAAAAGGATGCAAAGGTATGGTAGCATGTGTAATTCAAGTTATAAATCAATACTTTCCTGAACTATATATGAAGAAATAACTAAGGTCTAATGGTCACTGTACGGATACTGCCTCCCTGTGCTACAGCTGCCCTCTCAAGCCACCGGCCATGATAGAAGAGGTTTTCTTTTTGATGGAGGTAAATCACAAAACTTCAGCCTCAAATTAAGGGTTCAACTCCCGGGGTTCAAGCACAAAAAAACGGGTGTTTTTAATCAATATATGCCCATTGACATTAAGTGATGCGTCTTTAAATAGAATACAATCAGAAGGTGGTTGGAATAATCTTTTAACTATTATACTGACTCTGTTCAGATGAATGTCGACAGACCTGTGTGTTAGAGAATGGTAAAGGCACTGACAAATTAATGTTTTCATTTACTTAAAGGGCAAGGACCCAGGGGAGGCATTAGGGTGAGCCGAAAAATTATTCTAAGCTCTACCCACTAGGAGCATTGCCTGATATCCTATTTTTATACATATAGCCAGCTGAACACTACCACATAAATACAGGTCTGAAACCACAGCTAATTCTATTCTTGCAGGATCTAAGTAACTCCCACGATGGTATACCAGGGGACAACAGCCAGCGACAATACCGTGCAGCGGATAAAAAGGGATCTAACAGTCTTACACTAACACAAACCAACACAGCAGTATAGACATATCCCAGATACTGGTCACAAATCCTCTCTAACTACCCCATAGAGTTTACTCGTTAAGGTCGAAAACCACGACGCGATTTCAATAGGAAAGTCGCTGGAAATCAGTAGAGTCAAGTTGACAGTTGACACAGATCTTTTTCTAACTTGACAGCTGGTCAACGGGGGAACATTATTACCATGTTGGCAGCATTTTTCTTTTCTTTTCAAATTGACAGGGGAAATCATCGTGTTTGACAGCAATATTTTTTCAACTTCATCTTAGGAGTAATAATAAAATCAAGCTGATTTTCAAATGCATGTTTTTGGTGGTGTGGCCCTTCACGGTTTCCATAAACCTAAGCCCTAGGGCAACAGAAATGGTCAATATCAACAAGGTTCAAGGTCAGGCAAATGCCCGTTTTCTTCGAAAATCTGCTAAACTAAAATATGACAGGAAACGTGCAAAGTTTGTATATATAACGGTAAAGCCGACCCCCGGGCCGACCCACATGGGTTCTAGTGATTCTCCCTGGATTACTGTAACTCTATGGGATTTGTGTGCGAATCATACTTTAGGGCGTGGAAGGGGTTTCTTCTTCCCCTCGCCTTATCAGCATTTTCACCCCAGCCCATGAGGACATTTATGTTTAAGACAGGACAGGAACCAGACAGCTCCCTTTGCGAACGCCCATCTCCCATTAACACACTCTTACAGTGGTTTATGAACCGGCCTGGTGGTTGTCCTAAATGGGAACAGCTCAGCACGGGGTCAAGTCACGTACAGGGAAGGGGCCATGATATCCATTAGATATAGGAGTACTCTAGGGCCCTAGACAGGGGGGTCCCATGTCCATTGTCGATTCTAAGAAGTGGTTGTTGTCCTTTGTCTCTCAAACCCATGTCCTTTGTCGATTTTAAGAAGTGGCTTTGTCCCTTGTCTCTAAGCCCATGTCCCTTGTCGATTTTAAGAAGTGGCCTTGTCACTTGTCCCTAAAGGTCATGTCCCTTGTCGATTTTAAGAAATGGCTTTGTCCCCTTGTCGATTTTACCCGTCTGGGGCCCTTACTCTGGGTGTACTCGATCTGAGATCCTTCATGTATTACATGATACATCAAGTAGACATACTCTGGGGGAGTAATAGAATATGATGCAGCTGATACTGTAACTTTTGGCTGATCTCAAAGCCATATGCCAACCTCCTGCTCTCATTCATGTCTGTAGTACCGTCTGTAGTATATTGCTAAAGGTCGAATCCCACATGGCTAAATAGGGCTTCACTATCGCTGTGGTTTTGTCTGTTGAGTTGTATGGATCTTGTGGAGTCCATAGAATGCAGGATCGTTCAACTCATTCTGAATCCCACAGTGGTTTAGGGTGAAGTTTGCAGTGTTCCTTGCGTTTTATAGCCTCAGCAAGGGCCGTACAATTCAACAGACAAAATCGCAGAGATATTTAAGCCCTATTTCGCCATGTGGGATCGACCTTAAGCATCATATCCTGAATTATCTCTCCAGTGTAAACATGTTTTGAAGCCTCATGAAACCATCCAAATGACATGTTTTGGTATCTACTGAGAGGAAATATTTGCTAATATCACTCTGAAGAAGCTAGAACGCTTCACTTCATACAAACTAGATATGAAGGAAGACAAGATTTTGTATTAAACCTAACAAATGAATGTTATTAAAATCCCATAAAGTTTTGGAGAGAAATTTCCAAATTGCTGCCATCCCATGTAGCAAGCCCGCTCAGGGCCAAATTGGTTTTACCCGGGATAAGGTCGTTCAAAGCGGGCAGTATTCAGTACATGGGTTTTAGGTTCAGCAGATGCTGGGTTTCCAGTCAGGGCCACACAGGGCAGCCCAAAATCGGGCAAACCCACTTGAGCCCGTTGGGCTCCCAACGGGTTTTGTCCTCAGCATACGGTCTGGGCCACATTGGGCCGCCCGATTTGGGCACTGGTCAGCTTTAAAATGGGCAACCACATTGGGCCCAGGATGGTTTCAAAATGGGCATCCCAAGATGGGTACTTAGCTGCATAAATTCTTCCCAGTCTGGGGTGAGAGTGGGTTTGGACAGGGCAGCCTCATCTTCTGAACTGTTCTAAACTCTGTGATGAGTGTTCCCCCTCCCTCTCTCTTTTTTGTTCGTCCCTCCCCTATCCATTCCCTACCCCTTCCATCTCCTCCTCATTCCACTCAACCTGCCCTGCCCTTTCCCCCTCTCACCCTGCTCTGCCCTGCCCTTCTGTCACCCTGCCCTCCCTGGGCCTCCCTAGCCCACTTAAAAGGGTCTATTTCTCCTCTTTCCTATCCCCTCAGGATGTGTGTGGTGCACATATGCGCAGGCACTGACACATTCCTCTGTGAATTTGTGTAATGAGGATCTCGCCATGAATATGACCTTAGCTGTCGAAATGGCGTTAAACATCTATTACTCACTCACTCTTACTCCCAGCCCTCACCCTGCCTTGCCCTGCCCTGCTCTCACCCTGCCCTGCCCTGCTCTCACCCTGCCCTGCTCTCGCCCTGCCCTGCCCTACTCTCATCCTGCCCTGCCCTCCTCTCACCCTGCCCTGCCCTGCTCTCACCCTTGCCCTGCCCTGCTCTCACCCTGCCCTGACCTGCTCTCGCCCTGCCATGCCCAGCTCTCACCCTGCCATGCCCTACTCTCATCCTGCACTGCCCTGGCATCTCCTTCGCTCACATGCCCTGCCCTGCCCTGCTCTCACCCTGCCCTGCCCTGCTCTTACCCTGCCCTGCTCTCACCCTGCCCTGCCCTCTCACCCTGCCCTGTCCTACTCTCACCCTGCACTGCCCTGGCATCTCCTTTGCTCACATGCCCTGCCCTGCTCTCACCCTGCCCTGCCCTGCCCTCATCTCACCCTGCCTTGCCCTCTTCTCACCCTGCCCTGCCCTCCTCTCACCCTGCCCTGCCCTGCCCTCCCCCCTCCCTTCCCTCCACCTCTGCTGTAGGACACTTTCCCTATACCATTAATACACAGGTAGGTTCATAGTAGGGATCCAGATATTTAATGTAAAAGGCAACACTGACTAGTCCTGGAAAGAACAGCTTCATGTCTTTCTTTGTACTAGTAGGCTTGCAAGGTGTATTTGTGGTGTGGGGGCAAACAGGTCCCACACTTGGCCAGGTATAAGAGGACTATATATAGAGGCAATTGAGAAACCAAAAATATCCCCTGCCTCTGTAGGCCAGTCCATGGCAGACTCACCACAAAGTGGTTTCACAGCACTCCAGGCAGAATTCTACTACCCATACCAAACTTATTTCTTTTAGACATAGGACAACTGGAATAGACTACTAAATCAGATATGAAGTAATAATGTGCAGACTTTCTCATAGTCTGGAAATACTTAGATGTTTCTAGTCAAAAGTGCAAATCAAGGTCATCTGAGTAGTAGTGGAATGGCAACACCATTTCTATTGCACTGAACTTGGAACAAGAGCAGATATGCAGAGGTACAGTCATTATGAACTTGAAGGCTCTCTTCTCTACTCCTACATAGGGAATTAGTGGGGGAAGATTGAGGCCAGAATGTCACTTTAATGAATCAAAGTGCCTTGTGTTGGCTGAATGAGTTTGATTCAAATGAATGGTACTGCTCTGCCTTTACACATGGGTAGATATTGCATTTACTGCTTTGGTGATATGGGGGGGGGGTTTAAATTAGCTCAAGGATTTGTTGCTTATTGACTTTTAACAAAAAAGAAAAGATTTTGGATAAATTTCTCAAAAAGAATTTTTAACATGTCACCACTAATTTTTCATCAAATCGGGCAGCCCACTTTAGGCCACACCAAAAACCCATGTTAAATTCACTTTGAGCCCAAATCGGTGAGCCCAATTTCAAACAGATCTGTGCCCGAATCGGTTAGCCCAGTGTGGCCCAGACCCTTTGCTGAGGACAAAACCCATCGGGCGCCCACTGTGTTAACCCAGTGTGGCCCACATCAGGAGCCCGCTCTGGCCCAGACTCGGGCCACACCATTTTTGCTACCTGGGATCAAAAAAGGATAATACCCTAATACAGTTGACAGATGATAGTGGTGAATTTATTTCAAAAGAGAATACCTCCCAGTATATCAATAATTTCTTTGCTAATATTGGTACTAATCTGGCAAAAAGTTTTAGTGTTGAATGGTCTTACTATGGTATCTATAATGTTGAAAGTGAACTTAGTTCAATTACTGCTACAGTTGAAAATGTAGAATACTTTGTTGATAATATTTGAATTTCTAAATCGTCAGCTATAGATGGTATTAATAGTAATGTGCTAAAGACTATTTTTAAAAATAGTCTTGAGCAGCTCACTCACATATTCAATACTTCATTGAACACGGGTATTATTCCATCTGATTGGAAAATAGCTAAAGTAATACCAATACCAAAAGGGGGTGATGATAGATTTGTTTCTAATTTGAGACCTATATCTTTGCTATCTTTACCGGGTAAAATACTAGAGAAAATTGTGCACAGGGAATTAATAAATTTTCTGGAAAATAATAATCTATTGTCTGAAAATCAATTTGGATATAGAAAAGGTAGATCAACCATTGATTCAGTAAGTAAATTTACTGATGAAATCCTTATTAACAAAAATTCCGGGAAAAATACATTAGCTACCTTTTTTGACTTAAAAAAAGCTTTTGATACAGTAAATCATGAAATTCTTATTAAAAAATTATTTAATCTAGGAATTAAAGGAAAATTGTTAAATTGGATTGAAGCTATTTGACAAATAGTCTACAATACACCTCAGTAAATGGTATTGAATCATGTAATAAGGCAATAAATTGCGGTGTTCCTCTGGGTTCTATTCTAGGTCCCATTTTGTTTTTAATATACATAAATGATGTTCAATATACATGTGTGTAAAAATTCAAGTATATACCTATTTGCTGATGACACTGTGTTATGTACTAGTGGTAAAATAGAGGATATGGTCATTAATAATATGCAAAAAGATATCAACAATTTTGTAAACTGGTGTGATAAAAGTAAATTTACAGTTAATATTGACAAGACAAAATGTATGGGTTTTGGTCATAAAAAGTGTTATATGAATGCTAATTTATCTATAAATGATAAATTAATAAAAAAAGTTCTCAGTTATAAGTACTTGGGAATAATATTAGACCCAACCCTAAATTATAATCTCTTCCTCAAAAATCAAATGAAGACTGTAGCTTATAGGTCATATCAGTTGGCTAAAATTTCTCGATTTCTTAGTGTTGAAAATATGTTGAGAATTTATAAAGTATGTATTTTACCTATTTTTGACTATGGGGATATTCTTTATGATAAATCAAATATAACCAATTTAAACAAGATACAACGGATGCAAAATAGAGCTATCAAAATATGTATGAGGGTAAATGTTTTCACTAGTACTGATCTCATTCATGTTAATTCAGGTATTAATTATTTAAAAGATAGAAGACATTCTCATGTTTGTATAGAAGGTTACAAAAGGACACGAAAAAAGGAAAATCTAAGAATTTCTGTTTTTAACCTCAGATTTAACAAGGGTTTGTTATTAAATAATTTTATTCCTAAAAATGAAATGTACAAAAGAAGTGTTCATTACAATGTATCTAGTTCATGGAACAAGCTCAGTTTTAGGAAAAGAAATATTGATAGCATTATTACTTTCAAAAGTCTTTTTAAAAAAGATTTGAAAGAGATGCTACCAAAAAAGAAATATGTTACCTAATTTTACTGAACATTATAGTACATTAATTCGTATTAAATTGATTGTGTCTTATCATCATAATGTTTTTGAATTGAAAATGTTAAAAATAATTGTTGATTTTTATAACAGTTAAGGTATTAATATTTTAATATTCATTCTTCTGTACAAATTAATTAGAGATACTAAATTATATGTATATATTTTGCAAATAATTATTCACTCATATCTTAAAAACTGTTGATATTAATAATCTTCCTTGTGATGTCCTGTATTGTCATATATTTTCACTTACAATGAAACTTTTTAGTGTATACATTATATTATAATTTCATAAAAAAATTTTAATACAACTTAATTGTATAATATTTATTAAGTGGCAGCCTTTTTGTCTCTTTGTTATTCACTTAAAAATAATAATGATCTATATGAGCAGTGAACTTGTGTATATATTGTATATCATAACTACATAATCTGTATATAATGTATTAGTATAAGGTATTATTGAGGCAAATAAATTTCTATTGAATTGAATTGAATTGAATTAATAAATTTTCAAGAAAAAAAAAACAGATTATATGAAACATTTGGTGAATTTAATCTTGTGCAAATGATAAATATTGTTACTACTACTTCGGGTACCAATACATGTATTGATCTATTATTTACAAATTGTGATAATGTAGTGTCTCACGGACCATTGAATCTACATTTAAGTGATCACCTGCCTATTCACTTCATTAAAAAGACAAGTTTATGTTAAACCAACATATTGTACATTTTTAAGAACGATCTTATCGTAATTTTGATTTAAATAAATATTTACAGGATCTGAATTAACATGATTGGTGGTATTATGATAATTGTAGTGATCCCGCTGAATACTGGGATAATTTAGAAAATGTATTGAAAAGATTTCTAGACGTTCAGTGCCCTGTCAAGAGATTTAAAGTTAGGGACAAACCTAGTTTCTGGATGACAAATGAGTTATTGAAAGAATTAATGATAAAAAAAAGATTGTTATTAGAAGCTAGCCGCTCAGCTTGTATAGTCACTTGGCACAGGGCTAGGGTTTTGAGGAATATGGTTAATTTAGATATTGAACATGCTAAAGAAACTTACTTTGCAGAATTGTCTGATTCACTTGTAAAAAAACTCAAAAGAATTCTGGTCATGTATGAAGGACTTTTTACCTTCAAGGAAAACCTCAACAAAAACTATAAATTTGGTTGATGATGCAGGCAGAGAGGTTACTTTACAAAATACATCCAAATTTATAAAATGATCTTTTCACAGATATTGGTCCCCGTTTGGCAAGATTACATAACACTGAGTTTACTTTTAATGGTACTAGATGTATGACAGACATGCCCGAGATGAACTTTACTGATGAAGAGATTGTAAAAACCCTACATGATATTGATGTATCTAAGGCATCCTCAATTGAATACTTCCCAACTAGAGTGTTCAGGAATGCCATGCTTTATTTACCAAGCAATTTTATAAAATTAATTAAATTATGTGTTTATTCTAGTATTATACCTGATGCATGGAAAATAGCCACTGTTACACCACTGCCAAAAGACGGGAGTTACTTAATGTATCAAATTATAGACCCATAAGTGTATTGCCAATTCCAGGAAAAATTCTTGAATGCCTTATCCATAATAAAATTTCGGATCACTTGGAAAATTATGATATACATCAAAAAAATAAATCGACGCTTTACTCCATCTCTAAATTTACAAATCACATTTTAAGCAATAGAAACAAAGGAAATATTACCCTTGCAGCCTTTATGGATATAAAAAAGGCTTTTGATTCTGTAAATCACTTAACTCTTCCTTTACCAACTACGCATTAATGCTTAGTTTTGGCTGATTTTTGCCGATTTTTGGCTCATATTGAGTACACTATAACTTCCACAAAATCCATTGAAACTCTTTGAATTTTTTGTTAGACCTAGCTTGAGTTGAGTTCACAAGAGAGTCAAAACAGTTAGTCTCTATCTCTTATACTTTTAGCATGGCAGCTTTACAAACCTGAGACAAATTCCTAAACTACCCTAAAAGTTTTCTATAGATTTAATCAATATTTAGGCTAAAAATCATGAAAAATGTCAAATAGTATTAATTTTTTGGTGAAAATTGACTTTGTATATTTTTTCATGCTCAACAAAATGGCATGGAAAATATTTGGATATTTTGATGCATTATTGGCCATTTTTGTTGGTTACCATGGCAACAGGTATGAAAAAATGCCGATTTTGCATGGTTTGGGTTGCCATGGTAACCAAAAAAGAATGTCTTCCAAAATTGATTATCTGCCAAAATTTCAGCTAAACAAAATATTTACTACAATATACACTTTACATCATTGCAATTGATACAGGGAGTGCTGAGATATTGCAGTTTGAAGTTAACTCATGAGATCAACTTTTCTCATCATATCACCACATTTATGATAATATATCTCATTAATCAAACTAGATAGAGGAAACTCAGGTGTTGTTCTATCTAACTGATTAGCCTAGCTTAACCGGTCACCATTTCCCTTCTAATTTGAATATTCACATAATTCCTATGGTTTTTGAGAGTTTATGTTATAAACTAAAACCCAAAAATTTGCTCTAAAATACTCTGGTAAAGGAAGAGTTAATTCTTCTGGAAAAATTAGAACAATGTGGCATTAGAAATTGAAATCTCACGTTAATTGAAAATAACTGCGGGTGGAGGGAATTGTTGCTGGTGGATGGAATCAAAGTCAAATCTAAGTCAAACCGGCCAAAAAAAAAAAAAAAAAGAGGAAAAAAACCCCAAAAAAACTCTTCTTTACTATGCCCACACCTATATGTCCCAATGTTTTGCAGCCATAAGCATTTCCTTGATGGGTAAAACCGAGGCAAGCCGGGGAGGGGTTCCACAACTGCACAAAATAAAATGATACTGGTAATGGTACATATGTATTACTATATGTTATAGCTCTATTGATTGTAATGATTGTTGCCACATGGCTAATGAGCTACTTTCTTAGTTTTAAGCTGAATCTCACATTTATATGGAATACATATCAATAAGTGACTCTCATGCACACACAATGTGCCAAACCAATAGACACGGCATAGAATGCCTGGACAAAACTGAACTGTAAAGGACCCTTCAGAAAGTGATACACATGTTATCATTGATGAAAAGTAGTTAATACCATATGACTAAAGTCAATGGATTGCAATCCACCAATTTCGATTCGATTCAATGTAAGAATTACCTTACGACCACCTTCCACGTGAGATTACATTGAATAAAAGAAGTTGCCTGACTTCATTGAAACGAAAAAAAAAACAAAAAAAAAACTTATCTAGGCGGCAGCAGTGTTCCATCACTAACCATGTATGCTCTACCACTAATCCCTTAACATGTGGCGTCCCCCAGGGATCAATTGTGGATCAACACGGCAAAAGGTACGACCGCGAGGGGGTGTGCGGGCGTACCTTTTAGACCTTTACAGTGCATTATACAATGCATCCCCAATACCATGCATACATTGCATTCCCTGATGGGCTCAGAGGGCGTGAGGAGGGCAAGGTGATGACACAGTGCACTTACGTGAATTACTATATGTCTGTTAAATGTCCCATGCACACAGTCAGCATTGTATGACCCTGGGACATCAGCAGTGCCATACAAAACCCAATAAGGCTAGGCAGTTCAAGCCCGGGGCTGGTAATCCTCTGGAAAAGGAGCTTAAAAGGAATGTTTTTGTTCCATAAACATTTCCAAGGTTTTTTGAAACTGATAAAATGCACTTAATTAAAAAAAAGTACGGTCAGAATGATATAAGTTATGTTTAGTCTCAATGCATGTGTGTTAAAGAGTAGGGGAGATCCCAGGGTATTTTGGAACTTTGAATGTAAGCATTACTACCAACTGGCCTCAAGTTTACTGTGAGATTCAGAATAAGTTGGATATTAATTAATATCTATGTTGTAAAGCAAGGCTCATATAAATAAGAATACAACAAAATGCATAAATCTTGGAGCCCTAGAAGGTCAAGCAGGTCTCAGCTTTAAATGTGAACAGCATCAGAGGTTAATTCTCATACCAACACTATCACACATGATCTCTGGCTCCAAAACCTATACTAAGTCTATGATATTTGGCATGACTTGAACAGATGCAATTGTAGCATCTTCAGATTTAACAGCCAGCACAAAGCCAAGTCACACACAAAAGTTTAAATATGTGTGAGGCATATGGTTGAGTACACCCTGTAGAGCATATGGTACCTATCATGTAATATGACTGTTATAGGTAAGGGGAAGATATTGTGGTAGGGTATAATTGAGAAGTTTCAACTTACTGTGTAACTGTGTCCAGATATAAGTCCACATATCGATGTCTTGATACAGACAACGTTATCCAAGTATAATTATTACCAGCCACATCACTGAGTCATCACTAGGACTCACTGCAACAAAATTCAGTAAGGCCCACTCACTTCAAACTCATTTCAAAATGATAATTTCAAACACTTTCTTTCTCAAAAGCTGTAGTCTATGAAGGGTTTTAGGTTTAAATTTAAACTTTCAGTCCACAATGACCAATTGACTGCCAATAACTAGAAGCTGCTAAATTTCATTATGAAATCAGCATACTAGGGTAAAGGCACCCTGAGACAGACAGACATCTACAGTCGGACACCTCACGGAATGATTATATATTTGGTCAATCAGTTGTGTCTTAACCATCATACTCAGAGAACGTCTGTACTTGTCAATGGAAATATACACATTTCTGCCACTGGTTTGACTTACCAAACCTGGATACACCACTACAAGGTTGAGGACTGCACCTTTTCTACAGCTGGACTTAGCAATGCCATGGCCATTTCTAGCCCTGCATAGGCCATAATACTGGGGCCATGGTCAGATCCGAGGACAGTTTCAAGGTCCAATTTAAAAGTGTATTTTTGACAATGCTCCATTAGTCTGGCAATTTTCATATTAGCACTAGCTGAAAGAGCATTTTTCTTTTAGTAAGTATTCAACATATCATCTTGATGTGATGAATATAATGTCTAATAAAGTGTACATTCATTACTACATGACTGTAAAAGTGAGAGAACATATCACTAAAACAAATTTCCGATTTTGCCACCAACTTTCCTCTTTGTAAAAGAGGAAAGAATTTTCTTAAAGAAAATATTTGCATATTTATGATATAATCTTTACTTTGCAAGATCTGTAATAAAGCTCTGTTTAAATGTGGATTCTCTGCTGACCCTAGGGTGTACAGTAGGTGTGGATAGGTGTATGGGGGCTGCTCTCACATCTCAGTAGCACACACACAGTAATATCAGCTCATGTTCTGCTTGGATACACACCAGTAGAGGGTCATCATGGTCCACTGATCACATGCAAGTAGGGTCAGAAATGGCCCTGTGTATACTTCTATTGCTGTGTACAGATATATCCATGTTGATACTCTTGAGTACAGGCTATGTTCAAAGTCTGGGTTTTCTTCTCAGCCTCGTCTCAGACCTGCTAACATTGTATTATGGTAGCTATTCCTATATGACGTTCGAATTGTACCTACAGTCTGACACCTATTGCACCCCACCTTGGACACCTTTATATCATGGTTTATATACATTTGCAACAGGCATTTTGTCACAAAGACAATCCATTTACTATATCGTTACTGCCAGTCATGGATATTATATCTGTATGTTTGGTTTACCCAGTACCTGACACTTATATTCAATCCCCCATCTGCCTCACGGAGGTCATATTCATTTAAGTCTGCACCCTGATCTGTTACAGGTATGCAAAATTGAATATCTAAGAGTATTTTGTGGGGAGATATAGTATTAGCTTGTATTCCCTAGTGTTATGCTGCATGCATTTAGAGTATATTTCACACAGTATTGTCTACTCTGTCCATATCTATTTGATAACATAGTGTCCAACTGTAGGGTCATATCTAGCATCAGCTCTCAGACTTTAGGTGCAATTTGATGCTTTGGAGACAACATATGTACAGTCCATTTATTCATATATAAGTGACAGAATTAACAAAACTTCCTTATCATGGTCAGATATCATGTTTCCATTTGTGCAATAGAAAGTAGAATACACAAAGATTGATGGTAGTCGATTTGAGGATTAAATATGGTCACCTTTTGTATGGCCAGGAGCGTCCTAAATGGGTGCCTTTACCCTATTTGATGTGTCTTTGGCACGTTTGTTTTTCTTTCTATACTAGTGCAGGAAGGACCGCCTGCTTTCTTTACCTAGTTCCCCACACCAAGTATCTGCCATATTAGCCCCAATATCTTAGAAACCGGGTTACCTGTAATCACAGTCTGCAGCATTGGAGTGGGCATACCAAATGTGTAGAATCAAGAGTTATACCACTGCCAAGCACTATTGCAGAAGATGCAATAAGGTAAACCCAGACTTGCTTCTCTGTATTCTCTATTTTTATACATACTTTTAGCCAATGCCATACCCCTTAGACACAGTGTTCCCGGAACTAGATCAGTCATAATACACCTACTTGCAGTGAAAGTCATATGTTCTATGGATGGGACAGGAGCTGGTCTGGTCGAAGTTGCAAGTGCAGAGCTTCAACAATCTATATGCTCATGGGAAACACTCATTTCTATAGATCTTTATAAAACCTAAGAGTGTCCTACAATCCAGATCCAAACTGACATTAGAAGGGGTATATATAAGAAAGCAATCACTTTACTAAGGAGAAAGAGAATTCAAAGATTAAAAGTCATTACAGAGAATTAAAGACTAAAAGTCATTGCAGCTATCATGACAAAATATAAGGCATCAGTCATGTTTAGCTGATCAATGTGTTTATGCTATAAAGTGTTTAGGTTTTATACTGTTTTCTTCTGATTTAAAGAAATTTGTTAGGATATTCAATTTGCCTGTCTATGCATAATATGATATTGTATTTAGAAATTGGGTTATGAATGCATTTGGGTTGAGGACCTTATATATCATTCATGCCCACTTTCTGAAGAGGATAACGGCTTCGTTGAATATGGGCAGCCCCACCTTGGTGAATACGCTGTAAAATTATTCACTGGTCATGGACATTTGCTTATATATCCATTTTGATTTTGAGGTAGATCTAGTCCCCAAAATCGCAACTGGTTGCATTTTGCAGAGATTTTGTCACCATGTGGGAGTATATGCCTATATTCTTGTTTATAGTCTTACTGGTTGGTAGGGCCTGTTCTATCAAATAACCCTGCTTGGGAAACTGATCCTAATAATGTCCATATTGCATTTAACCCTTCAAGAACCCCTTAGTGCATTCATGCATTTTGTATTTGTCATTGGTGCTGCAGTCGCGCATCATGCTGTCTCTAGGAGGGTGGATGCAATCAAAAGGGGTTAACATGATACACCAATGCAGAGCTGGCCAGTAGGCTCACTAGGACTGCACTGGTGCATCATGAACCTAGAAAAATTCAGCCTACAGTGGGGTAAGACACTGTCTGTTTGGCTTGGCACATGTCACTGTGGTGTTGGTTAAGCCCAACATCATGTTTGTTGCTCTCATCTTATTGTTACACAAAGTCTCTTTATCTGGGATCCACACTTCTCTCAGGAAGTAGATCCCTGACAGGATTAGGATCAGATTGATATCTCACTCAATGCAGTGTTTGCTTTTTTCCCCTTCCTGTAGAGCTTGTGGTCCCATGATGTAGTACTGTCACAGGTCTTTGGGTTTTTATATACAGAATGCATTAAGGACCAAAATGAAGACAAACCTGTATCAAATAATTATCACAAAGATACTGCTCTCTGAGCACAACCTTCCTATCAATGCTACCTGAATTCATCTATCATACATCTTACCTTGCAGCTGGGCCACCTCAACCTGATAACCATGGATCGACCAATATGGATAGAATGGGTGATTTTCAGAGAAGTAGCTGATGGACTTCTTTTCTGAATTTGAAGTTGAAACTAATGGGAACAGAAATATACATTAGAAGTCTTGTGATATATCATTTGAAAGATCCTGTGAATCTTTTGGTATTACTTTTATGTATGTGTGGACACTACAGGTAGGGCTGTAAACGTTCTAACAAAATGGACCTCAACTCAACTTTACTGAAGGAAAGGTGACCCTTTCATGCCACATGGGTCTATAGTGTAAGCTGCTCATGTACAACATGTCCTTTCCCAGTAGACTAAATACCCAAAAATAATCCCTAGCCCTATCTGTATGTCCATTGGATTCCGTCAGATATGCAAGCTCTTGAGCTGACAAGGAATTTGCAAATTCTAGCAGATCTCAGGGTTCTCGTTAGATTTGAATTAATATCTTTAGATACAAACTGCTTTAGGACACAGACATAGAAACATTTATCTCCCTATATCAATACTCACATTGATTGCCTTGCAATTGGTGAGCAGCAATTGGCTTTGGTCAATGGTCAATTTAATTTTGTCATCAGTAAACAAGTTTGCCAATTGGATGACTGATTTAGGGGTAAACCATACATGTATGGGGTGGATCTCTCCAAGAGACCATCCAATAAATGAATTGTCAGCTACTGAGGGTGGATCAATGATGGACTGAGTGATGTTTCTCTCTGAAGTTGATGTCAGAATACAAGTCATAGTGGTGACTACTCTATTAAAGTAAGGTACTGCATTTCTTAAACCAATAGATAGTGCTAAACTACAGTGCAATGCATTCGGATCAATCTTTTGAGGGGAAATCTATATACAAACGTGTGTACTGAGTGCACATCTGAACATATTTTATGATAATTGGATAAAGGAGGGACATATGTAGACAATCCAGCACTCTAGGACATTTAACCAAGATCTCTCATTTCACAGGGGTGTGTGAATTGGTGTCTCCAACACTGATAAATATCAATATTTGATTCAGTATCCATGTCAGGGAGAGCCAATATGTACCTAAGGCTATACATAGAAGCTAAGAAAACCCCCATAACAGATTGTCCTATGTATGATGAAAAGGTTGCTCCTTCATTAGCATAGAGCCCCATCACTTAAATCCTAAGCTGTAACACTTCAATGGTAGTCTTTGACTGAACACTAATGCAGAGTGTAAACAAAGAAGCTCTATAATTTATTTTTATCAAACACCACTTTTCTAACAGAGATTTGGACACGGTGCTGACACAGTAGGTGGATTAGTTGGATAATGCAATAGCAGAAAGCTTGTCAATCCTGAGCTTTGTACACTAACACCATTGTATGATGTGTGCTCAAGTCTGCTACTCCAGGAGCAGCAGCTAATTCTATTGTCAAGGTACCTGAGTAGCTCCCACAGTCCTGGTGGGCAATGGCAAGCCACAATAGCACAGTGGATAAAGTCTGATGCAATCTTCCTACACCAGCACAGCTGTGGTCCCTACTGAATATATAGGGAGGCTGATACATACCAACATCACACATATATGTATGCTGACCATAGCTATTCGAGCTTCCCTAGCCCACTTAAAAGGGTCTATTTCTCCTCTTTCCTATCCCCTCAGATGTGTGTGGTGCACATATGCACGGGCACTTACACATTCCTCTGTGAAATTGTGTAATGTAGTTCTCACCATGAATATGACCTTAGCTGTCGAAATGGCGTTAAACATCTATTACTCACTCACTCACTCCATAGCTATTCTTCATCTCCAAATTAGCTGTGGTCAGGAGCATATTGTTCAAGAATACAAATAGTATACTAGTCTTAGGATTCTGTCTATGAATTGGGCAATTGTATGACATTCAATAATTTAGATTTGGTTTGATTTTCTTTATAATGCATATTGATGTTAAGTCCAACACAAATATGAACTAGCACCCAATAGCAATAACAACCCACTATGGTCTCTAGACGTAAAAACATATTAAAAAGCACTCCCTCAGAGAAGAGGTCTTGAAGCAGTGTCTGGTAGGTATGTTTAGGCCCCCTGCTAAGCTGCACCGCACCTCCCATGAAGTGGTGGTTCTCGTGGATTCTGGAGTCCTTACTATACATGTTTTATTTAATAGGTAGAATCTTTAATAATAACACAACCAACAAACATCATCTGTTTTCATTTTAACAATTCATTGAGACATAGTCATGGTGAGCATGAAACGGGTTTTCCAGCTGAGGTGCACAACAGGTAACAATTCATTGAGACATAGTCATGGTGAGCATGAAACGGGTTTTCCAGCTGAGGTCCACAACAATTCTGGTTATCATGTTAAACAACAAGTGTTTCTCATCTGGCTTATCCTTCATATATGTCTGTCATATGAAGGGTCCCATCAATGAACAACCTCCTATCAGTGGTCCTAGTTGAGCTAGCCCTATGCCCAATAATATAAAAGCTCTTTCATCTATGCTTATACTTCTTTGTTCAAAATCTCAAAAGTTTCCTATGTTGGGTGGGGTGTTCCGAACAATGATTCCATATCTTTTGTACTTGTAACAAATTGTCCTAGAACCAAATTATGACCCGGGAATATGATATTCTATATCATAGTCTTAAATGAAATAGCATTGATTCAACAACTTATGTGGAATACTTGGTTATGTGAACAGACATGCTCACTATAAATACTTCAATTGAGTAAAGCATCTCTCACCTTGTCACACCTTTTCTGGTGACACAATGACAAATAGAAGTATTGCATGTTATGATGGATGGCATGAGCTCAAATAAAAGGCAGAGGGTGGAGATAATTACCATTGTGAATGCGGAATTCAGAAGGCAGCACAGGTAGAAATCATCTTGAGGTGCAAACCAGCACTGGCAGATTTTCACATATTTTTATAGCAAAGCTTTATTGATCGTTCCACTACATGATGTAGTGATAATAAATGATGATCAAACTCAGTGGCATATGTATTGTTTGGTAATAAAGAGTGATTAATGGTTAAATGATATATACAATGATGATGAGTATTTGGAAACACAAGGATGTGTCATATTATCAAGTGCTTGATTTGGACATATCACGTTTGGGAATAGTATCCTCTACACTTTAGCACTTTATTACAAAGAAGATTTAAAAAAATAAGATAAATAAGATAAATTACTCAAATAAAAAAAAGAAAAACAAACAAATGAAAAAAACAATTGTTAACAAGTGAAAAAGAAAGCTTTGGTAGATTGAACAAGTATACTTGACATGCATCAAGAGATAAAGTAATGTGAGAGACTCAAAATAGGCTAATGTATAAAAAAAAACAATGCAGGAAGGAAAGGAAAAGCTGCACCATTTCTAAGCCACTGAGGTTGATTATAGGTCCTCAAATTGAGCAACCTAACAAGGAGAACATGTTTTAGTAATACATTTGTCTGTCCATAAGAAAGCTGGCTAATTGCCTAGCCCCCATGATTAACATGTTTTAGTGTACAGAAATGTACTTGCGTCCCCAAATGTCAATCAGCGATGATGAGTGAGTCATCAATTACAGTCATGTCATCATACCAGTTGTCAGGCTGCTGATGTGGCTTAGCACTCTTCTTGTGCAAGTCCTTGATCCTTGAGCTAACAGGTCTTAGTTAGCACCACCTTGTAGAAAACAAGTGTAATCATACAAGCTCATGATAGTCGATTTATACACACATATGGCATCTTCACGACTCATATCATTCCGTAGTTTAGCAAATGAAACAGTCGGTGATTAACCTTTCTTATTAGGTCATTGGTTGACTCTTTCATTGTTAGTGTTTCTCCCAGTCTAACATTCTTAATATTGTCATTACTACCGCAAAGCATATACTTGGTTTTGTCAGAATTAATTGTTAAACGCAGGTCGATACGCATTTACACAACTTTAACAAGTTTGGACTGTAGCTTCTGCATCACAATCACAGAGTTTTTGTCAGGACAATGGAAAACCAAGTCGTCAGCATAGATTTTTACAGTTTATTAAGTTGCCGGCTAGCTCATTTATATAATATAAAAAGAGCAGCGGTCCCAATACGGACCCTTGCGGAATGCCATATTCCACTCTTTCAACTGGAGATGTATATGAACCAATTTGGGTATACTGTCTGTGGTTACTAAGATAGCTCACTAGCCAATCATAATTAGATTTACTAAGGTTTAGCAGTTTTAGTTTCTCAAGTAGATAGCTGTGGTCTACAGAGTCAAATGCTTTGCGTAGGTCTACATAGCATATAGCAGTGACTTCACCGTTGTCCCTATATTTGTACAGATCATTAACTAGCTCATAGATGGCATCACCCGTGCCCAAGTTGCTTCTATAACCATACTGTCTGTCGGTTAGACAGTGGTCCCGTTCCATACACTCAACTAGGTGACTGTGCATGCATTTCTCGGCGATTTTGCTTACTACAGACAAAAGTGATATTGGTTGCCAATTATTGATGTTTTTAGGATTACCTGATTTGGGAATAGGTGATACTCTGGCTTCCTTCCATCACTTCCTTCAATCACACCGCAATTAAACGAGAAATTCAGCAAGTGAGTTAATTGGTCAGATAGTGACAGTAGTACCTCTTTTAAACAACTTGTCCTGATATCTTTCATACCTGATGTTTTGGAAGCATTTATTTTGCTAATCAGTATCTTCGTCAGCACTGGATGGATAGCCAGATTATTGGGGATATTTGCCCCAATGGGAATCTGAGTTGAAGTCATGCTTAGCATGCCCTGCATTTTCTAGTTCAATTGAGAGTTTTTTCCTATACCCACTATACCCACAAAGAAGGTGTTTAAGTAATCTACTGATTCTTGGTTACTTAGAAGGTCACCATCTTCACCAATCAGAATTGGAGGTAGCATGGCTCCCTTTGGCTTCAGAATTCTATTTAGAATATTCCAGAACTTTTTGGGGTCATTCCTATGCATATCTAAGGTGGTCTTAACTTCCTCCGATTTTGCATACCTCACCGCTTTTGGAGATTTTATTTCTAAGACGTTTTGCCTTTTGCAAGTGCTTTCGCTTTTTTGTTCGGAAGAAAGACTCCATGTATCTGTCATGCTCTGAACAGAGTCTCAGAATCTCTGCAGTCATCCACGGCATACCACAGTCTTTATACTCACGTTTTTCTAGAGGACAATAATTGTCTAAAGTATCGGTAATGCAACACTCCATTATGACCCACATTTGATCCACATCCTCACTGTTCCAGAATTCTTCCCAATCCCAATCTAATACCCAATCTAAGAGTCTATCAGGGTTGGGATTCTTGTAATTTCTAGACCAGAACCCAAAGGTCTTGCCTAGTGTCAGAAAAAGTTTTATACAGGGAGTCTAGTTCTGTAATGAACTCATCCACTTTACCACTAGGAGACCTATAAACAAACAATATCACCATGCTTTTTCTATCTGGTTGTTCCACCTTCAGAGTGATAATCTTAATATCACTGGTAGTCTTGGTATAGTTTTGCAACCTAGTGACATGCTAGGCAATATGGTTTTTCATATAGATTGCTACACCACCACCTTTCTTGACGTCTTTGTCTCTACGGAACAGTTGGTATCCGTCCCACATTACTATGTCACCATCATGCATTTCAGTTAGCCAAGACTCACTAATACAAAGAATATCCACATTTTTGAATGCCTCAAAAAGCTCTATTTGCTTTAAATAAAAAGTTCTTGTATTATAATGAACCATTTTCAATCCCTTAAGATCTCGTAACTCACTGATAAGTGTTGTGTGTTTGGACAATGTCAGATATTGAGTACGGAACTTCACTTGTCAATCAATCAGAACAAACAAACAAACAATAAACAGAAAAATAAATGACAAATAGATAAACGAAAATAAATTCAGAAAAGGTTTCTAGTCTAATGACATAGAAAAAAGGTGAAAATCCTTTAGGTGTAGATCCTTTAAAGAAAAAAAGAAAACGTATTAATGACCCATTACAATATAAGATGTTGCCTGGGTGGGTGAGATGCTAGAGGGGCCATTCAGATAACATTTCCTCATTTCCCACATAATGTGTGACTAGGCCTGTGTTGATGACTCCCTGTGAAGACATGCAAACCTATAATACGGCAAGCAATTGTCCATTAAGGTCAATTGTAGTACGTGAGAAGTGTGGTTCAGAACCATTATATAGTGGGAGTGCTAACAATGTTCCAAATCACAATGGTTGCCACCAGATTTATACCTATTCCAATTCCCCCTACAGGACAGTGTATCTCTGTGATTAATAAAAACTCAAGGCAGTGGTTGGGGGAGTAATTTAAATGCATGGTTTTAGTTTCTTATTTTCTTCATGATTATCTCAGAGACATGTGCAGTGCCCTCCGTTTAAGATCTATATGTTTGTGATAATGTAACAGTGATGCTAAGGGTGCCAAGTAAAAATTATCTAAATATTTTGATATTTGATTCTATCCAATTTACAAGAGATTAGCAAGGCCCCTGCGCGATATAGACCCTTCTTAGACAATATCATTGGAATTCTCACAAGGAGGTGAGGGGTAACGGTCAAACCCCACATGGCAATTCAGGGCTTCAAAATCTCTGCGATTGTATCTGTTGCATGCTTTAGCCCACATAAGGGCCATAGAACTCAAGGATTGTTCAACTTATTGAGAATACCACAGTGGGTTATCAGTGGTTTATTGTAAAAGGGTCCATTCATAAACCAATATGCCAATCCCTCCCCACCACATGTGTGATCCAATTCCAGCCATCCATTATCAACTACTTCATTCAAAGAGACATCTGGGATTAAGAACACTGGGAGAACATGCTTTATTTGCTCAGTAAATTATATCCGGCTTACACTGTAAAAAGTAACTATCTTCCAGAGATCCTTCTAAAACTGAATAGTGGACCACTGTAATTGAAAAGCAAAGTACTACTGTTTACAAGTAGTTTCCATTAGCAGATACCTCAGGGTTTGCTAATAAGACTAGGTTTAGCTCTTCATCTTAAGGCTAGGTGCATGGTAAGAAATGATTGTTTAATCTACCAGGGATCCTTATAAAACTGAACAGTGAACCACCGTAAGTAGATTCTGGAGAGCCAGTATAGTTTTAACAAGAAGCCCCAGGTGGCAATCTCTATGAAAATAATAATGAATCTCTGGCAACTTTGGGACGAGTTATTTTGACAACATTTCTTTACAATGTGAGTTAATTAGTTCAATTCACAAGCACACATGAGAGGTCTATACCAGTGATCAGAAAGCATCCTTTATAAGGTATGGTCCCTCTTGACTCACATCCCTGCAGACCTCTACAGTACATTATACAATGCATTCCCCATACCATTCATATTTTGCATCCCCTGATGGGCTCAGAGGGTGTAAGGAGAGCAAGGTGATGACACAGAGCACTTACATGAATTACTATACTTCTGTTGAATGTCCGATGCACACAGCCAGCATTGTATGACCCTAGGACACCGGCAGTGCCATACAATACCCAATAATAAGGCTAGGCAGTTCAAGCCCGGGGCTGGAAATTCTCTGGAAAAGGAGCTGAAAAGGAAGACTTTTTGTTCCATAAACATTTCCAAGGTTTTTAGAAACTGATGAAATGCACTTATTAAAAAAAGGTGTGGTCAGAATGATATATGATATGTGTAGTCTCAATGCATGTGTGTTAAAGAGTACGGGGGATCCCAGGGCGTTTTGGCACTTAGAAAGTAAGTATTACTACTAACTGGCCTTAAGTTTACTGTGAGATCCAGAAAAAGTTGGATATTAATTGAGTTCTATGTTGTAAAGCAAGGCTCATAGAATACAAAAATCGCATAGATCTTGGAGTCCTAGGAGGTCAAGCGAGTCTCAGCCTTAAATGTGAACAGCATCAGAGGTTATTTTTCATATCAAAACTATCACACATGATCTCTGGCTCCATGACCTATACTAAGTCTATGATATCTGGTATGACTTGAAATGGTACAATGGTTGCATCTTCAGAAATAGTAGCCAGCACCAGAGGTCTAAATATGGGTGGGCTTGTGGTTAAGTACACCATGTGTATGCCATACCCTGTGTACATGCTCTGTTTGGTACCTGGTGAACGATCCCTGGAAGGGCTTCCCTAGCCCACTTAAAAGGGTCTATATCTCCTCTTTCCTATCCCCTCAGATGTGTGTGGTGCACATATTCGTGGGTACTGACACATTCCTCTGTGAAATTGTGTAATGTCGTTCTCGCCATGAATATGACCTTAGGTGTCGAAATGGCGTTAAACACCTATTACTCACTCACTCACGATCCCTGGCTCCACAACTGGTAAAACTCATGCTAGGTCTATGATATCTGGCATGACTTGAAGAGATACAATTGTAGCATATTCAGAAATAGCAGCCAGCACAAAGCCAAGTCACGCACAGAGGTCTAAATATGTGTGAGGCATGTGGTTGAGTACAACCTGTGTATGCTCTGTCTGGTACCTGTCATGTAATATGACTGTCATAGGAAAGGGGAAAATATTGTGGTAGGGTATAATTGAACAGGATTCAGCTTTCTGTGTAACTGTGTCCAAATATAAATCCATATATTGATGCTTTGATAAAGACAGATACAGACATTTATATGTTTGTAAAAACAGGGTTTAGGGATTAAACACCAGTGTTTAGAACTTAAACATGTGGTTAAACACTTATTTGTCCCACTTTTCTCAACGCTTCTTAAGTGCTAAACAAGTTCAATTTCAAATGAATAAACCAAGAGGTGTTTAAACAAGTGTTTAAATGCTAAACACTTAAACACTTTAAGTCTTTTAAGTGTTTGAATGTTGGTGTTGAGAAAATTTGGTGTGTATCTTTAAACACCCTTTTTGCAGTATATTACCAAGCACACCACTGAGTCATCACTAGGACTCGCTGTGACAAAATTCAGTAACGCCCATTCACTTCAAAATATTTTCAAAATGATAATTTCATACATTTTTGAAAAAGTTGTAGTCTATGAAAGGTTTTAAGGTTAAACTTAAACTTTCTGTCCACAATGACTGACTGACTGTCAATAACTAAAGGCTGGTAAATTTCATCATTAAATCAAGGTAGTATGTCATGTGCTTTTCACGCATTTCTTTTTCTATTGAAACTAGTGCATTTTATGAAGGACCGCCTGCTTTCTTTACCTAGTTCCCCACATCGAATGTCTGCTATATTAGCCCCAATATCCTATAAACCTGGTTACCTTCTATCACAGTCTGCAGCATTTGAGTGGGCATACCAAATGTGTAATAACAAGAGTTATACCACTGCCAGGAACTATTGCAGAAGATGCAATAAGCTAATCCCAACTTGCTTCTCTGTATTCTCTATTCACATACATATTTCTAGCCATATCCTCTAGAGTTCCCAGAACTAGATCAGTCATTATACACCTACTTGCAGTCAAAGTCATATGTTCTGCGGATGGGACAGGAGCCGGTCTGGTCAAAGTTGCAGTTGAAGAGCTTCAACAACCAATACCCTCATGGGAATCACACAGGTATCTCATTTCTATAGTCTACACCTTTGTAGAAACTTACATTAAAGAGGGCTTGAACAATCCAACATTAGGCGGGATATATTAGAAAGCCATCCCTTTTCATAAGGGAGAAAAAGAGATTAAGAGTCATTGCAGCTATCCTGGCAAAATACAAGGCATCAGTCACGGCTCCAATTCAGACCCACACTTAAGACAACATCTTGTATGTGGGTCATTCCACAGTATTTCAACAAGTGGTTTCCGCATGACCCCTCAAATCTGGATAATTTGCCTCCTATATTGAGATGTATATAGGTTATACTCACATGCAAAATTGTAGCTTCCAACTTGCATGGGTTCCTGAGATTTTGGCCCTTATATATGAGAGGGTTTGACCTTCGGTGTCAAAAATCTCAATTTTATGTCAACTTCAGTGTGTAATATTTTCAAAGCACAATGAGATAGAGGTCTGGCATTACTTGGGTCATCAGACACATCCTTCCACTGCAGGGAAATGCCAAGATAGTGAAGGTAACATACAGACTTAGTCTTGTAGCATAGGTCAACAGTCGCTAGTTTTTGCAATTTTTCTTCTCTGAGAGGCATTTTTGAAAAATTATAGCATCAAAATCAGCTTGGAAAGTGAGATTCTTTTCTTTCAAATGACCTGAACATGGAAAATAAAGATGGAGTACCTGCAACAAAGGGGGGATCCAATATGGCTGCTTCAAAATGGTGAAAAACTGGTTTTTGTTACTTTTCAACAGCAATTTTGGGTCGGAGGGATAGGTAGGACCAACTAATGGTAGCTATCACTAAAAGTACTATTATTACCCTAAATATAGATGGTAGTTGGTTCAACGCCTCCTTCCTGTAGAAAATAGGTAACGAAATATGGCAAAAGTCAGCATTTTTCTAACCCTGTTAATTTTATCATAGCTGGCTCTTGGGCTTCTAACAGCTGTAATATCATCACTTCAGGCCCAGTATAGTGCTGCCTTATGATTATGCTGTAAAGGTCCTATGACTCCTATTTCATGGTATTGGGCAGTAAAATGTATAGTGAAATTATCGATTTTTCAGAATTTTCATTTATCTAAATGCTATTGGGGATGGTTGAATGCAAGGGATCTCTCATAAGCTGCATAAACTATTCCCCTCTTCCACCGTGTCTAGTGTGTAGCTCCATTGCTTGATCTGGTATTTGCAAGATCAGCACATATAGCAGTTTATCACACAGCTGGTACAAGTTGGTCCCTAAAAGGTATGCAGAATGGGAGAATTATCTGGTTGATCTGATATCTATCCCACCAGAGATTTATAGCATCTATCCTAGGTTTTGATGCTGAACTTGCTTTAGGGCCTTCTGGAACCTAGCACAGAGGATATAGTATGCTAGTGTGCTAGTACATAGAATACAGTTATAAGTGACGTCTTGGAACGTTACACAAAAATGTAGAGTTGCTAGGGTCTTCTAACTGAACAGCAGAGAATGATTGAGTCAAACCCAGTCAAATTCAACTTGTCAGCCCTGGTGTAGACCTTTCATCCTAATTATTCTATGGTCTTTGACAGACCATAGAATAGTTACATCATTATTCTATGGTCTTTGACAGACCATAGAATAGTTACATCAACCATGTTCCCCGTTGTTAGATCGCCCTTCTAGTGTAGACCTGACCCTGACCTAGTCTCTAGCCTAGCCAAATATTGCCCTTTTTTACTCATAGGATTACACAGGGACTGGCCTATCCTTTTGATATAGTGCTAGGACAAAGAAAGTCTACTCACCCTGGATATAGCCGTGAAAACCCATGTTAACCCTTTAATGTACTGGTGTCTGTTTCTATAGGGGTATACATAGGGTAGTACATAGGGTTTATGATGCATTGATTTACACTGTGATCCTTACAGGGTTAGTAGGACACATCGGCACCACAACGATCCGCCCTGGTCTGGTGTGTGTGTGTGTGAGGGGGAGGGGGTACATACAGCTCCTCTATATACTGATGTAGAATGTGTGCAGCCATCCTTGAGCTGGTTTTCAGCATGCTACACTGATAGCTATCAGATAGCACTTGTACCCAAATAACTCAGGACTGAATCTATCAAGGCCTTTTAACTTGTCCGTTCAATGGTGTTTAATTGAAAATGTTGACGTCATTCTGTGTTTTAAATTGTGTTTTAATGTGTGTTTTCATGGTACATGCGGGCTTCCCTAGCCCACCTTAAAAGGTCTATTTCTCCCCTTTCCTATCCCCTCAGGATGTGTGTGGTGCACATATGTGCGGGCACTGACACATTCCCCCTGTAAAATTGTGTAATGTAATTCTCGCCATGAATATGACCTTAGCTGTCGAAATGGCATTAAACATCTATTACTCACTCACTCACTCATGGTACATGTATTGAGTTAAGGGATATAACAGGTTAGTGTATAATAGTATCCATGGGGACACCTCAACTACCCAATTCTATTGTTTTCCATGTGTGTCGGCCATCTTGGTTTTCGGAAACATAGGGATCCAGGCCATATATGGTGAATTTTGATCTTTAAAAATTATCAGATGGATTTTAGTGACCATAGGGACACCTCAACTACCCAATTCTATTGTTTTCCATGTGTTGCCGCCATCTTGTTTTTCGGAAACACGGGCATCCAGGCCATATATGGCAAATTTTGATGTTCAAAAGTTATCAGATGGATGTTAGTGACCATAGGGACACCTCAACTACCCAATTCTATTGTTTTCCATGAATGTCGGCCATCTTGTTTTTTGGAAACACAGGGATACAGGCCATCTGTGGTGAATTTTAATGTTCAAAATTTATCAGATGGATGTTAGTAGCAATAGGGACACCTCAACTACACAACTCTATTGTTTTCCATGTGCGTCGGCCATCTTGGTTTTCGGCAAAACAGCGATCCAGGCCATATATGGTGCATTTTGATCTTTAAAAGTTATCAGATGGATGTTAGTGACCATAGGGACACCTCAACTACCCAATTCTATTGTTTTCCATGTGTGTCGGCCATCTTGTTTTTCGGAAACACAGGGATACAGGCCATATAATTTTATATGGTTAATTTTGATCTTTAAAAGTTATCAGATGGATGTTAGTGACCATAGGGACACCTCAACTACCCAACTCTATTGTTTTCCATGTGTGTCAGCCATCTTGATTTTCGGAAACACAGGCATTCAGGCCATATATGGCAAATTTTGATGTTCAAAAGTTATCAGATGGATGTTAGTGACCATAGGGACAACTCAACTACCCAATTTTATTGTTTTCCATGTGTTGCGGCCATCTTGGTTTTGGAAAACACAGGGATCCAGGCCATATATGGCAAATTTTGATCTTCAAAAGTTATCAGATGGATGTTAGTGACCATTGGGACACCTCAACTACCCAATTCTACTGTTTTCCATGTGTGTCGGCCATCTTGGTTTTCGGAAACACAGGGATCCAGGCCATATATGGTGAATTTTGATCTTCAAAATTTATCAGATGGATCTGAGTAGCCATAGGGACAGCTCAACTACGCAACTCTATTGTTTTCCATGTGTGTCGGTCATCTTGGTTTTCGGAAATACAGGGATCCAGGCCATATATGGTGAATTTTGATCTTCAAAAGTTATCAGATCGATCTTAGTGACCATAGAGACACCTCAACTACCCAATTCTATTGTTTTCCATGTGTGTCGGCCATCTCGGTTTTCGGAAACACAGGGATACAGGCCATATATATGGTGAATTTTGATCTATAAAAGTTATCAGATGGATGTTAGTGGCCATAGGAACACCTCAACTACCCGACTCTATTGTTTTCCATGTGTGTCAGCCATCTTGATTTTCGGAAACACAGGCATCCAGGCCATATATGGCAAATTTTGATGTTCAAAAGTTATCAGATGGATGTTAGTGACCATAGGGACACCTCAACTACCCAATTCTATTGTTTTCCATGTGTTGCGGCCATCTTGGTTTTGGAAAACACAGGGATCCAGGCCATATATGGCAAATTTTGATCTTCAAAAGTTATCAGATGGATGTTAGTGACTTTAGGGACACCTCAACTACCCAATTCTACTGTTTTCCATGTGTGTCGGCCATCTTGGTTTTTCGGAAACACAGGGATCCAGGCCATATATGTGAGCCAGCAAGCAGAAATTGGGGTTCCTGTCGGATTTAGTACCTGTTTGAGCCACCAGGGGGCATCACTATGGGCTGGAATAGGAAAAATATGCCTAAAACTGTTGCCATGGAAACATGATGTTCATTCTAAATAGGAAAATTAATGAAGGTCATTTGAAGGTATGTTTCACCAGTTTTACTATGGTGACAACAAAACGAAAATACCATTTCTAGATCAAAAGTTATGGGGAAAAAAAATTTAAATTATGCTAATTTAGCTAATTAGCATAAATTATGCTAATTTTAGATGTATCTCATGACCAATTAGATGTAGAGCTTATTGCCATTCAGGAAATGGTCATAACTACCCATATTTAGTAAGCCATTACTCTAGGACTAACAGGAGTATCTTCTCTTGCAATATATCACTGAAAAGCTAGTGCTCTGAATTTTAAAGTTGACTTTTAGCACGGAGCACCCTTTCTCCTTGCCTCTACACATATGTTGAATTTTGATCTTCAAAATTTATCAGATGGATGTTAGTAGCCATAGGGACACCTCAACTATGCAATTCTATTGTTTTCCATAAGTGTTGGCCATCTTGGTTTTCGGAAACACAGGGATACAGGCCATATATGGTGAATTTTGATCTTTAAAAGTTATCAGATAGATGTTAGTGACCATAGGGACACCTCAACTACCCAACTCTATTGTTTTCCATGTGTGTCGGCCATCTTGATTTTTGGAAACACAGGATTCCAGGCCATATATGGCAAATTTTGATGTTCAAAAGTTATCAGATTGATGTTAGTGACCATAGGGACACCTCAACTACCCAATTCTATTGTTTTCCATGTGTGTCGGCCATCTTGTTTTTCAGAAACACAGGGATACAGGCCATATATGGTGAATTTTGATCTTCAAAAGTTATGAGATCAATGTTAGTGAAATAGGCATTGATTCATTGGTGCATCATGCTTTGCCTGTCATGATGCACTCTATATGAGCAAACATCAAGAATATGGATCAGAAAATGTAAAAAATGTAATCAGCATGGTTGAAAACCTTTGATATATTACATGTTGAAATCTGTCAATAAACAGCCAAGGAATAGGCATTGATTCATTGACTGGCATGATGTACCATTGTGTACCATAATGTACCATCATATACCACGATGTACCATCATGTATCATCATGATGTACCATACTGTACCATGATGTACCTTGATATACTGTCATGAACCATGATGTACTGTCATGTACCATGATGTACCGTCATGTACCATGATGTACCGTCATATACCACAATATACTGTCATGTACCATCATGTATTGTCATGATTTACTATAGTGTACCATGATGTACCGTTATGTACCATGATGTACCATTATGTACCATGATGTACCGTTATGTACCATGATGTACCGTCATGAACCATGATGTACTGTCATGTACCACAATGTATGATGATGTACCGTCATGTATTTTGATATACCATCATGTACCTGATGAACCATCATGTACTGCGATGTACCATCATGCACCATGATGTACTGTCATGTACCATGATGTAGCATAAATTAGTTAAAATATGTCAATAATATGCACTGCTTGTCAGCAATTAGTCAATATATGTCAGTAATTACTCACTATTTGTCAGCAGTTTGTTAATATATGTCAGTGTCCCCTGGACAGCAGACGTGTCCTACTAACCCTGTAAGGATCACAGTGTGAATTAATGCATCATAAACCCTATGAATATATCATAGCATAATAATTCAGAATAACATAGCATAACATAGCATATCACCTATAACATAAAGGCCCATAGATCATTTTAGGGCAATGCCCTATCCTTAGACATTTTTACTTTAGATGGTCCAGGCACATGGCCAGGAAGACCCTAGATATTGATATACATGCATGCTCGGCATTTATAAACATATAAGTGAACATGAGTATAGTATAAAAAAACTGTGATGAATACTGATCAATCGAAACAAAGATAGTTGCATAACAGAATAATGTTATCTTTGTGTACAGTTCATTTATGGAGATTGGATACTTAGGCAGGGACACAGTTTACTCTTAGTATATATTTAGGACCGAAGGCCTTAGTTCAAATGGCAGACAAAGTGTGTGCACCCAATGGGACTTGGTTGCTCAATGGCCTTCATTCCATACCTGGTTAGAAACCAAATACTAACCCTTGTTTTAGATCTCACCTGGTCATCATAATTGAAGGAATTGGCATTTTCCAACATTTGAACTGGCTTTCGAGTGGATGATAAAAGTAAACTGTCAAGTACCTCATCATGAAGTATGAGGTACTCATATAATCCTTTAATGAATGTAGGGAATCTTCATGGTTAACACTCATGGGCCATATAGTAATTACCACCCCTTATACTACATATTATATAGGGAACAGAGCCATTCCTGTATGGAGGTGGCCAACTTGAAATTAGTTATGTAACTGGCCCCCGATGGCCATCTTGGATCTGGCAGAGGATTGTGGGTAATCTCTTATCTTCCCCTCCACCCACAGAAAACAATGGGAATTGATAAGACTGATAAGCTACCCCTGCCTCTATCTTAATCACCTTAAGTACCTGTCTATTGTTTTAGGTGTGAATGGAGGGGATTAGCCTGAAAGGGAGACAATGGCTTGGTTTTACTCAGCCTGGATTACATGTTCCCTCTAAGATAACTTTTAAAATTTAATTTCTCTAATGTTTGAAGTACTAAGTCTATATAAAGCTAATATTGTTTAAGTTTAAAGTATTTGCTATCCAAAGGTATAGATTTTAGACTATACCTTCATATAGACTATTAGGAAGGGCCAACCAAAGTAAACTGTACAAAGAGGCCAACTGCTGATCTAGCCCCAGACTACATGAGTTACCTAGGAAATTTGTATGGTACTAGCAATGACTCTGTTCCGTATAGAATTGATTTGGTTACAAGGTGCTCAGGTGCTAAATCGAATTCAGTGCCAGTATTTAGGGTAAATCCTATTTTCTTTTTTCAACATTATAACATGTGGTGGTCCCATACATATTTTACTATTAACTAGTGCCTTTGGCACTGGGGGGGGGGGGTAGCATCCATGATATTGGTCCTTTTCATTAGTTTGTATGAGCATTATATTATTAGGATTCTTCATAGGCCTTATGAAGATATTTGCAACCTTGTGCAGCCCCCTGGTGTCTTGTATTAGAACCGCGTAACTTAGCGGAGCTTTACCTAGCAAAGACGCGTTACATAGCAACAGTGCGTAACAAAGCAACAGCAAACAATTTTACACTCTCCCAGCAGATCCTTTCGGACATTGGAATTTGAGAGAGATCTCATGAACTACTCATCAGATTTTAATGTATGACCTATCAAATTGAAGGTATTGATTTGTACGATTCATATCTATTCAGATTTAGCACATTCCAGTAGGAATAAAATTATTGGGGGCAACATTATGTTTGAATTGGGATACAATTTTGAGGCTAGAAGTTTTGGCCTATCTATTTTAACTATGATTTAATTTTATAATTACCTTGATGAGGAGATGCTACACAATATATAGCCCTGTCAAAATATTATTAGCCATGAAAATTTGAAAGAAAATCGAGTTAACTTTGGAAAAAATACAATAGCCTCCTTTGACTAATCTGGTTCTGGCATGTACTAGGACTAACTCTATCATAATGACTGCAGTAGACCTACCAGCAATGAAACAACGCCGTTTTTAATATGGGGTAAAAATGTCATTTTGATTGATAATTACACCATATATGTTCCAACACCCAATACCATAAAATAGCAGTCATAGGACCATTTCAGCATAATCAAATTAAGGCAGCACTATATTTGGCCTGAAGTACTGATATTTCAGCTGTTTAAAGCCCAAGAGGTAGCTATGATTAAAACAAACAGGGTTAGAAAAATGCTGACTTTTGCCATATTTCGTTACCTATTTTCCTCAGGAAGGAGGCATTGAACCAATACCAAACTACCATCAATATTTAGGGTAATGATAGTACTTTTTAGTGATAGCTACCATTAGTTGGTCCTACCTTTCCCTCCAACCCAAAATTGTTGTCGAAAAAGTAACAAAATGCAGTTTTTTTACCATTTTGAATCAGCTATATTGGGTCCGCACTTTGTTGCAGGTACTCCATCTTCATTTTCCATGTTCAGGTCATTTGGAATGAAAAGAATCTCACTTTCCAAGCTAATTGAAGTAACGATTTTGATGCTATCATTTTTCAAAAATGCCTCTCAAAGAGGAAAAATTGCAAAAACTAGCAAAAATATTACACACTGAAGTTGACATAAAATTGAGATTTTTGACACCGAAGGTCAAACCCTCTCATATATAAGGGCAGAAATCTCAGGAACCAATGGGAGTTGGAAGCTACAATTTTGCATGTGGTCATAACCTATATGCATCTCAATATAGAGGAGAAATTATCTAGATCTGAGGGGGTCATGCGGGGAAAGTTCTCAAAATCTGTCCATATATAATGGAATGACCCATGTCATTGGACTGATTATAGATATCATCTTTCCAGGTCCGAGGAAGTTCAGTAGAAAAAGTATACTAGATTGCATCTAGAAAAACAGTCTCCTATTAAGGAATATGGCAATAGATTTCATCTCAAAAAGGCATTTATCAAGGTGGGTGTAGAGGCAAGGAGAAAGGGTGCTCCATGCTAAAAGTCAACTTTAAAATTCAGATCACTAGCATTCCAGTGATATATTGCAAGAGAAGATACTCCAGTTAGTTTCAGGGGAATGGCTTGCTAAATATGGGTAGGTATGACCATTTCCTGAATGGCAATAAGCGCTACACCTAATTGGTCATGAAATACATCTATAATTAGTATAATTTATGCTAATTAGCTGAATTAGCATAATTTTCTTATTCTTTTGCCTATAACTTTTGATCTAGAAATGGTATTTTCGTTCTGTTTTCACCATAGTAAACCTAGTGATAAATTCTTTCAAATGGGATCATTGATTTTCCTATTTAGAAAAAAATCATGTTTCCATGGCAACAGAAATTAACAAAAAATGCCTATTTAAGCCCAAAAACGTTCTTTTTACAAGCCTAATTTGGAACCTTTTCAGCCAAAATAGAACATTCTATCAAAAGTCATTGAATCCTCCATAGAAAAGAACCCAAAATAGTTTTAGGCATATTTTTCCTATTCTAGCCCATAGTAGTGCCCCCTGGTGGCTAAAACAGGTACTAAATCCTGCAGGAACCCCAATTTCTGCTTGCTGGCTCACATGGTATGACTGAGCGCTGTGACTACGATTTGAAATTCTCAAAATTGAGTGATGCCAGACGACTCCTCTGAACGATCAGCACTTAGGTAGTATTTACATAGGGTTCGGTAGGGCAGTCATACCAGTGCAATTATTAGTGACCAGTAGATGCAGGGCTCTAACGGCATCAGAGTAAGGAATCCCACTACAATTTGAAGGGGGTTAGTCATACCATCTTGAGAAATGCCTTACAGATGTATGCATTGCCTTGCTTGCATCTATAGTCTTGCCGGTTGGTACAGGCTGATCTATCTAATCACCCTGATCCTGATAATGTCCATATTGCATTTAACCCTTTAAGAACTGCATAGTGCATTCATTCATTTTGTATTTGTCATGATTGTGCATCATGCTTTCTCTAGTGGGGTAGATGCAGTCCAAAGGGGTTGACATGATGCACCAATGCAGAGCTGGCCAGTAGGTTCACTAGAACTGCATTGTTGCATCATGAACCTAGAACAATACAGCCTTCAGAGGGTTAAGACACTGTCCGTTTGGCTTGGCAGATGTCACTGTGGTGTTGGTTAAGCCCAATATCATGTTTGCTGTTCTCATCTTATTGCTACACAAATGTGATAGAGTCTCTTTATCTGGGATCCACACTTCTCTCAGGAAGTAGATGCCTGACAGGATTAGGATCAGATCAATGTCTCCCTCAATGCAGTGTTTGATTTATTTCCCTCCCTACAGAGCTGGTGGTCCAGAACTGGTGGTCCCATGTCATAGTGCTGTCACCTTTGATGCTTTATACAGAATGCACTAGGAGTCAAAATAAAGACTTACCTGTATCATCTATCACAAAGATACTGCTCTCTGAAAAGTCTGAATTTTTTTAGTAGAAACTAATAGGAACAGAAATATACATCAGAAATCCAGCGATGTGATATACATCATTTAAAAAGATCCTGTGGATCTTTTGGTATTACTCGTTTGCTTGTGTGAACACTACAGGCAGAGTTATAAACACTCCACCAAAATGGACCTCAACTAATCTTTATTCAAGGAAAGGTCTTTTTTTCTTGCTTCGTGGATCTGTAGTGTAAGCTGCTCATGTAAACACGTCCTTTCCCAGTAGACTAAATACCCCAAATAACCCCTAGCTCTATCTGTAAGCCCATTGGATTCTCTCAGATATGCAAGCTCTTGAGCTAACAAGGAATTTGCAAGTTCTAGTGCTCAGTTCTCAGGATTCTCGTTAGATTTGAATTAATATCTTTAGATACAAACTGCTTTAGGACACACACTGCTAAAAATATTATTCTTGATTTAAGAAAATAAGAAAAATTATCTTACGTGGCGGACAAAACTACCAGTTTTAAGAAAATAAAAAATCTTAAAACTGGTAGTTTTGTCCATCAGGTAAGATTATTTAAGATTCCAAGAAAATCATTTTTAGCTGTGCAGAAATAGAAACATTTGACTCCCTTATAATTATCACTACTCATATTGAATGCCCTGGGTGAGCAGCAATTGGCTTTGGTCAATGGTCAATTCAATTTTGCCATCAGTAAGCCAGTTTGCCAAATGGAAGGTTGATTGAGGTGTAAACCGTATCACATGCCGGGGGGGGGGTGGACCTTTCCAATACAGGAATTGTCAGCTACTGAGGGTGGATCAATGATGGATTGAGTGATGTTTCTCTCTGAAGTCAATGTCAGAATAGAAGTCATACACATTGTATAGAATAAACTATAGCAGGGGCTTTACCAAGTAAGGCATTGCACTCCTTAAACCAATAGATATCATTGAACGCCAATGCAGTACATTTGAATCGATCCCTCTAAGGGGAATCTGTACAAACTTATGTACTGGTTGCATTTCTGAACATATTTCATGATAACTGGGTAAAGAAGGGACATATATATGTACACAATCTAGCACTCTAGGACATTTAACCAATACCTCTCATTTCACAGGGGTGTGTGGATTGGTGTCTCTAGCACTGATCTAAATCAATATTTGATTCGGTATGAAATGAAATGTGTATTCATTTTAACCATGTATGTGTGAGGATTTGGGTAAGGCTATTAGGTCCTAGAGATATTCAGGCCCTAAATCTCCATCTGGGATTTGACCGAGACAGAGAAGCTAAGCACATCCCTATAACAGTTGTCCTATGTACGATGAAAAGGTTAGACCATTCTGCTTTCTGCAGGTTGGACATGATATTATTTTCTGCTCCTTCACAAGCCCCAGCACCTAGATTCTAAAGCTGTAAAACTATAATGCTAATGCAGTATGTAAACAAAGAAGCTCTATATCTATCTTTATTGAGCACCACTTTTCTAACAGAGATTTGGACATGGTGCTGACATAGTAGGTGGATTAGGTGGATAATCCAATAGCAGAAAGCTTGTCAATCCTTAGCGTTGTACACTAACACCATTGTATGATGTGTGCTCAAGTCTGCTATTGCAGGAGCAGCAGCTAATTCTATTGTCAAGGTACCTGAGTAGCTCCCATAGTCCCGATGGGCAATGGCCAGCCACAATAGCACACTGGCCTGACATTCTCCACCTTCCAACTACCCCTGGATTGGTATGATATACACAGGGGGAGTGACACTACCAAGTGAGCAGTCCTCTGTCTGCGAGGCAGTGCCTGGTAGGTCAGTCTAGGTCTCCTGCGCGGCTGCACTGCACCTCCAATGCAGTGGTGGTCCTAGCGGATTCTGGGGTCCCTACTATAGATATGTTATTTAAGAGGTAGATACGAAAAATGTTTTATGATAACACAAGCAGAAAAAAAACAACTGTTTTCATTTTAACAATTTATTGAGGCATAGGCATGGTGAGTGTAAGACAACATTTCGAGCTGAAGTGCTCTTCTTCTGGTGTAAAGTCTATAGAATAATCATTACTTGAGCAACAATTCTGGTTGCCAAGGTAAAAAAAAACAACAAGTATTTCTCATCTGGTTTATCTTTCATATACATCCGTCATAGTTCTAAGAATGAAGGGTCCTGTTGACAAACAACCTCCTTATCAGTGGTCCCAGTCGAGCTAGCCCTAAGTCCAATCTGATAGAAGCTCATTCATCTACAGCTTTGTTCACAATCTCAAAAGATTCCTATGTTGAGTAGGATGTTAGGGACAATGTTTCCATGTCTTTCGAACTTGTAACAAATTGTCCTAGAACCAAATCATGACCCGGGAATATGATATTCTACATCTTACTCTCAAATAAAATAGCATTGATTCAACAACTTATATATAGAATAGGAATTGAATACTTGGTTGTGTGATCAGACATGCACCCTATAAATAGCTCAGATAACTAAAGCATCTCTCACCTTGTTGCACCTTTTCTGGTGACACAATGACAACATAGAAGTGTTGCATGTTTTAATAGATGGCATGTGCAAACTCATTAAAACTGCGGAGCTCAGATAAAAGGCAGAGGGTGGAGATAATTACCTTTGTAAATGAAGAATTCAGAACGCAGCACAGGTAGAAACCATATTAAGCTGGAAACTGCATTGAGAGATGTTCACATGATGCCTTATAGAAAGGAGGAAAGAATGAAAGAAAACATATTGATGACCCATTACGATATGAGATGTTGGCTTGGAGAGTGAGATGCTAGAAGTATCATTCAGATAACATTTCCTCATTTACCCAAAAATATGTGCTGTATTGATGACTCTCTGTGAAGATGCGGGAACCTGTAAAGTGGCATGCAGATATCCATTAAGGTCAAATCCAACTATGCAAAAAGGTGGTAAAGAAATGTCTGTGATTCAGAAGCATTTTAATGTGGGGGTGCTAACAACGCTCCAAATCACAATGGTTCCCACCAGATAACTATTCCATATCCCGCAACAGCTGATATCGGATAATGTATCTCTGTGATTTGTAATGATTCAAGACAGTGATTGGGGGAGTACCATCATGGCTTTAGTTGGTTATTTTCTAGATTATCGCAAAGATGTGTGCAGTGTCCTACCTTTAAGACCTAACTATGCCTGATAATTTAACAGTGATGCTAAGGATGTCAAGCAGAAAATATCTAAATGTTTTGATGTTTGATTCTATTCTATATATAGGTCAGGTCGTCAGAAAGTGTAAGATTCTGCCCTTGAAGGGCCTTTTAAATTAATTTTCTAATTACTTTATATAACCTTAACACAAATGGGAAGGGACATCCCCCAGCTCAGAAAACCAAAAAATACTGACTTAGGGCATCTGTTTCCATTTTTATTGCTTGTTTTGTGTCATGTAACGTCCGGTACCAAAATGATGAAATATGGAGGTAATTGAAGTTGTTCTCAGAATATAGGAATGTCCCATTATGCATAACAAACATATGAAATAACAAGGCCAATATGTCTATTACTGACTTCAATTACAAAATGGATCAAAATTTGAGTTATGCATGCACAGTAGACTGCCTCTTACATGATGATAAATACCCTATATTGAAAATTGCTTTGTACCTTAGCTCTAAGGATATAAAGATAGGGTAATATATAATGGCTGATTACTACCTAACAGGTATAAGAAATGGCATTGTTGTTAGGAAAACAGTCTTCCCGAAATATTTTTACCTAATCAATACAATTGGTGGCTTGATATTGGTGTTTAGGTTTAAAACAGGCTTAGGCCTATTCGTTATGTTCTAACTGCGCTGATGTCAATAATACAACCCCTCTTCATGATTTGCTGCCAAGAAATAATTTGTTGGAATTCTCACAAGGAGGCGAGGGGTAAGGATGATTATTGAAGGGGAAATAGTCTAAACATTAATGATATGTGATTAATGATTCATCCCCCTACAATTTTTTGTCTTGTCTATGAGGTCTTTTAGGTTTATAGCAGACATAAAGCAGACAGCTTTTTCCCCCTTTTCACTTGCGAACACCTCTCAACCATTACCTCACTTTGCTAGGAGTTTATGAACAGGCGTAGTGACTGTCCCTAATTGAAATGGAGCAGGACCAAGTCAAGTCACGTAGAGGGGGCTACAATACTATGAGATATGTGGTGTAATCTGACCGTGCTCAGGTGGTACCACGCTTTAACTGGTGGGCCTTTAGAAAAGCAACATGTTTTCTTCAAGGCGCAAAACTTTTATATTGTTTCCCCAGATTTTCTGCCCCCAAATCACATTGAAATCTGATTTGAATCTTTATGTAATTGTGGGAGAAGGGCGGACTAAATTGATTAAAACATAAAATTATGGCATGTGGTGGGTGTAATCTTGGGAAGATCACACTTTAAGTACATGTGTGTAGGCAACAGTACCTGGCCTTAAGATGAAAGGATGAGGTGATCCTAACTAGTGTGGTATCCAAAATGCATGCCACGTGACTAGTATGTCCCGGCTTTCACAAGCACTATAAATTGTGATATCAGGCCAGAAAATATACAATGCACAGTGATCAGGCAAAATATCCCAAAGAGTACATGAGAAAATGCAACAGTGTCCTCGTATTCTGTACACCCTACTGTGATTGTATTCCTTGTGCCTTTGGGTTAAGTCCAAAATCGCAACTGATTCAAAATCACAGAGATATTTGGTCCCATTTTTGCGGCGTGGAATTCAACCTTAACCCACCTCCAATCCCATACATATATGCAGTCGTATAGGCTAGTGAAGATAGGACATTAGTACCTATTAGGACCACAGTCTTGGTATTGGCCCAAGTTCATGCCCTAGTGAAGTATGTATGGGGCACTGCATTGTTATTTGCCTTGACACATTTGACTACTGAAAGCCTTACATTGTATACTCCCATCCTATCTTATTGCTGACCAAATTTGATAACCACATTTGACTGCTGAAAGCCTTGCATCATATTTGCGGCTCCCATCTTAATGGTGACCAAATTTGATAATAGAGAGTTTAAGATCACGACTTGTACGGCAACATACACGTTACAAGTGGGCAAATCTTAAACTCTCTAACATCTCGTTACCAGTGTGTGGTATTTGAGACATAAGTAGATAACTTGCAGCAACTGGTCCATTTTTATTTAGGATAGGTTCAGACCAAAGTTAAACACCTCTACTTGATTAATACCAATCCCTCCTTAATCTACTTTGAATATAAGCTTTGAAATGTTGGTATTTGTTACAATTGACCTAGCTTGAATGCTTGAACCAGTGTTAAAGATCTGTGCTGATCAACATTGACAACATTGTACAACCACTTATGATCAGTAATTCGATCTAGGTGTTTGTCTATCACTAGACCCTCTACCTCTCTATCTATACTGGTCATAATATTCTGTCTAATGTGAGGCAATACAAAATGAGTTATATGCAGTGCCTACACATGATAATAAACTGAAACTGCAAAGGATTACGTATTTAAAAAATATAACCTAAATTTCCTTCTCATCCCCAGGATTGAAAGACGATAGAATTATGAGGAAATTTGCTGTCAACACCAATTATCCAATGCCACTTTGTCAACACTGATTTTCCCCTGTCAATCTCTCGACAAAAAAGTATAGTGGGGAGAGTTATCATTTAGCACCTGCAGTAACTCTTTAAGTGAGGTTAATACATTGGTACATCATAATTATCCATTGATTGACATGAGACACCAATCAATGGCTGTTAGACAGACTCACCAGCAGCGCATTTGTGCATCAGGCCAACCCACGGGGAGTGCATAAACTCTGTAGGCATGAATGCAATGATGAAACAAGGATGAAGCAATTGTCCACTGTTGTGAGTCATTCACCAGGGCTTCATTCATAAACCATGCCGACTCTACAGGGATGAATACACCCCAAGAGGCTCAATTCGTATATCATGTCGACCAATTGGCATTATGTACCAGTTTATTCACGGCCCTTAAGAGTTGATAGGTACTTTCCATATTTTACTTCCTAAGTTGGCTGCTGAAAATTACCTGACACTAACATTTTCCAATTTTTCTGTTGTTTTACATATTCTGGATAGAAATGAATCTTTTCAAGTTGATTTTCTTAAAGGTGAGGCTATCCAAGTGTCAATAGTTTCCGTAATAATATGGTTCATTCGGATATGCATTCCCTTATGCACTTACTTTACTTGTCACCGCAATGTCATTCAACCACCAAGGCTAACACTGAATTAGTTCTCAGATAAAGCTTCCACCCTAATCCCATCCCTGACGGAGTGCCTACAGTGTGCTTAATAGAGGTGGTGTTCTCATTAATAGACAAACAAGTCTACTATGGATACTTGTACCACTCAAAAAATAGATAAGTACCATGTTCGCCAATACAGGGAAACTTGATACAGGGTAAAAGGATGACATATTTCTTATTACTGAAAGATTGTCAATACCTTTTCATAACATCTTTAAATATGATCCTATGATATCTAGCAGTGGAGAAATGGATGAAAATGTGCAGGGTTGCAAAAGTCAGTTCCTAGCTTCTATGGAAATGTATGTGGACTGCCATTAGAAATTGGAACCGCCATGATTGCTTGCCAACTATCAATCCTATTCATTCAGGGCTCTCTGTGGGGTCTTTATCCCACAAATCAGCACTGATTTGTGGGATAAAGACACCTATGGGTCTTTATCCCACAAATATGGCATTAAAGCACAAATGTCTTTATCCCAGAAATGTCTTTATCCCACAAAGCCTGTAAAATCACACATTGCACAGTCTTTATCTCCCAAAGCCTATATAGTGTGTTTAGATAACATAAGAGCCCTGCAGGATGTCCAGTCTTTACCCCACAAATCCTATATAGTGGGTTTGGGTTGCAAACCACACCTGCAGATAACCCAATCTTTATCTCACAAAGCCTATATAGTGGGATGAGATGGCATACAAGACCTGCAGATTGCCCAGTCTTTATCCTACTATATATCCGGTAGGGTATGTCATCTGCAGGTCTTGTATGTCATGTGCAGCCACTATATAGGCTTTGTGAGATGAAGACTGGGCAATCTGCAAGTCTGGTATGCCACCTAAACCCACTATATAGGCTTTGTGGGATATGGACTGGATAATCTGAAGGTCTGGTATGTCATCTAAACCCACTATATAGGTTTTGTGGGATAAAGATTAGGCAATGTGCGATTATAATTAGGCTTTGTGGGATAAAGACATTTGTGGGATAAAGACATTTGTGCTTTAATGCCATATTTGTGGGATAAAGACCCATGGGTGTCTTTATCCCACAAATCAGTGCTGATTTGTGGGATAAAGACTGTTTGTGGGATAAAGACCACACACTTTCAGCAGAGGTTGTGCATGGTATCATTGATATATGCCATATATAATGCATAACCTAATCTCAACCTCATGTGTGGATGAATATAGACAGGATATATTTCCCAGAATGTACATTTATCTGAGATCCCTCAACTGTTGGTTTCTATACAATTCACCAGGTGGTGCTTTAAAATGCTGAAGGGTCTTGCAAGGGTCCAGTGCCTTCATCATTCATTCTCTACATGTCCACCAGGAGGTGGTACTGCTCTAGCAGAAGAAGATAAGTGATATTGTTAATGGGAATTCTCTGGTGTTAGCTGGCAGAGAATAGGTGAGGTGGGGTGCGGGGTGCATCTTACATGATACACTCCACACAAATAGTAAAATATTCAGTACATGAGGATTGAGGGGATTTACACAATTCTAACAAGTTTCTGTATCTTTTCCCATTACGTTTCTATTTTCCTTTTGTGATATACTTTTGGGAGCAGAACTCACTTTTATCAAATATGGCAAAGTCTATTTAACACCTTGCTACTAGTCTTAGGAAGCTATAAAAGCATGTATAGGACCATTTGGGTATGTAGAATAGGTTTATCATGTTTTAAAGTTGGTTTGTTGATTATTTCAAAAAGATTTTTATGGTCCGAGTTGACCTGAACCTCTGAGGAACTGCCTTTTTAAATGAGGTTAAGGAAATAATCTTTAGAGATGGTTAGGTCATAGTTTTATTCAAGACCTTTAAAATCAACTGCTGCCCACCCTGGTATCTATATATATGTTATTCACTGAATGACAATTAAAATCCATCAGCTCATCATAGGTGGTATGTCATAAGGGTACCAATTCCTCACTCTCTCCAATGACTGTTGTTTTGAAGCCAGTGTTGCATGACATCAGAGTACCTACCATGTTATTCTACCAGGGTGGCCAATGGAGCAAAGGAGACAGCAGTAAATTGGTTCTATCAGCGACTGACAACCCATGTTCATAGGCAAGATGTATTCAGGGAGCAACCCATGTTTTTGTTGTGTTATTGACTTAAGTCAATAACACATTCATATATATGGAAACTGCCGCACAGAACCACATTAGATTAAAGAGGGTTTCTGACAGACATATGAACATAGAGGGAAATCTGGTCTATAGTGTATCTCTGAAAATTTGCCACCACAGCTAGGCCATGGTTGAATAATCTCTGTTTGACCTTATATGTATTTAGTAAATAATATACTGAACCAGGTATGACAAAATGGCTTGGACAGCTAGCTTTTGTACCTCAGAGATAGAACATAGTCAGCTGTTCATTGGGGCTTGAAGGTGGGAGGTGGATTACTGACGCCTCATTGGTGCACACAAACCATTAACCCTTTAGGGGCTGCATAGAACTTAAACTTCTTTTTTTCATTGAACTTAGAAGCCAATAACAAGTAGGCCTGTGGCCTAGACTTAACCTTCATGTCTACTCACTTTGTATTCAAACCACACATTGCCTTCCCACCCTACAACCTCACCATGCATATCACTGGACATGCCATCTGCATGCTCACATACAATACTGTTTGTTTCCTGTTTGGGGAGAATGGGCTATACCATGCCAATGTTGGGTTGACCTGGAAACAATAAGCCAGGTCATCAGGGACCATCTCCCTTGTGCCAGCACAGTCTAGCTGTAAGTAGTACTCCCTGGAGGCCCCTACCCTCCTACACCTCTCCTTCCCTGGAGGCGTCACCTGTTATTAAGTACACAGGCGCCTCACTAATGACACCTCCCTGACAGACCTCACACTCCTGCTGGTGTGGTATGAGGACTGACAGTCAGGGTCTTAAGGGCATCTGTCAGCCTTCCCTCAGTGCATTCCACTCATACTCCCATTTCCATCCTTTACTTTTTTTCGCTCACTTCCTAGTCCCTCTTGCTCCTCCCATCCCACATTTCCTATCCCAGTGCCTGGCCAACAGGGTTACTTTTTTCCCTAGTGACACATTATGTTTCCCATCCCTGCCTGTTATCTGCAACCAGGAACTGTGACTTGTCTCCTGCATTTACTTTCATTCCATCCCCCATCAACGCCCTCCCATGGCTATGGCTACCTCCCCTCCCCTGATCCCCTCATCTTTCTACTGCTTCATTGTGCACACACTGTCTTTCTCTATTACTCCCCTCACATATGTTTGACTCCACATCTTTGCAGTGTGAATCACTGATTCATCTTTATAGACATGGTGTTGCTGTTTAGTTGAAAACGGTATTCTTGTGGTGCCTGTGAGATTGCTGGTGTGTGATTTCAGGACCAACTCCGCCTCTCTTGGCTGTTCAAAAACCATCTATATATAGTATTTTTAAAGGTTGGATCTGGGAAGTCTTTCAGAACATCTCCAAACTATGCAATAATTCATATTTATGCAGTGAAGCAGTATAATTTTTAATTCCAAGTCCAAGAACACAGTACAGTAAAGCAATGCATTACAGGGAATCTCAATGAAAATAATGGTAAACCTTTTCCAAAACTTGCTCGGGAACCATCATTACTTCAATGTTTTTCCCCTTTTTACAGTGTAAAACACACACTAGAAAATGACTGAATCTACCAGGTTTCCTAGTAAAACTGAAGAGGCACCATAATCACATTGAGTAGTGTAGTTTCTACACTGAAGCCCCAGATGGCAGTTCAGTGGCACAAGGGATCTCTGTGAAAATAAGATCTCTGGCAACATTAGAACAAGGATTTTGCTGTTATTTCAACGACATTGTTTTTACACTCACTGTGTATTCATTTATCATCCAGTTACAACCAGTGCACTGCTGCCCAGCTTAACCTCAGGTTACTTCCGCAGTCTCCTCACTAACCTCCTGTTCCTGTTCTTGCCCCTCCTTGCTCCCTCTTCACATGGTGCATTGCAATTTGTCAAAGGGGTGTATCACTCAGCAAGTTTTTAGAGAATTACTTAAGAGTTATGTTAAAGCGATCCTTAATGACTAACAAAACTATTCATTTTACTAGCTTTGAAGAGAGGTGAGATTTTTTTTGGTAATTTATCTTCCAGTACACTGATCTCTACTTGTCCTAAGACTATTGTTTGTTGTAAGATACATTTCCTTACAATCCCAAACCACTGGTCGATTGTTATCTAGCTCACAATGAGACCTAATAGCCATCGGCGCCATCTCTGCACTAACCACCTGCTGTCAGTTTATCCAATTTCACAGAGTAAATTTTGTGAAATTGGACATACAGTAAGCATCACCAGGTTGCTACAATGACCATTGATCATTTCATTAGAGAACATATTGGAATTGTGGATTTCCAAACACAGTACATCATTGCCAGAATGGATATTTTCTGATGCAATAACAATGATGTATACATGTTCAGTTAAATGGAAAATAAACTGGGTGCCATCACACAATAATGGAAAAAAGCAAGACACAGAGTTCTTGAAAAAAGCCTTTGTTTTGGCCATTTTGTGTCCATTGCAGGCACATTTCACGCATACTTCAAAGATATTTCCTCCTGGACAAAGGGTTAAGGGTTCCTATTTAAGGATCCCATGCAATCACTCAATGGCAGCAATTAACTCCACCAATCTGTCACTCTAATTCTAACTTTACTGAAAAATGAAAATCTCTGTCAAATTTAGCTGAGATAATTGTTATCTACTTGGCCCAAATTCTGGACTTATTGTGAATAAATTGATATTGAATGATGTTGGTGTGTGGGCTTGGATTAGAGTCTTCATGGACTAGGCGAAGTTCATTTAGGGGTGTTTTGATTTGCGGGTACGGGAGTAACTGCCTATGAATTGCCATCTCAATTGGCTTGCAGAATCTCAGATAACATTCAACTGGCTGGCTGGCTGGCCTCCAGTTGGTTACCTTGTTTAGGGACTGGTCCAATATGTATCTGACTAGTCAACATTTTTGGCACTCCCTACATGGGTAAGCCTGACCACTTTGCTGTTGATGTTAACATAACCATATAATCCAAAAGCCATGTATACACCACTTGCACAGCATTGTATTGTGTGGCTATGATGTGAAGTAAGATTAGGCCACCTCAGCCAGCCATCATTCCTCAGATAAAAACACTTGATCCATTGGTTTCAGAAATAACATGGGAGAAGGAGAGGATTGGAGCAGGGGCCAGGGTGTGGTGGGTGGAGGGGACTTAATGAACAAGTCTATTGATTCACTAGAAGTCTTACATCTTTTTCTTCTATTTTAGAATATTTTCTTCCTCTTAGACTTGAGCAAGTCTTGTATGTTTGACTGTACAGGTACAACTTATATATCATAGTCAGGAATATTGATAATACTGAATCCCAACTTAGATATCCACATGGAAAAGAGGAAAATCAGTTTACCCTTGATAATTTGGTGCTTTTTACATTCATGACCACTCGTATCAGTCTGAGATAAATGCTATCCTGCTTGCTGAAACCACTGTCGCATCAAGGTGGAAAAACGCAAATTGGTTCTATCAGGGGTTTGGCCACCCAAGGAAATTAATATGCATGGTCTGTATTTGGAAAAACCTTTTTTTTGTGTCTATTCACTTTGTTCTCAAACTACAGTGTGCCTTCCAACACTCTCAGTGCAGATCACTAGGTGTCTTTGCTGCAAGCTCACTCAATAGTGAACTGCATGGGTTACACCAAACAAATATATGTGACACGATCTGCAAAAAGGGCCCTTAGTGCAGGGGGGAATAAGGGCCCCTTTCCCAGTACATGTTACAATTATTATGAGTAACCCATAAAACAATTAGCCCAGTCATGTGGGAGCCATCTCCCCCTGTACATGGGCAGTCCTTCTGTAAGTAGTGCCACCTAACAGCCCCTGTCTCCTCCCCTGGCACCCAGAGGTTGTCACCTGTTATTGGCTGCACTAGCATCTCACCAGCACCTCTACATCTGTCACAGACTGGGTCCATGCTGTAGTACTGGCACTATGTATTGGATAGTGTCTTTTAGGGTATATTGTCATCTTGCTTTTCTAATATTAAACCTTACTTTTTTCGCACGACATCTTTCCTCATTCTCTTATTTCTCTTATCCCTGTCATTTGCAGCTATAGTTACCACTGTCTCATCTCACTTAGTTCTTTCTCCCTTTTCTCCCTCTGGCCATCTACTCTCCTCGATCTGCCTAGCCCAAAAGTGTGGTTACAATTTTATCTGAGCGGCCCATTCCATTTGTGATCCCTGCCTCCTGCTACCTATTATTTGCCTAGGCTGTTCCATCACTTGTCACCCTTCCGTTCACTCCAGGCCTGTCAACTGTCAGCCATCTTTGATGCCACATCTCGCATTGACTAACCACTACAGCTGCATGCTCTGCCTGGTGCCTGACCCAATTATCTATCCACCTCCTATCACTCTAATGATCACAATGACAAGGGGCGGATCCAGGATTTAGAAAAGGGGGGGTCCAACCCTGTGGCTAGGATCTGACACAAGTGGAGCACCGCCACATCGCAAGCGTAGCGCCGCCACATCGCAAGCGCAGCGCCGCCACATCGCAAGCGCAGCGCCGCCACATCGCAAGTGCAGCGCCGCCACATACTTAGGGTGGTTTGGGGCAGGCCCCCCCAAGAAAATTTTAAAATTTAGACATCTAATGGTGCATTCTGATGTATTTCTAGACCCCAATCCAGTAAAGCATTTTTTTATACCATCAGCAGTAAACGCATGATGATGATAACAGGGAATGAAAATCATATTGAATTTTGATTGCACAATGAATGGTGTTTTAGTGAGGCTTGATGGCATGACTCCTGGAAAATTTCAGAAATATAAATATCAAACTCCAAATTTTAAAGCATTTTGGTGTAAACCTGGGATGGGCAGGGTTTCCATAAAGGGGATGCAAACCTATTGTGGTAATGCTTTGCCCTTTGTGAGATTTTTGGGGCTGGTCCATCAAGAAAAAAATAGAAATATAGGTGTCAACCTCTCTGGTTTAAGAGATTCAACTAGCCTCAGATGTGAATATAGTATTTTTAGATATTGTTGTCTAAGTGGGTGTCAAACCTTAAAGTTTAAAGCATTTCCGTGTACCCTGAGGAGTATGTTTATGCACTGGTGAATAAGGGAGTTTTGGGCCATGCCCAAAAAAAGTCTTATATTATAATCATCAAACTTATATTCAAAGCATTTTGGTATAGGCAAGCATTTTCAGCAAGAAATTTACCTGGGGAGCCCCACATAGTATCCCACAAATAAGGCACACCCAATGCCTAGACCTATGACTGTGATCACTGGTTCACATTGGGGATGATTTTTAGTAGATTACCTCTAATCTAATGTAATTATAACCTACATCCCTGACCAATTCCTATACCTGGCCTATACCACTTAAACTCAACCTATAAGGCTTACCCAGGATGGGTTTAAGGTATAAGCTATGCCTTATATATAGGCCAAAGCCCAGCATTATCTATATTTATGATATGACAGTGCCTTTTCTGGATTGGCTCAAATTTTGAGGAAATTTTAGATAGTTTAGATACTTTAGAGTCATAAAATGTACAATTTGTGAACAATAAAATGCTATATAGAAAAAGCGATAGGGGTCATAAATGGGGGCATACAAAGTGGACATCTTGGGTGGGCCCAAAAGGGGGGTCCACCCACGAGGACCCCTATTGGGGCACCCCCTGGATCCACCACTGAATGACAGCTTTACTTGAATTGCCTTCACAATTGATTCATACGATTCAATATCAATATTTCCATCAATCTATCATAATTATGTGATTGACTAGACGTCAATCACATACTTATATATACATAGACCGCTGCACAAAATCACATTGAAACAAAGAGAGATTCTGACAGACATAGGAACAAAGAGGGAAATTTGGCCCATACTCTGTCTCTGTACACATTGGTATTGGTGTATATGTTTTTGGTATATAATATAGTTGAAGGTAGCCCATAGGCCATGTATATGGTACAGCTAGCATTTACACCTTAGAGACAGAGAATAGCCTCCGTTCTGGGGTGGTCACAGGTCAGCAGCAAAGAACAATAGGGGATTAAGGTATTTCTTCAAGCCTGCATGCATCAGTGGTCATTAACCCCCTCAGTGCCACATAGCAGCAGTAAAATTATTAACCCTACAAGGGCATTGAACATAGAACATAGGACTCAATCACACGTAGGCCTAAGGCCTGGACTTAACCATTTTTATAACATTTTCTCCTATCTACAATATGATACATGGAAAGAAACCTCTTTTCTAAATCCATCTTAATTCCCCAATGATCCAAATTCAGACTAATTCTATCACAGCTCCCTAACATTTATACGGACTCATGGATGCATAAAGATACCAGACTTTCCTGAACTAGGTATATATATATATATATATATATATATATATATATATATATATATATATATATATATATATATATCTTCAAGTTGGCAAATCACACTACAACTAATATTGGACGACATATCTCTGCGATTTGGAAAAGTTCAGGGCAGTTATTGGGGAGTTACTTACAATTATGATTTTGGTTGTTTATTCTCTTCAAAATTATCTGAAAGACATCTGCAGTGCCATCCCTTTAAGATCTATATGTTTGTCATAATGTAACAGTGATGCTAAGGGTGTCAAGCATAAATTGTCTTGATGTTTGATTCTATTCAATTGGCAAGAGATTACCAAGGCCTGCGCTAATATAGGCCCACTTAGACGATATCAGGAGGGTGTTTCTCAATGTGGTATGACTGCTAACAGCTACTACGACTTAGAACCCTCAGAATTAGAGTGGGTGATCATAGGTGATGTCCTACGACTGCACTGTACAATCATCACTTAATGTAGTACTTTGAATGGGCAGTTGTACGAGTAAAATCGATCATTAGAGACCACTAGATGCAGTGCTGTGATGGCAATAGCGTGAGAGATCCCACTATGATTAAAAGGGATCTAGTCATACTGTCTTGAGAAATGCCTTCCAGGACTCCAAAATTGGTTAAGGTATCCAACTTTCCTAAATCGCAAGGATTTCCTGGTCATGTTCAAGTTGTCAGATTTGGCGTTTACTCAAATATGTTTTGTGCCTTAGCTCAAAGAAATAAGGATTGGCTAACATCTAATGGCTGATTACTGCTACAGGTATAAGAGATAGAATTGTCATTTGTCCTCCCTGATTACTATTTAACCTTATTTGATCATTGCTATGCCTTGGTATTGGTGTGTAGGTTTAAAGTTGGCATATCAACTAAAGAGACAGATTTGGAAATTGGTGGATACAATCATGTCTAAATAGTTTGTAAATGCTCATCTCATCAGCTCATGTGCTATGCATATACCATTCCAATAAAAGTGAAGTGTCTAATCACAACACAATACACTTCACTAAAATTATTATTTATCCCCCCTACAAATTTTACTCTTGTCTATGAGGCCATTTAGGTTTATAGCAGACATAAAGCAGACACCTTTTTTGTTCTTGTTTCATTTGGAAACACCTCTAGTTTATGAATGGGCGTAGTGACTGTCCCTAATTGAAATGGAGTACAACCAAGTCAAGTCACATAGACATAAAGAGGGCTACAATACTATGAGATATGTGGTGTAATCTGACCATGCTCAGTATGGAAGCTTTGAGTAATGTGTTGAAAGCCATGGGGAGGTATGCATCAATAAAAATGTAGCTGGTATTGTAATATGGTTCATTCATAAAACAATATGCCAATCTCTGCACACCCCATGTGTGATCCAGTTCCAATCATACATCATCAACTTCTTCATTCAAAGACACATCTGGGATTAAGGACACTCTGGACACAAGCTTTATTTGCACAATAAATTATCCGGCTTAGGTGGTACCACTTTTTAACTGACGGGCCTTTAGAAAACATATTGTATTCTTCAAGGTGCAAAGCTTTGAAATTGTTTCCCCAGATACCCCCCCCCCCCAAATCACATTGATATTTGATTTGATTCATTATGTAATTTCGGTAGAAGGACATATTTAATTGATTAAAACATAAAATTATGTCACATGCTGGATGTAATCTTGAGAAACTCACACTTTAAATACACATGTGTAGGCAACGGTACTTGGCCTTAAGATGAAAGAATGAGATGATCCTAGTGTGGTATCCAAAATGCACGCCACGTGTCTATTATGCCCCGGATTTCACAAGCACTCTAAACTGCAATATAAGGCCAGAGAATATACAATGCTCAGAGATGAGGCAAACTATCCCAAAGAGTACATGAGGAAAATGCAACAGTCTCCTTGTATTCTATACATCTGACTGTAGTTATATCCCTTGTGCATTTTGGATAGGTCTACATTCACAACAGATTCAAAATCACAAAGATATATATTTGAGCCTTTTTTTCACCATGTGGAATTCAACCTTAACCCACCTCCAATCCCACACATACTACAGTCATATTGGTAATTTGTAGGCTAGTGAATATAGGACAATAGTACCAAGTTGGACCACAGTGTTGGTCTCTGCCCAGGCTACTGCCCTAGTGAAGTATGTATGTGGCACTGAATGGTTATTTGCCTTGGCACATTTGACTGCTGAAATCCTTTTGTCATATGCGCGGCTCCCATCTTATTGGTGACCAAATTTGTTAACATCTTATTATCAGTGTGTGGCATTTGAGACATGAGTAGGTAGCTTGCATGAACTGGTCCATGTCATTATCAAATACCATTTGAGGTAGGCAGGACCACAGCCATCCTTTATTTAAGCAAGATTAAAACTAAAGGTGAGACACCTCTACGTGGTTAATACTAATCCATCCTCAAAGAACTTTGAATGCAAACTTTGAGATGTTGGTATGAATTACCATTGACATAGCTTGCATACCTGAACCAGTGTTAAAGAGGTGTGCATATATATAAATATTGGCAACATTGCACTACCACTTATGACCAGTAATTTGATCTGGGTCTTTGTCTATCACTAGACCTCCTCTCTTTATCTATATTGGTTATTCTATTCTGTCTACAATGCGACAATACAATTATGCCTTATATGTAGTGCCTCACGTGAAATTATACTGAAGCTTTGAAGGGTCACACATTCAAAAATCAACTTACATTTCTTTTCTATCCTCAGGATGAGCAGAAGACAGACTTTTAAAGAAATTAATTTGCTGTCAACATTGATTATTTACTGTCAATTTGTCAACACTGATTTTCCCCTGTCAATCTGTCAACATGAAAATGGCATCATTTTTGAGGGCTGCCCTTTAGGCTTAGCACCTGCAGGATGCCTTTAATAGTAGATGTGACACAAAGTATACTACAGTGTTTTTATCCAATACAAAATCTACCAAATGAAATCGTCGTAAAAATAGGGTGGTCTTTCCTTTTAACAATGCCATAAATTATGAACCATTTTATTCTACCAGGGTGGCCAATGGGGCAAAGGAGAAAACAGCAAATTGGTTCTATCAGGGGTTGGCTACACTGTATGTACATTATAGGCAAGGTGTACGCTGGGAGCAACCCATCATGTAGTTGTGTCTACTCACTTTGTATTCAAACCACACATTGCCTTCCCACCTTACAACCTCACCATGCATATAATTATCACTGGACATGCCTGCTGCATGCTCACATAGAATACTGTTTGTTCCCTGTTTGGGGAGCATTGGTTATATGGAGCCAATGTTAGGTTGACCCGGAAACAATAAGCCAGGTCAGCAGGGAGCCATCTCCCTTGTGCCAGCACAGTCTAGCTATAAGTAGTGCCCCCTGGAGGCCCCTACCCTCCTACACCTCTCCTTGCCTGGAGGCGTCACCTGTTAAGTACACAGGCGCCTCACCAATGACACCTCTGTGACAGACCTCACACTCCTGCTGGTGTGGTATGAGGACTGACAGTCAGTGTCTTAAGGGATTCTGTCAGCCTTCCCTCAGTGCAGTCCACTCCCACTCCCATTTCCATCCTTTACATTTTTTTTGCTCAGTTCCCAGTCCCTCTTGCTCCTCCCATCCCACATTTCCCATCCCACTGCCTGGCAAGCAGGGTAATTTTGTCCCCAGTGACCCATCATGTTTCTCGTACCTGCCTGTTATCTGCAACCAGGAACTGTGACTTGTCTCCTGCATTTACTTTCATTCCATGTCATATCAACACCCTCCCAGAACCACATGTTCTGGCTACTTCCCCTCCCCTGATCCCCTAATCTTTCAACCGCTTCATTGAGCAGACATTATCTTTCTCTATAACTCTCCTCACACATGTTTTACTCCATATCTTTGCTTTGTGAATAATTTTATAGACACTGGTTAGTTGAGAATCGGTGTTCTTGTTTTGTTATTTTTGTTGTGTTATTTTTTAACAAATACTGTGCTGGTCGTGTGAAACCAGTGTGGGTACCTATTCCCTTTTACCATGCCCTTTTGTCTTCAAGTCATCTCTTTATAGAGAGAATCTAGAAACACATTTTGTAAGGGCCATCACTTTCCCTCTTCATAACGTTACCAACGTCAACCTGACGACCTAAGTTGTCAGAATGACAATACTGACAATACAGAGTCGTCATACAGATGACTAAGATCGTCAGGTTGACAACCTAAAGTCGTCATTTTGACCACCTAAGGTAGTTGTATTGTCAACCTGAGGACCTAAAGTCATTACCACTGACTAGTTTCGGAACTTCCAGGTTTTCAGTGAGTAAATCAATGTGTTATAGGAAATTTCCATGAAAATAATGGTGAAAACATTTCCCTGAGGCTGTTGGAGAATCATTACTATTTCAATGTTTTCCCCTCCCCCTCTTACAGAATAAAACACACTGTAAAAATACCTGTTGAATCCACCGGGTTTCCTAGTATAACTGAAGAGTCAACCACCATAACATTGCAGTGAAGTAGTGTTGTTTCTACCATTATGGCAGTGCAGGGGTACAAGTAATGTCTGTGAAAATAATGACAGATCTTTGGCAACTTTAGCAAAATGATTTTGATTTTTTTTTTACGAAATTCTTTTACAGTGCACTGGGAATTCATCTAACCTTCTATTCAGTCGTCGTCCACATACAACCAGTGCACTGCTGCCCAGCTTAATCCCAGGGTACTTCCTCAGCCTCCTCACTAATCTCATGTTCCTGTTCTTACCTTTCCTTGCTCTTCACATGGTGCATTGCAACTTGTCTATATCAGCAATCTACATCAATTTCAATAATAATACTTTTATATATTTATGACACACTATCTACAACACGGCTGTAGAATGAACCAACAGAGACCCTAGTATGATATGAACAATGGGATACAATACATCAATACTTTCTTGTTTATCCAGTGCTTTCTTCCTTGAATTCAATATCAGAATTTCCTGTGACCATGTCAATGAGCCTATAGTACTCTTTAGAGGTCCACCATAGAGATTCATCAAGGTCTAGTTGTCCATGCCTAGTGCTACCTGGGTAATCATGTCATGCCTGCTGTCATTTGGATGCTCTAATCAACATGAAAATGATGCACATATCTGTGCTTGATGGCACGTTGATTATATTCATGATATCCCACCTATAATGACAAATCTATATCTATACTATGCTGGCTTCCCTAGCCCACTTAAAAGGGTCTATATCTCCTCTTTCCTATCCCTCAGATGTATGTGGTGCACATATGTGCGGGCAACGATACATTCCTCTGTGAAATTGTGTAATGTAGTTCTCGCCATGAATATGACCTTAGCTGTCGAAATGGCGTTAAACATCTATTACTCACTCACTCACTCACTCATATCTATACTATGCATGCAACCCCTTCATCACATCTCAATGAGCAAAAATCAATGTTGAGGCAAATGGGGTGTATCATTTGACACAGGTCTAGAGCATCATTTAAGAATCATTATTATGGTAAAGCGATCCACAAAAAAGTCAAATTACTAGAGATCCGATCTTCTCTGCTTGACCTAATAATTCTTGCACTGGTCTTGCACTGGTCAATCGCTATCACAATGAGACATAATTGCCTTATACACAACATCTCCATGTTCCAGAAACTGAATGCAATGTAAGGGTTACACTAGACTCTCAAAATATTACTTTCATTTGAGAAAATGCCTTGCAGACGTTGCTCCACAGGATCGATGGACTGAACCTTTAGGGGAAGACAGTGTGCAGTAACCTAAGTTCATAAGATCTGACACGTTGTGGTCAGCCATTTCAAATTCATCAATGTAGTTTGGGGATTTGACTGCAGTCACACTGAGTGATAATATTTAGCCTCAGTAACATGTGTCTTTAAGGAGTGTCGCATTCACTATCATCACTCCCCCAGTACAGACTTCTACAGGTCCTGTGCATTGCTCTCTATAATGTGGCATATGCCAGATCAGTGCCATCTCCACACTAACCACCTGCTGTCAGTGTATCCAATTTCACAGAGTAAACTTTGTGAAATTGAACAAACAGAAAGCATCACCAGGTTGCTACAATGTCCATTGCTTATTTTATTAGAGAACATATCATTGCCAGAACGGATATTTTCTGATGCGATAACAAAGATATCCAGTTTTGAATATTAAATGGAAAATAAACTGGGCACCGTCATCACAATAATGACAAAAGTAAGACACAGGGTTCTTGAAAAAACCTTTTGGCCATTTTGTGTCAATTGCAGGCACATTTCACGCATTCTTCACAGATATTTCCCCTGGACAAAGGATTTTAAAGAGCTGTGCTTCTCTGCTTCTATTTCGCTCTGTTGAAGCTTTAGCTAAGATCATGCCCATCCCCCAAAGAAAATACACATGGACAATGGACAGGATGAACTTGCATCTTCATGATATGCAGGAATCACAATAGGCAGTAATAAAGTGGTGATATTCTATAGGCTCCAGAATTGTAAGGCAAGACCAAAAAGCATATTTCAAAGTCCTTACACCTCCATTTTATATAGTTTATTATTTGTGAACAGTTATAAGAAATGTTCAGGAATAATATGTTATTCCTTGGTGGTGGTAAATTAACTTGATATTGATAATTTTTTAAGTAGTGATTTCAACCGCATTGTTCCCACTGTGACACACAGCTTGGGTTCTGTCAGCAACCGGCTGCTGACCTGGAAAAGAGGGCTTGTGTTCTATACTCTCTGCTGTACTTATATTCCTCGCAAATTTGGGGTAGACCCCAAAATCACACCAGACTCAAAATCGCAGAGATATTTGAACCATTTCTCGCCATATGGGATTTGACCTTAAGGGTGGCTATTTTAGGAACCCATGCAATCACTCAATTGGAGCAATTGAAGAGTTTGGTTCCAAAACGCAATAAACGCCATTTTAAAAAAAAAATCAGCTGAGACAATTGTTATCTACTTGGCCCAAGTTCTGGACTCATTGTGAATAAATTAATATTGAATGATGTCAGTGTGTGGGTTTGGGTTAAAATCTTCTAGACTAGGCAAAGTTCATTTTGGGGATTTGCAGGTACAGGAGTAACTGCCTATGAACTGCCCTGTTCATTTAGGGGTGTTTTGATTTGCAGGTATGGGAGTAACTGCCTATGAACTGCTATCTCAATTGGCTTGCAGAATCTCAAATAACATTCAACTGGCTGGCTGGCCTCCAGTTGGAATCCTTGTTTTAGGGACTCGTCAAATTTTTTGGGACTCCCTACATGGGTAAGCTTGACCGCTTGTCTGTGGATGTCAACATATCCATATGTCCAGAAATCATGTATACACCACTTGCACAACATTGTAATGGATGCCTATAATGTGAAGTAAGATAAGGTCACCTCAGCCAGCCATCATTCCTTAGATAAACACATGCCATTGGGTTCAGAAATAACATGGGAGAGCGATAGGTTGGGAGCAGGGGCCAGGGAATGGTGTGTGGAGGGGGGTCTATGTTGGGTTTGGTGCTTAATGGACGAGTCTATTGATTCACTAAATGTCTTACATCTTTTTTTCTCTTTTAGAAATATTGTCTCCCCCTTACATTAAAATCAACAGAGTTCTATATGTTTCCCTGTAAAGGTACAACCTATATGTCATATTATTGATAACACAAAATCCCAAATTAGATATCCAGATAGAAAAGAGGAAAATCAGTTTACATTTTGTAACGCTATGCTTTTATACATTCATGCCCATTCGTATCAGTCTGTGCCCTACAAGCTAAGATCAATATTAATCTGCTTGCTGAAACCACTCTTGCATATATGTGAAAAAGGCAAATTGGTCCTATAAGGGGTTTGGCCACTCAAGTAAAATTAATATGCATGGTCTGTGTTGGGAAAAATCTATTTGTTTGTGTCTTCTCACTTTGTTCTTAAACTACAGTGTGCCTTCCAACACTCTCAGTGCAGATCATTGCATGGGTGTCATTGCTGCAAGCTTACTCAATAGTGATCATTCTCCTTTTTAATAGCACTGATTACACCAAACAAATATATTATGGCTGACCCGGAAATAATTACCCCGGTCATGTGGGAGCCATGTCCCCCTGTACATAGGCAGTACTTCTGTAAGTTGTGCCACCTAACAGCCCCTGCCTCCTTCCCTGACACCCAGCGGTGTCACATGTTATTAGCTGCACTAGCATCTCACCAGCACCTCTACATCTGTCACAGCCTGAGCCCATGGTGTAGTACTGGCTCTATGTGGTGGATAGTGACTATTAGTCTATCTTGAGATCCTAGTCAAACTTGCACTCTACTTTGGCTACACTCTGAAAATGTGTTTAAGTTTAGACACATTTTAGGTAAACACTTTAAAATCCTAAACACATTTGTATTGGTTAAACACTTTCCGAATACCCTTTTCACAACCAAAACGCTTTTCAGATTTTAAAAACCTTCGGCAAAAGAGTAAAATGTTTTCACAAAGTGTTACAGGAAAGTGTTTTAAATTGGGGTAAAGTGTTTAAAATCAAAATACATTTTTAGGGTGTACCCTCTCCATCATTGTTTTTCTACTCTGACTACCCTCTCTATCCTTACTTTTCTAATATGACTACCCTCTCCACACTTGCTTTTTCTCATATGACTATACCCTCCCTATCCTTGTCTTTCTTGCATGCTATCTTTCCTCATTCTTTTATTCCTTTCATCTGCAGCTAGTTCCCACTCTCTCATCTTAGTAAGGTCCACAGTTCTTTGTTGTCTTCTTTCCCTCTGGCCATCTACTCTCTTCGATCTGCCTAGCCCAGAAGTGCCGTTACAATTTTATCTGAGCGGCCCATTCCATTTGTGATCCCTTCTTCCTGCTGCCTGTTATTTGCCTAGGCTGTTCCACTACTTGTCACCCTTCCGTTCACTTCAGGCCTGTCAACTGTCAGTCACCTTTGATGATGCCACATCTCGCATCGACTAACCACTACAGCTGCACGCTCTACCTGGTGCCTGTCCCCATGATCTATCCATCTCCTATCACTAATGATCACAATGACAGCTTTACTTGAATTGCCTTATATAGATTGATTCATATAATTCATTTTCAATATGTTCTGTCCATCTATCATAATTATATTATTTCTTATCTGCAAATTCATATCTGGAATCCATGCTGAATTGAATTCCCTGATGATCCCAAATTCAGACTAATTCTATCCCTGCCCCCACCTTTTATCCGGTGTCATAGAGGCATAAAGATACCCGCATTTCCTGAACTAGATATATCACTTATCTGGCTGAATTCCATTCAGATCTGACCACACAACCTTATACTTTCTCTCAGTTCACCACAGAGCATGGGCGGGGGAATACAATAGACTCTCTTTTGGTATTCAATTGTCACCCACTCACCTCCAATATACTGCTGTCCATGCTCAACCCGAGGGCAACCTAGGGACCACTTTTCATGAATAAAATTCACATTCCATGAACTCCCTAACCTCCCTCTTCACTGCTCATCTCAATCAGATTCCTCACCTTCTTGTGCTCCTCTTCCTGTTCTTCCTATTCATACATCACTTCTCACATTCTAAATAAAAATCGCCTTCTTCCTATGACGTGTGCTAGGTGTGTGAACAAATGTCCCTGTGACACTAGACCGTTTGTCAGGCACATCCATGGTAGTGGTACTGAATTATGACCATTTTAAAGCAATGGAAATAGATGTTGGTGGATGCCATGGATTGGAAGTCAAATGTCCTTTATGTGGCGTGAGCTAATATACCTAGAATAAAAAAGAAAGTCCCACACATTCAGAGCTCCATACATTAATGAGTTTGTTTTCCCCATTCTGGCCATCCCTGTCTTTGATTGTATTGGTGCCACCTGTGTTGTTATTCTGTGACTGTTGTCTGCTGTGGTTATAAATGAAGTTGGGTATGGCTTTACACGCCTATATTCTATATTGTGTTGGATATAGTTAGCCTATGGCATGACACCCGTGGTGTTTGATCATAGAGATGACTCTCTGCGTGCATTCCCATTTAATCATGTTCCACATGGCAGGGAGTTGGGATTGGGCAAATATAGTGTACTATGGCAGACACAACAGATTGGTTCTTCAATCTGAAATTCTACAGATAGTTATACCATGCAAACATAGAATTTCTTTACATATCTTCTTTTCTTTGTTCAAATTTAGGGATGAAGTATATAGTATTTAGCTAAAGATCCACTGTGATAAAATTACAACTTATGTCATGGTTTAAAACTGAAAAGTGGATAATGAAATATCAGAACTGCAGTTTCCTGTGTATTTGGTTCTTATTCGTCTATATAATGTATTTGTACTGATAATAGTTTCTATATATCCATTGACAAGCATAATAAGTTGCCCGATATCTGTCAGATGAACCTCACCCAAATCTACATGTCAAATGTGACATAGGGTCACCTCATATCCTAACCCTTATTCCAGTAATGTAGTCGGTATAAATATATACCAATTACTATTCCTGGTAACAGTCTGAACAGGGATCCTGGCAATCAACATTCATGGGCTACTGTGAACTTAATTATCTTGTATTGATATCATCATAGTTCACAGATCAGCACCATCTCTACACCTACCACCTGCTGTCAGTGTATCCAATTTCACAGAGTAGATTTAGAGAATTGGACAAACAGAAAGCATCACCAGCAGAATGTTGTGTATTTTGTGTATAGATCTATCCACCGAATAGTTTTTCAGGAAAAGTGAACATACAAATATGCATATTTCTTTTTCATAGGTAGCAGGAGTCAAAATACATGTCCATATCCTTTGTTATTAATGAGAAATTAACAAGTTTAATTGTGGGCAGCAATTAAGTCAAAGCATGTGTCCATATCCTTTTGTTATTCACTATAAAAGAATGTGTTTAGACTTGGAACAAATTTGAGGTATGTGCCATGACACAAGAATGACATAGATGATTCACGATAATTATGAACCTGTTCTTTTCTCATAGGCATCACTAGTCAAAAATGGACCTTTTAGCATTATGTGAGTTTAAAAGTGCTCTGATTGATGATCCCATCACTAGATCTAGCACCTATTTTGGTGTACCTTACCATTCAGCAAGATTCAACCAATATCCCTTTATTCTGTCTGTGTTTTCCAAACACACAGAGCTCACGTCCAGAACCCTCTCAAAACCGCAGTCTGACAAGACAAACATGTGAAATGAACCCTCAACAACAAATGTAATTCAACACATAAATCCTAGAAAGCCATATAGCACATACTTATATCAGTAGTTTGTGAAGCAGTATATGACACGCATCCCAATGTGTTTGTACAGAACAGCCATAAGTAGGATCATATAGCAATATGCCACGCACGTTCCCACAGCAATTACATTTGAAGGGCAATATACATGGAACATAACTTTCAAGAAGGTGAGCACGCTACTTTTTTTCACCTTGGGCACGAGCTGCTATTTTCCTCCCTACATCTATTCAATTGATAATTGTCTTTCATCTGTGTTTAAATTGAATCGTTGTATGGTTCTTAGTGTGATCAAAACCAATTCTTAAACTGGACTTCATTTTATATAAAACTCAAGCTACAGAACCTTTTTGGTTCTGAGCTCACATTTCCACTATCCTCTAGATAATTCCTATTTGAGACATCTACCTCCCCTGAAAGAAGGGGGAACTGATCTGTCAGATATTCCAAATATCCGGTGGTATAGCGATATTATAAGCTGAGATGGCGAGGCAGTCGGCTGCAGGCAACTGGGAGGACCTCACACGCCCAACAATTTCCGAATTCCGAGTAGATAACCAGGTTACAGCCATTTATCTATCAGCAACTCAGCAATTCACACAGTATGAAGTAGATAAGCCTACCTCCTACCAGGTATTGGTCTGATAGTTAGATCATAATTATGAGGTCGATGGCCGGGCGGCTCTATAGTCTACGAGAAATTACCTGTTTGTTTGTCTTTTTTTGTTTGTTTGTTTTTTTTTTGTTTTTTTTTTTGGGGGGGGGGGGCTAACCAGTATGCTACCAAATACCACACCTAGCTTTGTGCTCTGCCATGACAGCTGGTAATCCGAGAAGGCATTTGAAAATGGGACTTTCATCAATATTAGCATTCCCAAATGATCATGTGTGTAATCGCAGGATGTACATCAAATATCATATGATTAATATTAGAATTATCTAAAATTGCTGATGACATTTGGCTCAGTTGTTACCATTATTGGGGGCACTTGGCTTTCGGATAGTGAGGCACCAGATGTATAAACAGAGTCTTTGATGTTACATGGTACATACCTGGCGTATAGAGCCTAGTTTATGCACGAGAATTGGCACCTTACAGGGTGTACCTAAACTCAGGGTGCACCTTATAGGCGGGGAATATAATATACTACAGAACAGTACTAAATTTCTAAACTGGACACAAGAAAGAGCTAGCAGCGCATGATCATCAGTCTTGTGTATAGCTTCTCCGCCAACTCAGGGAACGCCTTCTATATGAGGTTCTACGGTAATAGGAGCCTCCATGTCAGCTGTGGAAGTGGATTGGCAAGGTTAAAATGCTGTAAATGGACTCCGTGGTAAAATGTTTACTTTCGAAACGCTGCCTGGATAAACAGACATCAAAATTATTATAACAAATTTTACTGATGGTGGAAATGGTGGAAAGCTTGTGTTCAGTTGATGCTCGTACATGGATTGTAGTGTACACAGATTCTCAGCAATAAATATGTGTCAGGTAGCAAATACCGCTCCTCAATATGATCGTATTGCTGGTAATCAAACAACGAGAATCTGGTGAGAAATGTGTTGAGTCGGTCGGGTGTGGCCAGTGGGATAGATAATCTAAATTCCTTTTAAGAGAAATGGGAACATTATGTGGAGACAGGTGAATGTGGAGATCATCAAAAGTACAGGTATTTACAAATGATACGGTAGTATTGTAAAAGTAAGATACATTCGGCCCATCAGACTCAGAGTCCCTCCCCTCCTGTACCCCCCTTATCTAACAGCATCAAAGCTGTATGTTTCCATCAGGTCAGTAGAGCTAGTAGAGGCACCATGGGCTTCCAGCCCCTCCTGACTTTTTACAGATCACGGTAAGAACTTCACCTCTTTACCTCCTGGCAGGACCTCTAGCAGGCCCCGCCTCAGACACGGTATAATTATCTGGGGTTAGAAAATACAGTGCACATCCACCAGCCATCTTCTTCTGGACAGTTCATTATTGTATCCTTTCTACTTTGCCTAGCTTCCTTCCTAAATGTGAACCTTTGGTCAGGATCCGTAATGCTTCCCTGGAAAAAAGTATTTAGGCAAAGAGGGTACACTAGCCTCCTGGACGGTATTGGCGATGGGGACATTGCTGTAAAAATTAAAGCATGTGGGGATGGCCTTTATAGCTTGCATTCTTTGTCTGCTCATGAGCATTGGCTGTTGGATCAAAAACGATGAATTGTCTCTGGTGCTCCATGACTTTGCCAAGTGTCACGATGCACTGTTGATGACTCATGATTTCATACTGAAAGTGGAAATGGTAATTTGGTAGGGATAAATGTGGATTAAGGATGAATCCTGCCTGATAGTCCATAGTACCTGGAATTGTTATGGTAGCATCCGCAAGAATCCTGCCTGAGGGTCCATAGTACCTGGATTTGTTTTGGTAGTATCCGCGAGGTTACTATGGTCCAAAATTGGCAGATGACCCTCTTTGCTTCTTTGAAAAAAAGACATGCGTTTGTCGGTGGTTATAATCACTATAAACATTTGTTATGCAAATGGTCGTTTCATACTTGAGATTCACGAGCACATATAAAAGATTATGGGGAAGTCCTAGGTTGTCTGTATTCTAGTAGTACTGGGAATGTACAGTTTATCAGCTGGGCCCTTTTTCTGTATTTTTAAATGATTATAATAAAGTGTTTCTAAAGGGACCAGATGATTATTGTATGCCCACAATACTGTTTTTGCCGTTCGTTCTTAGGAACGAACGGCTATAGGAGGGGACCCATTCTTAAATACAAGCTCTCATAGTGGTGCTTCCTCGCTCTCCATGTATAATCCTGTCCCATAGCTACAGTATTCAGTATGCCTATACCTGGATTAAAATATGTGTGTTAGAGTTGGGAGAAGTGAGGTGGTGGTATTGGTGGTGCTGGTGGTGAATCCTGGCCCTTTGTTCCAGGACTAAGCACTCCCCACTCCTCTCCCTTTGGTGGTGGCCTTGTAAGAACCACTACCCCTAGCCTGGGGACCTTGCCAGCACCACCAGCACCGCACTTCTCACTGCTGCTGGTGCTGGTATACTCTGGTGCCCTGAGGTATAAACCCTCAGGGAACCACCATACAGGAAGTAGTATAGGAAGTAGCAAAGCATAGTGGTAGTTTACTATATTTCTCTCCCACCATGCCCCTCTTCCACCTGATGGGAACTGGAAATACTCCTCTCTCTTCAAGCATAGGTTTTATTTTTTTAGTCTGAAACATATGGCTGAAGAGTGTCAAGTTCAGGGACATTGTTGCAGTCACCAGGGAACCACCATACAGGAAGTAGTATAGGAAGTAGCAAAGCATAGTGGTAGTTTACTATATTTCTCTCCCACCATGCCCCTCTTCCACCTGATGGGAACTGGAAATACTCCTCTCTCTTCAAGCATAGGTTTTATTTTTTTTTAGTCTGAAACATATGGCTGAAGAGTGTCAAGTTCAGGGACATTGTGGCAGTCACTAGTGTCCCTAGTAAATCAGATGGATGTTAGTGACCATTGGGACACCTTAGCTACCTAATTCTATTGTTTTCCATATGTGTCCGCCATCTTGGTTTTAGGAAACACAGGGATCCAGGTCATATATAGTCAATTTTAATTGTCAAAAGTTATCAGATGGATGTTAGTGACCATTCAGACAATTTAGCTACCTAATTCTATTGTTTTCCATATGTGTCGGCCATCTTGGTTTTAGGAAACACAGGGATCCAGGCCATAATATTATATGGTCAATTTTGATCATCAAAAGTTATTAAATGGATGTTAGTGACCATTGAGACAGCTGGACTACCTAAATCTTTTGTTTTCTACATGTGTCGGCCATCTTGGTTTTAGGAAACACAGGGATCCAGGCCATATATTGTCAGTTTTGAACATCAAAAGTTATCAGATGGATGTTAGTGACCATTGGGACACCTTAGCTACCTAATTCTATTGTTTTCCATGTGTCGGCCATCTTGGTTTTAGGAAACGCAGGGATCCAGGCCATATATGGTCAATTTTGATCGTCAAAAGTTATCAGATGGATGTTAGTGACCATTGGGACACCTTAGCTACCTAATTCTATTGTTTTCCATGTGTCGGCCATCTTGGTTTTAGGAAACGCAGGGATCCAGGCCATATATGGTCAATTTTGAACACCAAAAGGTATCAGATGGATGTTAGTGATCATTGCGACACCTTAGCTACCTAATTCTATTGTTTTCCATATGGGTTGGCCATCTTGGTTTTAGGAAACACAGGGATCCAGGTCATATATGGTCAATTTTGATCGTCAAAAGTTATCAGATGGATGTTAGTGACCATTGGGACACCTCAACTATCTAATTCTATTGTTTTCCATATGAGTCGGCCATCTTGGTTTTAGGAAACACAGGGATCCAGGCCATATATGGTCAATTTTGATCGTCAAAAGTTATCAGATGGATGTTAGTGACCATCGGGACACCTTAGCTACCTAATTCTATTGTTTTCCATATGTGTCGGCCATCTTGGTTTTAGGAAACACAGGGATCCAGGCCATATATGGTCAGTTTTGAACACCAAAAGGTATCAGATGGATGTTAGTGATCATTGCGACACCTTAGCTACCTAATTCTATTGTTTTCCATATGGGTTGGCCATCTTGGTTTTAGGAAACACAGGGATCCAGGTCATATATGGTCAATTTTGATGGTCAAAAGTTATCAGATGGATGTTAGTGACCATTAGGCCACCTCAACTACCTAATTCTATTGTTTTCCATTTTGGTTTTCGGAAACAGTACACTACTCCCACCCCTCACACACAGTCCATGGAAGGCAATAACAGGTCCACCACAACCACCGCCACCACCATCAGTAGCGTAGGAAAGCACCACTATTCTGTGCTTGACTGATTTGCATATTTTAATCCAGGTATAGGTATACTCCATACTGTAGCTATGAGACAGGATTATACATGGAGAGCGAGGAAGCTCCACATTGAGAGCTTGTATTTAAGATTAGGTAACTTGATAACAAGTGATCTTTTTTCCTTGTATCATAATAAGAATACGCACGGCATTACAGCATTGCTGTGTTTACCTTCTTGATACTATGCTATAATTTGATAAATTGCAAAACACATGAAGAGCTTTTAGATTTCGTATTAAAATCATATTTGTTCTCCAAAAATCTTGATCTAAGATCCTATTTACAATGTTGTAAATCAATTCTATGCTTTTTAGAATATAATATGAATACGCATGGCATTACAGCTGTGCTGTGTTTAATTGGCCGAAAATATTAGATGAATTTCTAATCCACGAAATGCATGGCAATTCCAGTGCTTTTAAAAATTGGTATTAAACTCAGATTTGATTGTCAAATTAAATCTGAAATCCTACTATCTTGATCATAGATCACAGATCCTAAATTGAATCCTTTCAATTGCATCCTTAACACGGGACTCCTTGTTATGTTGTAAGAGAAATGGATTTGTATAGGATTGTACCCAACGATTATTAAAAGAGTATGTAATATAAATTATCCTGAATGTATTTCTGTATGAATTTTCGTTGCCTGGCATTTCTGAGTATTCAGACAGTTACTCCTATGGAGATTAAACATATAAATGATTTTTATGATTTATCAAACATAAGTCACTTCTGCAAATCAAGTTAAATGATCAAGGTGTATTGAAGGTGATTAAGTATGTTGAATAATGTATGCCCATATATTTAAAAACATTTTGATCCATTCCAATTGCGAATATATGGCATTTATTTGACTTAGTCCAACCTCATGACCTTATCCTAAACTCCCAATAAGAAATGCCCAAAATGGGTATAATGGTTATTTATCAACCCCAGAACTTTTCCTCAAATCACATACAGAAAAAGAATGCTTACGATTACTTACAATCCATTTCTGATCAATGAATAAACTGTATAAACGATTATAAATAATCTTCCAACTCCATTTAGAAACACTCCTTGCCTCACAAATTCGTTTGAAAAACAGAAAAAGGCCCCCGGTTTAATTATAGTTTTTGTAGTTTTCTAAGTTGATTAATCCACTGTCATTTTAAACAGTTTAAACATTATTTGGAAATATCAGACGCAGACGTTGTTGTCAATAACGAAAAGAATTCTGAAAGTTTGTGGCACTTTTTGACTTCAGATCATTCATTAATTTTTCTTCACATTCCTTTCTGAAAACTGCGGGACCGAAATAAACACAGATCATTAAAATGAAGCAGAGTAAATTCGCTAACGGCTAGTTTTCTCCCCTAACCTCAAAGAGAGATAATGGCATGCCTAACTATGGGCGGCAGAACCATCAACTGGCCAAAGGGCAATTTATCGGGCATGGCATCGTCAAGAGCCAAAAGCAATCATCTGATTGAAATTTTTTTCAGATTGACTGCGTTTCTTTAAGTATAATTATTTTCAATTCTCTATGTGATTTCTCTATGAGTGAGTGAGTGAGTAATAGATGTTTAATGCCATTTCAACAGCTAAAGTCATATTCATGGCGAGAACTAGATTACACAATTCCACAGAGGAATGTGTCAGTGCCCGCACATATGTGCACCGCACACATCCTGAGGGGATAGGAAAGAGGAGAAATAGACCCTTTTAATTGGGCTAGGGAAGCCCGATTTCTCTATGTGATAGTCACATGAATACGAAGGCCTTGTTGGCAAATTACAGAGGGAAGGAAGATTCACTACCAACCTGTACTTGGTATTATCAACCTGTACTTGGAATGTTTGTACTGTGACATTTATTTACCCTTTCCTTCATATACTAGTATAGGGTTGTCATAGCTGATCGGGATGACATGAGGCTATTTCTATTTAGAATTAACATCCTTATCAACTAAATACCTCATATCCCACCTTTAATAAATTGGCCTAAATAATAAGCCAGATATTATTCACCAGATTTTGGATAAAAGAAAATATGCAGTCACAAGTCGCTATAAGGAGAATGTTGGATGTTAAGCCAAAGTGCATCCACTTGGGCTCAAGTCCTCTTCTATCCCTATTAATGCAGATTTGGTACAATTGGGTAAGCAAATGGCATTGGTCCAATATATTTGCGTTTTGCATGCCCCGATGAGGTTTTAACCTATACATGAAATGTCCTGAGCCGAGCTGGTAAACTGCCTAAGATATTAGATACATTTGTCTTTATGATTTAGCCATAACATCAAAGGCCCCCAGCCCTGCATTCGCCATAATTCAGTACCAACTATCAGATCAGAGAAGATCTACCTTCATAACCACATTGATACGGTGTCTATTCCCGCTAGATCATTGTGATAAGTTATTGGCGAACCATTGAACTCTGTCCTCCTATCCTTGGGCTATCTGAGAGGACCGTCACTGAGGTACCATGTGTGGATGGCAGGGCTCTTGGATAATCGCCATGAAAATAACTTTGGCATTCTGGGGTAATGCTGAAGCCCCTAGCCCTGAGGACAAATATAAAGGATCTATCTATGACCAAATACCATGTTAATTCTGCATGCCTTATCTCCATCCCCATTAGGCAGTGGTCATTATTTATCAACAGGGGGGTTGGTGGCGAATTTCCGCGTGGATGCGGGGAAGTTTTTTACGCCCCCCTCGACAGCAGTCAAAATTTTTTGCGTTCCCCCCATTGCCTCAGGCGTGGAGCATTTTCGCGCCCCTCTTATAGTATCTATAGTAGCGTGCAGGCTTTTTTTTAGCCCCCCCCCTCCTCTAGAGGGGTCAAATTTTTTTTAGTCCCCCCCCCTCAAGAGGGCTCTGAAATTTTAACGCCCCCCCTCAAACCCATATTATCCCCTTGTTGATAAATAATGACCACTCCCTTATACCATGGATTGTTGTGACAAAATACGTTCCCATACCCCTGAGTTCCTACAGTAGTGGTTTACTTTTACAGGTGCTTTTCCTCATCTGTCCATCAGTCTCTATGTGTCTAAAAACCAAGGTTTCTCTGTTTATTTCAATAAATCTATCTGGATAACTCATATACATTTAAATATGTTCCCTCTCTCTTTATGACCTTTCTATGATTAGCAGGGGCGTAAGAAAGGAGGGCAGGGGGGCCTGGGCCCCCTAATCCTAAAGGTGGTGGGGCCTGAGTATGTCTGGGCCCCCCGAAAAAAAGATTTGCCAAGAATTGATAAAAAATTGAAAAAAAGCTAAATCGTTGCATCTAAAATTATATTGATTAGTAATGGGAAAGGGAAATTGGCGACCTGAGCCTAAAATCAGATCTAAAATTCATCAAAAATTAATTTTCTCTACAAACTTTATATACACGCTATTGTGCTTGAGCTGGCAATTCAATGTGGTCAAGGTGGGCCCTGCTAGACCCAACAATGAATATTTGCTTTCTATGCCTTTGATTAGTAGCATCAAAGACATGTGGTATGCTGTCTAGAGGTGATACGCAAATTTGCAAATGATGTTTCAGGGCTTTTGATATTTCTCAATGAGTCATATTAACGCAGTAGCCATAGCAATCGACACAATGGATGCATGTAGCATTGCCAAGTGACTTAAAAGACTTTATTGATGTGTCATGGCCCATCATGTGATATGATACACTCTTGAAGGGCTATTAGGATTCCGCAATGCAGTATTGAAGCATCTTTATAGCAAGGTTATTTACCTCTTGGATATCAGGTCCTTTATCTTGTTTTAAACTTTGGTGCTCCAGTATAGTGCTGGCAAGGAATTCACAATGGCTACCCTCAAACATCATGGCAGGTTAAATGCATGCACAATATATCGAAGCCCCATGTAGTACTTAAATGGTTAATGTCCATACTGCCCATCCATCCCACCTGTGTAGTCGGTATGCTCCTAGACTGAACACTGTAGACTTTGTCACACTTTGTAGAAATAGGAAATACTCTCTTCAGGTAGCGAATGCGCAGTGGCTGGTTGCTATGGTTACCTGAAGTTGACACTGCCCCAATCCATCTGTGTTTGTTTAACTACTGACCTGACACATGATCTAATAGCATACACATTGTTAAAACAATTGATTTATGTGATAATAATATGTGGGTAAAACTTGGTCACCAAAGGACCTTTTTGTATTCATTAGTCTATTCATATAGATTGTGCATCGTATGTATTGCATTGTGTATCGTGCTTTTGCATGACACTTGCAAAGGTGATGGTGCGCCACTGAGAATTGCTGATATGACATAGAATCAGAATATATAAGTTCCCTCTAGGGGTTTGGAAAATGATGTAATAGTGCAGCTGCATGTCTTAACTTGGAATAACATGATGGTGTGGGAGTATACAGTTGATGAAGAAGACACTCCTCTAGGTAGGCTATATATCTAGGCAAATGGTGTCTGGGTACACCCTAATGAATGTTTAATCAAAGGGTTTGTGGACTACGTTAATGATATCTAAAAACTTTTATGCTGGCACTTAGGAAATAAACTCCAATCGACATACTGGTAATGATACCCCAGACCGCTAATGCCTGACTAATCTAGTTAACCCCATATCGCAATGCGTATCAGCAATCGCCAATTTATAATAAATGATGCAAACAGAACAGTTATTTCATCTTTAGGGTACCCCCTAAGAACCCTAGTATGAGATAGACCTACACCAGACAAAATAATTATTATATCATGTTCATCAGGCTGAATGATACTTAATAAGACTTACATTTCCTTCCCATTCTGGCACTTTGTTTAAAATGTCATACATGTTGTGACATGCTTGTAATTTTGATAAGCTGATTAGTTTTTGATGTATATCGAATTGAATGACATTTGTGATGGGACATGAGACTTTAAAAGGGAGTAGACACGAACTACTCAAACGGCACCTGGTGGCCAAAAAATGAAACTGACAAGTATTTGCTCATATTCCTAATTGATATGACACAAACCTCTTTATCAACCCTTCAGGTCTGATACATTGGCATTCTACTCATTCTTATCACTGGTTTTCATATTTCCTGTCTCCATAGACTCCTATACTAAAAGGATTAGAAATATGTTTAGTTTATTCAGCAAAATTGCATTTTATTTGTGACCATCTACTATTTGGTTCAAAATGATTCTAAAGATCTTAGGTATCTTACATGAGGTCTTAAGAAATTGTTAGAAGATTTTTTTTTTCTATTGAATTAGATGTAGGAAAATTCTCATAGGCGGCCATAGTTAAGGCCATCAAACTTCAATACCCTCCACTGGAAAAAACAGACACCATGACCTGTGGTTTTTATGCCTTCTTTATGTTACCTAAGCATCAAACTAACATCCCTAAAAGTTACTAAGAGAAGTTGTTAGTCAATTTTGAACCAGCTAGATTGTATCTACTCCCTGAAACCCCACACTCTAAAAAATAACTGTTGAATTTATCGGGCATCCTCATAAAGCTGAACAGCCAGCCACCGTAAGTGTATTGCAGTATTGCAGTTTCTACAATGAAGCCCCATGTTAAGCACAATGGCACAAGGCATTTCCGTGTGAAAGAAATGTATCTCCGGACATTTTGGGCCAAGGAGTTCACCGTTATGTTTTTTACTGTGCAAATATGTACATCTAATACCTGATTGTGATGATTAATTATTCATTCGTCTCCGTTTCAGGAGGCATATATTGCAATCGGACCTTTGATGGATGGGGTTGTTTTAACGACACACCAGCAGGCAGCCGCGCCTTCACACCATGTCCCGCATTCAAGAAGGGTTTTGATAGCAGATGTAAGTACTGTCATTGTCGTTAGCTAAACCAGAAATGCACTGTTGACTCAAAAACTCGTTTCTGTATTATATTATTGGTGATGTGTCCCTATCTAGTTCAACCTTTCAGGACGAAACACCCCTGATGGCATCGTTTTAATTTACCTTAAAGATCCACCAGCACACTGCCAGAGGGTAAATTATGAACATGTTGACCTAATTCCAGGAATGCATTACATAGAGTAGGTGTAACACATTATTGCAACACAGTAGAAGAGGGAAATCACCAGAGCTGGATCCATGTACACTGTGAAAAATAACTGTTGAATCTACCAGGGATCCTTGTTAAACTAAAGAGTGAACCACTGTAATCATATTGCAGGGAACCAGTGTAGTTTTGGAAAAAAAAGTCCCAAGTGGCAGTACTGTGGCACAAGGAATCTCTGTGAAAATGAAAATGGATTTCTGGCATCTTTGGGACAAGGATTTCGCCATTATCTTGATGACATTTTTTCTACAGTGTATCATGGCAACGATTAAACCCCAATACCTAATACCGTATGATATCTAAAGGTTGGAGGTTCTGTTAACCTAGCGAGGATGGCTTTTAATAGCATTGTTGTTACTATAAATATTCCTCCTCAGAGTGACAGATGTCACTCTGAGGAGGAATTATTTGGTATAATTGGTTCACTTTCCAGCAGGTCAAAGGGTAAAGGGTGATTAAGCAAGTTATTGCATAGTGACAGGGAAAAAGTATTTTCTTTTATGGACAATGGGGTTGTGCAGCCTAAAATGGAATTGAGTTTTCTTGTTGATCTGTTAACATTTGGAACCAGTGCATGTGCAAAAAATCATTTCAACCAAATCATTTTGTCAGAAATGCATGGATGGGAGAAATGATGCGATATGAACCCAATGAAAGGAAATCATCACCAACAGCAAATCACAGAAATCAGTTCTTGGAAAACTGACACAATACACAGGAAAAGAAGGCACCCTTGTGTATCGTCATTTATTCCTGTCCTAGTAATAAATCAGGTGTGTCTGCTTTCCTATAGAGGGAGCCCTCGTGCTGTGGATGATTAACCAATCCTAATTCTCATGGTGTACTAAGCAATACTCCAAGCTTGTCAGACTAGCCAACAGGTGGTACTGTGGTCAGCAGGAATGACAAGAGCTATCCAGTGAAGTGTTTTGTGCTGTGATTGGGCACATCATTTTGAGGCACTTTGTGCAAGCAGTCATTGGAACAATACATCCATAGCACAGGAAATCAACATTTACAAACTATTTCTACAAGTTTCCACAAATTTTCAAATCTGTCTTTTTAGCGGATAAGCCAACTTTAAAGGTTTAACGTAATTGATATTATGGTTGGGTTCTGGGAAATTTTCTTTTTTTCCTTTAAATTAATCACGAGTGTTTCTTTGTGTAGGCCGTGAGCATCGTAATCTCCCTCTTATGAGATGGAACATAAAGCAGGTTAGTTAATTGTCAGTTACTGTTCCTACTTACACCATTAATGTTGGAAGGGCTCTATTAAAGTTTAAGTAGAAAGACCAAGAAAGCATTTCTAACGATGGCATGACTAGACCCTTCCAAATCGCTGTGGGATCCCTCCATCTAATGCTATTAAAACCCTGCATCTAGTGGTCACTAATCATTGCACTGGTATGACTCCCTATCAAACCCTACGTTATTTCTACATTAAGTGCTGATCATCCAGAGCAGTTGTAGTGTATTTTCTATGATGAACCACTCTTATTTTGAGACCTTCAAATCATAGTGGCCGTGCCTGGTCGTACCATGTTGAGAAAGGCCTCCAAACCCTGTTGAAGTGACAACCTGTAACCATTTCACACGGTGACATTAAGATTGTTATGGCTGGCAAACGCCTGGCAAACGCATGGAAGTGATTAGCCCTGTCAGTGTGCTCTGGGAGGTTTCAAAAGTTAAGAGCCTCAGATAGCAAGTTACCAATATGGACTATTTGAATCTGGACTGATAAGGCGATTGAAGAGCCTTAACCTTTTTGTTTTATAAATGCTGAATGTTTCCAAACACCCAAGTTCAGTTTTGAGTCCATATGAATTTCACTTATTTCGTTGAAGGTTAAATCAATATTGGAATTTGGATAATCAACGTTGATCAACCACCTATCAGCACAAAGTCTGTGTCTACTGAGAAGGCATAAAGCAGTTTTTCATTCTGGTCAGAAACTTAAGTCCCTTTCGTATATGTGAGCAATTACGTAGAAAGGATAGCCCACATAGCCCATGGACCCTGGTCCTTCAGCCTTGCCTGCTCACATGAATTAGATAGGACCTATTAGGATGGTTAGGAAGGCAGGTGGCTTTGTTGGGATTGAAAGAAGATATCTTCCATATCTGTAAAAGGGATAAGTTCTGTAAAGAGTCAAGCATCACTTGAATAATGTATAGATTTAGGCCAGTTCTGCCATTTGCTATACACAAGATCCAGGGGCCTGAAACATAAATTTAATAGTTTCATGGTCTACCATTTGTAGTCTATGTGGTCATCTCGCACAGGAGAAACATCCTCACAGTGTTTACCTTCACCTACTTCATGCCATTCTGGTCGTCCAGGGTGCCTGAGGGGCAGTTAGTCACGGACAGGATACATGGCTAGTCCAGCTCCGGTATACACATCTTACTCCCTCACTACACGCTCACACTGTAGGGCATTTCTTCACATGCTACCACCAGACACAGACAGGGGCTTTTTTCAGCATTTCTGATGATCTGAAAAATCACTAACAATCCTGCTTGAGAAACATGTACGCGTTACACTGCAAAAACAGTGTTTATCTTTAATCACTAAAGTGCTAAACTTGTTTAGAGGCTACACATCTACGAGATCTAAACGGATTTCAGGTGTGCTAAATACATAATTTCTAAACACTTAAACAGCAAAGATGTTGATGTGTTTAGGTGTGTATAATTTAAACATCAAGATTATGAGTGTTTAGTCATTAAACACTGATGATTATGAGTGTTTAGTTTTTACACACCTATGATTATGAGTGTTTAAACTTTAATCACTCATTTCTTGTGAGTTTAACCTTTAAACACATGCTTTCTAAACAAGTGAACTAAACATGTTTAGGTGTTTAATCACTAAACACATATGTTTATGCATCAAACAGTTGTAATTTATCCCACCAGGTGGCATTAGGGTTCGTGACAGTATTTTCTCCACACAACTAGAAGTTAATCTATCTTCAAACATGTCAAATCAACATTAACACCTATTATTTGTGGTAACAAGAAAAACAAGCATATAATATATCCTGCATTGAAAGATTCTCTTTTTAAAGTTGGTGATTACTGATATGCACAAAAGAAGAAGTTTGCTAAGACACCCATTATGTGGAATATAGAATTATATCAAGCAGAGGACTCTTGGACATGATACTGTACTCTTTCAGAGGATACTTTCCCTCCTTCCTTCTCCTCCTCTGAGAGGTAATGTAGTGAAAGGTTTATGTATACATCAGCCACTCAAAAACATTTTTAATTATTTGCTCAAAAATGTAATGTTAAAGCAGGAAGCACCAGAAGCCATTCATAGAACTAAACATTTCCCAAGTTAAACAAAAGGGGAGTATCTAAACACTTGATATATCTAAACACATTGATATCTAAACACACTTTCTCTAAACATGTTTAGAAATGAAACATGTTTAGATGGGAAAAAAACGTGTCTCAAAATATGGGACAAGGTAGTGTTTAGAAAAGTGTTTAGCTGCTAAACATTGGGCATTTACAATCTAAACACTGTTTTACTGTGTAGGAATATCAAGATGCAGAAGCCCTCAAGCCGTTAAGGCCAATTGTACCATAGCCTTTACATTGCACAGTGAAGGTCAGGAAAGCTCACTGAGATCTATAAAAGTATAGCTGGAGAGCCTGTATAAATGCTCTGACCGACTGGTTTGAAATGTGAATGTCCGGTCTGTAAGCATGTAGCATTGAACAGCCCAAATGGTAAGACTTTAAGATATGGCCCACCGGTCAAATCCCACATGGCGAAAAATGCTTCAAATATCTCTGTGGTTTTGAATCTGTTGCGAGTTTGGGGCCTACCCCAAAGTCGCAAGGGATATAACTTCAGTAGGGAGTCAGTCTATAGGAAAAGTCCCCCCCCCCAACAGAGCAATAAAATCTGCAGGCCCAGACTGATTTTTGCAGGACTGGATTCCTCAAGATCATATATATGTCAAGATAAATGATGAAATCAATAATCAACTCACTATTTAAATAATTGATCCCTTTCGATCTTAATAAACAGTAATGCCTTTTGTTTTAGGCAGTAAAAACCAAATGGTCTGATGTGCAAATCATGAAAACCAAAATGTGACCCATCCTTACAAAACAGTTCGGAAGTCGCACATACAAAATGTTTAGTTATTGACATATTCATTTACAGCTCATCAAGAGCTTTCATTTGGTATATAACACTTGCATATTTGAACCAGGTGGTCTTCTGCAGATCTTCTGCTGGTAATTTTAGTCAGACCGATTAAAAATAGATTAAACTGAGATAATTGACATATTAATCATATAATAATTTATGAATCCTATATAATTTATATGTATTTCTAAATAACCATGAAAACTAGATCTATGTCTTTTTTACATTTGGGGCTTAAATTCAGTTTAGTGAGCAAGGATTCTGAATGATATCTACCCATATGTTGGAAAAATGCTAAAATATCAATTTAAAAAAATCTGATATTTTTGACACTATACCACTTGAAAGGGCCTTATCTTGGCTTCTAAATGTGCGACTTCAGTACCACTTTGTTAGGATGGGTCACAAATTTAGCCGAAGATTACAGCCAGACATTCGAGTTTTATCATTTTTGTCTTGCCCTAAGGAGGGTATAGAAAAAAAAATTTCCTTCCCCACACACCTGGTTCTACTATAAATAGGGGGGGGGGGTTATTCAGCCAAATTGATGATAGGAATTCAAGTACACCTTCAAAAGATGCTACTCATCATGAGAAACAAGAATCTTGGTTTTGTTTTTCATGTTGGGCACTCTAACCCCCCAGACCACCCCCTCTGAAGTTAAAAAGTTGGAAAATATTAAATTAATTCATTTTTATTGATATATGGTCCATCTCAAGCCTCCCACCACTCTGGAGCACCCAAAATACACTTCACGTCTACAATAAAAAATCAAGAGGTCAAAATAACATTATTTCGAATTTTTTGAAAAATCCAATATGGCCACCAGGAGCCAAAAAGGGGATTCTTAACACACATGGACCCCTAATTCAACTGGCAACACTTGTAATATGTAATTATGAGTAAGATAAGGTCTAGGATCATAGGGGGAAGCATTCTGAATCTGATCAAACTGTATTGGACCCCTATTTAGGTCAATGTATTACATATACAGGCTTGTAAAATAGTGGTGAATACAGATATAGACAAAGGTGCACGAGAATTGGTCAGCACTGAGGGTTATCACACGAGGCGAAGCCGAGTGTAATAACCCTCAGTGCTGACCAATTCAAGTGCTCCTTTGTATTTATCTCAAGTTAATTTAGTCAGATATGTTCAAAATTCGATTTATTTGGCATTAGAAATGATTTTATCATCAGTTATTTGACCATTTTGGATGTTTTCCCAGGGAGTGTGATACGGGGAAGGGTTATCACACTGTGGGGTGTGATACAGAGTTTCTTGGTTAAGCCTATGGGGCTCTCGTATTCAACTTGAGATAAATGCCTATTCCAACTGCATATCATATAATAACCCCTATCTGAGGAAAGACTATGGGGAAGCACGGAAACCCCATCCCCATGAGTGCAACTGGATTCATTCCTCTCGGGAAGTTGGTGTTCTGTCGCTTAGCCGGGAACCTGCGCTACTGTTGCTGGTTGTGTTTGTAGGCAGGCTTAGCCTTGCCTGGTGCCGGCTGCTGTTTGTCTATTTTATCGGCCATCTTATGGGCCGAATCCACCACCTTTATGGCCTCCTCCAGATCTTCTCCAAACAGGAACTTGGGGTTCTCACCCCACTTCTTGAGGATATGCTCACCATACTTAGCTATGACCATAGGCTTAAGAGGGTCTTAACGTCTGGTGATGATGGCGTTGACAGTGCTAACTATGAGTTGCATACCGTCAGCAAACGGGTCTGAGATTTCATCGAGCTGTTTGTCTGACTGCCCTCGGGATATCCACAAATCCATAACAGGCACAAAGGCCAGAAGGGCCTTGACAAGGTGAGTCTGCTACTTCTTCAGGGCCTCTTCCTGCTTCAGGTAATCAGAGTTTTTAGGCTTGATTATCAGCACCTGTATGATCGGTTCCAACTCAGGAACGACCAGTTTGCCAGCATTGTCTGGTTGGAGATGAAGGAGGTTGAGATCTGCCCTTGTCCTTTTTTCCCCAAACAAGGACTGCAGAAAGCCAGAAATGAGCAGACCTATATCTTTCCCCTTCTTAGTTTTAGCCTGCTCCTTCTCTACCTTCTCCATGATGGATCTTAGTTTACCTGGAGGTGGAGAGTAGGTCTTGGGATCCTCCTCTTTTTTCTCTTCTTCCAGCTCCTCCTCAGGCTGTTGGGTCATCTGCTCCTGTATGGCCTGCATCATCAGGGAACCGAAGAACTGCGACATAATAGCACCCCTGTCTATGTTCTGGAATATAGCAGACAAGTCTGGATCCCCTCCCTGGGGAGGGGCAGGCTGGTTGGTTGCCTGCTGGTTCTGTCATCGATTCCTGGCAACCCTGAGGGTTCCCCAGGAATAACCACTCTTGCATGTGTTCCATGCACACCATTTTTTCTGGCATTTTGGAATGCTTACATGTATAGATCTGTATATGTTTGCTAGATAGGTGGCTCTTTGATCCCTACCATGCAGTGAGCCTGCAGTCTCAGTTGTATGGTGTTAAGACCAAAACTCGGACACTATCCATTTCTGCACACTCTTGTGCCTACTACTAGTTATGGAGCACATGCCTAATTATGGCCTATAATATTATGTGTAATTGATACAAGCATCCACCTATACCATTTTGAGATATAGCTCTAACTTCTTAAATGAGGTAAAATGTTTGATGGCTTAAGTAAAAAAACAGAAAGTGTCCCATTACAAGACTGTTTACTCATAGAGTCACTCAGGTAGACCTCCATGTTCCCCATGAGTGTATTTGTGTGTGTGTGTGGGGGGGGGGGCTTTAGGGCATGTTGTCTATAATTATACCACGGTTTTCAGAACGATTTTCGGTGCCCCAACTGGATAATCTGAGTGTTTTTTTTTTCAAGATAGAGGCACTGAGAGTTGACACTTGAATATTGACAGTGTTCTTTTTCTATACTGTTCTTATATGTGACAGTAGCTATGACTTTGACAGTGGTTCATACCCAAAAAGCTCAGCATTGCCTGGGATCGATCCAGGGACCTTCTGATATAGAGTTCTGCATCTTATCCATTAGGCCACAGAGCTGGACAATAGTGTTGGGGTAGATGAGTCATATGTCTGGGACCCTATGGATACCATATATATATTTGTATATCAGTGAATGCAGAATGCATTCTGATGCATTCTAATGCATCCTAAAGGTGCAGACAGAGGTATAAACACAATGTGTGATGATTATGCTTGCAAGCTTGCTTTTATGTACTGATAGAGGCTCTATCAGTACCTAAAAGGCACTAGTGCAAGCATAATCATCATATATCACATTCATAGATTTACCAGTAGAACTGCGTGACAACCCTATTTACTATAATATTGAACTCCAAAGAATCCAACTAAATACACTGAACAGACTATAATGACTCTATACCAGCACTATATTTACATAGAGCAATCACCATTTGTGGCAATTATCTAGGTGTATTGACATGTTTTTCTGATTGTCAGTTCAGGTAACTGTGGCATCTCCACCCACCAGGCACCCAATAAAGGTCTGTATCTCAACTTTCCTATCCCCTCAGTATGTGTGTGGTGCACATATGCGTGGGCACCAACATATTCCTTTGTGAAATTGTGTAATGTAGTTCTCGCCATGAATATGACCTTAGCTCTCAAAATGGCGTTAAACATCTATCACTCACTCACTCCCACCAGGCACCCCTATGGGTGTTGGTGGTTGGGGTAGTTAGACCCACTTGTCCCACATATTACAAAATCAGCAGGAAGCTTGTTAGTCTGTAGGCAACTAGTCACTATTAACCCTCTAAGGACGGCATGACATCCGTTTTTTTATTTATTTTCATGAATGAAAATAAATCATGTACATATATACATAGGGGTTGGAATTTTGACCATTAGCTCATCTACTGAAATCCTAGACGCCTGCATGGCATAGGCAGTAACTTGATAGGTACTAATATATGGGGCCAGCACCCATTGACTTTACCCATAGACGTTTAGTGGCCTTACTACTTTATGCCTGCGTAAAGGTATCTGGCGGCTTGGCAGGAACCTCTCTACTATAAATAGATTGTCACATAACGCAGCACGTGGCCTCAGTGAGTGTATAGGCATCTTAGCATAACTTTAACAATGCCCAGGTCAGCAGAAACCTCTCCACCATTAAAAGATTGTCACATAACGCAGCACGTGGCCTCGGTGAGTGTATAGGTGTCTTAGCATAACTTTAACAATGCCCAGGTCAGCAGAAACCTCTCCACCATTAAAAGATTGTCACATAACGCAGCACGTGGCCTCAGTGAGTGTATAGGTGTCTTAGTATAACTTTAACAATGCCCAGGTCAGCAGAAACCTCTCCACCATTAAAAGATTGTCACATAACGCAGCACGTGGCCTCGGTGAGTGTATAGGTGTCTTAGTATAACTTTAACAATGCCCAGGTCAGCAGAAACCTCTCCACCATTAAAAGATTGTCACATAACGCAGCACGTGGCCTCGGTGAGTGTATAGGTGTCTTAGTATAACTTTAACAATGCCCAGGTCAGCAGAAACCTCTCCACCATTAAAAGATTGTCACATAACGCAGCACGTGGCCTCGGTGAGTGTATAGGTGTCTTAGTATAACTTTAACAATGCCCAGGTCAGCAGAAACCTCTCCACCATTAAAAGATTGTCACATAACGCAGCACGTGGCCTCAGTGAGTGTATAGGTGTCTTAGTATAACTTTAACAATGACCTGGTCAGCAGAAACCTCTCCACCATTAAAAGATTGTCACATAACGCAGCACGTGGCCTCGGTGAGTGTATAGGTGCCTTAGTATAACTTTAACAATGACCTGGTCAGCAGAAACCTCTACACTTCATTGGAGCATCATGCCGACCAGCCCCCCCCCCCTCACACGTCGGCAAACCCTACCAACAGTGGACAGCTCCCTGAGCTACCACAACCAACACGCCCCATCCCCCACACACACACTCCATACATAGCAAAAGCTAACAGCTCCTCCCAATTGGTGTCCTAGTCTACATATATATTCTACATGTATATATCAACCCTATAGGGTCGGCATGATGCTCAAATGAAGTGCTGGCAAGCAGTCTCGCCAGCAATTCATTGGTGCATCATGATGACCAATAGGCATGATGCACTCCTGTATCAGCAGCCTTTAAAGGGTTAAACAATAAAGAAACATAATCATTAACCATGCCAAAATAAATCACCACGGCTAAGCCGTGCTTAACTGATTTCCTTAACCCATCAAATACACGCCTCCTATAGTCCGTTCCTCTATATTGGGGACTGGTGCATTTGCAGCATGAGGGCCTTATTTTTTTCTAATTAATGATAAAATATCCTAGTTTTTTCACAACCCTAGTCTTGTATAGGGTGTTTTAAATATCTATACTGAAAATTATTGGAAATTGGAAGATATTTGATAATTTTTTCAGCTGCCATATTATTACAACAGGGCAAATACTGCCCAATTGCTGCCCATTTGGGGCAAAATAGCTGCATTAATAGCAGGTGGTTGGGTGCAAATTATGGATTTCTCTCTTAATAAAACAACAAAATCTTGATTTAATGGACCAGGGACATCAAATCCAAGTCAGAGATATCATTGACACTTTTCAGAAGTATATAAATCATATTAGTTACCATATATCTTACATTTGTATAAGTAGGTCACTGTCTGACCTTGAATCACAGTTATTGGGGTCAAGGTTGAATTAGGTCACCATGAAGTACCGCAATGGATAATCCCAACAAATGCATGAATATCTAAGCTATCCAGTATATTGAAAGAACTCATAAATGTGATACAAAATCCATGTTTTTTTCTTTTTCTTGCTCCATTTTTTCTCATATATAGGGATCATGTTAAATGCTATAGGGAAAAATTGTATCAAAGGACGGGTCAAAATGGCGATTTTAGTTAGTTTTCAAAAAAATACATATCTTTTGGTAGAATTTGAACTATTAGAGGCATATAAAATGTAAACACATATTTAAAAAGCTTGTTTCTCACTCTAAAAGATGAATTAATGAAAATAGGGGGTCATCACTCACTTTTTCATAGTAATTTTAGCCTAAAGATGGAGAAGTAGGTGTTTTTTCATGGTTTTCGCTTCTGAAACTCACACTTTGATACAAGATAAAATATTTTAATTTTCACCAAAAACTTAATGAGGTATCTAGAAATAATGCCCTAATTGTGTACTTTTACATGGTGAAAGAATTGTGTAGATCGGCCAACTATGAGAGACACAGCACCATTTTGAAGGTGCAAAAATAGGAAAAACTAAGTTTTTGGTCCCCAATATACGGCAATAAGCTTTAGTGTGAACCTGTTCGAATTAGATACCAATGCAGTGTCAGTACTTTGTTGACACTTCAACTCTTTAACTATAGTTTCAGGAATGTATCGGCTTATCAGATACCTAAACCTGAATTCAACATTGGGGAGTTACTTAATACTAGTGCTGAATTAAGGAAGACAAAAATGCATCAGATCTTGCTTTCAGGGGTTAATGCCAATCTGTATGAATATGCCGCAGCCTGGATTACAGCCCTAATTTACAGACCTGCTCTGCCTAGGGCAGTGGAGAACTAGTAAAATGTCCAGGCTGATACCCACCCATTCGAATCACTTAGGCAACAATTCAAGTGATGATTGTTTCAATTCTCCTCAAAGGCATTGGAATAATTTCTCACCTGTTTGATATTGCACATAACCACAACAATTACCACATGCATTATTTCGTGTTTTTTTCTCCTTTTTTTTAAATTTATGAAAAACAAAGTCTAAATCACTGAATAGTTATGTATTGCACCTACATGGGGTTATCTGCACAACTGTTACAACCAAGCAGTTAGTGGACAAATGTTAGTAGTCAAGCAAAAAGGATAGCCCATGTAGATTGACTATCCTCCCTGCTTGCCTGATAAGAGATACATCACCAACATCTATGTTTCCAGGAGTGACAAGGTGACCAGTGCCTCCCGATCCCCAGAATGACCCAGCTTAAGTCCATTTGCAATCTTATTGTTTGATTTGTTTTATGGATCATTGGTTTATTGTTTATCTCTCTCTCCCTATGCTACCATTCTAAGAAACATCAAGGGGAAGACAGTATATACCTATGTACACAGAGAGAAGATGGAGCGTTTCTTTACTTGCAACATTCCAATGCTTTTTACGTACAAGTAATGGAAAATGTTCTTGAAAACATCAACCCATGGCCACCTTCAGCAGGACCGTATCCCTGTCAGCCTCACCCATTCAGTGACAGGATACAAGGTCTGGATTACTCTCTGTCTGATAGGGAACGTGTCAGTGTGGACGGTGTGCCAGATACCACATTCTTATTGACTTATATCAAAACGGAGGCCAATAGTACCCCTTGTACTGACACTATCCTAACACCATCAGACGAGATGCATCATTTGACCAGCTCTTAATGAAGGTCATGAATAAGCATCATCATGACCTGTTTTTCTATGTTTGCATGAATCAATACTTGTCAAAATACCCCCAACATTTAACACTGAAGCCATTCAGACACTGACGTATGGCACAAGATGGCACCAGAATAGAACAAGCTAATTGCTGAATATTTGTGACTGCACTTGACTAAATGATAGGAAAAGGCAATTGCCCTCCTCTAGCCCTTTCCGATGGAACGCTCTACACTCAAATAAATTGCTTCCACTTTGGCCTTGGCATAGGTTAGCTGAAGTCCTCCCCCTCTGCCCCCCCCCCCTCACTGGAGAACCTCAGGGCACACAACGGGTTGGGGAGGGTCCCATTAGTAGCTGGAGGTGTCTGGCAGCCAGCAGCCAACCCAAGAGTACATCAATTAGTTGTGGCCTAACACTAAGTGGCAGGCAGAGGCCAAGCAGCTGCCCAGGGCGCATCCCTCAACAGTGTCGAAATGTGGCTCCTGCTGCAGCTCTCCCGGACACACCCGTGTAAACTGATTACACACTGCGTCTCACGCACTCTAAACATGCATCTCATACAATGATTTAGTCTATATGGGGATACTTTCTTTCTGTCAAAGACAGCCGCAGGTCCGCCGTCCGCCGTTGTTCGGCTGAGACCCAAGGTAGACAAGCAGAAACTCATTAGGAGTCTACCTCAGGTAGACAACAGAATTGACCAATCACAGCTCAACACCTAGACACCATATCACTGACACTGAGTCTCCTGTAAACTCTTTAGAATTGAATTCATGATTTCCAAATAACAAGTTCCTAGTTTTACCTGAGGTAGACATGCAGTTCCTAGTCTACCTGAGGTAGATATGCAAAAGTCTACCTGAGGTAGACAAGTTTCTTTCTAATCTACCTGAGCTAGACAAGGCAGTCCATAGTCTACCTAAGGTAGACAGACAGGTGTCTACCTCAGGTAGACTGGCTGGCCCCAATCTACCTACGGTAGATAAACAGTTTATAGTCTACTTAAGGTAGAGATCCCTTATCTACCTAAGGTAGAGATCCCTTGTCTATCTGAAGTAAAGATCCCTTTTCTACCTGGGGTAGAGAAGGTATCCCTTTTCAACCTGAGGTAGACGTGCCTTCTCTAACTGAGGTAGAGACCCTTCTCTACCTGAGGTAGATATCCCTTGTCTACCTGAGGTAAACATCTCTTGTCTACCTCAGATAGAGAAGATGGTCCTTGTCTACCTGGGGTAGACATCCTTTGTTTACCCCAGGTAGAGAAGCTGTTGCTTGTTTACCTGAGGTAGACTATTAATAAGCTTCATACTTTACCTGTCGAACAACAGCAGAGCTGCAAGACAGCCAGTTGAATCTGGCCCAAGACACCCAGAGCATATTTCTCTCCCTGGAAGCCATTTTTTTAAGTATTACAGGCAATACGATATGACAAACTAAAGTTAGTTCCAGTGATCGTAGGCCTTGCCTTACGACTGCTCTGTACGACCAGAACCTGTGTAGTAATCACATAGAGTTTGGTAGTAATGAGTTGGGCTGTATAGTCACTAAAATAAGTGGGCTTTCCTAGCCTACTTGAAAAGGGTCTATTTCTCCCCTTTCCTATCCCCTCGGATGTGTGTGGTGCACATATGCACGGGCACCAACACATTCCTCTGTAAAATTGTGTAATGTAGTTCTCGCCATTAATATGACCTTGGCTGTCGAAATGGTACTCACTCGCTCACTAAAATAAGGGTTCCCACTACAATTTGAAAGTGAGCAGTTGTAGCCTGTTAAGACATGGCCTCCTGGTGTACGTAGGCCTATCGTGTGTATGTTAATCATATATAATTAGACGCCATAAGGATAACTTACATCAGTTTATAAATTTGCAGGATGAATATGGCGATACACCTTATTTAGGCCTAGGTATTTCCTCGGCATAATCGTGCCAGATTCAAATCCCAGCAAGACCATGGATTCACACCAAGGTCAGAGATGACATGATTAGCGTTTAATGTATGTTATGGGAACACACGAGTGGGTTTATGGGTTAATATTAATCCAAGACCGCGAAGTGGGAGTGGATTATTAACCCTAAACCCACGAGTGCATTCCCATAACATACATTAAGGCGTTTAACAACATATTTCTCCATTTTGTATCAATTTCTTACCTTATAACCCCAGATTTAATCCAGGAGAAGACATTTTGTAAGTGCATCCGATCCGCACGGTTTGTCAAGCCAGCGTAGCCATTGTTTTTACTCCACCCGTCATACCCTCGCCTTTCCAAACACTTTTCGGGTAGAATCCAAGCATGCCAGCTCTTGTACTTCTAAAGCCTGCAAATATATGATCTCTAGTTGGTGTTCACCTACATTTTGTATCCATTTTCTTATAAATAAATAAGAATCCATTGATTTTCCATACCGATCCAACGCACACGGCCCGGTACACGGCCATTTCGTCTTGTTGACGAAGCGGGGAGGTGCCCGGATGTACCTGACCTACTTTCAGCTGAAGAACTGGGTTGGCAAGCCGCAATGGTGGGTGCCGACCCGTATCGCTATGGAAAATCAATGGATTCTTATTTATTTCGAAGAAAATGGAGAAATTTGGCATGGCATGTTCATATAGGATATCTAAGGATGGTTCTCTGTTAATAACTCCACCTGGCACCATTGAAATCTATGCTAACGAGGTCTGTAAACATCAGGTATGTGGGAAAATTTTTTCAAATACTGGATGTACATTGCTTTCTATCACCGGTTGGCTTGGTATAGTGGACAGCGAGCTCGCCTCCTGCCACAGTGGCCGAGGAACGATTCCCCGTTGAACCATAAACAGTTTTAACTGGAAATGTATGGAGGAGTTGACTTTGTATACTTCTCCAATTTATTAACATGTCCGGATTGAAACCAGCAGCTTCTTGAAGACGAAGAAAAGGTCTGAGAGTGCGTTATGGCTGGATAAGGAACTGGGGTTATGAGCAAAAAAGCACTGTCCAGGCCCAAATAGTTAGATAATAGAGTATAGATTCAAAAAGAAGGGCTTCTGCCCCACACCATATCTGTGACCCCACAGCCTGCCCTCACACCCAAAGCCCTGGCTACCGACACACCCCACCTCAAAGCCCTTTCCTGACCCCTATTGACCTTGACACCAACCTTGGCACAAGGTCACATGAGGTGTTTTATTGGCAGGAAGTGCCTGCCTGAACTCGGATTGGACTGTTGCGTGTAAGTAACTTTATCCGAGTGTTGCAGTTAGTGATTGGCTGTTTCCCTGAAGACTTCCGGTAACTAACCCATATGTCCCCCTCTTTAATTAACCCTTACTCTGACGCCCTTTATGTACCCAGTCGGGATTATTGTTGGTATTGGCTAGTATGGTTAATATTGGAAAGAGACCACCATCCGAGATTGCTTTCGAACCCGTTTGTTTATCTGCTCAATTGAGGCTCCCGTGGAATTGCAACTCGGTGCGTGTTAGATGTAGAGCTGTGGTCTAACAGGTAATAGATCCAAGCTAAGATTAGCAGAAATCAAACCTTGACATATCATTACACTAGTCTTGTGACTTCTTTTTTTTCTGTCGTGTGCAGAAGGAGGGTATCTATTGTTAAGTGTAGGGAGTCTTATTCCTCAGAGGACATAGATAAACTGGAATCAATTCTCCATGGCCATGGCCCCTTTCTTCGCCGTGATGTCATTGAAATAGGCGTGGGTCGATTACTGAAAACTAACTTTGGAAGAATCACCCCATAATAAGATATGTTCTAATCCCTAAGCGTCACGTTGGGAAATAACCCAGCCCCAACTCACGAAGAAACATTCAGAGAGGGAGAATTTTTCATGAACTGCTATCGTTTAAGTGAACGCACGCACAATGTCTTAAGTAGTGGATTAGCAGGGACTGTTCAAGTTTTTCAGTGGTTAGAATTAGGTTGTGGGATCGATGGATGGAAACCTAAAAAGAGGTTAGCGTACGGCAATTTTTATAAAATGTTCAAAACTCCGTGAGATGAGGTTGTCATAAAGAAAACATTTCAAGTACCTCGCTCTGCAGACCCCGCCCACTCAAGAACAACTAAGTCTCTGAGAGGAAGCATGCGGAATCCAAAGTGGGAGTGTGATATGTTCACATTCTACACTCTCACACACGAGACCTTTTATTGTGAAAGTAAAAGAAATACCATGTGTTGCTCCTTTCAAAAGCCTTGTTGGTCCTGAGATCGTTATGGAAACTGATAAGGATAGAAGTCATACAACTTCTGTGGCAGATAGGTAGTGTTACTAAGTAAAAGTGGCACCATATTACACTTGTACCTTGACTATACTTAATACAGAAGATTAAAGTAGCTCTGTGACACATCTACTCAACACTGTTTAGAGAGGAGCATCAAAGTCTACGGGAGCTGATCCTCTTGGTACTGCAGGCTGCTACCAAAGAACGGCGGCAAAATCCTCTTACTTCCACTCCCTTTTACATTCAGAACTCTACCATTGGTCCAGACTCTTAGACACTAAGAAGTGGTTCTGGGGTATATCCTCTTACCTTCTAAAGGCTGAGCATCCCACCTGCGAGATCCGCCTCCGGAATGACATTTTGCACCTGACTCAATCCAGGTGGGAAGACCCCGCAATGCGGTCTTGTCTCGCAGAAACCCATCACGCTGTTCTTCCAGGGTCCAAATCACAAGTTCTTACATGGTGCTTGTGTATCGTGTCCTCTCAGGTTGACTCTTAATCAAATTTTAGATGGTCGTGTGGTTTTTGAAGTAGCTGGGTGCTCTTTGAACTGGCGGGCTTCCCTAGCCCACTTAAAAGGGTCTATTTCTCCTCTTTCCTATCCCCTCAGATGTGTGTGATGCACATATGCGCGGTCACTGACACATTCTTCTGTGAAATTGTACACATAATAAAGTACTCATCATGAATATGACCTTAGTTGTCGTAATGGCGTTAAACATCTATTACTCACTCACTCACTCACTCACTTTGAACTGGCATTTATTTTCTTCTGGAGTAAGGTTTCTTGGCCATGACACTGGAGAAACCTCTAGACTGTCTGCTGTCAAACTAGTTCTAAAGGTTGTCTCCCATCTAAAGGCGAGCCCCCATACTGTGGGGGTGCTTATGGTTACTGGTGGCAAAATTAGGTGAATATCAGTTAGCACCTTGTTAATGAACAACTATATTACAAGATACTTTTACCTATTTGTGGTAGCTAACTGACCATAATGTAACCACTGGTCATTAAAGTGACCATAATTGGCACCTGCAGTGGTACCACCCTGCAGTTTATGGCTAGTCTCCTGGTGGGTTTGTTTGCCAAAGCTGCCTTTGTCGGCCTCGCCTTTAGATGGGAGACAACCTTTTTACCTGCTCACGTTCAGGGCACCAGAGAGGATGCCAAAGTTCACCATCTCAGTAAATGAGGTTAGATTTCTCATCTCCTTTTTAGTGGCTGTGGTGGGAGCTGTGGACGTGGCCTCAACACCAGTCTACCCTCTGTCAGCTGGGTCACGCAACAGAATAAACCAATAGTGACCCTTGCTAGACTGGGCGATATCAGGAGTAAACTGGGCTGTGGTATTGGCTGTGTATCTCCCTCCTGAGAGTACAGGGCTGACCCTACTGGAAGGCATTTCTGAATATAGTACAACAAACCAGAAGGCCCCCAGTTGTATAAATCAGCCATACCAATGACCTTGCACAGGAAAGGTGAGATGAAGTCTAGGACTGTAGAGCCTATCCTGCTCTGGATGACTGGATATCAGATTGGCCTATATATAAGCACCTGGGTCCTTGTCGAGTTCAACCAGGCTATACCACTGGCCCTTATTCAAGACCGGTACTTATTCAAGACTTTAATTATAGTGTATTTAAAACTTTGATACTCCTGTACCCCCGGCACTTAAACAGGCTGTTCAGGCTTAAAATGTCAGGGGTTTTGAGTTGACAAAGAGAGGCCCTTTGAGCTCTCTGCTTCCGGTCAAGATCTAGGCCTATGTGAATGTAGGAGAAGTGATTTGAATCTAAGCATGTTATACATGCATAAAACTGCATGAATGTATATATATATATATATATATATATATATATATATATATATTCTGAAAGCTTATGTACATTTCTAATTAATTGTAATACTTTTGATAACAAGATGGCTGAAAATCTAAGATGGCAGCTAATTAGTGCACTTCAAACAAGGGCATTGTATTTCACTTAGTCAAAACACTGTATGGGGAGACATTACATAATATAAAATGGTTTAGAAATAGTAGACAATGTGTCCAGATACTGATTATGGATGGAACACCCTCCAGGAGGACTTTGGACACCCTGGAGGAGAAATGGGGACACCCCAGAGGAGATGTCCAAGTGCCTGAAAGAGGGATGTTAGACTCCAGGAAATGGCTGCAAATTATTGGGGAAGGATTGTAAACCCTAAACTAGAGTTAAAATTCCCAAAGGGAACAGATGGAGACCCTGGAGGAGGAGTGTATGTCAACTTTTCAGAATTTATTTCGATTATTAGATTAAAGATGCCTCATAACCGCCAAGTTATTCTTGCTGGAACATTTCCATTTTACCACAGTAGATAAGAGAGGTATGGGGAAATTCTAATGCACTGTCCTACATACCCAATTCCTTTGCCCTTGAAGGTGATCAAATCTATTTTTTTTACAGTTTTTGTTATTGCTCTGGTTATAGGTGTCTGATCAGAACTTAGGATATCTTTAAATGTAGCTCCATATGGAATCCAAAGCAATCAACTCGAAACCAATGGCCCTGGTGACCTCTGCCTGTTTTCTATAATATTTGTGCAGAGTAGTTATTCGGGCACTTCATAGATTGAGTACCATAATTAGCTACCTCTACAGGCAGCACCTTTCACCCACTTTTCCTTACTCCTTCACAAAAAAGTACCACTTATAGTTCACAAATTAAAACAAACACTTCATGTATGTGTAGAATAGAAATATAGCTTCACATTAATGTGCATATATAGTATACCTTTGTGATGGCTAAGTGATAGTAAATCAGGGTTTATTTTAGGAAAGGGGGGGAATAGCCGAATGTCACTGCAGTGACTGACTGCTGTGAATGGCCTAGTCAATACGGCATGGTGTACTGATCACTCCTCCGTCTGCTCCTCTGGCAGTTCTACCTGCACGGCGTTTGTCTCTTGTAGCCCACTCCGAGAAACCAGTGGTCTAATTTGCATAACTGCATCACGGGGTTATCTACATGTAGTTATCTTATTCTTGTGGTAGAATTTAGCCTAAAATGTATATAAACTTTAATCCAAATTTGAAGGGTGAACCATGTGATACTACGTAGGATTGGGCAACCCAGGACACATTTTGCCTCATCACAAACAAGGTCAGTCACGTATCCTTCAGATTTACAGAGAATATGGGTAGATACGACAATAAGAACTAAGCTTCACATCCATCTACGGCTTATATTGAATGTTCCAATAGTCGGAGGTGTCCAGTCAAGTTATCCCTTGAGACACCTTCTATGATTGACAAATTACATGTAAGGTATTTCCTCTCAAGTGTTACTGATGCTGGCATGCTTCTTCTCAGCCTTCCGTTATAAGCAGCCAACCTGTCTAGATTAACTAGTGTTGTTGTTGGCCTCTAGATTTAAGTTGGGCCCGACCCTGTAGAGAAGATACGGCAATTGAGGATTGGTTTGGAATGTGTATGTTTGGTTAGGCACCCTTAGCGATTGGCACTTGGTGTGCTTGGGAACAGTTAGCTGAAGGTCTATTGACTGATACGAGTAATTAATCCTACTTACTGCCTACAGTGGCTACGGATGCCGACCACCCAGCCAGCACAAGGTTAAGGGCAATGTTGAATCAATGATGACAACTGGTAGATGACCGTTCCTCAACTAGCTGTCAAGGTTGATCCATCAGTGAAACTGATTTCTGTGTCTCCTAAGAACATGGTCGGTTTGTAGCTAGGAAGTGTTGACGAAGACAAGTCAGTATATTGCCAACTTAATCTATATTCACAGAGGACAAAAATGCGCATTCATTACAAGGCAGCCAAAAGCACTCACACTCTGAGAGTACTGTACGTGTTGAAAGGTTTGCTGATGGAATAGCGGTTATGCAATTCAAATGATCTGATGATAGACGATAGACAGACGAATATGCCTAAAGTCTTTCTGTTTTTTTTTCTGTCTCCGTTCATTACCATAGATTAATCCTCTCATCATCTATAGTATCAAAATAACTATTGATTTAATTTATCTTTATCATATAAGATATGTTGCACCCCTGTATTTAGGCTCTAATCCAGTCCATGAGATTTGTCTAAATAATGACAATTCAGATTATTATACACTTCATACACATACACATACTTCTTTTATATAGCTTAGTCTATGCTCCAACTTGAAGTAGAGAAACCATCACAATCACAATACTCCAGGCACTAAGAACCTCTAGCGCCTGAATAAATGGGGGGACAACCTTAATATAACAAAGAGTACACTTTCCATATGGCATGCATTAATATGACAGAAACAAGAAGAAAGCGAAGCAGAAGAATTCACCCCCTATTTGAAAGTCCCTCAGAAATGGAGATATCTTGTATTCAAACATCTTCTGTAGCATAAGGGAGTGTTGAGAGACTAACACGCTATACATGTACATTAGATATTGAGACAGTCTAATGGACAGGATTTGAGCCTAGTTTGATCTGGGGCATCAAAGCACTATGAGGTAACTCATTGCAGATTTGGGCAGCTGATATCTCACCTTTACTAAAACTCCAATGAATTTTACCTAAAAGGTTAGAAAATGGAGAAAGAGCCATTAAGAACTGTTTTTCAATTAAATTTACGATTCTACCATTGCTTCTTCTAAATTAGCACTGTTTTGAATTAAACTCCAGGAGCAACTTAAAAACATGCTAGGCATAATCCTCCAAATGTAAAGCCCTGAGTTGAAACATCCAACATCCTGCATCCTCAGCAAAACACAAATCTAAGGTTCTACCTATTTCTAACACACTTTGCATTACTTTTGTCAGATCCTGTCTCAGAAAGGTGGTGCAACTTTAGCGAAAAAAAAGAAGTTTTGGACTGGAGACCTTAATGCCTTTCAATTACCATATTTACTACTATTCAGAGAGACTATGCTATGTAATTGTGTATTGCTTCATCATTAAATGAAGAATGAACCATATGTACTTAAACATATCCTTACCTTAAGTTTTCTAGTAGGCTTTAGGCAGGTAGATTCTAGGAGCTATCTGGTAATGCATCATGTCTAAGCCTCTTCTGCCAAGATCTCCCCTTGATTTCCCTGAGGAAAACCCTGTATTTATTCCTATCCTAGTAATAAACCAGTATGCCTGATTTCCAATAGAGGCAGCCTGTGTGCTGGGGGTGAATGTCAAGTACTAACGTTCAAGGTTTACTAAATGTGTTCACTATTCAAAGTCTGCCAGACAGCCAACAGGTGGTACTTAGGTGAACAGGAATGTCAAGGGCTGTCCACTGAAGAGCTATATTGTGTTATATTAGACACTTCATTTTGAGGCACTTGAGGCCGGCAGTGATTGGAATAATATAACCATGACACAAAAGATTAGTGTAATTCATCTAGTACATGTAGTTATATCATGGATTTAAGAGGGTTACTTGAATGTATACCCGACGTTTCACATAACCTTCTTAGACCCATGATGTATCTATTATGAATCACACTTAGCAGGCAAATCAAGCATGCCTATGACAGGTTATGTGGATGTAGGGGATTTATAAACCATGCCTTTCTTTTGTTCCATTCACAAAGAGTGTGGTTTATAAACTTTTTTTGACATGTGTCCACAAATTTTTTTTCAAATATGTCTTTTTAGCGGAAATGCCAACTTTAAAAGATTGTTCTCAAATACAAAGTCTCTGACTATAACTTACTTCTACAATAGTGTGGGGTGAAGAGCAGTCCATTTGTGCTTGTCTCTCTGCAACAACCCCTTTATTGGTAATTTCCTTTACGTCTCTATTCCTCACCAGTGGCGCTTCACGCCTCCCTTTGGTTTGGGTTCTCAATATCTGTCATGCACCCCTCCTTCACAGAGGAAGTGAGATTTGGCTAGCCGCACAAGTAAAGGCAATATATATCCCATTTACTCTGCACTTGTCACACCCACACCCTCATTAAACCCAAGTGAAGCTCCTCCAGTACCTCCCAATGCTCGACACAGGTAGGCAGAAGCTTTGTGCATATAATGTTCTATATTCAGGCAGGATGGTCCCTATCCAAGTGGTCATCTGCCACCACAGTTTACAATCTTTACAGTGCCAGTTACTATACAGCTGAGTAAATGCGGGAGCAGTTGATTGACTTCCAGGCACATGGCCTATAAGAAAATGGCCTATGGTCTTATAGCCCCACGTCATATGGCCGAAAAAAGTGGCCGAAAAGACAGATGGCGGAAAAGACAGATGGCCAAACTTTTTTTTCCTCTTGTATCTGTACCATACGACCCCCATACGACACCATACGACACCATACAACCCCCATACCACACCATACAACCCCCATACCACACCATACCACACCACACAACCCCCATACCACACCATATGACCCACATACCACACCATACAACACCATACGACCCCAACAACACCATACCCCACCATACGACCCCCATACAGCACTATACGACCCCCATATGACACCATATAACACAATACGACACCATACGACACATACAGCCCATATATCCTCAGCAATTAGTCAACATATATGTTAGTATTTACTCACTATTTGTCAGCAATCGGTCAATATATGCCAGTACTTAGTCATTATATAACAACAATTAGTCCATTTATGTCAGTAATTACTCACAATTTGTCAGATATTAGTATATATATATATATTTATATATATATATATATATATATATGTCAGTATTTACGCGTATTTTGTCAGCAATAAATCAATGTATGTCAGTACTTTGTTGCTATTGGGCAGCAATTAGTCAAAATATGTCAGTAATTATGCACAATTTGTCAGCAATTAATTAAAATATGTCAGTACCTATGCACTATTTGTCAGTAATTATTCTTTATTTATCAGAAATTATTCAATATATGTCAGTAATTACTCACAATTTGTCAGATATTAGTATATATATATATATATTTATATATATATATATATATATATATATATGTCAGTATTTACGCGTATTTTGTCAGCAATAAATCAATGTATGTCAGTACTTTGTTGCTATTGGTCAGCAATTAGTCAAAATATGTCAGTAATTATGCACAATTTGTCAGCAATTAATTAAAATATGTCAGTACCTATGCACTATTTGTCAGTAATTATTCTTTATTTATCAGAAATTATTCAATATATGTCAGTAATTGCTCACTATTTGTCAGCAATTAGTCCATATATGTCCGTAATTACTCACTTTATAGCAGGAATTAGTCAATACATGTCAGTATTTACTCAGAATTCATCAGCAATTAGTCAATACATGTCAGTATTTACTAGCATTTAGAGAATAAATGTTAGTAATTACTCACTAGCAATTGGTCAATATATATGTTAGTAATTGCTCACTATTTGTCAGCAAGTAATCAATATATAATAGTAATTACTCACTTTTTGTCAGTAATTAGTCAAAATATATCAGTAATAATTTACTATTTGTCAGCATATAGTCAATATATGTTAGTAATTACTCACTATTTGTCAGCAATTAGTCAGGATATGTCAGTACTTAGTCACTATATATCAGAAATTAATCAAACCATGTCATTATTTACATACAATTTTTCAGCAATTAGTCAATATATATATGTCAGTATTTACTCAAACTCGGGAGTGAGAATTTCGTATGGTGTGGTATGGTGTTACCGTAATCTCCCGCGTAGAAGGCGCGTCTTCTACGCCAAACAAAATGCTGCTGGGTCTTATACGCGGGAGGGTAATTGCCTTGAGTTGGGGGTGCGCCTTATACGCGGGTTTTTCCAACATCTCAATTGGGAATACAACCCAAAAATAGGGCAAAAAAAAAAAAATTCAGTTTTTATTGCCGGTCGGTGTACGCCCACCATGTGCCGATGACAGCTTGAACTCATAGCGCCAAGCGCGGCAGCCCGGTCGCTGTACATTTGCTCGGCGGGTTTGACGCCGACCTTGTGCCGGTGACAGCTTGAACTCATAGCGCCAGCACCGCGGCAGACCGGGAGGTGTCGACGGGCGCTCGGCGGGTTTGACGCCGACCGTGTGCCGATGACAGCTTGAACTCATAGCGCCAAGCGCGGCAGCCCGGTCGCTGTACATTTGCTCGGTGGGTTTGACGCCGACCTTGTGCCGGTGACAGCTTGGACTCATAGCGCCAGCACCGCGGCAGACCGGGAGGTGTCGACGGGCGCTCGGCGGGTTCAAGCCAACCGTGGGCCGATGACAGCTTGAACTCATAGAGCCAGCACCGCGGCAGACCGGGAGGTGTACAATAGTGAGGGTGGGAAGGGGGGCGCCTTCTACGCGAAACAGCCCCCCTGTGAGTTGGGGGGGCGCCTTATACGCGGGTTTTTCCAGGAGTCGATCCAGAAGAGGTACGTGCGCCTTCTACGTGAAAAGGCCTTCTCTGAGTTGGGGGTGCGCCTTCTACGCGAGCTGCGCCTTCTACGCGGGAGATTACGGTATATGGTGTGGTATGGGGGTCGTATTGTGTGGTATGGTGTCGTATTGTGTGGTATGGTGTGATATGGTGTCATATTGTGTGATATGGTGTGGTATGGTGTGGTATGTTGTCGTATTGTGTGGTATGGTGTCGTATAGTGTGGTATGGTGTGGTATTGTTTGGTATGGTGTGGTATTGTGTGGTATGATGTGGTATGGTGTGGTATTGTGTGGTATGGTGTGGTATGGTGTGGTACAGAGTGTTAGGGTGTGGTATGGTGTTGTACGGTGTGGTATGGTGTGGTAAAGAGTGTTAGGGTATGGTATGGTGTTGTACGGTGTGGTATGGTGTGGTAAAGAGTGTTAGGGTGTGGTATGGTGTTGTATGGTGTGGTATGGTGTTGCAAAGAGTGTTAGGGTGTGGTATGGTGTTGTATGGGTGTTGTACGGTGTGGTATGGTGTTGTATGGGTGTTGTACGGTGTGGTATGGTGTTGTATGGGTGTTGTACAGTGTGGCATGGTGTTGTATGGGTGTGGTATGGTGTGGTACAGAGTGTTAGGGTGTGGTATGGTGTTGTATGGTGTGGTATGGTGTGGTAAAGAGTGTTAGGGTGTGGTATGGTGTTGTACGGTGTACTATGGGTGTTGTACGGTGTGGTATGGTGTTGTATGGGTGTTGTACAGTGTGGTATGGTGTTGTATGGGTGTGGTATGGTGTGGTACAGAGTGTTAGGGTGTGGTGTTGTACAGTGTGGTATGGTGTGGTAAAGAGTGTTAGGGTGTGGTATGGGTGTTGTACGGTGTGGTATGGTGTTGTACGGTGTGGAATGGTGTGGTACAGATTGTTAGGGTGTGGTATGGTGTTGTATGGGTGTTGTATGGTGTAGTATGGTGTTGTATGGTATGGTATGGTGTGGTACAGAGTGTTAGGGTGTGGTATGGTGGGGTGTTGTATGGTGTGGTGTGGGTGTTGTACGGTGCCCTATGGTGTTGTATTTGTAATGAGATAGACACAGTGAGCTATGTAAAACAAAATTCAAATGTGGCGACGTGTGGTACAGGTGTTGTATGGTGTGGTACAGGTGTTGTATGGTGTGGTACAATGTAGTACGGTGTGGTACAGGTGTGGTACAGGTGTGGTATGGTGTGGTATGGTCTGGTACATTGGAATTTTGGCCATTTGTCGTTTAGGCCATAATGTCGTTTGGGCTATGTGACTTTTCAGCCACGTCTTTTCAGCCACTTGGTTTTTCAGCCAAATGACATGAGGCTATGTGACTCTGGGCCATATGGCTTAGGGGCCATAAACCAGGGAACCCAGTTGATTCCAGCCATGAGGGGTCCAGTGTGTTTGCAGCATAGCAGTGCATATCGGATTGGGGCACTTTGATAAATGGAAGCTGCTCCTTTGGTTCTGATGTACAAATAGTAATTATCAAAGTACTTTGCTCATCTACAAACCGTGCCCAAATTAACCATACTCTTCATATACTGCCTTGCCATTGCATCCTCCGACTATGTGGGATTACCCTTCTATTTTTTTGGATAATTGATGTCACACAGATGAATAATAGCACAACTGCTGGCTTGTTTTATAGAAGCTGAATATCACATTGTTCAGTGATGGGATATTGGTTTGGATGTGCGTGACAGACCTTTAGCTTATATTATTGTCAACATCCCCACAGATCTCTCAGTGTACCATCACCCTGATAAATTCAAAGATATTGTCAAAACTGTAGGTTCGAATACTTCAATGAAATGTTGTCACTGAAAACCAAGTTGACATTCTAACCGTGTTTTGTTCTTTGTCTTTGTATAACGCATCAGATCCCCTCCCCTTTTTTATTTCAATGACAATAGATGAGATTCATTCTAACCAGGGGAATGCTTCTTCAGCTTCCAACAAGATTTAATCACATACTAAGAACCTATCTAGGGTCTTCTTATATGTAATATCCAGGATTATCAAGGGAGCCAATGGTGATAGCAATGTTCCTCCTTCATCTCCTTTTGGCTGAGTCGGCTTACATGGCTGGGTCACGCAACAGAATAAACCAATGGCAAACCTCTACTAGACGTGGTATGAGTGGTATAGTGGGCTTTAGGATTAGGTGACATATTTCCTCTCTGGAGATTGGGGCTGACATTATGGCTTTTCACATTGCTACTGCTCCAGTAGCTACCATAGTCTAGCCATGGCCACATAGGTTGATCTTCTAGGGTCCACTGAGAGTCAGCTAAGTAAACGATGGTTTTGGATTCAGATGAAATAATATTATGATTCTTCTGCTGGCCCCTGTGCATATACTTGTTAGCTAGGGAATATCAAGAGGCAGTCAATCATATAATTCATGAAAGGGTGGCCCAGGGACATCTCTAAGTCCCTGACAACAGAAGCCATGCCCCTTATGTCGACAAATGATGAAAAGAACCTCAGGGACGTCTGTAATATGCATTATCCTGCCTCTTAATGAAATCATTGGAATGGAAACCTTGGCCAATGTGGAGATATTATGAAGCACTCTTCATCATAACATGTATGCTGTGGTGCTGTAAGACAGATCTCTCCCTCACCTCCAATTCAGACTCTTGCATCCACATATACTAAACTCCAGCTCTAGCCTTGAGGTGGTACCAACCTAAATACCCAGTGCGGACCAGAAAATACCAGTGTTGGTGACATTGGATGTAACATTTGAAATACTTAAATTTCCCTGACAGCTGAGCACAATACACCAAAATTGAAATGGAGAAAACTATGCAGTAGGTCCAGAATATAAAAGTCAGGCTCGATTTTTTTAAATTGCCATGGCAAACACCACACTGATTTTGAGCAGTGAGACCTGACTAGTGTAGGAATACACTATATGGCCATTTCACCCCGATAACCCTCCAGTGTTTTCTTGATATCAATAAAAAAATTAACTCTGGACTAAAGAAAAACTCTTCCTGAGTATTTTGACGCATACTGCACAGGTCACGATTTGTCTCCCACATGATGTGTATGAAGGCATGTTGAATGAGGTTGACACTCTCACATTTGCTTTGTCAACTCCACTTGACATGCATAATGAAGACATGTCTCATATTCCTGACCCATGTATCTCAGTGCTAGGTAATACTGTGAGACAATTATGTAAGGGTCAAGATCAGTCAGGAGCTATGTACCAATGGTTTAATCAAGGCAGGCCTATAATAGAAGGCAGGGGATATCATAGTCCCATAGGCCTGCAACAACAAGGCACTTTTTCCTATCTACCGAACTTCTACCTGACTGAGGACCTCTATGCAAGCCATAAGAGAAGGGCATGGAGGTGCACGGCAATGCCATATGTCTCCATGTACTCTAGATACTGAGATTATATATTGTGGTTTAGCATACAATCTTTTGGTAATTTCAGTGACCCACACATGAGGTGTCTAACCTCTCCTGTTGAAGAATTCAGGATTGTGGGTATCTATTTTGATATTCAATAACAAATGCAAATTTAACAATGAAATAGAATTCACTACTATTCATTGATAGTATTTACAAACTTTAATGATTTTCTTCATGAAAACAAAATGACACAGATACATCAAATGTCTCAAGTCTTGGTAGTACCTCTTGGTAGTGATTAATCCTGGTATCAAAATGGTTGTTTGCCCCATCTAGTGGAATATCCAAGAGCAATTATGTCTGTCAAACTATCACACGTCAAGTGCCTTCGACATGGCCATGACCCTAGTCAACTCACAGATGACATGGCATTTAAAGGCATGTCAAATCACATGAGGATTACTGTGTGCTACAGTTGTTATGGTGACAAATATCCCAATGATGTGTGCTCTCTGTGTCAAATAAAGTTGACATTGGGATACATGTCACTTTGTCAGGAAGACTTTTTTCAGTGTGGGTTTAAGCCTTTCTCTCCTCACAAAATGGTCCGAATTCCTTGAGATAACAAAATTTCTGAGGAACTATTTGGCGATTCTACCCTGAAGTGGCAGTATTAGGGTGGTACCACCTTGTCTTCACATCGAATAGCAGATACAATAGGAGGTAGTCTGGTGTTGGCGGACTAAGGGTCTGGGCTGGTAAAGGCCACAACCGCTGTATAAGCACCACATGGCCTTTCTCAGACAAGAGGACCATTTAACAAGACTCTATCCCTTCCCTCTCAGACAGATTGTAGGCGGCGTAGCCATATGGTGTACCACCCTTAATGCATTTTCTCTGGTTACACTCCCCCACCCACAGGAAGGGCCTGAGTGGATAGATATGGGAAAGAGCAAAGAGACACATCGAATAGTTCTGTTATCTAGACACAAAAGCCAGCTTCTAGTGGAACAGAAAGCACCTTAAATCCCTGAATTCTATTGGAAGAAATTCTTAAGAAATCTCTTTTGACATCATGACTAAATTCGTACTGCAACTGTTATTTTTCTTCCTTCTATATATACTCCCCTGGTTTTTATCTGAGTTCCGAATAACATGTGAGCACAGATCAGGATGAGCTCATTACAGTTGCCTAATCATTATTCAATTGACATCTCCCACTGAGTGAGAATTACACATGTAGAGCATCACATAGATGGGGTTTCATTCTCTGTGGTTGAATGGCTCACGAGAATTACGCACATAGGCCTACAATGATATGACTGCCATCTGAATTATGCACATACTTTCAAGATTTCTCAGCCCTCCCACATTAGGGCTTTAGCTTTTGGCACCCAAAATGGCTGACCTAGAGCTAGACACATACCTCCTACATATGTGATAGTAATGGTAACTATAATAACATCGTCTATATATGATATGCTTACTCGAACTCCCTGCATTTTGTATACCAATTCAACTGTATATGTGACAGTATCTGCAAAAAGGGCCCTTAGTGCAAGGTGCATTAAGGTCCCTATTCCCAGCCCATGTCACATATACGTAATTAAAATTATACTCATAGGTGTCCAACTTTGCTACAGGTGTAAGTATTTAATCAGGGACTATGCTCCTGGACTTGATTGGCAACTCCTGCCAAGTTGGCCGATTTGATTTCCCATAGGCCCTTTTAGCCCAGGTCGTCTGCAGACCTTTTGACTAATCTCATTACACTTGCCTTAGTAGTAACTTGAACTTCTTCAAATGAGGAAATTATACAAGTTATATTATAACTTAACATCATTTGGACTTTGTTGGTGGCACTTGTGTAAGTAAAGATTGCAATTCTACACTTACCCTATAATGGATTTCAGTGTATGCTGCTTAAACCTGTTCCTCCTTCACAGTGATATTGCAGTTGACTTCCCTTATTGTGAGGAAAATATGCCATTGAATCTGGAACTCCAACACACGGACTGGAATTAAAACAAGGCAACCTCAAGCCTATAAAGAATGGTAGAGGAGAACCACCTGGTAGAAGGCCATCATGCAGACGCATATACGTTGACTTTGTTGCAAGTCTAAAGTAAATACACAACTATTACGATTACGGCCTAATAATTTTTGTGATGAGATTTACTGCTCACAACTATTCATCTGAATGCACCTCCCAATACTTGAACTCCATGTTGGAGGCTACTGGGTGTTTTTTATGTGATTGGACTGTTCGGGAGTTAAGCCATGGGAACTGTGGTTACTTTGGAATAAAATGATCAGTATTATTATTGGGTTCTTCCACTATTGGCCTATGTGTTCTAGCATTCCTTGGCTAATTTCTAGATCATTACATCCAGTGGGGGAAACCCATTCTATCTGTAACCAAACATGTCTCTGCGGGAAATCTGCCCTGCATGACTAAGGAACCAAAGATAGAGGCATGGTCCAGTTCTTCAGTAAATGTGGTTAGATTTCTCATCTCCTATCGGCTGAGTGGCCATGGATGTGGTGTGGACACTGCCCTGCCCTCTACTGGCTGGGTCACGTAACAGACCAAAGCAATAGCTGGGTTAGGCCATGGACCCATGCCCGTGGTCAGCTATTATTTCTTCAGTGCTTCCATGTGTACTGAATAAATCTTCTGGACATATTCTACAGCCAACGTTTTGTGCATTTAAGTCTGGACTGAAAACAATTGCTTTTACCTTGAAAACATAATGACACCTTCCACTATGGCCAATATCTCATGATTCAACCCATTTTTGACCTGCTTTAAATGCTTTGCCTGGCAAAAAACACAGATATAATTATGGGAAAATTACTAATTTTTACCCTTTCTGGGTGGCGTTTGGGGAATCTGTACAAATTACCGTTTATTTGAAAGCCCAATCTGTTATTGATTGAGAGGGCCCAAGAAAGAAGACATTTATTCAGAATTTTTTATTCTACAGTCATCTAAGGCCTACTAGGCATGAAAGCAGAAAATTGTACAAAGGACTCTGGAGGTTAATTCAAAAGGGGATTTCTACCCATGCGATCTTAGCGTAGGCACATGTCATAAGACCTAGCCAGTCTACCCTATCTAATGCAGTGGTTGCAGGCCAGTCAGGCACAGCAAGTCCTGAGATCACTTCACTATTCCTTTTCCAGCGCTAAGATCACTGCAATCTTGGTGAAATAATTGCATAGTGGTTTCACCTGAGTACAAGAGCACACACAGAGAACACTCCTTCTCCGAAGAGTGAATGCCTCTGCTGTATACATATATATAGAGGGGAGGGAGGACGTTTGCTGAGAGTCCTTGAGGGCTCTTCAGGCTACTCAGGTATGGAGTGCATTTGAATACTGTACAAGGTCAACTGCACCCTATACTCTATAAGTGACTCATATGGGGAGGGGAACGCTTGTGTAATCACCCTTGTAAGAAGGAGTGATTCCACTGCTATTCTTTCAGTATGGGCCTCTTGCCCTGTGCACAGTGTGTTCTACTTGGAAAATTGTAGGAGGGCTGAGGCTAAGATCACTGCAATCCTAATGCTGGCTCTGAAAAGGCAAGACAGTCTAATCTTAAGATTGCTTAATTGGATAAGGCAGAATAATTGCTAAGAATGCTGAGGTAGCGATCCCAGGACCTTTTGAATTAACCTCCTGGCCTCACCCAGCTACCTCTAGACGCCTTGGTGGTATTCAGAGTACGGTGGCTGTAGAATTAAGTGACATGTCCCACCCCAGGGCGTGAGGTAGTGAGGACATCACGGTCAGACTTCCCTTTTCCTCCCCTCCCCCATAGAGTAGTATCTTCTAACATCCTCCCTGGACTTTAGAGGCTAATTTCCTGCAGCCCACTGACCATTGGTTGTCGAAATACGTTTTTCTTATTACAACCATTCTAATATCATATGAGGCGACCGGCTTGAAAATTCTAAAATGTGCGTCATGATGAAAACAAGTCTACTGCGTGTACATGTAGATGTTACCCTGCAATGACTTTTGCAACTTGCATCGAAATAGTGCTCAAATATCTCTGTGATTTGTCAATAGGTGAGGCTTCACTACACGATTTTTTGGTAAATTCTCACTTGATTCTATCCCTATAGTGCCTAAGGTATAGGGTGTTGACATTCCTATATTGTAAACATGAGATTAAAAATTGTAAACATGAGATTTCAGGGGTTATTTTATGGGTGATCTCTCTCCTTATGTGCCATATTTACCAACTAACCTGCACCTGCACAGACACTGTGATTGGGTGGGAATTCAATATATAAACATCAATACAGCAAAATATAAATAACAACAAAGCAGTCACACAGATCGCAGGGTCTTGTACTGTAAAATCAAACCTGTCTGATATTGAGTTGCAGAGAGTCATCAGTGTGAAAGTCTGCAATATTTACAATAGGTCAACTTGATTTAGTAAACAAAAACATCTTTTGGCAACAAAAATGTGCCTGAGATTTTACACAAAGCCTTCCCCACACAAACAAAAAGCTCTCTCAATTTTCAATTTACACCTTGAAATAATAACAAATACCACTCTATAATCTGTGTTTGTGTCTGCTCCTGTGAGAATAGCTCCGATTTTCGGCAAAAATCGCGTAGTGGAGCCTCACCTTGTGGCGTTGTATGGCCCTCAGTAGAGATGTGATTCCAAATTCACACCTCTACTTTGGATCTAGCAATGGTTTTGGCTCTACGAATATGGGGAAGAGGGATAACAAATTGACAGGTGGATGACTCAAGGTATGTGGACGTTTTTATGTGAACCTGCCCTATAGGCACTCTGTCTCTGTCTTAACAAGGCTTAACAAGGGTCTGTGTCTTGAAGTCTTGTTGACATCATAATCAAGTTTTGTCACTGCACTTGTCACGTTCCTTCATTAATGGATCTGCCTCTTAATTCTTATCTGAGATCTCCACTTGTCTGCATGTATTAAGACAAGTCTATTGATTCCAGATGCCATTCTGTCAGTAACAGGCCTAATGGGTGCCATGGTCATGGACTGATATCAAATAATCCTTACACTGGATTCTTTTAGATGTTTTCAACCAATGGAAAAAATCTAACTACATTTAAATCCTTGTTTGTCGATGAGAAGAATAATCAATCATTCTGATTGAGACATGCACCTGGGTACGTCATATATTAGACTCGGATTTGGTGGTACTATAGACTCTAACCTACGGTGACACCTTAGAATAATGGAAGACTGTTGTGATTATATCCTATAGTGGTCAGTTAAATCAATTTAACCAGACTTCTCTATGATTATTCGATAAAACCAGTGCCCATTGGTTAACTTCAATACTGAATATAAGGAGGAAACTATCATTTTCTCTGCCATGTTCCATTTACAACACCGTCTCAACTTCAGATGCCATTTGGGGCAACTTGAATGCCCAATGAGGTAATGGTAGATAAAAAACAACAACATTCATTTCCTTTATATTTTGCATCACATCCAAGTTAATAGTTTAGTTGATGTGTTGTTTTTGTATTTTCCCACAGTATATGGGTATAAGGACTGCATGGCAGACGGAACGTGGTGGAGACATCCCAACACAAATAAAACATGGACCAACTACACAACCTGTGTCAATACACAAGACCTACAGGTGGGTGATAAGTGCACTGTGCAAACTGTCATATTACAGTGTAAGGCTTAAATGTGGGTAATAATTGCACAATGCAACTAGTCATATTACAGTGTAAGGCTTAAATGTGGGTAATAATTGCACAGTGCAACTTGTCATATTACAGTGCAAGGCTTAAATGTGGGTAATAATTGCACAGTGCAACTAGTCATATTACAGTGTAAGCCTTAAATGTGGGTATTCATTGCACAGTGCAATTTGCCATATTACAGCGTAAGGCTTACAGGTGGGTAATAATTGCACAGTGCAACTAGTCATATTACAGTGTAAGGCTTAAATGTGAGTAATAATTGCACAGTGCAACTTGTCATATTACAAAGCAAGGCTTAGAGGGGGGTTATAACAGTACACTGGGCCCAATATAGCTTTATACAAACAGGTCTACAAAATGTAGAACATAAGATTATGGTGAGTTGGCGGGCAAGGCAACCCATTAACAATTCAGAATTGGTTATACCTATTGATATTCCAATAACCCTATAAGCCTATGTCTAATCTTGATAAATTCATTATGTGTCTAACTCGGTTGATAGATATAGTTTGTTTTATATTTGACAGGCCGACACAAGAACTTTGTACATATTCTTTGCCGGGTACTCCATATCAATGGTAGCTCTTGTAGCATCTCTCTTCATATTTTTCTACTTCAGGTTAGTGCGCACATAGCTTATAATTATATCTTAGTTTGATTAATCCATCTTCTGTATGGAAGAACTAATACCATTTAGGAGCAATACAATTTTACAATAAATATTCTTATATTGTTCTAATCAGTGAGTAGTCATGGCAAATCAATGATTAGGTTTCTTGTTACGAATCCCGCCAAAGCTGTATGCCATTATGTAGGATGATTCCAGTATAAGGTAATTATCTCCTCCCCTTAGAATCCTCACAAAAAATATTATTCATTCAATTGTTTTTATTTTTGTTTCAGACAATTACAATGTGACAGAGTCACGATCCACAGAAACCTCTTCATATCCTACATACTAAACGGTATCAGCTGGCTCCTCTACTACAGCCTTGCTGCCATGAGTGGGGACACTATGATGCAGAATCCAGTAAGCAAACCTCCTTAACACAGTCTCGCAGTTGAACAGTAATATTAAGACAGATTGTGATCATTTCCAATCCCTGCAACTTTTCATGTGTCTCTGTATGCGATATCAGATGTGATGTGTCAATATTAATCACAGCTGGACGATGATGACTTTCTTTAACATGAGATAGAGCCTTGGTATCTTGTTTAAATAGTGAATAGCAATGCTGATTCAGCATAAACGTTTGTGCATATATTCCAAAGGCAATGCCAACCTATTGTTAGGATTGCATGGGACAAGAACATTTTGTGTTAAAAGGATTCTGGACTTTTCTCGGGGCCATCATGTATCCACCAACCTGACTGCACCAGTAGTTAAGGTCAGATCCCACAACGCAACAATGATTAAGGAATCTCTGTCATTTAGGAGCATAGAATCACCCATTAGAATTTAAGGGTATGAATGTCTAAAGAAGTGTTATGTCGGCTGATAAGAGGCTTTTTTTCTCTTATCATTTTTTCCTTTCTTTCTTTTTTTTTTTTGGGGGGGGGGGGGGCGTAATACGTTTTAGGCACAGGGTACAAAGTGTCCACGTGGACAATATGTAAAGGTTTTTTTAAAAAAAATCGTGCTCGTTGATATTTTGCAGCAATTTTTGAGAAGAATTCTATAGAAGTTTGTAATATGGACACCGTGCTCTGTGGCTAAAACGAAGCATTAGATCTAAAACCAATATAGATAATTGAATTAATCAAAATAATAGAGTTACACTCTCAAGTATTGACTGTACCAGTGATCTGATTAAGAGTAGGAAATCTAGACGTCACACCCCTTGTAATTTGAAATATTGACAGCAGCCCCAACTTGTCGATATTTCCAATACATATTTCTTGCCAATATTTCAAAGAGTGGATTTTTGCCCTCTGCATTCACCATTCCAGGACGCATCACACTCTACAAACACCTTCTCTATAGTCAAGGAGTGTCCATATTGTTTACACATTCCATTATAGCAAAAAAAAAAAAGGATGGGCAGTTATGTTAGAATATGCATTGGCCTCCACGTTGGGTGTTGAATTTTTATATCAATATGTCACTGTCCCTCAACTGAAATTCATATTCATAGGCATGCTTTACAAGGGGAGAGCAAAATATTTTTAAAGTTTATCCCATACATTCATATTTACTGAAAATTGTAAGGGTAGTTAGATGTTCATGTGATATACGCACGACATTGTCGTGCATATATCACGGGTGGATATATTATTAACTTAAGTCAATCTCAGGGTAGCACGCTTTCAACATGAAGCTTCACTTATTTCAAATTGGAAGTTTACAACACACACTCACACGTTGCTTTGACACAGCGTCGTCTCCTTTACATGGTAGTAGATCTGGTAAACCCATTGAAAGGCATTAAGTCGGCAGCCCAAAACCTATTTAGCCAAAGTTGCATCACTTTCGGGAGACAGGATTAGGCAAAATCCCTGCGAGGTACAATCTGAGATTTGTGTTTTGCTGAGAGTGTGGTCTTGCAATTGCCAACTCAGGGTTTTACACTATGAGGATCATGCCTAGGAACATTGAGGAACTTTTCCAGTTGTTCAATTGAAGAATCATAATTTTATTTGGAAAACATTTCTTAATGGCTTTATCTCCATTTTCTAACCATTTACATGCGGTTTATTGGAGTTTTTAAGTAAAGGTGAGATATCGGCTGCCCAAACCTATAATGAGTTACCTCATAGTGATCCAGTGTCCCTGAGATCAAACTAGGCTCAGACCCTGTACATTAGACTAGACTTAGACTGTCTCAATATCTAATGTACATAATATGTTAGTCTCTCAGCACTGCCTTATGCTACAGTTGACGTTTAAGGCAAGATATCTCCATTTTCGAAGTACTTTCATATACATGAATATATTACATCCTTTTCGGTGTTCCTGCTCAGAAGAGTCTACTGGTATGGAAAAAAGAGGGAAGCCCCAAAACAAAGCCCATTGTGGGAAGGTTTTAAATGAACAAAGTAGAATTTCCATTAAAACATGGGTCCAACCATCTGGCACAAGGTCCTGTTGAGAATCATTATTGGATACGATATTGATTTCTGTCTTAGTTAATTAATTTTAGTCGGACTTGTGAGAGGGTAATAAGGTAATCCATTCAAAGTCACAAGGGTATAAAAGGGTCCATTTTACAGGGGCGCTCTGTTGTGGAACAGTTTAGACAGAGACACCCAACTCATTCAAAATAAGGAGTTGTTCAAGAATAAGATTAAAATGAAGCTAAAAACCGATTTAAAAGATGCAAGGAATAAGTTATTGGGAGAGAGAATAAAAAATGGCCAATAGAGGGCTCAAAGGAACCTTGCCTGACATGTACTGGTCCGTTTTCCCAGCGAACAAAGAAAAGAAAATAAGAGAGTAATTACAAGTAGATAAACATTTTAGTTGTGAGTGAATGCCAGCATTGATGCTAGTCATGTCAGTTAATGAATCTGAAAGAAAGATGGAAACTTGTGATAGAGGTCCAATATCCTACTTGAAGTTAATTTGGTAATGTCTCTGTGTTTGACTGTATGTGATGATTCCAAAAACCCTACTTGTGTATCCAAATCATAGTTAACGACCAGGTGCTAAGTATTTTTTGTACCAACTCATTGTTTCATTGTAAATGTATCATACCTTACACATAGTTACTTGATTGACTAGACGTCAATCAAGTATTTACATCTATCTAAACCTTACCCTATTTTGCTGATACAGTGTCTCCATGAGCATTGCAAAGCTGATACCTTATAGGACAGGGACCCTGTATAAATCTATTGTGCTGACAAGGCATATTAAGAGGGCTACCAGCAGATTATTTACACATGGGAATAGAGTATGATGTTGCCACACCTCAGGGTAATCCTTAACCCTTTAACAGGCCACCTACATATATGTACAACCACACAAAGGCCTTATTACCCTAAGCCTAAGGTAGGTATGATGCACTAACACTCTGTGTCCCTTGAGGTACTCAACTAGTTCTGCTCTAGCCAATCTCAAAACACCACTACAAGAGTGTGCCATAGACGGAGATACCCTGTCCTGGGGCTCCTTCCGTACAGAGTGATCTTCAGCAAACTATCATGCCTGCCCAGGCGCCTCTCTGAAGGGAACCTTTAAACCTTGCACACATGCATCACTGACTTTTAGCCCTTTAAAAACAGGATCACTTACACACTCTTATTATCTGATTGACTAGACGTTGATGTCTAACATTGTAGCCCTGGTGAGTTATGGCCATAATACATGATAGTCAATCATACTTGTGCCTGTGGCACAGCCTTAGACATTTTTAGTGTAGACAACAGACTGAATTAGGCAGCGGAAGGCGGATGTCACCTACATTACAGATAGTATGTTCACTTACGTTATGCTCACTGCTATATAAACACTCTTGTAACTCAAGAAGGATGATCCATGAAATTAATCGGGTAGACCATGACAGAACATTTTATATGTAATGTGAATGATTAGATAAAAAAAAAAATGCATTGCAATTGGTGTAGAAATCGTTTGATCAGAATTTAAGTAGTACCCATGGACAGATGGAAAAGCTGTACATCCTTCACAGACCTCTGGTATTTCAGCCTCTTCGCAAAGGATATAATTACATTAGATTACATCCTTAATGCAGTGCTGATCTTACACCACTGCATGCAATTCTGTGCTTAAGAGATACATCACCTCAATAGCTGGATAGAAATAAGGGGTAACTTAGAGGACAGGGACCCTGTATAAATCTATTGTGCTGACAAGGCATATTAAGAGGGCTACCAGCAGATTATTTACACATGGGAATAGAGTATTGATGTTGTCACACCTCAGGGTAATCCTTAACCCTTTAACAGGCCACCTACATATATGTACAACCACACAAAGGCCTTATTACCCTAAGCCTAAGGTAGGAATGATGCACTAACACTCTGTGTCCCTTGAGGTACTCAACTAGTTCTGCTCTAGCCAATCTCAAAACACTACTACAAGAGTGTGCCATAGACAGAGATACCCTGTCCTGGGGCTCCTCCCGTACAGAGTGATCTTCAGCAAACTATCATGCCTGCCCAGGCGCCTCTCTGAAGGGAACCTTTAAACCTTGCACACATGCATCACTGATTTTTAGCCCTTTAAAAACAGGATCACTTACACACTCTTATTATCTGATTGACTAGACGTTGATGTCTAACATTGCAGCCCTGGTGAGTTATGGCCATAGTACATGATAGTCAATCATACTTGTGCCTGTGGCACAGCCTTAGGGAGTGATCATTTTTTAACAACAGGGGGGGGCTGGTGGGTTTGCGCGCGGAAGCGCGAAAAAAATTTCGACCCCCCCCTCTCGAGGGGGTAAAATTTTTTCGACCCCCCCCATAAGGGACAAAAATCGCGCGCGAACGTCCCCTTTTAGCCTATAGTAACGCGCGGGGTTTTCCACTGAAAACAGGTGAAATTATTTTGACCCCCCCCATCAGAGGTATTGAAAAAATTCTGACCCCCCCCGGTCAAGGGGTTGAAAAAATTCTGACCCCCCCCTCAAACCCACCGGCCCCCCCCTGTTGTTAAAAAATGATCACTCCCTTAGACATTTTTAGTGTAGACAACAGACTGAATTAGGCAGCGGAAGGCGGATGTCACCTACATTACAGATAGTATGTTAACTTACGTTATGCTCACTGCTATATAAACACTCTTGTAACTCAAGAAGGATGATCCATGGAATTAATCGGGTAGACCATGACAGAACATTTTATATGTAATGTGAATGATTAGATAAAAAAAAAAAATGCATTGCAATTGGTGTAGAAATCGTTTGATCAGAATTTAAGTAGTACCCATGGACAGATGGAAAAGCTGTACATCCTTCACAGACCTCTGGTATTTCAGCCTCTTCGCAAAGGATATAATTACATTAGATTACATCCTTAATGCAGCGCTGATCTTACACCACTGCATGCAATTCTGTGCTTAAGAGATACATCACCTCAATAGCTGGATAGAAATAAGGGGTAACTTAGATATGAGCGGGACTCTGTAGTGTGGGATGTGGGGGTTGTTTTATATCAGGTATAAAAGGGCAGACTACAAAAGATTCTACTGTACATGCTACCTTAGGGAGTGATCATGTTTTTAACAACGGGGGGGGGGGGGCTGGTGGGTTTGAGGAGGGGTCGGAATCATCCTTGGATGAGGGGGGGTGAAAATAATTTCACCTGTTTTCAGGGAAAAACCCCGCATGTTACTATTCACTTAGCGTGTTTTTCATCTCTTAAGGGGGGGGGGTCAAAAATTTTTATCCCATCGAGAGAGGGGGCGTCAAAACTTTTTTTCACACGTCCATGCGCAAAACCACCAAAACCCCCCTGTTGTTAAAAAAGGATCACTCCTGTTTTCCCATCTTATATATCACTAAGAACGTGCCTCAGGCAGGAAGATCCCCCATGTCTTTGTTCAGTGTGTATACGCTATTGAGCCAACATTCTGAAAGCCAGAGCATGTCTGTCGCTTTTGTCATATGGCAATATAATTTCTTTATTTTGGATCCTGTGGGTATTCTCCAGCTGAATGCAATTGTCCGATATTTGCCATCTGCAAGTTTAAGTTTTGGAGAAAATGGCCATAACGTGTATTATTTGCCTTACATATTCTATTGTTAAGGCATTAAAACAGCAGCAGAAGCAGTTAAACGCATGATATAGAAGGAAAGGTGGCAAATACTGTAAAAATGTAGCGTGTTATTTAAGAATTTACGTGTTGTAAGTAGAGTGTCAGAACACTCCCCATAACGATTTTTTTTTCTGTTTATGGGTAGAAATGTTGACTGAAATTACAGGTTGTGTGGTGAAAGATGATACTGCTCTACAATACACAGTTGTCAAAGTACAGAATTCCAAGATACAGCTAACTATCAATAGAACACTCTCACCTGTACTGCCATTAACTATTCTACACTATCCTGTATACACTCAACCAATAGCCCCACCCAACCCACCATACTAAAGAAAACCTTCATTATATTGTGTAAAAAGGCCCAAAGTGAATTTCATTATGGCAGAGTGGAGGGTCTATCATAATGAAATATGCATTAGACCTGGTGCAGTGTCTTAATGGTTCATCCGTCTTTGGTGTTTAATCATGCATGCAGCTGGGCACGGTACGATTTTCAGCAAACAGCTCACCAGACAGTGTCCATCAACTAAAATAAATATTCACAGAAAATATGCACTTTTTGATGGACTATAAAAATGTATAAATATAATAGTCAAATATCCTCATACAATTTGTTTCCTTTATTGGTACTGGCACTATTCACTGAAAGTCCCAAGGTCGTCAGACTGACGATATCCAAATCTACAACCTAAGGTCATCAGATTTAGCACCCAAGGTAGTCCACCTGATGGGTTTAGGTCAACACACTCATCCAAGGTAGTCAAACTGATTACATAATGTTGTTAGAGTGACAACCTTGGTGCTGACTACCTTGGGTCCTCAATCTGACTACCCAAAGCTGTAGATTTGGGTATCATCAACTTGAGCACCTAGAGTCCTCAGCTGTGAAGACCTTCAGTTGAAAACTGAAGGCCTAATCATCAAACATGAGTGGCACATACCTGCCACCTTGTGTATTTGTTACATATTGTCAACAGAATGCCATAGACTCATACTGGGGAGATGTAGACTGAGGGATTTCACTCCCTGTAAGGTGCTGCCCTCTCTCTGTACCTCTTCTGATGACCATAGGTCCTCAATCTGACGAGTTTAAAGATCTGGAGGGTTTTCAGTGTTGGAAGCGGATGCATTTTTGATCAATGAGTTATAATTCGCTTCATTCATGCTGACTTTTTAGGTTGGCAATCATGCTCATTGTTATCGGTGCTTATCTCTCCATGGTACCAGGAGGGCATTTCTCGCGACTAGACACAACCAGTATGACTTGAAACCCTCAATATCAGAGTGGCTGATCATAAGTAACACACTGTGACTACTCTGTACGATCAGCACTTAAGGCAGTAATTACATAGGGTTTGGTAGGGCAGTCATACCAGTGTAATGGCATTTAACTGAGGGACCTCACTACGACTTGAAAGGGGGTCTAGTCATACCATCTTGAGAAATGCCTTCCAGATCAAGCAATGGCGAAGCACTTGATAACCTGCAACTTAGCAATCTTGTTTCTGATCACAATCCCAGGCGCACACATACCCTTTAAGACATAGGTCGTTTCAATGGGCAGGATATTCCCTTTTCCTCTGCTTCCAGCGTTCTTGTAAAGGTTTACTGGACCTGCAAAACAATGATAAAAAGAAAATGCAATTCTTTGAAAGTAGGAATAGAATTTTAGATAAAACACGGCCAGGCCATGAGAAAGTAGTGAATTAAAGCGATTCATTATTGGATACTGCATTGATTTAAACCATAGTCACCTCAAAGCCAATGTTTTGGAAACGTTATAGGACAAACCGACATCACCTTGGTACTGTGAAGCCTTTTTATTGGCATATAGCGTAAAAGGCTTCACACCCTTGCCTTAAGAAACATTCAATGCTTCATCCCCCACATTTGCCTTTGTTCAAAAAAGGCCTGTAAATACACATCAGCCAAATCACCCAAGGATAAGTATGACAATAGACGTTGAAGTCTTCTTCACAGTCACAAGAAACATTAGGAGTATTGTATGCACATGGAGGTGCATTCCATTATTGTCTACATTGTGCCAGAGTTGAATAGAAGCACTTTAAACAAATGCCCCAAGAGAAGCAAAATAAAATTCAGCAAGACTTTCAGTATATATGTGACTTTCCCTGTCTTTAGGTCAAAACCCACAGTTTGAAACTGGTCATACCCTTGTGATCAGGCAGGCTGATTTATTTAGCCAAATTCGGTGGGTAAATAGTCTAAAGTGGGGGTTCCACTGCCGCGAATTTCTTGCGAATTGTACTCGTACATGTGTTCTCACAGAAAACATTCCAGCAGTGGATCTGCGCCTGCGACGAAGTGCGACAAAGTTCATGCGACTTCTGAGCGGCATGCAACGATATTCCCAAAAATCTAAATAGTTTGATTCTTGCAACTGCTCTCGGACGTGTACAAGCACGACAACAATCGCAATATTACTCGCAGCAGTGGATCCATACCTTAATGTCGATAGTCCATTTAGCCTCTGTCGTGTAATTGAGCCATACATTTCCGATATAAATTTCCGCAACAGAGGCCTTGTGGATTGGATGTGAGGAACCCCTATGATATAGGTTTGTATTGGATAAGAAGCCCGGCCAAAGCCTTATGAATTTCATAACGATAAACATCAAAACGTTTAGACATTTTATTTTCTGAGGGAAACCATTAATATCTCCATGATTCATACCATAACAAACAAAATATAGACTAGATTTCAAATGGGAGGGGGCACTGTAGATCTTTTTGTGATACTCATTTGAAAAATGATTAATAAAATCATATTAGGAAGTGACTCCCCTCAGCTGTAGTCTTTAATCATCATATACATGTATCACACCATCCAACACAGCCATAGTGAGATCGGAAGTAGACAGAGGTGAGGGGGGACTCTTGTAAATCAGGATATCGGCAATGGTCTTTTCCAAAATTACAAACATTTCACATAGATCTATTTTTCGTGTAGTGGAATTTGACCTTTCAGCCATCACATGTCAGCGACCACACTATCTCCGCAGTTACCGTCATCACACTGATGTAGGAAGTCACGATAGAAGCACTTATAACTTTTCCTGCCAGCTTTTTTTGGTGTTCATCAGTGCACGGTACCTTATACTAACGTTAGTTGAGCAATGTCAGATATACACATGGATAACATGTTCTGTACCTGCTACTTAAGTATATGTCGTATATTTGTAAAGGAATCCATTAGGAATGTGTTAGAGTGAAGGTTATATCTGTCTTTGTTAGAATGCTTTTTTGTACACTGTTTTACAATCTGCCTGGTGATATCTACAGCCTCCTATGTACTGCCAAGTGTATATATGTATTCTCTTATCCTTCCAGCTGATTATAGACTGACCTAGACTTAGTTTTATAGGTGTACCCACTGGAATTCCAGCACAGTGCAGAATCGGATATTACATCCATGAATAGCTTATTCAAACAAGAGCAGAATAAGAGATCACCATGGAAACACCAAGATGTAACTCAGAGCAGACTTCCTACTGATTCTTATCCTGCTCACTAGTCTCCTCTCAGCTTAGTTCCATACGGCGGCATCAGATGATGGGTATGGCCATACGGACACAGACGTCTGACCCCTGATCCATAGGTCACCAGAAATAGTTCCACCACAGTCTGTAATCAATGGAGTCCCCTGTGCTTTCATCCAGTGGGTCAGTTTCATTTGGGCAAAATTCAGAATGGATAGGATACAGTTGGACTGCAGTGTTCTTTCCTTGGCTGCACGATGCCAACTGAGGCTGCTTGTCGAGGCTTGTGATTAACCCTCAGAAGCATCCCTACCTTTTGGTGCCATAAAGTCCTAGTCCCGATTCAGCCACAGTTGCAGTTGATAAGGAGGTATACATATTAGAAACAACTTTTCCTATGCGACAATTTGCAATACATAGAAATGCCCAACCCGACTCAAAGCCTCCATTGAAAGGTTAATGTCCTGCCCACAGAGAGTATTTATAGTCCTACTTGAAAGACAGCTGGAGTGGGAAGGTTAAAAGAATTGGGTTGGATTTACATTGGATATAATATACCATTTTTCTGTTTATTCCAGCCGTGGTGCCAAGCCCTACATGTAGTGACACAGTACCTGGTGGCATGTAACTTCTTCTGGATGTTCTGCGAGGGTCTTTATCTACACACAATCATTGTCAGTGCCTTCACCACGGGCAAGAAGCTTATCATTGCTTGCTATATCATTGGATGGTGTAAGTATCATTTAACTGTTTTAGGAGATATACTATCATATTGCTGATAGGAGCATGAAATTGATTCCTTTAGAATCAGGAGATGTGAGTATGTTGGTCATTGTTTTAAGTAATGCGATATCCTGATTGTTTATAAGAAAGAGAAGTAAAACGAGTTTCATTTAAATCCAAGAATCCCTCTTAGTTTTCTTTGCACTGTTCTAGGAAACGTAATTGCACAAGGGTATATAAACCCTTGGTATATGGGAATGTAACTCTGGGTACAAAATCAAAAGAAAGAAAGAAAAATAAAACGAAATAAAGAAAACTGCACATTTCAATCAAACGAAACCTATATGGACACTTGAATTACAGCAGTAAGAAAATTGGTTATATCATATTTAACGATATTAGATTTTCGCTGGTTTCCTATTGGAATCCATAGAAGCCACGCTGCTTATTGGAGAAGGGGAGACGTGGAACATGTCAAAGTTATTTACTCCCATCGCTCCACCTGCATTAGAACTAAACAAGTTTGTATCTGACAGAAATAGAAAGGCTACCCAGCAAATTGTCGTGACTCCTCGTCAACCTGTGTGAAGTGGCTTACACATGTCGCTAGATGGAACACGACGTCGCTATAGCACAAGATCACCAGGAATAGCAATGGTGGTGATCACATGGCCTCACCTCAGATGACGAGGATGGTGATCACTCAGACTCACCAGGGATGGCGACGCGGGTGATCACTCACCTCGCTAGATGAAACACGCACCTCGTCATAGCACATGTTCACCAGGGATGGCGAGGATCGTGATCACTCATCCTCACCAGGGATGGCGACATGAGTGATCACTCATCCTCACCAGGGATGGCGACATGAGTGATCACTCACTTCGCTAGATGAGACGCACACCACGTCATAATACACATTCACCACGGATAGCAAGGATTGTGATCAGTCACTTCGCTAGATAAAACGCGTACCTCGTGATAGCACAGGTTCACCACAGAGGGTGAGGATCTTGATCACCAAAACTCACCAGGGATGGCGACACGAGTGATCACTCACCTCGCTAGATGAAACGCGCACCACGTCATAGCGCAGGTTCACCATGGATGGCGAGAGTGGTGATCACTCAGACTCACCAGGAATGGCGACGCTGGTGATCACTCACCTTGTTAGATGAAAAGCTCATGATCATCGACATTGGTAATCATGCAGCCTCACATCTGCCAGATCAAAGTATGTTTTGCCAGAGAAGGTATTGCCATATGTATCTTCCCTCTAACCACAGACAAGGTGTTCATGTTGATATTCCCCTATGTATTTTTCCTGTAACCAGAGAAAAGGTGTTTATGGATAGTTGCTTTCATTTTAGAGATAACTCTATCTAAATTCAATTGATATTATCTCTATATAATCTTGTTTGATTCAACTCTGAAGTATTACATGGAAATCAGTGTGAAACAAAGCACATTTGATACGTATGGGACTTATACTTCATGCCCACACTTCCTAGATAGGCTACATGTTGAACAGTGGTGCTGTCTCAACAACTTTGGCAATGGTGGTGATAAGTTGCCACTGTGAGTGAGAGTGAGTGACAGATGATGCAATCCTCAGAGAGCATTGACTTGGAGTGACACAAATTCACGTATTGAGTGAGACCAATGTTGGCAATGGTGGTGATAAGTCGCCATTTTGAGAGAAGATTAACAAGGAGTGATACACACTCACGCAGTGAGTGAGAGCCATGTGGCAATGCAGGTGAAAAGTTGCCATTCTGACTGAGAGTTGACAGGCAGTGGCACATACTCACGCAGTGAGTTAGATCCATTTTGGCGATGGTGGTGATAAGTTACCATGCTTTGTGAGGGATGACAAGGGGTGGCACATACTCACGCAGTGAGTGAGATCATGTTGGCAACTGTTGTGATAAATCGCCATGCCATGTGAGACTGACACACAGTGGCGAAAGATGACGCAGTGAGTTATCACTCAGAAAGGAGTCACCATTGATGACCAATCATGGCGACAGATAACGACAATTTGCTGGGTAGTGGTATTGGTTTCAATGAAATTAAATAACTTCCTCGTCCGCAGTGTTGGACAAAATCCGGAAACTGTAGTGTTACAAATGCTGCTGGAAATAGAAAAATCAGTCAAAATAACAAGAATTAGATCATTTAAGACAACTTTGACTAGTGACATGAGGAGGATTAATGGAGGATGATTTCCTCCATTTGAAAGTTTGAAATGTACCTTGAAGAATAACTCAAAATTCCTTTCAAATACGAAATGAATTCAGTAACTACAAAACAATTGGGAAGCTTATATCCTGGTTGGAATGGGTCCATTGGGAAGCTTATATCTTGGTTGGAATGTTCAAGGCCAGGAGGCTGTTGCAAAAATAATTGGAAACGAATTCTCACTGTAGCTATTTGATCTTCCAATTCTCTGCTCTTCCCACCTTGAGAGTCGACTTCCCCAGAGAATTGGTTCCCACTTGAGAATTACACCCCGACTCTGGACCACCCCCTATACCACTCCTCTGACCAATTCCCTTTTTGCAACACATAAGGGAATCCATTCCCTTGGTGATTGAGTTCTGTTTTGGGAAGAGCACCTCCGACGGAACTAGTTCCAAATCTTTTCGCAACAGCCTCCTGAGCTGCTACTTCACTGAAAGCCCCCAAAGCCTTTATATACAGTCAGTAGCAGTCTGTATAGGGTAGGCAGGATCAGTGGCAGCAGGATCACATTTCTGTAAAGTAGGACAAAGTAAGTCAATATGGAGGAGCCACTGATAATACTTAGTTAACTTAGGGAGTGATCATTTTTTAACAACAGGGGGGGCTGGTAGGTTTGAGGGGGGGGGGTCACAATTCTTTCAACCCCTTGACTGGGGGGGTCAGAATTTTTTCAAAACCTGTGATGGGGGGGGGTCGAAATAATTTCACCTGTTTTCAGTGGAAACCCCCGCGGGTTACTATAGGCTAAAAGGGGACGTTCGCCCCGTTGTTAAAAAATGATCACTCCCTTAGCACCACCTATATAAAGAATAGACAACGATCCTCTTCACATCGAGACTGTCTGTTGTTCTATAATGCACGAATGCATCTGAGTGCATTATAGGATAACAGGCAGTCAAGATGTGAAGAAGGAGTTGTCTATTGTCTTTATAAAACATTGCACATTTCATTCCAACCAATCAAGTACCCAATCAAAGTATTGTCCCAATTAAGGGTACCGGACTGGATTATAACTATGGTCACCTTGCTTAGCCGTGCACTGTATTCCTTTAATGCACTCAAGGTCACTTCTATCGTGCAGCAGAGCACTGCCAGCCGTTTTATAATCGTTGATAGTAATACATTGCTGGTGTGAGCAGCTCACAATGCCGATATGTAGGCACATTAATGCATCATGCCTATTCTCAGGGGTCGTCATAATGCATAAATGAAACACTGGCGAGCAGACTCTCCAGGACATAAGCTGCATCACGACGGACAATAGGCACGATACACTTCTGCATTAACAGCCCTTAGTTATAAGGCTAAGATAGTAGGGTGATAATTATACATTATTATTTAGTGCAGATTCAGAACTGGGTAGATTCCCCATGATGAAAGCAGGGAATCATGTCAATACAAGACATGTTAATAAATCTATTTCAGGTAAATCTATTTTCCAGGTAACTCTGGAAGGCATTTCTCAAGATGGTACGACTAGACCTCTTCAAATCATAGTGGGATCCCTCACTCTAATGCCAGTACAGCGCTGCATCTTGTGGTCACTAACGATTGCACTCGTACGACTACCCTACCAAACCCTATGTAATTACTACATTAAGTGCTGACCGTACAGAGCACTCGTATTGCATTACCTACGATCACCCACTCCAATTTTGAGGGTCTCAAATCGTAGTGGATATGTGCAGTCATACCATCTTAAGAAATGCCCTCCTGGGTCCCGCACTCGCAAAAAAACCTCTCCCCTGTATTTAACGGTCAGAGACATTAGCCTAATTGTTGATAAAGCCCCAAAAAAGGCACCTTTTGCAGGTTGACTCAGCCTCGTGATGTAAATCTTGGTTCTGATGTAGTACTTTGTCCCACCATGAGGTGAGATTTCACCACATAACACTTGATCACATTCATGTTTGTCTGTGTGTATTTGGTGGGGGGGGGGGGGTACATATAAAATAGTTTCACCTACAACTAAGATTTTCTTCTTATAGAAGATAAAGACACACGATTCGGCTTTCATGATCAATAGGCGGTACAAATCAAGAAAACCACAATTCACCTGAAGTCGATTAAGGCAGCCCATCGTAAATACCCATGCTGTCCTCCCAGTTGGCATTTCCCTTGATTAGAATGAGCTTCTTTTCTATATCGTAGACATCAGGGGCAGGAAAGATATATAGTGGCAGTTGTAATTACCATTGGTGTCGGGTGGTACCCTCCTTGATTAAGTCGTCAAGGCATGTACCTGAAGCAAACACTGCCTTCTGTAACGCCTTAAGGGTCACGCCGAGATTTAATTAATGCTCTCTGCCATTTGGTCGCCATGATGTATGGTAGAAGCCCTAGTGAGTACGTTCCACAGCTGCATGCATGCTTTATGATGACAGGTTGTGCTGATACACAACTTAAGGGATACAGCACCACTGCAGCACCAGCCTGTTGCATCATCGGTGCATCATGAGAGACATGGGTGACGATGCTTAGGGCATCATGCCGCGCTCACGGGGCTAAAAGCCAAATGAGACAGTACTCTAAATCAGGGGCTTCAGATAAAAATCGGAACATGTAGACAGATTGTGTGTGACACATGCCTGAAGAGGTTAGCTTAGTTATCTAATAACACTAGCGCCATTGCATCTTTAGGACAGACGCTACTAGATGAATGAGGTGCTTTTCTTTTGTTAAATCTCAATCAGTAAACCCACAGTGTCTGGGGGAGCTCCAACATTGGCCACAATTCCTACCACAACTTAATCTCATTTCAATCCCAGATTCTAAGGAACTCATCCCTTTACCTTGTAATCTGTTCTAGAAGGCATGATTAGTTCCCTCTGATAAAACTAGATGAAGGCTGAATCCTGTTCATAACTCTCACCACTGTGTCCCTATTGTTCTTTCAGGTTCACCTATCGTTACCACAGTAATTTACACCGCTCTCCGGGCCAATCATCCGAGCAGAAATAAAAGGTATTTCTTATCAGAAGAATTGAAACAGTTTCTAATTCCTCGATTGCTCACCGTGTAAACTGACAATAACGGCAGTACTTAATAGATAGGCGTTCAGGGTGTTGTTTTACGTTTATTTGCACGAAAAGTATGACCATAGAATATTTCTGTTAATCACTGTCTCGGAAGTCAGGGGAACCAGTTAAGTCGTTCCCAATGAAAAATCGAATCGAATCGTATTTAAGGACGTTTGTCACTTCGAATCTTCAAGGAAATCAAAACTCCGGTGGAGTGGGGTGGGTAATTTGGCAAATTGAAGCGGCAGTCCAGTCCAAGTGATTTGCTTCTATTCTATGTATGCTCTTTTTTTGTCTCCCCTCCCCCCTTTTCTCCTTCTTTCCTTTTTTATTTGATTATTATCACGTCTCACATAATTAGTGCTCAGTCCGTTTGGTGACTGAAGCGGTCCATTCAAAAATGCACAGTTGCCTCATGAACAGATCTATTTTTCACCACAAAGACTCCCGGATATTGCAGATAACTTCGCCCACGCACAAAATACACTTAAAGAGTGGCTGACTCCGGATAGGTGGCACCATTCACTCAAAAAGGAGACACACCAGGTTATGGAACCCCCACTCTGCTTGGCTTCTAATACCGTCCAGATATGGATCCCCCCCCCCTTGTTTCCAGTGTCAGCGGCCAAGCAGAAAAGATGCTCCGCGAGCCCTCGCTCAGGGCATTTATCCTTTCTAAGGGAGTGATCATTTTTTAACAACAGGGGGGGGCTGGTGGGTTTGCGCGCGGACGCGCGAAAAAAATTTCGACCCCCCCCTCTCGAGGGGGTAAAATTTTTTCGACCCCCCCCCATAAAGGACAAAAATCGCGCGCGAACGTCCCCTTTTAGCCTATAGTAACGCGCGGGGTTTTCCACTGAAAACAGGTGAAATTATTTTGACCCCCCCCATCAGAGGTATTGAAAAAATTCTGACCCCCCCCGGTCAAGGGGTTGAAAAAATTCTGACCCCCCCCTCAAACCCACCGGCCCCCCCCTGTTGTTAAAAAATGATCACTCCCTAAGCGCTTTCTCACAGCGACCGGCATAATGACATTCCAAATTGGCTTTATGAGAAATCACAGCAGACTATCTGCCAACACAGGTTCTTCTGTAACTGTACCTTGATGTGTTATATGTGTCCCAGACTATGTTGGGCTTTCACAGAAATGTTTGTTAAAAACCTGACCCTGTTCTGGCAGCAGTGGCTTGTCAGGCGATCCGTCATGCGGCCTATTGGTGAGCAACTCAGGTCTATGAACTACGTAGGAGGCTACTGACCGCTTTTAATAGGTACAGGAAGGATGTGGATGCGGGCCTCCCTAGCCCACTTAAAAAGGTCTATTTCTCCTCTTTCCTATCCCCTCAGGATGTGTGTGGTGCACATATGCGCGAGCACTGACATATTCCTCTGTGAATTTGTGTAATATAGTTCTCGCCATGAATATGAACTTAGCTTTCAAAATGGCGTTAAACATCTATTACTCACATGGAGGATGTCAGAAAGGCACTTAACCACTGAGGCATTAATGCATCATGCCCATTGGTCGTCATGATGCATGAACTCGTCAGGGTTGCATTCATGCATCATGCTGACCCTATGGGATTAATTCCCGGAGGGTCGGCTGGTGAGACTGCTCGCCAGCACTTCATTGGTGCATCATGTCGACTAATGGGCATGATGCACTCCTGCAGGGTTGATATAGGGGTCCATCGATACCAGAAGTTACATTATGTAATTGGAATCAAGAAAACCCTCATGCTTAGAAAGGGACTCATTATAGAAATGAGCAAATCCTTGTAGGCCTGTTATACTTAATCTAAGATATTGAATACTGAGGATGACTTTGCTTGATATCATGGTTCTTCAACTTGCATCACTACGATTCCAAATCATTAAGGCCTATCTGGGGGCTACTGAAGTGAGACTCTTTTAAACAAACCAGATGAGCGATGGTCCGAGCTCATTAAAATAATGGCCATGCATTGCTGGATGGACGTCTCGAAAGCTTTCAATGATCCTAAATTTACGAATCAGCCACAATTCGGCTTGATAGGTTACGGCTATACTCATCATTGTAGCAATCTGCTAATGAATTCAGTCATTCTGACCAACCTACACCACTCAATGATATTTTTTGTCCAACTGAAATGAAGCCCTACATACACAAAAAAAATGTAAAGTCGCTAGGGTCCTCTAATTGAACAGCATAAAATAAACGAGTCAAAACTGTCAAATTTAACTCGTCAGTCCTGGCACAGACTCTTCATCTTGACAACTTTAGATGGTTTAGGAAGGTGACCCTACATAAAGAGCTTAGAGTGACAAGCTGTGAAGTTGTCAACCTGGGCACATGATTTGTCAACGTGAAAAGTCTGTGCCTTGTCTGGCAAGTTAAATTTGACAAGTTTTGCTTCATTTATTTTATGCTACTTAATTTGCAAACCCCATTTTTTCAGTGTAGATTCACCATTGGTGTTCTCGATTATGAAAGCTCAAGTAAATGACGACAGGTTAGTTAATGTAATGAACGGGCCTCTACCCAAAGTGGGAGAAAGAAAAACATGTAACACTTACTCCAGTGAGTGTAAACAATGAACGAACTGTCCTTAACCTGTTTTACTTCCGTTTCATGTGACCTTGCCAAAATCAGTTTCAGTTTTCCCTGGTCATAGGCTTCCTTGGCCGCGTCGTTAACATGGTTAGGACTGTGTGTAGGCCCAGGGACCAGGGACATACTTCTGTTACTAAAAGGAATTCAACCTTAATGCTTCCTGTTCCTATTTGCCTTTACAGGTGCTGGCTGGACGAAACCCATCTCCAGTACATTGTCGTTGGGCCTATAGTTATCACAATAGCGGTGAGTGCCTATAGTCAACAGTTTTCTTGATATCAAGCTGACGTTATGTTAGTTCTGTTTATACCTTGATTTCAGAGAAAGGGTATTGATCCAGGAAAGGAGAGTATTGTCTTTTTCAACCAGCTCTAGCGTGTCATTTACTCTTTGGTTTGCCCATTACTGTGCTTCCTAATTCCTAAAAGCACATGTTGCAAATACAATATAATAAGATCATATATATTATATGAAATATTTCTAGAGGACGGTGAAAATATCTAGCATCACCGGGACTTGAACCCGGATCTCTGGCATGACATTCCAGCATGCTAACCATTACACCATGATCCCTTGCCTGATATTTCCACCTTCCAACTACACCTGGATCGGTATGATACACACTAGGGGAGCAGTGATTACCAGGTAACTGGCCCCTGAGGGTCAATTTACCAGGTACAGGGATTTCTGGTCCCCTACACTCCTCCCAACCAGCTTCAACCATGGCCAACCAGCATCAAGCAGACCTCCCAACCAGATTGGTTGGGCTTTATCAAGCAGTGTTGAGGCACTCCTGATTCCCAGTTGACCTACCAGTACATAGTACTGGCAGGGTCGAAGCGTATCTGTATCATACGGCCCAGGCACCGAGTTCCCCCGTTCCCCCTATTAAGTCGCACAAGGACCGGCTCGGTGATCTTACCAGTGTAGAGGACAGTGAAAATATCTAGGATCACTGGGACTTAAACCCGGATCTCTGGCATAACATTCCAGCATGCTAACCATTACACCATGATCCCTTGCCTGATATTTCCACCTTCCAACTACACCTGGATCGGTATGATACACACTAGGGGAGCAGTGATTACCAGGTAACTGGCCCCTGAGGGTCAATTTACCAGGTACAGGGATTTCTGGTCCCCTACATATTGATAGCTTATTCTAGAATTTATAGTATCCTTGTGGACCAGTCAGTAGCCATGATAAAAAAAGTACTTCTGATGCATGTCTTTGGTGCCATCTTTCACTTTCCTTACAGTATGTAGTAAGACATTATAGGAGAGATGGTCTCAATGCATCATTATACTCCTGCACGATTCATTTAACTGTATGTACTTACCCCAGACAAGCCAGTCTAGATGACCTGTATGTACGATGATCTAAGAGGCCTTATACATAATTCAGGGCCCCATTTACTGCTCATGTCCATATAGGAACACTTTGTTATTATACAGGCATATTCGTACACAAGTTATTCTAATGCGCCGTCCACATATATGCCAACATTGAAAATATTGACATACGTGTAGTATAATTATTAGCACAGAATAGCTATTTCATAATTGTTAATTAAGATAGGGTTTGATTTTGAGAACTTTTATTTGGCTATAAAGATATCATATGCCTCAAAGCATCTCCTATATACCTCTAGCCTAAGTTAAATTGACCTCCTTGTATTTCCAGCTCAACCTAGCGTTTTTATGTAACATCGTGAGAGTTCTCATCACCAAACTACGGGCCGTCAACTCCCCAGACACCAACCAGACCAGGTACAGATACACACCCACTAAACAGCGAAGCAACTCTGGTTCATTACTCTTGATATCTGCAAATTTTTGTTTTGCGAACATTTTAAAATTGACAAACCCATTTCAAGACTAGATGTTTAGGTGAAGGTATATATGTTTTACTTGGTATACTTAGATCATTTGTACTGATATTACGAATTTACATCTTAGGCCAAAAAATAAATTGTTTGTTTCAGGTCACCCGACCCTACCTACCAGCAAGTTACCTGAAACACACACCTTCTTTTTGGCCCTATATTTGAGGCAAAAGGTTTCAAAGTACATAACCAACGCTCACTGTAGAGATCCCTTACTCAAGATGATATAAAACATCTCCAGTGAAAAATACTGCTTACACCCCATCTTTGATGCTTAATAGATTAATTTACTCCTGAAAGATCAAACAATGTGTGATATCCATCCACTGATGGGTATAACCTTCATTGGCATGGACGCTATATAGGAGACTTTTAAAAAGCTCTATTGGAGTGAGCAGTTTCTAATCCAGTGAAATAAACAAAAACTTAATGGTTCATCAGGGAAAGACCCACGTATTACCCTTTTTTTTACAGGTTGGTTCCTCTGTGGAACAGTCCCGTGATATAGACACTAAATATGGATGAGCCAAATACGGTTCTTACTAGGGACAAGTCTTGGGATCTTGTATGATGGGTGGCATATCAGCCAGCCCCTACAACCTTGTTGCTGGTGTCTATAATGAGCCTACCCGGTACATGTACATTGTAATCCACAGTGAATAACCCATCTTAACAAAGAGAACTTGTTCTCACTCCTCTTTACCCTACAGGAAAGCTGTCCGAGCTACATTGATACTGATCCCACTGCTAGGTCTACAGTACATCCTCTTCCCTTTCCGTCCTGATAAAGGCACACCCCTCCACGAGGTCTACTCCTATGTCTCTGCCTTCGTCACCTCCTTCCAGGTAACCTATGTTTAACCATCACCAAATGCAGTTATTGGGAGAACGCAAATGTCACCAAAGGGACCACATTTCTGGTGCATAGACTTTATGTTGCACTGATATTAGTTATACCCAGAGGGTTGTCGAATGGGGAAGAAAACCCCTTGCATTTGCTTTAAATGATAATCACAGGGCATGGGCGACCAGATAGTACCACACTTGTAGACATCAAAATAAATATGAGATAACACCTCAAAGAGTAGTTCACAATATATGTGTGCAATGAAGACCATTAATCTAAATGTTTTCTTAGTTTCCCAGTGCAATTATGCACAGGATTCTAATTATCTTGTGTTGTGTACTTCCAGGGCCTCTTTGTGGCACTCATATTTTGCTTCTGCAATGGAGAGGTAAGTAAAATAAATAGGACCTCTGCCTTATCGTGGAAAATATGACGACACTATCGTTGCCTAAGTTCAAGAAGGTTCTAACTGACAATTCGGCAAAATTGAGCTTTCTTCTGTTTTAACATCTATTGACCCATCTACTATGAATGAATGTATTGAAACTCTATAAGTTTGCCTGCAGTATCCACTTTGTTCTATAGTAAGTGGAACACTTCTTTTGCCTCTCCTGCAAAACTTGAAAAATGCAGTTACAACCCTCTTGCACTAAGGCAACACTATTGTCACCGTATTATATCTGGGTTCTGTAGTCAGTGTTGTAACAACTCCGGGACTATTGGACTGTGGGGGGGGGGGATACATAAATATCTAGAAATGTTCCCGCTGCTGTAATTTCTGTAATACATATCAATAGACTCCATCCCTTCCACAACCTGTGGGACCAAGTAACCAAGTGTGATTAATTAGACATGAGGGACTTAAATTCAATACACGGTTGTAGTATAGTGGGCGTGTGACTGTCTATACCCACCGTCAGATTCCTTTTTTTATTTTTCTACTTTGTTTCCATATATAGATCTTTATAGGAGAAATCTTTCAATTTTCTTTGTATTGTTCTTATCATCCTCCTCTCTGTGTCTCTTCCCATCCCGACTCTTATATATGAGTCACAACTCTGGCTTCCCTATGCTGTAAGATCAGTCCATCCTCCCTGTAACTTTGATTCATGATTCGTCTCCACCCCTCCACAGCCCTCGCTTCATCAGACTCCCTGTAACCCATGATCTATTACAGCAGGGGTAAAGGGCTAGAATGGAAGCTGCACTGTATCAATCATAAATATCCCTTAAGCTTTGCTCTTGGTATCTCCCAGCACCAGACGCTCTCTCATAGTGCCTGGTAAACACTCTTAGTCTTACCACTGTTTTATATATGACCACGGAAGAGACACACGCCTTGTGGCACACTCACTGGCATAGACTATACGACTGATCTGTATAATCAGCATTTCATGGGGTATTTAATTAGGGTCTGATAGGGCAATGATTAGTAACCATTAGATGTAGGGATGTACTTGCATCCGAGTGAGGGATCCCACTAACATTTGAAGGGGGTCTAGTCGTCCTATCTTGAGAAATGTCTTCCAGACAATAATTATTACCTCCGAGATGACAGTGTCTTTAAACACAGCTGTATTTATCTTTAGTTACCGCATTTCGTGTTCATATGGGTGGTTTTGGCAGCTCCCCCCTGCCTTAAGCACCCATGTATATATATTCGGCATAGTAAGGGTCTTGTGCTTCAATGTGATAACTTAACAGAAAGATTCTAAATCAACGTGTGGCTTTGAACCTAGTTTTATCTTCAAGCCCTCTTTTCCAGTCTCGTTACCAGTTACCGTTGCCTTTGACTAATCAGGCAGGTATCTAGGATTATTACAGTGAGGGGACACATGTGTGTAAGAGCAATGGGGTGTGTAACTGTTAGGGCTTTTTAGCTGTCCAAACTAATCTCGCCATCTGCAGTCGTTCCGGTAGGTTCGAACAAAAATATACTCCCATCACCAGACACTTCCTCTACCACCCGCTTACCTCTTTAACTGTCACAAACTACAATCACTTAATAAGATCTGGTTTGTCGTTGTCATGATGCATGAATGCAGCTCTGGTAAGTAACTTGTTAGGTCTACATTGATGCATCAAGCCGTCCCTACACGGGATTGTTACACTATTGATTGGTCAGCATGATCATGATGCACCAATGTAGTGCTGGCGAGCACTCGCTCCAGCACTACATTGGACTCAAACTGTGATGCCATGGCAAAGGAACATGAGTTCTGAGCAATCATGCGACATTTAAAGGTTTAGCCGTATTAGATCGTTATGGTATTTTCTTTCTCAGTATTGGGTGGGGGCAGGGGGGGGGGGCGAATCAGCAGAAAGGAAATCTATCGGGTCCAGGGGACTGGAGGCGGGAGAGGGGAAAATAAGGAAAGGAATGTGTAATTGAGGCGTGACTGTGTGAGCGATTGGTGTCGGAGGGCAAAGAGGCAGACATTGATAAAGGCAAACAGTGGAATGGTGGCGGTTCCTCAAATGTAAGGTAGATAGGAATACTCTTGGCAGGCATCTACAACTCCTCAGAATAAAAACTAGAAATGTAAATGAGAATGGAGGTGAGATAGAGAAATGTTATAGGATGGCTGGAAGATATCTGATTCTGCTTGATGTTGGCAATAGACCGGGATATGGAGGGATAATTAGATATGCTATATTTGGCGATTCTCACAGAATAGTATCATGCAGAAATTAATCAATCATATGTGAGCTATATGTTATCATCCCTATCAAGGGGTATATTAAAACTTGAAAATATTTAAAAGATCTTGTCATAAGATTTCGAATAGGTAAATGACAGAAATGACATAATATGATTCTCCATGTTTCGAGACCAGGCGCTGTAGATCTAATACTATGAATATATGATTACGTTACACGCATGGGCTTCTCTTTAAGACCATTTCGTTAGAAATTATCATTTATGTATCAAGGGACAAAAGAAAACATATAAAACTTGATACATGCAAATAAATCAATAAAAAGGTCAAAGTTGTAATGAGCACATGACAGTGACTGAGACAGACATTTGCCTGATGAGCTGCATAACAGAATAAGAAGAATTAAAATGAAGTAGACTTGGGGAAAACGGGACACCCCAAGAAGTAAGTAGAGGAAGATTAGTGGACACTGAAGGATGTGAGCCTGGGGGAGGAGGTCTACTTAGATTACATGGGGTAGTGGTGAGGGGAGAAACAAGGCAGGGGGTATAAGTGAGATTGATTTGAACAGTGGAGTAGTAGCCTCATGCTCAAGCTCCACTATAGGAGGCATTGTGCTGCAGCGTCACAGGCGGCACAGGTTTGGGGTACCCTTTCTGCTTGATCCCTCATTCCCCACTAGTTTCGCGTAGATGTCACAGCAATTTCGCGTCAATGTCACTGCGACATTCACGCGAAACGCTGCGTTCCTACATTGGCAGGCAAAAAGGATACCCCAATGCAAGAAAAACCAGTGCCGCCTGTGACGCTGCCGCCCCGTGACTCCTAGTGGAGCCCTGGCTATAGTGTCAGGAGCTGACGGAGGCTACAAGACCATGGTGTGGAGAGATTGCTGAAGGTGCTAACCCATTAAGGGCCGCATTAATGCATCATGCCTGTTGGTCGTCATGTCGCATGAATGTAGCCCTGGCGAGTAACTCGCCAGGGCTGCATTTATGCATCATACCAACCCTACAGGACTGATAAAGTACCTGCGGGTCAGCATGATGCTCCAATGAAGTGCTGGCGAGCAGACTCACCACTACTTCATTGTTGCATCATGGCAACCGATGTGCATGATGCACTCCTGCATCAGCAGCCCTTGAAGGGTTGAGGAAGGAGCTCTACAGGGTCACGGATGTCTAGAGCTAGCAGGGGTGTTACGGCTCTCAGGGACACCTAAAGAATGGGATATTGACCATTAATCACTGCACTTTGTAGACAAATGCCGCATTATAAGTCTCCCCAACAGTATAGCCTTGTTTATAAAGTAGACTTCGATTATAGCGATGGCCCCTATCCCATCCAATTCCCAAGGAAAACACTGCGTAATTTAGGTCTATCAATAAATAAACCCATTTTAAATAGCTTTTCCTCAAGAGAATAGTTTTGGGTTCTACAAACTGAAAGACTCGGTCCCTCTATTTTAGATAAAGATCCTTTCAGTTCAATCTCAATTGAATAGGATCAAAGGGGATGTAAGATGTAACAAAGAAAAATGCCAAGCCAATGGTCCTTCTTTTAACCCCACCACATTTGATAAATGGGTGCTCTTCTCAGTTCTGTGTAATTTTTTCTGCCCGTTCCTTCTCGGCACCCATTTAAGATAAGCTGCCGACTGTGAAACAACTCTGGCTTCTTGCCCCCACAACAAGTGTCCAAAGACTTGAAAATCAAGGAGAGGTAGCACAAGTTGATGGATTTTTATAGTGATATTTAGTATCAAAGTGTCTCAATGCTTAGTGCGCTTCATAAAAGGCCATTATTGCTGTTGCTAGCGGCCCAGAGAGGCTGATTGCGAATCCCTCTTCGGCACTCCCTCCCTTCCCCTTTGAGAAGCTGCTCTTCCCCCGTCTAAATTAACATCCTACCTCCTATGCCAATATTCAACATAATTGGGAATGCATAGCACGTTTTGGGTGACAGTGTCCCCAAATTTCTTGCTATTGATCGACAATGTTGAGATTTGTAAGCTCTTGTAAGTAGTATATGGACGTGCATATTATTGCGAGGCTAAATTATGTATTACTCACTGAATTATAAATTAATAATAATGTGGAGGCAAGGAGAAAGGGTGCTCCGTGCTAAAAGTCAACTTTGAAATTCAGATCATTAGCTTTACAGTGATATAATGCATGAGAAGATACTCTGGTTAGTATTGGAGGAATAGCTTGCTAAATATGGTTATGTATGACCATTTTGTGAATGTCAATAAGCCCTACGTCTCCATAGTCATGAGACACAACTATAATTAGCATAATTTATGCTAATTAGCTTAATTAGCATAAATTTCCATACTTTGGCCCATAACTCTTGATGTAGAAATATTATTTTCATTCTGTTTTCACCATAGTGGATGGTTTTTCTTATTTAGAATGAATACCATGGTTCCATGGCAACAGAAATCAACAAAAATGCCTATTTGGCCAAAAACATTCTTTTTAAATGCCAAATATGGAACCTTTCCCCCCCAAAATAGAACATTTTATCAATAATCTTTGAATTCTCCACAAAAAAAAATTAGCCTATAGCAGTTTTAGGCATATTTTTCCTATTCTAGCCCATAGTCGTGCCCCCTGGTGGCTAAAACAGGTACTAAATCCCGCAGGAACCCCCATTTCTGCTTGCTGGCTCCGTCAACCACAGTGAGACCTTAATGTAATATGACCAATTATTGCCATCGTATGTGAATACAACATTTGTTAGTATCTTGATAGGATTAGGTTCTAGCCATAAACTATGTCCTCCTCACCCGTAAAACCATCCCGGGGTAACCATATAGGGGCAGCTAATACATGGATATCATGTCCGCCTCACCCGTGAAACCATCCCGGGGTAACCATATAGGGGCAGCTAATACATGGATATCATGTCCGCCTCACCCGTGAAACCATCCCGGGGTAACCATATAGGGGCAGCTAATACATGGATATCATGTCCGCCTCACCCATGAAACCATCCCGGGGTAACCATATAGGGGCAGCTAATACATGGATATCCACGGTCATACAGACGGCGGGTAGCTTTTAACAGTAGATTGCTTGTATTTTTGGAAAACAGTGGTAGTTACTGTTAGTACAAAATCCAATGACTCAAAAGTGAGTTCTACTATACCCACTACAGTGGTCTTTATAGCCCATTTACATTTGGGGCTAAAGGTGTGGAGATGTGGGTAGGGATTGATGCACAGAATTGCTTATGGACTGTAGACATTATACATGTAGAAAAAAACATCGGTGCATTAGTATGAAAACATGCAGAACGTGACAAAAGGGTTTAATCAATCCTTTAAGGGCAGCATGCTACATCCATACATCATGCCTAGGATTGATCCAGGGGACTGATATCTCTCCAACAACTGGGCATGACCTTGTCATGTTGCAATGCCTTCCTGACTAGTAGATATATTTAAGAGCATGACGTTGGGACATCGCGATGGCCCTTAGGACGCCCCTAAAGAGTTAAAGTAAAACATTTCTCTGTCCTTGAGCAGGTGATGTCGGTGTTGAAGAGAAAGTGGGGGCAGCACCGCCTGATGCACGGGAACGCTAACGGCCGTACAGGCATGTACACCCAGACCACGTGCACCATGGCCGAGAACACACAGGCACCCAAGTCTCCCCGCCTCTACGACAACAGGTCCCAGGCCCCTGGAGGAAAGCCCAACAAGAATGCCTCCTCCGGGGGCAAGATCTTCAAGATGCGCCTGGACCGAGGACGCTCTCTGGAGCCTGTGAACTACGCTGAGGACGCGATGGAGAACGAACAGGAGGGCGTGAAGTGCACTAGCGCCGTGTGAGGGCACCACTAGTCCGAGTTGTGACGTAGTGCTGGAATTCAACTTCAGGTGGCGTATCAGTTCTGTTACCTCTATTATTGTAAGAGTGGGGGTTTCAGGCACCGCAGATGCTGACTACCAGATAGACCCCAGGAGTAAATACAAACTTTTGGAATTCTTTTCCCTTTTCCCCTTTTTCTTTCTTTCTGGGATCTCTTGGCACTAAGTTCTACAACAGAGACGCTGAGATGAAGTGCTACAGTTTCCACCTTTCATCAGTGAATGGAACTCAGCACATAAAGCATGCGATGCCTGAAATAGTCATATGAAGTGCACTGTGTTAACGGGGTATATAATTTAAATAGTTCAAATGCCTTTATCCTTAATTGAAGCCTAGGTCGTAATAGAGCCCATCATGATGACTAGAGGAGAGAAGTACAATGTGTAACATGTATTATGATGCTTACCATTGATCTGTATATTTCCTTTTTAATTACTTTCAGCTATATATTGTTCTCCACTTTTCCTGCCACATGGGGAGATGAAAGGAGAGGGTTCTATACGTCTGCTGCTACATCATTCACCACCTTCATCTAACATAGAACGTATCATCTACACCCACCCACCATTATACACTCATCTCTACCACAGTGTATCCTGCTGCTTCTGGACCCTTTGAAGGACATTGGCGGGTTACTCGCCAGGGCTGTATTCTTGCATCAGAGATGCATCATAGAGACAAGTGGCAGAGTGTAACTCTCTATTTAATACAACCAAATAAACAAGTGGAGTGCTTTGGGGCATTCAGAGCCTTCGTGTGCTATATGAAATACTGACAATGCATGGTTCCCTCCAAAGCCATAGGATCATATCTGAAGTAGGGCTTGTCAGACTTGTAAATGGGCATTGTTTGGTCAGGTAGATCACAGTGTCTTACTGGATTGGACTCACTGCTTTTTCATGTACACGGCGCTGGAGTTGCAAATCTCACAAAAAGGATCGCGAATCAACATGGGTTGGAGTATTTATCTATATATTTATCATTAATATTATAGCAGTTCAATGCGAAAAGTGTGTTACAAGGATGACAATAATAGTGTGAACTACAAATTGTATTGGCTGTTATACTATAGATCCAATTGTAGATAATAAAAGCCAGTAGTAGATATAGGCTATAATCGTTGTTAGAGAACTTCAGAACTCTAGCATGATGAAGACGAGCTATGAATGAATATCCTTCTGGTTGATCCAGGACTAGTCAAAGACTTAATTTGGACATCGACATGATGTGTTCTACAGAAATAACTGTTGATATTTATACATATTATTATGATATAATGTTATCATCAATCACATACATTGCTCCTGTTGTAACCTACTGTGTCCTCATGTCTCACCCCGTCATTTGTATTCTCGACCCTGACTCTACGCTACATGTCAGTCCGTCATTAGGACCTAACGTCAAAGACTCATTGTGATTGGTGTGGAGAAATATAGGCATTATGAGTTGTCCTGTAGGCCATTATGTAAGCTGATACATGGTACCTTGTAAACATAATATAATTATTGCTACTGGTATTTTAGAATCCATTATATCCCATATAATTATACATAATGTATACTTCTTGTACACAAAGTGTGACTGGACCTATGACTACAATCAAACTTAACAACGCTGGTGTATATATAATCATTTACTGTGTAATTTATGTATACATGTACATGTAATAAAATATGTGATTTCAAAATGTGATATTGGAAATCAACTTCTGCTATTTGTCTACTCGATGATCGTGCTCCAGTCCTCAGTGCAGCTAATGGAGAAGATTCGTGTCTCCTTATCCTATGTGTATTCCCTGGAGGCTGTGGCGAAAAGATTGGGATATGGACTCTCACTGTAGCTAACTCACCTTCCAGTTCCCCGAGATACCCCACCCTGAGAAGCCACTCCCCACCAAATACTCTAATGGATTTGACTTCCTCTGAATCAGACTGTGTTGCAAAAGGTTGGAGGAACTGGTTCCATAATTGGTTCTACCTGAATGTTTCCCATAGTAGGTAGGCCAGGGAACTGGATGAAGGAGCTAGCCAGGAATTGGTTCTTACTTGGGAAGTATTCATCAATTTAGGACCACTCCTGAATCAATTCCATGACCAATTACCTTTTGGCAATACACCAGAGAATTGATTCCCTGAGGTCAGTCAGTTCCGTTTTTGGGAATAGCTCCTCTGACAGAATCCATTTCCTATCATTTCGCAACACCCTCCTGGTGTCCGTACTGTACATCACAGCTGTCGTATCAAACTGTGTGCTAACGTTTCATAGGATATCTGGTATTTATAAGTTATAGGGAATTGGAATGCTTCGGGGGGCTTTTATATTCTTATGAAGCTTTGTGGGTAAAACTTGTTCTTTATGTAATAAACAGGTATCCAAGCAGAAAGTACTGAGTCGTAATATACAGACCCTGGACAGTGCATATAGAAAAAAAAGCCACAAATATAGACATACACTTTTAAGAGTTGAGTTATAGGAGTGCATTTCAAAATGATAACTATAGACATAATTTTGAAATGCCTGCAGAGGATGTACGATGAGTTCTTCCAAATTTTCCGTTCATGAACATCATATCATTTACACATGTACATAGCATACTAAAGCTACACAAGGAAATGCTGGTAATTAATGGAAAGGAAAAACCCTAACCTAGAAACCTTAGAAAAGATCCGTGGGTGCCATTTCAGCGAATCTAAATCAAAGACAATGCTGCCTCATATCTGTTTGCAGCCAGCATTTCATTTAAGACGTGCAAAGCAGCACATTCATTCCCTAGGGATCGGTGGACTTGACATTGATTTCCAAAACAATTTCTCTCGTCTATTTTTTTGGTCGTTTCCTATTCCTTGCATTTGGAGTAATAGCAACATCGCGTGAAGGCGTCATATGATATATACTACTGACGATACCCGTATCCATACCCTTGCCTTTTAGGTGGAAATGCAATATAATCTACTATGATGCTATTTTGTCATCTATGTAAGCTGGCTGTATAGATTCTGGTTATTGTTAAAATTCCCCTTGGCCACAACGACGAGGTCCATGTACAAGTATATACCACTCCACGGTGGTATATGGCTTTTTCAGCACCTACCATTGTCACAGACACCCTTTGTATGACAGAGCAGGCTTAAGTACTCGATTTGTGCTATCTGGAGCGTGACGCTGAACCCGTGACAATGTACCTTATGTAGAGTAAGCCCCCCTCATGTACATTTGAGGGAGTGGTCATTTCCTAACCATGGGGGATACTGATAGAATTCTACTGAAGCATTTCTCGTTCTGCCGCCCGAGGGATCCAAAAGACCCTGCATCACCCACTTTCTGCTTCTTAACTTTTCTTTCCCAAACTTCAGCATGTATTGTGCCCTGTACAATACAAGAGTGGTCTTGATTCAATTGCACCTGGAGGTATCCAAATATTTCATTCCCACCTCATTTCATCGAAAGGATTACCAGTCCATAAACTACTCTAGTAGAGCGGGAGACACATTGGAGAGGTGTGGACCATCAGGAGTCTGGTTCCTGGCAGATGGATAACGGTACAGCAGCACATAAACCTGTACCCCACCTGGAGCATATAGGCCATTGCCCCCACCTTCATCACATAAACCTGCACCCCACCTTCAGCACGTAATCATGCACCCCACCTTCAGCACATAAACCTTCAGCACATTAATGTGCACCCCACCTGCAGCACATAAACTTGCACCCCACCTTCAGCACATAGGCCATCACCTCCACCTGCAGCAAAAAAAACTGCACCCCATCTGCAGCACATAGGCTGTCACCCCCACCTGCAACACATAAACCTGCACCCTACCTGCAGCACATAAACTTGCACCCCATCTGCAGCACATAGGCTGTCACCCCCACCTGCAGCACATAAACCTGCACCTTACCTGCAGCACATAAACCTGCACCCCACCTGCAGCACATAGGCCATCACCCCCACCTGCAGCACATAAACCTGTACCCCCACCTGCAACCTACACCCCATCTGCAGCACAAAAACCTACACCCCATCTGCATCACATAAACTTGTACCCCACAGCACATAAACCCACACCCCACCTGCAGCACATATAACTACAGAACGCTAATAAAGTTTCAAAAGATGGATGTCACATATTCATTTTGAATTGACTTATCAGTGTGGATGAGAAAGGAAAGCTAACATAATACATACAATGAAAAAACTTTGGAATAATATAAGAAATTAAATAGAGCATTGGCAGTGAGTAGTTATCACTTCCCGATAAGGGGGCAATTGTATTCATCAACAATAACAAAAATGCTCATTCCTCGCAATACCTGACCCCATAAGAGGCATACCATTTGATTTTATTTAATCTTGAAATTTTGAGTAACTACCCAGCAGATGGGTAGAGAAGTGATCACAATAGAGCCTTATTAGAGGGGGTTGGGCATGCCTCATAATAAAATGTACAAAATTCCAAAACTTACCAACAAGGTATTGTGATAGCGACCCACAACAGATCAGAACTATAGGTCACCAAAGACTGCTTTTATATACATGTATATCCTATATGTATCATACATATCTAGGCATGTAATGATGTTAGTATACTATCTGAAGTAGTTTTGAAGCAGTGCCGACGCTCTTGTTGTATTTGTCACAATAATACATTCGGCCAAATAGATCCTGGCAAGACGAGAGTAGCACATATCAGAAACCCACTTGGGATTTCATTTTTAACTATTGCATTAAGAAGAAGGAAAGGTCGCGCATGATTAAGAGTTTAAGATCAGCCAAATGAAAACGCATGTCCATTATGATAAACTGTATGGAGGAATCTCAATTTTGTATAAGCATTGTGTCTATATGCTACAGATGGAAAACTCTCAGTTAAACTTAAGTATATATCTGAGCCGTTATGTAATGTAAAGTATTAGCATCATTATTTAGGATAAGCCTCGGGTAATGGGGGTGTATGCCGTGTATGCTGCAGGGATGTAAGGGAAGCATATGCAGGCCCTGTATATTAAGCTGATACTGGGGGTGGGTCTTGAACATTTTCATGTCATAATGAATTATGTTTTTGTTGCTCGTTGTAAAAAAAAAAAGATACAAACGCCCGCATGCAGATGTAATTGCCCTCATTATACAAAACTCACTGCTCCCAGCATTTAGAATTACGGCGGAAGGATACTTGAGGGTAAATAGATACACCTTGGTTACACCATTTCCTATTGCGCACTTCAGTATCCTCACTTCACAATCGCAGCTGACTGCGGTGAGTAAGGAGCATCCCAGGGAGTTTCACAACATTACAGCCGGGACTATTTCCAGCTCCAACAAGAAAACTGGTGGGTCATGGTCTCAGACACGACCCAGTGCTGGCCGCGGGAGTAGCAAGGTGGCCCAGATACTAGTTCACGCTCTCCCATAACACAACACGGAGCCTGTTGTGGAGTACAATATTCATACAAAATGTTGGATTCGCCTCCAGGGTCGGCCCTCTGACCGACCCTACAGCCACAGGAGGATGGTACAATTGTGGAGGTTCCTCCTGGTGGTGATCGTGACAACAGGAGTAACCACAGCGGGTGAGTACTAGAAACTAGAGGTCACAAATCTCACTGGAGGATCCCACCATAACCATAGTACTGTATGTATAAAGTAGGACTCCCACTGTCACTGCCTCTGTGACTCAGCCTCTATGGCTGTATAGCACTGTGCTCCCTGAAGCGGAACTCCTATCCCTCCATGTGAGACTCTAACCTGACTCTAGTGCCCCCTGCTGATGTATACCACCCCTCACCTTAACCTACAACAATAGCATGCCCCCAGCTGACCAGTTCATCTCCCAGGGGAATGGATCCCTGGTGGTGGTGGGTTGATACTGGGGAAGGTTGGGTGTGGTTTCTAGGTCATGGTAATGATGGTGTTGGTACCGAGGGTGGTGTAAGTGGTGCTGGTAGTGGTGGTATCTGTGGAATGAGGAGCCGCCAACAGCACTTCTTGTTTACATGGCTGACAGCAGCTACTGTCACCATAGTGACACTCCTATGGAGCCGTCCCACCCCCCTACGGTGCACCCCACTTACCACATATAGAGACATTGTACATGTATTAAGGACACGGCTGTAGCCAAGGTCTCATGTCATACTGCCAACTGTCTTCTGTGTGTTAGTGTCTTCTTTCTCTGCTCCTCTTTGTACCTCTACTGGAAATAAATGGTGCCTCTCCGATTCAAAATGGGCACTTATTCAAAATTAGTTTTTATTTAAATTCACACCCCTCCACCGGCACTTTTTAAAGTTCCGGCACTTATGTACAGGCGAAGACAGGTTTTTTTTTATCACTCGTGTTCGAATGACCAAATTATATTATGGGAGGTAAAATCGCAGTTATAAATGTAACTGTTTAGGGAATGTTCATTATTTATGGCCGGGGGTGATGGGATTTTCGTAGGGGAGGGGGTGGTGGTGCAATTTTGGGGTATTTATTAGGGGATGCGCCTCATTTTGGATCCTTCATGTATGGGAGGCAGTTCATTTTGGGATATTAACATAGGGGCACTTCATTTTTGGGTATTCGTTTTGGTGGGTGCTTTGGTCATGGGTATTCACTTTGAATGGTGTGAAATAGAGAGATGGCCTGAAGGAATGATCCCTGATGCCGCCCTGATGCAATTGAAGCCCTTGGACTTGCTGGCTATGATTGTTGTGGTTACAAATATCAATAAACTCTGATATAGTCCATGACAGATCTCCCTAGATATCACATCATCATCAGTGATGACACTTGTATGCCTATTCATACTTCACTTTCATTGTCAGCTTTATTAAACAGTGACAAGGTAAATGTGTCTCTGAAAGACTACTCCACAGAGGTATCTAACAGTGTCTTGTGCTGAATGAAATTTCTGACTATATTTCTTTCTACTCTGCAAATTCTTAGAATGTTGGAAATGACAATTGGGAGCATTCTTTAAATAAAACTGTCAAAAAAATGACCCAAAACAATCAACTGACTCATTCTAAATGACATATCTGTGGTTGGCCCTTGTTTGTTCAGTTACATATCCGATTGGGCCTGACAACATCAGACTTGTGATATCACTGATTACATTGAGATATTTATGGTAGGGCTGGCTTTGGGCAGACTTTGTCACAGATCACAATGTAACAGTCAAAGATGCACCAGGGCTGCACAACTGATTGTTTGTAGATTGGTGACGTATGAGTAGGCCTATTTATTCTTTGTTGATTTCTTAACATTCGAACTTGATAAACCATGATGTTCATGCCTGTATAGATAGATTACATTTGACAACTGTATCTATATCAAGGTTGGCAGTACATTTTTGTGTATAATTTGGACAGGGAAAGGTCTTTTCTTTATGCCATGAGAATGAATTATGGAAAGGGATATTCCCTATAAAGGTAAGTATTCTCAAAGGGGGGTGGGGTGCTTTATTTAAGATTATGCGTGAGGGGAGGGGGCTTCATTTTGGAATATTTATGTAGGGGGGGCATTTCATTTTAGGATATTTGCATATATGGGAGACCTTTCATTTTGGGACATTCATGTAGGGGGGGGGGGCGCTTCATTTTGAGATATTCGCCAAACGAAACTGTCATGCTTGGCATAGATAATGAATGTTACCTTTTTAATAGTTTGGTATATAGTTGCTCCAGATGCAGCTTTGACTTTGCGGTAGAACTATCGAACCTCATGGTTAATTCAAGCAGGTCATTCTGCGTGGTGTATACATGGCGTGCTGACTATTCAGGCAAAGTAAAGATCATTATATGCCTTATACATATTTCTAGACGGGACCACTATGTTCCAGAATCTACATTATGCTATTAACCCTGTAGGCACACGGTTGTTTTGCATTGCGATTTGCAATAAATGAAACCTGGGACGTAATTCAGAAAATTTGTTGGTATTCCTGAATTCTAGGTTAAGTGAGTGAACTTATTAAAGTGTAAAGGTGTTGTGCAATTCTAAAATAGATAATTCACTGACTTGGATCTTGGCAAACATTGCATATCGAAACAGTGTATGGCAAGGGTATAGGAAAATAGTAAATTTCACACCCTAGAATACCTATCGGAAGTATCTTAACGTGAGTTTTATGAAATTAACCATCTTTTCTGAAGAGAGCATCCGCAGCCTGTCTAGCCTTGGCAAGAATTCCACAGAGGTGAATCAGGTACATTCAAGTTGTGACCTTAGCCTAGAGGAGGAATTAGAATTAAGAAAATAATGCCACCGACCTTGGTGGGACTCGAACCCACAATCTTCGGCTCCGGAAACCGACGCCTTATCCATTAGGCCACAAGGCCGACCTGACCCTTGTTTTTTGGTGCCAAAATATTGATTTCATTGCAGTGCATTCTGCTAGCACCTTCTCTAATGACGAAAAGAATCTGGTTACATATTCAATGATCTTTAGTAAAGGCAATTAGACGCAAATGTATGCAAACTTTCAGCAGTGTACGTCTGCAGTTGCAGCGTTGTTGCTAATGGTACCTATTTCTGTGAACTTTAACTGAATTAGAGTGATTAAGAGGGTGGTGCATATAGAATTTAGTTCTTAGGATGTCATTTGTCATTGCTGTATATGGAATATTTGCAAACTTGGCCTTCTTCCTAAATGTAAGTGCAGTATGTCCCGAGTCAGTAGAGAAACATAGACATGTTTTTTTTTGTCTGCACATAGGCGACTACAAAAATGTAATTATTACAATATTTACCACAAGAAATAATTATTATAGTATTTACTACCAGAAGTAATTATTGCAGTTTTTACTATAAGAAATAATAATTACAGTATTGACTACAAGAAGTAATTATTGGAGTTTTTACTATAAGAAGTAATAATTACAGTATCAATAATTATCTCCGAGACTGATAAGAGGGTTAAGAGGGTCTGCTCTTCAAGATGGGGCACAGCACATGCGAAATATAGACCATCACTTAAAATTGGTAGAGAAGATGGAAATCTACGAATTACTGAGCCCTATAACATGGGAAAAACGCATGCCATAATTATGTTAATGGTATAAACGGTTATTGGGTATGTCAGTGGCATATAGCACAGAAACACAGAAAGAGGCGAGAAGTTTCCACATATACTGCATGGTTGGTGCACAAAAATAAAACTGAATTCGAATGAAAAAAAAAAAAAAAAAGAAGAAAGAATCACCTTCTCGTGTGGGAATGTTTTTCTTGAATCAGCATGAAGTTGGTTAGTTATAGAACGGAATCATCATGTGCTGAACAGCATCCATCACTCGTTTATCACGATGATGATAGACTTCTCAGTGCTGCACAGGCTTATATCTTTGAGAAGCAGATCCTAACTACCAATATTGTTTTATCCTCCCTAGATGACCCAGCACCCAGCTGGCATGTTGGGTGTTTCCATGGTAACCTGACCTCAGAGAAGGTGCTAGGTGGCGCCGCTGTAGCACCTGTGGAGTGTGGCGCCCTCTGTCTACGAAAAGGGTAAGTGTACCTATCGTAATACAATGTACCTCGCGTTTAAGACGCACCCCGAGTTCAGCACCGCCCTTTGATGTATCAACAGCATCCACTCGTAATGGGTAACCTATACCAAGATTATCATTGATTAACGTAAAGACCACTCCCATGGTCACATTGGCAAGACCAGCAGCTTTAACCTAAACATATTTTCAGAAATTCATCTCCCACTATTTTTCTTTATCATAGTTTACGATATACAGCAGTGAATGCTGAGAATGCCTGTACCTGTCTGTCCGACCTTCCACCTCAAGACCTGAGTGCAGCAAGCAACGCCTGCTATGTCTGGTTAGTATCCAAGGACAGATGCCAACATTGTTCCAGGTTAATTTCTACACACGATCTGCGAAAAGGGGTCTTAGTGCAGGGGGCCCTAAGACCCCTTCTTGCAGTCCATGCCACTAATGTAAAATCTTCTAGTCTCCTAATCCTATGACGAATTTTAGCGTTAGGTTAATTTTCCTACCAATATGTAATTGAATGCTTTAAGTAAGTATTTGTTTATTCCGCAATAACTATTTTGGCGCCTGTTCATTTAATGAAGCCGTGCATATGATATAGGCCTACAAATTGTCTACCCTCAGTTCATGTTCCTAACTTTGAAAGCTACTTTACCCAAAAAGAAAACGACTCTATTTCTCAAAGTAAAAGACAGCACATCAAAAAATGCAGAAAAAGACAACAGCCTTCAAAGTCCGCAAGGATAACGAGATTTTTCTTCCAAATTGAAACTGCTCAAAAAGTCTCCTAATTACGTCCGGTTACAGGTGTCGTCCAGATGAGGTGCGGCTGCGCTGTGGGGGGTCGGGGGTGTACAGCGTGTACCTGTCTGCTGGCCCCTACCTGCTGAACGTGTCAGCCCGGGTACTGGACCACCCCGTCTACGTGCACCAACCCATGTCTATGGAGCTGCTCATCCAGTATGCTGGACCTCCTAATATGTCAGTAGGTGAGTAGCTCATTGTTAGTGTTCTATTTAACCAAGGGACGCATTAACCCACAGGAACCCCCCCCCCCTCCTGGAATCCCCCCTTTTCCAAATACACATTGTGGCCAGTTTGGGAAACAGACAGTTCGCCAGATCGGCGGTTCGACTGGATGATTCGACAGGGCAGTTGGACAGAATTTGATAGGACCATTGGACACATTTTTGGGACAATTTGACAGGTTGACATCAATGCAAAAAAGCTTTTAAAATAAATATTTTAACATATCTATTTAATTATTTTGCCATTCCATATTTCTAAGGGGTAGGACAGTATCACTAGGGCTCCTTATTCTTCAAATTCTATAAGAAGAGAGGGATATTATCATGGTTTGACCAGCACCTGAATCTGTCAAATCATCCTGTCTAATTGTCTCACATGATATGGAATTCTGTCGAATCGCCAGACCTGGCGACCCGCCGATCTGTCAAACTGTCTGCCAACTTTCAGTTTCTCTATATCATACTGGTATGTAAGTTAAAGTGTGCAGGATGGGGTTGGGATCGGGGTTGGGATTGGGGTTAGGCCGGGGGTTAGGGAAACTTGGATAAGACATCACTGTGGTAAAACCTGATGGGGGGGGGATCCTCGGGGGGGGGGGTTACAGGGAGAAGAATTTCGGTGATGGGGTGACTTTGGGCGGGGGGGGATGGGGGGATTCCAGGGGAAAAATTACTAGCATCTACCAATGCAGTGCTGGTGGTTGAACGTGTCAGATGCCTTGGTGCACATTGGACAAAGATGCTTGGACCTGGAGCAACCATGTGGCACTTAAAACTGTATTAGACGATTGCGCGTACTTGAATGTTGTATTCAGCAACAACTCAAAGTCGTATTCATAGCATATCTATTCAGCAGGGTATCTTTTTGTCTTCATGATTGTTTCATATTCATCATGCCAAGGGACGTTTCTAATCAGGTGGGTGGGAAATATGATTTGATGTGTGTTATTATCAGTTACAGCTCTTCGAAGTAAGAGAAAAGTCCCTTAGCTGTCATTTTGAAATTACCCAATTATCATTAGTAAAACTTTGGATCTTAAAGGACATTGGGTGTCTTTGTCAGGCTTAAGTCACCTTTGATACTCAGAAACCCCCTGTCCACCCCTACATGAGTCCTTTACCTGCAGTGTCCTTTTTAGATGTCACCTTTTTGCAGTACATTTTTTTTTGCTCTGTCAGCATGAAGTTCAGCAGTCGGAATTCGAATTATTTCGACATAAAACGTGTGGTGTTCTTTTATTGCTTCAAAGGAATGAGAGACATTTCCTGTGCCTTTTTGTGGTGTAAAATCCTCATTTCAGTGCTGCCTTTTTGTCATTAAGCCACAGTTTGGCATAATCAGATCCCGCAAAATAAAACGAAATTAGGAGTAAGTCTCTTCTAGATTAGTATATTACCCTGAGGACTTTACTACATTTTGTTGTCACCTCAAAAATACTTCACCATTTCATATGAACACGTCTCCATTAGTCACTCTCAATTATTACGGATATTTGGGGAATTAGGCAGAGAAAAGGTTGATTAATAGCTAATGCAATTTTAGACAGTCTCCCCCTGTAGTTGTTCCTTATATTTTATGTGCATGATATCGATACAGAATGGGTTATAATTCCTGAACATGATACGAGTGATGATAGGGGGTATCGCATGCATTTACATGAAAATGACCGTAGCTTTGAAATATTCCATTGGCTATTACATGTGTGTATATCATTTCTTATACATGTAGTACAGTGTATAGACATACTACTTGGTTCCTTACTTTGTCACATGGTGGCCCCACTGTAGACAATCCCTCCCTACAAATAGCAACTTGCAGTCGCCAGCTCAGTACCTAGATCAGGGTAACAGTGGTGTATGCTTCTAATAAACAGTCATGACCCTATCGCCGTATAGTGTAACATTTTACGGTAAATCTAAGAAGGATGGCTACAACAGTAAAGAGTAAGCCATAACTGTTGATTGACTGGTGACGTGGAGAAATGTGTTATTCATAGCGAATTTTAGCACTTTCACATCAACATGCTTAAATGTTTAATCAACTTGAATGTTAAGTAACTAATAGTAGAATAATACTCTCAAATGTCTAATTGACGACGATCCTGATGACAAAGGTCCCATAACTGATCTCCTCAGTCTATGAGCCATTCTATTGCGTGGGGCATAGTAACACTGCGAGTATGAATCAGAATTCTCACAAATAATTATAGAATAAAAAAGTTGCCATAGAATGTCTTGTTATGACATGGCATTACAAAATTTCATATTAATTCAGGGATGTCATGGGAGAATGGTAAAACTTAGTATTTCATTTAACTATTCCCCCCCTCAATTACATAACTCCTCCTGTGCATGGCTCACACAAGATCATGCCACAATATGTATTTATTCGTATATATTTTTTGTCATGGGATATCACATAATCTCAGCTTAAGATTGTTGGAAACTCTGATCATAAGATTGTTGTTGATTAACATTTCCATGAGTTAAATACTAACGGTTGTTTTGCCGACCGATTTGGTCGAAAAAGTTATTTGATTGCTCATACCCATAGACATTTCTTTCTAATGCCTTTTGTAGGAATTCCCGAGAATGGCCAGGAAGGGTCCCTACAGAATGTTGACTTAACTGTGAACTATGGGGAAAAGCCGAACCATCAGACATTAACTGCCACGGGTACCACACTACATGACGATGACGTGTACATCTATACCTCACCAGGATCCTACGTCATAGGTACGTCAAGGGAACCCTACCTGGATGCTATATCATTGTAAATTGTCTTGGGTATTTCATGTGTCCATTTAATTGCATCAGAAGGGAATATGTAACTTCATAAATCATAGGCTCATTATATAGACCCTTCTCCCCCGATACTTCACAGTGTGGGCTGGTGGTTAAGATTAGGTCAGACTAGCTGGCTCTTGAATATGGGTGAATGTCAGAAATTATAATATTATTTGAAGAGTGTGTATGACAACCTAGTCATATTCCAACATCAATACACATATAAAACTATATTTGGTTAAACTTTGTTTAGGAACCAACAGCAGAGCTATTTCACCATAGGGGTTTATCACAATATACATTATGTTCTGTGAGAACATTATACTCTCAGCATCAGTTCCGTTACAAACAACTGCACCAGACGTAGGCCTATATAATAAGGTATCCTTCCACAGTGACTGAAGAGTTTGTGTGCTGGCTTATATGATTAGGTGCAGCTAATGCTAAGTCTGGGTAGATAATTAGGATAAGGAGGTGTCTCAAAGATAGGTGAATGTAATATTCCCATTGATACCTGATAATTTCTTCTCTATCATTACTGTGGGGTGTTTCAGAAGCCGGACATGATAATGAACATTAAATATCTGTTTCTAAAACTGTTAGATTCTAAACTTACAACTGCAACCATTATCATCTCTCACCAGTCATATAGTATAGACACAGTAAGGTAATGGTAATGCTTTAGAAACACATGCAGGTATAAGCTTACAATCACTATTAAAACTGCTATCATATCTCCTTATGACCGGTCGTAAACATTACCTGCTTCTGAAACATCCCACTGGGGTCGGCAAATGGGCAATCTCGTGTTTCACGACATACCATAGTGGCCCGTGTAAGCGCCGGTCTCGAATAAGCGCCGGGGGTACAGGGGTATTGAAATCAATCTTAAGCACTGCAAATAAGCGCCTGTCTCAAATAAGGGCCGGGGTTAAAGAGCTAATGAAAATTTTTATTTTAATGAGCGTCCGGATGCTTAAACAGGCCATTACGGTATTGTTTAAGTGTGTATTAACAGCTGCATGGGAAGCTTTAATTTTGTCCTGGAAAACAAATATATGACAATCGTTATGAACTCAGGGACTTCAATACCCTTTATCAAACATGGCGGTCCAGGTATAACATTCATTCTGTCCTAAATCGATCCCTGGTATTCCCCTTCACAGCGAGAGGAGAAGCAGTCGCATTCTAACATTTGCACAATTCAATAAGATCATCAATTTCATCTTACACTTTCTGTTTGCTCATGCCCAAGGAAAGCAGAGGCAGAAAGTTGAGTTGTAGTGCGGGACAGAAACTTTGTGTGCATGAGCTGCTCCTATGGGCCGAGACGAGCAGCTCCCGAGCTGCTCTGAGCAGTTCCCTTCGCCCCAGGAGTCGCTCACTCGGAGCAGGTCAATGCTCATCTGGGACTGTACTAGGGGAAAATCGATGAAGGAACCTCTGCTCCAGCAGAACGAGCTAATCAGTGTAGTCAGCTTTGTGCATGGGGTATAATAATCTGTGAGCAGCTCAGTTGGGGTAGAAGACCATGTTATAGCTGCTGCTGCCGGGGGGGGGGGCTAACAGGGCTGCTGCTCACATCGTTTGGTAGTAGTGGGAGATGTCTTGGAGTGTTTGCTGGGGTCCCTTTGTGAAGGGCCACCCACTGAGGGAGGAGAGCAGCTCATCTCCCACTAGGAGCCGCTCATCGCTGACAGATCGCCGCCCGACCTGAAACAGTAGCCCCCCGCCGGGTCGCTGCCTGCCCTACCGATAGGGGGTGCTAGGGCCGGGGGTAATCTAATAATACAACTGTAGAGCTCCCGCATTATCTTTTCGAAAGCAAATTCTTGTCTTGCCACTGGGCCAATATTGACATGGGTGGTGATGGTGGCAGGGAGCTGTTTGATTAGCTCTGAGCTGCTCTATGACGAACAGCACATGTGAATTAAGCCCCAAGACGCCGGGCAGTAGGCCCTCCTCCTCCTGTCCTCCTCAGCCCTCCTCTGTCAGCTTCCCTACTCAACCTCACTTAGGGAAGGTCATTATCTAACAACTCGGCTATTGGCGGATTGGAGACTGACGGAGATGGGACATGTTTTAGGCCTCTAGGGTGGGAAGGTAAAAGATCTCCAGTTTTCAGAAATAGCTAGCTAGCTGAGTTTGAGTATCGATTTTTTTTAATTGGACCAAGCTACTACAGTTCAAGAAAAAAGAGTCTATAACAGGGACCGGCGGTAAATGATGACAAATGTCCGGCAAATGTACATCGATCCTCGATAGGTATGAATGGTGTGATGAGTTGTTACTACACATAAATGCAAACCATCCAAACTGTCTATAAGAATGGCGTTCAATGTAAAATACAATGCACCAATCCAGTGTTAACAATAACCTTCTTGTGCTCTATCGGTGCTGTATCAATGTATCATGGATATAGCAAAAAATACATGGATAAAGAAGCACTGGTAAGCAACAAAACCCTATTGGGTCGTAACTGGTTTAAATCCCTGTATTCTTTATATATGTATGTATACATGTACATGTGTTTAACGGTAGCTTATTAGGTTTCCTTTCCTTTTCTCCACTCATGAATTCAAAAACACATAACTTCCAATGCAAAAGCAAGTGCTTGGTCATTCTGTTTCCGACGTCCAATTTAAGGAATTTCGCTTTAAGAAAAGAAAGGGTTCTATTTGGAGCAGACGACATTTCGTAGGAAATCGTCAGGACAAGGTATTCTATTTCCCGCCTTGCTCGTTTTTCAGAGGTGCTTGCCGCCAACCAGGTTTCTGCCGTCCACACCCGCCTCAATGTCACAGTGCAGTTTCCGGTTCCGGCGCAGCTGCAACTAGCCGTCATGACGTCAGACGTGCCGTCCTGCATCCCAAGTGGCGCCACCAAGCCGCTCCGTTTGAAGACACAAGCAGTTTTTGCAGGGGAACTGGCCAGCTTCCAAGCTTCTGTCGATGCTGGATACAACCTGACTTTTGATTGGTCCTTTGGCGATGACGTAGAGGCTGTACAGGACGTACCGTCAGCTAGAGGCTGTCGGGAAGCTGAATGTCTTACAAGTCCCATGGTGAGAAAATAATTTCATATATCCTCCCCATCTTTGATAGGGTTTACCGAGAGAAGCTAGAATGAGAATATTGGGGTCAACTTTGAAATCAGCCACTCTTAAAGTGGTAGGTAAAATGATGGGCCGCACCGGCCGCAACCCTATCTAAAGTTGATTAATTGAATTAGGGGTCTATAAAAGGCAAATGATTTTTTTATTAGAAACAGGAGCAAGGAGGCACCCCTATCGCCAAGATGGTTCACAAACATTAAGTAAATGTTTGATCTGTTTTATTTCTATAGTAAAAAGAAAAAAGACAATTGCTACAAGTTGCTACTGTCAGTCACCTGTTGGCCATTGCACTGATTAAATCGTACTATTAGTAACGGCTACATGATAGAATTGGTTCAATATTGTCTACAGATGGTTTTGGAGAGCTAAGTTAGGGTGTCCGGTCGGCAGTGGCCAGGGATAAATTTTGGTGAAAATGGGAAGAAGGCATGCATTCTCAGGATTATCATTCCTAAGATGGCTGTCACGCAGAAGACAATTTACTCAGATTGCCGCCATTACGTTGTCGGAATCAAAGCCCACAATGGGAACTAGAAAGGACTGTCGCGATATTGGAAAATGGTGCAAGGGGAAGTGTTTATTTTCTCTTCTCTTTTGGCTCTCTTTTGTAGGATGTTCAATAATACAAGATTGACATAGAACATGCGCATGCGCATTGCACCCACGCTCTGTCAGGGCAGATGGAATGACAATGCGTGGAGGTTACTGACCGAAATCATGGCCTATGGGGGAGGGAAAGTCGAGGCTTTTAAAACTGAGACTTGACTCGCATGTTAACATTGATGTTTGCAAGTTTTTCTCGGCCTAAATGGAGCATATCCTCGAAAGGAGATTTCATCTAAGTGGATGCATGGTTTTGAATGGACATAGGGTGCAGGAGTGGTTTCTGAGGTTAAGACTCCATTCTGAAGAGCCCTTAGGCACCCACCCCCTCTTGTACTTGGACACATGTCATGCATGACCTAGGAACTTTGAAATGAGTAGAAGTCTCGTAGACACGAAGTATCAAGGATCAATAAAACATGTAACAAAATCAATGAGAATGAAATGCCCACACACCCCTATCTACCCTTAATGTATGATTCTCCTTCGAAATCCCTATTAACGGTTCTTGGCCCTATGGCATACAGCAATTTTTAGAATCGTGGACAAGTGATCGATGTAGACTTCTAATAGAGAAGGGACATTGTTATTATGCATTTGGCCTCCATACGTCATCCAACAGTTCATCTCTCTTGATTCATGTACAAATAATACATTTCTGTAGTCATATATTAGATTTACCCTAGTTGTAATAGCATCCCCCAATTCTCCTCATTTCCCGTTAGTGCCGCCTTGGTGGTAGCCATGTACAAAGAGGTCAAGGAGGGCGCGCCAGGCCCGCGAAAACACAGAATGGAATGGTGGCCCTTTTGATGTAAATTGCTGACGTCCGGATTGCTGGACGGGCAGATGCCGACGCCCTGCTCTCAAAGGTCGACCCGTCCAAGTGTGTACTGGGGGTAATCTAGAACACAGCAAGGGTGCCACACGATGAATGTTTATCAAAGGCTACAAAGGCGCAATACCTGTCTCTTCTGAAGGTGTCTGTTCTCTAGTGTTTCCGTTCGCCGTTAGAGGGCAGCAACTGCCGCGCATGCGCACGACATCACTCCGCCATTAGCGCTCCGCTATACACCATTACACGGACAGCGTCCGCCACCGATCGGTGGAAGAATGGCTGAAAATACCAATAGAGTGAATTCAGATTGGTCTCAGGGACAAAGTGCGGGTGAATTTGGCTTTGTGTCGCCGGGGCCGGGTATAATCAAAACCTATTGGATGGGACCTGTGTCCTCTCTAGTAAAAGAGACTCTCAGGGAAAATTGGAGGCTTTCTACAATATTGTTGTCACGTCACCAGTTTAATATTGGTGTAGACGTCACGTCGTCAATCAGTGTCCACATACGTGGCCAGATCTCATTTTTGTTGTTATTGATGCGGGGGGTATCGAGGATAGGGTAGATTGTCAGGGGTAAGAAATCTCTTGTAAATTAAGCATAATGGAGACCGCCTGATATGGGGTAGGGTGGGGTAGGACGCCCTTAATTTACAACTGTGTAGTTTCCAAGGAATTTATTACTACTTACTGGATATTTTTTACATTAATCAAAGGATGGAATAATATGTTCTTCATGTGCAAATGCTTGTCAGCCCTGCCTCATAGAATGTTACGATAAAGCAGGTGTGAAATAAAGTGGGCCTTTTACCCGATTGTCTAGAGGTGGGGGTGAAAGGCCCAACAGCCTTCGGGGTAAGGGCCGTTTTCCACCATCCGACAGGGTACCTCTTTCGGCCGACAGCTGCCCCACACAACCACCTCGGCCGACGGGGCTGCCATAGGGTTCAATGGTGGGGCATGGTCTCTGTCGGCCGAAAATAGCATCTACTATGGGTCTAGTGGCCGATAGAGGGGACATATCGGGTGGTGGAAAATGGCCCTTAAAGGCCCACATGCCGAAAAAAGTGCATCATAATTGGAATAAATGCTCCATTTAGATTCTTGTCATAAGAAAATATACTAAAGATGATCTTCATAAGCCACAACTAAGATTTGGACATCCTAAATATTTCATATTGAAGTTCAAGGGATAACAGGGTAGGATAAGGTAAAATAACCTAATAACATGTAAACTAGCTAGTTCTAAGAAAATAATTCCAAATTAATACAAATTTTTCACACTAATAAAAAGATGGAACAAGGTATAATAATTGTGAAATAGTTTGTCAGCCTAGCCTCATGGAATATTCCATTAGAATGTTTGACAAAAAGCGGGGCATTTTACCCCGCATGTTGAAAGGCCGGAGTAAAAGGCCCACACCGATGGACCAAATAGTCCATGGATCTGATGCTAACACAATGTTCACATGAAAAGCCCATGTAGCTGTTGGAATAATTAGGAAGGTGAGTAAAATGCATCTTCATGGACTACTCTTGACTCCTTTACCATATAGCCCCTCAGCTAATGATTTTAACCCCTTTAACTTGCTGTGCAAAAAAGCATGCACATTTCAGGACCCATTTATTTCTAATTATCTGAAATTGAACATGATGATCTTAAGAGTTATAAAATATTGAATGTCTAATAAGGCAACTATTTCTCATCCAATCATACTGAAAACATACAAAAGATGTCTCCTTGAGGTAATCTTTACTTCCAAGTGTTAAATGGCTGTATACAACTAGTACCCTAGACATAAAAGCTAAAGGGCCTTAAATTGCCCCAAAGGGCATGCCTCGATACTAGTTTGACTGTTGCAGGGTCAGAATTCTATGCAGTTCAAATGTTTACCTATTTCCAAATAAAAAAAGAAACATATTGCTTAAGGGGATACCTCTCTACATGCATGTTACTACATGATTGTATCTAAAACTGGGTAGACCTGTTCCTCAATCCATGTGCTATCAGAAAGAGAAGATAAACAGTTGATCAGCGTCAGAAAGCAGTCCAATCAATTTGACAATTATCTCTATATCGGAGCTAGAATAATCGTTATTGGATTTGTATAGATAGTTTATAAATTATGGGTTGCCCCGTGTACTTCAAAGAAACATTATCGATTACAATTCGCTCTTTTTTTTTTTTACAATTACACACATGTCACAACCAAATCCTCAGTGTTGACATTGTGTATAGTAAACGAATAATAAACATGTCATTTCAACTTGAATGTGGACGTTGTAATGCCGCACTTGACGTGCGCCATACGTCATGTTACAGCGCCCCTTATTTCCTTGAAGCAGAACCCCGGCGGAACCCACAGGTCCCGTTTGTATGTCGTCTCACTCCTTATCAGCACGACACATTAATACCAAAAAGATAGATTTACCATATTTTATGTTTGTGGATCTTTTGCTGGGATGTTGCAGCTAGAAGCTGGAATGCTGATTAATTATAATTAGTGTGTTTTTACTGAGGGTAAAGTGGTTTAAGGGACATGATGTTGACAATAAGAACTGATTGGCCTTGGTGATAAATTTGATGGAAACAGGGATCCCTCCACTCAAACTGAGATCTTAATTAAGGGGTAAAAACAAGTGATATTTCACTGTATACAAACACTGTAGTTCCCTACTGGGGACATATATCATTATGTGTTTTACTTAAGGGCTCTTTGATTTGAACATGAATGTTTTATGTGGGCATTCACTTTCACAGAGAATGATTGATTTTCACTTGAGCCCATTAGAGATAATAGCAGGGAACTAATGCTGTTTACAAAGGGTAATGGGCCGTGTTGTGTCACGTCATCAACTGGTTATTTTCGTCACGTCTTGTCACTAAGGCAACATAACAAACACATGTCAATCTGTAGTGATACATGGCCGCACTGAGGGCGCCAGGCTGCCCCCATCCCTACTACCCACGTCCTCCCCCTCCACAGCTACCTCCCGAGCTGCTCAGCTACTCCCATTTTCCTCCAGTAGCTCTGATTGACCTCCCACTCTCTGCTGCACCTCTCCGGCCAACTGTAACCGGGCTGCAATTCACATTACCATTTCCTGTGATGTTATGTCGATACAAGGCAGCAAGGTAATGGCTCATAGGCCGAACCACTTTGGCCGCCCTAAAGTTTGTAGGGAATATAAGGACACTAGAAGTATGATTATTACAAGAGAGTGGCCATCTGGACTTTGGGAAGCAAGTAAATTGTACATGAGTGGATGTAGATACAACAGGAGAAGTAGGTATATTCTTATAAAAGAAGTTGCAAAAGGCGGGAACAGATTTTAATGGGACAGAGGGATATGATACAGGCATATAGGACAGTCAATACGAAACGAATATCGGCTTTTGCCGACAAAATTGCTGCCGGGCAGACGGGGATTGTCAGACTGTCAGACCGAAGGTCTGTCTTTAATCCTGGGACCTTGGTCTACATTTTTTACGGCTTGCAAACTGGATCATTTTTAAGGTTTTTACAGCCTAAAATAAAAGGTGTCACTTTTTTGTTAAATATCGAAAAGTTAAATTATTAAAACAGAGGGTTATTCTTGTTTTTCATTATTTCTTTCATAACAATGATAATCTTGAGGTATTCGGTCCTGCCAAAATCAATCCAGGCCTGTGGAATGATCAGATCTGTGGGATTTAATGGGCCTGTTGGGGGGGGACATTTCGTAGAGACTGATAGGGTGAGTCTGGAAGATTTATAAGTTTAAGATAAACTCTTTGAAATATTCATTGCATATGCATAGCCCATGGTTAGAAAAGGGAGATTTGGGTAAGAACTGAATACCTTGTAGTGTATTCCAAAGGCGATCTAGACAGAAAGAGGGAGAAAGTGGGAAAGAAGAACAGCAAGGGATGTTAACACAGGGCAATTTATAGAGAGGGACAGAGAGAAATTAGGGATGGGATGCAGCAAAAGAGACAGAAATAGAGAGTTCACATAAAAGACGGGGGATTGAAGGAGTCAACGTCTGACGTCCATAAACAGTTGTGGCTGCTAGATACCGGGGACAATAGGTAAAGAAGACATCACACCAGGGTTAGGACAAGAGGCAGCCACCGTGGAGGGGCCGGCTTCCTCCTCCTCCTCCTGGTGCAGAAGAAGCCTGTAGTGAGGTACTCCCCTTGTGCTTTGTTTAAAGGCAACTGTGATCAGAGAGACTGTAGGAGTAGCCGTGGTCATTAATTAGTGCACTGCCTGGCTACAATTAGCTACATCAGCCATTGATGAGTGCTGCTCATGTATATTAGATTGGGCCCGACAAGGCATCACTAAAGGCACTATATGGACCATTTGAACATCTTACCAGGTTGTCCAGAGATAGTGGAAGTGCTGAAATTCAAATGGTTGAACCTGAAGCAGCCAGTGAATGTTTACGATTGAAATTCGCATTGGGGTTCTTATCACTGTAATATAAAATGTATCATAGCTCTACCTGTTGCCTCAATAGTTTCCTTAGTACTCAACCCATGTAGTGGCAGTTTGAAACTAAAACACAGTGAGCAAATTAAAGACAAGATAGAATAATACCATCAATTCGGACACGTTTTACAAAATTCCTTTACAGTATTTCACTAGGCGTCATCTATTAACCCATCTGTTGCTCAAACATCCACTGAATATGATGATGACAAAGGATCGGCAGCTTAAGGGCATTACGTCTGATAGGAAAGTTTATTTTACTGGATCATCTGATCGCATTTGAGTAGGAACCACCTCGTTATCATTCTGAAAGCCCTCCTCCAACTGCTGTAGTGTGGTAAAGCACGCATTTAGCATTGTAGATAGGGACAGACAGCTCTGTAGTGAAACATTTAAGAAGATTAGGAGGTGAGCATCTGTAAAGGTTTTCGAACAGCCCCGGGTGAGTGCCTCCTCCAGGGTGGGCAGATCTATGAGGAGTGATGGCCGACTCCTCCCCTCTGCCCCCCCCCGTGTCCACTCCCACCACTCACCACTAGGTATAATTACCACAGGGCCTTCTCCTGCTCCAATAGATACACCACTCACCACTAGGTATAATTACCACAGGGCCTTCTCCTGCTCCAATAGATACACCACTCACCACTAGGTATACTTACCACAGGGCCTTCTCCAGCTCCAATAGATACACCACTCACCACTAGGTATAATTACCACAGGGCCTTCTCCAGCTCCAATAGATACACCACTCACCACTAGGTATACTTACCACAGGGCCTTCTCCAATAGATACACCACTCACCACTAGGTATACTTACCACAGGGCCTTGTCCAGCTCCAATAGATACACCACTCACCACTAGGTATAATTACCACAGGGCCTTCTCCAGCTCCAATAGATACACCACTCACCAGTAGGTATACTTTCCACAGGGCCTTCTCCAGCTCAAATAGATACACCACTCACCACTAGGTATAATTACCACAGGGCCTTCTCCAATAGATACACCACTCACCACTAGGTATACTTACCACAGGGCCTTCTCCAATAGATACACCACTCACCACTAGGTATACTTACCACAGGGCCTTCTCCAGCTCCAATAGATACACCACTCACCACTCGGTATAATTACCACAGGGCCTTCTCCAGCTCCAAAAGATACACCACTCACCACTAGGTATACTTACCACAGGGCCTTCTCCAGCTCCAAAAGATACACCACTCACCACTAGGTATACTTACCACAGGGCCTTCTCCAATAGATACACCACTCACCACTAGGTATACTTACCACAGGGCCTTCTCCAATAGATACACCACTCACCACTAGGTATACTTACCACAGGGCCTTGTCCAGCTCCAATAGATACACCACTCACCACTAGGTATAATTACCACAGGGCCTTCTCCAGCTCCAATAGATACACCACTCACCAGTAGGTATACTTTCCATAGGGCCTTCTCCAGCTCAAATAGATACACCACTCACCACTAGGTATAATTACCACAGGGCCTTCTCCAGCTCCAATAGATACACCACTCACCACTAGGTATACTTACCACAGGGCCTTCTCCAATAGATACACCACTCACCACTAGGTATAATTACCACAGGGCCTTCTCCAGCTCCAATAGATACACCACTCACCACTCGGTATAATTACCACAGGGCCTTCTCCAGCTCCAATAGATACACCACTCACCACTAGGTATACTTACCACAGGGCCTTCTCCAATAGATTTTGTCACTGTGTGAGTACATGTAGTACCACATCCCTGGACCACATCGTGCTCATCGTGCTCTGGATACCAAATTGTGGTCTGTCACTGTGTGAGTAGTGTACCACATGGTGGGTGTGCACTCTGTGCATTGTGATGTATATGGAGCAGCTTATGGTTTGTGTGCACTGTGTGTACCATCATGTAAGTGGAGCAGCTTATGGTTTGTGTGCACTATGTGTGCCATGATATATATGGAGCAGCTCATGGTTTGTGTGCACTGTATGTACCATGATCAGGTTAGAGACGGGGATATCTTGTTAGGACACACCAGGATCATAGTACAAGAGTCTGATTTTAGTCTGTACTAAGATTCTGATACCATGCACAGTCTTAGGATATACTGGGATCTTAGTACACTTGTGTGTGCACTGGACCATGACACTCACCTCTGCAGGTGTATGGGCCAATCAGAGCCTTGGTCACTGGACTATGACACCTACCTGTGCATACATTATTGGGGTCAAAGGTGGGATGGTGAAACCACTCCACTATTTTGTACTTACATTTACATTAAATGATACATTTACTCCCTTATTAAATAACACTTTGCTAAAATGAAAACTTCATTTTGTAGGCATTTATCTATTCTTTAATCTTGTGGGTTCATATTTATTAGCAAATTTAACAACAAATTAGCAAATAGATTTTACTATACCAGGAGTAAGGGGAAATTTATACATATAGCCATTTCTCAGAGAATATTCTGATTTTATTTCTGTAAAAAAGTGCATATGTAAAATATAGTCCTCGTGTACTTTAGATGACTTTAGAATTATGTATTTTGATGAAGAAGTTAGAGTAATTTGATGATAAAACAGTGTACTAAGTTCTTAGTACACCCCATGATCCAGGGACTATCATTGAATCTTAGGGTGTACTAAGAAACAGGTTAGTCCTGAACCTGATGATGTACATGTAGCAGCTCATGGTTTGTGTGCACTGTATGTACCATGATGTACATGTATCAGCTCATGGTCTGTGTGCACTGTATGTACCATGATGTACATGTATCAGCTCATGGTTTGTGTGCACTGTATGTACCATGATGTACATGTATCAGCTCATGGTCTGTGTGCACTGTGTGTACCATGATGTACATGTATCAGCTCATGGTTTGTGTGCACTGTATGTACCATGATGTACATGTATCAGCTCATGGTCTGTGTGCACTGTGTTTACCATGATGTACATGTATCAGCTCATGGTTTGTGTGCACTGTATGTACCATGATGTACATGTATCAGCTCATGGTTTGTGTGCACTGTGTGTACCATGATGTACATGTATCAGCTCATGGTTTGTGTGCACTGTGTGTACCATGATGTACACGAAGCAGCTCATGGTTTGTGTGCACTGTGTGTCAGCATGATGCACTCAGTTCGAATGTTTCATTATACACCCAGACGATGTAAGCATCAAGTGACCGGCCATACTTCCAATGAACCTACGTGCATGACGTATACCGAGGTTCCAGTTTATCCAGTGGAGGCGTCATTGCTTGATATGGTACCCTGTGAGATAAACACTGATAACAACCAGCATGATAGGTATCGGGTGTTATGAGTGTAGGCAATTTTCTCATTGATTATTAATGCATCCCGCTATCTCCATATATATACGTGATGGACAAGCAGTGCCCAGAGTGACTCTCTATTGCACGCCTCCTCTGCATCCTACAGGGCCGCCTTGTGCTCTGTCCTACTTTGAAACTGGTAATTTCTGTTAGCACGGGTAAGACAAGACAGGAATACTGTATTTTACCTGGAAGCATGAGCCTTTGATGAAAAAAGACTGTCCACAGAGCTTTGTTGGGTGTATTGTTTAGAATGAAACGCTGTCAACAAGTTATCATGATTTGGGAAAATAAGTCTGCCAATCCAGTAAGCATTCTGTAATCCAGTCAGCGTTTTGAGCATGCAATGTACCACTGCTACATCTCCTACTCAGTCTCTACAACAGGGGCCCGTGCCGTCATTAAGTCTTCTGCTCAGTCTGACACTCTTCCACACACTCATTTACTCACTCACCAACTGGCTAACTCACCCACTCACTCACTCACTCACTCACTCACTCACTCACTCACACTCCTATAGAGGGTCCAATAGGAGGAGAGTACTAACCTCCACAGATATTGGGTTGTGCCTTTCCTTGATCCTTTTTTTATCTCATACATGTTTATTTCTCCTCTGTATCCCTCTGACCGTCGTTGGTCGCCGACAAATGGAAATATCTCATCTGGTCGGTGGCGTCAATAGACGGGGACAGTAAGCCTAGCTGACCCTCCACCCCCTGCTGCATCAGTAGTAGCCTCTATATTGATTTAGAGCATGGCTGTATGAAGGGGGGGGGGTATTTTATTACAACTGGCTGTGTCATATATACGCGGCTGGATCATCTCCCTCCGGTTGGGATATCTATTGTCGGTAGGGGGGTTGATATGAGAGTTGGGGTTATAGACTCTATAGTAGCAGACCATCTTAGCAGCAGTTGAAGAGAATAATAATGTGGATCAACACGGTAAAAGGTATGCCCACGCACCCCCTCGCGGGCGTACCTTTTACCGTGTTGATCCACAGATGTGCTTTTTGCTGCCTGGAGGAGCAGGAGTAGGCTAAGGCAGGAGGAGTAGATGTGCAGCATGGGGTAGGGTAGAGACGGGCCCCCATGGTCTGCACCCTCAAGATAACGGCGATAAAAAGACGCGCCCCTAAACGACCATCACGTGACCATCTCGTGATGCCTATCATCACGCGAGACTACGAGATTAGAATAGACCGCTAAGTGGCAGCACTGGTTGTGAGGGCCTAAACTCCGCTTGGAGAGGGCAGAGCAGCTCTGAGCTGCCCTTCTCCCATTTTTTATAGTCTACTTTCTTTACCATCTCAATAGAGATCTCAGAAGGCGCTTTGTTGCCTTAACCAGGTTGATTTTGGGCGGTGAAGTCAGGACTGGTTGAAATCTGAGTGGTCAAACAGATCTAAACGTTTCTTGGTGGAAGTGTAGAAGTGTGCAGTGTACTATGAACGGCGACCGCAATTTGTATATGATACTGCTTGTTGGTGCTTGGGGCATATTGAGGTTACATAGCATATGTGACAGGATCTGCGAAAAGGGCCCTTAGTGCAGGGTGTACTAGGGTCTCCTTTCTCAGTATATCTCACATATATGTTTCAAAAATAGAAGTATCGAATCTAGATTTATCCTAGCGTTTTGATTTTTATTATCACAAACACGCTAAAAAGGAGGATAAAAATTAAGTGATACACATATGTAGAAAGCCAATACAAGAATAAAGCTATTCCTTTTGGACGCCTAAGTTTTTATATTGACAAGAGATTACATAAACTTATGTCTCTCCCATTTGTCACCCCATGACCCCTCAGTACCCCATTCCCCCATCTTCAGCCCTCTTCCCCACCTAATCGCCCATCCGACGTGGCTGGTAGCTACGCCATTTGATTTATCAGTGGCCCATGGTTGAGAGTTGTGCACGCCAATGAATCATAGTCAGTACAAGTGGGAAGTGGCCAGTGTATGCTGGATAAATTCCCTTCTTTGTAAACAGCTCCTCTCTCTTAGACCATGCCACTAAAATAACTGCCCCTTACACCCACCGATGCTGATACCAGTGTGATTGTAACACACTGTATAGTCAACATGATGAACCAATGCTGATACCATTGTGATTGTAACACACTGTATAGTCAGCATGATGCACCAATGCTGATACCATCGTGATTGTAACACACTGTATAGTCAGCATGATGCACCAATGCTGATACCATCGTGATTGTAACACACTGTATAGTCAGCATGATGCACCAATGCTGATACCATCGTGATTGTAACACACCGTATAGTCAACATGATGAACCAATGCTGATACCATCGGGATTGTAACACACTGTATAGTCAGCATGATGAACCAATGCTGATACCATCGGGATTGTAACACACTGTATAGTCAGCATGATGCACCAATGCTGATACCATCGTGATTGTAACACTGTATAGTCAGCAATGTAAACCAATGCTGATACCATTGTGCTTGTAACACACCGCATAGTCAACATGATGAACCAATGCTGATACCATTGTGATTGTAACACACCGTATAGTCAGCAATGTGAACCAATGCTGATACCATTGTGATGGTAACACACCGTATAGTCAGCATGATGAACCAATGCTGATACCATTTTGATTGTAACACATCATACAGTCAGCAATGTGAACCAATGCTGATACCATTGTGCTTGTAACACACCACATAGTCAACATGATGAACCAATGCTGATACCATTGTGATTGTAACACACCGCATAGTCAACATGATGAACCAATGCTGATACCATTGTGATTGTAACACACCGTATAGTCAACATGATGAACCAATGCTGATACCAGTGTGATTGTAACACATCATACAGTCAGCAATGTGAACCAATGCTGATACCATTGTGCTTGTAACACACCACATAGTCAACATGATGAACCAATGCTGATACCATTGTGATTGTAACACACCGCATAGTCAACATGATGAACCAATGCTGATACCATTGTGATTGTAACACACCGTATAGTCAACATGATGAACCAATGCTGATACCAGTGTGATTGTAACACACTGTATAGTCAGCATGATGCACCAATGCTGATACCATTGTGATTGAACACACCATATAGTCAGCATGATCAACCAATGCTGATACCATTGTGATTGTAACACACCGTATAGTCAGCATGATGAACCAATGCTGATACCATTGTGATTGAACACACCGTATAGTCAACATGATGAACCAATGCTGATACCAGTGTGATTGTAACACACCGTATAGTCAACATGATGAACCAATGCTGATACCATTGTGATTGAATACACCATAATAGTCAGCATGATCAACCAATGCTGATACCATTGTGATTGTAACACACCGTATAGACAGCATGATGAACCAAAGCTGATACCATTGTGATTGAATACACCATAATAGTCAACATGATGAACCAATGCTGATACCATCGTGATTGTAACACACTGTATAGTCAGCATGATGAACCAATGCTGATACCATTGTGATTGTAACACACCATATAGTCAGCATGATGAACCAATGCTGATACCATTGTGATTGAATACACCATAATAGTCATCATGATAAACCAATGCTGATACCATTGTGATTGTAACACACCATATAGTCAGCATGATGAACCAATGCTGATACCATTGTGATTGAATACACCATAATAGTCATCATGATAAACCAATGCTGATACCATTGTGATTGTAACACACCATATAGTCAGCATGATGAACCAATGCTGATACCATTGTGATTGAATACACCATAATAGGCAACATGATGAACCAATGCTGATACCATCTTGATTGTAACACACCGTATAGTCAGCATGATGAACCAATGCTGATACCAATGTGATTGAATACACCATAATAGTCAACATGATGAACCAATGCTGATACCATTGTGATTGTAACACACCATATATATTCAGCATGATGCACCAATGCTGATACCATTGTGATTGAACACACCATATAGTCAACATGATGAACCAATACTGATACCATTGTGATTGAACACATCGTATAGTCAACATGATGAACCAATGCTGATACCATTGTGATTGTAACACACTGTATAGTCAGCATGATGAACCAATGCTGATACCATTGTGATTGAACACACTGTATAGTCAGCATGATGAACCAATGCTGATACCATCGTGATTGTAACAGACCATATAGTCAACATGATCAACCAATGCTGATACCATTGTGATTGAACACACCATATAGTCAGCATGATGCACCAATGCTGATACCATTGTGATTGAACACACCATATAGTCAGCATGATGCACCAATGCCATGTTCACACACCATGCAGACCCCATTGTGATTGTAACACAGCTTATGGGTCAGTAGTTTCTTTGGCTGTATGGAACCGAGGTAAGAATGGGATTAGCGCAGTCATGCGTTCAGCACCTCCTATTGTCCTCTCTGATGGCTGGTGTTTACATAATCAGAGGTAGCTGGAGGGGTTGACCGTAAAAGTTCGTATGAGTGGATGGTATATCCTGTGTACTGTTTATGGAGGGTGTTGTTTCAAAAGGAGCAAAAAGGCTAGGTGAAGTAATACGGTACACTACAGTGTTTGATATGTTATGTACTTAACCAGGAGGTGAATGTGTGGAGAGGTCTGTAATATGTACACTCTCCAATCATGGATCAGGTTAGGAAACTGTTGGCACAATGTGTACGGTCAGTGTGCTTGGTGAGCTATGTGTCGGCTGTTTAGGTGTGTACATACCTAGAGGTAGGTGGAGGGGTATACCGTAAAGACTTGTCTCACCATAAAATGTTAGCTGTATTCTCTATGTGAGTAGTCTCTGTTAAAACCCTTAGTGCTTATAATGGTTTTTACGATCAGCTGTACTTTACACCATGTTTGATGTCTTTTCATCATACCATATTAGATGTGTTACTGTTCACGAGGTTGCAAGGTTTACCTCTTAAAAGTCTATCAGCGTTATTGCTATCTTTTACTCTCAATAGAAAAGAGAACAGACTTTTACAATGGCTGAGTACTTTTGGGATGGAAACCCTTCATGGATCAAAGTATGATGGGTGTACCCGAGGAGAGCAAGATGGTATGTTTCATAATGTAATACATAACATTAACAATAAACAATGATATCCAATCAACTGTTTTATTATTATTTACATTATAGTTCTATAGGTTTTGATATGCTCATACGCTAATACATAGAAAAGCGTGCAATATGTTAGGACATGAATCATGTTACAGTTTAAATCAACGCATAACCTAACTGAATGATACAAAATGTTTCTATGTTTAAAAACGCTAACTGCTATCACTGTTCTACTTGAGTATACTAGATAAGAGTCTTAATCAGATAACTATGAATCTACAACAAATAAGTACAAATGTTTACTTTAACTTAAGAATCCTCACAGTGTATCTAAGTACCATCACCATATGCAATACTTAATTATAACATTATACTGGTCCAAAAGTGCGTGATTAATGCTCCAATAAATGACAAATAGACAGGATACACAGTACAATAAATGATGTTCTATATTAACAATCTCGTTCTAGATAACTATCAATGACAAAACTGAATAATGCTGAGGTATTTAATTGAAAACCTAACACTCTGTGATACCCTTAATACGTGAACATAGTTCTTCTCTTAGGTTTACAGTAATACATCATAACTATCCTACACAGAACACTCTAATATATTGAGTCTACTTATCAGTACTTACAAGAATATTATATGGTAAATGAGCGTAATATATTCCTGTATATCATCCTTAATGGATAGTTTCATATGATGGTAATAATGTATACCCAATCACAAGAATAAAATACCTGATATACCAATGATATAACAAGGTCCCCCCTTAAAGGGTTAAATAGTAAACGGTGCTATATGAAGTTCATGCATACACACCTATATGTACATGTAAATCCCAGTCCTAAGGTACAGCCTTATACAGCTCACTTATAGATCAGAATCTCAGTCATTATCCTCAATATCTACACGAGATATTTTACAAGGAACCACAAAGTCATTTTCAATCCCATGCAGTGTACGTTTCAGATTACAACCTCTACCCAAGTTCCTAGGTGTTTGTGCTATGGGTGGTAACATTCTATTACCAGTTGAAGTGGGTGAGACTTGGCTGATACTTTGTGAGCGTTGTGTAATCTCAGGAGATGTGTGCTCATGATTTAATGATCCAGGTATAGGTGGTGGGGGTCGGGGTGATTTTGATCTCCGACTATTCACAGGTCTTGGAGTTGAAGTTGTAACGCTACCTGATGGTCTATAATAAAATAATGATAATTATGATTACCTAATGGTCTATAATAAAGTAATAATGGTAATAACAATATTGTTACTATATAAGGTAGGGTTATGTGTGTGTGTGTGTGTGCGTGTGTGTGTGTTTGTGTGTGTGTGTGTGTGTGTGTGTGTGTGTGTCTTTCAGTATATATAATTAGTAATACCTAGGATACAATAATGAATGTTTGAAACAACGATTTTGAGGTACACTTACATTGCATCCACCTGCATTGGTTCTATCATATTGGCCTGCACTATCACAATGGTATCCAGATCCAATGACATTGGTTCAGCACCATCTGTAATGTTAATTATATCTTGATTTTGAATATCACTGGTTGCTTCCACCAGTTTAGGATGTGTCTGATCTGTAGCAGACTCTCTACAGACATCTGTTATGTTCTGTGAAGCTCCAGAGGTTCCGCCATATGGATCTTCAATATTTTCATAATGATCATTATCACTAGGAACCGGTGGGAGAGGTCTATTCTGAAGTGATATGGTCACATTTCCCGGTGCAGGTGCAAGATAGTCTGGAGGGGATACTGAATCAACCATGCACACATCTATATTAGGTTGCAGATGAGTATTAGAAAGATGAGCACAGTATTGACTTACTCTCTGGTAACATGATGATATCAACCCCTTCTTATGTAAATAGATCAACACACCACACATAAGTGATACTACACTGATTCCACCAACACTCCCAGCACTAACCACGACTACATACATGGTACCCTCTCTGTTATCCACTTTATCCACACCTTTTATATCAGTCTGTGGTATATAGACTTTATCAATCGTAGCTGGTATGGTAGAGGGCCTTTTTCCAGTGTCTTTAAAGTGATTTCCTTTGATTTGCGACTCCTCAACTTTGGACTCAGTATCATGAGAGATAGAGATAGTTTCACAACTGTCAGTTAACACAATACCAGGTAGAACACCGTCACAATTAGATAATGGGTTTTCTCTTAGATCTACTATTGTAAATCTATGCACATTAAAATCCTCAAGTCCAGTGATTTTGTTGCCACGTAAATCCAAGTGATCATAACCATTGTCTTTACTATGTCTCAGTGTAGGCATTCTCCTTAGACCTATGTTTACACAGGATATTAATCCTCTACTTGGAAAACAGGAACACCTTCTTGAATATCCACATTTCAGAACAGATTCACTGATCTGAATAAGGAACAACAATCCAAGTATTCTCCACATTGTGATTGTTTCAGGTTGAAGAGATCGATGTCTGTATGGTGAGATGTGCACTGTCTGACTTACAAAACAAGACTGGAGTGTAACTAGGTCAGAGGTTAAAGATGTGCACGGATGGGTTGGTGAGATCTTAAGTAGGACAGTGAGTATCTAAAAATAGACGAGTAGATGTTCAGAAGGGGGGCGTGGTACTTGGGTATGGTATGGTATGGGAGGTCTGTGCACCCTGTTAGATGCAGGTCGAGAGTAAAACTATGGAACTATTAGAATAATTGGGGGGAGCAGTCTTACACATCATTCTTGACTGTAGGTCGGTAAATAGGAGACAGCTCTTTGTGTCTTCTGTTTACTCTTCTACAATTCAATCTATATCTACTGTGTTTGATTAATTTTATAGATAAAATAGATATTATAGAGATGCTTAATACACCTACCAGTAATGTAATTGTAATAATCATGATATGGACGGTGTTCTGATTGGTTGTACTATGAGTAACATCAGTAGCATTGGTTGTATGAGTATCAGTAATAGTAATATAGGTGTTCGGGGGTGTCTCTAAAAGACTGGTGGTCGTATTTTTTGAATTGTTGGTGGTTATTGAAGATGCACCTGCTGATACTGTCGTAACAAAAGTGCTTGGAGTTGATAATAAAGAGCAAGATCCCCTTACATTGATACCAAGCTTATTACCCTCATTAACTATTGAATTGATTACATTGGGGCAATTGACCAATTTCATATTGTTCTTTATAACAACATCCTTCAAACTATACCATTCCCTTAATACTAGATTCCCTAAACTGGATATGTCAGTAGAATGAATTACAAGTGTGATGGTCGATCTTCTAACAGCTTGCCTAAAAGAAGGGAAAAACTGCACACTCCCACCATAGCAATATACCGATCTCAACTCACAGAAACACACTCTGTAAGGGATCCCACAAGCATCCTGAGTCTCACAGTACCTTGCAAAATGTAGCACTGATACCGTTGTAATGAATATTAAAATCCTTGATATATGCATTTTCTCCAGATATGTAAAATTCCCCTCTGTGTATGTATATATAATGTAAACTGAAGGGTGATGGCAGGCTTTATATAGCTTACTAATCAGACAGGGGGGCGTGTGTGGAAGCCAGTGTGCAACAGATAGCTTACTGATATCTCATTCTCTGATATAAGATCTATATCTATTGATAATGTACAAAACACATAGAGTCATTCCAGGTATCATTATACGATCATAAACAACTGTCTACTTCCTGTCATTAACCCATTAAGAACAATTTATACGTTACTGCACTATACCTAATGGTATACATGATGCTTTAACGTAGCCTTGGTAAGTTACTCACCAGGGCTACATTCAAGCCTCATACAGAACCATAGGGAGTTGATACATAACTCCCTAAGGGATGGGTATGATTTTCCAATGATGTGGTGGTGTTGGGCACTCTCACTACCACTTCATTGGGTAAGGGGGCTAATTAGTCTGTAGATTTACAACAGTTCCTAAGCCTAAGCAAAAGTATACAGTATACATTCATGATATATTATCAATATTAGAATAGCTTACAAATTCGTACTACAGTTCTCAAACTGAGACAGATGTAAACAGTGCACGGACATAATTTCAACCACTCCTCAAAGTTATATGGACCTAATGAAAGACCAGTCCTTAGTGTAGTTTCCTCTGCTATGAAATTATCTTTATCCCAGTGTCTAGTTATTACAAGAATGTGTATGGTATCTCCCTTTTTCAGAACTGCAGCTAAGGTTGCCTCCATAAACACAAGATGGTTAATCTGAAATATGACAAAATATATCAATTACTGATAGCAGGAGTTTTATCACAGGGTTGTCACATCTTACCAAATCATAGTACTAATCATGCATTGGTTACATTGATATAACTGTAAACCCCTCATGATGACTGATCGTTTTATAAGCATTATAAAACAGGTTAGTATGGTTTGATATAATGACACAAGTATAATCTTACCTGAATGGTTGATGCCAAGATAGAAAGGTGAAACATGCGTTGTACATCAGCATGGGTGTCCTGTTCCCTGAATTTATCACCACAATAGCCACAGATACAGATGGTAGGGTAGTCTACAATTCCTGTTTCACCCATATGAATCAGGGGATCTACAATGCTTCCTGAATAACATCTTGCAATATCCAATGCTGCATAGAATATTTCTTCACTCTCAACTGGTATTCCAAAATCAGTTTCATCAAGATCATTTCGCTCATTATAAAAGTATTCAGCCATACTGTTCTAATAAAAGACAGTCACAGCCAAAAACAAGTAGGGTAGTACTCTCAGACAATACCCCTTACAAGTGTGAATGTAGGTTTGGATTCCACACGGTGTAGTATTATTGTAACAGGTCTATGTAGTGTATTTTTCCATTAGGTCTCTATGTGAATGTATGCATGCATGCATGTATGTAAGTATACATTCATACATGTAAGTATGTACATATTTAACAATATTAGTGTATAACTATGACAGAAAGGTCTATGTGGGCTGGTTTATCCCTAAGCCAAAGATATACATGGAGAAAATACCCGAGTCCCTCATGTGTGTGAGTCATTTTTTACTCCACAAGTATCAAGCTATAGACTTAACATACACACCCTCAGTACATTCTACGCATACATTTTGACCACATATGTGCAAAGAGGAGGAATTATTTTACTCATTTACCTAAAAGGAGAGGTAGATTTACCCTATACACTAAGATTTTCAGGTATTTCACAAGCCATAGTTCTTAATACCAATTACACCCTCCCACCCTCCCTCGGATTTTCCACCTCTGGGGGGACTTTCAATATACCTTACAGTTGCATATCATGAAGAGGTTCTCTGTAGAACCATAGTAAATTACACTTGTACCTAACCTATTAGACTTGAATACCAATATATACAATTTATATGTAGTTCATCTCATGAAGGAATCTTCCATAAGGATACCCCTAGTAAGAATATAATTAAATGATTGGCAAATTAGATTGTTGATCATATTGAAATACCCCCCTGATCTCTCCAAACTTTCCTCATGTGTTCCCGTAAACATTGTTACCAAGGTTGTTTGCATAAAAGCTGGGCCATCAGTGTTACTTGTATCATTAAGTCCGTGGTGGTGAGCCAGCTGTTAGCATTTCTGAACTGTGTTAGTACTCCTAGCAGAGGCCACAGACCCGATCTAGTCCTGCACCAGAATCACTTTTGGACTCAAAGGTAAGTTTACAAGACTTTGACAAGCTATTGCCAGAGAGTTACTGAAATATTTAGATTCAATATACAGAGACTAGAATACAACAGGTATTGATTATGTCTGTTATTGCATTACAGATGAATCCTTACTTTCACAAGGGGCAACAGAGAGGAATGCAGTTTAGACAAACTGTTCCATTCTCTTACCCTCAGAGCACTTACTTTCACCCATATGCTGCGTCTCATCATCAACCTGCACCCTAGTAAGATACTTATGTAACCTAGATCTCCTTTTAATTTTTACCCAGTCAACAAAAGTTATTTAAGTTATTTAACATCAAAATACGTTTTTAACGTTTTAAAACGTTTTGCAATGATAAAGAGCCATAGTTTACTTTAGGACAATAGAGTACCTCTGAACCATAGGATTTATTGCGATATAATGCATATTGTGATACATTTAAAAGGTGCTAAAACGTTGACATAAATAAGTGATAAATCTGATGACGTTACATTTGACTAAATACAACAGATGCTATATTGTTTATACATAGAAAGCGTGGTATGATATTTTGTTATAAAGAGTATTATAAGGGAGATTATAATGGTACTACACAACAACCACCTTCAATATATTTATATATTGATATTATTGAGGGAAATAACAAGATGCTACGGAGTAGAACCTAAAAGAGCATTTATTTACATTGCTACAGTGTTATGTTAGTAGAACTGGGGTGTAATCTTGCAATCATGACGTCATCAAATGTATCAGATTAAGCTGTTGTTCTCCTCTATAGTGACATATATTACAATATCCATGAAGCATCTTTTATTTAGGTAAACTCCATAAACACACTATCATGACAAATGATGATAATAATCTCTCTCTCTCTCTCTTATATGCCGAATGATAATAATAATCTCTCTCTCTCTCTCTCTCTCTCTCTCTTATATGACGAATGATAATAATAATCTCTCTCTCTCTCTCTCTCTCTCTCTCTCTTATATAACGAATGATAATAATAATAAAATAATAATAATAATAATAGTTTAAATTAGTGACATGAATTATATGGATATATATCCTATTTAATGAAGTATCTATATGTATATCTGATTTAAGCTATCAAATATCTTGTATCCAACGTAATTATATTATGATGTTAAATTTCAGTAAAGGGAACCTCGAGGAAACGGTTATCCCTGATGCAGAAGTACCACTGTTTTTAAGTCAGGACTGGTCAGTGCCACGGACACCTACTTCCCCTGTTTATAAGTAAGTAACAAATCCTTATTGAGTTTGATAGTAATCCACAGGGAACCTATCTCAGTGGAAAATAATTATTTGCTACTTAAATACTACATTCACTGTATTACTGAGCAGTATTTCTACCTCTGACCTTGGTGAGGTAACTATCATGATAACCCCTTTAAATGCAGGGATCTCAAATAAGTACTAGTCCTGAATAATCACAAGGTAGAAGATATTGAAATAAGCCTTAAGCACTAAAACAGTATTCAAATAAGCGCTTTTCTCATATGAGCGCCAAGGATGCAGTATTACACAATAATCATAATACTTTTTGTGTAGATTTTAGAGTTTTTGGTGTTATCATACAGAGCAATAAGTGTTGAAAGGTACAACATACACATGTAGTATGTGACTGATTCCTTCATTTCTGTTATATTTCAGGAAGGTCATTTTGATACCAATTTTCTATGGTAGACCATTGATAAATCTTATCAAAGCCAGACCTGCGGTGAACAAACCTGGTCATATCACCCCTCTATCCCAAAGTGGCCTCTCCCTGGATGCTGACGAGTTCATGACCTTGCTGAAAAATGCTAAAGTGCTATATCATATATATTGTGATAAATTAGCACAAGCAGGGCTTCCACCACCAGAACCTCTAGAATTCATTCAACCACCACAGGTATGTGTGAATGTAATAATTGAATTGAATTGAATGTGTGTGTGTGTGTGTGTGTGTGTGTGTGTGTGTGTTATTGTATACTTTTACTTGAGTCACAAATGGCTAAACTATTGTTTATTAGTTTTCTTTATGATTATCATCATATCAAGATGAAATAATTATAAATATGATAATGATAATATATCATATTACTATACTGTAATGACTACATATTGTGTATTACATCAACAAGCTATTCATAAAGACTTTTACATATGTGTATATATTATGTATTATACAGGTATCACCCGTACATCTATCGGATCCATCAGCTGCATCCGTTTATTCAGTTCAGACCTTTCCATTGGCCGTAACCAAATCATTGTATCACCAGCAAAAACAACAACAACAACATCCCCTGTCCCTGTCACAGCCGCCACTGCAACAGCAACAGCAGCAGCAGCAGCAGCAGCACCAGCAGCAATTTGACCACCAGTATTCAGTGCCTCCTCAAGCTCAGTTGTCACACTGCCCTCCATTACCAGCACTAAGTGCTGAGACATCTGAAGTACCGACAACTTCTGTTTAAGGTCAGAATAAAATCACAAATACATTTGAATAGGTCTTTGTTAAACATTATGAAAACTTACAGAATGTGTTTGTAAACCAATGTAACATCGTTCCATCAGAGATAGCAATCTTCTGATCACTATTTCAATTGAATGAATGAGTGAATGAATGAGCCAGTCTAGTAGGGTTCAGTTTTAAACTTAAGTCATATAAATCTCGAGTTTACACGGAAAATAGAGATCATGTTATATTTTGATACCATACCTCAAGGTACTTTGATAGTACTCTTGCTACAGTACATTGCAATTGATTTCAAGTCCTTTTTAGAGCTCAAACAAGCATGTGATGGGGATGGGGGATCAACAGACAAGTTGCTGAATTATCCTAACTCTAAGTTCTGGAAAAAGATGTTCTGGACTAAATTGAACAAAGGGTTCAATTGTCTTAGTGAAGAGTTGACTTCTTTTAAGAATTCATTCTTCTCTAATGTCCCAAATCCTGAATATTTATATGCAAAGCTCATGATGATAGAAGAGGGTTTCTACTCACATTTCGACCAGAGGAACTGTGCTTGTTATGTAAGTATGGCTGTTGATACGCTACTTACAACTGAAGCAGAAGTTATAACTCCTAGAAAATTTAACATCATCATTGTCGAGCTTTTGAAATGCATCACAGCTATAAGACACATAGCTGGTAATAGTGAATCTATTCACAACCTCTCAGTCAAATTTCAAACAGACAGTGCTTACATGCTGAACATCAGATATTGTATTTCTGATACTTCTGGTTCAACCAAATCATTTATTTTTGTTGTATCCATACCAAGATGGTTAAACAAGGACATCTATATGCCTGATGTTGACCTTGAATGTAAATCTATCTATATGGATTATGTAAAAACAAGAGCTCATAGATGGTTTTTCACACAGTCAGCTAGAGAAAGATTTGGGGTTGATGAAACAAGGGACACCGATCTGAATGAAACCTCTCTTTTCATAAGAAGTTTACTTTCCTGTATAGCTAAGATATACAAAACAAGCCCCCAGGTAATCAATGTAAGGAAACTTTGCGTTTCAAACAGTTTGCCTGAAGAAAAGGGGAAGAACAGACTACATTTTTACAAAATGATCCTAGACCCTGATTATCTTACTATGTTGACTGCAGATGAGGAAGAAAGACTTGCTAATGAACCCGATTACCATAGCTTTCTTGTAAATTTTGATGAAATGGTGTAATGAAAGGTTGTTTGATTAACAAGGAGCAAACCATAGCTTCTTGTTAACTTTGATGGAATGGTGTAAAATAGCAATATGTTTGAATGTCCATTATGCAGTAAGATTTTCACAAGAGCTTACAATCTTAAGAAACACACTGAAAGACAACATTCTAACAATGGCCAGATTTATATTTGTAAAACATGTGGAAAACAGTTTTCACGAAGAGATAATCTCCATAGACATCAGAATTTTCATGAGATCACTGGTATAAATACTACTGATCAACAAGAGCAGAAAGTTGGTGAAGAACAGGAAAGAGTTAGAGTAGAAAGAGACATTGTCTCAAACCCTTCCAGTGTTTACTCATTAGATAAAATGGATGAGGAATATTCAGTTATATTCAGAACTAGGAAGACAATTTACAACTTTAAAGTAAGCGATATTCTTGTGTTTTATATGAGTAATATCTTTAGGGTATTATTTGCTATTTTTACAGACTTAATCAAAAAAGTAACCGATGGCATGGGAAAAAGAGATTTTATCAAAACAACAATAGTCAATGATCACATTGACTATCCCATACATGTACCATTGGTACAGGTAGATGTCTTAAATGCAGATTTAATTATGAGTGAAATTGCACGTGTGTTACAAAGCTACCAGGACTTCCCATTAGATGGAAGTATGAAAATCTTTGTAACACATGTGCAATTACCTGTCGGTAGAGGTCTCTCAAAAAAGGGGCAATACCATTTACAAAGAATGTTAAAAAACAAAAGATCAATAATTCAAATAAAAAACAGTGATAAAATATGCTGTGCTAGAGCTCTAGTAACTAGTATGGCTTATGCTGATAAAAGGGAAGACAGAAAGAAATACTCAAGAGGTGGGAAATTACAAGAGACTGAAGCCATTAAATTGATGACTAGAGCAGGACTAGGTTTGCAAGATAGCTATGGAATTGAGGAATTAGATCAGTTTCAAAAGGTAATGAAAGGTTACTCGATCATAGTTGTATCAAAGGAACATTTAAACAGTATTATATATCATGGAAACAAAGAAGCCCTGAAAAAAGTAATACTTTACCATCATAATAACCACTATGATGTTATTACGAAGTTACCCGGATTTTTTAATAGGGACTCCTTCTGTTTTAAGTGTAGAAAAAGTTACAACTCTCTCATTCACAACTGTGAAAAGAATTGTAAGATATGTAAGCATGCCCACATCCATACACCCATGTTTGATTCTATCAAAAGGTTTTCGAACATAAACATCACAAAAAACAGCACTAGTACTACTGGTACTACTGCTCCTGTTACTACTGATGATGCTACTGCTACTGATACTGACACTACTATTCCTGCTAACACTAGTACTATTGATGATGATAATGATGATAAAGGTAACTCAACTATTATCAATACTGATGATACAATTCATTCAACCATCACCACTACCCCTACAAACAGTAGCATTAGTAGTAGTAGCAGTGGTAGTAGTAGTAGTAGTAGTAGTAGTAGTAGTAGCAGCAGCAGCAACAGTAATTCTGTTCCTAGTGTACCATGGGTTCATTGTGAAAAATGTAATCGTAATTTCTTTGGGAATGAATGTTTTTCAAATCATTTGAAAAGTCTATATAAATCACAAAAGAAATCTACTGATCCAAAACAGAAATCTGATAATGGTTCTGTTTGTGATCGTATCAAAAAGTGCCCCTCCTGTAAGAAAATAGTTCCAAAGGTCAGATTTTCTAAACATATGTGTATGGAAAAATACTGTTCCACTTGTATGGGGTATTTTGATAGTAATGACCATAGATGTTACATGCAACCTGTTGGAGAAGGTGTAGTAAAACTCAATGAGAACAACATTGAAGATCATAAGAGTAATGATAACCATGATGATAATGTTGATGATGATAATCAGAGTGATGTAGAAGATGATGCTAAAGCTGACAATAGTGGTAAGAAAGTTAGCGATAGTAAAGATGATCAGAGCTATACAAAGTTTATTTTCATAGACTTTGAATCAATGCAAAACACAGGAAAACACAAAGCTAATCTCTGTGTCGCAGAGGTCGCATGCGATTTGTGTTATAACATAGAGAATGAAGAAAGCGATACTTGTATAAATTGTGTAGAGAAACAAAGGGTATTTTATGGTCCTGAATGTACAGATTTATTCTGTGAATGGTTGTTTTCACCCGAAAATAAAGGGGCTACCGTGCTATGTCATAATTTTCAAGGTTTCGATTCATTTTTTGTCCTTGGGTACTTGTATAAGAATGCTATGGCACCTAAAATTACATATTCTGGAGCTAAAATAATGTATCTTTTTATACCTCAGTTCAAAATCAAATTCTTAGATTCTCTAAACTTTTTGCCAATGCCTTTGTCCAACTTCCCAAAAACCTTAAGTCTGAAAGCAGAAGACAAAGGTTTTCTGCCTTTTCTATTTAATACACCTGAAAACCAAGGTGTAATTTTGGATCGTTTACCTGAAGAAAGATTTTATTCTCCTGAAACAATGAGTGAAGAACGAAGAAAAGATTTCTATGACTGGTATCATAAACACAAGAGGGATACTTTTAACTTCAAACATGAACTCATTAAGTATTGTATCAATGATGTTACAATACTTAAAGAAGGGTGTATGAAGTTCAGATCAATGTTTAAGCAAATAACAAGTTCAATAGCACCAGAGAAATGTTTTGATGACAGTGCCCCCGATTCTACAAAGGAAATCCCTTTAGATTTCGATGGTATAGACCCTTTTGAATCTTGTATCACCATTGCATCAGCTTGCAATCTAGTGTACAGGACAAAGTTTCTATCCCCTGAAACGATTGCTATATTACCACCATATGACCCCATAGAAAACCATTCAGCTGAATCTATTGCATGGCTTACTTTTTATCAGCGTTCAAACAACTCTCCTTTAATACAGCATGCCCGTAGTACAGGCGGAGAAAAACGCATTACATCAGCTGGTGTAGATGGATTTATCAAGTCATCTAATACAGTATTGCAATATCACTCATGTTTTCTCCATGGGCATTCTGATTGCTACAGTGAAGAAACATTTAATCCTTTTCTCAAGAAAACTATGGGTGATTTATATAAGAAGACCAAAGAAAGAACACATGAATTAAGATCATTAGGTTACAATGTAATCGAAATGTGGGCATGTACTTTCAAAAAAATTAAACTAAGTAGTGAATACAAAGAGGTAATGAGTGGGTTAGAGCTACATTACCCTCTTCAACCTCGCGATGCTTTTATGGGAGGCAGAACAGATCTAAGTAGATGCTATTATAAAGTAAATGAAGACAAAGGAGAGAAAATACTTTATTATGATGTAACATCTTTGTATCCATTTGTAAACAAATATTGTTCTTATCCGGTCGGTCATCCTGTAAAGATTCTCGGTTCAGAAATTCCTCTACCCCACTCAGATGTTCAATTAGATCAGTATGAAGGTTTGGTCAAGTGCAGCATTCTTCCATGCAGGGGATTAATGCACCCTGTTCTTCCCTTTAAGTACCAAGGGCGATTGTTATTCCCTCTGTGCTATTCATGTGTACAAGAATATGGTGAAGATACTTCTCTAGCTCCAATTCAAATTGGAAATTATAAAGGTTGTAACCATTCAGACCAGCAGCGATGTCTTACTGGTACATGGGTTATAAAAGAAGTTTTAAAAGCCATTGAAAAGGGTTACAAAATTCGGTATATTTATGAAATTTCACACTTCTCTAAAACCAGTAAGTATAACCCTGAGACAAAAACAGGAGGACTATTTACAAGATATGTTAATACATTTTTAAAAATTAAACAGCAGTGTTCTGGTTGGCCTAGCTGGTGTTTGAATGATGATGATAAATTTAAATACATTTCAGAATATTTTGCCAAAGAAGGAATTACTTTAGATCCCGAAGAAATCAGAAAAAACCCTGGACTGAGGGCCTTAGCCAAGCTTATATTGAACTCATTCTGGGGGAAATTTGGACAAAGAGAAAATTTGAGTCAGACAATGTACACTTCGAAACCAGAAGAATATTTCAAAGTTTTGACATCTGATGGTCTTATAGTGGAAGATGTAGATATAATAGAAGAAAGTATGGCAAGAATTCAATATAGATATAAAGAAGAACATGTGAAGCCTTCAAAAAATGTAAATGTAGTTATCGCTGCTTATACAACAGCACATGCTCGTTTACATCTTTATAATCTTCTTGAAAGTCTAAATGAGAGAGTTCTTTACTGTGATACCGATTCTGTTATTTTCATTTCAAATCCAGATACCATTGACCCTATCTGCAATGATTTTTTAGGAGATTTAATGTCAGAATTACCTGATGGAAGTTATATAACAGAATTCCTATCAACTGGACCAAAATCATATGGTTATAACACCAATAACCCCACATTACCACCTGTGTGTAAGGTAAAGGGGATTCGTTTAAATTTTCAAGCTGGCCAGAAATTAAATCTGACATCCATGCATGAAATATTCCAAAACACATTAGAGAATGCTAAAACCTCCACTCCTTCTTCTACTACAGCTAACTCAAATATTTCAATGGAAATAGATACAGGTAACTCTATTTTAAGAAATAAAAAAGACGCTACTCTTTATAACAAAACACTGATTAAAACATTTCAATGTGTCTATAAAAAAAGAATTGTGTTTCAAGACGGATCTACCTTACCCTTCGGATATTGATGATGATGATGATGATTTCTCAGAGGTGTATCATTTCCATTGAGTGTATTAGTGGTCTTTGATAAAAGGTTAAATGAATAGAAACTTTGTATATTCTAGTATTGTGTTTAAGAGTCTTATATACATATTATGTATTATGATTATTATATTCTTTCAATTATTTAATTATTGTATTTGTCATATATATATATATATATATATATATATATATATATAAAATTTATTATGATTATTATATTCTTTCAATTATTTGGTTATTGTATTTGTATTGGTTATTGTATTTGTCAATCATTATCTAATAATAATAATAATAATAATAATAATGAAAAGATGTATCAGTTAATGAATATATTCATTTGTACAATTATAACATATCGAATTGTGGAAGGTGTTTGATTCCAAAATGCAACAAATCCCTTAAAGGTTTTTAGCATATACCATGTTGTACTGTTTCCATAATATATGCTGAAACATAAGTAGATTCTCAATTTAACATTGATTTAATTTTATATATGTAAATATATATCGATGAATAATCAACAACAACAGCAACAATAGCATCAACATAAGATTTATGATTCTTTGAATGTTTATTAGTAATAAATTTGAAATAATCAACATTATCTGCTTTGTTTGATTCAATCAATCAATTAAAAATAAGTATATATATATATATATATATATATGATTAAGCAAGAGTAGCAATAACAACAATAATAAGTTTTATGATTCTTTGAATGTATATCAGTAATAAATTTGAATTAATTAACTTTATATCTGATTTGTCTAATTTAATCAATCAATAATGAGTTGCACACAAATATAATTAGTTAATATAAACAGCTCTGGTGTGATCTACTTTCAACAATGTAGGAAAGGTTGCATACATAATTACACTAACTGTTTCTGGCAATCTTTTCTCAAAATTCATTTCAATTCTCAAATTACCTCTTTTAAAAGTAGGCCATATCATACCATCATCTTCATTTTTGACATCTGGTTCAAGATCATACGCAAATAATGTGTAACCAGAGGTAAAATCTTTTAGACTTATGAAACGACCAGTGTTCTGTTCTTCTAAAACTCTTTCTCTACCAAACAAAGCTAAATAAGCATCAATACAATTACTAGTGAATGGTTGATCAGTATCATCAAATTTTAAATTATATGCAGATGTAGGAATACTTTCATTATCTACTGAGACATTAACATACCTCACATTATAGTGATGAAATCTATAAGGATTTCGAGTGTACGAACCATTTACACCCTCTTCGGACACGATCCCGAAAATGAGACGCGTAGGTAAATTTCCAAGATACACATTATCGGCTCTAAATTGGAGAAGCCCTGCTGCTATTGAAAACTTTTTTATATCAGTTTTCATATACTGGTAAGCAGCCATATAACCTTGTTTTTCCATTATTTCCTGATGACTTATCAACATTTCTCTTGTAGGTGTGACAATACAAACTGATAAAGAGGCATCTATTAGTGTTGTTTTGAAATTAGGTGTAGTCGCTGAAGACATTAGATGGAAAGCTGGATTCGTAGGCCAAAATTTTAGCTTTATTTCTATACCATTCAAAATGTACTTATTGATACTGAATACATCTAAATGCAGTGGAGCCATTAATTCTACTGTTCTACTTTCTTGGGTAAAGGAGCTTCTTTCAGTTAACCCTAAGTTACGACCTGTTACATCGGCAGAGTCTAATGGCGGAATATCTTTACAATACAATTGACCTATCAGATGTGTTCGTTTCGCTTCTTCACCAAAGTTTAATAAAGTATTTAGATATGATACAAAAGGATAACCATCATTACATGACGAAATTAGCTTATTCTGAAAGTATACATCAATTTGAGAGAATAAACTATGCATAAAATTATTCACAGGTCCAACTTTAGAAGCTTCAGGCGGGCCTGTTCTTACAGGGGGATTTGTTACAGGGGGAACGGTTACAGGTTTTGTACTTTCATCATAACCGTTTATTATGTTACAATCTTTATCACCAATGAGATTATAAGCTGTGGGTGAAGGTAATGCTGTACCATTACTCTGTACTATCTTAATTTTCAACTTTAAATATGTTCTTCTTAGATCTATGTATTGATTGCCTAAATTCGTAATAACAAATTCCATACCTAAATCCTTATTCAACTGATTTGTAGGCTGAAAATCAACGTAACGTACTTTTGAAACTCCAACATCTACAGCAGGCATTTGAAAGAGATTCATACTCTCTCCTATCCCTAAACTACTGCGTTCATTAGTTGTTGAAATCTGATAAGCCATAGTTATATCAATCCACTTCGTCAAAACCAAACTTTAATAAGACAGGTTGTCTTCACAGCTTTCACAGGAACTACAGTAACTTAAGTTACCACTAAGACTTGTATCATGTATATCACAGTCAGAACAATGATGATTAAGGGTATTCAGATAAAGTCCAGTAATGCTTTCTCCAACGGTAAGATATAAATCTGCCTCTGTGTCATTAATATCCTTGTTACATCGTCCCGTGATAGCTGAAGTCTGATTGGTATTTGACCTCTCTTCACTTCCTTCTTTGTATGAGTCATTGTCAAAACCTGGATTTTCCTTAGTGTCAGAATAAAGACATGACTCAGAAACATTTTGTACTTGACCTTCGACTGGTGTACTTATACATACTCGCATGTCTATCTTGATATCGATATTTATGATAAAATTATCCTCCATGTTTTGGTTGTTAGATTCCTCATGTAGGTCTTCACTGTTTACCTGGGATTGAAGTAAAGTCTGTGTAGTTGTAGTAGTAGTAGTAGTAGTAGTAGTAGTAGTAGTAGTAGTAGTAGTAGTAGTAGTAGTAGTAGTAGTAGTAGAAGATGAATTCAACTCGGATTCTAATGGTTCTATTTCCTGAATATTTTCTCTCGGTTCAGCTCGATCCTTTCTTGTCATGCAACTGTCTTGAAGCAGGCCAAGTAGTCCTGTATAGAATTTGTGAAACTTGCTGTTTATACGCTTTATAATAGACCTTCTCTTAAGATGTTTAGAAGGTAACTTATGTGGCAGTTTGTTATCTTTATCATAAGAATATGTAAATGTAGCCATTTTGATTATGATAATATGTCAATAACTCTCTTCTTATACTTTGCTACCGTCCTCCTTATTTTCTTCCTCTTTCCGTCTTGTTCTGGAACCTGCTTTCTCTTAACTGCCTTCTTTGCGGTGGGTAGTTGAGCTTTATGTACTTTACTACTTAACCCTTCTGATGATGTAATTTGTAACATCCCATCATTTGTTTTTTCACTCTCATTTTCCAGTGACGATTTTGCTTGCTCTGTGATTTGAGTAATAGGTGTAGGGTTCTGTAAATCATATTTATTCTCTTTAGTAGTCTCTTTATGTTTTATTTTCTTCACAATTAGCAACCGATCCTTCCCATTTCCTTTCAAACGGGAGCGTAGTAGTTTACAGTCGCTTGTATCTATATTCTTGTAAGTAATACCTTCCGGCTGTGCAGTACATGATGCTGTAAACATTTTTGTCAAATCTTTTGTTTTTAAAATAGCATATTTTTCACTATGAGCCATAATCTTGCTTTATGTGAAGAATACAATATAATTCCTGAGTAATTGATGCATGCGTTTCAATACTACCACCGTTAGATGAATTTTTATGTTGTATAGTTTTCCAATTGTCTCCCCTGAGAAATATAGTTATTTCAGAAAGATTTCTCGATCTAATTGGTATATAGCAAAGAGAAGTAAACTCTTTCCTTATGGTTCTAGGGGTAAGACTGTGTCCGTCTGAGAGCTGTTGTGCATGTGTTGTGCAATCCTGTATACTGTTAGCCTGTTGTACTGTGTATGTGTTATCACTTTTCATATCATGTACCATTGAGAGTCTACCTAACATCTGAACCTTACCAAATCCTGTGTAGGTATAGTCCACTATATCACTCCCTATGTAGATGCAGCGAGGTGTGGTTTTATCAACTTTGTGCTGTATTTCTTCAATATCAAAGAGCTCCACTTCCATGAGAGCACATACCCATTCTGATCCTTGTAGTATCAATGTATCCGGTAATTTAACAGTGTAACTTATAATTGTGTTATTAGGGTAATAACAGATACTATCTGTACTCTTCAAATGTATATACATGTTGTTAGAATAAACTTTTTTCTAATTTCTGGAACTGTTTGTGATCTACCCACTCGTCAAATTTTTGAGGATAATGAGCCCAGCGAATGTAATAGTATTTTTTACCTCCACGTGTTTGTCTTCTCAGGACCTTTTCATACTGGTACAACTGGGACTCAGTAACATTTGCTTTAGCCAACTGCTGTCTGTAGAAACTTCCAGTGATCTCTTCCCCAAGTAGATCTCTTATATAAAATATTCTAATTCCATCTCTAACGTACGATTTATACACCTGAAACAATTCGTGTGTCCATTTAGGCTCATAATCTTTCTGAAATGCTTTCTTAACTTTAGAAATTCGTACATAATCTCCAACCGTAATGTCATTTTTCCTTAGATTTCTAGATCTTTCCTTTGCATCATTGATATCTTTTTGTGTTATCTCCTCATATTGTATTTGAAATATTCTGTCTTCATTTTTCTTTGACACATTCGCAGGAGTAGTTTTAATAGCTGAATGTTTTGTGTTGTTGTAAGATTTGGTTATATCCTGAAGAATATTTTCCCACCTGTAAGTGTTGTTTGCGATCATATATCTTATTAACTTTTGTTTGATTGTGCGAATGTGTCTCTCGCTGTACGAAGCCTTACCATCATTATGAGCTATGTAATGTTTAACGTTATATTTCATATAGATTTTCTTCATTTCCTTGCTGTTAAATTCACCACCGGCATCTGTTCTCAAAATTTTACATTTTCTTTCTTCAAGAATCGACTTCATTGCAGGAATCATATCTGTGCTATGCTTAGATTTCACAGCTCTTGTCATAACAAATCTACTGAAAATATCAATAACTAATAAGACATATTTAAATCCCTTGTTATAACGGGAATATGTGTACATGTTCATTAAATCACCATCAAACATGTAATTTATCCCAGCACTTGTTATCCTCGATCTAAGAAATCTATTCTTTGGTTGAGAATTCAAGAAGTAAGCCTGCTGATGTTCTAATGTCTTTCTTACATTCTCTTTAATTCTCTGCTTTGAATAAGCAGGATTTTTGTCTTTAATTATATCAGTTATTTTACCCAAACCTGTAAAACTGCCAGGTTCACTTGGTATTAGATAAAGCTTCTCAACTTCGGTTCTTATTGAATTTGGTACTTCTGTGTAATCTTTCACAAAATTAGAAGCAATATCAAATCTGGTTTTCCTTGTGTCAGTGGCCATTACATTATATAGTTATCCAATTCAAAGGTAAAACTTTAGCCTTTTTACTACTTGCGATTCTGTCTGACTTCTTCTGTGGTGGGGTTTTATCTGTTATTTTTCTCTTCCTACTTGTGAGAGCCCTCTGTAAAGCCTGTCCTTGAGTTGCCGACTGTCTTTTTAGATGTAGTTTTCGTCCTTTTCCCTTTATTTCATCCAGATGAACAAGGTAATCCCTAGGATTGAGTGGTAATGGCGGTAAAGTAGTCACATCAGTGTCATTGATGTCTGTATCTGAATAACCTTCCCTAGAACTATCATCACCAGAATCTTCATCATTTGTGTCATCGTTAGAAATAGTGATATCTTCACCTTCATCTTGATTATTATTGATAGGATTGTTCATATCATTCCCAATTACATCTGATTTAAGGTGTTGAGAATCTAAACGACCTTCAGATATAGGAATATATTCCTTTTTAATTGATTTACCACTTGAATTATCACCTTCTTTACCACAATCAGAAATATAATCATGTACTATATCTGATGATATTTTATCTTTGGTTTCCTTTGTAACAACTTCATGAGATAATTTCATTTTTTCAAACATTACATACGGTATAACAACAAGTTTTTCTGTGAAACTCATTTCCAAAGGTAGTCAAAGGTTTTCAGAAGAGAAGAAATAGCTTTAGCTGATTTAACAATGGCTTCCTTCCTTTTGATCCAGGATTGTTTTTTATTCCCTATAACACTTGCTTTTCGCAAACCTTTCCTGTATGCCTTTAAAGTCTTCAGAGTTGAGTCATCAACTTGTATGTTTCCTTGGAGAAGATTGGTAATTATTTCTGATAAAACCAGTACCTGATCTTTGGTCGAAGTCCGTAATACACTCTGGCGTTGTTTCAATGAAGGTGTCGATGCTACAAATCTAAGAAAATCTATGTTGGCATCTACTTTTGACATAGTGACTTCAAAGGCGTTTCTTCATCTTATAAATAACGGTAAGACTGTCAGGAAATATACCTGTTCTTATGCGCATGTCCTCAGGACAGTTTTGTGTCATATCTAAAAATAGATACCCATAAGGTGTTTTACTAGTTACATCATGATATGCTTCAACAATAGCAGATGCCATATGTTTCCCTGTCTGTCTAGCCATTGATGCAACTTGACCACCATCCCTTGGGTTTTTGAATAAAATATTATATTCAGTATTTAAGGAAATACTTCTTGAATGTTTTCCACTCTCAAAGAGATTTTGTGATATGAAAATCACACTTAAACCAAGGTGATGAGATCCAACTGTGAACAGCTTTTCCATATCGGCTGTATTGACAACCTCTCTCATCATATCATCTAATATAACCATATTGTGTTCGCCATTGGAGAAAGTCTTTATAGCATCCTGATCAGGTAGACCTTCAATGAATTCTACTCCATCTATCTCGTTACGTAGTTCATCATAAATTGGTTGATAGACCGAATAACAGAATAATATCTTCTTAGGGTAAAAACCGTTCTGATACATTTGACGTCTCTTCTTCAGAAGTTTAACCATAAAATATGTCTTTCCACATTTTGATGGCCCGCAAATACACATCGTAGATGCTGGTTTAATGAGTATATCGTTCTTACAAATTTCTCTTGCAACTCCCGCCATTATAACTATATGAACTGAGAGCAGGGTTGTAGTAACTTAACAAGGATGTCATTCTTGCATATGTAAATCCCTTGAGTAAGTATACTATTAAAACATTCTAAACTATACACTACCGTATCAACCAGTTTAAACAACTGATTCTTCAAATGATAATAACCAATGGTAGTGTAAAAGGATCAGAGTCCTGAACTATTTTCAACCATGTGTAGTTATACCATAGTATACGGTAGGCCTATACCTTGCAATAACGCTGATATACTTGAAAGAGGTAAACCTTACAACCTTGCAAACAGGAACACATCTAATATGGTATGTTGAAAAGACAGACAAACACAGGTTAAAGTACAAGCGGTCGTAATAACCAATATAAGCACTAAGGGTTTTAACAGAGACTACTCACATAGAAAATAAAGCTAACATTTTATGGTGAGACAAGTCTTTACGGTATACCCCTCCACCTGCCTCTAGGTATGTACACATCTAACCACCCAGCACATAGCTCACCAAACACACTGACCGTACACATTGAGCCAACAGTTTCCTAACCAGATCCACGAATGGAGAGTGTCCACCCATCCACCTCCTGGTTAAGTGCATAACATATCAAACACTGTAGAGTACCGTATTACCTCACCTAGCCTCTTTACTCCTTTTGGAACAACCCCACCATAAGCTATACACAGGACATACTAATCACTCACACGAGCTTTTACGGTCAACCCCTCCAGCTACCTCTGATTATGTAAACACTAATCGTAAGAGAGGACAATAGGAGGTGCTGAACGCATGACTGCGCTAATCCCATTCTTACCTCGGTTCCATACAGCCAAAGAAACTACTTGGGTCAACATGATGCACCAATGCCGCGTCAGTGAGTTACTCCTACAGCTGGTGCATCATGACGACAGATGAACACACTCATTGAGGCATGATATATAAAATGCTGCCCTGGAAGGGTTAAGGGGACTTCTAGCCTCAACATTGGTATGCACAACGAACATAGGTGGACGGCTTAAAAGAGTAGGCTGCCGCCACTCATCGATTACCCCGCACTCCTGCACCATCCGTCAACCATCAACACAGTCGTTACTCTGACCTCTTTAATTTCCTGGAAAAGTAAATCAGCTGATAAGGTGATTTATTAATTTCGCCTTCCGGATCCAGAAAAAAAAAACAACATTTTTCCCTAGTCAATTCGCCGTCGCTCATTATTGGGACCCACCCTGTCGTGATGGAGACAGAGAAGGGCCCCCATTTGGAAATGCAGACATGATGGATAGTGAGAGAACATGGATTCACGTCAGCTTATTTCAGCAATTAGCAGCTGTGGGTGTACTTTAAATGACTTGATTTTAGCGTGTGTGCTGCCTGGCGGCCACTGCAGGGTCATTGATCATTCTATTGATGTGTTTATTAGCAAACTCAGTTCTACTCAGTATTGTGTAAAGTCTTCACCAACATGCTACTTAGAGACCACTACCAATGGTGTTGGCTTTACTTAATCATACATTTGGTCCCATTGAAAGGGACAAAGAAATGATTAGCAAGATACATGAGGCAATTTCATTGGCATTTTAAACCCATGGAAAGTAAGCATCCCATTTCCTAGTACTCACATATTCTTTCTAAGTTTCTCTAAGCCACTGTTTTGTTTTGGTTGAGATTGTGTGTAAGAAATAGGTTTAAGGATAGCCTAGATGTTTGGCTAATAATTGTCGAAATAAATGTCTAATTGGGATATATACCTCAGCTGTGGAAACTCTCCATGATATACAGTGTCAAAACACTATCAAACTAAACTACTCCCCCCCATAGAGTAATACTGCAGAGTGATGCAAAAATATGTCACAGTGATGTATAATTTTTTGCCAGATTTGTAAGAATGAGCCCTATACTTCCAACAAGAATGTATTGATCTTGTCTCGACTCTTTACTCATCCATCCTTTACTTCATGCTGTTTCAGAACTACAACTTCAGTGCAGAGGGCATCTACAACGTCTCTGTGACAGCCAGGAATCAACAGGGCACTGTGTCCGATATGTTACACGTGGTGAGTATAAAACGAATATTATTATACACTGCGAGAATATTGTGTATATTGTACAACTACATATATGTTGATATACATGTATTTGATGGGGTGTCGAGCTTTCATCGATGGAAACTATTTGCGTGAACTGAGCAGATAAATAGTAAATTTATCTAGAATCTAGAATATTTTTAAAAATGATCTGAAGTTCACTTCTTTGTTTTCCCCAAACTGGCAACGATTTGAAATATGTGTGTTCATTCAATTCAAATGCCCCTTGTATTGTCTTGGTATTGGTCACTTTATAGAACTGCTACTACTACCGCCCACCAAAAGTCAAAACTTCAAAAATGTTAATTTTCCGGCGTACCACCAACGTACAACGTGAACTTCTGGTACTCCATGGTAAACATGCAAATTATCTATTTAGAAAACAGAAAATGATGCAAAGGCAGGCATGAATAAGGAAACAATAGCCTCCCAAATGGCTGACCTTGCCTTTTCTTTGGCAGAAATGTTTAAGCATGCACTTTTCCTTGAGTCTGATATTAGGAATCGTGGTCCTGTCACGCGATCGATCCAGGGAGGTTGGCACGATTTATGGCTTAAGCTTTCTGCATGTAACACAGGCTTAATCTCACTGCAGTTAAATACTGAGTCATAAAACGTTTAAAGAGCTCAACCCCACCTTATTAGACTTCTCATTGTAAGAAAACAAAAAAAAAAAGGAAAGTTTTACTTAATCACTAGTTGATCATTTTTAAAGAGAGAAAGGGAATGCGGGGACCGTTGTGTCAGATACCCCATTTCTAGTGGAACTACCTTAACATTGGCGAACACAAGGGTTAAATGTCTGTTCTTTGGACTAGTACTGGAGTAGGGGAAATCATACAAGAGCTAACACAATACTTATCGACTCAGGTCTCTCGTTCGGACACAACTCCAGGTCTGATTATAGACCCCTGTTGGGGAGGCAATTCCTGGCTTTGAGAGTGTGTTGGGAGGGGGGCAGGGTAAATACTCTGTGTTAGGGAGGTGGGGATTTACTAAGGCGAGAAGTGAATGTAAGTGGGATCTATACTGAATTGATGGGGAGATGGAGAGCTTTACCATTGTATGCCGTGCATAGAAGGAGTAGGTACCTTAAAGCAATAGGCATCTGTCAGTGGTAGCATTAATTGGTTTTACTAGTGTTAAGTAGTATATAGATATGGGTGTTTGATACTGGCGGTAAGGAGGCGGGGTAAGGGCTTTGTATACAGTAAGTAGTGTATGGAAATGGGGGTTTATCGCCTTTTAACATAGTCCATCAGGGTTTTAGGAAAGTGTCATTACTCACTACCGTGTTGGACGTACTTTATAAATGGCTCTTATATCCGCCTGATTTGGTGCAAGTGGGGTTCCTTGTTTAGTGGTGATTTCTCACAGTTAGTGTTTGAGTTATGATACTGTCGAATCTTGTCACCTCTACTTATTATTCATACTTTCATACTTCTTCACAGTAGAGACGTTTCACCAGCCATCGTCAGTGTTATATCAACCAGGGGCTCTCAAAGGGTGACTGCAAATGTGGGATATGGACTCGAGGCCTCACAAATACTAGTTTCTATCAATATCTTCAACTTTTTATTATTTCTATTAGAAGCCAAATTAGAGTTTTACGCGAGATTGGTCTTAAACCTTTCAGGACAGTAATTTACCTCAATCAGTCAATGCCCTTTTTCCTTCTATGATAGTGGTGCATGAATGCTGCCCATGTGGGTAGGCCCACGTCTACCGTGCTGCATTCATGCACCATGTCGGTTCTGCAGTGTGGATGCACATCTCATCAATGGTAAGCATAGCGCTCCAAATCCTTCCACTGGTACCACTCCATCATCACGTACCTGGGCTGAGTACCTCCAGTCAATAGGGTTTACCCGGGTTGTATTATTGACCAATCAGAAAAGTCCCTGTATTCACTGCAGAATTTTTGGGTACATTATGTAATACCTGGTACCCATCATGCTGGTTGTTATCAGTGCTTATCTCCCCCAGTGCAGGATAAAGCAATGGCGGACCCGCTAGGCTTCAGTACTGAGCCCTATAGTCAAGTTTGAGTCATCTGGACCATTTCGTCCCTATAAAGAAAGATATAATCGGAAAATGCTTTCTTCTTTTAAAACTGATATTTTAACGTGAGCTTAAGTGATCGCATGCTGCTAGAATGATCGTTGGAGAACACGGTGGAAAATGCGTCCCGATTTTGTACAGGGTCTGCATGGCTCAGCACGGAATGCACTTACAGCGGGATTCCACCTAAGCCATTTTCAACATGTTTATGTGGATCAACTATAAGCTGATCCTACTTGTGAGAAGGAAAGTAAATCAACGTCATCCAGTGCTTGTAGATGAGCGTGTGTGGGACCATGTCGTAAAATGAAAGTCGATTGATTTTATCGTATTATTTTTTGCAGTGTCTTATTTCACATAATCAACTATAATCTTTTTTAAAGTGATATTTGCTTAATGTTAACCCCCGCCGCCCATATTCTGGACTGACAGGAGTTGTGGTGTCTTGTAAAAGGGCCGTTTTCTTGATGTGGGGTATCGACCGTAGTGAAGCCCACTCAGCAGGCCCATGCCTGCTGTGCGTGTCGGCCCGCTAATAAGACGTGAGACTTTATGGCGGCTGCTCCTTGAACTAGCCAAAAACAAATCTGCGCGCGCAGATCGGTGATCAGGTGGCTTCGCGCACGCGCAGATCGATCCTTGGTTTGCTGCGGGAGTGTACAGGGGGAGCTTGTCACATTATGAGGTGCATTTACAGCAATCCATCACGGAATAACTGGCCAATCAGAACACAGCATTCCATTGGGCCCAGTGCTGGTGGCGTGTGCGGGACTTGCTTCCATTACGGCGCAGTGGGCCGTGACCCGGCCTGCTGGGGACGGGATCAAGTCGTAATTTGACCAGTGGATCCCTTTCTTCATTATAAGTATGTCAGGCTCGCACCCCTTAAGACAGCACACCCCAAACAGAAAGCTCAGCACGCCAGGCGGCGCCACGGCCCAGCGGCCAAAGCTTAGACCGCCATGGCTACGGCAGCGGGACGGGTGGGGCGGCCGGGGGAATTGGCAGACACGGGGAGAGCCTGATGGGAATACGAGGCTGCCTGTTGACAGGGGATTGGGGATAAATAAATGTGGCCGGGTCCCACTTAATGATAAATAACAAGCCTTGGCACTGCTTGGTAATTTATTGACTACCCACCGGAGGGTAACCTTAATTCGCTCGTATTCCTTTCACATAAACAACCTTAGCAGGCGGCATAAGAAATGACACCGTCGGGAGTGTTTTTACCTTGGAGAGTAAGTGATTCCTGGCTAATATCCGTGTAATGCATTGATAAGATAGGTCAATAAATCTCCGCCATATATATAGGTCAGTTTGAACGTCTATATTATACTACCATGGCTGATACTACACGCCGTCCCAATGTCCGATCTAGAATCTGTAGTAGCGACTTTATGCCTTGCGCCCCTTCCCCAGGAGAAATACATTACACAAATTGCAATGTTTTACGACAGCTTGGAGGATGGGTTAAACTAATGTTGGGTGATGTATTGAGGGAGCTTATGGTATTCTTTACTATTGCACTAATGCAATAGCTGCATAATGGGGCCTTTGCCTTTGAATAGCCAATCGTGATAAGGCCATCCCAGCCTAACCAGCTGCTGATCTGTCCAAGTCTGAGCAGATTCTGATAGAAATAGAATCAGGTTGTCTATAGAGGTAGAACAACTTTTGTTACCGTTATTTAAATCCTAAATCCTGACTTCTGCAGTCAGGCATTATACCCATTGATCGGTATGGTGTATGAATGCAACACCAATATGTTTAGTCGCCAGGGCCGCATTCATGCATCATTATAACAACCAATGCATAAATACTATGCATTGATGCATTAAGTGCCCTTTAGAGGTCTAAAGGGCATCTCTATGGTGTCAAACGATATGTCTTACATGAACAGAACGTCGATCCAATAAGTGTTCTATTCAAACCTCCCTATTAGACAGAACCTGACTAGTGCAAGCAGTATCGTTTAGACTCTTACATAGACCCATATTGGATCTACATGTATCTGTATAGAAGTATTCTGTACAAGGCCGCCACAACAATGTCCATATGTGTCATGTCGCCCACACTGGTCCTAGACAAAGTATGCTACTTAGGCCATAACCCAATTGACAGACCTGTTCGAGCATTCTAAAATCCGATCAAGAGTCCGAGTAAATGCAGATATATATATTCCCATTTGTCTATTGAAGTGTGTTTTAAACAGGAGAACATCATGCCCTCTGCCTGTATGATATACTTTCACCAGTGTCAGCTTCCTATCCCATCACCTATTCTTTTAAAAAAAAAATCTAATAAATACACACTAGATCCCGCAAATCTTTCGAAATAATTCTACAGAATGATACATGTCTATGATGCTATTTCTAGCTTCATTATTCCAATACTCAACGTATTCCTTCATCTTACTGCAGGGCCATACTCACCAGATATCATTTTTAGGAGTGGTGGTATCGTTGTTTAATTGATGTGAATAGACTTACCACACTATATAGATGTTATAGTCAGTGAGTGTCGTGTGTATTCACTATTTGGTAGTCAGTGAGTGGTGTATGTATTCACCATTTGGCAGTGAGTGTGTTCACCATTTGGCAGTGAGTGATCGAGTTGGTGGTGTGTATTCAACATTTGACAGTCAGTGAGTGGTGTGTGTATTTACTATTTGGTAGTGTGTGTTTGTGTGTTCACCCTTTGGCAGTGAGTGAGTTGGTGTGTATTCACCATTTGACAGTCAGTGGGTGGTGTGTGTATTCACTATTTGGTAGTGTGTGTGTGTGTGTTCACCATTTGGCAGTGAGTGAGTTGGTGGTGTGTATTCAACATTTGACAGTCAGTGGGTGGTGTGTGTATTCACTATTTGGTAGTGTTTGTGTGTGTGTTCACCATTTGGCAGTGGGTGAGTTGGTGGTGTGTATTCAACATTTGACAGTCAGTGGGTGGTGTGTGTATTCACTATTTGGTAGTGTGTGTGTGTTCACCATTTGGCAGTGAGTGAGTTGGTGGTGTGTATTCAACATTTGACAGTCAGTGGGTGGTGTTTATTCACTATTTGGTAGTGTGTGTGTGTGTGTGTGTGTGTTTGTTCACCGTTTGGCAGTGAGTGAGTTGGTGGTGTGTGTATTGAACATTTGGCAGTCTGTGGGTGGTATGTGTATTCACTATTTGGTAGTCAGTGGGTATTGTATGTATTCACCTTTCCGCAGTCAGTGAGTACTGTATGTACTCACCATTTGGCAGTCAGGGAGTTGCTATGTATGATATGTCTGACATTTACTCCTGCACCATTTCTCCAACGAGCAGGCAGCTCAGCCCTGAGGTAGGCAGAGGACCACCAGCCAGCCTGGAGCAGCTCCGGAAGAAGCCTCTCCTCCTCTCCTTATTTTAGGGGTGAAAGGAGCACCCCACCGAAATGGGGCTCTTGCTCTGACTGCTGATCAATTTCTGACTGGTTGTCATGGTGATAGCATCTGACCAGGAGGTGGGTGACCATGGCAGGTCCATTAGGAGCCAAGCAATGGGGGTATGTTAGAGAGGGGCGGGTCAGAGCGGTGGGACAGGGCGGGTAGCTGCGCTTGACCACCCTGCCCAACACGCCGACCCACTTCTGCTCGTCGTGGCTGGACAGAATGAGCCCCGACCCGCCACTAAGGCCCGCCACTGAATTTCATTAAGCCGGCTTCACGGCGGCCACTTCTACATCATATCCGCCCAGATCCCCTTCCACTGCCGCCGTGCAACTGTGTCCCCTGACCCCTTTTGGTTTCTGGGTTTCTAGGGAAGTAGGCTCCGGTCCACTTGTCTATTCCCGGCTCAGAGGCAGTCCTCTGTGTGGACCTCAGCAGGCGACGCTATTATGAGAACATATGGCTATGAGCATATCGATATGCTCAGACGTGGAGACCTCATGTTTGAGCTTCTCCTCCGAGCTGTAAGCCATATGTAGTAAGGAGTTTCTATAGGTCTGTTGGTGAGCTGGGTGGAGAGGTCATTAATGGCAGCCTTATTATGTGTAATATAAGGCTGGTGTAGTGAGGCTATGAACAGCTCTTTGCCTATGGTATGAGTTACTCTAGTCCTCCTGTACGAAGGGCAGCTCATCCTGCAGGCTACACCAGCTCCTCCGTTTGTGGGTCAACGCCGCCCAGCGTCTCAGAAAATTACAGCCGCCGGGGACATTGGACCCCACCCCCTCCCCTCCACCCTCCGTCCCCAACTGACCATTGCAGAGCTGATGTTGGCCTGACTATACCACCAACTGACCACCCATCTCCATCCCCTCCGGCCACCAGCCTATAGGCCACCCACACCGCCCAGTCTTGAGATGGTCCATGCTCTTCTGCTATTATCATACTAAGTAGGCCCTATGTAATAATAGTAGATTTAGTAGTAGCAGCAGCAGTCACGCACCCGTAGCAGCAAAAGTGGCCCATGTAGTACCGCAGGCTGTTGCACATAAGCTAAAGAGAGCACTAAGTAGGTAACCTCTCATGTTAAAAGTCACGCTCTGCTTCACCATTCAACTTGTACTTATCACATTATACTGAAAAGCCAGCTGAAAAGCCACATGCCTTGTTTTGAAATAGTGTGTATTGCACAAACAGCTACCTTACTGTGTGACTCTCTTTTTAGTGCTCTTGTTTTGAGCAGCTATCATCTTCATTGAAGGGTTCCTGTACCTGACATGGGCACTTCTGTGCAACATCAAAAAAGAAAATTCAGGGTTGAAAAGAAAGCGACTGCTCTATAATTGTAGTTGGAAGTCGTAGTAGAAGTATAGTAGTAGCATTATTAGTACTTGAACAGTACCAATACGGCTACTAAGTAATAGTAGTCATCAGCGCCGTGTGTCACCAAAGTTTATCTCCAAATGTGCCTTATATGATGAGCCTGAGTTGGGATGAGTCTTGTACGCGGGATACGCCTTATACGCAAGGTATTACGGTACTACCGGTAATAGTAGTGGCCGCAGTAGCACTACTAGTAGTAGCACTGTAGCAGTAATTGTATTGATAGTTGTGGTGGTACTAGTTGTGGTAGTGGCGATATCTTTTGCTCCATCCACTACTATTGGACTAGCAGCTCACTAGCAGCTTACAAAGATAATCACATAATTCTGTTTCTGTCTGCGCCCCAACCAGTCTGTGATAATACTGTTGTACATCAGGGTCAGTTGTATACATGTATACACTTTAGCAGAGACTGAGCTTTTAAAACACACACACACACACACACACACACACACACACACACACACATATATATATATATATATATATATATATATATATATATATATATATATATATATATATATATATATATATATATATATATATATATCCACCCAGGCATGTTAAAGTTCACATCACCATGTATAATTCTGCCACTTCCCAGGTGGTAAACACATCATCCCGAACCCCATTTTACCAATTTACCACAATGATGGAAGGCTTGGTTCATACAGATCTCATGAGTTATTATTGGCAATGACCGTGAATGGGCCTGAATAGCCATAAGAAGGTCCAGCTTGAAGCCGGCTGGGTCAGGGGTTAGGGAGGTTAAGGGGCCAGCGCCCGGCCACCTCTTTCAACATTACCGTCCGTCATGGCCGCCTGGTGTCGTCACAGTCGTCACGTCTCCATGGTAACAGCGTCACGTGCTAACCAAGCGTCCATCTTGGAAGTAATACCGAGGCGGAGGGCAACCTGTGCCGCCCTGTGGTGGAGAGAAGTGGGCACAATGCTTGGGGAGGAGATTGCACAATGACACAGTGATAGCGCGGAGGTCGATGGGAAGGTATAAGGTGCTGACCCCTAGTGGCGCCCTCTATCGGAGCCGCATGAAGGGACGAGCAGCTCACGAGCAGTTCGATCAGCGGAGGGGGCAGCGATTCAATGTTGACCATTTTGATTTAGGAGTGCCGCGACAGCAGCGTGAGCTGGTGAGGTTGTGAAGGTCGCACCAGACCCACTTGTTTATCGTCAAATAGTATGATCGGTCTGCCTGCCCTGGGGCCAAAGGGAATCGTCCCGGTGTCGTTTTAGGCGGGGAAAATGGGGTGTAATATCAGGCAGCGATCAATGCTGCCTCGCCCTTTCAGCACCCCCCTCCCCCACCTTGCCGCTACCACTACACCCCCCTCCACCTCCTCCTCCCATAGCTCTAGTGCGACGTACCCCGTTGGACACTGGAATTATTCCACCCTATACTTCAGCCATATCGTGTTCCTCATACCATGACGAGTGGTCTGGCCGAAACCATACTACAAATAAAATGCACTGCACCGGCACAAGTGATGTATAACGATGTCCCATTTCATTAGCTGTGTAGATATCTTCAAATGTCAGGAAGTCATTATTTTTCAAATGCTATGAGTGGGCGCTCACCAATTAATCATACTGGAAACCCCAAACAAACTATGGCCACTCCAAATCGAACTGGCAGTAGGTCACTCGTAGCGATTGAGAAATGACTAGCTGGACATAATAATACCATTTTACTGTATATATTACGTAATCACTCCTTTAGTCCCGACCCATGGTCCTCACCATAAACAAGGCATGCTCCTTCCTCACCATACACAAGGCACAATATAACCCATCAGAATATATATGTAGGGCCAGTTTCTTTATGTCCTATCCAGGACTGCGCACTACTTACATGCGTATGTCCGGGAAGTATGTATACAAACATTTTGGATCCTTCACACAGATCTTTTAACATAGTACTGGTGTATACCCCTGCAGAGTCTAGTTCACTTCTCTCGGCTTTCTTCCATCATATATAGCCTTCCTTGACGTTCTCCACGTATAGATCCACTGTCTATGCCCCATCCCCTTATATCTGGTCACACCCTAGTCAATTGAAATGGTTCCCCTCCCGCGTGGGTCGGGGGTCGACGCATATTGTGTTGGGTGCGCACTTGGCCGCGATCGGCAGAAAAAATAAAGAAAGTGAGAAGCGTCGAACGTCCACAACTCTGCCGACTGTGAGTAATCGCGGTGAAAAGAATCAATGACGGGGCGATAGGGAAACGTGCCTGACGGAACGGCAGACTCAGCCAGCAGGCCCCCCACGGCCGTCGTGATTTACTCCTTTAGCCTTGGAGGGTAGCATGATGCCCAAAGTGTCATGATCACTTTGTCCTCATGGTACACCAAAGCAGCACGGGCGAGTGTCTTACCGGCGCAAGAGGCCAACCCTTTGGGAATAAATCAACCCTGGAGGGTCAGTACTATGTATTATCACAACACTTGTGATCAACCCACAGGGCTACAACACATGTATACATGATCAAGACAAAGTAGGATTGTACACGAGGGAAATAACTATGTGCGCCTTAAAAGGCCTCTTCTGGAGGAGAGAAGGAGGAGAGTGTTGTTGAATGGGGTCAGAGGGGAAGGTTGAAAGGTGAGGTGTGAATGGGCGGGTAAGGGAGCAACTCAGTGACTGTGGGAGGAGCAGCTCATAGCGGTGGATAGGGGTTGGGGTAGAGTGGATCAGTGTAAGTAGGAAGGCAATATAACACTTATTTCACTTGTTCATGAAATCCCCAACTGGGCCATGGTGTTCATATCTCGATACCATACACCAAAGGACCAATGATCAAACTGCCTGTGTAGTATAGTTTTGCAATGACCCATCGTCTAAAGGGTTAACTCCACCGCCGTCAACCATCCCGTCAGTGACCATTCCGTCATCATTCCGTGACCATTCCGTTCATAAATAGACCACTGTGAGTAGTATAGGGGGAAGCTTAATGACGCAGGTACACTGTGAGTAGTATGGGAAAAGCTTAATGACGCAGGTACACTGTCAGTAGTATGGTAAAAGCTTAATGACGAAGGTACACTGTCAGTAGTACAGGGGAAAGCTTGTTTGACAAAAGTACACTGTGAGTAGTATAGGGAAAGGCTTGTGTGAGGCAGGTACACTGTGAGTAGTACTGTACAGGGGAAAACATGTATGACACAGGTACACTGTGAGTAGTATGGGAAAAGCTTAATGACGCAGGTACACTGTGAGTAGTATGGGAAAAGCTTAATGACGCAGGTACACTGTGAGTAGTATAGGGAAAGGCTTGTGTGAGGCAGGTACACTGTGAGTAGTATAGGGAAAGGCTTGTGTGAGGCAGGTACACTGTGAGTAGTATAGGGAAAAGCTTGTGTGAGGTAGGTACACTGTGAGTAGTATAGGGGAAAACTTGTGTGAGGCAGGTATACTGTGAGTAGTGTGGGAAAAGCTTCTATGATGCAGTTACACTGTGAGTAGTATAGGAAAAAGCATGTATTGTACAGGTACACTGTGGGTAGTAGAGGGAAAAGCATGTATGGTACAGGTACACTGTGAGGAGTAAAGGGGAATGTGTGTATGGTGCAGGTACACTGTGAGTAGTATAGGGGAATGTGTGTATGGTGCAGGTACACTGTGAGGAGTATAGGGGAATGTGTGTATGGTGCAGGTGTACTGTGAGTAGTGTAGGGGAAAGTGTGTTATGGTGCAGGTACACTGTGAGTAGTATAGGGAAAAGCTTTTATTTCATGTTGGTATGCCCGAGATACTGACAGCCCATAGCCTTACCATTGTAGCTCCGTATCGCACACCCCCCATGTGATAACCCGCGAAAATATCACACGCCGAGGTCACGTGACCATTTAGTGACGTCATAGCTCCAAGATGGCGATGTAAACAATGCGCACGGGGAGTCATTCTGGTAAATTCTATTGTAATTCAGCAGTTTTAGATGAAAATAACATGAAATAAATGCAAAGGCACACTCATTGGAGGAATGTCGGGGGGTTATCGCACTTGCCGATCAGTTGCCGCATCGCACTCCGCCCTGCGGGCATCATGCGATACGGCAACTGATCGGCGCGTGCGATAACCCCCCGACATTCCTCCAACTCGTGAACCTTTGCTTATGTATGAGGCAGGTATACTGTAAGTAGTGTGGGAAAAGCTTCTATGATGCAGTTACACTGTGAGTAGTATAGGGAAATGCCTGTGAGGTACAGGTACACTGTGAGTAGTATGGGGAAAAGCATGTATTGTACAGGTACACGGTGGGTAGTAGAGGGAAAAGCTGGTATGGTGCAAGGAAGGGAGCGAGGGTGATTGGGGTTTAGTTCTAGGGTCTCAGTCAGTTAGGGCCTAATGTTAGGAGGGGGGGGGGCTTATATCAAGCAACCGATATAGTGAACCTAAAGCTCGCTCTGGGTAATATAGAGAAAAGCTGATATGGTATGGGCATATTGTAAGTAGTATAGGAAAAAGCTCACATGGTACAGGTGAATTGTAAGTAGTATTGGGAAAAGTGGATAACATACAGGGAAGGTTTATATGGTAGAGATAGATTGTGAGTACTTTAAGAAATTCCTGTAGTTGATTAAATTAAAGAAGATGATTTATTGATAAAGACAAAGAATCGCTTGATTAAACCACACACACCAAGATTACCATCCCTTTGAGCGAATCAGAGATGAAATGCTGGTGGAAGAAGTCTCCAGTATACATTAGCATCCTTTAGGACATTCCTCTACTTGCCCCTTATCTCCTCCGTCCTACACCAGGGGCTGGAGGAGGGGGAGTGGGAGGCATCTGCCTACTTGCCATTCATTATTCAGTTAACAGGATATTAGATCGTGCTCGTTAGGACCACGTGGACAAGAGGGCCGATTTCCGATAGCAATTTACGTCCTGATCTAGTCGCCTTGGCTGACCAGCTCCCCCTCCCCGGGTACTATTTCTGCGTTAACTACGGCCTAGTGCATAGTACGTTGTTCCAGGAGCCTAGACCAGGGTTTGGTAGAGAGTGAAAAATCTTTACAGTGGATATCGCCTTTATGTGCACCACCTTTACTGAAGTTATTTAATGATAAATCCCATCAGGCTGACAATTTCATTATTGTCATTGTCTTCAAATTCTTTCTTTTTTTCTAACTTAATGGTACCTTCTATTACTGTTTACATATATTACCATAATATAATAGTAATAGAATCTGGAGTTTATTAAAGATTAGTATAAATTAACATTTTTCTCCACCAAGCCCGAATAGCTTCATACTCTCAATCAAAATGAGTCCCAGAAATAGTACATGTAAAGTCCTGAGCTCACAGCATGAGGTAAAAAGGAAATTCATCTTTAGAACATACTGCAGCAGCTTAGTGATGGGTACTTGGTGCACCCAATGCGACCATTAACATGCTTATGCGCGTGATACATGGATAATAAGGAGATATGGTAATCTTATTCCATCGTGATATCGGAGCCCGCTATGCTAGCTCATGATCCTATGAAATCCCATACGATATGAGATATCAGCTTTTATGAACCTGTATTATGCACAATGTATATCAGTGAAACTCTACTTGGCAGTCCTGAAGTCTAAAAGTCTTGACAGCATTCCTTAGACTGTGTGCTGGTCAATGCTGGTCGTATATTCTATGATGTGAGAACTCTATATTTACCTGTAAGAGTGGGTCTCTAGGTTGCAATGGCCAGATGACCTCAACAGGTTAGTAGTGCCCACCTGCGGCCCTCCAGGCCCTCCCCAGGTCGGCCCTAGGCACCAGGTTGACGTGTGAGGAGCAGACTGTGCACTTAGCACCAAGGTGACCTCTGACTGACCCTGGACGAGCTGCTCGTGGAGCTACTCATAGAGGACGTGTGAAGGACAGCCAAGTGTGTGAATCAGAGACCACAGTACCAGAGCCTCCCACCAACAGCTGGTGCTGGTACCAGTCGGCTTATAGTGAACGGTAACTGGTATCCCTCTACCAGCAGCCATTTTGTACCAGTAGCTGGTGCTGGTACCAGTCAGCCTATAGTGAGCGGTAACTAGTATCCCTCTACCAGCAGCCATTTTGTACCAGTAGCTGGTGCTGGTACCAGTCAGCTTATAATGAGCGGTAACTGGTGTCCGTCTACCAGCAACCATTTTGTACCAACAGCTGATGCTGGTACCAGTTTGCTTATAATGAGCGGTAAGTGGTGTCCCGCTACCAGCAATCATTTTGTTCTTTGCCCCCCACAGACACACTTTGTATATAACTTATTCGCATATATTACCCCAGTATCTATGAAAATAGAGGAAATAGTATTTTATTTCTTCTGTGGAAGTATTAGAGATGACAGGATCTATGCTGTTCATTTCCATTCGTCTTGGGAGTCACTAATGCTGAAGTCCAACTGCTGCAGTCCTATACAACACATACCATCACCCAATATTCCCTTCAGTCCGTACACACAGACAGACAGACACACTCACAAACTCAGGCTGGTCACCCTCCTTTGCAACCTCATATCCTGTTCAACACCCCCAGCCCATCTGTTCCCATCTCCGATCCGAAACCTCTCTCCCCTCTTCTCCTCCCCCAGTATAATTCCAGGACTCATCACTCACCCAAATCGTGCCTCGCCTGCAGCTCACGCCGTGTATTTCCAGCCCCCCAAGCTTATCAGTATTCCTTGAGCCCGAGGCTGGAGAGGCTGCTGTCCTCAGAACCTTTTATTTATTTGGCCTCAGGTGAGGTAGGACCATGATTCTAAGCATTCAGACCCCCCCCCCCCTTCCACCACACACACAATGTTTTCTCTTCTATACAATATATTTGCCCCTGTGTTGTTGCAGAGAATATTGACTTCAATGTCATGGCTGATACGAACGTCATTATATAACAGTACTGGACATGCCGTATTCAATGGGGGGATGGAATACAATGTCCCCGTATTCAATGGCTAACCATCGCATGACCTGCTGCAGCAAACAGAGCTCTCTGATGAGTAAATAAAAGCAATTTAACCCCTTTGGACATGACATAACTGCAAATGTCCACTTCCATGGAATATTTTTGCATTGTATTCCCCTCTGTGAGTTTATTGCTTATGTCCTTTTCTAACCATTGTTATAATAAGAATACACAATACAAAGATAGAGATAGCAGCATATAAAAACCATCAGAACGACCACCAAAGAACACAATATATAAACTACTGGTATTGCTAATATTTACTGCATTTAGTTACTCAATCATCATTCTAGTATGTGCCTTATATCCATCACATTATATTCACCCTCTGTCTGGTGTGGGTTCCATCTTCTCAGAGTCCTTCCTAACAAACTACTGCCACCTCTAGCATCGTTCTTATGTGTTGTAATAATAATAATAATATTCTAAAAGAAAAAGGCTCATCGAAGCTCCCTTCCAGCTTCCAGCATCTATGATATATATCAGAATGGTATCACTGCTTTTCCCCACACTCATTGCCCACTAGACTAGTCTGATAAACCTGCTCTCTGCCACTTTAGACAATAGTCGGCATGCCACTTGTCACTGGTGAATCTGAGAGACTTGTAGTTTTAGCATCTTCCCTTCTTCGATTAATATTAGATTGCATGACACAGACACCAAATCCATATTCTCGTAAACATGACAAGGCCTCTAAAAGGCCAGCGTTCATCTGACGCGTGCTAATTATAATGATCACAGAATCCTTATCGCCTTATTGAAAACAGACAATGAGATCATCCTTCAATCTGTTTACCAACTGTACAAACATAGTCAAGGAGAAAAACAAAAGGTCACGTGTAGGACCAATATAACAAAACCTCTTTACGTCCACCCCTAGCTTTGAAACTGCATTTCACGCCCCTTAGACATATGGTAACTGTGGAATTGGCAAGGACTCTTGGTCAAATTTTTTATGTCTACAATACGGCGCCTTCAGACAGTTCCTAGTTTGAGAGTGTCCCTACTCACCCCTTTACTCCCCCTCCTTAGGGAGACAACTTTCCACCTACTTTAGATACCTTCCCAGAACCCTACCCTGTAAGACCACTTATAGAACGCATTCAAGTGGACTCATTTTGTCCTTAAATGGTTTCCGAAAATAGAAGACCTGTTATTTAATCGTTGTCCTCTCAAGACAGGTCCCATAAGGTTGTTTATAGAGTCTAGTCCCCCTCTCCTCCTTATCCTTCTCTTGGGGCCTTTCACCCTTTAAATTTAGCGCCTTATAGCTGTCACTCCAGGACCCTCCACCAAGCCTGAGCAGCTCCCACCTTGACCCAAATTAAGCCCCGGCCAATAAGCACACATTGGCTGGCCGTGGCATTGATATGAACGCTGGCGTGACCTCTGACATGACCTCTTGCCCGTGACCTCACGTGACCGCGAGAGTTCGTTTTTGGCAGCCATCAACGTCGGGATGTCGGGCGGGGCACGGGAAATGGACCAGAATTAAATTTTCGCTGCGACACACTTTTAATTGATCACTATGATTAGGTTTTCCTGTTTGGGTGACGCCAGGGCAGGCTTACTTCAAAGCAAAGGGAAAGGCCTTTAAAGGAAATTGATGTCGGGGCAAGGGCTTATAGTCATGTAGGCAGGGGCTAGCCACTGGCCGCTGTGTGAGGTCTGACATGAGGGTCGGGTCGGCAGGAGGAGGAGGAGGGGGACTCTCCCTTCTGTTGCTGCAGGCAGTGAGGGACGTTTTGCCTCTAAGTGTGACCGTGGCTCAATTTCCGTGGATCCACTATAGGCCATTGATAAGCTTGAATTTGCCGCGGCCACCAGGCCTTGGGGATGGGAGTGAGTGGCATTGAGGCTACTGCTAGTCAGGTACTTGGGATAGGAGCTGAAGTTGGATTGTAGAGCGGGGAGAGGGTGTACATGTATATATATCAGACCAGGAGGGTGTTGCTCCTATAGTAAAAGGAAGAGCTGGCTAAAAATGCCCTTGTTTCCAGTCCTTTCTTTTCATGTAGCTATAACTTGTACCTTTTATTGCTCACAAGTGGTCATTTAAGTATGGTGCTAAAAAAGGCAGATTTGAGTAAGTACCTAGTTGGGAGAAGTCAGTCAGTATAATATAGTACAGTATAGAGTGTGTGACATGAGTAGGTACCTGATAGTGCAGCTCTCTCTATTTTAAACAAGGCAGGTAACTTTTGAGACTAATGTGGTGAGTGTGAGTTGAATGGTGAAGCAGAGCATAACTTGTTTTGAAAAGAGGGCATATACTGACAGCTCTATTTATCATAGGAGAACAAATGCGGGTTTAAAGAGAAAAAGAGAAATATAGAGGCTATGTCTTAGTACGTTGTCGGAAATTGATACTCTGTTATGTCACCAAATGGTAATTGGTGAGAGAAGTGGTTCAGGAGTGATCCACAATAATTGGTGCATGTATACCTCTCAAGAAATAACACAGAGAGAAGGAAGGGAGTCAGAAAGCGGATCTAGCCATATTACTCCACTAAAGGGCTTCCTGACTCTCTTCTCAAAGGGGGTCAGGGACCTTTGACTCCCTTACCCTTGGGAATAAGTGGGTCCTAGGCCAGGACTCTGATGTTAAGGGCGTCAGTAGCAAGCTGGACTCCCTAAAGGAGTCAGGAGCCATAATGGGAGTCAGTTTCCTGCCCTTTTAGTCACATGGGGTGGGGATGCTGGTTTCTTTGTCTAAAGGCCTCCAGGTATTAGTAGACCACTGGAGGACTAACAAAGAGGACCATGGAGGAGCACAAGGTTACACACAGAGAAAGGAGGCACTAGCTAGATTTTTGGATAGTGTTTCATTGCTAATGCAAAACAGTGTGATATCATGTAAATCTTTACAAAGAGAAGGGATATTTTACTAACAGAAATGTGCGGAGGGGATTATAGATGTACAGACATACCCCTATCCATACTCTATACATGTACATACATCCCATCACTCTGAAAGCACACCTAGACACCGTTTCTGACTCTGTTCCTTCTCTCTGTGAACCCATTCCCGGCTAGTTCCTTCCTCCAATTCCTGGCCTGTATAGTAGCACCAAAGCTTGATGATGGAGTGGGCAGTAGTGTATGGCAGTAATGTAAAGAAAGGATGGAGTAGGTAGCAGTGTATGATAGAATAAAACACCAGAGGAGAGTGGGTGGTAGGGCATTGTAATGCCAAGACTCCAGGAGCTTAATTTGAAACATCCTGGGATCACGACCCCAGCGATCTTAGGAATAAATCAGCCTTATCCTATTAAGCGATCTTAAGAGTTGACTGGGTTCACATATCCTAGCCAGCACTAAGATTGCATCGATCTTAGCCTCAGCCCTCCTACACTATTCCAAGTAGAACTGACTAGGCACAGGGGTAAGAGTCCCAAAATAAAGGAATAGGTGTGGAGTCACTCTTCTTCACAAGAGTGCTTATACCATCGTTCCCCGTCCCCATATGGGCTAACAAAAGAGCACAGGGTGCAGTTGACCCCCGTACAGTATTCAAGAGTTGTTCCCATGAATGTATGATTTATGCTTGCCTATTAGAAGCATTGTGCCCTCCCCCCAGGACAAAGAGAGAGAAGGGAAGAATTACCTTATAGTGCACTTAACGCATGAGTAGCCCTAAGAGCCCTCAAGGACACTCAGCAAACATCCTCCCTCCCCTCTTTATGTATGCAGCAGGCTATTCACTCTTTCGATCAGGAGTGTTCCCTGTAAGTGCTCTTGTACTCAGGTGAAACCACTATGCATTTCTTTCACTAAGATCGCAGTGATCTTAGTGGTGGAAATGGAATAGTGAAGTGATCCCAGGAGCTTAATTCAAAACATCCTGGGATCACGACCCCAGCGATCTTAGGAATAAATCAGCCTTATCCTATTAAGCGATCTTAAGAGTTGACTGGGTTCACATATCCTAGCCAGCACTAAGATTGCATCGATCTTAGCCTCAGCCCTCCTACACTATTCCAAGAAGAACTGACTAGGCACAGGGGTAAGAGTCCCAAAATAAAGGAATAGCTGTGGAGTCACTCTTCTTCACAAGAGTGCTTATACCATCGTTCCCCGTCCCCATATGGGCTAACAAAAGAGCACAGGGTGCAGTTGACCCCCGTACAGTATTCAAGAGTTGTTCCCATGAATGTATGATTTATGCTTGCTTATTAGAAGCATTGTGCCCTCCCCCCAGGACAAAGAGAGAGAAAGGAAGAATTATCTTACAGTGCACTTAACGCATGAGTAGCCCTAAGAGCCCTCAAGGACACTCAGCAAACGTCCTCCCTCCCCTCTTTATGTATGCAGCAGGCTATTCACTCTTTCGATCAGGAGTGTTCCCTGTAAGTGCTCTTGTCCTCAGGTGAAACCACTATGCATTTCTTTCACTAAGATCGCAGTGATTTTAGTGGTGGAAATGGAATAGTGAAGTGATCCCAGGACTAGCTATTCTGGACAGGCCTGCAACCACTGCATTACATAGGGTAGACCAGCCAGGTCTTATATGTGCCTATACTAAGATTGCTGGGGTTGGAATCCCAGGATGTTTTGAATTAAGCTCCAGGACTAGCTATTCTGGACAGGCCTGCAACCACTGCATTACATAGGGTAGACCAGCCAGGTCTTATGATATGTGCCTACACTAAGATCGCTGGGGTTGGGATCCCAGGATGCTTTGAATTAAGCTCCAGTGTGGATTGGTGTGCAGTGCATGGTAGTATAGCACCAGGATGCAGTGGGTGGCAGTGCGTAGTATTACCAAAACACCAGGGGTGGAGTGGGTGGCAGGTGGCAGGGATAAAGGGGCGGGGGCTGAGTGTGGGATAGGAGCAGTCTGTGGCACTGAAGCCCCTGCAAAGAGCCCTTACTGTGCGTGGGGCCTAATCGCTTTGACAGTGGCTTCAAAGACTATCTTTACAGAGACCTGTTTATGGGCTAGGCGCCCCTCACAACACAACCCCTCATTTACCCCAGCCCTCAACTCAAAGACGACACGTGACACGGCCCTGCGTCCCTCCACCCATAGTCAGACCTACCGTCTCTGTCACAAGTGTCATCTGCGCGCACATTCAAAAAACGGAAGTTCCTCATTCTCCAACCGCGACAGCGGATTTCCCAAGTTGATATTCGGCAAATACATGCATATGATATGGTAGTTGACAGATGGCTGGTATGAGGATGGGATATTAAGAAAAAGTAATATGTGAGGTGCCTTTATAGTGACACATGTACCTTAACATACTCCGTGTCCAACACGAGCATGTTTACATCGTATACACATTGTTCGCATACATTGATAGTCCACTAGGCCTCTGTCGCAGAAATTTCTATAGGAAATGTATGCCTCAATCGCGCGACAGAGGCCAAGTGGACTATGGGTTATAACTGTCACTCTCCTATATAGGTAAATGTGGCCTTACAAATGACATTGCCAGAAGGTCTACCTAATGTCCATAGTCCACTTGGCTTCTGTCGCGCGATTGAGCCATACATTTCCTATATAAACTTCTGCGACAGATGCGTAGTGGACTATCGATGTAACGTCGATAGTCCAGTAGGCCTCTGTCACAGTAATCTATATAGGAAATGTATGGCCCAATTGCGCGACAGAGGCCAAGTGGACTATGGACATTAAAGAGAAGAAGTCATATAAACAGCCAGGCACAAACGAGGACACCCCTTGTACCAGATCATAGACTATCCTGCGTGGCTGCCCACGCACGTACAAACACATAGTTAAACAGTACCCTTTCGATACCATCTCCTATACCAGCAGCAACAGGAGCGGAGTGCTATCACTGTGGGTTGCAGATAGGAGCAGGATAACAGGAGATGGCATCTTGTTATAACATCAACAAGGCAACTAGGCAGCAATTACACCACTGTATTGAGATAGAAGCCTTCTAAGAAGCTCCCACTATCAGGGACAGGGGACCCCACCGCACAGATAATCCAGATACCGGGGGTGTGGCACAAAGACTGTGTTATGAAGTAATTGCCTATGCTCGGCCTCAATACAGCTCGTCTTGTTTTAGTAATTGGACGTCTCGTTTTCTGCCAATCAAAATGTGAAATGACTTAGAGGCTGTCTTTGAATCGTCTGTCATTGTTTTCGGATAAGCCTCATATAACGAGAGCAGATCTCTGGGTTAGTGTCCAAACTAAGCGAAACAACTTGAATGGAAGTCAGGTTGTTGTTGTGGCTTCCGATCTGGCCTCCAATATAAATTGACAGGGCCACCCTGTTAGAATTTGATATTAAGGTCCCCAAAAAGATGTCCTTTTCCAGTAATCCAACCGACCCTGGGAAACAGTGCCGAACCTTCACATTTTTAATAAATGTTCTTATCTTTATCCTCTATGGGCTAGAGTTATTTGATTCAGCACACTTTTTCCTGCCTATCATATGTTTGTTTCACTATCTTACTATGAAAAAGGAATATGACTTATGTCCATACATTTCTATGCAAATTTTTAAGAAATATCCGGTCTACCGACCCTACAGTTTTGAGCAACACAGTATTTTTTTTCCTTTTGGCCTAAGGTGACGGGAAACACCGTCTCTGTTTTGATTATATCCACAACAACACGCACATGTTGCTGGACTCTTGTATAGAAGTTTAAATTATCCAATGCAGTTACTACAGATTCCTTTAAGCTTTTCAATTACAGCTGTGAGACAACTGTGAGTAATGTCTCTGGATAAGAACCCATATACCTTCCATATCTTCTACACGCTGTTGTCATGAGATCTAGGTTATAAATAAGGCCTGTGTATCTCATCCCTGCTTCTTCTGACATTTATTTCTCTCGTTTTAAGTTGATCGACGATTTAAGACTCAAGCAGGGCACCCACTAGTTCCCTACTAATCCTGTCGCATACAGAGTCTCAAACCAGCCTTACCCTTATCTACCAACTTCTGCCCGTTTCCTTGCTAATACCTACATTTGGCTACCCAACAAAAACCCTACTACCTATTTCTAACCGTCTGAAAAATACCACATAACGCCTGCCACCCAATGCCCTCCTGCCCTATCCCTTCTTATCATCTCTCTGTCTTTTTTTCAGCGCTCCCTACCACCGTGTGGAGTACGGGATCGATTTTTCCCGGTCTCCACAGTCTTTGCACAAATTAAACCTCCATTCATCAGTGTTCATCCTGCCCATTGGCCTGCCTCACCCATATCTGTCCTCCTTTATAGCTCAATCTGCTGTTTAGACAAAACCCTTATCCCCTCCAAAACCTGAGTGCATTGGGATATAAACACTGCTTTGACGCAACAAGAAGCTTTGGGTGGGAGAAGCCTCCCAGAAGTTTGCGTCTTGAGTGCAGTTATCCCATCATCAGTGGGCAGGGATAACGGTACGTCTCAGGTCTGCTATTTCTGGTTGACTGATAGGGAAGGGTGATGATTGGAACTGTAGGAAGTCGTCGGTTGGTAGCCAGTTCCAGTCTATTGTAGATTATCCCTCAGCCATCTGCTATAGTCTGTATGTGGGCATATGATTGGTAGGTTCCATTATGTACAGTGACAATCTATAATAAAGCAAAAAAATAATAGAATGGGCCTAGCATGAAAGGGTTATGCTATATGAACAATAACCTGGTTATACAAGTGTTCATGTTTGTCTTATTGGTGAATTCATAACCCTGTGAGTATGTCATATTGTCCAAAAGACCCATTACACCAGTTCTGTGGCACCGTGAAGCCATACGGCAGTGATGACTTGGGACAAGTTAAGAATCAAGTCACCTGACAGATCACGTGAGATACAAAACCTCCCCAGATCTTCCTTCTCTTAAACCTTTTGACTGCCGCGTTTTCATGGGTTGCGCGTTGCCCCTTTGTGTTCATAATGCATGAACGCAGACCTGGGGATTAGCCCAACGTCTGTATTCATACATCATACCGATATTATGAGCTCGATATATACCAAAATGGGTGGGTATGGATGCACCAATTTAGTGTTACGTGTCTGCATTTGAACATGGTGATTGGAAATAAAGATGGACCACGTGGCACCAGGCAGTGCCTGCAGGGTTAGAGCTGCTCTTCCCTTTGCTGGTTGCCGGCGTCCTGCTGGGCTGGCTCAGATACCTCAGACAGTACGAGCCGCGCACCAGCGGCACTGACGGGCATTAAAGAGGCGCCCCCTCTCGGTGTGAGAGAGAACGTCGGGCCCGCTCTGTAAGGCGACTCGCCAAAAGCTTTTAATGTCACAATCTGATCTTATTTGTGCCACCATGGAATAAAATCCACCAATATGCTTTCAGTCTCGCAGCCATTCAAGGTTCACCCCGGGTCGCGGCGGCTTTTACCTTCCGCGCAAAATGTGAGCGTGGCACGGTCTCTTTTACGCAAATTAGGTGTAGCGAACATTCAATTTGCGGATGTATTTTTGTGTGTGTGTGTGGTGACAGCTTGGCCTGTCTATTTGCAGTTGTCAGGATGGTGATGTAGTGTCAGTATATAAGCACTAGCTAGGTGTGTGGGTAGGGCAGTGTTAAAATGTCATCCACAAAGAAACCCCTATTTCAATATTTACACGTCATGACTTTCAAAGCCTGAAAATTGGAGGAATGTATGCATGAGAGATGACCCAGCATAAAAGAAGTGCTTGGCGTTTTGTCACAAGCATGAATTGTACTATAAAGAAGTCATTTTACAAAGATAAATCGTGTTTTAGGCCCATAAAGTTCTACTTCATAATATTTAACTGGAACCCTGTGCTCTAGTAGAAAATGGCAAAAGAAAGCTAATCGTGAATTGGCACTTTATATCAATTATTCCATTTCAATTCACTTGCATTCCTCGATCCCATCTGTCATTTGATGGAAACCATCCCCAGCATAGCCTAATACTCAAACAGGCCCAATGCTTAGGAGGTTTCTATAATAAAGCCAGTGCAGCCATAGACATAACTATCTCTCAAAAGCTGAGAGTGAAGTGGTTGGATAATCCCATCTATTGGACTTCTCACGTTAGAAAACAAGACGAATCGATGTTAGGACAGTGAGAGTAACCAAGCAGTTTGGATAACTCACGCGTTCCTGTGTGGGGCTCCTGTCCTGCCGCATGTCAGTCACACTGTGATATACAATTAGCTCATGATACCTACAATTCAGTTTGTCGCCTGGGAAGTGAACTCACCCTATGATATTTGCACACAGTTTTTAATACAACACATGCTGCTTGTACACACGGTGACCTTGATGTTCATGATTTCCCCTCCAGACTATACATATAGCTATCTAGATAATCTACCACATGATAATTATTAATTACCTAACAACATTACTGTAGGGAACTGCTTATGTATACCGCAGCCTGCCTTCAGGCGTGGACAGCATACCCTTCGTATTGGTTGAAACTAACTGAGCTGTGGTATATTGCAGAACAATCTGGTCGTCAAAATGTAACCATATCTTACCATTACGCGTACATTTTAGCGAGAGGCATGTCTATTTGCACAATATGCTGGCATATGAAATAGGCAAAACTGAGCTATGGGTAGATTGGATTACGACCTCTCCCCAACACTAGATATATGTGAGTGATCATTATTCTAAATTATCGAGTTGTGTGCTATTTGTGCAACAGACGAAAGTGTAAATACATAGGTGATCGGGAGGGTATTGCGGAAAGTTCCTGGCTGTTCTGCTGCTCAGAACCCACATCTCACGTTACACTCAGAATCAAATCCTTTTAGTCTGAGTCAAACTGGGAAGCATTCCCCAATTCATGCCAATCAATTCTACAACCTATTACCTTGCTGCAAAATAAGGGGGGGGGTCATTACCTGAGGGTAGTCAGTTCCCAATTTGGAATAGCACCTCTGACAGAATTGAAGTTCTGTCCTTTCGCATCACCCTCCTTGTACATGTTCTCGTTAACATTATTTTAGTGGTATTTTTTCGAGAAAAAAAGAACAGGTGACCTGCGGCCATTGTGGGTGGTAGGCCTTGTCCCTCTGCTCCACACCTTACTCCCATACATTATAGCACATCAACACCAGTACATACATGGCTACCATTATTAATCCCACTGAGTGCCACACTGACTGGTACAGATGTCTCCTCCCCCCCCCCTCCAGGACTGCCCCACCTACCATCCTCCCTGAGGGCCCACAATGCAGTAAAACACCCAGTGGTCGTCATAATGCAGCATAGATGCATTATTGGCGAGTCTACTTGCTGGGACTGTATTCATGTGGACCATACGGGGTTGATACTCTCCCGAGGGTCGCCATGATGCACACCAGTACCTCAGTGCACAATACCCACCGATAGACACAATGTACTAAATGTATTAGCGATCCTTAAATGGTTAATCCTATCATCATCATGTCACAATGATTCACGCTTATGTGTTGTCATTATCTACCAGTGCATTGCCGGCCAAACATATCAATGATGCATCATGCTGCGCTGGTGCATCATGCTGACCATTCAGGAGTACATCAAAACTGTACCATTGGTATGATGCATAAATACAGAGATGTAAGTTTTCATGTTTTATCAGTATTTTCTTGTTTTCTGAATTTTTTGAATAACGTGTATTTTCCTTATACAAGTGGTAAGGAGGGCTGTTTGGAAAAAAATAGTAGCCTTTTATATCAGTGAGTTACTCCAAAAGGCAGTGGGGTGGGGGCTATGGATAGTTGGGAGGGGCTGGGAGGATGTGCAAGGTGAGTGGATGGGGCGGGAGGGGTGATGAGCAGCTCGTGGTCCCATATGAGTATATCGGTAGCATAAACCGTGAATGTATTATCTCACTGCCATTGAGGGCACGCATTCAAAGCGTTTGGTCAATATTTGTAAGTGTTTTATTCAAGTTGAGCAATCAGTTGTCAACGTTGATGCAAGGCTTGAGTGTACTTGGAAAGAGTCATTTATATGTGTCCAGCGAGTATCATTCACTCCAGTTCCAAAGCACCAGAATAGTTCATAATTGCACGCTATGGTAGAAGGTGTAAGTGGTGAAGGGGCTGGAGGGACAGAAGGGGTGTACACAACACTACTATACCCTGCTGGTACATACCTGTATATACTAGCAGGGTGTATACACCCTATGGAGGAGATGAGAGAGGAGAGATGCTAGCCATGCCAGACCCGCAGAATTCAATCTCCATTCAAATCAGCACTGTTTGTACGCCATTGATGAATCTGTTTGCACCCGACGTCCTGGTGGCGCCACCACGTGCGGTCGGTCGGTACCAGGCAGGGCGGGACACACGGGCGGTGTCCCTGCCCCAACCTATTCCTCTCCCAGCCTCAGCCCTTTGCCGGCACATTCATCATGACCCAACCCCCAGCCGCCTCTCCACTCCATCATCGTCGCCATGACAACCTAGTGGCCTTACAGGGTCAAGCGCCGAGGCGACAAGCCCTGTTGTGCCGACACCCGGTATCATATATTTTCATTTAGAGAGCGTTGGTGGCATATTCAATATGGCGCACTGGTCAGTTCCGCCTCCTCCTGCTGACATACATATCAAAAGTCAGGCGGCTACCAGCGACCAACAGGAGAGCTGAGATGGGTGGGGGACATGTGCTGATATGGGGTGGGGTATTCAGCGTTGTCTGAGGTCCAGCATAAGGTGTCCTGCATTATATTATGACGTTATCCTGCATTATATTATTTATTCAAGGCTGTGCACGCACAGCCATTTCTAGATTGCCGGGTAGGGGGAGGGGGGAGGTGAAGTTGTGCCGTCAGTGTTATATGGTACGTATACACAACAAAAGGCCATGTGTACTGCTGTGTCTGATGGAAATGACTAATAGCAATGTCATGGCAGTTATAAAAAGACGGATGTAAAAAGCACACACAGGTGCGACCATGAGATGATTTATAATTGAACTCTTTCATTTTCAGTTTTCTGTATGAGTCTTTTTTAAATGAAGTAAAGAGCCCATATCATTACTATTTTAAAATAGTTATTTCAGGAAAAGGCACTTACTTCGAAGTGGGGGCGGAGTATCTGTGTGTGTGTGTGTGTGTGTGTGTGTGTGTGTGTGTGTGTGTGTGTGTGTGTGTGATATTCCAATACAATTTAAAATAAAACCTGAAAAGATGTGGGGGATCCACATTCCCCACGGCTCCGCCGCAATGGAATTCAAATAGAACTTGAATTGTATTTTTAAGCACTATATAGTCATTACAGAAAACTATTTAATATATATACCGATATGCAATTACTCTGTCATCATTATACAAAACTGCGCTAAAACGAATGAGACCATTATAAGAACCATTCTCTTCACACACTGACATTAGAGGAAAGAAATATGCAATTCATTGCATCTGTGCGAATGAACCTCAACATAACCCCCCACTCCCTTTTTGTTTTAGTTTTATACATAAAAGTAACTCGAAATGAATACATATCAATATATAGGTTGTTTACATACTGTATTTCATAATATTAATCTGTCACTCTAAAAAACATTCATAAGCAAATATATAAATGACCATGGAATAATTGCTGAGTGGAATGCGACCAGGAAGTCATTTCTCAAACCCAAAGATTATGGCCCAGTCAAATCGTACCAACCTGGCCTGGATCGGAAGGAAATTCTTTGATACACAGGGTCAAGCACTACGAGTGCTGCAGATATAGCTTGAGAAATACTTAGCTTTATAGGCAATCGTACCTAATACAGGGTCACCCACTCCCCCTTACTACGATCTGACTGGATCGTAAAGGGTGGGTAATACGTAGTAGGCGGTCTAAGATCGTAGTGTTTGAGAAATACCTAGCAGCCACACCTCAGGGAATACGATGCAAAAATATGTAATGGGAGTTGACATTTGCATTTATGTCATGGCCCACAGGATAATTTGCTTTTGAATAAAGACTCCCCCTGTTTGTTGCAGTAGGTCACGTGACAATCAGCCATTGAATACGGACACATTGTATTCTACCCCCACTGAATACGGCATGTCCAGTTCTGTTCTATAGTAACGATCGTATCAGCCATGACATAAATGTATTAACTACATTTCTGACCACGCACCTCTACTTATTCCCTTTCAGATCGTAGTCAGGAGGGAGTTGAGTCAGCTAACCCTTGACCTGGACCCTGGACACAAGCACGTGGCCACCCTGTCCGACTCCATCCGGTTCCAGGTCTCTATGTTGACCACTGACCGCCAGGACACCCACCTGGAGGTGGACTTTGGTGACGGCGTCACCCCCAGCTACCTGATCGTGGACCAACATGGGCAGTACCTGGGGCTGCTCCAGGGGGCCTCTAACCAGGTGGCCCTCCAGGCCGACTATGGACACTCCAGCTGCCTGCTCAAACTAGCCATAGACCATATATATGATAAACAAGGGGAGTTCCATGTTACTGTCAGGACAAGGAATAATAACAGCAATGTTTCAGCAAGGCTGAACCAGCCAGTGGTAATACAGCAGAAACTGCAGGGGATGAGGGTCCAGGGGCGGAGGAAGGGGGCTCTAGTGGGGGTCATTTACTCCTATGTGGTGGAGTTCGGGCCTGTGATGCCTATGGGCGTGAACTACACATGGGAGGTGCGGGCACCAGACGACAGTCTCTTCCATTCACTACAGACGACATCCAACCAACTCGACATCAACTTTCCCGCGCGTGGCACCTACGCCGTCACTCTCCAAGCGGAGAACCTGATCAACTCCGACCATGTCCGCTTTGGCGTCAGCGTCCACGAACCCATCCAGGACCTCAGCATCAGGGTCCTGCCGTCTGCGGGGTCACACCATCTGGTGGCCACGGGGGACACCATGTACTTCCAGGCCAGCGTCTCCTCTAACAGCGGGGTCGAGTTCGAGTGGGACTTCAAGGACACAGTGGAGGACGATGATGACATCGATGACGACACCAATATCTTCGCTATCGACAATCAGACTTCAGAGGCTAATCATACGTTCTTCAGAAGCGGCATCTACCATGTCGAGGTGACAGCGTTCAATGACCACGACAATAAGACAATATCACTTTCCGAACCTATCGTTGTACGAGACCCTATAGAAGGTCTCGCTGTAACCTCGAACGCACCGACGATGCACGGCAAGCAGACGCTTGTGACGGCGTCAGTGACGTCAGGCAGTGACGTGACGTACGTCTTGGAGTATAACGGAACACGGCTGGAGCATAACGGCACCCTGAACGCCTCATGGTCCTTGACCCTGGAGCTGGGGGTGACAGAGCTTAGGGTGGTGGCGTCAAATGGCGTTTCAGAACAGGAGCAGACGACATTTGTAGAGGTCCAGAGAGGTGTGGACCATGTCAGCGTCATCACCAAGGTCAATCTAGTTCTAGGGGAGAAGGCTGTCTTCATAGCCCTGCAAAAAAGTAAGTCGATTTAATGTATATAAAGTACCCGGTATAAATGTACCTGTTGAATCTCATTACCTGTATGGTGTTTTGAACAAAACTAGCACGGGAGCAAATACTGTTATTATATTATGTGCGTGTAACGCGGGGTGTAACAGAAGTTATTGATGGTGTATCCAGATTGTTAAATGAATCGGACAACCAGAGAGTGGAGAAAATGGATATTATTGCACGATACACTTACCGAACTATGCATGGGAGAGAGAATCTGCGGTTTTGTACCTGTATATAATCTTCAGAATCGGGTTCATAATAGAGTAGAATCTTTGGTTTTCAATGAAATAGTGGCTATTCACTATCTATGCTACAATAAGGGCATCTACGCCTTACCTAACTCCCTGATAATGGTTTGGTTGAAGGGGGATGGGTGGAGCGACGGTGATGGTGTCTTAGCAGCGTCTAGTGTGGCAGTAGCCATGACATTCCCACAACAGTAAGTAGTATATGGAAATAGCAACCAGCCGCTGGTAATCATTTTAATCAGCAAGTCCCACGGAATACTGCCAACCTAATTAACAAAGACGCATTTAGCGTGGTCGGGATGGGGAGGGGTCGCAGAATGGCTGTGACTTGTCTTTCTGTCCTCACTAATTAGGTGCTGGTCAGGGCCCTTTGTGGCCGCTAGGGGCGCCCCAAGCGCCGTCCTTTTACCAGCAGCGGAGGCCAATCTGTGATTGCTGTTCATGCAGCCTGTTGGCTGTAACTCCCTATCAGCCATGGCGCTGGTCTGTGATTGCTGTTCATGCAGCCTGTTGGCTGTAACTCCCTATCAGCCATGGCGCTGGTCTGTGATTGCTGTTCATGCAGCCTGTTGACTGTGACTCCTATATCAGCCATGGCACTGGTCTGTGATTGCTGTTCAGCCTGTTGACTGTGACTCCTATATCAGCCATGGCACTGGTCTGTGATTGCTGTTCAGCCTGTTGACTATGACTCCTATATCAGCCATGGCACTGGTCTGTGATTGCTGTTCAGCCTGTTGACTGTGACTCCTATATCAGCTATGGCACTGGTCTGTGATTGCTGTTCAGCCTGTTGACTGTGACTCCTATATCAGCTATAGCACTGGTCTGTGATTGCTGTTGATGCAGCCTGTTGACTGTGACTCCTATATCAGCCATGGCGCTGGTCTGTGATTGCTGTTCAGCCTGTTGACTGTGACTCCTATATCAGCCATGGCACTGGTCTGTGATTGCTGTTCAGCCTGTTGACTGTGACTCCTATATCAGCCATGGCACTGGTCTGTGATTGCTGTTCAGCCTGTTGGCTGTAACTCCTATATCAGCCATGGCACTGGTCTGTGATTGCTGTTCAGCCTGTTGACTGTGACTCCTATATCAGCCATGGCACTGGTCTGTGATTGCTGTTCAGCCTGTTGGCTGTAACTCCTATATCAGCCATGGCACTGGTCTGTGATTGCTGTTCAGCCTGTTGACTGTGACTCCTATATCAGCCATGGCACTGGGCTGCACTGAAAAAAAATAGACTGATCCTGGAATCTCAGGCAGAGCCAGAGTATTACCGTAGGATCAGCCTCCTGATCTGCTAGAGTATCACCCAAGGATCATGCTAAGTCTCAAATCATACTCGTTTGGGCGACATTGCCCTAAGTCTGGATCCAGACTTTCAGTGTGTGATTTTTGTTCAGCCTGTTGATCATAACTCTTACATCAGCCATGGAGCTGGTCTGTGATTGTTGTTCAGGTTCCTATATATATATATATATATATATATATATATATATATATATATATATATATATATATATATATATATATATAAAGGAAAAAATAAACACATGCCTGCACCCGTGTGCTTGCTTTAGTTTATGTTGATTATTCAAAACCTACAATGCAGTTAATCTCTGCCAATGAACCATGCAGTGAAGGTCAATTTATGTAGAGCGTGTTGTCTGGCTATAGATCTGTACAGGGTCTGCCGTAGACGATAGGAGTACTTATGTGAAGGGGAGAGGTGGGTGGAGGGCATGGGTGATTTATTGTCCTTTCGACTTCACTTCCGGACATAAAATGTTTTATTGTCTTTCATATTTGCATTGTTCTTACTTTTTACTTCACGCTAAGCAATGTCCCTAGCGTGACCGGAAGCGATTCTACCGGATATAAGAGTTGGCCAGAGGTAGTATGGGTACGGGTCTATTCATGAAGGTAGAGAGAGGCTATTACTGAACCAGAAACGTGTTCATTATTTCAAATACAATAGATTTAAATCAAACAAGGACAATGTTTAGAATTGATAATCTATGAAAGAAGTATTTCATGTGTGGTCAGGCGCATGCTAGAAATATTATCAATTAGCATACGAAGGAGGAAAATGACATGCTACCTAGTCATTCGTTACAACACAGCTGCTTATTTTTTTGCGGGAAGAAAACATACAAAAAAAAGTGTAATATACATATATTGATCAAAGAAAATAAAAAGGAAGCAGCATTACCAAGCACCTCCCTATATGAGGCTGGTGGTATGACCCTACATACATTATAGGTCTCCAAGTATAATCTACGACAATGCTACTCTCTACCCTCTCACCCTGAACCTGCAATTACACTCTCTGCCTGCCTGCCCACCCCCTGCCCCCATGTCACGCCCATCCTCCGGCCCTGTGTTCTGGCAATCTATTCTCCTTGTTACAGGGGCTCTGATTGGCCGTGTATTGCACAAGTTGTAGGCCAAAGTGATGTCTATTGACCCTGTAGTACTGCTCGCCTGTTGGCTTCTCGGTCATTCTGCCTCCAGTAGACCATCTCCCTTCACCTACTACTCCTCACCTACCCATCTCCCAGTACCTGTACTTGTAATATAGGCCATCCACCCATCCCAAGTACACATGCAGTATAGCCAATTCACCCTTTCCCCTGTACATATACAGCATAGACCACCCACCCCTCCCCAGTACATGCACAGCGTAGGCCATCCACCCCTCCCCCAGTACATGTACAGCATAGACCATCCACCCCTCTCCCAGTACATGTATAACATAGGCCATCCACCCTCCCTCGGTACATGTACAATTTAGGCCATCCACCCTGCCCTAGTACATGTAGAACATAGACAATTCACCCCTCTCCCAGTTCATGTAGACCATAGACCACCCACCCCTCCCCCAGTACATGTACAACACAGGCCATCCGCCCCTCTCCCAGTACATGTATAATATAGGCCATCCACCCTGCCCTAGTACATGTAGAACATAGACAATTCACCCCTCTCCCAGTTCATGTAGACCATAAACCACCCACCCCTTCCCCAGTACATGTACAACACAGGCCATCCGCCCCTTTCCCAGTACATGTATAACATAGGCCATCCACCCTCCCTCGGTACATGTACAATATAGGCCATCCACCCTGCCCTAGTACATGTAGAACATAGACAATTCACCCCTCTCCCAGTACATGTAGATCATAGGCCACCCACCCCTCTCTCAGTACAATGTACATGTACAGCATATGCCATCTACTCCTTACCCCAGTACATGTACAACATAGGCTATCCACCTTAGCTTTAGTACACACACGTACTGTACAGTTGCTTCAAAGGGTGAATAAGAGCATATGAAGGATAAGGGTGTCTGCGAGACAAGGGTGGTCGAGGGATAACGGCATTTGTAATTTAGTGCCATGTTTAAGGAATGCGGTCTATTGGGTGTCCTTAAGCCACATATGATTATCCGTTTGAGGGTTGAAGACATTTTGTGGAATAAGGGCCCCACAGGTGACCTACTCGGACACCCTGAGAGGAATACACAGACCCTTAATGAAGACAGTAGACTAGGCCCCATTTAAAGTGCCATTCAATCATTCTAGCCTATAGCTCGCAACATACCGTAAAACCCATAGTCCACTTGGCCTCTGTTGCACGATTCAGACATATGTTGCCTATAATAGAATCTGGCGACTGGGGTCTAGTGGACTATGGCTATTATCGCTTCTACAAAGATCCTCATAATTCTACTCGCCATCCAACCCATTTGCTGCATTCTAGTATGTGTAGTCTTTTCTTACTGATCAGTGCCGCCATGTCCCATCCCGAATTACACCCATACACATAGTGACTGTGGAGTAAACTTCCTGCTGCAGGGTTATCCTGACTTATTTGAAAATTAGATGACGGAGAATAAGATTTGAGGCACATTTAGAAGACATTCATCAAGGGGTGTAGAATGAGAGGGTGACCTAATTTGTTAGCGAGTCGGCCGCCCGCCACTGGCCCTCCCCACCAACGTCTTAGTGGCCGAGCAATTCAATAAGGCCGGAATAGTTGGCGAGCAGTTTGAGTAGCTGTGGAGCAGCTCGTGTGGCTGCAGTTTGGGGAGGTTTTGTAGTGGGACGCTGGGTTCAATCAGGGGAGTGCTTCCACTGAATACCCTCCTCCCATTCATGTCAGCCACCAATGAAAACAGATATGGAAGAAGGCAGAGACTAAACTGATATGCCAACGGCACACCGATGACCATGATATTTTTGATTGAGAGAATTTATGGCACTCCCATTGCCATGGCAACTGAAGCTGTACCAGCGCTGCCATTGGTTATTGTGGTCGCATCACAACCAATCAGAAATTATGTAACAGCGCCAAATTAGGTTGTCACCAGGGATAAAAGAAAGGTTTTCATTGGACCTGTAATATGGATCGGGTCCAATAGATCACTTCCGAGATGGAAGTTGATTTGATGTGTGAAATTATATCTGCAATGACATTTGGGATCGATTGAGGGCCACGTGTGGAATCTAGTTAGCCTGTGCTGGGTTGACCAATACGAATGACACTCCAGCCGTTAGTGGGGAACACTCGGCTCAGGAGGCCCTCAATGGGCCCCATGTAACCTCCTTGCTCGCACCGTCTATCATTTGATTTGTCAATCTCCAATTTTGGCTGCACTGCTCTTTGACCCGTGAGAGCTTCTCCCTGGCCGTGCAGGACGGCTACCTGCTCACTCATAGACGGCTGGCTAGAAGGAGCAGCTCGCGTTATTGGGAGAGCAGCTCGGCCTTTGTGGAACTAGGCGTACGGAGGCCGCCTGGAGGAAGGCTCTGATTGAAAGCCTGGGCTCCAGGGTCACAGGCCACGTGTCTGTTATGTCTGCAATTATCGCCCCCCACATGTTACACATCCATCCCTACTCTTACCTGCACACATCGACCAACTCTCACTCTTTAAGTCCCTACAACTACCCAGTCACTCCCTGCGCCCCTCCAACTACCCGCTCACTCCCTGGGTCCCTCCAACTACTCACTCACTCCATTAGTTCCTCCAACTACCCAGGGGCGTAGGAAAAGGGGGGGGGGGCTCGGCCCCCCCCAATCATGAAGGAGGTGGGGCCTGAGTATGTCTGGGCCCCCCCAATATTTTCCAAGAACTCATAAACACAATGGAAAAGAAGCTAAAACTTTACATCTCAAATTAGATTATTATGGTGATGTCATAGGGAGAATTGGGGTCTGAGCCTAAAGTCAGATCCAAAATTTACCAAAAATCACTTTTCTATATGAATTCTAAATATGCATATATAGATGCCATCATGCATCAGCCGACAATTCAAGGTAGTCGCGATGGTGCCCTCGTTGGGCCCCCCCAATGAAGATTTGCTTTCTATGCCTCTGCTACCCACTCACTCCCTGAGTCCCTCCAACTACTTGCTTACTCCCTGAGTCCCTCCAACTGCCACTCACTCCATGAGTCCCCCATCTACACACCTCCTCCCTGAGTCCCTCCAACTACCCATCCACTCCCTGACTCCCTCCAACTACCCCCTTACTCCCTTGGTTCCTCAAACTACCCGCTTATGCCCTGAGGCCCTCAAACTACCCACTCACTCCCTGAGCCCCTCCAACTACCAACTCTGTAGCCGCCCACCAGAAGGTTTTCTACAGCCGTTCTATATTGATTGGCCACTGGTTTAATTCAAGAAAGAAATCCATCCTGCCTGCAAAGCCATGTTAACGTCAGCAAGTGCCACTTAAATACATGTTGTGGAATAAAGACTGCCACATTGAACACTCTTTGAAACGATCGATCTCCTGTTTATATTCCCCCCATTTCATATCATATAAGAAGGTTCACTGAGACTCTGGTCTCATCAGCTCCTCTTTCTCGAACTACCAGCCCCCCCCTCCCACATTAACCTGACTCGGTCGGCCTAAGTCAGTAAAGGACCCACTGCCCCGGATCAAGTAGCTCATATAACTTTAAGCAGACACATTGGCCGCCCGCCCCGGTGTCGCCGCCAATCAGCAGACAGATGACAATCGCAAATAGGAGAGCGTCTCTGATTAGTTTTTATACCCCCGGCAGCCAATCAATTAAGCGCTCAAGGCCCGGGGTTCGAGGTGGTAGCCCCAGCCTCGTTTTGATGTGTGTCTCGTGCGGCCCTGTCGTCGTGTAGCTGGCACGTGGGGCGGTCTGACAGAGGAGAAGGGCTCAAGGCGAACAGTGTTCTTTATGTTACCAGTTCTCCACACCCTCTCCCCTCCTACAGCCTACAGGGGCTTTGCACTTCCTCCTCTTCCGTCTATTCTATTACTCCGATTGCTAAACCATTCTCTTATACTTACCCTTGCGCTATCCTATAAGTTCCTCTCCTTTATGTCCTTTCTATCCTAAATTTCTTTGTATTTTTAATAGAGAGGAACTTCTTTCATTCATTTTATCATTGCATATAGCCCGGGCTTATAGCATGCTATCACTCGGTCGTTCTTGCCTCTGTTACCCGTCACCGACACATTTGCCATCTTCCTTCTTCCTTATCTCTTCTCTTTTTCCTATGTTTTATTTCTATCGCCATAATCCTATTTTCTGGACCCTTTCTTCTTCCCTCTACCCCCCCCTCCTGTTCCCACCCCCTCCCCAACAAGAAGCTAATTGAGTTGATGGTGGAGGATGAGGAAACACGTCTAACACTGCACGCGTCCACACAACTAACAACTCCCTGCACACCGGAAGTGGTGGCAACCTGGTGGCCAGACAGGAAACCAGCACACACAGGGGACAGTGGCGCCCCCTTCCCCCACACGGTGGCGCCCCTAGTGAGTAGGCCACCTGGGGGTAATTCAATGTGCTGCCCGCCCGGCACAGAAGGCCATTCCAGCGATTTAAACCAATTTTACTCAAGCGAAACTAATCTAAAAGGGATCTTTTTCCTCTAAAGCATTTCTAACCTACAGGAGGAGGCAGTGTCTTGGTTGTGGATGTCGTTTTTAGTACAGAGGAAGAAGTGTGTAGACATGTATGTAGAGGGGAGGGGGTTTGGAGTGAGTCTTTACTCCAGAGGGCGTTACATTGTAGCTATATTATAGTGAATTAAACCATACATTACTGATGGGAAATTGATGAATCTATACAATAAAGATAATATCCCCTCTATGAAGTTGTACATGCTTGTATTCAGGTGCCTTTTACTCTTTCTTAATTGTATTTCAAATCTGATACTTAATACCTCAGACATAGGCATAAGTCATATAACTGAGTATTTAGAAATAGCTTTGTTAAGATAATGTGGTGGGTTTCCCAGTACAAGTTATAGTGTCTAATGCAATACACGTATTAAAAGTCAGAAGAGAAAAGAACAGCGGCCCATTAATACAATTGTACAATGTGCCAACTAAAGAGGCATTTTGGAGGCTTTGAGTTGCTTCAGTTCCACCACAAGTTGAAGTGCTATCCCGTTTCTATACCCCGAACCATTACCTGGTATTTGTCACCTTAAACCCATAGTCCAATTGGCCTCTGTCGCGCGATTTAACCATACATTTCCTATATAAATTTCTGCGACAGAGGCCGAGTGCATGGACTATCGATGTTATCTGGCATGAAGTCATTTTTGCCTTCTATTGCCCCCCTTAGCGTTGGACAGTCCATTACCACTCAATCAGACCTTCCACAGATTGCCGCCCATTCTAACCTCACACTCCTAGACTACCCTCCCTTCCCCCAATCAGCGAATATTGGTGCTATAGGCCCATATATAATCCATATAACACTTCAACCCAATATTCCCTTAGAATGTATCCCGCTGTGGTGGTACTTTTCCATATACTACTATCACCGTACCCTGCCCATGGACGTCCCAACCCCCGTTCAGTATTACCACCAACCCTTCTTCTCACCCCATCCCCCACCCACCCTCCTTCTCTGTTATCACACTGACCACTTTCCCTACTGACTGATAGGTGGCATGGCAGTGGCCCTATATCTGCCGACTCATCCTGGCCACAATTTAACTTGTGTGGGTAGACAGGGCCCCCCGGGTAGGCACTGATAAGGAGAGGAGCGGCTACAGAGGGCCCGATCGGAGCTCCTGTACTGCTGACCACAGGTCCTGACTTCATCATGCTCCTGTTCCCCTCACCCCCAACCTCTGTGTTCGGGCTGCTGGTCTATGGGACCACGGAGGGGGTAAAAGGGCAGAGGGAAGTGAGGGAATAGGAAAGAATAGGGTTCTTAGGCTGCAGGAAGGTGTAGGCAGTTTGGGGTAAGGATAAGGGGTAAGGGCGGGAGAAAAGAACTGGACAGTTTTAGTGAATCCAGATGGTAGAAAGTGAAATCTTTACTCTAAACTTCGCTTAAAGCTTTTGAATAAATATTCCCAGTGTAGTAAGTATAGACACATAATGATGTACTGAAGTTAACTTCTTTGACCATTCTGTATGGCCGAGATCTAGCTTTAAAGCCCCCCTGATCCCGTAGCCCCCTCTACTGACATAAAAGCTTCACAAGTTAAAGGTCAGGCCACCCCTTTACCCCTCATCCCTCTCCCCCTTCTCTCTCCTGTCCTCAAGTGGACAAGGCCCCTAGCGAGACCTAGCTATCTTAATTGTGCCGACCAAAGCAAACCTTCTGCCAGATTCTCCTGGACCTCCAGTCGACCAATTGTTGGCCAGGTCTCTGAAGAATAAAGAAAGGTCAATTTCAAAGTAGCACAGCCTTTCCTCCAATCACCTCTTTCTGTTAGCTTAAGTTGGAAGCAAGGTAAATTTTACAGTGGGGGCTGCCATAGCATGGAGAGATATAAGAATATCACAAGATCACGATTAGGGATATATAACTATTGATATTTGCTATCTTATGTTTGATATATTGGTACAACGATGATAAATTCTAGAAAACCGGCACAAGGTGGACAGGCTGCAGATACTTCTACTGGACGAGAAGGAACCAATACAAGGTCATTTACACGTCTTTAAAATGAGCATGTGCCTAAAGTAGTAAAAGTAGGCAGTAGGAATTAGGTGTTGAGCAGTAGGAATAAGGCAGTAGGCAGTAAGAATAAGGTGGTAGGCAATAGGTATAAGGCAGTAGGCATTAGGAAGAAGGGGGTTAGCAGTAGGAATGAGGTGGTTAGCCGTAGGGATAAGGGGGTGGGCAGTTGGAATAAGGCAGTGGACAAGAGGAATAAGGCAGTGGGAATTAGGAATAAGGCGGTAGGCAATAGGAACAAGGCAGTAGGAAGTAGGAATAAGGGATGGGCAGTAGGAATGAAGCAGTTAGCAGCATAGGAAGGGCTGATGTTGGAGGTTGTATATGAAGGGGGCAGCAGTCGCTTGCAGGTCACGTCACCACAGAAGGCAGGTAGGACAACATGGCTGACCAGACTGGAAAAGTTCATAAAAAACAACTGGACGGGACCATGGCAGGTTTATTAGTGCACCTCAGACACGTCCGTCTTGTTTCCCGGTCAAGGACCGGGCAGGGACAGGGTTTGGCTTATGAGTTAGTGACAGTTGGGTTGTGTATGGGTCATGTAGTGATGGTGCTATACAGCTGAGTCATGGAGTTTGGGTCAGGTACTAGAGTGAGGTGGCCAGTGGCATCTTTAGGGTCATGTATCGGTATGAAAGTAGTAAAGTGTGGATTATGTAGAGGTGGTCCAGTCATTGCAATGTTTACATAGCGAAGGGACGATAAGGTTCTTAATGTTTGAGTCATTGCCTAGTAGTATGGGAATTAGGGCGATGGACGGATACGAGGTCAGCATATATTATAACCCGGAATTATTACCGTCATAGGAGAAGATGGAACAATATTTACTGGAAGCCATTGTGCTTTCTTATGCATTTATTCTAGATGGACCCTATAATGATTGGCCCAACAAAGGAGATGCAGTAGAGTTCAGCAATTTGCCTCCTTAGATTGCACTCGTTCATAATGATGATATAATTAGAAAATTATACCCCAATGTTATAGCGCCTTCCAGGGATAGAGTATGATAACGCTATTACCTATTTACATTTAATATCAAGAAGCTTCAATAGTTCTTGCTAATATTGCGATCTGAAGAATGGGTCGCCTTTGTGTGTGATACTTTGTCTATGAACCACATGCCCTCCAATTAAACCATTGGTCATTGACCATGGTGTCTGACGACATAGTGTCTCCCTCCCTCAGTGTCCGACATCTTGGTATCGATCTCAGACCTTTCAAGGGCCGCCTTCTGACCCCTTGTTTGTTGTGGATATCATGAATCTAAGCCAAGCATGCGCACTACTTATCCTTCTAGCAGAAACCAACCAATCAGCGCAAAGCAGCTTTACGACCTACGTGGCAGCAAGGTGATAGCGCGCTGCCCCGAAGCAAATTTCCTAAGGGCATGCGATTGGCTACTTTTTGAGCTCTACAGGGCGAAATATGCTCGCGACATGCAATCGGTTGATATTTTGGCTATGATATAAGCTCTCGGGATAATACAGTGATTTTAGGTTGTTATCTGCCTCCACCGAAGGCCACATCAGTCGCTCCAGCCAAGTATGCCATGAAAAATATCAATACGGTCAGATGATCACATACCAGGGGCTCCGAGGTCATCTGTCTTCTGGTCCACCACGACCACGATCTATATGGCGTGTACGACTTCTGAAATCTGAGCCATCTTTGGTATCTAAGTCGCGGGGCCACCCAGATATCTAAATATCTTCTTTATTGGGGCCTTTAGATCGGAGGTAGCCTGGGTACATGGGTGTATTATCTGCCGATAGACTAACAGCTCCTGGAGTGCAATATAGAAGAGTAAGAGTGCCTTGGGGAGGTGGAGTGGGTGATCATCAATCCAGGAGGTTAAGGCTTGCTTTACAATGTACTCCTGCTGCCGGCAGTGAGGACATAACCCTGGAGGTAGGGGGGAGGGGGTAAGGTGATATGTAGGGGATACACCCATCACCTGACGCTGACAGATTGAGACGCCCCAGTCTATACATGGCGGACTGTGTAGTTGAGAGCTGATGAGCAGCTCAGTGTAGAGGAGCGGGTTGAGGAGGAGCAGCTCCTCATGAGGCAGTGACAGTTGATTGTGCTACCAGAACCCCCCCCCCTCTGTACACTGGTGGAATTATTCAGGTGGCCGTGTTGGGAGGCGCAGAGGGGTGTTAGAAGGCTGTGCCGAGCCCTAAGCGGGACACGAGCTGCTTTGGTGCCGAACAGCTCACCTGCTGAGCCGCCCTCTATCGTGCACCATCGGTACCACTCGGCCCGCTCAGGGCGCCATTCGTCTTAGCGTATCAACATGTCAGCGCTCCCCTTAGCGGCACTACTTGTTTAGTGCGCCGACCGCTCGCTAGGAGGCGTCGGACGTCTTATCCGCGCCGCCCCCGCCGCCACCCATCCCTTATGGCCAATTTGGGCTGGGTTTTGGTCAGTGCTTGGACTCTAAGCGTTCAAATCACGTAGGCTCCACACCTCGAGTCGCCCGCCGCATCCAGGCCGCTAAGACCTGGAGTAGCGCAGATTACATATTAATTACACCATTTTCCCTGCAGGCCACTTACACGGGGCAGCGCCCCTACCGACCTTGTATGGGCAGCGTGGAGCCAGTGTAGGTGTGAACTATTGTACAGCTATGTATGTATGATGAATTCAATAGTGGTATACATAGATCTAACAATTGCATAGGTAGGGTTGTAAGGCCTTAATAAGAAATGTGTTCCTCTAGCGCTTATTACCTTATTCGTTTGGCCCTAACCCGAAATAAATGGGAGATGGAGAGAAATAAAGATACTTTAGATTACTGCGCGTCAAATTCACGTCAAAATGTAACAATATCCAGTCAGTAGGTCTGTAAGGAAAACATTTAAAGCAAGGTAAATCCCAAGTGCCCTGACTTTAGACATCTATAGTTTGATCCAATATATCTCATCTTACCTTGCCCGTTACCTCTATGGCGGTACTGAAGCATTAACATGCCCATTTCTCAGAACTATATATTTTCCGTGAATCGTTTATGTGACGTGACTAAACGCTTTTCACAAATGTCAGTGAGAAACCGTATCCCAACCTCTCTCGCAATCATTAGATTTTTGTAACGATATAGGGATATGCTAGACCCTTATATGACAAAAGGGCCCTCTAGACAAGGCCCCATCAATCTAAACCCGATCCAAAATAATTTGAACAATAAACAACAAGTGGGTTTTGCTATCTATACATGTATGTATGCGGCCATAAACCATTACCAGCTTGTATTGGACGCTACCAGTCCCCTTCTCCTATCCATCTTATGCCCCATGTTCCAAGACCACCCCAAGTTGTATCTGGAAGAAAGGCAGCCTTAATCTTCTTATTGTGTTGAAGTCGTCATCTCAGGGATTCCCTTTACAAAAAGTCTTGTAGGCCCCCACAGCCCGGGCCTGTAGCGGGGAGCGCGGCCCGCCCTCTCTGGCCGTATCTGGTTCCAGCAGCTGGGCCCCTGCCCGCCCCGACCCGCGCGCCCTCAAGTGTCGTTAGGGGCAGTTAATGGCTTTAAGGGAAGGCGTGCTGGGGTCTGACTGCATGCGGTGCATGAGCAATGAGACTTCTAGGGGTGTTTGTTGGGTTAGGGGAAGGTGGTTAGGACTGGGCTGGAGCAGACAACTGGTTCAGTTCTATCGATGCCGTATCTACGTCTAACCCCTCCACACTCCAAGGCCTTCTTTCCAGTGTAGTTTCATGACCAACCCTGCTAGCACTACTCATCCAAATGGTGTCTTTTTTACGTAAATAACATGAGTTTTTACGTAAGAATGACGTAAATTGCATGAGTTGTGCTAGCTGGGAATGTACCGCCAACAGGAACCTACATGTAAAACCTACCCAAAATTACCGCCCTACCCACACACCAGAAGGGATTTCTCATCAATGTTAAATAACGCTATTGAGAAATGCCCCCCGAAGGCGCTGAATGTTGGGTTTCATTTCGACCTGCCGTGAATGTATCGGTATGATGTAGAAAAACAGTTTTTCTCCATGGCTACCTTTGTGCATCCTGGAGACAGTATGGTGCATTCATTGAATAATATATAGTTCATGAAGGGTATATGTGTAAAATTCATTTTTAAGTTCCGAGTCACCTTCCACCTCTCGGACTCAAAGAGTCTGAATCTCATCTTTTCTTTCCCCTCCCTGTGTGCGATACACATGTGTGCATGGGCACCAACACATTCATTTGTGGCATTGTGTAATGTAGTTTTTACGCCATGAATATGACATTATCTGTCGAAATGGCGTTTAACATAATATTGCTCACTCATTGACCTTCCTCACTGGAGGACTTGTTCTTCACACCATTTAATCACCCATCGACAGGGAACACAGCCAATTCCCCCCTCTTAATCTGATCATTTATGGGGCATATATAGCGAAGAAATATCCCATGGTTGTTTGTTATGATGATGCATGAATGCAGTCTTCGCGGGTTACCAGCCAAGGATGCTTTAAGTTATCTTGTCGATCATATGGGGTCGATACACTCCCTATGGGCCAGCATGGTGCATTACTGCAGCGACCCTGTGTTGGTGCATCATGGCAATATGTGAGGATTTAAGCTTCAGTCAGCACACCGCCCGAGGAGGGTTAGATGAATATTGGTCAGCATTCTTTAGAAACGTCCAACATTGCTTCAGTTCATCCTGCCTACATATTGCTTCCCTTGGCGCTTCAGATCCTGTAATTGTCTACTTATTCGAGAGAAAAAGGAGAAGAGCACGATCCCTTTGTTTTTAATTTCCGATCCTGATTCTATACTGTGAGAAGATTCTATGTGATCGTGCTATTACTGTTTAATCTTTACAAAATACTTCAAATGGGACCATGCTTTGGCGTCATTAGATACAGGCCGTATTTGAAAGGATCAAATAGGGTGTATAAAAATAGACATGGTATGTTGCCTGTGTGGGTGATAGAATGTAGAAATAAGCCAATAGGTGGTAGGTAGTGGTAATCTGGTATTCATATCATAGCTATGTAAAGCCATGAACGTGGGGCACTGTCTTATTAAATCATATATATATATATATATATATATATATATATATATATATAAATATATATATATATATAAATATATATATATATATATATATATATATATATATATATATATATATATATATATATATGTGTGTGTGTATGTGTGTGTGTGTGTGTGTGTGTGTGTGTCAGAGCCGCTGTGGATAAAAGCACACAGAAATATATACCCACATTCATCATAATTCATTTATGCCTTACTTTGTAAGCTATAGAAGCGTTTGGCGTCATAGCCTCATGCAATATCCGGTCTCTGATTACACTGTAAGCGGCCTATGTTGGAAATATGTAATTACCATAGTGTATTATACCTTGGTATAAAAAGATGATAATTATTCTGATGATCATGCATAGCTGTGAGACGATATAAACACTCAGATTGTATTTCTGACAAAGTGTATTTCCAAGCCTTCATCTATCATGAATACCTCCAAGTGTCATCCATGTAAGAATCCAAACAAATATAACTGCAAATAAAAACAAGATTGGCATCGTCGTACATTTTATTATCAATAAGATGCTATTTCGGGGAGAGCTAAATATAAAGGAAGCCATCACTCGAACCAGCACAAGAGAATTGCATATCCTTCTCCGTTTATGCAAGTATTTTTGCTTCCATAGACAGAGGTAAAAGAGATGATTATTTCAATATCAATCTTCCTGTGCTTAATCATTGCATAGCAGTGAACCCGAATCAACTGTTCAGAAAATGGAATTCCTCACTTCATACCTCAATCCATGGCGTCCAAGGGTCTGTTATACCTCCATTTTATACCTATAACGTACACGTGTACCTTACATCTTGATGTCCCGGTGTTCCTGTATACCTGTAACATACACATACCTGTTACCTTGGTGCCAGGTGTTCCTGTATACCTGTAACGTATACCTTTTTTTCCATGGTACCCAGGTGTTCCTGTATACCTCTAAGATATATATTTTACCTTGGTGTCAGGTATTCCTGTATACCTGTAATATACACATACCTTTTACCTTGGCGCCCAGCTATTCCTGTATACCTGTAACATATACATACCTTTTACTTTGGTGTCAATGTGTTCCTCTATCCTTTTTGTGCCCAGAAATATTTGAAGATTTTGCATTATTTCACAATTGTATCACTTTGTTGATAAGACCATGTTTTATTTTGATCTTCTCTTTTGATATGGGCTCTGCATTGCATTTTCTGAATACTTATAACTCAATGATAAATTTCAGTCAAGGATGTCCCATTTCTAGTCAGGTCTGATAACCATATTAACCAAAACATTCCATTTGTTGTCATTGGTTAGTGTTTGGTCTCTCTTAGGCTATATATCTATGTCCATATTCCCTGCAATCCTGAGCCTTATAGATCTTCCAAAGCTGATTCTGCCTGCATGTGTACTGCACTCAGGAAACATAATGTGTTAGTAGCAATTAGTGCATGGATTGTCTATATGGATATGAGCAGTTCTTGTAAAATCTAATTAGAGTATGGGGACTAGGGTGTATATGATCCAGCATCATTTTGGTATTATTTCAGATATTAGCTCCCTGGAGGGGTGCCCCCTACTGAATCACATAAAATGACAGCTCATTTTCAAGTTTTGACTCCCTGTGCTTGATATATTGGAGATAAAGCAAAATGGATGGTTGTATTGTAATGGGGATGTCAGGAACATTTTAAAGAGGGTCTAACTTTGCAGATCGGATCAGTAAAAGTTTGATAATGACCATTTCTTTCAATATACATGCATTTAAGCCCAAAACCACGCTTAAATGCGCGCTTGGGCACCTAGAGGATATACCTGTAACAACCTCATACCTTTTATCTTGGTGCCCAGTTGTTCCTGTACACCTGTAACATACACATACCCTTTTCCGTTGTGTCCAGGTGTTCTTATATACCTGTAACAAACCCATACCTTTTAACTTGGTGTCCAGGTGTTCCTGTTTACCTGTAACATACACATACTACTTACCCTGGTGTACAGTGTTCCTGTGTACCTGTAGTATACACATACATTTTACCTTGGTGTCCAGGTGTTCCTGTATACCATGTAACATATACCTTTTACCTTTGTGTCCACGTGTTCCTGTATACCATGTAACATATACCTTGTCTTTGTGTCCAGGTGTTCCTGTATACCATGTAACATATACCTTTTACCTTGGTGTCCAGGTGTTCCTGTATACCATGTAACATATACATTTTACCTTTGTGTCCAGGTGTTCCTGTATACCATGTAACATATACCTTTTACCTTTGTGTCCAGGTGTTCCTGTATACCATGTAACATATACCTTTTACCTTGGTGTCCAGGTGTTCCTGTAGAGAGGCCGGACCTGTTGTATACGTGGACCGTGGAGGACGAGGTGGTGGCACACACTAAGGCACCTGTCATGGAGATGGTATTTACAGGCAACAACAGGTTGATCTCTGTCAGTGTCAAAGTTCAAAACAAAGGTAGGCGGATATTTTCCCATCTCTTCCATATGTCTTATTTCAGATGGCACAATTCCGAATTTGTAGAGGATAAAGAACGAGTCACCTTGTCAAGGTAGCCATGATAAACTATAGGGCGCCGTCACACGGTTCTAACATAGCTGCACTATCCTATGGTGGGTGGACAAGGATTTCATGTTGACTTATAACACCTTTGTTCCTTCTTACCACTGCAATAGGATAATATTCACATATTGATTTATCCTTGACGTAGCCAAATCGTCCCTTGGACAAATTACTAAAATAATTGTTAGGTTAGATGAATTAATACCAAAACAGGAAAGGTTGAAAATAATGGACCTTACTTCTCGTGCAAATGATTGACCGTCCACTTGAGGTGGCTGTTGCGGACTCCTTAATGTTAATTGGTGAAACCTGGCTAATTGATTGATGTGATGTGTCAAGTAATTGATTAATGTGATCTATCAACACAAGGGCCGCCTCACAGGGAAGGACGACGAAAAGTTAGATTTCATTTTCTCTCTGACAGTCCTGTCTGTAGCCTGAATAGATGTCTAAAACAATGTGTTAAACCTAGTGTTTTCCATGGGGAATGGTAGAATGTGTTGTCTGAGTCTGACTAGTATTGTGGAATGGGCGAGTGGAGATGGCTGAAATTCTGTGTTGACTGAGTGTGAGTAGTATTGTGGAATGGGGGAGTGGGGATGGCTGTACCAATGTGTTGGCTGAATGTGAGTAGTATACTGAAATGGGGGAGTGGGGATGGCAGTACCAATGTGTTAGCTGAGTATGAGTAGTAAAGTGGAATGGGAGAGTGGGGATGGATTTATCAATGTGTTGGCTGAGTGTGAGTAGTATAATGGAATGGGGGAGTGGGGATGGCTGTACCAATGTGTTGGCTGAGTGTAAGTAATAAGAGTGGAGTAGAGGATTGGGGATGGCTGTACCAATGTGTTGGGTAAGTCTCAGTAGTATACCCAGCAAATTGTCGTGATTCCTCGTCAACCTGTGTGAAGTGGCTCACACATGTCGCTAGATGGAACACGACGTCGCTATAGCACAAGATCACCAGGAATAGCAATGGTGGTTATCACATGGCCTCACCTCAGATGGCGAGGATGGTGATCACTCAGACTCACCAGGGATGGCAACGCAGGTGATCACTCACCTCGCTAGATGAAACACGCACCTCGTCATAGTGCATGTTCACCAGGGATGGCGAGGATCGTGATCACTCATCCTCACCATGGATGGTGACATGAGTGATCACTCATCCTCACCAGGGATGGCGACATGAGTGATCACTCACTTCGCTAGATGAGACGCACACCACGTCATAATGCACATTCACCACAGATGGCAAGGATCGTGATCACTCACACTCACAGGGGATGGTCACTCAGGTGATCATTCATCTCGCTAGATGAAACGCACACCATGCCATAATGCACGTTAAACACGGTTGGCGAGGATCATGATGACTCACACTCACCAGGGATGGCAAGGCGGTTGATCACTCACCTCGCTAGATGAAATGCGCACCACGTCATAGCGCAGGTTCACCATGGATGGCGAGAGTGGTGATCACTCAGACTCACCAGTCATGGCGATGCTGGTGATCACTCATCTTGTTAGATGAAAAGCTCATGATCATCAACATTGGTAATCATGCAGCCTCACATCTGCCAGATCAATGTATGTTTTGCCAGAGAAGGTATTGCCATATGTATCTTCCTTCTAACCACAGACAAGGTGTTCATGTAGATACTTCCTTATGTATTTTTCCTGTAACCAGAGAAAAGGTGTTTATGGATAGTTGCTTTTATTTTATAGATACCTCTTTCTAAATTCAATTGATATTTTCTCTATATAATCTTGTTTGATTCAACCCTGACGTATTACATGGAAATCAGTGTGCAACAAAGCACATTTGATAAGTATGGGACTTATACTTCATGCCCACCCTTCCTAGATAGGCTACATGTTGAACAGTGGTGCTGTCTCAACAACTTTGGCAATGGTGGTGATAAGTTGCCATTCTGAGTGAGAGTGAGTGACAGATGATGCAATCCTCAGAGAGCATTGACATGGAGTGACACAAGTTCACGAATTGAGTGAGACCAATGTTGGCAATGGTAGTGATAAGTCGCCATTTTGTGTGAGAGTTGATGCCAGTGGCACGTGAGTGGTACATAATCACACAGTGAGTCAGATCCATGTTGGCGATCCTTGTGATAAGCCGCCATTCTGAGTGAGAGTTGACAGGCAGTGGCACATATTGACGGAGTGAGTGAGATCCATGTTGGCGATGGTGGTGATAAGCTGCCATTCTGAGTGAGAGCTGACTGGGAGTGGTACATAATCACACAGTGAGTCAGAATCATGTTGGCGATGCTTGTGATAAGCCGCCATTCTGAGTGACAGTTGACAGGCAGTGGCACATATTGACGGAGTGAGTGAGATCCATGTTGGCGATGGTGGTGATAAGTCACCATGCTTTGTGAGGGATGACAAGGGGTGGCACATACTCACGCAGTGAGTGAGATCATGTTGGTGACTGTTGTGATAGATTGCCATGCCATGTGAGACTGACACACAGTGGCGAAAGATGACACAGTGAGTTATCACTCAAAAAGGAGTCACCATTGATGACCAATCATGGCAACAGATAACGACAATTTGCTGGGTAGTGGAACGGGGGAGTGGGGGATGGCTGTACCAATGTGTTGGGTAAGTCTCAGTAGTATAGTGGAACGGGGGAGTGGGGGATGGCTGTACCATTGTGTTGGGTAAGTCTCAGTAGTATAGTGGAACGGGGGAGTGGGGGATAGTTGTACCATTGTGTTGGCTGAGTGTAAGAAGTGTAGTGGAATGGGGGAGTGGGGATGGCTGTACCAATGTGTTGGCAGAGTGTGAGTAGTATTGTGGAATGGGGGAGTGGGGATGGCTGTACCAATGTGTTGGGTAAGTCTCAGTAGTATAGTGGAACGGGGGAGTGGGGGATGGCTGTACCATTGTGTAGGCTGAGTGTAAGAAGTGTAGTGAAATGGGGGAGTGAGGATGGCTGTACCAATGTGTTGGCGGAGTGTGAGTAGTAAAGTGGAATGGGGGAGTGGGGATGGCTGTACCAATGTGTTGGCAGAGTGTGAATAGTATAGTGGAATGGGGAAGTGGGGATGGCTGTACCAATGTTGACTGAGAGTAGTAGTATAGAGGAATGGGGCAGTGGGGATGGCAGTACCAATGTGTTGACTGAGTGTAAGTGATAGAGAGGAATGGGGGAGTGGGAATGGCTTTACCAATGTGTTGTCTGAGTTTGAGTTGTATAGTATAGTGGAATGGGTGATGGCTTTACCAATACATATGTGTTGCGTGAATTGTATAGTGCAACAGGAGTGAGAATAGCTGTGGGTATGGTTAGTAGCCGATATAGATGGCCCATTTTTTAAGAAATGCTAGATGGTAATCCAATAAAAATGTGATGAATAATTGTCTCTCCAATCCCACCTTCCAGTGCACAGCCAAGAAAAGAGCCAGATTTTTGAGCTGTTTAACACCAAACCAGACATGCGCCTCACCCAGGGGGGTATCAAGGAATTCGGAAGTCCCATCAACTTCACACTAATTGTAAGTACATGTTATAGGATTGACTTTGTAGTGAATAAGTACTTAATGACAATTGGACCTTTTATCTAATTATATTAGACAAACCTTTACCTTATTACTGCCAAAGCTATGTGAGTCATTTTTATTTCTGACAGAGCAATGGAAAGTCTTATGTTATTCATAGATCTTCATTTATTCCATAGGCTGTGTATCTATGATGTAAAATAGATGTAAAATAAATTATTCACATTCTTTATCTAGGTAATTACAATCATTATCAGGATTGTAGTGACGAAGTACTTGATGACACTTGGACCTTTTATCTGATTAAACAAGCCTTCACCTTATTACTGTCAAACCTACTTATATTGTCGACAGAGCGATGGAAAGTTTTATGTTCTTCATAGATCTTCATTTATTCCATAGGCTGTATATCTATGAAGTGTAATAGAAGAAAAGGACATAATAAGTCCAAATTCACACCTCTCTCCCCTCCAATAATTCACATCCTTTATCTATGTTTCTTTTTCTGTCAGAATGTGCACCCAGACTGTGAGAAGATCCTGGTGTACTACCGGCAGAACGGACAGAGTGACATTGATGACACCATCCCCCTAAACCCCAACCACTCTGGTGAGGCAGGCTGGAGCCACAACTTCAGCACTCCGGGGGTGTACGAGGTGGAGGTGACTCCTACAGGTGTGGCTGGAGCCTCCAGTGCTATAGGTGTATTAGCCGTGCAGCAAAGGCTGTCTGATATCAGCCTACAAGGGCCCTCGGCTGTACCTCTGTTTGAGTGAGTTATATACAATATGTAATTATATAGTGTAGTGTAGGACCCTTACACACCTTTGTTTGAGTTAGCACTACCAATGTATACAATTATATAGGAAAGAAACCCTCCCTGTACCACTGTTTAAGTGGGTGATATGTGGTATGCAATTCTGTGCTGTAGGTTTGGTAGGATCGAGTCATTTGTGTTGTTGATTCAACCTATTCTGTTGGGGATATTGAGGATAAAATATAGATAAGATGAAGTGAATTAAGTTTATAAACAGACTGTTGATATATACATATGGATTTACAATTGGCATTTTGATTATTCTTGTTCATTGGTGGCTGACATGCACACATACACCTGTGTTTCAGGATGTCCAGGGCGTACATTTGGCACGTTAAGGTTGGAAGTGGCTCCCACCTGTTGTACGACTGGTCTATTGATGGACAACACCTCCCCATCACACCAGACAACCAGGTAAGTTTCTGTATCTACTATCCCAATATTAAGTTCATGATCTATGTGTACAATTAGATAGGTCTCTGTATCTTTTTCGATATTCAGTTCCCTATGTGCATAGCATGTAGGGTTCTTGTTTTATTCAATATAAAGTTCACGATCTATATGTGCCTCCTATAGGGTTGTTTCTTTACCATGGCCATGGCAAGCAGTTTCAATGTAGGCCTACAGTAAGGGAGGGGGCGGGTTCTGGTCATTACTTCTTTCGGCTTAACCTTTTAGGGTAGTTATTAGTACTAATTGTCATGCCCTGATAAGCCATGTTCAATTCACGCATAGTCATGTTCCAGTTGTTGGGGAATGTCGCGAATAGCTGTCTCCCCTTTATGATTTATGATAATGATTGTATAAAAGAATTGATAATGTCAAAGCCACTCAAGACGTGACTAACTGGTGGATTGGTTAGTGAGCCAGATTTGGATTACTAAACAGGGGTTGTTTCTCGTAGCTATACACCCATATGTCATGATGACCTCATATTTGCGTCACACCACCTGTCGGTGGCCAATATTCATAACGGCATGGGATCCGCCAGCACGTCACATTTAATCGTGATAAAAGACAGTCGTGTTTGTCGGTGACGGCGCCGTGACATCGCAATTTACACACACACACACCCTCACCAACACATTTCTCTCCCATTCCCACCTTCCCTCCTACTGCCACTGCTCACATCCACACCTTTTTGTATACCTGTCACCAAAGCCTGACCACTTTTCACCGCGCCCTAATGATAGCTAAAACACACTGTCATATAAAGAATGGAATTGCCCCGAGATTACTTTGTCACCGACATTTACATGGTCGACGAAGATAGGCCTCTTCAATTAAAGTGGAAATAGTCTTACGTCTTTCTCTCAGGCTTGTGAGGCCGGTATAAGCCATAGCATACTTCAGAGTGAGAGACGTGTATTGTCTGCATTGACTTCAGTGAATTGAAGTTCATCGGTAGAGCTGTCTCAGGTGGGTATAAACACCAGTTTGACAAAAACACGTTAATCATGTTGATGTCTTACATTGACGAAAGGTTGCTTGTGATTCCTTCCAGTTAGGAGCCGTTTTGATACATGCTAAAAAGTGTATTGAAGCACTATAGGTATATATGTGGCTGTTAAATGCCTACATTCAATTTACTCCACACTTACATTGATGAGAGCGAAACAGATGAGACGCAACCATAATATTTCTGTAGCGTGAAGTTTTATCTATTTGCCATTTCCATAGGTGTGGGAGTAGGAAGACTGTAATAAACCAGTTTTGCGTTCCCCAATAAAATCAAACAGGGTTCTTCGAGGCTACTTTTGCTTTCATTGGTGAGATCAAAGCAGTGAATGTTCACGATAATGCCAATGAGACCATAAGAAATAAAGCAAAAGCTACCTGCATCGTTTCACTTTCAGTTGAAAACATAGTTTAGACGACAGTAAGTGGATATTTCCTTTAATAATGCTAAATAACATTGTTAAGAAATGCCCTGGTGAGGGGCTACCGAAGGTCATTTCCAAGTTCAATGACAATGTCAAGGTCACCACGTTCCTCAGGTAAATCAGCAACAGCCAATCACATCATCGTTTAGTGGATGACCTAGGGTGGTGACTGCCTCTTCCTCCTCTACTTTGATTGACCCCTGCCGTGACCTCCCAAATGACCTTGTCATGACCGCAGATGACCCCTAGCGTGATGGCCTATATAACGTATTATGTGAGATTGGGTTCCTGTGAGCGTTTCCCATTTGTCAGCAGGGTTGAGAACTGTCTATGATATTCTTGTCACCAGGCGTCTAGCCATATAGTGTGAAACTGCATCTGGACATAACCACAGGCACTGATAATTGATAAGGCTCAGCCTTATCCTTGTAGCCGAACCCCAAATTATTAACAGAGGAAACTGCCAATATGATTTGGACAGACTTTATATATCATGGTTTTGTCGCCTTTCATTGTTTATGCATACAACTCTACGTGAATATATTGGTTCTGTTTCTCAGGAAAACAACAACAACAACTAAACTAAACTAAAAGGAACCGAGGACATTAGGTATTGGGCCTGATGAAGCAAAAAGGTCTTTATTTACTGTAGTGCACACCAATGTCAAGAGCACGGATACCAGATCTATCTTTATATATTATAGAAGTGAGAAACAAAGACTTCGCGTAGTAGCAAATCAAGGTCAGAAAGGCATCAGTGCTGCCTAGAAGATTGAAATTGGTCAATTGGACAAGCGAAACGCTTTGTCGGCATCTTGCCTTTAGAATTTAGTGATAAGAAGTCCATTTGTTTCACTTCTCTAGGGACACCATCCTTATTTATAGCACAGATTCAGTTTAAGTAATCAGGTATTTGGAAGGGGCTGCTATAGCACCTCCTATTCCTTGATTATAGTACAATAAACCGGACACTTTGTTTTGGCTGAGCGCGGAAGAAAATGATGGAAGCCTGGCGGATAAAGGAACAATTATGGGTCATTACGAGCCATGTGAGGCGGGCTGTGTTCTATTACCGTACAACATGGGCAGGAGTGTAGGTATATGTGAGCCTCTAACACATATATAGCTTCATAGAACACCTGATTTAGAATATTAAAAGCTTGCTATACAGGTCCACCAGTTGCACCAATGGTGTTGGCATTCAGCTAACTACCCCTCCCCCCCTGTCGCTACATGGACCTTGCTACACTGACCTTTGACCAGTGGACGGCTTATCGTTTCCGGTGAAGCCATCCCGTGAAGCCCGTCTGCCAGCCTGGGAAGCCACATTGCAGACCAATCACTCTCTGTGGCCATATTGAGCTCCTCTTTGGCACTGCCTGTTTCTTAACCCTTCCATGCCCGGGGTTTGTGTAAATAAAGGTACATATGAATGATTTTGAAAAGGTGTATAGAGTAGGGAGGTATACTGACGTAAATATTTCCTTATAGAGCCATTCTATGTAGCAGCCCCAGCATGGAGTGTGGAAGATTGTAGTGTGGCAGATGGAATGTATGTGGTATGTCTGTATACAATGTACATTGTAGTGTGACAGATGGCATGTATGTGGTATGTCTGTATACAATGTATATTGTAGTGTGACAGATGGAATGTATGTGGTATGTCTGTATACAATGTATATTATAGTGTGACAGATGGCATGTATGGGGTATGTCTGTATACAATGTATATTGTAGTGTGACAGATGGCATGTATGGGGTATGTCTGTATACAATGTATATTGTAGTGTGACAGATGGCATGTATGGGGTATGTCTGTATACAATGTATATTGTAGTGTGACAGATGGAATGTATGTGGTATGTCTGTATACAATGTATATTGTAGTGTGACAGATGGCATGTATGGGGTATGTCTGTATACAATGTATATTGTAGTGTGACAGATGGAATGTATGTGGTATGTCTGTATACAATGTATATTATAGTGTGACAGATGGAATGTATGTGGTATGTCTGTATACAATGTATATTGTAGTGTGACAGATGGCATGCATGGGGTATGTCTGTATACAATGTATATTATAGTGTGACAGATGGAATGTATGTGGTATGTCTGTATACAATGTATATTATAGTGTGACAGATGGAATGTATGTGGTATGTCTGTATACAATGTATATTATAGTGTGACAGATGGAATGTATGTGGTATGTCTGTATACAATGTATATTGTAGTGTGACAGATGGCATGTATGGGGTATGTCTGTATACAATGTATATTGTAGTGTGACAGATGGCATGTATGGGGTATGTCTGTATACAATGTATATTGTAGTGTGACAGATGGCATGGGGTATGTCTGTATACAATGTATATTGTAGTGTGACAGATGGCATGTATGGGGTATGTCTGTATACAATGTATATTGTAGTGTGACAGATGGCATGGGGTATGTCTGTATACAATGTATATTGTAGTGTGACAGATGGCATGTATGGGGTATGTCTGTATACAATGTATATTGTAGTGTGACAGATGGCATGGGGTATGTCTGTATACAATGTATATTGTAGTGTGACAGATGGCATGTATGGGGTATGCCATTGTATTGTAGTGTGACAGATGGCATGTATGGGGTATGTCTGTATACATGTATACTGTATTGTAGTGTGACAGATGGCATGTATGGGGTATGTCTGTATACATGTATACTGTATTGTAGTGTGACAGATGGCATGTAAGGGTGTGTCTGTAAATTATTGAAGTTCTGTATTGCAGTGTTGGAAATAGCATGGTATGGGGTATATCAGACAGCACAACCACATGGGCCCCAGATGGGATTTCTCCAGGCCTGTGGGCCTGGCCCAGATGGGTAAATGAAGGTCGATGGATCTAGTCCGAGCAGTGACAGCTACTCTTCCCATCCTCTCATAGCAATGCACCTAAATATCTCTTTCGATCCCATTATACTTGAAAATTAAAGAAATAAAAGCACCAAAAGATGAAAAACCATGTTGTTCCATTCTTTATAAAGTGGGCAAGGATCTCGAGCTGAAAAAAATTTGTGTGGATGTGTTGGGACTAGATCCACTGACCTTTGGATCAATAGTCCAGTGCTCTTCCTACTAAGCTAACCAGGCAGCTGTGATGGTCCTAGTCAATGTCTTAGAGGGATAGCTGAGAGGGAGGCACTATTACTCATCACATTGTATAGGGTGAAGTCCTGATGCCTCAATATGTTTTCTGATGTGATAACCGATGGTGCATTCAGCTTCATATCTCAACCATCATCACATGAATCTATTTGATTCAGAATATTCATCGGATTATCCATGACAATGAACACTGTGCCCTGTTGACACATGCTTTTAAGCTGTTGGGATGTGTAAACATATGTCTCTTTAGGGCATCTGCATGGATGTATCCTTTACCACATTGTGAACACATATACTACTTCTTCCCTGTATAGGTCATCATGTGTTTCCAAAGACTAGCTAGACAGCTCAACCCTTTACCACATTGTGAACACACATGTAGTTTCTCTCCTGTGTGGGTCATCATGTGTGTCATAAAGTTACATCCATCTGTGAACCTTTAATCACAGTGTGAACTTACATGCGATTTCTCTCCTGTCTGGGTCATTATGTGTTTCTTTAGGTTACCTAACTGACTGATTCCTTTACCACAGTAGGGGGGTTTAGCACCCACTGCATGGGCAATATAACACAGACGCAAAGCATACCTACAGCATTGCTACGTCTGTGTAAAATCAGCTACGCATGAGTTACGTTGTGATTGCTAAACCTCCCTAATATGAACACACATGAGGTTTCTCCCCTGTCCTCATGTATGTCTTTATGTTACAAGGGAGATTTTTACTATGACAATCACAGCTGCCCAGTAGCTCAGTTGGTTGAGCACTGGACTATTGATCCCAAGGTCAGTGGATCTAATCCCAACACGTCCACACTATTTTTTTCAGCTTGAGACCCTTGCCCACTTTATAAAGAATGTAACAAAATGGTTTTTTCATGTTTTGGTGTTTTTATTTCTTTTATTTTCAAGTATAATGGGATTGAAAGACATATTTAGGAACATTGGTAATGCTATGAGAGGATGGGAAGAGTAGCCGCCACTGTGCGGACTAGATCCATTGACCTTCAAATCATATAGCAAAATGGGCTAGCCCATGTGGGCCCCAGCTGGCTTCCCTGACATTTACCAGCATTTACCCATCTAGGCCAGGCGCACAGGCCCAGAGAAATCCCATCTGGGGCCCATGTGGTCGTGCTGGCTGGGATATGTTTGTATGAAAACCGGTGAAGTTCTGTTTATACACAATCAACCTTTAGAGGTCATGTAGGGTTATTAGTACATATTCAATGCACCTGTAGAGTCCTGGACTTTGTTTCAAATTATTACTGTTTTATCTGTCTTTGGAAACATCCGCCTGAGAAGGTCAACATCTTACATGATACATACTAAACTTACAATGCAAATTTGAAATGCTGATATTGAGTTGCTATGTTGCTATGGGTTGTGTGGATTCATATTATCAAATACAAATAACTGATGATGCAAGCTGTAGCAAAATATTGATACATATTATTGCCCTAAATTAGCTTCAGTAGTAATGTGTGTTATAGTAATAGTATCCATATTCCAGATCTGCGACAAAACAGTAAACCTACAGATGCATGCCCCCAGGCAGTTGTGTGGGTGAGTGGGATGGACACTGTTGTACAGTAGGATCGAAGGCAGCCCAAGATGAGAGGCTACCAGGGTTGGGCCAGCTGGTGAAGGGAGGGTGCAGGCAGGATCTGGAGAAGCCACATGGTCTGCCTTAGTCTAAAATCAGCACCAGCATTGATAGTATGTGCTTGGCGAGTGAAGGCCACTCTCCTCACTCCACTACACAACCTACCAGTGCCTGACCCCCAGCATCAATATCACGTCCTGACGAACCACCCTGCCCCTTACTCCTCCCCCCTTCTCTTCTTCTTACAGGCCAATCTTCTACCCAGAGGAGCCTGGAAGGTTTGGGGTGCATGCACAGGGGGTAGGGTGACGTGTAGTGGGATAAGCCTTGGGCCAGAAAAATGGTTCACTCTGTCAATAATGATTGATATGTGCAGCTATCGACCATTGCCGTGCACAGTGAAGACAGAGCAGCATATAACTATGTCATAGAGGGGGACTTGAAGGGGCCCTATATAGCTTTGGGTCATGTATAGGTTCTGTCTATAGGTCTACATCGCTTTATGACAACTAGGGTATTCCACTGAACATAATGAAAGGTCTAAGTAAAGGTCTATGTGATTGCTGTTGATAAGATAATCCTAGTTTGTAGATAGACACAACCTTTCATTCAGACTTATACATTGTACTTAATGCCATGTATATGGATATCTCTGGAGCTTAATTCGAAACATCCTGGGATCACAACCCCAGCGATCTTAGGAATAAATCAGCCTTATCCTATTAAGTGATCTTAAGAGTTGACTGGGTTCCCATATCCTAGCCAGCACTAAGATCGCATCGATCTTAGCCTCAGCCCTCCTACACTATTCCAAGAAGAACTGACTAGGCACAGGGGTAAGAGTCCCAAAATAAAGGAATAGCTGTGGAGTCACTCTTCTTCGCAAGAGTGCTTATACCATCGTTGCCCATCCCCATATGGGCTAACAAAAGAGCACAGGGTGCAGTTGACCCCCATACAGTATTCAAGAGTTGTTCCCATGAATGTATGATTTATGCTTGCCTATTAGAAGCATTGTGCCCTCCCCCCAGGACAAAGAGAGAGAAGGGAAGAATTACCTTACAGTGCACTTAACACATGAGTAGCCCTAAGAGCTCTCAAGGACACTCAGCAAATGTCCTCCCTCCCCTCTTTATGTATGCAACAGGCTATTCACTCTTTTGATCAGGAGTGTTCCCTGTAAGTGCTCTTGTACTCAGGTGAAACCACTATGCATTTCTTTCACTAAGATTGCAGTGATCTTAGTGGTGGAAATGGAATAGTGAAGTGATCCCAGGACTAGCTATTCTGGACAGGCCTGCAACCACTGCATTACATAGGCTAGACCAGCCAGGTCTTATGATATGTGCCTACACTAAGATCGCTGGGGTTGGGATCCCAGGATCTTTTGAATTAAGCTCCAGGGGGCATAGGTTGAACCAACAACTTTCAACATTAGGTTTCTGCTACTAAGGTTCTTTTACTATCAGTTCGAATGGAAGTTTTCAACAGTAAGAGAGATGTTTATTATTTACACCATAGACTTACAGTATACTGCCTGGTGTACATGTACTATTACATAGTGTGACAAAGCAGGGAGAGGCTAAGAAGATGATGATAAGGGAAATTTGAATAAGAGGACAAGAGCCATTCGATGTCAATGTTGCCTTGGTGGGTGACTTACCAGCACTACATTGGTGCATCACGTCAACATGCGTGCCAGCCCTGTGTGTGCTTCCTAATGGCGTGATATATAACTTTTATGCCAACAGTGTCGAAGAGTGTTTAACTTACAGCGTAGGGTTTGAATCCTGCATGAGTCCTAGGCTGAGGTTGTGAAATCGTAGGCAACTAGAGGTAGTGAGATAACGGTCTGAACATTATTCTCACGGACGACCAGAGGCCGTTACTGTAAAGTAGGGCGGCGTGCATTAGGCCACCTGCGACCCTTGTGCAGAAGTGGACGGTGGGGGGAGCCCTCAAAGCCAAATTAGATTTCGCTGCCATCTCGCCGCGCCCCCTGTCCATCTGCTGCCGAATGCATCCACCCTCCTCTTTACCCCCTCCTCTCATCAGAGACCTACCATACAACTCCTACCCACAAACTGCTCACAGCTGCTCTGAGGGACATTCTCAGTGTCTCCTTATGTGACTTGGCCCCCCGCCCCGTTCTACCACACCCCAATGTGAACCTTAATCCATGATACCCTGTTTTACCATACCTATAATCTGAACCTTAATCCATGGTGCCCTGTTCTACCATACCCCCAATGTGAACCTTAATCCATGGTGCCCTGTTCTACCATACCCCCAATGTGAACCTTAATCCAGGGTGCCCTGTTCTACCATACCCCCAATGTGAACCTTAATCCAGGGTGCCCTGTTCTACCATACCCCCAATGTGAACCTTAATCCAGGGTGCCCTGTTCTACCATACCCCCAATGTGAACCTTAATCCAGGGTGCCCTGTTCTACCATACCCCCAATGTGAACCTTAATCCAGGGTGCCCCATTCTACCATACCCCCAATGTGAACCTTAATCCAGGGTGCCCTGTTCTACCATACCCCCAGCCTCTGACCCCCAGGCGGTATTGGAATATACTGCCTGGGCCGGCCCTGTACTTTTGATCACCAAGCCCCCACTGCTCCCACCCTGCTAACTACTTGTGCATTGCAGTAAAGGGCCTGGTCACAGCTGAATGCACAATACTTCAAGAGCCAAATGAAAGGGGCTGCACTGTGGACCACCAAAGGCAATTTATTATGTCACTCTGATACCTAGGGCCTATATATGACTTTGCTAACACACCTTCAGGAAGTAGTAGCATATGTGACATGTACTGGGAATAGGGGCCTTAATGCACCCTGCACTAAGGCCCCTTTTCGCAGATCCTGTCACATATATTGCCCTTGGCTCCTATATATGATATTGCCTTCTGGCCCCATGGAGTATATCTCATGCATAACCTTGAAGGTCCAAGGCTGCCCATTTTATAGCATCAAAAGTCACAAGTAAAGACCGGTCCAGGCCCTAAGTATGGGCCTGGATTATCAAGGCTGCCATACCCCCAATGTGAACCTTAATCCATGGTGCCCTGTTCTAACATACTCCCCCCTCAATATGAACCTTAATCCATGTTGCCCTGTTCTACCATACCCCCAATATGAACCTTAATCCATGGTGCACTTTTGTGATAAAACAAGCTACTGACCACCACTGCCGTTACTCCATGCTGCTGCAGGCTTCTTCGCGATTATGTCATCATTCATATGTTGTGTCCCATGGATAGTCCTCGGATCGATTATCGCTCAGAATAGTATTGTCCCACTCTAACGTCAGAATGGCCATTCACTCTTGAGGCTTTTGCCCATTGCGCATCATTTAGTCTAATATAGATCTGCAACACTTCAAATTAATTCCTATACTAAGTATATAGTAAGCAAACATCCTTCTTTGCTTCCGAATTTAGGAAGATTAAGTTTTCCACAGTTTGATTTTGTTCCCTTTTGTTCAATTTATTCACAAACTGTTATTTACAAGATGTGTCATTTAGGCGCATTGTGCGCCCATTAATACATTGAATGTGGTATCAAGGATAAGAGAATATGATAAGAATACATTGTGGCAGGACAATGACATTATGCTTAGAATTCAAACAGCCACATATGCCAAACATTACGCCCCAATATTTTAGTTCAATTTTGATTAGCTGTATATAAACACAATCAATCTATTGACAGGAGGGCAATTCCCAATAATGTTGATTAGCATTATTGAGAAATGCCACCCAGAGTCCTGTAGCAGCCATTGACACTGTACCATACAATACTCTGTATGTCCCATTTCCTGTCTTATATTAAGACAGACTCTCTCTCGTCAATCGTCGACATCCTGTTTGCATGCGCATCAGGCTCCCCTGCGTGACGTCACTGCCCTGGTTCCACTGATTCCCGCTGGGTGTGCTTAACACTTGTGGCCAGTTTGTCGGGCAGAAGAACGACTTGACATTTCACGCCGATTCAACATGGGGCCATGTGACTTCGTAATGAATTGAATTTGGCCCTGGTCAGGGCGGAATTGTTCCACTCGTGATGTGCGCCCATCTGCCAGTGATCGGTGGACGGCACAGAGAGTCCGAACCCAAATGGTTCCACGGGAGTTGTGGGTCCATGTTGATCGTTGGAACTCTTCTATTCAATTGTTTGCATATATGATAGGGGTTCTTCTTCTCAGTGAGCACAGAAATCATTCCGAAAATGAACTAAAATTATTGATTAATCATCGTCGATAAATTAGCTGTCAATGTTAATTCAAGGTTCTATGCCCATTGGGTCACGGTTACTGATAACAGATTAGATTATGTGTTGGAGCTCAAGATTTAGGCCTTCTTTCTAAGATTAATAATATTACACTGTCCTTCTACATGATGGACAAGGTTATACACCTACTGTCAAAGGCACCGCAAGGCTGAAAGTGAAATGTAATGATGTGTAGTTTGAACTCGTGAGTAGCTAGTCAGCATTTGCAAGGAGGGTGGATATGTTCATGTGTCCTTGCTAGTATTTATAAATGTACCCCTAGGGAACCTTCAACAACTATGTCACCGGTATTTAGGCATTTTCAGGACCCACCCACCCCCCTTGTCACTGTTTTTGTATGGAACATATAGAGGAACCCAAAGACTCCTCCACCCCTAAGCAGTGACGTATTTGTTGAACGCTCCCTATCTCTAGGCTAACAAATACCAAGGATCGTCTACTATTTGATAATCTAGAGATTTACGTGAGTAAGTAGTCAGTATTTTGATAGTCTAGAGATGGGGGTACATATATGTAAGTAAATGAAGGGATGGGAAGACAGAAATGCAAATGTGTCACATGGCTGTCAATCAAAACGAGCACGACAGGACAGCTCACCCCATTTCTATCATATCTCTGTCTCCTTCTCATATTAGCTTGGAAGGGGGTGCTATATTTAACAATAGTGCTGGGGCAACATAAGTGGTATGATGGAGAATTTACCATAACGGCTAAACATGTCAGTACATACGGATATGTAATTTAGGTTAAGTTATCTGAATTGATTTTTATGTCCATGTTGATGTAAAGTTTGGCCAAAACGAACATCATATTATTACGAACCTTCCATTAATCTAAGTGCCTGATAGAGCCTTGTTCGAACCAATTGTGGTGTCACAGCAGTAATGCGCCCCACACATTTGTGACCTGTCAGGGGTGCCTGTATCATTTAATTTATTCAACATGGTGGTTTCCATGGCAACTGGTGCAAAAACGGATCTGACTCCATTATGGAAGACCATCCTAAAAAAATCAGGAATTACTTCACCTTTAATTTAAGCCTTTATTTATGAAGGCCATCAAAATGGAACCCTATCTATGCCAGTTTTATGGTGGAAGATGGGTGAAAAATCAGAATGTCCTAGGCCCCATTAGTGCCGTGACACCTTCTTAATATGCATTCTTTACTTAGACAATGAGGGACTGTTCGCCCTAAAGTGCAATGAAATATTGAACGGCTATGCATTCATGTGAAAAAAGACAGCAATAAGACTCAGTCTGTAGAGTCAACTTGATGCATGAATGCCGTACTACCACTTGGGAGTTATTCATTGGGATTGAATTCATGTATCGTGATGGCAAGAGGTCATGGTGCTTTAAGGCACTCTGTAGACCTTAGAGAGTTTTACGACTTCCCCCACACTGGTCAGCAGCCCTGATCAGTCAGTACTGTGCTATTTTTACCCACATACACACAGACACACAACCCATTCCTCCACACACACACCCTCCACCTGATCAAACTCAATTTTCTCATAGATTTGATCGACGAAAAGGGTCACATTACGGCGCCCAGTCCACACCCTGCTGGCCATCAGTGTGCCTTTCTGCGGGTCAACTTGTATAAGAATCCAATTTATTAAGGCAGCCGCCTTCCTCCCACTTGGCCCTTCTCTTCTCCGCTTTCCCCTGGCTGGGCCCTCACATGGTGGAGAACCCGCCGAATGGAAATAAGACCAGGCTGCATTCAGCTGCTCATTCAGTGGGTGTAAAGACGGATAAAACGGACGGTGGTGTGGGGACTCTGAACACTTTAACATCAGCGTGTTGCCAAAATATACTATGTCATTTTGTGGCATTGAATGTAACATTAGCAGTGAGCTAGTTGGTGTTACAATCATACACCACATGAACTCATTATGTTGTCCAAATGGGTCTGTACAGTGCGTCATTTGTATGTGTAGCCATACATCATTGATGTGTCATAACAAAAAGAAAAGAAAAAGCCTTAAGGCATGATGACAATCTTAAATGGTTATAACTGGAGAGAGTGTGCTACGGGAAGGAGTACAGTGGGGGTAGGTGTGTGTGTGTGTGGGGGGGGGTGGTAGTCAGGCCAGCAAAGAAGATGAAGAAGGTCAGCATGGTCGTTCAGCCATATCCATACCTAATCAGACGGCCTATGAAATGCTGATACGGAAAATGGTGTGTTTTTGCTACAAGTACTATGATTCGAGAGTAGATGATCAAGTGCCTCTATCACTTGTGAAAGTATGTATAAAAATGGCAACGCCAGTGATGTTTTTTCTCAGAAACCCATATGAGATACATGACAGTATATTAATACACACGTTGGTTGTATTCTTTACAGCTGCGTCAGCGGTTCACCAAGGCTGGTAACTACATGATCAGTGTAAATGTCAGTAACAGCCTGGGTTGGGCTGAGGTGCACCAGGAGGTGGTGGCCGAACTGCCCCTACACCGGCTTCGTCTGTCCACCCGGCCTGTCCTCAGTGGCCGCCCTACTGACGTCCTTATCTACGTCACTGGGGGTCCGCCAACTCACTTCCACCTGGACATGGGGGACGGTATAATCTATGATGGCGCCCTCAACGAATTGCCCATTGAACCACGTCAGACCAAGGAAGGGGACAGTGGACGTAAGGTGACGTACGTCCTACGTCACATCTACGCGCATGTCGGGACGTATGACGTCAAGGTAAATGTGTCCAACTTGGTGACGTCACTTGAGACGCGACGGGAAGTGCGGGTTGAGGAGCCAACGACGGGGGTGAAGCTCAATTCGACACATGGACCAATGGTCGCCCTCGGTACAAAGATTGTAGTCGTAGCGACAGTGGAGACGGGAAAGAACCTAACTTTTGACTGGATGGTCACCGGAAGTGTTCGCAAAGACGTTGAATCGTAAATATATCGATTTTTCTTATGGTCATGACTTTCTGAAATTTCAAGAACTTCCAGTTATGTGCCATATGGTCATGTGCTCTTGTGATAATAAGAGCAATTAAGTGCGCATTGGAGCTGTACGAAGTGATAGGCATAAACAATGAAATTAAAAGAAAGAATATTGTCAACGATGAAAATTAACTCCAATGGTGGTGAGAGATATGTCAAGGTGAAACTTTTTATGTGGATGTGAGACTTGCTCTAGGCGTCCTTGTTAAAGTCTCTAGTATTGTATTTGAGCCAGCTGCTTAAAGTGAGTATCTTTCTAACCACCACAGTGACGGGGTGAGCAGCTCAGTGACACTAGAACTGGACCAGGTCGGCACCGTCAACGTCACCGTCCTCGTCACCAACTCACTGGACTCGTCATCCTACGTCACAGCGTCTCTGCCGTACATCTTCTCAGTCTTTGAGCCTATCAGTGACTTGACATTGACACAGCAGAACGGACGGGACTGGGCCAGACTTGAACCCACTATACCTGGTGGTGGGCTGGAGGCCACTGTCACCTTTTACGCCATGTAAGGGTTTCTTAACATAGCATCATTGCTGATCAATATCCTTTTAAACATATGGCTGATTTTAGCATTTTGTTTTTGCAAAGGTCAATTACATGTGCGAATCATGGGTAATCTTGCCGGAACCTCTAAATCATAATTGTAAGATATCGATACTACGTGGCAATCATGCTGATCATTCACATATCTAACCAACGAGTTTAACATTTAAACTTCTGTCGACCTTATTATTCATTTCTGTGGACTATCTCATAAAATTACTTTTCTTATCTTCATTTGTTCAAAGTGCTGGCAGAGGGTCAAGCATAACATGCCACTTCGACTTAGGTGACGGAACATTGCGGACTATAGCTGGTTCAGATGACGTAGGTGACGTGGTGACTTGCGAGGTCCCCCATGTGTACAGTAGAGGTAAGCTTTGCGTACTGAAATTTCTATAACACGCCCATACCATGGGGGTGTTTCTCAATAGTGTCATTTAGCATTGTTGAGAAATGCCCTGCAGAGCTGGTTTAATCACGAATTAAACATTCCCATAAGGCCCTAACTAAGCATGAGAATTAAAGTAAGACTCTCACTGAAGTTACTCCGTATAGGAAACTTTTCCTCACACTCAAATTTTTTTCAGATTTGGTCTTTACCAGAACTAAGATGGTTAAGTAATCACTGGTCATAACCAGTATGCAAGATGTTGCCACGCCAATAAAACTTGAAGGGCCAAAGATTTCTGGTGGTTCCCCTTGGTTAAATCGACTTTGGCAATGTCAAAGTTAGTGACCTAATCGATGTTATTAGTTGGGTTCAAATCAGAGTTTTCTATTGTCATCGAATCAAAAACCCTTGCTGTCGAGTCAATAACCTCCCTGTATCAAGAACAATGGCAGAAAAAAACCAACAAAAACTCACAAAAAACGGCATATCAATGCCATAATGATACGTATATCATAGTCAACGTCATCTACTGCCTTGGAGCGTCCAATATAACCCACCCCTCAAACCACTGCTATTAAACAGAAGACGGGCTGGGGGGAGGTATGGAGAAAACACGGCAGTTTTTGACTTCTAGATGCCAAATATGATGAGCACCAATAGGGCAGGCTCAGTATAGCAGTCCCCTGCACAGCCCCCCTTCCCATAGTTCCTTACTAATGAGGAGCCATATTTACTCCTTCCTATTGCACATTAACAAATGCCCTTCTCCACTTCTTTTATTGAGTTTTTTTAGACAGAACATGTAAAGTTTACAAAAAAGAGAGAAGAAATCAGAGAAAAAGGAACGTGGGTAGTAAGCCTGTCCACCAGAATGAGCCTTCATTAAGTAGCGTAGAGCAGCTCCGGGAGCTCAGACTGACGGTTAGTCCTTGGGAGCGTTGATTGGATGGGTGTAGGATACTGTGGTGGGTTTGAAGTTGAGGAATAAGAGGGCACAAAGGTTTTGTGTGCAACCACAGAGTCAGTACAAACGGTACGATTCCCACTTACTCCCCATCTTGTTTTCTTCTAATTGCAGTAATGAGCCTAATATAATGGCCCAGTATGAGTGGCGGCTGCGGTCAATTGTTATAAAATGATTGCGGTCAATGTCGAAAAACAGCAGTGCTTGAAATTCCCTAATAAAAGGTGTTCATTATCGAATGTCAGTTCTGTTTGAGTTCTTCTCCCCTCACCCTAAGTCTGGACACATGGGGTCGTAGGGAGCTGCTCGGGAGCAGTTCAAAGCAGCTGGTGAGCTGCTCTCTGTGAGAGTTACTCACTGCTGAATGCCGCAATCAACTGGCCCCATCAGCCTGGCGCTAGTTTTTAATGAGTGAAAACCCCTCCCCAAAGCACCAGCGCACTTCACAGGCAAATCGACCTTTTGGCCACCAACCCAAGAAAAGCCACCAAGCGAAAGGCAAGGCGCCGTCTGTAGTTTGGATTGGCGGCCCTCTGCACTGGCCATTAGTTGGCTCTTCTTTTATAGTGCCCATATGTCACAGTCTGTGCTGTAGATAAAGTCTGAATAAATATCTGGAGGGACGAGGGTCTTAACCCTAAGTGAATAACTGTGGATGTAAAGAGCGAACCGTTCTTTGATTCTCCAAATTTGATTTGAAGACATCGCCGACCTCACGACTAGGGTAATTCATATGTTAACGCTCTCGGTAATGATATTGACGTTTTCTAAAGCCCTTATTTATGCTCTCAGAGACTGAAATCCTGCCGTTATTCGGAGGATTGATTTGAACATTGAAATTAGGATTTGATAGGTCATATGGTAGAGAGAGACAGAGACAGAGAGACAGAGAGAGACAGAGACAGACAGAGAGACAGAGACAGACAGAGAGAAAGAGACAGAGACAGACATAGACAGACAGACAGACAGACAGAGACAGACAGACAGACAGAGGGAGACAGAGACAGAGAAAGAGACAGAGACAGATAGTTGCAGAGGTCAGAGAAATTCTAGAATGGATTAAAAACGAATATTATATATATATATATATATATATATATATATATATATATAAATATATATATATATATATATATATATATATATATATATATATATATACAGTTTTATAACTGATATCAATCAGTATAAATTTTCATTAGCCAGTATCCTTAACTTTGACGTACCACACTGTTAGACTGGGTCAAGGGTTTTGCAGTTGATCACTTCTATTTTTGGAAAACAGTAGGAGTTGCTGTTAGTACAAATGCTATGTCACGATTTCGATTGCCCTTTACCAAGTACAGTGGTGTCTATGGTCCATTTACAATTGGGGCTGAGAGTGCATGTCATCATGTCTTATTTCAGCTGGCACGTACACAATCCGAGTAATAGCAGCTAACCCCCTTGGTAACACCACTGCCATGTTACGGCCGTTCTACGTACAAGTTCCACCCTCAGGGTGTCGTTTACTCCATGACGCAGCAGCTTTCCACCACCCACGATTTGGGGCACCAGGACGATTCATCGTTCCCTTTGGGAAAGACTTTGTCGTCAACGTCACCTACAACTCTGGGACCAATGTCATGGTGGACTGGAATATGGGCGATCTCACAGAATACAAAAATAAAAGTAAGTCATGTACACATGAGTGATATCTGTGACTCTTTGACTACTTTATCTGGTCCTCCCGGGATGCCATTTCTAGGACAGGCGAGAATCTAATGATCAACACAGGCGAGGGGACCCGCACAGAGGTCCCTTTTCCTGTGTCGATCCACAATTATCTCTCCGTAGTTGAAATCATGAGCCTATCTATAACCAATGTGGAAATTTGGATACATGGTTTTAAATTGGGTAAAAAGTTCTGATTGCTCATATTCCCCATTTTAGGTAAATGAATGGTCTAGTAGCAGTTGTATTCCTCCTATGGCTAGCTATGGGACGTTCTGTACATACCGAGCCTTATTCAACTCCCTGTGTTAGTGTTTGTCCTTTATTATCGGTGTTCATGGTTGTAGGTGGAAGTATCAGGCACCACTACATCCAGCCTGGTGAGTTCCTCCTGGTGGTTAAGTGCTACAACAAGGCGGGTTCTGACAGACAGGAGGGACAGGTATCCGTCATCACCCCCATCCTGGGCGCCCAAGTCGTGGTAGAGGGAGGCCTCAGACACTCCAACGCCGAACACGTCCACTTCCATGTAAGTCACATATTTATGGCCTTTTTCCAAATATAGTAGTAAAACGTGGTATATTATTGTAATACCTGGCTTACAAGGTATTGGCATTTGTCTCCTCTGTGACCGGGAGGGGACGCCTATTGCCCCCCCCCCCCTTTTCCTATGCCTCTACAGGGATTCTTCCTCCACCTTTCCAATGCCACTGTACTGCAAACAGTGACTTTGATATTAATATGTATATCTTAATGTTACATCGATCACTTGTGAAGGTATACATGTATTGAAACATGCCATCTCCAAGACATCTTTCCTATCCACTTCCCCAAGACTGAGGAATGTAAGTAGTATATGAAAAGCAGGTTTTGAATCAGGTTAGTTTTCACTGGTTCCTGTGTACATAGTGTACAAACAACCCTATTGTTAACTCTTTAAAGGCCGCTAATGCATTAATGCATCATGCCCATTGGTCGTCATGATGCACGAATGCATCCTTGGCGAGTAACTCGACAGGGCTACATTCATACATCATGCCTACCCTACGGGGTTGGTGTACCCTCAGAGTGTCTGCATTATGCTATATTGAGGTCCTGTCGAGTAGTCTCGCCATCACTTCAGTGGTGCATCATGCCGACCAATGGACCCTTAAAGGGTTGAAGACTGTGCTAGATGAACCCAATGTTAAAGTAAGGTCCCTGTCCGAGTTTTACGTCCCCATACAGATAGAGGTGAACACGTTGTGTTTCAGGTGGAGCTAAACCCGGAGCCGCTGTCACGACGATCCGTCTACTACAGGTGGGACTTTGGTGAGCAGAATGTTCCACCTAAAGATGGAGACAACCGCATAAGCCACAAGTACAAGTTCTTCGGCAGGTGGGATGTTCATTTATATACTTTATATAATAGTAACATTAAGCAATTAGCAGTTTGTCGGCAGTATAGTGATGTGTCCGTAAGGCGATACATTTTGTCACGACAGATTATTCCTAACGGTAAAAAATCAAACATGTTTAATGTTTACTGATAAAGGAAACAATTCTAGGAGTCAAGCCACGTAGAGAAAACAATACAGTCCCTTGTGTCTATTGTTCTAGTTGATACTACACCAGATAGCAAAGAAATCCCTCACTTTACAATTCACCGTACAGTATAATATTGATCCAGTAAAATTGGTGTCCACGTCTCTGTGAGGAAAAGCACCTTCTTGTCGACCAGAATAAAGCAGGGATCGGATGTTCTCTCAGCATTATTCAAGCAGTGATGGCCACTAATGAAAAAAACACCAGGCTGATGTGGTTCTACTCGATGACGTGAATTTGAAGAGAAAGAGTTGTCATTAATTGACTGCTGACGGTGCATGTGGGGTGTGCATGACTGGGCATTGTGTCGGACGTACAGTGTCCACAAGATTTCTAGAGTACAAGGGATGGGTGTCTAAAGCCAATGTATCCTACAGGGGAACACTGTATCGTTCTCATCAATTTGGTAATACATAATGTAGCATATGAATAGTTCAAAGCTTGGTAAAAGGCTACCAAGACTAACCTTCATCAACCGCCCAATATGATGCTTAACCCGACAATAAATTCATGCACGTGATACTTGCAGTAATAGGGAATAAGTATAAATTGATCTAATCATGTATAGGCTATAATGGAAAACCAAACTTGTTTCTCTTACTTAACCATGTTTATAATGGAAACCCAAATTTGTTTCTCTTACTTAACCATGGTAATAATGGAAAACAAAATTCCTTTCTCCTGCTTCCAGCTATGTGGTCCATGTAAATGCGTTTAATGCGGTAAGCAGTGTGTGGTCCAAGCCGGTTCGCGTGGAGATCATTGAGCCCTTGTTGAACATAGAGCTGGAGATGGCCGGTGAGCCGCTCCTGGGCAGGGAGCTGCATTTTGAGGCCTACCACTACAAGGGCAGTCACGTCACCTACACGTGGGACTTTGGTGAAGGTGAGATCTTGGTGGGCCCGAGCTACCAGAGGACACATGTCTACAAGCAGTAAGTGCTATCTACATAATCAATACACCTTTAAGTAGTGGGCTTTGATTAAGCATAGGTATATATCACATGAGCGTTGGGGGTAAGGGTTATCGAAAAAAAAAACTTGATAAGAAGTACAATTAAATATTGGAAGAGGCAGCCGAGTTGTGCCTATGTACTTAGTCGGGATAGCCTACTGTGTACCCCTGTAAAGGTGGAGCTGTGGGCCGATAAGACGTGCAGGAGGGCATTTCTCAATAATGCTAATTAACATGGTTGAGAAATGCCCTACAAATTGGTCCATTGGATATTGGACAGTGTACCTTAGATATCTATTGATACATACATGATGATGACAAAATAAGATGTAGGACTTTAAGCCAGGTCCACACACGAATCTCTGACAAACAGCAACATGACGTACCGCTAACATAACTCCTGAAGTATGGTGACGTAAAGCAGCTTACACGTCATCATGCGTCGCTATGGTGACAGGCTGCTTGGAGCACGTGTTAGCATGGCGCGGTTTTCTGTGACACTGTCAAAGTGTGTTGCCAGTCAGGATGTCATATCCTGCTCCTGTCGTCTCTCTATAAGAACCAGTCCCAGTCTGCCTTTAGTTTACACGTGGTGCCTGGACCTGTACTATATAGCTTATAAGCCACCCAGGGCTCGTTTTTTTTTTTAAATCTAACTGTTCGTAGCCCAAAGTGACTCACATAATGGTACTTGAAATGTCTTATGGTCTATTTTGTGCTATAAACACCAAAGGCTTCCCTAGCCCACTTAAAAGGGTCTATTTCTCCTCTTTCCTATCCCCTCAGGATGTGTGTGGTGCACATATGCGCGGGCACCGACATATTCCTCTGTGAATTGTGTAATGTAGTTCTCGCCATGAATATGACCTTAGCTGTCGAAATGGCATTAAACATCTATTACTCACTCACTCACTCCTATAAACACCATACGTCTAATTGTACACTAACAGGACCGGTGAATACATGGTGTCGGTGGTGGCGTCCAACCCGTTCGGTAACCTGACGGCGTCCCGCATCGTCTTCGTCCTGCAGAGTCCGTGTAGTCCCCCTAAGGTGACCCTCCTGGAGGGCGCAGGGCAAAGGGAACCTAACGTCACCAGGGGACAGGAGGTGCGCCTGGAGGCCGACGTTAAGATTAACTGTAGCATCACGTCAGCAGCTAACTACACGTGGAGCTTGGTGGACGCGGCTACAGGCAGGCCCGTCTACCTACCTGACGTACCGGACAGAGTGTTCACCGACCCTATACTCTTCATACCTAGACACACACTCAGCTACGGCCGATATAAAGTCACTCTGAAGGTACTGGAGTCACTCTCTTTGATTAAATACACTGGAACTGAAATTGTTCATAAGAGTTCATTCCCGGTCCTCCATTATTGACCCAGGTATGCGTCCTAATCTTTAGGTAACTTGGCCATATTACATGTAAAACAATGAAAAGGCTTGAGGTAACCAAATATCCACACAACACCAGACACGTTGAATTAAAGTTTGTTTTCCATTTTATTGGGATAATTCGACATCGAGATGAGGGGCAAATGTTGGCTTCTTTTCTGCGACGTTTCGAACGAGTAAATTGATTAGTCTTCTTCAGGCAATACGACAATGAAAAGTAAGCAATGTGTTCTGATACTCTTTAACCGAAGTAAGCAATGTGTTCTGATACTTAACCAATGAGATGAGATTACTATTCTTAACTTTGCAGGTGGTGATGCATAGTACTATCGTGTATGCTGAGGCCCGCACGTTCTTCTCCGTGGTACCTGCTGACCTTAATGCTGTCATCAGTGGCGGCCTCCAGCGGTATGCACAGCGCACTGAGACGGTCCTGATGGACGGGTCCACGTCCTACGACCCTGACTACCCCAACTCTCCACAACTCAGGTACGTCACCGACATGACGTTCTATCTTTGTGTTTAAGTGTGGTACTTAAGTATAAACTCCTGTAAAGTATTTCAAGGCTATCGTTAGGAGAGATTGGAGAATTGGAGAAATGGTTGAAGGAGGTTACAATAAACTATATAAAGGTATGAAATTCAATTTCCAATAATAATGGTAGTAATAATACAATGACCTTAAGCCATGTGTCATCATCTATAGATACAAGTGGGCCTGTTACCAGCTGAACAAGCGAGAGTTGAGCTGTTTGAAAGATAACGTGACGGTGGACCTTGCTGTGCCTATCCTGCGTCTGCCGGGGTCAGCATTCAGCCTCAGCACCAACTCGTTCGTCTTTAACCTGACCATCTCCCGCCTGGACCAGGGCCGCGACTACATAACCTCACAGGTGCTGGAGATGAAGAACCACATCATAAAGTAAGACACTTACTCTTATAGTACCCGGTATATCATTAGCCATCACATAGAGCACTGTTATATATAATATATATATATTGCACAAAGGTAAGGGAAATCAGCCACATCGACTGTATCATGGCCACCAGACCTATCTTATCTATATCACCTCTGCGGTCTACTCTCATTTCTACACCAGTTTAGAGCCAACTTATGAAGCTAGATGCCCTCCTGCATTGCAAAAATAAAACCAAGCCATTAGTCAGTCAGGTGTGAATTTGACTTCAATTGATGAGAGAAAGATGGCAGCCCCGCCATTGTTCGACTGAGACTTTCCTCAGGTAGAGAAGTAGTAGCTCATTAGTGGTCTACCTCAGGTAGACACCATAATTGACCAATCGCAGCTCAGCATGTAGACCCCCCTATCACTGACACCTAGTGTGGGGCTTGCTTTATACTATAGAGACCCTGTTAACTTGAACTTCATGATTCTCAAATATTCCTAGTCTACCTGATTTAGACAATCAGTTCTTAGTCTACCTGGGTTAGATAAGGAGAGGTTTACCTGAGGTAGACAAGTGTTTCCTAATCTACCTGAGGTAGATAAGGCAGTTCATAGTCTACCTGAGGTAGACAGGCTGTAAGCTACTTGAGGTAGACAGGTGGTTCTTGGTCTACCTGAGGCAGATAAGCAGTTCATAGTCTACCTGAGGTAGATATCCCTTATCTAACTCAGGTAGTGATACCTTGTCTACCTGAGGTAAAGATCGCTTATCTACCTGAGGTAGAGAAGGTGTTTCCTGTCTACCTGGGGTAGACATCCCCTGTTTACTACAGGTAAAGAAGCTGTCACTTCTCTACCTGAGGTAGACAGGCTGAAAATTAAAAAATACAAAGGCAAATATGATTAGAGCCTTTCAAATTCTCAGTTTATTGTAGTGAATTCAGGCTGAAAACAGATGCGCCTTCTGGAGTCATTCCTGGTCCCTGATTGGTCAGTTTTCTTGTCTACCTCAGGTAGACTACTGGTAAGCTTCAGCTAGTCTACCTGGGATAAACTCTCAGTCTAACAACGGCGGAGCTGCAGAAAGCAGCCTCAAGTTTCATCGGTATAAATTGTCGTCTTTGCGAGGGAACCTTCAGGATGTGTCAGCTCCATAATGTGGACACGATTTATATATGTAGCATTAGAACTCTAATAAATGTTTGAGCATGTCGCACAACATCTAATAGTACACATAATACTCCATCCACCCTTCCAGTATGACATTGAGCTGCTCTGAGTGTGAAGACGGACTCATTAACTCAGACCAGAGGCTCATAGTGGAGGCCCGTCACCCTGGTCACAGGGAGGACGACCTCAACTACTCCTGGAAACTCTACATCGTGGCTGACGGCAGTGCTCTAGTACCGGGTAAGTAGCCAGTAGACTCCAGGAACTGCTCTGTCATAGCCTGAGTCATGGCCTGAGTACATGATATACATGTGAAAGATTGAAGAAACTATATTCATCCTTTAGAAGATTTGCTGTAAATGAGAATCGTCATTTTTATTGAAATACCATGATAGGACTTGAAATTGATTGCGACTACAGTATTTACATTTCAAATACCATTTTCCTTTTCGATAAGGTTTATATAAAACGCAGCATGTATATACAATAACAAATTAAGTAGGCTTGACTTGTTTCCAGCCTTAGTGGGGTTTGCACTGCAGCCTGAGTAGGGTATGCATACTGAGCAGGGTTTGAAGCCTGAGAAGGGTATGCAAATTGAGCAGGGTTTGCAGCCTAAGAAGGGTATGCAGACTGAGCAGGGCTTGCAGCCTGAGAAGGGTATAGAGACTGTGCATGGTTTGCAGCCTGAGAAGGGTATGTAGACTGAGCATGGTTTGCAGCCTGAGAAGGGTTTGCATCCTGAGAAGGGTTTTCAGCCTGAGCAGGGTTTGCAGCCTGAGAAGGGTTTGCAGCCTGAGCAGGGTTTGCAACCTGAGAAGGGCCTGCAGACTGAGCAGGGTTTGCAGCCTGAGTAGGGTTTGCAGACTGAGCAGGCTTTGCAGACTGAACAGGGTTTTCAGAATCGTCAGGCTTTGTAGATTAGTAGCTTGCAGACTTAGTAGAGTTAGCAGAGGGCTTAATGGGATCCCTAACGTCAGCGCAGTTGCTGTCCTCCGTGACGGGCATGAAGCCAGGGGACGTCACCTGTGACGTAATACACTGTCACATGACACCTATATAGTAGTTCAAATATTTGTTTTATCAAAGTGTGCAAGTAGAGCCTCCTGTGCCCCTCCCTTGATCACTACCACCCCATCCTCCAGTTCCCATAGCTCCTATCCGATACCCATCCATCCTCACCACCCAGCTCACTCAATACCCTGGCCGCCCACTAGAGGGCGTCCCTGTCACCATCCGGGGCCTGACGGCGAACGCTGAAGAGACGCTGGCAGCGACGTGGGGGGTAACTCGACCCCAGGATGCAAACACCACCTACTTGTGATGCCAACCCCTGCACCCCGACCAGCACCCGGCACCAGCAGAAGGACATGCTCCAAACGCCGCCCGCCACTCCCTACAGCAGACTGCTGCCAGCAGTCATCGGGTTTTATAAACTGGGGGATTTGCCAACCTGGGCGCAGGGGGTAGAGGGGTGTGTTTTAGAGTTGTGGAGATTGAGTGGGCGCGGGGTCCGGGGGAAGATATGGCGACAGGGGGTGGTAAAGAGTACACCCACGCTCTTCCACCCTAAACTGGCTTTTAGCATCCACCAACTGGGGTAGGGGTTAGTAATATAGTAGTAGAAGTCCAGGGTATTTTTGCCATGCGTGTGACATTGGCATTGTGTGTGGGGTAAACATGGAGAAATAAGGGGCTGGGTCCCATATAAAGCCCACACAGGCATGTTTGTACTTCTGTCAGCCACTACCCAACTACGCAGCAGTATCATCCACCTCCTCACCCACAGACTGCCTCTCTGAACCCATACAACTGACACCTCTATCCACTGTAAACAGGACACTGTCATATAGAGCACCAAGGCAACAGGAATCAGCCACATCCACTGTATCTCTATGGCCACCGGACCTATCTATATACATCACCTCTACGGTGTACTCTCATCTCTACACCATATTAAACATAAAATGTTTGTGAACTATAATATTAGAATAGACCATCATAATCTCTACACGTTATGAACTGTGTGAAATTGGTAAAGGGTCTTCTGAATTTGGCTCCCTTCTATAGACTGTCACTTTAAGAAATCTCATATATTATTCAGTGTGGTATTTTAGTAATAGCCCAGATGTGTTAAAAACATGAAAATACTACTCGCCGATCGTCGAGTTAACCTCAGTGCTTTACCTTTTTAGTGCATCGACCCTACGGACTGATGCACTCCCATATGGTAGACCTGATACACAAAGGAATATAAACCTGGAAGTATCATCCCACCTATAAATAGTCTAATATTACAAAATTTGTTTTATATTTTCATTTCAGGATGCACAGGCCAATACTCATCCTGTACTAAAGGTATTGCCTCCCTGCCTCCTTCTTCGTACATATTCTAACAGTGCGAGAAGCTCAAGCTTCACTTATTCCATTCTGAGTAGCTCATTCAATAGCAGTGTCCGGTTTCTGGTGGCATGGGGATACCTAGGACAATGGTGAGGGGTCAGAGAGGCAGAGCAGCTTTGAATAGTGCAGGACCTGTTCACTGTCTGACTCCATTACTGTGATAAGCTCACATTGTGAGAACCAAACATATGGCCGAGGATTCAGGCTCAGAGAGTTTATAGAAATAGCAAGAGACGAAACCCTGTTGTTAGTGCAAAACTAAAACAATGGCTTCAAAATAAGTTCAAGGTGATTTGATATTAGCCTTGAAGGCTTGGATAATTCATCGACACTTGATATTCTTTTTTTTACCATGACCTGCCAATGCAGCTTTAGAGAGTACGTCGCACCGCATAGGTGCATTATCCCGACCCTTTGGGAGTGTTATTAGCCATGTAAGGTCGGCAAGGTTCATGGGCAAACTCTTCTTTGTTGCATCCACGTATCATGACTACAAATGGGTCTAACAATTTATTGTAATGTGTAATACTTAAAGGGCTGAGTGACATCCATGTTAATGTGCATTAGAGTGTATTTCTTATGTAAAAGCATGTGCAGCATTGTCAGTGTAACATGTGGTAATCACTTTACAACTTCTACTTGGAAACTATTTATGCTTTGCAGAATTAAACACATGGCCCCTTCTGTGTGACACACATTAGAGACAAAATAGTTAACATATTAAAAGTAGCTTTCATATATTTGACATAATCGTATTTCTATTATACTAATATATTTGTTCCAGAGTAGCCGCAAGCTCTGCAGGGCATTTCAAAACGATATCTATAGCTATGGTTTTGAAATGCCCTCCTGACATAACAGAATGAATCTAACCATATCTCTCACAATATATAATGTCACATTTTTATTTACTTCCTTTCTTCTGGTTGCAGACTCCGACTCGTATGATCCGTCCCATTGTGTGGGGGCTGATAAGTCGTCCTACCCGCTCAAATCTAACTCCACCTCCCTAAACACGACGACAGGGAGCAGCACCAACCAGGGGTCTGGAGGTCAGACCTCTACCACCACCACGCCAGGGGCACAAGAATCAGAGGGTTCCACAAGTATGTATGGGCTTGCAAGGGAAGAGGAATGGAAAGGGATGGTGTATTTGCTCAGGGTTCAGGTAGGGCTGTGGGGGATAGGAGGGGGTGAGACGAACTGAAAGAAAAAAAGGGATGAGGTGAAAACACACGATAGCACTAGAAGAATAGTACTAGTTGTTTATATGTAAAGGTTAAAGAAAGGAGATACATTATTGGAGACAGCATAACAGTCAATGATGGGATTAGAGGTAAAAACGAAAACGATAGGTAAATAAAAGAAGAAATCATTGAAGACATGTGCAAACAATGATTGTTACTTACCAACATAACCAGAGGAGTTACCTATTGTCAGATTTTACCACTCTTTTGTTAAAATGTGACTTGGCAATAAAAACTTTCAAACCTCAAAAAAAAGCAACAGAGTTCTAGGAAGGAGGTGATAGAGGCAGAAAGAAGGTATTCAGAGAACAGGGCGGAATGTCAATAAGAAAGGGAAAGAGGAGCATAAATATATAGTACATGTACATTATTGTACGAAAAGCTAGATAAGAGACATTAGGTACTTCTGAGTGTCAATGATTCAATCTGTTGGTTTCTTTTTTTTTTCTCTTCTTTAATTCTGTATGAGAATAATAGCAAATAACGGCAGCCCTGCCCCGTAAGAAAGCTGATTAAATTTGGAGCAATGGCACTCCGGCATCTCAAGGCCACGATGTCGACATTTGCCAGTTCTATTTATCTACTGAAGTGAACGTCACACGCTTTAATGACCCAGCTTCCAGTGAACTGTCATCTTATGAAAGGTCCTATCTCTGAGGACATGGAAGAGGATGGGAGAACGTACAAAATCTGCCTCTAGACAGAACCATTCTCCACATCTTTTCATTGCCGTGGAGCATTGTCATTTAAGACAATGACACAGAGCCCCTTCACAGGGCCTGATAGGCGGTTCATATTCTGCCTCCATATTAATTAGGGGTTGCTCTAACGAGCAGCTCCTGCCGCGTGCAGTCAGCTCACACCCACACCACATGGAGCCGGGCCCTCTTACTTCCACAACTAAGAAATAAGCCACCAGCTGATACGCCTCATTCCAATAGCATGTTGGTATCCATGGATACCCAACGCCCCGTCAGCCAATCAGAACCCTTGTACTAGAGCACGTGATGTTCATGGTTACCTGTGACCTTTTGACAATATCCATTACACATGTTGAAAAAAGAGAAAGACCTACGATCATCACATTCCTTTTTATTATTGTTGTGAAGAACCGGTGCCACTCCTAAAGTTGAATTATGGTGAAAACCAAGTAGACTGAAATATCGGACTAGAAATGATAACATTCTGGTAAAAACAAAAGAAAAAAAAAACTAGGAGAATTAAAATGCTTAGGGCTTCTGTGAAGTGGCCAAAAAATAGCTTTCGAGTGTAAATCTTGTGAAGTAAATTTACCCAAGAATTCTTTTTGAATTAATAAGATACGTTATCAAACGTTCATGAGGCTATCAGTTATGCACCACGCTCACTGAGATAATTAATGTAGTGCCATTGATACCATCACATGGGGAATTCATCAGCTCTTCATATCTATCTTTGCAGGCTCTACCAAGACTTCATCTACAACAACGACTGCACAGTCACCTCCTATTCTAAACCCCAACCCCCAAGGTAATGGTTATTGCACTCACGTATCATTTCATATAATCGCCATGCCCTACACCTACGTTCTATTTCATTTCTTAACATATCACCACCACAAAGACATGTTTGTTTACTCAGAGATAATGACCTTCCCCAATTTTTCCTAGTTCCCTTTAATTTGACTTAGAAGTTACGGGAAAAGTACAAAGCTAGGCTACTGCAGAAACTTTCCATATCGAGATAGCAGTAGCCCTCTCAGCAATAGCAGCACATTAATTCTCTGATATTGCTGACTGTTATCTGGTAGTGTAAAACATGCCTGATGGACAAATGTACCAAGAGGAGGCATTGCTATTTTATATTGAACACGTCGTTTCAACAATAGATCCGAATTACATACATCAATCGGTGATGGCTTAGATGATTGGAAGGCTCGGATGCAATATCCAATATTACAGCCAAAAATAATTTCTTTTTAGGGGAAATAATTTTATGTGACAGATAAGACCACTGTCTTGAAGATCACTTTATCCACCACGTAAGATTAATCAACTTTGGATTTTTTTTTTCGAATGTTATTGAATACCTACCATATACACTTTAGCTGACTTGTGTTGGTGTATGATTCTACCTAGAACACTTTAGTCTTCTCTACCCCAGTGAAGGGGGTGCCAATGGCGGTAAGTGGAACAATTGATAGCAGGGCCGACTAACGGTAGGATGAGGTTCAAAAAGTTATAATATGATACATTAACTTATGGAAACATTAATATCACACCCTCATTAAACGATACTGATTTGTATGCACTAGTTGGGTGAACTGGCGCAGTATGTGATTAGCTTGCGAACCAATACAGCACTCAGTTCACCCAACAAGTGGATAAATTTCAGTAGAGTGTGATGAGGTCTTTATTATATGGGTAATTCACACAATCACTACATTTAAAGGTGGGTGATAGTAGAATAAAATGCCAATTTACTCTTAAATATTTCGGACGAAATCAAAACAAGACATGGAGTCTGGCCGGAGGTGATGTCAGAGTGTTGGAAAATCACTAGGCAATACGATAATGTCACTAGGCAAAATGGCGACGTTACCATGGTGACAATACTAGGTAAAACATTAGTGCATGACATCAGCACCCTTTCTAAGACATATTTTATAATGTATATCTCCAAAGAATATATGAAATCGGCACAACATACCCATATAATAATCACACATATTACAATAATATAGTTCACACGGTATAACAAATACACACCTAACTATAATATCCACAGGGATGTAAATATCTTTTATCATCATCTATATATGAATAGATATTGTGTTTAAGATCTAAAGCAAGAGGACTTCTAATCAGAATTTTGGGAAAATTGTTTACTGTGGACTTATTTGGGGGAAGCAATTTGATGGTTTACTCTGGACATATTTACTCAAATGGTCAGTGTATTAACAAATATTCTAGCTACATGTTCTTTTTCATATTCTTGATCAAAATGATTTGTCTTGTGGTTTATAATTCCGCTTTGTTTTCTGTATAAAATGAAGGAATTCGGGTCCTTTAAGATTGCCGATTCCGGTTGGAATCATGATAGAAAGAAATCTTTGAAACAACAGTGATCTTCAATATCCGCTCTCGTGACATCCATTACTCAATTTACTCAAAACTGTAAATACATGTAGCTTGCTATGATTATACTAGCTTTTCCATCTCTTCAATAGATGTGAATTTACATCATTTCTAGACCATTCTCCACACGCAGACCTAACCCGCATGTCTCCATCACTCCATGTACAAAAGCCAACAAAGCAATTGCCCCAACAATAAAACATATATATTAATGGCAATATCATGAGATTTCGAAATACCTAGGCACCAGGGCGTGAGGATCCTCTGGATGCTTCTGCTGCATTCATCCAATGTAATTGCCATAGTAATTAGTGTAACATAATTAGTAGAGAAAGGGTCTAATTACACTTACAATTGCAGATTAGGAGTAGTATGGTGGGACAGGTTCCAGCCTCACACCTTGGCCATACCCCATCCACAGCAGTAATCACATTATAGTAATCACTCGGCCATCAATCACCACAATCAGACCCACAGGCTAATGAGTAGACAATAATTAATCGATATCCTAGCTCACCCTAGGTGTTTAATATAGGACTGACAGCAGGAGCAGCATCCTAATGGGATTTAGTGGAAATAGTTCAAGTAGCTTTAATTTAAACCTATCTGATTGCCTGTATTGACCTTGCCTTCATTTCAGGATCTCATCTTAATTAAGTCCCATCCTACTGGAGTGGCTCCAACCTTTTGTTCCGACATAAACCTCATCTGGTCAATTACACAGCTTCTTATATAACATCTTAAAATGTCCATGGGAGACACATTCATTGTAACCGCTCCCAGTTAAACTCTCTTAAAGGGTTTTTGGCCCTCTCAACATTTTAAGTACTTTTAATCCAGTGTTGCTGTCCTCATGCAAGAGACTTGATCGCCTTCTTTCATCTTCCTACCCTCAATGTGTCATTACCCTCTTAGTTTCATTACCACGCTTCATTTCCAGTCTTCTCTCAACTCTTTGAGCTTGATCCATACTTCAATGCAGAATATGAGGAACACTCTCAATATGAGTAACACTCTCAAATAACACAGATGTAGTAGAACTAGATGCAGAACCCTCTGTGGAATAACTTTCCTTCATAACCCATCAACCAGCTCTCTACCCTCTAACCCTATGTAACACGTTATAGTGCCACTTCTATAGTAGCCACTGAATGTATATTCATAACAAGTATAATCATACCTTCGCCATGTTAGGATGATGTACCACTCTCACAGGACCGTCAAATTTCAAAATTTTACTGTTTCAGGAGGTGCACCAGGACCCCCAGACTTCTTTGCCATCGAGCATCCCCGTAAGTATTATGGATGACTTCTTATTGATTCCTTTCCTTATTACAAATACCTTTGTTATCATCATTATCTCTTTTAAAATGGGAAGATTCAGGGCTCGAATCAAACATAACAAGTGCACCAAGCGATATTTGGTCCACATGGCTGCACTGCCATAGTGATACGTGGTGTGGATGCGAAGTGTAAAGGGTGGGGTTGGTAAGAGATAGTGGGGGGGGGCTGTGTCAACTCACCACCCAACCAGTGATGAAGTACCCTCTGCCCCAGCACTTGTTGGCCCTGGAGATCTCTGCGCCCTGGAGGAGAAGGTCACGGCGGACGTGGGCTATGACAAACAACGTCGTCAACTTGTCGCAGGCAGAGCCTCCAGGACAGGAGTTAAAGGGGAGAGGGAGGAGGGTACTGCCACATGACCAGCACTGTTTAAAGACAACAGGAAAACGACGAGAGTAGGAAATAGCACTATGAAAGAAATATTCATTCATTTGAAAAAAGGCATGGCTTTTATGTTAGTCTCCGCCTGGGGCCTTTACGTGTAAAATGTGTGAGTTGGATTGGGAGCTGACTTGGCAGATAGAATGGGCTGGGTAGAGAGATGTTGGAGAGAGGGGTAGTTAGTCTGGCTCGACACCCTTCAGACACTCCAGGGTCCATGTTGGCAAATAGTGTCAGCCCCGGGCGACAAAATGTGTCCCCCAGGCAGAACTGCCAGCTAGTGACTGGAGCAAGTTTGCTGCTCACTCCGCACCTGCTGCTGGAGCAGCTGCCAGAGCAACTCACTCCCATTTATAGTACTTGTTACTTCAACCACTGAGAACTCTAAATTTAAACTAATGATATGCCTGGGTGTAAGTATTTTGTGTGTGTTTTGATGAATATAGTAATAAAATAAATATTCCCGTAAAATCTTGCTGCTTTCAAATATCCTGAAATTGGATGCATGCCATCCTGTGTATTAAACTAGAAAAAGAATGAAACTTAAATTATTGCTAGAATATCGTAGAAATAAATAAATAGAAAACATGTACAGTCAAAGTAGTTTCATTTGCATATTTTTGAATTAGTCTTTCAAACCTTTTTAAATATTGAGCAATGTTGAGATGGTGTGTTGGAACTGTTTTATCATTGTATCATTTTGAAAACAATCAAATATTACAGGACCTAGTTACTTTTAATCGGCAAAAGGTAATCCTGAAATATATGTCCATCATGTGGTACTTTATTGAGTTCCAAATTATGGTTCTCTCCTAAATCTTGTACATCCAAGTCCACCTGGTGCAGTCTGTGGTCTGCCTATTGTAAGTAATCATTAAACTATGCTCTTACAGAACAAGGAGGCTCTATCTCTGAGGGCTACAGTGGACGGCGGCATGACAACAGTGGTTCAGGACGTGCTGGAGGAGAACCTGTACCCACCCCGGTCAGTGCCGGGTCAGCAGCTGAAGGTGGGCAGCCCTCAGACTCACCTACTGAGGCACAGGGCAGCAGGAGGGGCAGTGGCAGTGGCTACCCACAGGGTGAGTACTTCTGTGCATTACATGGGGCAGCAGGAGGGACAGCGGCATCGGTTACCCACAGGGTGAGTACTTCTGTGCATTACATGGGGCAGCAGGAGGGGCAGCGCCAGCGGTTACCAACAGGGTGAGTACCTCTGTGCATTACATGGGGCAGCAGGAGGGGCAGTGGCAGTGGCTACCCACAGGGTGAGTACTTCTGTGCATTACATGGGGCAGCAGGAGGGGCAGTGGCAGTGGTTACCCACAGGGTGAGTACTTCTGTGCATTACATGGGGCAGCAGGAGGGGCAGCGCCAGCGGTTACCAACAGGGTGAGTACCTCTGTGCATTACATGGGGCAGCAGGAGGGGCAGTGGCAGTGGCTACCCACAGGGTGAGTACTTCTGTGCATTACATGGGGCAGCAGGAGGGGCAGCGGCAGTGGTTACCCACAGGGTGAGTACTTCTGTGCATTACATGGGGCAGCAGGAGGGGCAGCAGCAGCGGTTACCCACAGGGTGAGTACCTCTGTGCATAATAAGCACAAGGTGAGTACCTCTGCACATTATATAGGGGCAGCGGCAGCAGTTACCCACAGGGTGAGTACCTCCGTACATTATATAGGGGCAGCGGCAGCTGTTACCCACAGGGTGAGTACCTCTGCACACGATACCCACAGAGTGAGTACCTCTGCACATTATATAGGGCAGCAAGAGGGGCAGTGGCAGTGCCGGCTCACAGGGTGAGAACCTCTGCATGTTACAGGGGGCGTGGGAAAAGGGGGAAGGCCAGGGAGGCCTGCTCCCTTCACTAATGGGAAGGTCTCCTATACAAACATTATATGAGAATATTGCAGGCCAGCCGTTTAAAAATCAGCTTCCTAGGCCTCTGAATTATACCCACAGGGGGAGTACCTCTGCATATTATACCCACAGTGCACACAGGCAGACCCTGCAGCACTGCATCGGTGCACCATGGTAATAAACATGAATCTGGAGGTATCATGCTGTATTTAACAGGGTGATTATCTTTAAGTTATGTATTTGAAGGTGGAGTTCTATATTGAGAAAGTGGTAGCTTTATGCCAGGCTTTTGGGGGTTTGGGCTATGTACAATGTCGAAAGAAATGCAAAAGAAAAGAAAAGGGTGTATGTTTGTGGAACAGGAGCCAAGTGAAAGGATAGTCTGTGCTATCATATATCGTGTTTGGGGGGGAAGGGATGCTTGCTAATGGGCAATGTTATTTCATCAAGAAACAGGGTTTGATATTTAAGTCATTCCTAATTCGTACAGTCACTCCTAATACCAACAGTGTTTTTCTAAAGGGAAATGAGTCTTTCGCGGTATACCCCGGGATTAGTCCGCCTGTCAGAAAGCAAACTTTCCCTATACTTCTCACACAGAACGTGCAAGGAGTGAACTACCGAGGGTACTTAGATTTCATTGGCACAGGAAAGGAGGTGGGTAGAGAGGCCCACCGCCCCCCAGCCATTCCAGAGGAGGAGGCCTGAAAATGTCTGGGACACTCCAGACATTTCCCAACACCCGAAAGTTTCGACCAATTCATTAGTAGAATGGAGAAAAAAATGGGAGCCTGGGCTTCAGCTCCAAGGCAAAAGTCACCAAAAACAACTGTTTTATTTAGGCATTCTCCACCCCCCCATCATGACTTGGTTCTACGCCTTTGCAGATAGACAAAGCATGTTTATGCATTAAAGTTGTATGTATAGGTTTTCAGAATACCTGTGACATCTTAGCTACACTCTGGTTCGATTTAAGTCTTAGATGTGAATTCCTAACTTAAAACCAGCGGTGAATTACCACTATTTTAAAATAACCTCCAGAGGTTTTGACCCTGAGTCTATACTGCCAGGTAGGCGCTCCCGTTTTTTCATAAATCCACCACCCACCTGTAATTGTCCAGTTGAATACATAAAATGTTTGTTTCCTACAAAACACTGGTTGCTTTAGATCTTAAACCTCGTGCCCATCATGAAATTGCTGCAAAGGAATCTTTCATGATTATAATTAAATGTCTAAGGACAAAACACTATCGATACCATGTTATTTTGCTTAAGGAGAATTCTCCATAGAGCCTATGGCCTAAGAGACTTTTGCCACGAGGACATCTCTCTTTGTTCCAAACACAGAGAGAAGAACACTGATTGCTTTGACACATACTGCACAGGTCACGATTTGTCTCCCACATGACATGGATGAAGGCATGTCGAATGAGGTTGATGCCCTCACATTTAGTTCGTCAACTCCACTTGACATGCATAATGAAGACATGTCACATATTCCTGATCCATGCACCTGAGTACTCGGTAATACTGTGAGACAATTATGTAATGGTCAAGAGCAGTCAATAGCTATGTACCAATGGGTCAATCAAGGCAGGTCTATAATAGAAGGCAGGGGATATCATAGTCCCACAGGCCTGCAACAACAAGGCACTGTTTCCTATCTACAGAACTTCCTCTTGTCTGAGGACCTCTATGCAGTCCATAAGACAAGGGCATGGAGGTGCATGGCAATGCCATATGGCTCCATGTACTGTAGATACTGAGATTATAAATGGGTTAGCATACAATCTTTTGGTATTTTTTACCGACCCACACATAAGGTGTCTAGCCTCTCCTGTTGAAGAATTCAGGATTGTGGGTGTCTATTGTGATATTCAATAACAAATGCAAATTTAACAATAAAATAGAATTCACTACCATTCATTGATAGTATTTACAAACTTTAGTGATCTATTCTTCAATAAAACAAAATGACACAGATACATCAAATGCCTCAAGTGTAGTACCTCTTGGTAGTGATTAATTCTGGTACCAAAGTGGTTGTTTGCCCCATCTAGTGGAATATCCTAGAACAATTATGTATGTCAAACCATCACATGTCTAGTGCCTTCAACCTGGCCGTGACCCTAGTCAACTCACAGATGACATGGCATTTTAAGGCATGTCAAATCATATAAGGATTACTGTGTGCTACAGTTGTCATGGTGACATGTGCATATGTCCCAATGATGTGTGCTCGCTGTGTCAAATCAAGTTGACATGAGTATACATGTCACTTTGTCAGGAAGACTTTTTTTCAGTGAAATTTACCCAGCAGAGCACAAAAATTGTCTTAACCTAAGACGCTTTGCCAGGAGTCCTGAACCTTCTGTGCATCAATGCACAACGCCAACATTTTTTTCGATAAAATGCTCCTGAGCACATACATTTTTATGACTCCTGATACACTGACACTTAATAAATTTAGGGATATTTCAAGACCTCTTTACCCATACCATTCACGCAAGGAAGGCACCCCTTGACCCATGTCAAACTCAGTATTTATGTCTGATAGGATGGTAGCTGTAACATAATAATAATCAAAGAGGACTTATGATTCCTCAGCTCCAAGACCACAATGATGCAACTTCTGTCTGTACATTTTCACCACAATCAGTCGAAACTTCTGAATATGACATTAGTGATGTTAGTACTGAGCCTTATAAAGAGTCTTAATGTTGGTGACTCAAAATGTTTCTGGACCTGAAGAGGAGCCAGGTAAAAGTACACTCCATTGTGGTATTAAATGTCAAGGAGCTAGGGAAGTGATCCTTGCTAATAGGGAAATAATGTTTTATTAACGAATCGAGCTTGGTGCCTCGATCGTTTCGAATTTCCACTAAAACCTTCTTTTTCATTAGGGAACTGAATGGTTAAAATTCCACTGGAATCTGGAATTTGTCTGCCTGATAGAAAGCCAAGATTCTCTATACTTCTCACACATCATTCACACGATTTGAATTCTAATTGTACTGAGAGGTTATTCTGGTTGCTCATATGTTGTATGTCTATGGGTTTCCGAGTCAAAGTCTTGGAAATATTTTATATGTGTCCGTCCTTTAGAAGGAGAATTCGGGAAGGGATGAAACACTTTTACACAAAGCTGATAGATGGCAAAGAGGGATTTCACTTTATGCACGTTATTATAATTATATCCCCCTCCAGGTACTTACTCACCGACCACAGTATCCAAGTAACTGTTTTTATTATCTTGACTTTTGTATTTATCATGTTGTGGCAGTTTTTATTTTCATTTTTTTTTTTAAAAAACCCTGGTAAGTTCCAACAATCGACTTTGCTATTGCCCATGTGCCGTATAGAAAGCAGTCAGGGCCGTGAAATTGTTTGAAGTCTAAAGGATTGGGGTATTACCTAGTGAGGCTGGTGACTGATATTGTTGAGGATCTGTTTTGAAAAAAAGGGTCTGGAGGCTATTTCTTAACGTACTGTATACGATTGCATACAGCCACTATGGTTTGACAACCCAAAGGGTACTGCCCTATGACTGCTCAGTACAACCAGCCGTTATGTAGTAATCACATAGTGTTTTGTAGGGCAGTCGTAGTGCTGCAGGAGCTACATGGCCAATGCTTTGGACTGTAATGTCACTAAAGTAAGGGTCCCAACTACGATTTGAAGGTGAGCAGTCGTAGCTTGTTTACAAATGCCCTGCAGTGTAATTGTTCACTGAATACTGTAAACCTGCATTAATGAGATATGGCCTCCTGTTCAACCGGGCTTAATATGTACCATTTAAATATCAGCAGACAGATCATGTCGAAGGAATTATGTATCACTTATTTCACTCTTTTATATTTGATCCCCCTCATTGTGTTGTATTCTGGAATGTGTACAGCAGAGAGAGTAAACAGTGCATGCATGACAGTAGGCTTCTATTAAGGTGATCACTATTGATGAGTTAAGGTCCTTTTTCCCTATTGATGACCTAAGGTAATCATGATGATCACCCAAAGTCATCACTTTGATTATATTTTTCTACCACCAGGGGGCCCTAGTATACAGCAATAGGATATGCAATGCTCACTATGTGAGCTACTGATTAACTCGAAAAGAGGTATAGGAGACGACCATGGCTCTCCTCATTTTCAGTCATTTTGGTGGTGCGAATATGTTTAAAAAAAGATCAAAATTTTATATATAAGAGGCAGAATTACTTAATGATTCTGTAGTGCCATTAAATGAGATGTAAGGATCTTGCAGGAAAAGGTATCTCAGTAAATTTTGAGTAATTATCTATATTCTACAGAGTCAGTTGGTTGGCAGCCATAAGATGCTTTTTGCCTGCAATGGTGAAGGTATATGATGTTGATCCATGTATCAACTTTCCCGCCTTATTTGGCAGTGTGGTGCGAATAGAGCAGTTTTGGCTGGAGTTATGCGACTAGTGGCTTGGTGGTGCCAATAACCTGGGTGAGGGAGTGCTGATGTCAGACCACAAGCTAGACTTGCTCGAGGCTATTGATTTATTTCTTTTCGAGTTACGAGCAATGTAAATTTGCTGCAGTATATTTTTGTATCTACAATACTACAATACTCTTGATCATCAGTGTCTATAAGATGAATGATGTGAAAAATGATATCACAAGGGAACGTTAATTGATCAAAAAAAGTCATTTGGTTGAAATTATCAAAGACAAAAGAATGTTGAACAATTAACACCTTTTTTGTCACTCAAACCATAATTATAACCACGGGGATCAGCTAATATTCCGTATACAAACAACTACATGTATGCCTCATCAAGGTATCATAAGTCAGCTGTAAGTGCCCTCAGTGGATGCTTGGTTGTGGGGAGGGGAGGGGATAATTATGTAAATTTATGCGAAAATCTTAATTATTAACACCGTGATCATTCCCAAACCCCTCTCTAAACAGTTCAGACAGGTGCTCTGTAGTGATCACCTAGGGTGATCACATGTGATCACCTAAAAGATCCTCGGGACCATCAATAAGATGACAAAACGTGATCACTACAGAGTACCTTTTTAAGCCTTATCTTTTCAGTGCAGGCATGAACATCCAAGCAGATACTTAGTGTTGTTCCTTCCAGTAGTGTTAGAACGGTGTGACATTCCCCAGTCTTCAAATTATTTTTGTTTTTATACCCAATTTATATATAAGGACTGGATTCCACAAAATCCTAGCTCAACCACACATTGGAAGGAAGTTTTTCTGGGAAATTAATGTACGATTATCAAAGTAATATAACATGAATGTTCGGTAATTAGGTCATCATGTGTTTGATGTGGACGGTCTGGCATACCCGACGTGAACCTACTGCAGTCCGTAAGAGAGGGGTCTTTATCATATTGATCAATCTGTTACAATCTGGTATTTCATACGGTCATATTGGAAGCGCTACAGTTGTTTTCTTTTTTTGTCTTGTATTATTGGGGGAAGTCAGCCCCTCCCTCTCCCCGCGCACACCCACCAGCCTGAGTTTATTAATGATATCGTTGGCCGTTATGTGTTGTTGGATTTTACGGACAATGATGGCGGCGTCCGGTCGGGCCTCCAGTGTGCCTTTGATCACCAGTCTGTAACACCGCCCACCAAAGTGGTGCTAAGATACCACCCACCCACCCACCCACCCACCCACCCACAGGAGGGACCTTATCACAGCCTCCCCATCGGCCGGGGAGGGGATAATCCCTAGGAACAAAAGATAATCCCCCTGTGAAGAGAAGCGATCTGGGCAGCACAGAGGAGGGGTGCTGATGCTATCTGAGGACGGATTGTTCTTCACGTTGTTGCATGTGGGGTATATATAGGAAGAGGTAGGATAGTGGGAGTCCCTGAAGAACTCCCCCTCCTCCTTCTCCACTCTTCCCCCTTCTCTTTCTCCTTCTGTTTTATAAGGCAAGACCCTTGTATAAGTCGGCACCCTTTGGAGACTACTACACTCTCAGCCCAAATTGTAAATAGGCAGTAAAGACCATTGTACTTTGTACACATCAAGCTACTGTAGGGTTGTTGGAATTGTACTAACAGCAGCCCTTACCGTTTTCCAAAAATAAAAGCAATGTACTGTAAATAGCCTGGCACAGTTCGACAGTGTACTCAATGTGGTGATTTCCAGGTCATTTGACATGTTAATGTTGAGCATATTGCTGAGTGATGCCAGTGATGCTAGATTGAAATTGTCTCATGATGCTGTCATGAAGATAAGTGTAATGAAGGCACATAGACAAAACCATTTTGAGAGAATTGAAACCTATCGGCAGATAAGAAGCTATATGATGTATCATTATCACACAACTACAGCAGTATTAGGACCAACCAATCTAGGTTGGACTTTTTAAATGCACCCTCTGAAGGGGGGGGGGGGGTGATGAGCGCAATATAGGAAACGATCTCTTTGATCTTAATTCATTAATAAGTGAGCTGAGTCCTGAAAAAAAAGTATAGGTTCAGATATGTGTCACTTGAGCTGAGGGATACTCTATCCAATACAGGCCTGCTCCAAATAATTATAAGCCTATCCTGCATTTAAGCCTCGTCATTAAGACATCTTTCGAATCATTCTCAATGCATCGGTTTCATTCTCTTCATATCAAATATTTTGGATTGAAATGATAATTGTGACAGGATCTGCGAAAAGAGCCCTTAGTGCAGGGTGAATTAAGGTCCCTTTTCCCAGTATATGTCACATATAATGAACCACATGTACACTACTGGACGATGGTTATAACACCTACACCCACAGGTATTACACACATATATGTATGTACATAGCCTGTGCGTGTCAGGCTGCCACCTAGCGTTATCTCTATCAGCAGCTGAACTGATTGCCTACACGTGCATCTTATATACACTCCCCGGGGAGAGTGAGCAGCTCTTAGCGGTCCCATTGTCCATAAGCAGCGCTCAGTGGCATTGATATGGCATCCCTATTAAGGGCTGACAGCTCCCCTCCCTCAGTCCACTTTCCACTTGCTCAGTCAAGCTCACTCAGTGCAGTGAGCACTTGGTCTTACTCTGACTGAGGTGAGTAGAGGGTATATAGACTCATGAGCAACTCAGCACAATTGCCCATATAGTGCGCAGAACCCAGTGCTATGAGCATATTATAGGTTGTGATGCAGCAAGCTATGGGTGCTTATAATTGTAAAATCGTTCCTACTATCTATAATAATGCCAGTTTAGAATTACAACTAACCTGTCAAGGAAGGCATTATGCCCCCAATGTCCATAGACATTTTGTAGCAAAGCAGTAATGATGAGTAGTGTAGTAGCACTGCATATGTATTGTATCATACCAACCCATTAATGGGTGCCTTTCGGTATGAATTGACCTATGGCGAGTCACTCACACGAAACTTGAGTATGACATTGTCTGTGGAGCTGTAAATTGAAGTATATGTGCAGTCAGAAATTATGGTATAATCATAATAACTTCTAAAACGTAATCCCAATGAATGGGCAAACCAAATTATTACTACGTCTCAATTAGAACGTCAAGACGCAATGTTGAGATATTAAACATGTTTTATTTATAAGTGATCTTCGAATACACGTTCAACGGTTCATCGCACAAACGGTCGGCAGAACACTCATGCTACAGTCAAATTATTACACGCCATATATTCATACCTGTAACAGAAGATGACCCAGTTCTATTGATGTGTGTGTGATGTACATCTGTACACTACTTCTCTGCCACAGCTTCCTCTGTGTACAGGTCCTGCTTTACATTACCCTCCAGCCTATTGAACACATGTATTGGTCAGCTTTACCCCCCCCCCCACACACACACACACTCACAGGGCAGTGCACCTCTATCCCCTTTATGTGTGCTCTGCCCACTCACCGACCAATTGGTCGATTGGGACAAAGCCCTAGTGACTCGTGTGTAGAAAATAGGACCTGTGCTCCAAAAGTCGGTCGTATTTTATTAAGAGAAGAGGGAGGGGCCTGATTCCTTGCCTTCTATCACTTCTAGTGATGGCTATCTGAGCATTAGGCATGGAAGTGGGTTGACATAGAGACAGGAGGACTAGGATAAAAAGAAAGATAAAAAGAGGGGGGAGAGGAAGACATATGGACAGATACCTGTCATAATGAACTCCTGGTATGGAGGCCTTGAGACTGTCTTCCACTATCACTAGTTTTTTTTCAAAAGTTAGCTGTTTTCAGAAATTTGGCCATAAATATTTTTAGATATTTTGGTATGATTTCTTGGATAGATTCATGCACAACACCTGTCTATGCAGCAGCATATATATGTACATGTAATTTGAACACATATAATTTACCTGCACAGCTGCCTTTGGAATTCAAAAACACTGTGGTTACCAAGAGAAATGGGATCATTGAGTGAAATAGGTAGAAGATACAGAATAAGCAAATAAAACACAGACACATTTGTCTAGCAATGTTATTAATGTTATCAGCCCGCCGGCGGCCCGCATACCCAATAGGAGGTGACACATTCATAAGCTGCAGGGCGGGGGCTATTGACCCACTTCCCTGTATACAGCTGTCGGAAGCACCTGTATGCCATACATGTATGCATGCTGCTATTGGCTTTATCAATAGGATGTTTTATTTCTGGTATTTATTGGTTTTGTTCCACATCCAGGTCACATCAGGTGATAAAGTTACCTACACCTGGTGCCATGTCAGACAAACCACCCTCTCCTACCTGATCATTTAGATATACACTTATCAGCAAATACAGACAATATACATGCTTATTACACGACTTCTGTGATTTTGGGTGCTTTTTCTGGATATTCCCGTTCTGATACCTTTCGATATTGCAGGTTCTAGGAGTGCTGATATCTTGAATATCGGCACTCCTAAGAGTACCAATATCCACTCATTTTGATATCCTACTATACACCGAATTCGGTGCCCGGTAGCCCATTCATTACACTCTTAATACATACATTATTATATAGACTATTGTTGTCCTCACACAGTTGCCACAATTTACAAGCGCCTCTAAAAGTTTTCATATCTTCTTTTTTTTTAAATGCAGGTTATGACCACCAGATAAAGTCCCGTAGCTGTTTAAAGGATAATGTTCTATTTTGAATGGCATACAATGAGTGGATGATGTACATGCACATGATTGTAGTATTTACAGTTCTAGTGGAATATCATAGTACTGTATGCGCATAGATATTATATGTTTGAACTTATATGGATGGCTGATAGATTAAAACTCATAACATACTATAATCAATGAAGACTGACTAGTTTATGAAGAATTTGAGATACTTCAACATAGGAAATCTAAGGATAAATGCAATGGTTTGGCCATACCTACTGCTACCCCTAGTATGTAGGGTATGAAGATGATAGCATGGGTGGGATAAGAGCTGTCTATACCTCAGCCCCATGTTTAAATGACCCGTGCATAGTGATTATGTCCAGTGGGTGGCGGCAGTGGGATATCTTTACCTCCAGGCGGGGAGGATCTAATTTGTGGATGGCACAACAAACAATACCTCCCCCTTCAGATACGACTCATCTCTTCCTCCAGTACCTAGGCGGGTCTCTGCCTTTAATCCAGCCCCCAGTGGCCTGTAATGTTCGCCGTTTGCTCCTGGAGAAATGATATTAGATTGCGGCATTGAAGGGATGTGCGGCGTGAAATCGGACGTGAGTGGGCGGGTTTTGGGGGAGCGTTGGGGGAGGGGAAAGGGACCCCGTATGTGCTTGTTGAATGCGAGCCTCATATTAAGAGCCCGGCAGGCAGCCAGGACCCGCGCTCTGAAATCAACTCCAATCACGTAATACGGACTGCCAGGCTTCCGCCACCTGCCCGAGCGCCTTCTTTAAAGTGCCTTCATGGTCGGCTGGCGCTGGTTCCGTTTGTAACAGCAAACTGTGTCCATTTTGACGGGTGGCGCCATACTGCGGCGCCTTTTGAAGACATTCATCTCCCTTCTCTAGCTAAGGAGGCGGTAGGGAGGAATGTTGTAGCAGCAAGCGAAGCGCCCCTCTTGCCAGGGGGCGCGTCGGTAATGAAGACGCCGTCCATGTGGGGCGCTGTGATCGTTAAACGCTCCATTACATCCGGGTAACTACATGCGACGCACAGTGATGCCACCTGTGAGCATGGCCAACACCAAAAATGACGTCACACCAGCCGACGATAGAGCATTTGCTACTGTGTTTCATTTTCAAGAAGATCGCCTTAAGCCCTAACTATAAGAGCGTTGAACACTAATACATTCTCATAAACGTTGGCTTTTCAAGTGACCTCTCTGGACATGTGATGAAAACCTGTTCGCAGCTAAGTAGCACACTCTTATCACAACCACCTGTGCTAACCCTAATACTCTGCTTGCACGTGTAAATCCACCTCTTATATCTGATCATAGGATATAAGGGGAATTGCAAACGTATGTGCACATATGAAACTGATGTGCACTTTCGGGCCAATGAGACTTTATTTACACACAGACTTGTTTGGTTAGTAGCAAGAATATGATTCTTTGTTTAGTAATATATGCAGCATGCCTCTGGTGGACACAGGTTCGGTAAAGGGCTAAGGATGGGTGGGTTGCATCGGGTGGCAGGTGGTAGACGACCAAAGAGCAGCCCTGTCCCAACCACGCCAACCTACCCCTCACCTACCCCTTCCCTCCCCCTATAAGATAGATGGTTGTCATATCGTCAGTAATGAATCAATGTTCAAATTCATTTGGCGTTGGCATCGGTTGCCATGACAATCGGGCCTGATGGATGGGTCAGTGGTTTCGACTACTGATAAGACCACCCCCTCTCAAGTAGCAATAAGTCCTCTTATCTTTTATACGAGTTGGCAAATTATCCAATATCTGCTGTTGTTGCTACAGCCGTGCTGCACGATGCGAGAGGGATGGGGTTGGAGGTTGGGGGGGGGGGGTGGTAGCTGCAAGGGAGGAGGCCTGTATGGGAGGGTGGGGGTTGGGGAGGGGGTCTGCTAGAGCAGGAAAAACAGGGGTGTTGAGAGGTGTATGGGGAGGTCAGCAAGCTACAAACAGTTACAGGAGGAGAGGGACAGTTGGGAGCAGACCCAGTTAGACGGAAAGGGGGCAGGGGGATACAGAAGGTGGGTTAGATGGGGGGAGGCATAGGGGGGCATGGTGGGGATAGGATGGGGGCGAGAGTGGGTTTTATCAGAGGCTTGCTCGGCCTTGTGCCGTCTGATAGCTGGCACCGGCTGAATCCTATTATACGAGCAAATTGGGCATTATTACAGCCTACCAAACAATATACGGTGTACGACTAGTGGTAAACAGGGTCCGTTTACACCACCTACAACCAACACCACACTAGCAGCACCTTACACCATCCCACTATGCCCCAACCACAACAAACACATGTAGCACCTTACACCCCCCACCATGCCCCACCCACAACCAAGACTTGCAACACCTTACATCCCCCACCATGCCCCAACTACAACCAACACATGCAGCACCTTACTCGCCCCACCATGCCCCAACCACAACCAACACATGCAGCACCTTACACCCCCACCATGCCCCACCCACAACCAAGACTTGCAACACCTTACATCCCCCACCATGCCCCAACCACAACCAACACATGCAGCACCTTACACCACCCCACCTACTCCGTTGCCACTCTGAGGGAACCAGGAAGTGACATTGAGTACTTAGTTCAGAATAGCTATATGTTTGTGCCACTATAGACTTGTATATTTCGGCCTACACCCCACCATGCCCACCCATAACCAACACATGCAGCACCTTACACCCCCACCATGCCCCACTCACAACCAACACATGCAGCACCTTACACCCCCACCATGCCCCACCCACAACCAACACATGCAGCACCTTACACCCCCACCATGCCCCACCCACAACCAACATATGCAGCACCTTACACCCCCACCATGCCCCACCCACAACCAACACATGCATCACCTTACACCTCCCATGCCCCACCCACAACCAACACATGCAGCACCTTACACCCCCACCATGCCCCACCCGCAACCAACACATGCAGCACCTTACACCGCCACCATGGCCCACCCACAACCAACACATGCAGCACCTTACACCCCCACCATGCCCCACCCACAACCAACACATGCAGCACCTTACACCCCCACCATGCCCCACCCACAACCAACACATGCAGCACCTTACACCCCCACCATGCCCCACCCACAACCAACACATGCGGCACCTTACACCCCCACCATGCCCCAACCACAACCAACACATGCAGCACCTTACACCCCCACCATGCCCCACCCACAACCAACACATGCAGCACCTTACACCCCCACCATGCCCCACCCACAACCAACACATGCAGCACCTTACACCCCCACCATGCCCCACCCACAACCAACACATGCAGCACCTTACACCCCCACCATGCCCCACCCATAACCAACACATGCAGCACCTTACAGCACCCCACCATGCCCCACCCACAACCAACCATGCTCCAACCACAACCAACACATGCAGCACCTTACACCCCCACCATACCCCACCCACAACCAACACATGCAGCACCTTACACCCCCACCATGCCCCACCCATAACCAACACATGCAGCACCTTACAGCACCCCACCATGCCCCACCACAACCAACCATGCCCCAACCACAACCAACATATGCAGCACATTACAGCACACCACCATGCCCCACCCACAACCAACATATGCAGCACCTTACACCACCGCACCATGCCCCAACTACAACCAATACCACCAAAAATCGACACTAATCAACAGGAATCGATAAGCACAACACTTCTCTGTTAGTGTAATATGCCCTTGATATGATACCCTCTATGGTGTTATCTCCCATTTAATCTCTTCATAAACAGATTGGCAATTCTCAGTGAATTGTCGAAATACCTTAACGAGGTATGGATGGAGAGTATAAACATGTGGAGAGGTCAATATTTTCGCTATGGAGATTTGGACTCACCGCTTGCATAGATTGATTTATTGTCGATCTAAAGCCATCCCGTGAAGGGCTATTCGTATAAATAGTAAGGGTAAGTTCAGCCCTTTAATCTTCATAGAAGCCCGTGCATGCAGGGTCTGTGACGATCTGTGTCTGGGTATGGTGGGAGGGGGTGGCGGTCGTTCTTTCACTGTGTCCAACAGTGCAGAGGTCAGTCCTCAGCAGGCTATTCTGTTATAGAAAGACTTAGTCCCCTGGGAGCGGTCACCCTCCACATTAGTTTCACGTGGGCCCTGTCTACGATTGAATCGGGCCGTCACAAAAGAAGCTTCCCCCAGTTGCCGCTACGTGCCGCTCCGGTCTGCGTGCCCTCTTCCCGTGATGCATGGCGTCGTAACCATGGAGATAGCGTTATCACGACAACGGATTTCAGCGGGAGCTGCCGACAAAGATGGACGACGGCTGGGGTCACATGACTTCCGGAGAAATGCCGGAAGTGGCCTCGTTTTAGTATGACTTCCGCCGGAGGTGAAGGCTTTGTGTCCACCGATAAGGAATTGATGCGCCTTGTCGAGTAGTAGGAGAAAAGGGAGGAAACGCACAATATGATAAGAAGAAACATTTACAGGAACGACCCAAGATAATGTTACATTGAAGCTTCAGGCGGCTAAACTGTCTGGACATTTAATATTGTTTTATGGATGGGAACATATGACATATGCAATAAATCTGGCCATCGGCGACGCCCACCGTATATCATTTGGGCGAAATGTTTTTCCTGTGAAGGATGAAGCCATATTATATTTTGTTACTCAATAGACATGCCGGTCTATTGTTTATAAGCTACCCTTTCCACTTCAACCCACCACCCACACCATAATACGATTAGTTTAGGGCCACACTTCAAGTGAAATAATCCAGTGTAGCGGAACGTTATAAGCGTTAAGTGCGTGCACCAACTAAAGGTTATTTCAGTGCGCTATACTAGTGTTTGCTGCAAGTAGTATATATAGGGAGTGGTATACTATTAACAAGGTACAAGCACTTCGTAGTATAAGTAGTATATGAAGAAGGGAACAGTTTTCACATAGTAGTAGTTAGAAAGCAGTAATTGCCGCAGGGAGCATCAAATTCTGTAGGCCTACACAATACCATATCCCTTTCCATTGCACATTGCTCAGTAGGCCTATTGTAATAGATTTGCATGTAGGTAATAGTATTGTCTTTTATATAATCCTACAATTTTACATAGCCAGAAAGAGCAAAGCTATTACACCTTAAAACATTCCCCATATTACTCAGCCCTGCCACACCCTCCACCTATCAACTTCACCTGTATGACTAACTGTCCATCCAATCCACCTGTATAAACAACACGTCAGCCTTTACACCTCCATATATACCTATATATCATTAGCAATGCAGAAAGGATAACCCGTGTAGAGACGCGTGAACCACATTTCTTTTCTGACACGGGTGTGCGGCTGGGCTATTGAAATCTTTCTCCAAAGGTGACCCGTGCTTAGAGGGATTATTGGGAGAATGTACCCATATTGATAGAAAATTTGATGAAATATGGCATGCATAAACAATTTTTATTCTCTCAAAAGCTAGGCCCTTGTTTAGAGGAATTTTGGGCAAAAAGTGCTCCATTTTGGAGCAAATTGATCAAACAGTGAGGCGCAAGGTGATTTTGTCCAACATTGACCCTTGCTTGGAGGGATTTTTTCCCCAAAAGGGACCCTTGCTTAGAGGGACTTTGCTCAAAAAGTACCCTTGCCAGCCGCACAATATGTTTATCCTCAACTTATGAAGTGCCCGACCGGTACTGTCCTGGCAAGTGACAACCCCCTCCTCTTGTTCTTAGAGCTGTTTATCCTTTCAGCTTGGCGGTTCACTGTTGAGGTATCTCATCATCACAGGGGTGTTGCAGTCATTTTTACATTACCCCAACACATTGCCATTCGACTATTTATTTATCACCGTGTTATTTTTTAGTGTACAACAGTCCGTCAGTAGGGTACGCCCCGTGAACCTATTCCTGTCACTTTGTTCACTTCTGTCTGCACCATTCAAAGGTCATGATGGCATTTGTTTGTCACTGATGAAAAAGTCATTTCATGATGACGTCATTGGTGCTGTCATCAAGGAGCTTATAGACACAGTAGGAGGGGTCACTGAGTGTATAGTCTATGGGTAGACTGTGACAGGCCACCCCCCTCTACCCCCCCCCCTTGAAACTAAGCTACCTTGTGGCTTCAGTGTATATTTCTATAGAGGATTTGGTGGTTTATGGAGCTGTGGTATTCCTTTATCAGGGTGATACCAAAGGGAAAGAAGGAAATACCCAGACCAAAAAATCCTGCTGAATCCAGAATGCGTGATCATGATTCTCAGAAATTGACCAAAAGTACCCAAAAATGATGTTTGATGATGAAAATATTTCAAAATGTACAAAAGTAATATTGAAATGATTAGAAGTCTTTTTAGATAGATAAATGTAATCCAGAGTTTGCACCTCGGTGTACATGTCCAAATGTCTACCTATCTCCCCATCTGACAAATACTCTAACTGTGCATTGCTCTGCCTATCCCACATACTGCCTATCCCTTAGTCTACCTATCACTCATACTACCTATCTCTTAAATCCAAAGCATCCTGAGCAATGTAAGACTATCTCCCAAAAGGCCTGAATACTGAAGCTTACTCCTTACCTTACCTATTCTCCTCTGTAATCACTTTCCCATAGTGTACCTATCCTCAATCTGCCTATCATTCATTTTACCTGTCCCTCATTGTGACTATCCCTCAGACCCTCATGTTTAAACTGCATTGTTCATCTGTCTATTTAAGCCTCAATGGTTAACAGTACATTGCTTATAATGTCTACTATTTTGATCTTACATATCCTTCATAATTCCTATCATAAAGTCTACCTATCCCTCATTGAGCCTATCCCCCAACTGTGCACATCCCTCATATTTGACTTGCATTTCGGTCCCTAGCACCCATGTTTTCTTTCTTTTACATTTGCTCATCTTACTAGGTACTGTCTGTACCCATCCCTCAAACTGCTTATTGCACATACTACATATCCCCCTTGCCACCCATCCTTTTGAATACGAGGACCTATCCCTCATGCTCTCCATATGACTTTCTTACCTATCTCAGCTCAGCTCAATCTAGCCAGCTCTCTTTCTATAGATCTAAAACTGTGTTCAATTCCTTCCATCTATCTCCAGATCTAGCCTTGTGATATATACCTATCCCCCATTGTGCCTATCCTCCATTCTACATATCACTAATGTTTGCTATGCATATCCCTCTGCATATCACTGAAATACAATGGGGGTGTATGTTTCATTAAACATCTACTAAAAGTTAGTAAGAAAGAGCAAAATGTGAGTGGTATAAAGAGAGTTGTTTAGGCAGACCAGGGGATATGTACACTATGAAGAACAGACAGACTGGGGGATAGGTAAACTTAATGATATGCAGCATGAATGATAGGTAGATGTATGACAGCTATATAGAGAACATGAGGGATAGGTATTCAAATGGATGGGTAGAAAGAGGGATAGGTAGTATGAATGATAAGCAGTTTAAGGGATAGGCACAGACAGTACCTTGTAAAATGAACAAACATAAAAGAAAGATAGCCTGGTGCTAGGGACCAATATGCAAGTCAAATATGAGGGATGTGCACAGTTGGGGGATAGGCTCAATGAGGGATAGGTAGATTTTATGATAGGAATTATGAAGGATAGGTAAGATCAAAATAGTAGACATTATAAGCAATGTACTGTTAACCATTGAGGCTTAGATGAACAATGCATTTTTAACATAGGGTCTGAGGGACAGTCACCATGAGGGATAGGTAAAATGAATGATAGGCAAATTGAGGGTAGGTAGACTAATGGTAAGAAGGAACAGATAAGCTAAGGTAAGGTTAGAGGTAAGCATGAGAATTCAAGCATTTTAAGAGATATTTAGATTTAACTCTTGATGTTTTAGATTGAAGAGATAGGCAGGATGAGTGATAGGTACACTAATTGATATGGTGTATGTGGGATAGGCAGAGCAATGCACAGACACAGTATTTGTCAGATTGAGAGATGGGCATCATTTGTGTATGTGGGTTGAGGTACTAACATTGATTGAGATGTATCTTTAAAGATTTCCAGTTATTTTCAATATCACTTTAGTACATTTTTAAAATATTTCCCCCATCAAACCTCAATTTTAGGTACTTTTAGTCAAAGTCTGAGAATAAAGACTATAATTTTTGGATTTAGCAGGATTTTTGGATTAGGTGGTCCCTTCGCTTCATTTGATATCCCTTCCATAAAGATACATGATAGCTCCATAAACCCCCTTATCCTACATAGGGCCCAATAGTTAAGACATAAAGTAGCCTAGTTTCATGGGGGGGGTAGAGGGGGGTTCGCCTTCACAATAGAACTGTATGGAGTAACCTATCCTATACTGTACTATTCTTGCTGTCATCCACCACTCGACTGGGGCAAATTGTTTATACTGACGGTTGAAACAATTTGTAGATACTACAATTTGTAGTATAGACGTCTATGTCCCAACATACAAGGGCAATGTATTTAGCCTTTAAGGACAAAGCTGCAAGGGCGTGGAAAGCAGGGGGGACAGGGGGGATATGCCCCCCCCCCCCACTTTTGGCCAACTCCTCAAAAGGTCAAAACTAAAAGGTCAAGCAAAGGGAGGTCAAAAATTGCAGAAAACCCCCCTGGTCCCACCCACTCTGAAACACGGCCCTGAGCTGATTAACATTAGTCCAAGTATGGATAACAGATGAGAATATTTCAGTGGAGATTTGATATATTCATAAATCTCTTAATAATCCAATCCTGATCTGATTTTCTCAATTTGTAAACGTACTTGTCTGATTTACGTCTTATTCTGGAAGAAAACACCAATGAATTGTAACAGAACTTATTTCCAAAGCACGGAGTTGAATAACCTACTTCACTAGTGTGGAAATTGCCACTGACAATGTTGGGGGTCGATGTGAGCATTGATCAGCCTGGTGTAAGGGGTGGTGTAGGGGGAGGTGGGCGCGTGTCCTCCAGGTGTGGCAGGCCATGTCCTCCTGTGTGTGAGTAGGCAGGGTATAGCCGACCCCATTCATCCCTCCTCCTCCAGGCACCCCACCCTAGGTGGGGGGAACTGGGGCGGGGGGGTTAAGGGATGGGGATTGGCGCCTGCGGTGGGGGTCTCAGTCGGTACGTTTAAATACAAGGTGTTTGCCCCTGAGAAGCCCACCAAGCCCTTCTTGGAGTCACTCGACATCAAGGACAAATAGCAGCTACATGGCGGGGAGCATATCTCTGTGGTGTGAGCCGTGTGTAGAGCTGTATTAAAGTCTCACCCCCTCTCAACATGGTCTGGTCACGGTCCATGTTGACGCCGATAGACCTCAATTATCACCGACTGATGGTTGGAATTGTCAAAAGTCATTGTCAAAAGTACTCGGGGGGGGGGGGTCTGCTGCCTTCTAGGGGGAGACACACAGAGAGAAAGTCAAACACAGAACGAAAATCAGGCAGAAAGGAGGGAGGGAGAGAGACAGAGACAGAGAGAGAGAGAGGCATACAGCTGGAAAGAGGGATTGACTGTCAAGCAGACAGCAGACAGACAAGCAGGAAAAGGGAGAGGGCTGACAGAGTCAATGGGGCGGATTGGACAGAGAGCTTAGGAAGTGCATATAAAAATATATGATAGAGGTTTCAAATGACCTATGGGTATAAGGAATGTTATCAGTTCCCGGGTATCAGTTACACCGTACCATCGCAATGACAGCATGGTGTCAATGGTATAGGACGAACCTTTTAGCGACACTGGTATCTCTGATGATACCCCCAGCCATAATCACTCACCATGAAGTTACAATGAAACAGTAGTTTTAATGAAGTGGGAGAAGTGAAGGGGATCAAAATAGTTTTACCCTGCGTGGTTGCCGGGTCAGCCCAATACAGGACTCAGTGTGCTCCCAGCCCGCCCCTGGTGGGAATCAACATTCTCAGCACGCCCCTGGCGGCGGGGCCCCCAACTACCCGCCTCCAGTCATCAGCCATGTTATTCCTAGTGTTACTGCCTTAGCTACGTGTGTGTACGCTTCCTGGGGTTGCTAGGCAACATGGAAGCATTGCCGTCAAAGTTTGACGTGGGACATGCTCTATATTCGATATTGGAGTGTGTCGGGAGCAGGTAGAGATAGGGGTGGTTGTGGTGGTATTGGTAGGAGTAGGGATATAAGTTACACTGCAAGTGCGGCTACAGTGGCACTGCCCAATGTAGAACTACCAGGGCATTATATCCATGTGAGATACATGTGATATACACATTGAAATTAAATGTCAGAAATCCTATGAATGAAGGACCATTGTCTAGCTATGAAAGTATACAAAGGTCGCAGGTACTGCTAGCAGGTCACACATGTTTATACATCGTAGATCACAAGAGTGTGACACATTTGTCCATTAAATAGAGCTATAGGATGGGGGCTACATGATATGTTTGTCTCCACCAGGTACTCACACATAACGCTACAGCCACGTCTTTCTATAACCAAATTAGTCATTCTTGTACAATTGGTTGTAACTACTCCACTTATCTCTGCAGATATGATACAAGACTATACACAGTACATTTCCTGTATTGTGACCATAAAGTTTGGCATAAAATGTGCCTCTAAACTTTATGAAAATTATAGATTTACCTTAATGTAAAAAAAGTGCAAATTTTAATGTTTTCATAACATATTTAGCACTGGCAGGGTATCGGTCCTCCCAACTTTTATCTGAAAATCAATTTCAATTCAGCTCATGGTTGTATGAGTCATGATGATTTAAAGCCTGTCAAGGTGGTAGTTGTCATACTACACCAATCGACTGAGATACCCGTTATACTGGCCACGGTAAAGCCTCGCCTGGTCGCTACTAACTAAGTATCTTGTACTATCAAATTAATATGGCATTTATGATGGCCAAGCTCTAAGCCTAGGTGATATTTTATTTAAGGTTATGTAACTAGAATTGAGCGCGTTGTACATAATTGGTAATAGTGACCAACTCTGGCGTTAAATTCATCAGCCATTTGTGCTTCATGGAGCTGAAATAATTGGTATTGGTAAAATATTGGTGAAATTCATTTTTCAAGCTGTATAGTTTACCCCAGAAGTGTGTAGGTCATTGAGAGATTGATGCTAGTTCTCAAGTGACCTTCACGTAATAGCGACCTGAATCCCCTCCCTCCCCCCCCCATACATAGCTCAGTGCCAGGGCATGGCATGGCAAATCAATGGCTAAAGTTCAATCCTCGACGGTGGTGAAGGGATTTTAGGCTTACTCCCTGTACCTGGGGTGCCTTAGGGGGTTGTGGTATATACCTACACAATGAAGGAACAAAATGGGTTATTTCAAAAAAACTTGGCATTAATGATGATCAGAAATTCAATTACACATTACACGATAACTGTAATTTGACTGCAGTTATAAATCGATGTAACTCATCAGATAATGCATCACCTATTAATCTGGCGGTAATGTAATTCATTTGCTCTGAAGGCTTTCTGAGTGTCTCTCATTGAATATCCCTACACACATGTTTAACACTTATGTATCCTCTTTATACTCGGTATAGCACATGCACAGCTAAATGGGCATTTAAAACCTTTGTACTCTTTCAGTAATCAGGCAGAGATGGTGGACCCTAATCATTGACGACATCCCGCGCGCCTACCATATTGAACCGGGTCTTTTTGACACCATGCGACAAATTGATAAATTGCCTTTTTACTTGGAAAGGAGAGAGCAAATAAAAAGACGGTTAATATCAGGAGCATCATCTATCTTCTTTGCCTGACAAGACAAACAGCCGTACCAAGATTATTTCATTCTTTTCTGATGCTGTCCTCGTTTTTGTCAATCCCGCGGTTCATTGTTCAGTTTATGATGCTGCATAGATGTGCGGCAGATGAAACATTGTATCTATGAGGAAACAAGAGAAAGGGCTCCTCTAAATACCAGAGCACAGAGCATCCTTGTTCCTTGACCCCTCTCACAGGAAATAAGAGATGATACATGTTAGAGTAGTGTGAGCAGCCAAGCAAAAGGGTCATCCGTATGGCCCTCTGCGGGGCATCTTTTCTGTATGACTCTGTGTGTAATGGTTATAATATGTAGCAAGCTCTACTACTATTGTAGTGCCCCTTTTATGGGGTATATGCAGGAGAAGAGGCAGTCCTAAGTAAGAGTCGTGGTCTCAGTATCTCTGTGATTTATCCCAAAATAGGATAAAGGTGAACAAGTGCGTTTATCACAGGTTAACAGTGAATCATGCGATCATAATACTACCAGGAATACCATGCATCACATAGGCCTGGTCATTGACTATTACTACATCCATGGCCCACATTCAAAGACCTACAACCCCCGGCACATTTGGACATTTGCAGCTGTGTCCATTGGCTTATACTCCGATTGCTCACCAACCACTGAACGCTCACAAAAAGACCAAAGGGCCATGGCGTGGCATTTCTTAAAAGCCATGCGTACTACCAATTGTAATCCCGTGGAGGAAGTGACATTTGAAGGCAGAGTGCTCTGGGTGTCGGCCGCCCGGAAGAGCTCCAACTCCTGGCATCATCCCAGATTTTTATATTTCCGTGTGGTTGTAGTGGTGACAACCAAGCCCGGGGTAGTCTGATGGCCTCCCGACACGTTCCTCTGTACGGCTTCATACCCCCCATACCCCCTCAATCACCACCCCCCCCCTCATTCTTCTTGCTCAGGCAGTCACCTCCATCCAAGAAGAAACATTTAGGTGTTGGCCTGACTCTGGTAAAATTTTTCATCTTTACAAATTTGATAAACAATGAGACCAGTCGTTTAGTTTTCTTTGGGTGTGTGTTTTTCCTCCAATTCTTTCTGTTTTAATGCAGCTTTGCTCGTCATTTTAACAATGACCATTTGCCGTAACCCTTGAAAGGCCGATAGGACAGTAATGCATCATGCCCATTGGTTGGTCAGTTGTATGAATGCAGCCCTAGCGATGCAGGGCCGCATTAATGCATCATGCCGACCCTACATATGGGGTTGATACACTCCCGGAGGGTCTACATGATGCTCCAGTGAAACAGACTCGCCAGCACTTCATCGGTGCATTGGTTCATCGTGACCACCATAATATACACTTACATTAGCGGCCCTGAAGCTTTTGTCGCCCCGATGTGTTTACCAGTATCACATAAATATAGATAATGCTCACCCCTTCTAATTCTCGTGAGATTTGCTGTCTTACATGAGTACATCCAAAGGGTATACGCGAACTTCTCTCTCAACCCAAGCGTCTGCACCCTATTTTTAAGCAAGGAATTTGCAAGTATCCATCTGAACCTTTGGGAGTAAAGGCCGTGTGTTATAGAGTTTTAAACATACACACACAGTCATACAGTGCCCTCACTGCTCTACCCTGCTTGTGGCACTTGACGGCCATTTACGGCCCATTATACAAATCCATGTTCAGGGGCCGCGTTGCTACGTCTCCTCGAACCACACGCAATGCGCATGCGCCCACATGTCAGCAGCGGAAGTCGAGCCGCGGCCTTTCTAGGGCTGACTTCCGGGTTAGGCCCAGAAGGCTGCACGAGGCCCTACTTCGGCACGGATTGAGTGGGTGGGTGTGAGTGGGTGGATGGAAGGGGGGGGGGGTTAAAGGAGGGGGTGAGGAAGTAGATAGTGGGCTGTGTGTGTGTGTGTGTGTGTGTAGGGGGGTGATTACAAAGGCTATTCATGCTGTGGGATTTATCAAACGCTGGGACAAGGCTAAAATACGGAAAGGCGTGTGTAGAGGTGTGTCTTAACTCAGTATACTGGCAACACACGTGTTGGAATTAGTCCTATAACGACAGTATAGTTTCTTAATGCACGTTGGAAAATTATCAGCATAAATGCAACCTTCGCCAGTAAGAATCACATGTTTTGCTAGTAGTAAGTAGGACACCATTGAGGCACCATGCCGTCCCTACAGGGTTAAGGGTGCTGCAGTGGGAGGTAGTGGAGCCTGTAGTAGTAGGACACCATGTTGTCCCTACAGGGTTAAGAGTGCTGCAGTGGGAGGAAGTGTAACCTGTAGTAGTAGCAGACCATTAAGGCAGCATGTCATCCCTAAAGGGCTAAGGGTGCTGCAGTGGGAGGTAGTGTAACCTGTAGTAGTAGCAGACCATTAAGGCACCATGCTGTCCCTACAGGGCTAAGGGTGCTGCAGTGGGAGGTAGTGTAGTAACCTGTAGTAGTAGCAGACCATTAAGGCACCATGCTGTCCCTACAGGGCTAAGGGTGTTGCAGTGGGAGGTAGTGTAGTAACCTGTAGTAGTAGCAGACCATTAAGGCACCATGTCGTCCCTACAGGGCTAAGGGTGCTGCAGTGGGAGGTAGTGTAACCTGTAGTAGTAGCAGACCATTAAGGCACCATGCTGTCCCTACAGGGCTAAGGGTGCTGCAGTGGGAGGTAGTGTAGTAACCTGTAGTAGTAGCAGACCATTAAGGCACCATGCTGTCCCTACAGGGCTAAGGGTGCTGCAGTGGGAGGTAGTGTAGTAACCTGTAGTAGTAGCAGACCATTAAGGCACCATGCTGTCCCTACAGGGCTAAGGGTGCTGCAGTGGGAGGTAGTGTAGTAACCTGTAGTAGTAGCAGACCATTAAGGCACCATATCGTCCCTACAGGGCTAAGGGTGCTGCAGTGGGAGGTAGTGTAGTAACCTGTAGTAGTAGCAGACCATTAAGGCACCATGCTGTCCCTACAGAGCTAAGGGTGCTGCAGTGGGAGGTAGTGTAACCTGTAGTAGTAGCAGACCATTAAGGCACCATGTCGTCCTTACAGGGCTAAGGGTGCTGCAGTGAGAGGTAGTGTAACCTGTAGTAGTAGCAGACCATTAAGGCACCATGCTGTCCCTACAGGGCTAAGGGTGCTGCAGTGGGGGGTAGTGTAGTAACCTGTAGTAGTAGCAGACCATTAAGGCACCATGCCGTCCCTACAGGGCTAAGGGTGCTGCAGTGGGAGGTAGTGTAACCTGTAGTAGTAGCAGACCATTAAGGCACCATGCCGTCCCTACAGGGCTAAGGGTGCTGCAGTGGGAGGTAGTGCAGCCCGTACTGTAGTTGTAGAGGAGTGGTAAGTATTTTGAGTCAGTTCGCTTAGTGCCGAACGAAGGAGAGATAGATGTGGCAGTGTGAAGGGCCAGGCTTCACCCCGTTCGACCCGGCGGCCACGGCCCTGCCTGATCCCGGTCTCTGAACGGGCTGGGGCACGCGACTGGAGGATCAATCCACCGTCATCCTATCCTATCCTACCACCCACCCCACCCACACCCCCCCCATTCACCCCCACCTACAAACCATATTACCTACTTGCACCTTCTAACAGCCACCTTACTCCTTACTATCCAAACACTTTACATGTTTTAACTGTAGAGCCAACCTTTTTTTCACTGTACCTTTCTAGGACATTACTCAATTATCACCCTTAACACGTTGTATTCATATTGATTATTAACTATTTTTGCACCATAACTAGCTATATTGAATTCAGCCATGATACATATATTCAAAAAGCTAGTTTCCTCTCACCATGCAATATGGTACATGTTGTATATGAATTACACACTGTTATACGCCCCCAGACCGCTGCAGATCCACTAAAGCACGATAGCGCCTTATCTGACCCATTACCCCATGGTCACAGCCACATCATCCACCCACAGACGCCGCCCAATCCAGCCCTACCCTTCTTAGCTTACCGTCTCCCTACTAACTTCCCTTATAGCCCCAAGTCCCTCCTCCACCCACAATTCTACTCTAGGCGCTGGGATAACATACAGGCCCTCTGCATAGGAAAGCCCTCATAATCCTTGATTTCAGAATTTGCCAGGGCAGCCGCTTACTAGTAGCCCCATATAGAATTGGAGAGGGAGTGTGTGTGGCCATGTGTGTTAGGGGTAGGAAGAGTATCGCCATTTACATGCATGATTGCCAATGAACAATAATAACATGCCTCTTTATTTATGTGTAGTATTCCGCCTTTCCTTATGTTACTCCCTATGCCAGTAGCATGCCCTCATTTTTATAAACTACTTTCTATGTCAGCAAAGTGCCCTCTTTTCTATATACCACTCACCAGCGACATGATGTGTATCTTTATAGCCCTGCACTCACCATGCCAGTGTAGTGTGTCCTCAATTCCATTCATTTCATGTTAAGAACGAGAAACAACATAGTAAAGGAGAACGAATGTCATTCTACATTGGAGCGTGAACAAACTAGCCCATTCTCACAGCCCAAGTGTTCACTGTAACCTCATCAAATAGTCTCAGACTCCTTACCAAAAACTAATTTCCAGTATAGATTTCCTCCATGTCAATATTAATCAAATACATAGATTTATTTGAATTGCTCCAAACTCCGATTTTCTTTTACTCATTACCCTCTATCTGCACCCCAGTTAGCGGCTCCACCTCATGAATACAGCTTCAAAACTAAATCGCGAAGAAACACTCAGTTTCGAGCAACTTGGCTCACATTAACTAGCAGTTTGTGAAGTCACATACCTTGACAGTGACGTCATTATATGAGAAGTGTACATCATGATACTGTCACCTGGACGGTATCACATGACGTATGGGTACTGAGATTGGCATATAGATGCACATACTACCAACACGTGTTATGGACGAACCAGATAACAGACAATTCAGCGTGGAGCATGGTTATTGGCCACTGGTTGGTCTGGAGCTGGTTCCAGCGACACACACTGATAAGAACTGATAAGATGGGACCAGCATGTCCCTGGAAGTGGGTGTTAACCAGGGACAAGGTACCCATCATGGTATGTCTTATCAGTGGGTGTTACCTCAACCAGCGAAATTCAAGATGGTGGCTCCACTAGGCCTCCATACTAAGTCCTATAGGGGCTGGGATTGGCGGTTCCGCTTGTCACCATCACAATATACAATGTATTCGGCATTCTGCCAAATCTTACCAATGGTTCCCCGATCTGGGATAACCCATTAGCTCAGCAGCATTTCCACTTTAAACAGTCCTGAGCTTATTGAATTGGGTGGCAGGTTGTCGTACTGCTTAGGTTCGTGATGGCCTTGAGTAGGTGAAGTGAAGGTTATCAGTGCACTGTAACGGCCTTATCAATGCCCTAAGGCTGATTTCAGACCATGAATGCACCTGGTTACAGGACTGGACCAGCCCGAGGCGTGCTGACATTGTGAAAAGTCAGGCCCCATGTGGTATTGTGAGGCCGGCATGTGCAATGTATTGATTGAAGGCTGTATTCATGTTGAGATAGGCCTGTGACTAGGGTAAGTTTGGCCTCATGCTGAGTTATAGCGGAGTGACTACGCTAAGATAGGCCTGTTGTTGTGTTACCCCACGTTTCTGTACACCCCTCCAATTCCTGCCATGAGGAGCACGCTCTATTTCAGTCAGGCTGGCACGGTTCACCTCCGCCATTGGGTACGACCGCCGCCCCACCTGACGACCACTTTGGTCGGCCAACCTTACCATCCACCGGATGCTGAGTCATTATGACCGCCACATTGCAGTCCCGCACTAAATCAAGGAATTACACCTCATTGGACATAAATAACCAAGGGGCCGGCGTTACACGGCCGCACTTAATCCCGAAATAGATCTGCATTAGTGTGACAATGATGAGGGATCTGCGGCGGCCGTTGTGCAGCCTTTGATGTCGCTGGTCGGCGTGATCGGGTGGGGTGGTAGGGGTTCTGGAGGTGGGCAGGGCTATGGGCTGGACGTGCGCCGATCGACCACATGCCCCACCTTCCCAACCCAACCAGCGCCGGAAGTGGCACATCGCGCACGCCCCATGGTGTGACCACTGGGCGTGAGCGGAACAATCATCTACCAGCGGCTTGTGGGAGAAGGAGGTGGGGGGAGGGGCCCATGGCTGCCAAGGCTGTTACATAACACCCAGCCCTCCCTCCCCACCTCTGCAGGTCTTGTCATTACTGGTATCGACCACCGCGTTATTAATGCACGTGGATTACGACTACACTCCAGGTCGTTTACCTGTGTGACCACACCTGTAATGACGACGCGACGCCGTAAACTTGGGTTTAGCTCCTCATAAAATTGCCACAAACGGGTTGGGCCTTGGAGGCTGGCAGGAGGTGGACTGGGTTGTTGAGGTGTGGGGAGGGTGGGAAGGGGAGTGGACTGGGTGGTTGAGTTGTGGGAGGGTGGGAGGAGTTGGACTGGGTTGTTGAGGTGTGGGGAGGGTGGGAGGGGGATGGACTGGGTTTTTGAAGTGTGGGGAGGATAGGGGTTGGACTGGGTTGTTTTAAATGTGGAGAGGCTGGGGGGGGGGGGGGTTGTTGAGATGTGGGGAGGGGAGGAAGGGTGTGTATTGGGGGTCTAGATGGGGGTTCCTCACGTCACATGTCGATTTTAAGAAAAGGCAATGCCACATGTCATTAAATTTCTGTTTTACCATGTCCTTGTCACTAAAGCTCCATATCACATATCGATCTTTACAAAAGGACATGTCACTTACTTTTTATTTTCCCCATGTCCTTGTCACTAGGTTCCATGTCAAATGACGATTTTAATTTTAAGAATTAACCATGTCACCTAGTCGCTTTTAAGGGTCTAGACCCATGGGACTGGGTTGTTGAGGTATTGGGAGAGTGGTAAGGGGTGTGAACCAGGTTGTTGAGATGTGGGGAGATTGGGAGCATGTGTGGCCATTTAAGAATATAGATTTATTTAGTATAATAGACCTATGGACACAGAAACATTGAGCTGCAGTGGTTTACACGCCCATAGCGCTATATACCAACCCTACATACGCTAAACCTCCCTGTTCCGAATTCTGACACTTGTCCGAGGCAAGCATTTATACCATTTATAATCCCTTGTGCTAAGTTGTTGATTGAGATTAATTCTGATGTTAAAAAATACGCCTGCCCCGGGTGAGGCTCGAACTCACGGCCTTCAGATTATGAGACTGACGCGCTGCCTACTGCGCTACCGAGGCGGCTGTGAGATGATGTTAAGAAGGTGCGCCCAATAAAAACCGGACACCAGAAAAATCTAATTCCAGGAGCAAGATCCTGTACTTTCTATTTACTTATTGATAGAAATCAAAGAAAATCGCCACCATCTAAAATGTATCGCAGGACTGACGGAAGTCAAGCTAATGGAATACCGGCTTAACTGGTCTATTGTGGCCTACCATCCCACGTGCCTTTTCGGGGTTCATCCTGCTGACCTTTGTATGTAAAGGCACTGTAGTGTCAGGATGAATGCATCATACATTAACGCCTAATGCTGTGCTTACGTAGCAGGGCACTGTAGTTAGGGTGGGTCAGACATCAGACATGGTATTCAATGTGAACAGCTCCCAGGGGCCCACATAACGCTTCTATTACTGTATACCCATCCTCTTATGTAATAATAACCGACTGCCTTAGTGTGTAATGAATATAGAATTGGGCCCACTCACATATATCACACCTACAGGTTATGACTTACCTGTGATAAATATGAGTAATTGCAAGCGGATATTGCTTACCACCTATTCAATTATTTAGTTCTCTAAATGTAATTTCCTCTGGGCATATCAATGGTAAAGGTCATGGCCATATTCTGCAGTCTATATATAAGCAGTATATCATGTTTCATTTTGGTCCAATCCTGTTATCAATATGGCACTCTTACAAGTTACATATCTAAATATGTATGGCCTCGTATCTAGTGGTTAATCAAATAGCTCTTGTGTATCAAAGTTATTCTACTTTCACAATGAAATTATTATTGGGCATACATGAACAATTAAGACGCACATTATAAGCAGCTCTACAGGTTTTTCCAAAAGGGTTCATTAGTTACTACTTATGTTTGCTCTGGAAATGTCATTGATCTAAGTAATTTTGTTCGGAGTTAACACTTCATGGCTATCGGTATGATTCACCTTCTGGTTTTTATATCTGAAAATATCATAATACTAGAGAATAATACCAGCCATATACCATTACAATGCACATTACCCTGTGTCCCCGGGCCTGTGTCCCATGTAATACACTTTGGTCCCTGTCCTATAACTACTTACCCTGCACATTACCCCTTTTCCCATATACTACTTACACTGCACATTGGCCCTTGTCCTGTATCCTACTTACACTGCACATTACCTCTTATCCCATATAATACTTACCCTGCACTTTACCCCTTTTCCCATATACTACTTACCCTGCACATTAACCCTTTTTCCATTATACTACTTACCCTGCACTTTACCCCTTTTCCCATATCCTACTTATACTGCACATTACCCCTTTTCCCATAAACTACTTACCCTGCACTTTACCCCTTTTCCCATATACTACTTACCCTGCACTTTACCCCTTTTTCCATATCCTACTTATACTGCACATTACCCCTTTTCCCATAAACTACTTACCCTGCACTTTACCCCTTTTCCCATAAACTACTTACCCTGCACTTTACCCCTTTTCCCATATACTACTTACCCTGCACTTTACCCCTTTTCCCATATCCTACTTACACCACACATTACCCCTTTTCCCATAAACTACTTACCCTGCACTTTACCCCTTTTCCCATATCCTACTTAAACAGCAATTTACCCCTTTTCCCATATACTACTTACCCTGCACGTTGGCCCTTGTCCTGTATCCTACTTACACTGTACATTACCCCTTTTCCCATATACTACTTACCCTGCACATTGGCCCTTGACCTATATCCTACTTACACTGCACTTTACCCCTTGTCATATATACTACTTTCACTGGATATCACCCCTTGTCCCATACTATTTGCATTATAGTTTACACAATATGGAGGTTTAGCAAGCACGACGTACGTCATTTTTTTCTGGTTTCTCACAGATGTACCAGTGCTGTAGGTATGCTGCACGTCTGCGTTATATTGCCCACGCAGTGCTTGCTAAACCTCCCTATTAGCTCTTATCCTATATACTTCTTACACCACACCTTGGCCCTTGTCCCATAATATACTACCGGCACTTAGACTAGTCATTACCCCTTGTCCCATTTTCTACTTACACAACACATTGACCCTTGTCTCATAGACTATACACATATAATACCCTTTGCCATACACATTGTACTTAGGGTACTCATTGCACTGCATTCTATCAACGACTTCTACTTTCACTTGTTCAAGGGCCTGGACAGGAGCCGGCTGCCCTACCTGTACCTGGTGGCAGAGGTCAGAACGAGGCAGGTCGTGGGACGCTGGGTGGAGGCGGGGATGGCGTCGTCAATTCCGTTGGTGCCGCATCCCGCGCCGTGCCACACATCGTGTCCCTCAGACGCAGCCAGATCCGCATCCGGCCCGACACCACTACCACGGGGGTGCACCAGGGGGCGCTAGTGTTCAACCCAGGCGTCCTCCTCAAAGGCAGGACTTATATCATAGAGGGTGAGGTCACACACAAAGGTTAGTAGGTCAAGGTCAACTGACCTAGTGGTCTGAAGGTCATATATCTTATATTATAGAGGTCATCCCTGTACAAAACACCCTTTATCATTCGTAATTGTACCTTCGCACAATCTTTTCTGAAGCAATCTTTACAAGGTCGGATAAAGCCTGAGATGACGTTTTATACCTTGTCAAAACTTTTATTAACTATGCGATTTTTCAGATGTTTTTCAAAAGCTCCATTTGAATATTTTATCTAAATATTGTAATCTCACACGCAAACAAAGTTTTAATGATTTGACTTTTTTTCAGTTACTGGGCGGAAAGGCACAGCTCTAACCTATGTCAAGGTGAACCCGAGTCCAAGTGAAGGTCAGTGCTCGCTGTCGTCGTACACGGGCACGGAGATGGACACTCTGTTCACTGTCATCTGCTCCGATTGGAAGGATGCTGTGAGTATATGACACTTGTATTGTGTGTGGGAAGAATGCTGTTAGTATATGACACTTGCATTGTGTGTGGAAATGATGCTGTGAGTATATGACACTGATATTGTGTGTGTGTGTGGGGGGGGAGGACGCTGTGAGTATATGATACTTGTTCTGTGTGTTGAAAGGATGCTGTGAGTATATGACACTTGTATTGTGTGTCGGAAGGATGCTGTGAGTATATGACATGTGTATTGTGTGTTGGAATGATGTTGTGAGTATACGATGCTTGCCATCTAGGCTCCATATAGAGGTTTGACAATAAGGAGGTGATTTTAATCAGGTCAACAGCAGGCCAGTAGCCGCCGATGTCAAGTCTGACCTTGTGCCACTTCAATAAACTGATAACTGCAGATAAGTGATAGCAATATACCGTTATATATATTGTGCCATGCTGATCCTCCTAACACCACACCATACCTCACCACATATATCTGATATTCTATGTTTCTAATCGTCTCAGCCTCCCCCTTCTCCTCCGCCTCCTCCCTCCCCAACCACCACCATGGGTGGTGTAGAGGGGCTGACTCAGGGGTGGCTACTATTTCTACCCTCAACCACCACCATGGGTGGTGCAGAGGGGCTGACTCAGGGGTGGCTACTATTTCTACCCTCAACCACCACCATGGGTGGTGCAGAGGGGCTGACTCAGGGGTGGCTACTATTTCTACCCTCAACCACCACCATGGATGGTGTAGATGGGCTGACTAAGGGGTGCCTACTATTTCTACCCTCAACCACCACCATGGGTGGTGTAGAGGGGCTGACTCAGGGGTGGCTACTATTTCTACCCTCAACCACCACCATGGGTGGTGTAGAGGGGCTGACTCAGGGGTGGCTACTATTTCTACCCTCAACCACCACCATGGGTGGTGCAGAGGGGCTGACTCAGGGGTGGCTACTATTTCTACCCTCAACCACCACCATGGATGGTGCAGATGGGCTGACTCAGGGGTGGCTACTATTTCTACCCTCAACCACCACCATGGATGGTGCAGAGGGGCTGACTCAGGGGTGCCTACCATTTCTACCCTCAACCACCACCATGTGTGGTGTAGTGGGGCTGGCTGAGGGTTGGCTACTATTTCTACCCCAACCACCACCATGGTTGGTGCAGAGTCTGACTGAGTGGTGCCTACTATTTCTACCTCCACTCTCCACCACCACCACCATGGGTGGTGTAAAGGGGCTGACTGAGGGGTGCCTACTATTTCTATCTCCACTCTCCACCACCACCATGGGTGGTGTAGAGGGGCTGACTGAGGGGTGCCTACTATTTCTACCTCCACTCTCCACCACCACCACCATGGGTGGTGTAGAGGGGCTGACTGAGGGGTGCCTACTATTTCTACCCCCACCCCCTCACTACCATGGGTGGTGCAGAGGGGCTAACTGGTGGATGGCTAGTACTATATCCACCTCCCCCTCCCACCACCATTGCTGTCCGAGCCTGGCCTATCTCCGTCTTGGCCTCGCTTTGTGAAAAAGGAATTGTGACGTCGGGCCGACCGATTACAGACCGTGGTCGCCGGAAGGAGCTCGGCAAAATGGAGGTGAGCAGTTTGCCGCTTTGTTGGCCTGTGTGTGAGCAGCTCCCAGATAAAGGAGCAGCTCGGTGTGTGTGTGTGTGTGTGTGTGTAGAGAGGGGGCAGCAATCCAACATATTGGGAGAAAGTGTGAGGGGCTACTATGTATGTAAGGGAGGGTGGGGGTCGGAGATACTATGGGTAGATGGATAGAATACCAGGGCCATGGGATAATTCTCCTTTTAAGAGATTTGGAAAATATGCTTACGATTTCAGAACATTACGAAATCTATAAACAGAATTCCTAGGTTCGGCTGAGCTTATTGAATGTATACAACTAAATAACAATCATGGTGGAAGATACTTGTCCCCTTTCACCCACCTGTCCACCATCTTCATACAGATTTTCATATACATTTATAACCTAGACATAATGACATCCGCTTTATACCTACAGCAATATCAATGCTTATTATAGTAAAGAAGAAATGTTATACACTCTAAGATATCAACGTACATTATTCTGTTATTTATTAAAGAGTGTCGTTGTCTATATATGAGTATGTTTAGGTCTGCATGCGCATAGAATATCTTACTTCTCAGCAGAATACACGAGGCATCCTTCTAATAGCAGACTCACAGTATATGGGTAATTCTACATTAGGTTATATCATAGTCATGTAGATGCAAGACGAAATATTGAAATAAAATTGTAAATAAAATACCACTCTCAGGTTTAACACATATCCTGCAAATTTACTTCCAGTCGAGCGTCTGTTGGCTACATCAAACATGTTCTTATGATGTTATAAGATGGTGGGACCTCAAACATAGTTCTAATCGTTAGACTGACTTCTACTACCGCCCTGTATGACATTCTGTCAGCACAGATCAGGTGGTGGGATAGGGGTATCTTATTACAGATGTGTAATAATTTGTAGGTTTTGAGGCAGTCATATCCCTATCACTCCCATATTCAGCCAGTGCCCTCCCTGCAGTTAAAGCCCTTTTTGCCGTTTCACCTAGAACTAGCAGTGGGCGTCGCAGCCGGGACGCGATGCTATCTCTTCCCGCCTCCCAGCACCGGAGAGTAATGAATATGCAAATTAGTATGCAAATGTCCACATTGGCCAGTAGATGAGGCGATTGCATAGATAGGAGGACGACTGTAGATCGCCTTCTATCTCTTTTTCTATTACAATTTAAATACAAGATGTAGACATTGACAACACAACATGGGATGGATTATCCAATTGTGATGGATTTGTACCAATTTCCACTCAGCTAAGAGCCAGGATTCTAGAGTAGTAGTGAAGTATGCTGTATTGTGCAATATGTAGGCTATAAATCAACCTGCATGGGGACGGGGTGTTGGGTAATCTGCAGTATACATGTATAAACTTAGTGACGAGGTGATGAGGGCACTGGATGGTATGAATGGTAGAGTCATAAGAGGGGCCGTTCCTTAAAATGAAGGCGATTATAGAGGGAATTTTCGTATGATGCCTTACTGTATTGATTAGGTGCACGATTTGGATACAATTATCATATCTGCGTGCATATTTTCGGGTAGATCCAGTGTTGGTCCAGTGTTTGTGGTTCTGTGTGTCTCTACTATCCAAATTAATTTGGACGTTTATGACGCCCTACAGTCTGGTCCTCATTGCTAATGTTTGGCAGACCACTTATATACAGAGTCTAGTGCCCTAGCTCGGAACAGCATGGTAATGGTAAACAAAGCTCTGAATATATTCCACACGGTGCAACCTCTGATTCTATCCCGCACTTAGTTAGATAGGGGCCATCCACAAATGACGTCATGCTGGAGGGGGGAGGGGGTGGGGTTCTGGCCCGGTATGACAGAATTAATTTTCCATATACCTTAAGCATTGCAAAATTGGCAACAAAAAAAACAAACGTGATCAGCCCAAAAATAACATGATCAGCCCGAATTATAAATAGGCAGTAGATACCGCCGTAGCACCTACACTAGAACCCCAATCAAGTCAATGGGTTTGTACTAATATCAAGTCCCACTGTAGTGCCCAATAATAAGCTTTCCATTGTAAAACCGGGTCGCTGGGCTGAGAGTGTGCAAATCTTCATTTGCCCAAAGTTAAATCTTTGATTGTGCAACGGAACCCATGGTTATGATTCGTGTGTGCACATAGACCAGGCCACTAACGAAGCCAGACTATAGACAGCGTATTCATGATAGCTTAATATTCCAATTTCGAGGCCGCCATGCCCGTGATGGCGGAAATAGCAGTGGTGTTACGCCCCTCTATGGTGGTCCATGCTGATGTGGTCATTTGCTGCTAATGTACGTGGGTGTGCGCGGGTGTTAGATGCTGTCTATGACCTGGAGCTTAATTCAAAAGATCCTGGGATCCCAACCCCAGCGATCTTAGTGTAGGCACATATCATAAGACCTGGCTGGTCTACCCTATGTAATGCAGTGGTTGCAGGCCTGTCCAGAATAGCTAGTCCTGGGATCACTTCACTATTCCATTTCCACCACTAAGATCACTGCGATCTTAGTGAAAGAAATGCATAGTGGTTTCACCAGGGTACAAGAGCACTTACAGGGAACACTCCTGATTGAAAGAGTGAATAGTCTGCTGCATACATAAAGAGGGGAGGGAGGACGTTTGCTGAGTGTCCTTGAGGGCTCTTAGGGCTACTCATGCGTTAAGTGCACTGTAAGGTAATTCTTCCCTTCTCTCTCTTTGTCCTGGGGGGAGGGCACAATGCTTCTAATAGGCAAGCATAAATCATACATTCATGGGAACAACTCTTGAATACTGTATGGGGGTCAACTGCATCCTGTGCTCTTTTGTTAGCCCATATGGGGACGGGGAACGATGGTATAAGCACTCCTGTGAAGAAGAGTGACTCCACAGCTATTCCTTTATTTTGGGACTCTTACCCCTGTGCCTAGTCAGTACTTCTTGGAATAGTGTAGGAGGGCTGAGGCTAAGATCGATGCGATCTTAGTGCTGGCTAGGATATGTGTACCCAGTCAACTCTTAAGATCGCTTAATAGGATAAGGCTGATTTATTCCTAAGATCGCTGGGGTCATGATCCCAGGATCTTTTGAATTAAGCTCCAGAGGGGGTATTAAACTGAGTTTCATCCATATATGCCTTGTGAAATTCTGTAACGCATCAATAGAACAACAATAGAATGTATATTTTATTCAGATTCCCGACATCATTACTTTACTAGTTTCCTCCAACTAGCTGCCTTCAGTGATCATTTTGGCCGTATTCTCTGGGAATGACCATGGATTGTAGTCATGCATTCCTACGACCTTCCTTTACGAATTAAGGTCTGGAGCTTAATTCAAAACATCCTGGGATCACGACCCCAGCGATCTTAGGAATAAATCAGCCTTATCCTATTAAGCGATCTTAAGAGTTGACTGGGTTCACGTATCCTAGCCAGCACTAACATCGCATCGATCTTAGCCTCAGCCCTCCTACACTATTCCAAGAAGAACTGACTAGGCACAGGGGTAAGAGTCCCAAAATAAAGGAATAGCTGTGGAGTCACTCTTCTTCACAAGAGTGCTTATACCATCGTTCCCCATCCCCATATGGGCTAACAAAAGAGCACAGGGTGCAGTTGACCCCCATACAGTATTGTTCCCATGAATGCATAATTTATGCTTGCCTATTAGAAGCATTGTGCCCCCCAGGACAAAGAGAGAGGAGGGAAGAATTACCTTACAGTGCACTTAACCCTTTAAGGGCAGAGCAAAAATTGTTGCTCTGGCCATGGGGACGGCCCCTGAAAAAAGTATAGTTCCTAGAGGACGAGCCTATTTTCAATTCCTATACTAATCCTATATAACTGGCATCGACTATAGTCGACGCTAGGCCTGCCATGGTGTCGACTATAGTCGACGCTAGGCCTACCATGGTGTCGACTATAGTTGATGCTAGGCCTCAATGGGTTAATGCATGAGTAGCCCTAAGAGCCCTCAAGGACAGTCAGCAAACGTCCTCCCTCCCCTCTATATGTATGCAGCAGGCGATTCACTCTTTCGATCAGGAGTGTTCCCTGTAAGTGTTCTTGTACTCAGATTAAACCACTATGCATTTCTTTCACTAAGATCACAGTGATCTTAGTGGTGGAAATGGAATAGTGAAGTAATCCCAGGACTAGCTATTCTGGACAGGCCTGCAACCACTGCATTACATAGGGTAGACCAGCCAGGTCTTATGATATGTGCCTACACTAAGATCGCTGGGGCTGGGATCCCAGGATGTTTTGAATTCAGCTCCTGGTCAGACTTTACTTAAAAGCCAAGCATATTTTACCTAAAAGTCAAGCATACTTTACCAGCCACGCCAAATCAAACAAGTCAAATATCTGACTGGGACTGAAAAAACAAAATGCCCATACTTGTTTTGAAGCAACAAATGTGTCTGAAGCCGTGTGTCCACAGGGCGACAGAATTGGAAAGCGACATAATTCCCGAAGAGAAAACCACTTTTGTCATCCATTCCCGACGACAAAATAGCTTTTGTCGTCCATTCCCAATGACAAAATTCAAACATGTTAGATATCATCATCGGTAATGGGCGACAAAGGTGCTTTTATCGTCGGGAAATCTGTCGCCCACCAATTCTGTCGCCCTGTGGACACAAGGCTTGAGGCCCCACAACAATGCCTCAACGGTTTGCTCCGTGATTGATAACAGGGAACACTGATGTACTAACACTAATGAACGACAGTCTAGATCATGGTAATTACAAATAAATCAACTCTCTCCATGGTAGTTTAGCATTAACCTGATATCCAGCCTAGACCCCCCACCCGACTCCTCCAGCAGGCGTCGAGCAGTAGATACCTCCCTGACTTCAATCTCCTGTTTGACTCCCCCTTCCTGCCCTCCTCCAGGTCCCCCAACCTACACACTGTAGGTCAATATGGCTGTATCCGGGACCGAAATAGGATTAAAGCCATCCCACGACACGTGTTTAACTACCTCTATAGTTCTACTCCAACCCGGAGCTGACGGCCACTGACTGGGCAACGTTTTAGGCTTCAATTCCCCTTGTTACAAACAATCTATAGGCCTTTATAAGGAACGAATTAGACGGCCCTTTTGTTAATAAATGCTGCTAAATGATTATACGAAACATTAAGGCTTTCCTCCTAAATAATCCTTTCCTTTCCCCTTATGATATTTTTATTTCTTCTCTTCAATTAAGAATGCAATTCCTAATAACAATCTAAGTTGTCACTAATGATAATAGTATTGGCTAGAAGAAAACCTCACTGTACCCCCAAGTCTTTTAATGCAATGCCAAAACCATATTTCGTGGAGCAAACGTTCACAAGATCAATAACTCTGCAATTGCTGTCTCTATAATTTGATTCCCTGTACTCATAGATTCCTTCATGTCTACCTTAATTGATAGTTAGACTAAGTCGATGAGTGGCTATTTGTTGGCGGGTCCATGCACCTGTGTGCTGCTGCTGCTATAGTGGGGCAGGGTGACACGTGTGGATACCCCATCTCCTTAGGCTCCATCCGGCTCTCCTTTATTGACATCATAAAGAACACTTTGACCGGTGGCTGGACACAAGGCTTCAGTCACTCACAGTCTGCTGTCCACCCTTTGACTGCCCTCCACCCCGCTGGTGGCAGCTGGCCGCCACTACCCAGCAGTCTACACCACCCAACACCACCCCCACCAGCCCCACCACCACCCAACACCATCTTCCAATACCACCCAGCACCACCTCCCAATACCACCCAGCACCACATCCCAATACCAACCAGCACCACCTCCCAATACCACCACCCAACACCACCATCATCCAACACCATCACCACGCCATCATTAGACATGACCGCCGTCACCACCCAGCACCACCTCCCAATCCCGACACCACCCGCCACCTTCAAATACCAACACCCAGCACCACCTCCCAATACCACCACCCAACACTACCACCCAGCACCACCAAGCACCACCTTCCAATGCCATCCAGCACCACCTCCCAATACCACCACCCAGCACCACCTCCCAATACCATCACCCAGCACCACCTCCCAATACCACCTACCACCACCTTCCTGACATTGCCATCATGCACCCCTCACAGACTTATTATCGCTTACATGTGATTGATCGCTACTCTTTGTAATATTGTCTGGCCAAAATCCAACCCTAGGCTATATTAAAGTAGCCGTTTCCTTTATTACATTAGCTTGGCCAAATAAACAAAAAAACGTTTGTTTCCAGTAACCCGACCGACCCTAGAAAAACGGGCAAAAAAAACTTTTTTTGGGGGATTTTGAAGAATTTTGTCTCATTTTTTCATATCTTAAAGAAGGTTTTCATTACTTTTTGAGGATTTTTCCTGTATCCTTTTCATGTTCTTCCCCTCTCTCACTGTTGTCATTTCCCCATCATTATTTTACAATGAAATCAAAGAATTTGATTGATATGTGCCCTCACATTTCCTATATAAATGGAAAAAGTCCGACCTACTGACCCTAGCTCTTTGAGCTATGTTACTAGAAACACCCCTTTTATTTTTCGTGGCCCTATCAACATACAATGGGGGCTGCAGGAGCGGAACTCTGCCTCTTCTCGGTATTCCCTACTTCATGTGAAAATAGATCTCAATGGGTCGGGCAATAGTGTTCATGATCTGCACCCCTATATACACGGTTTAGCAATGGTAGTTAGTATTTATCAAGGTTAGCTAGAAATGTTTGAAATGATATCCTTATCGTAGTTAGTATTGTGTATCCGTTGCGTTTTCATTAGGACGAATTAAAATAATACGGGGCAGTGTATAAATTTGGCAATTGATGTTTATATAAAATATCCATGTGTTCAAATACATATCAATTCAGCTATACGGCTATATACAAGCTGTAGCACATTGGGCTGCATGTATGACAAAACGCTTGGCATAGGTAATAATGTTTCAGATTCAGACAAAGCCACCTCCATAGCTCACATTTGAAATCCATTGGCCACAGCGCCCTTATCCACGATCCCTGTATCCAATGCACCTTTCTCTGGAGAACAGTGGACATTTACATTTGAGAAACAGTTCGATTTTACCATGCACTTCAATGGCTGGATTTTGTTCTGTGTACATAATGCTTATGCCAATAGAGAGCTGCTGCCATACTGCCTGTGTTTGCTATTGCTGGACGTGCCTCCTATATAAATACACATGCACACACGGTCTCAAACTAATCAATATGGACTGTTCTATTAGTTGTTACCATAGGTGGAGAGCAATGAAGGAGAAATAGTAAAAACTACACAGAAGACTGCACCTATATCAAATGTGTAATTACCACAATCACATATCTGAAATTTGTCATTTTAAGAGAATTTCGTTAATTTTGTTTAATTCGTGTACATTACAGAGGTGCACATTTCCATATACTACTTACAGATGTGCACATTTCCATATACAAAAGTAGTACTTACAGATGGGCACATTTCCATATACAAAAGTAGTACTTACAGATGTGCACATTTCCGTATACTACTTACATAGGTGCACATTTTTATAAACTGCTAACACGGGTGCACATTTACATATATATACTACTTACATGGGTGCACATTTACATATACTACTTACATAGGTGCACTCTTCCATATACTACTTACATAGGTGTACATTTCCATACTACTTACATGGAGGCACATTTCCATATAACACTCACATGGGTGCATAATTATTTCCATATACTAGGCCTACATACCGATGTGTACACTTCCATATACTACTTACGGAGGTGCACATTTCCATATACTACGTAGAGAGGTGCAAATTTACATATACTACATATACAGATGCACAGAATACAATTTACGGGAGCGGTATCTGCAGTGGGCAAGTCTTTTAGATCTAAGTTCTAACACTCAAGTGCAGTTGGGTTGTCTTTCCTGCAATCTGATTGGTCGAGAGCGCATGTTGGGTCAGGGGACCCAGTAAAAGCACTTCCGGTCTCACTTCCTGTTTGTGGCTTTTCTGTCTTAAATGTGAATTATTTTGAGGAAAATCAAACCTTTTTCTCGTGTCAGAACGTAAACAAAGGGCTCCGGTTTGTCTCTGTTCCGGAAACCCAAGGCCCTCAGTCCTCGGGCTGGGCTGATCGCCTTTGGCCATTTGGCCCAGCCCTCGGACCTCGGGCCTTGGGTCTCTGGACAGAGACGCACCGTCACCCTTTGTTATTACGCCCCTTAATTCCTGAACTTGTCATCTGTTGACACTGCACCCGACACTACACCCAACGCATCCACAAGTTGCCTACGAACATCTAGACAATCTTCCGTCCTAGACAAAAGTCCAAAAGTCGAAGGTGAGTCACTGTTACCATGACAACCAGTGACGTCATGAGTGTCCACTTTGGCTAGAATTGAAGTCCCCTCCCCCCACCATCCACACACCTGTCCCTCTCCTGACCAGACCCGTGAGTGTGTATTCTGGGGTAGCCCAGTAACAGACATGAGAGCTCGGCCGCCATGTTTAACTTGCTGTTGTCGTAAAAATGCTCCGCGTGGCGCCCTCTGTGGAGACGCGCCATAAACGCGCCACGTGACCCGCTCGGCGCGTTTATCTGACGGTTGTAAAAGGCAGTCGCTATGTTTGTAGAGTAGCTATTTTATCACGGCCCTGATACATAACGCCGCCATAGGCAGCGGCCACATTAAGGTCAGGAGAGCCCAGGGTAGGGCACATGAAATGATTTATCGTGTACTCGGCCCTCCCAAGATGGTTGGTACTCTAGCCTGCAACAGGCGCCGACATCGCCGAGTACACGACAAACAGAGGGCGCTGGAGGTGTTAGGGGACGGGGTGGGGAGGGGAGCAGTAGGGGTCTTGTGTGTATATGTGTGTGTGTGTGTGTGTGTGTGTGTGTGTGTGTGTGTGTGTGTGTGTGTGTGTTGGGGGTGTTGCCTAGCTGCAGTGTAGGTGGTAAAATGTAACATTTTATATCACAACCAGCAGACAAAAAAAGGGCTGATGAGGGATAGGTAAAAAAAAAGAAGCTCAACCTGGATTGTGGTCTACGGATCTAGCTACAACGGATTGACGGCATTTGCCTGCCCCCACCCACCCCCACCCCGCCCCAAACAAACCTGCAGTAAAACATAACCAAACTACTTTCACCTCCCAATAGTATGGCACCTCTCGATATTTCTGTACACGCAAATGAATAAGAGGCCCTATCATGTTGGCATTCCATATGTCGTGATGTCTCTTCGTGGTATTCTTAGAAAGCACGATCGTTTTTGTCTCCTTTCTTTCACCGTCGTATGGGTTCACCATAATGTAAAAAGGAAAAGTCAGTGGAAGAGAAGAACGAAAAAACTCCTTCCTTAATCAGATATTATTTAAGTTTAAAAAGAGGAGTAATTTGGCCACTTTCCCCTTTTCACCTAGCTCATGCAAAGCAGACTCTTCAGCACCTTTTGAATTACAACACTGTCTTAGCCATTACTGCTTGGAATAAAATTAAAATAGCTTTGAACAATTGCAGTTGGTGAAAAATTAAGTGTAGTAGGCTGAAACTGCTTCAATCTATACGTATTTGGCAAAACTACTCCCCGAAAGATATTTATATCAAAAGTCATAACCTGTAGATAAGCAATAGAGTGGTGTATGGGTGATCTTTGTGTCAAATTACTGAAGTGATTTTCACTCTTGACCTGTAGATGCAAGAAAGGGTTAGGGGGGGGGGGTGATTACTGGAGACAAAAAGGGGTTTCTATGAATATCCGTAATCATATTTACTTCCCGTTTAAATCAAATATGCAAGTTCAGCATTTTGATATTTCACTGCCTACAGCAGTAAGAAATATCGCGATATAGAATTGTCAAGTTTTCTGACTAGTTCAACTTATATTTCTTTTCAGCACCTGCCTATTCAGTATGAGATCAGCTACAGTCTGGATGACGGCACGTCCAGGGACCTCATCTACCAGGGACTTAACCATAAAACATCCTTCATGTTACCAGCAGGCAACGCCGCCAGGAACCACACAGGTACGTCCCTCATGGTGTAACATGAGCTGCTCCTGAACTGCTCCTCTGTGTGCCTCACCACAGGTCTGCTCAACAGTTAGTGATAACTCTGTAGGAAATTAAGACGTTAGCTGTTGTTACTGCTCAACAGCTACTGCTAGCTCTGTAGGAAATTAAGATGTTAGCTGTTGTTATCTACTCAACAGCTACCACTAGCTCTGTAGGAAATTATGACATTAGCTGCTGTTATCTACTCAACAGCTATCACTAGCTCTGTAGGAAATTAAGACGTTAGCTGCTGTTACTGCTCAACAGCTACCACTAGCTCTGTAGGAAATTAAGACATTAGCTGCTGTTATCTACTCAACAGCTACCACTAGCTCTGTAGGAAATTAAGACGTTAGCTGCTGTTACTGCTCAACAGCTACCACTAGCTCTGTAGGAAATTAAGATGTTAGCTGCTGTTACTGCTCAACAGCTACCACTAGCTCTGTAGGAAATTATGACATTAGCTGCTGTTATCTACTCAACAGCTATCACTAGCTCTGTAGGAAATTAAGACGTTAGCTGTTGTTACTGCTCAACAGCTACCACTAGCTCTGTAGGAAATTAAGATGTTAGCTGTTGTTATCTACTCAACAGCTACCACTAGCTCTGTAGGAAATTATGACATTAGCTGCTGTTATCTACTCAACAGCTATCACTAGCTCTGTAGGAAATTAAGACGTTAGCTGCTGTTACTGCTCAACAGCTACCACTAGCTCTGTAGGAAATTAAGACATTAGCTGCTGTTATCTACTCAACAGCTACCGCTAGCTCTGTAGGAAATTAGACATTAGCTGCTGTTATCTACTCAACAGCTATCACTAGCTCTGTAGGAAATTAAGACGTTAGCTGTTGTTACTGCTCAACAGCTACCACTAGCTCTGTAGGAAATTAGACATTAGCTGCTGTTATCTACTCAACAGCTACCACTAGCTCTGTAGGAAATTAGACATTAGCTGCTGTTATCTACTCAACAGCTACCGCTAGCTCTGTAGGAAATTAAGACGTTAGCTGCTGTTATCTACTCAACAGCTACCGCTAGCTCTGTAGGAAATTAAGACATTAGCTGCTGTTATCTACTCAACAGCTACCGCTAGCTCTGTAGGAAATTAAGACGTTAGCTGCTGTTACTGCTCAACAGCTACCACTAGCTCTGTAGGAAATTAAGACATTAGCTGCTGTTATCTACTCAACAGCTACCGCTAGCTCTGTAGGAAATTAAGACATTAGCTGCTGTTACTGCTCAACAGCTACCACTAGCTCTGTAGGAAATTAAGACATTAGCTGCTGTTATCTACTCAACAGCTACCGCTAGCTCTGTAGGAAATTAAGACGTTAGCTGCCGTTACTGCTCAACAGCTACCACTAGCTCTGTAGGAAATTAAGACGTTAGCTGCTGTTATCTACTCAGCACCTACCACTCTGTAGGAAAGATGTTAGCACCTGTTATTTACTCAACGAGTAGATACTGGAATTTCCTCGTCTGCTCAACAAAGGAACACCAATGTTATGGAATGTATTTCTCAGAAAATAGATATGTAATTCTTCTGTCTGCTCAGGAAATCGATACTTAAAAAGTTCTGACATGAACATATGACTGGACACGTGGAAGTGGATTTTCTTGTGTCTGCTAAAGATGTATATACGAAGATTGTCTCTAGTGAACGTGTAGGCACCATTAAAAGTACGTGTAGTGGTCTACTGAGTAGTACTATAGTTTAGTGAACGTGTAGTGTCCTGACTAGTAGTCAGTGCATCCCGGGAATAGCATCCTGAGTAGTAGTAGTAGTAGTAGTAGTAGTAGTAGTAGTAGTAGTAGTAGTAGTAGTAGTAGTAGTAGTAGTAGTAGTAGTAGTAGTAGCAGTAGCAGTAGCAGTAGCAGTAGCAGTAGCAGTAGCAGTAGCAGTAGCAGTAGCAGTAGCAGTAGCAGTAGTAGTGAGAGTGTGCCGTACAAATACAAAATTAGTGGAGGTTTAATAGACCGTCTACTCTAGAGGGCCAACAACAAAACGAGAAGCACAAATAAAATGTACACGTTTCTGTATTGTCAAATGCATCAGCATCGATACACAAGTCATATATAAAACATAAAAGTTGGTCACAACACAAGGAGTGCTACACTCATTCACCTTATTTGTATGTCAATGCATTCTGCCGTAAAATGATTTCTCAATACAGTAGACTCGAGCCTGACCCTATTAGGTTTTCGTTAGAAAATTTTATTCAGGATCTTCCTTGTCTTCGTTTGGCAATACCCTCCAGACAACTGGAATCTTATGAATTGAGCGATATAGAAAGTCTGTATATCTGTGTAGTTTTAGGATGGAATATTCGAGATTTAAATTAAGAAATCTCCTTCACATTAGCACCTCTAATATAGCTGACAACACTGTGTATTGAAAGTTTTACATACACCAATGTGCAAGTGTACGCCAAGAAATGAGTACCTCACCCCATATTCCACTTTGTGATATTTTTTGGTGAAACTTCTCATCCCTCTACCAGTTGGTGGGAGGGGTGATTTTCCGCTGAGCCGCCCGGTTCAGTCACCTTCACCCCATATTCCAGTCCGTTTCTATAAATAATTCAGAGAGCATCTCACCTTTTTAGTATAACACTCTCCAGTTTCCTATACCTATTGTTAGAATGAGGAGGGGGTGATTACCAGTGGATGAGGCAGACAGGTGAGACCCCAGTCAGTGAGACTGCGTATAGCAGGGTTAGTCACACCTGTTGCTGTGCTCATTATTTGTCTCTGTTGGATGACTAATAGGTTCCTACTCAGGGGACGACTTTGTAGAAGGCAACAAATCACAGGTGCATTGTCCCCACAAGGCTCGACATAGAAATAGGTCACTCTGGCGGATTCTTTTGTTTATTACATTTGCAGGCGCTACCTGATTCTTCAGAAGAGAGACTTTTTTTTTAAAAGAAAGAAACATGACTTTTTATGGCACTGCATGGAGCAGAGTTGGGGTGCAGGAAGCTGCTCTTGTCTGTGGGCTTTGTTTTCACCTCACGGGCGGTCATTTATTTTAGGTGTACACAGATCTCCCTCCCATACCGTTATCCCCCCCCCCACCCGCCCCCCCACTCCTCCAGTATTGAACACAAGGGTCATTTACAGAAAAAAAAGACACAGACAAGACTTTACCTGTCATCTAAGCCCTCCCCCTTCCCCTATAGCTTCGCCCACCCAACCCCCACCCGTCCACCACCGTCAGTCAAGTCCTATGTAGACTCCTTTTTGGTCTAAAAATAAGAGCCTGGACAGATCATAAAAATCATGCAAAAAGTGTCTGTACAAAGTATTTGGGGTATTACAAGTTACCTGTTGCCAGGCAACACTAGCCGGAAATGGGTTGTTTATTGAAACATCCTACCTAACCTTTATAGGCCTGTCGTTAGAAATGAAATAAAACAGACAAATGAAGAGGTTGTTGTTGAGAGGTGAGACCTATTTAGGGGTTACATAGCTCCTTTGCTGCTACAGATCCAGAGGCTATTAGCGGAAAATATTCCGTGTGATTCACCATCTATGACCATTGATTAATGCGAGAGTCAACCACTTTTTTTTTTTTGCTCTAACCACAAGTGAACGTCTATAGGGCATCTCTAAACATGGTGATGTTTTCCTATTGTGGGATGTAATATGATCCTAATTAAAATGGAATTCAAGATAATTAAAATGTCATGACTTAGGGAATGGATTTATGACTAGGTCATATCTTCGCTTTTGCTTGATGGCTTCTTCTTGTGAAGGTGATTGACACAGAAATATAGAAATATGTAGGAGGCTTGGACACCCCTCCCCATGCCCAAAGGCATAGGAAGCAAATTTCTATTTGGGGCAGGGATCTTGGTTTTCTTTTGGTGTTCTTTAGGGGGTGGGGTGGGGTTGGAGAGAGAGAGAGAGAAATCATATACATCTTTGCAATCTCTAAGCCCCATGCGTTTCAATGCCTACATATTGGCTCTGTGTTTATGCTAGTGCTAAAAACCTGCATCCTGGCACGAAATAGGTTCCCTATCAAAGCCTGAAATAGAGCCTGCATGTCGGTCTGACAGCCGCCCTCCTACTGTCCGTGACAACTGTCCATGACAGTAATAATCATGGAGAATCTAATTTAGTTAATTAGGGTTCGTTGTAGACTGAAGAAAGAGGACGGCTCCCTGTTGAAGGGGACGCCGTAGGGAGGGGTCTGACGTTGTACTGCACACTCTAAAACCTAATTGAGGTGCACTACATCAAATACGAATAGGGATTAATTTATATAAAGAAAGCCACCCCACACATGTACTTATATAGTGTCTTAATCACTACACGTCCTGTTCTCTGTATATCCCTAATGAATATCCCTATTATCGCCCACTATGAAGGACTCTGAATCTGCCATTTTAGTATAGGGTCAGGAGGTGTTTATGACAATTATTCTAAGCACCTTTTAGGTGAGAAGCTGTGTATAATTGTATAGACATTACCATGTACAGCCACCAAGTGTAAAGAATTGAAAGGCAGGACGTAAAATGTCTTGTTACTCAGACTACATCAACTGCATACTGGGATGCTTACAGTTTCCCATGTGCTCTAATTAAATGAACACAAAAGAAGGCATCGGAATCATTTATGTAGAAGATGGTAATTTCTCAAAGAGAATCTTTAATGCCTGTGATTCACAGTTGATGACAGCCCATATAGATACTTACTGGGGAAGGATGAGCATTAAAGTCACCCCTATCATTTTCCACTCTACCCATCCCTTTTTCCCTACATACATCCATGATCAGCCCTAGGGTTACGACGTAGAGTGTAGGGAGTAGGAGAGTAGATATACGTCAAATACCGTGAATGCCTTGAACGCTGCGTTGATCATAGTCAATCCCTAGCCCGGCTGACTTGCCTGCCTCTATTCACCCAACTTAAGACCTGGAGCTCGCGGTATCTGCGGCGTGTTCGGCGGCGTTCAGCGTGTGCCTATTCATTACAATATCAATAACGGCCTGGGATGCCATATACGCCACTGAGAGACGGCAGCCGTCAGTGAAGCACGTTGTCATGATTCAAATGGCTGATGTTCATGTCCTCCAGGCCTCTAGACTTACAGTGGGGGTATCTTCACTAAACTATACAGGGATACCCACCATGGGCAGGCTGCATGACAATGTCCTGTGGTGGCCGCTTGGTCACTCTATGGTCATCATCCTTCAATATTTACAAGCTGAAAGACATATTCCACAGTGGTACAATCATGTTTCCCCTGTTGTCTTTTGGCTTTTAGAATTAATGTGGGTAACAGCAATTTTGACCGCTGGCATTGCTACTCATGGCCACCTTTAAATTCAGCATGTACATGTCAGTACACTAATCCTGTGATGAAAAAGGCCGCTACACTATATAAGACAGGAACTTAGGAAAGTGACAAAGGGAACCCTGACTAGATCCCCACAAGAAGAACCTCTATATACATCTTTTAATCCAAAATGCTCTCCGAAGTCACCCATGAAAAAAGACATACCACAAATATCATTGAACTTTACTGAATATTACAAATTATGACTAACAATAAGCTTGACAAACTCTCATGATTCTCGAACCACGCCATGAAAGATCATAGGTAATATCATTTTTTGGGTGGCATTTTGGGATTCCATACAATCTATGATTTAGTGCAGCCAATATTCGGAGGAAGTTCGGATAATAAAACTGCACTCCACAGCACCCCTCGTTCTCCAGCTCCACCACTGCCTCCCTCCAGGAGGGTGTTGCTCCTATAGTAAAAGGAAGAGCTGGCTTAAAATGTCCTTGTTTCCAGTCCTTTCTTTTCATGTAGCTATAACCTGTCCCTCTTGTTGCTCACAAGTGGTCATTCAAGTACGGTGCTAAAAAAGGGATTTGAGTAGGTACCTTGTTAGGAGAAGTCAGTCAGTATAATATACTATAGAGTATGTGACATGAGTAGGTACCTGATAGTGCAGCTCTCTCTGTTTTAAACAAGGCAGCTGAGTTTTCAGACTAATGTGGTGAGTGCAAGTTGAATGGTGAAGCAGACTGTGACTTCTTTTGAAAATAGGGTACTTATTGACAGCTCTTTTTACCTTAGGAGCAACACGCTCCAGCTCTCCTACTGTCCCACCCCCTTTACCCGATTACTACAGCTATTCAACAAGGGGACAGGCACGATAGTCATGGGTCAAATTAAGGACGTGGTAGTCAGCCGGAATTAGCTTGGCCGTCTCCTTCACCACTGTGAGCCGGGGACGCTGCTGGCGGGCCCGGTAACAATTCGCCGTTCGACGACTGCCTCTTCCCCGCCCTCAGCCCATCCACAGCGGATATTGTGCCTGCTGCGTCCACGGCTCGTTTGTGGTCAAATAGAAGCGAGATGTGGAGATTATTGCTTTGATTGTATTAAATGGATTCACGGCCGCTTGGCTCCCCTACTGCAAGCATTCCTCCCTACCCTAACCCATCTCTTTACCTATCTCTGTACTCGTCCTTCAGCCCTCCGCCGACTTCTCCAAGACGAGTCCGCGTTTTGCTTTTCAGACCTTCCGGTGCTCGATAGAGGGCGCCCCATCGGCGCGGCGAGTGAACGATAATAGGCACACACACGCATATGATCTAGCTAAAAGCCCCAACTGATAATACCAGGCCCCCAGAAGATGATCAATTTGCTGCAGCCGTTGGATCCTCCCTCTAATTAAACGCCCATTTTTTACATGCAATTCGATCCGCTGAAAGGGGGCTGGTGATTGCGTTAGAACGGCATGTTTTGCCATGCGTGGCCCCCTTGATGTGCTATACAAGTCTCATCCCTATCCTGCACCAACCCATCTCTGTACCTATGCAACACACCTCATACCCCCCCCCCCCCCCAGTCTCCCACTGCCCATCCCGTACCCAACACACCACATACACCCCTCCCCAGTCTCCAACTGCCCATCCCTGTACCCAACACACCACATGTATACACCCTCCAAGTCTCCCACTGCCCATCCCTTTACCCAACACACCACATACACCCCCAGTCTCCCACTGCCCATCCCTGTACCCAACACACCACATAACCCCCAGTCTCCCACTGCCCATCCCTGTACCCAACACACCACATGTATACACCCTGTAAGTCGCCCACTGCCCATCCCTTTACCCAACACACCACATACACCCCCAGTCTCCCACTGCCCATCCCTGTACCCAACACACCACATACACCACCCAGTCTCCCACTGCCCATCCCTGTACCCAACACACCACATACACCCCCAGTCTCCCACTGCCCATCCCTGTACCCAACACACCACATACACCCCCAGTCTCCCACTGCCCATCCCGGTACCCAACACACCACATACACCCCCCAGTCTCCCACTGCCCATCCCTGTACCAAAAACACCACATACACCCCCTAAGTCTCCCACTGCCCATCCCTGTACCCAACACACCACATACACCACCCAGTCTCCCACTGCCAATCCCTGTACCCAACACACCACATACACCCCCCAGTCTTCCACTGCCCATCTCTGTACCTATGCAACGCACCTCATACACCCCCGCCCTCAGTCTCCCACTGCCCATCAATGTACTCAACACACCACATGTATACACCTCCCCGAGGTCTCCTACTGCAAATCCCTGTACCCAACACACCACATACATCCCCCTCCCCTTAGTCTCCCACTGCTCATCCCTCTACAGCACACCACATAACCCCCAGTCTCCCACTGCCTATCCCTTTACCCAACACACCACATACACCCCCAAGTCTCCCACTGCCCATCCCTGTACCCAACACATCACTTACCCCCCCCCCCCCAGTCTCCTACAGTCCATCTTCGTTCCCAACACACAATATACATCCACCGACCTAATAACTGTCCAGAGACCACTGGGCGCCTGAGCAGATGGTGCGTCACATGACCTTGTCCCAAAATATACAAGGGCTGCGTTATCTTAGCATGCAGTATTAACATTATCGGCAAGTCAATAAAATATCCCTGGCAATATCGCTGCCCTAAGCCCACTTGTGCTGGAGGTTAGATGGCACAGGCAATTTTGAGTTGGAAGAAGGGGATATTACAGAATAAACGGTGAACGAATAACTAATAGTGAGGGTTTCTTTTCTGTATTGGTATTGCTCACCATCACGTGATCTTTCATGGATGTGATGCAGGGTTTTGAGCTAGTACGCGCACATTTTTAGTTCTATGCAACGTCACTCGGTTTAACATGATCTTTTGATTCAGGCCATAAATAATAAAAAGGGGATTAGGTTGTCAAGAGAAGTCCCGGCCATTATAAAGCATACTCGTCAAGCCTCTTTTCATTAAATAGTGGGATAATTGATCTAGAATAAGTTACATCGATAGCCCACTAGGCCTCTGTCGCAAAAATTCATATAGGAAATGTATGGCTCAATCGTGCGACAGAGGCCAAGTGGACTAAGGACTTTATGTTAATAGTCCACTTGGCGATTGAGCCATATATTTCCTATATAAATTTCTGTGATAGAGGCGTAGTGGACTATGGGTGTTGCATCGGGAGTCCACTTGGCCTTTATTGCAGCAAAAAGCCAAGTGGCTTTTCGGTGGCAAATGAGCCATACATTTCCTATGTAAATTGCTACGATAGAGGCCAAGTGGACTCTCAATGTTATGTCGATAGTCCACTAGGCCTCTGTTGCAGAAATTTATATAGGAAATGTATAGCTCAATCGTGCGACAGAGACCAAGTGGACTATGGGTTTCAGTGAGAATAAACACATGTCAACACGATTTAACGGAGACTGATTTGCCAAAATAAAATGCAGCAAGTTGCTTTGATATCTGCCACATCAGTTTGTATAAAATACATATAGCCTTGTGTGGTTTCATTTCCATAAAACCACATGTTGGGAATTAAATGGAAGAAGAGTTTCCCGCATAGGTGCCTCCATATGATGGCCTGCCTTCATATACATCACATTAGCCTGTAGGACCGTCCCTTATCACAGCCCCAGCTGTAAATTATACATGTACAGGAGGTCAGGGCGGCAGCCAGGGCCAGGTGCCACCTCAGCGGGCCACACAAGTGTGTTCCTAATTCAAGTCATGCAGAATGCATGGGCATGGTTCATGGGGATCATTAGGCCTGTGCTTAGGCCGATGTTGGTAAAAGAAGGTTCTATCATAGTCAGTGCAACTCCGATAGGAAAAACTGGACCATAGTTTACGGGTTTGATCAGAGAAACGATATATTGTGGTAACTACCCCACCCAATCTTATGGACCTAACAAGAGTTAATTTTGGATTTAATGTAAACTGCAAAGCAATAATAGGACATTTAGACAATAATAGAACCATGTTTAGACATGGGGCTGTCATGTTTGAGCCTCTCTGGGGGTTAATTCAAAACATCCTGGGATCGCAACCTCAGCGATCTTAGGAATTATTCTACCTTATCCTATTAAGTGATCTTAAGATTAGACTGTGTTCACATTTCCTAGCCAGCACTAAGATCGCATCGATCTTAGCCTCAGCCCTCCTACACTATTCCAAGAAGTACTGACTGGGCACAGGGGTAAGAGTCCCAAAATAAAGGAATAGCTGTGGAGCCATTCTTCTTCACAACAGTGTATATATCATCGTTCCCCATCCCCATATGGGCTAACAAAAGAGCACAGGGTGCAGTTGACCCCCATACAGTATTCAAGAAGTGTTCCCATGAATGTATGATTTATGCTTGCCTTTTAGAAGCATTGTGCCCTCCCCCCCCCCTGACAAAGAGGGATAACCTTACAGTGCACTTAGCGCATGAGTAGCCCTACACTGCAAAAAAGGTGTGTGTTTATACATACCACACTATCTACATGGTATGTGATTCCTACACAGCTATGATATTCAAACACTTACAGCTAAACACCATCAGATTCTAAACACTTATCCTGAAAACTACACACCAACTTCTCACACACCTAAACACTTACACACCATAGTGTTTAGGTGTTTGAGTTTAAACACATCCAGTCTCTATGTGTTTAGTCTTAAACATGTATTTGAAAGATAAACATCAGGTGTTTAGCCATCTAATAAGAATCATAAGCAGATAAGATAAGTATAATATGTATGAAATGAGTAAAAGGATAGTATCCTCGTTTTTATAGTTGTATATCACCCAGTTTCCCGATGACCCGTAGTTTTTTTGTGTTTTTTTCTTGTTTGTTGTTTTTTTACCTAAGGGGCATGATGCATGGGAAAAGGGGGTATAGGGAGGTATGGGTGGCCTACCCCTTCTCCCATGTCCAAGCCTCCAGGGACCACCCCCACCTCCCTACCCACTCTTCCTACCTCTCCTTACGTGTATAAGCCTCCAGGGACCGTCCCTACCTCCCTACCCACTCCTGCTACCTCTTCTCTTGTGTACAAGCCTCCAGGGACCCTACCTACCTACCTTCCTACCCACTCCTCCTACCTCTTCTCACGTGTACAAGCCTCCAGGGACCACCCCTACCTCCGTAACCACTCCTCCTACCTCTTCTCACATGTACAAGCCTCCAGGGACCACCCCTACCTTACTATCAACTCCTCCTGTCTCTTTTACACCTTTACTCCTATCTGTATTGTGTATATCATTTCTATCTTGCTGTTTTATGATGGAAAATGAATATGGCGGTATCCAGCTACAGTAATAAAGATTAAAATGATGAAAAGATGATGAAAAATAAATGATGGAAATAATAAAAATGAAATGATTCAGCCATATCCCCCTCCCACCCTGGTGTACAAACCTTTGGCCCAAAGCTAGTGCCTCCCTAAGCTAAACACCATGTATCTAAAGCCTCCTGAAGCTAAACACTATGTATCTAAACACCTCCTAAAGCTACACACTATGTATCTAAACACCTCCTAAAGCAAAACACTACCAATCTAAACATTTACTCATGCTGCACACCTTAAAGCTAAACACCTATTAAAACTAAACACTTTTTAAATCAAATGCCTGATAGCTAAACATGTTTAAAGTTAAATGTGTTTAGCCAAAAAATGTGTTTAGAAAAGTGGGACAAGAATGTGTTTAGTTATGTGTTTATATCCTAAACACTGCTAAACACCAAATTAACAGTGTAAGAGCGCTCAAGGACACTAAGCAAACATCCTCCCTCCCCTCTATATGTATGCAGCAGGCTAATCACTCTTTCGATCAGGAGTGTTCCCTGTAAGTGCTCTTGTACTCAGGTGATCTTAGTGCTGGAAAAGGAATAGTGAAGTGATCCCAGGACTTGCTATTCCTGAGAGGCCTACAACCACTGCATTAGATAGGGTAGACCGGCCAGGTCTTATGATATGTGCCTACACTAAGATCGCTGGGGTTGCGATCCCAGGATGTTTTGAATTAAGCTCCTGGGTTCTGATAAACATGTCCATAGGAGGCAAAGTTTTAGTTTCATTAGTGCTAGTGGCCGAGAACCTCATTCTGGGGGACATATAGGATAACATGTAGGTAGCCCTATTATGCACATTGCTATCACTTTTCCTAGGCCAGTTTGGCTCAGATTGGATAGGATTGCTATTGGAAATTCTATCAGCAATAATTTGTCAACGAAGTCTTGCAGATACTATGATATACAATAACTAAATATCGAAGTTACTGGGCAGGTATATTTGATATACTATAGCAGCACATAAACTAAGTCTAGGGGTCTATAGTTTAGCCACCAGCGGCTCCTATATCTGCCTACTATAGGTTCTTGTAGCATACTTGCCGTTCACAAGGTGCTATTTGACACACCTCCCTCCCCCTCTATTGACCTTCACCTCTAGCTGTGACAGGTCTGATCAGGTGCGCCCCTCCACACAGCAGTAATAAAGGGACAGGGTCCTAGATAAGGCGTGGCCGGGTAGATAAGGCGGCAGATAAGTGCACACCTGGTGGTGGCCATTAATGTTATGTACTCACTCCTCCAGGGTGTTGACACACCGGCCACCCCAGGATGGAGACTCAGTCCCACCTGTTGACTCTCCCATGACACCTAGCCCTGCCTAATGTCTCAGGACACCGCCTAACGTCGTCTAACGACCGCCTAGTGCCTGTCTAGTGCCCGCCTAATGCCTACCTATGGCCGGCTTATGTGCCTGGGTGGGGCATGTAATACCAGGTAGTAGCAGGTTTATGTTCGTCTAGATTGGCATAATTCCCATCCTAACACTCGGTAAAACGCCCGCCTAGCTCCCGTCTCGTGCATGCCTATAAAAGCAGCCCTGGCACCCATCTAATGCTAGCCGTGTAACACGGATTAGCCCTCAGGCCCACATCCCCAATACAAATGTGAAGAGCTAAGCAGAAAGGATAATCCAGTCACCCATGAGCGGGCCATCTTTATTGCTTGACATGTTCCTGTCTGTGTGATGTCTAGTTCCTCACCCACATCTAACCCTCCTCTACACTCAGTCCCAACTCATCAAGTCCCCTAAACCCGCCTCAATCCGCCTAAACCCCACGTTCTGCCCGCCTAACACCCGAGTCCTGCCCAGAAATCCCGCCTTACACCTGGAGACTACCAGCACAACCCGCCTATCGACCCACTGGGAACAACCAAAGCTTTAACAAAATAAAAATTCCGCCTAAATACAAGCAGCAGGCCTAGTCAATGCCACACCATCCGTCAATGCTTGACAAAATACCTTCAGAATCACGGTACTCTAAATCATCAGCACAATTTTGTTTAGGCCAAAGAGTGCCCCATTCCACCATGCATATTTAAACCACGAGTGGAAGAGCAGTTCGGTAACTCGAACTGCTCATTAATTGATACTTACAAATGTCCCTGCTCTCATTTGCTACAGGACTACAAGATAATAAGCAGTGAGGGGTGTAGCCTTAGTGTACTACTCTCCTGTGTTCCCTTCTGCTACCAGACCTATAGAGTGGGTGATATAGTCGTTGTGTTAGTTTGAAAATGTGATTTCTACTTAAAGACTATTGTATGACTAGCTAGTTTTAGCCTAGCACAGTGGATGTTTAGAACTGCTCGTAGACTGAGGGCTGTAGGCTTCGTGCAATAGTTGTTTCTACATTGTACTTACAGACTACATTGCAAGATGGATGATGTAGGCTTAGACCAGTGGGTGCTTCCCTAAGAGATAACAATATAAAGTGGGTGATGTAGGCTCAGTACAATGTGGTTCATGCTGTGTGGGGATAGTGTCAGTAATATAAAGTGGGTGATGTAGGCTCAGTACAATGTGGTTGCTGCTGTGTGGGGATAGTGTCAGTAATATAAAGTGGGTGGTGTAGGCTCAGTACAATGGTTTGCTGCTGTGTGGGGATAGTGTCAGTAATATAAAGTGGGTGATGTAGGCCCAGTACAATGTGGTTGCTGCTGTGTGGGGATAGTGTCAGTAATATAAAGTGGGTGATGTAGGCCCAGTACAATGTGGTTGCTGCTGTGTGGGGATAGTGTCAGTAATATAAAGTGGGTGATGTAGGCCCAGTACAATGTGGTTGCTGCTGTGTGGGGATAGTGTCAGTTATATAAAGTGGGTGGTGTAGGCTCAGTACAATAGCTTGCTGCTGTGTAGGGATATTGTCAGTAATATAAAGTGGGTGATGTAGGCCCAGTACAATGGTTTGCTGCTGTGTGGGGGTAGTGTGGGTAATATAAAATGGGTGATGTAGGATCAGTTCAATAGCTTGCTGCTGTGTAGGGATAGTGCCAGTAATGTACGACACAGCAATGCACGGCCCACCATTTACCACTGTGGCCACACGAGAGACAATTCTTGCCTTTCTCCTGTAATGGTGCGTTCTCACACCATTAGATGGTTAGGGGAAACTAGATCGGCTAGATCCGCAGGCAAATCCCCCCACGCCACATGTAGGCGTTTAGTGCGGCCCGCTGCCACTAGCACGCCCCCTATCGTCAGCGTCCGTAGCAAAGGCACGATTGGCTTTATGTGCCGCAGCTTTGGGGTTTATGCTATACAGACTGCTACGTTATCAGATGATAGTGCCCCTCATAATGTGTCCTCTATTGTCTGCCAATGCCATATCTCTTACTCCCATAGCTTACCTCCATACCTTCTGCAAGTCTAATTGAGCTTTTCCATCCTTGCCTTTAGTCTCTAGGCTCCAGTATTTGAGCAACACCACAGTCTCTAGTGTCTCGTCTGCATTCTATTTCAAGACATCGCAATGTTCATTCTATGGCATCAGACCTAGCCCATTTTCCCAAAATGGCGTTAGCACACAACGGACATTTTCACATCCATTCTGGTTTATTCAAGTAACTAACCTTTCAGTATAAAGTGCTGCAACATGCACACGGCATGCTATATTGCCAATCAGATTCATTCTTTAACTTTTGATATGTAAATTTACTCACACATGTAGGAGACCCCTTTTACCAACTGTGAATAAAGCCAGGCCCTTATGACCCTAACATGTTATAAGGAGACCACATAATATATATTGATACGCCGCTGAGATGGGGCTTTTATGACAAATCCAAAAATGTATACATTCCTTTGCTGACCCATATAAAGCTAATCAAGAACGATGCGTATGTATATAATTAACAGTGGGGGTAGCGTCCAGAAATTGCGTGAAAAACATTTTATAGGAGGGAGGTTGGAGTGGTATTTCACATCTCCCATCCTCCTCGGGGGTAGCTCTCAAGTACTCAGCATCAGCCCTGCCTTCATCTGGCAGAGAAAAGAGGAGTTGGAGAGAAATTAACACAAATATGCAGGGCCCTGCAGAGGGTGGCCGCTATTGCTACACATTTTGAACATCTATTTGTTGCGGGCGGACACTTGCATGGCCGTTAGAGATAATTATGTCACACACAGAAGGCGCCCCCACGGGGCCAGCCAGCCCCCGCCTGTCGGCCTTTCATATGTCGGTAGTGCTGGGGCCTGGGGCATCCAGATAGACCTGGACGCTCGCCTGGCGCAAACCCCCATCTGCCTACTACTCCCCCGCCCCGCCCGCACGTCCCCTGCCTTTATTACCAGCTATCAGTAGCGTGCCTGATACTGCCTACCGCTCATAGCAACGCCGCTTTGATCATCACACTGTAGATCTTCCTATAACCCTTTCTGCTTTTGTTTTGAGAAAATGTCCTATTTGTATACCAGCAGATATACATTTACCCCTACAACATGGCGGGTGAATACATAGGTGTGGGAGCTGCAACCCTTTGGTCTATAACAATGTGATATGCCATTAATATAAAGAGACAACTGGTTCCTACTTTTATGGAAAAGATAGTTAATCATGTGCTTTGATATAGAATCACGATATAGAAGATTGTATCAGCGTTTGTCATGTATAACAAAGTGATGTGACATGTATAGGTTTCTATTGGCCATTCCTGGTGGCGCCTTACATGGTGCCAGGGGCTGTGGTGGTGAGTCATGGGGCATTGTAGAAGAGGATATGATACTCTTGTAGTGGTCTTGTGGTCATGACTGTCAGCGTGCTGTGGTGATGAATGTAGCGTCCTTACCATAGTGTCCTTACTCCTCCTGCCACCATTCAGGGCATGATAACCCTTTAACGACCGTATCATGCCTCAGGGTTTCATTTTTACTTCATACCATCATTTGAATCGACGCAACAGCAGCGAGGTGCTGCATTGTGATAATTCATCGAGAATGTATCAATCCAAAAACATAGTTTACAAGATGCCTGTCTGCAGCACCTAGGAGTTATTCGCTAGGGCTGCAGTCATATGTCATGCCGGTTTGGTGTCTCAAAGCATCTTGCCTGAAGGGGTTAAAGGGATTCTGCGTGGTTGAATAACGCAGTGTGTCAGTGGGGAATGACATGATATTCAGACAGTGATTTATCACATTTTAATATTGTACACTGAGCTTTCCGTGCAGAGAATGCCCCTCCTTCTCCTTACTTCACCATCCCCTTCTTCTTTGCAACATTCCCTAACCTTCACCTCCTCCTTACCCTAGCCTGTCTCTGGTTTATTTTTCCAAATCCGTGCTCCATATGGCACTTCTTTTCTATCTTATTGCCTATTCCTAACCGCTATAAATGTACTTTCTTTACATTCCGTCCGATCTCACCTCCCTTTTTCACTGCCTTTTCACTCTGTCTGTCTCTCGCACTGTCTGCCTGCCTGTCTGTGTGTCTGTCTGTGTGTCTGTATCTGTCTCTGGTTGTCTGTCTCTGTCTCTCCCTGTCTCTCTCTCTCTGTTGCCCTCTGTGTATCTGTCTCTCTGTGTATCTGTATGTTTGTCTGTCTGTCTGTCTCTCTCTCTGCCTCTCTCTGTCTCTGTCTGTCTGTCTCTGTCTGTCTGTCTGTCTGTCTGTCTCTCTCTCTATGTCTCTCTCTGCCCCCTTTGGCCTGCTATAACCTGTTCATAGTGTAAAGGAAGTTGAATATCATCAGTCGTCCATAATAGAAGATGCTCGTCTTCTCCAACCACCCATGTACATCACACACTTGGCTTGTTGGTGCTTAAAGGCCTGTTAGACCGTGTGCATGTATTCCCTGTGCTACCAAACCAGGATTTGCCTCCAGCTCCGCAGCCTCCACCCACAAATATTATGTGTCGGTGCCTCAGCCTTGCCTTTTTTGGGCTAGTAGGCATACTATCGGCAGTGTGTTAGTAGGACCTTGTAACTTGGTTCAGTCCAAGGTTGGGCTTCTGAGAGTGACTTAGTATGGGATGGACTCATAGATATTTCACTCGGTAGTCTTCATACATAAAAATAATATGGGTGAACTAAGTTCTATTTAGAATAATCGAACTGAAATTCCAAATACTTGATAAAATGTAGTTTATATTTGAAAATATCACCCAGCAGATGATTTGCTACGTGTTTATGCCTTTGAAGTTGTTTTACTCGATTTTCGCTGGACTCGTTGATATAAACTTGAGAGAAAAAATGCGCTCATATGGTAATTAATCCAAGGCGAGATCCCTCTACTGTACCTATACTCTAGATCTATATAGGTATCTCTAAAAGCACAACATTTGGTAGACTCTAAGTACTGGAGACACCTGTAGTCTCCCACACACCACTCCCAAACCTGCATAGACAGCAGTCCCCTCTTACCCTCACCTGACATGGTTCCATTTACCCACACCCCCTACCCTCCACACCCCTCCAGGCCTGACATGTACCACCTTGCTGCCGCGTATTTGGCATGCCGCACCCCTGCGTCCCAACCACCCACATTCATTGGTCCGCCATTCCCATGGTGCCTCTCACCGGAAGCTATCCCAGGGTTCAGAGGTCGATGGCCGCAGCCTCAGAGGCCCCATGGAGGTGGAGAACAGCGCTGTTTGGCTGTAGGAGGCCGTGTGTGATCCTACTGGGGCTGTGTGTAAGGGGCATGCTGTGGGCTCTGTTCCTATGCTGTAAGACATGGAAGGGTGTGTTGGGACGCGCTGTAGGCTGGGCTCTAGGCGCCCCAATGGGGGCCATCTACACCGATTGTCTTTCACGATACATTAGGCGCATGTCGTCAGGGGCCAGGGCAGTCTTCCTGACCCCACCTAGAGAAGAGGTTCAGCGGTTAGCGGAGTTTGACGGGGTTAAGGGTTGAAGGTGACGAAGAGAGGGGATTGGTGGCCATGAGAGGGTTCTGTTATAACCCCAATTGCTCAACTGGGAATATTACGAGGAAAGGGCTAACTGGTGGGCAATTTTAGGATTTGGTCTGGTTTTGTGCGGTACTAGACCCCTTTGGTATTTAACATTAACTTAATAAGAAGTGTCGGAATGGCTTTTGTCTCTATGAGGAGAGGATATGATCATGTGTGTAAATACTTAGAAGGACCTTTGACTTCATACATGAACTCGTGTCTTGTCCTGATCAGTCAATAAGGGACTGGTGAGTTACTCACTGGCTCTATAGTAGTGCCTTTAGGTTATGCCAGCCCCAGGAGGGGTGCACCAAACTTTGGCAGGCGAGTTACTCACCAATGCTGCATCAATGCATCGTGCCATTGTGCAGTAAGCTTAAACCACCTTGCTGTCCATACAGGTTTAAAGGTAGGGTGCTCCCTCCATGAACACACGTGGAGTCTATGTCCTAGCCCCCTACCACTACCAGAGGCAGTCCCACGTAAGAGGCAGTCCCACGTAAGGCTGACCTCTGATAACCCCACAAAGTGCGCCTGAGTGGTAGGGGGAGGGGGGTTTAAAATGTCCTTTAGTTCCTGTGGGATTCAGCTGTAGAGCCTGTGCAGAAACTATTTTGACCCTGACTGTACTATATCAGACCACTCCTTTCCCAGCCTCCTGTATCCAGCCATTGAGGGTGAAAAATTAGCCTTATCTTTGCAGGTGTAGTGATTCGAATGGAAAGAGGTGATGAGTGAAGTGAAGTATTAGAGGACTGTGTGCGATTTGTAGGCGTGGCACCAATTTCTTTAAATAGTTATTCTCCTTCGAGAAAATTGTAGGTAATACCACTATATTGCCTCAGCGCATTCATGCATTTATGAAAACGAGAAAGGCACTGTTGTATTCAAACACAGCTGTGATATACGTGGACTCTGCATGATATCCCTTGATACCCAACTGCATTAAAATATAATAGAACATCACTTAAATATTTCATACCTTGTTCTAATATCTCATCTCCTTTCCTCTTCGCATATTCCAGTCAACACAGAGACCCGTGTTTAATAAATGGAGTGATTACTCAAAGGGAACCTTGTGAATGTCCGACGTGGGTTTCCAGTTCACATGGAGATTTGATTACTAAGCCGTGGAGTGTATGATGTCGTAGCATACGTCTATCGGCTTTATTGTGAAGCAGGCGGGCGGGCGGGCGGAAGAGCAGCGAATCCCTCTCTACCTCCCCGAGCCCCTCATCCCCGCCCCCCGGAGAGGCCCGTATCAAAGGGAGGCTGCTGCCGCTTCCTGTTCGGCCCAATCCCATAATGCCCTCTCCTGATATGTTTGCTCCAATGGCTGCGCGACCAGTCACCCAGAAGGCATCGGGGCGCGCGGTGCACTTCCTGTGACGTCCGTGGACGGACGCGGGCGGCCCCATAGCCGAGCGGTGTCGCCACCTCCGATAGGCTGGCGTCTGTTGTACGCAGAAATAGCCGACGTTTTAATCAAATGACCTGAGCACTGAGCGTGGACTCGGTGGGGAAGCGTTCTAGGAAAAGGTGGGCAGAAATAAGGGACAAAATGAAAGGAGAGTTTGGGCTCAGACAGACATAGAAGAAAGGGGAATGAGAGTCATAGTTGAAACTACCAGAATGGGCAAAGATGCAGTTGAGGTTCCTCGGAGAATTTCGGCAAGAGGCGAATTGGACGTTCGTACTTAAATATAAAGACGCGAGAGGCTTTAGAAAAAGAATTGGAAAAAGACAGTTACTTCATATGTACCTCATGTGTACATCATTCATTATTTATCTTTGGAGGAGTTTAGGAAAGGACAGTCATGCGAAATTGATAAAAAGAAGGCCGTGAAATGGATAGAGAGAAGAGACTAAGACATGAAATAAATACACATCTATGTGTTGGTAGGAGGGTAGAGAAGGATGGATACTGAAGATGGGTAGTCCCCTTTATGTGGGCCTCCCTGGCCTGAACAGATTGTGTACCTCAAGGGCCCCCGCAGTGCGAATACACCAAGGCGGCCACTGCCTTGCCTCAGAAAAGGTCACCACCCTCCAACAGTATAAATTACAACGGCTAAATACTTTATCTGTGTCGGTTATCCCATACAAGGGAGGCAAGGACTACCGGGGCTGTGAGGGTAAGACACCCAGGCTATTATTTACCAGGGGGAACATCCTCCACCTCCCTTACATCAACAACTTCAGCCTGCCCATTGAATTGTTCATTGGGAGCATACCGTGACCGTCGTTATGGGAGTTGTAGGGGTCAGGCTGCTCCTAAGGACACGAATTATCTTGTTGCTAGGTGGTCCCCTCAGTACAGGAGTGAGAAAGAGATAGAGTCAGTCTGGCTCTCTCATCATAAACCGAAGACTCATGAATCCCTTACAGAGAGAGAGAGAGAGAGAGAGAGAGAGAGAGAGAGAGAGAGAGAGAGAGGGAGGGAGGGAGGGAGGGGGCAGAGAGGTAAAGACAGAGACAGAATCAGACAGAGAGACAGAGAGTCTCCAGTGAGCAGGAGAGACCCGCATTAAGGGCCGCATCCACTGCCCATGGATGGACCATCCGTGGGCTTCATCCTCCTCATTCCTCAGATGAGACGGATGAAGTGGAAAGAGAGACCACAGTAGAAAAAGTCCATGGAATGCCGGGAAAGTGTATCTATAAGGGGAAATGTAAAGAAACCCCACATGAGGAAGTACAAAAACTATAGCTGCTGCACGGGTTGGTTACAGTCATTATGGGTGTACTTGAGACGAAGTAGGGGTAGACAAACGGCACCTAGACCGCCCAGATTAGGACGAACAGTTCCTCCCTTTGCTGCCGACGTTGAATAATGAAGATGGTGCTGTTGGGGAAGGGCCTGGCTGTTAACCCCCGCGCCCCCCCTGCTCAGCACCCCCTGGGGCCCTCCTGGTCCTAAGGGGGTTCAGCACACACACACACGCGAGGCACTGTACCTTCCACCACCTAGCATGCAGAATCTATCATTGCCTAAAGTGACCCACGTGTCTCCCACTACCCGGTAGTACCCAGCAATGCACTTCTACCGTACTGAACTAACATTAGCTAACTCTATGAAATCAGCCTGAGATATCTATTTTTCAATTTGCAGACATACATCTGATAACGAGATCCAATAAAGTTCCCACTCATAGATTCATTATGGAAAGTCGTGATGGAATCAACCAGTCAACTCGAGAAGATTTTCTGTGTGGTATATTTCTCAGCAATGCTTGAACCATACAATTAACATTATGAAATATTTTTCCAAAGTGATAGTTACTAACCCGAGGTCGCTGATACTGTGTTTCAAATGAAAACCTAAATAAACAAGACCCCAGATCACCCCCCATCTCCTAAGAGAAGTTAAAACCCTCGCTGCAGCTCACACGACCCCCTTTGTTACCATGAAGGCAAGATAGGCTGCAATTATCATGTCGGGTGCCTTGGAAGTAACCCCAATATATAAACACGTCTTCCACATGCAGCTACAGTACTAGGTATACTTAAGCACTATGCTGGCGATGACAAAGAAGGATACTAACAAATAACTGTTATCTTCTTATGTCCACATAGTAGCCGAAAGCAAGGGGATTTCGAGGTGACGAGCAGGACCCGTGCTTTTGCAATGATGATAAAAAGAGGTTTTTAAAATAAATTTGCTACGTATCCTGCATTAGTGAATTGGCTGTACCTACAAAATTAGTCTGTAATGTCGGCAATGAAAAAATGTTGATCTGGCTATCACAGCTTCTCTCTGCTTCAGTCATACCACTCAAACTAGATGTAGGTAACAAAGGTAGGTATTTCACGGTTCAAACAGTGGTAGCTAATTAAATCTTACTATCATTGCTCCTTGTAAAAGTAACAGGGGCGTAGGAAAAGGGGGGGGGGGCAGGGGGGCCCGGGCCCCCAAAATCACAGAGGAGGTGGGGCCTGAATATGTCTGGGCCCCCCAAAATGTGTCAAGCCTCATTATGAAATGTACAAGATTCCCACAGCTCACCACTCAAATTGGACAAATATGTCATTATTAAGACAGGGAAAATGGCAGCATTGGATAAAGATAAGCCATTGAGGAATAATCTTTTATATAAATCCCATACAACCATACATCAACACCAGAGTGCCAAGCCGATAATTCATGGTGGCTGGGGTGGGGCCCCTGGGCCCCCCAATGAAGATTTGCTTCCTACGCCTCTGAGTAAGAACTGCAGACAAAGCGTTGCAGTTTTGAATTCATAATGCACTCCTAGAGAGTTACTTCCTAGTGCTAGCTTTACGCAACGCACGAATAAAAATCATAACAGTGTTATTCAGAAAGGCTTAGCCGCAGACATAGGTCAATGAACGATAAAAAGGAACTATAGAACATGGCCCATGGCACAAGTACTTCATCTGATTGTTTGCCAATGTTTGACCAATTAAAGTGCCACCCCACCCCACAACGTTTGGGGCAACCAGTGACAGCCCAACCACTCATAACGCCAGCAGAGATAGCCCCCCTCTGGTGGGACTGGTAAAAGGACTGGGAGTTGGAAGCTGGTTTGAGGGGAGCAAGAAGCATGCATGCATTCCTCTCCTTTGGGAAATATGCAGATGGGTTAAAAAGCATGGCGGCGGTCCTAATGAGTGGTAGTGTGATGGAGAGCTCAGGGTGTGGTTTGGGGATGAATGGGGTAGTACCAGTCTATGGGCAGGGTGGGGAGGTGGCCGAGTGATTATATGCATGCTGTGGCTTTTAGAATTACAACACGTAAAATGTGACCGGAAGGAGTCTGCTGCCACCCGCATCACGCATGCGCATCCCCTGTGGATCACCCATCAGGCACAGGATTTCCGGTGTGCCACACGCCCGCTACCAGTAGGACTATTACATGTGTGATATTCTGCAGGCTACAAGCAGAAACATTAAACCGCATACAGTGAGAGTCTGAGTAGTATATATATATATGCGCCATGTTAGTAGTATATATAAGTTTGGGGTTTGAAACTGGCTACCTTTAAGTAAAATGAAGTGGAAGTTTATTGCTCAAAGGTAACACCCTACCAAAGTGTAATCCAGCCTGCAGCTATGAACGCTCCATCACTCGGGAGGAGCAACCTGAGATCCCAGTTTGCTAACATGGACGTCGTTGAATGATTTATTCTCTTCCTTCATAAATAACCCAGGCGGCGCATAACGCGGTGCGGGTTGTTGTAATATAACGCCGTCACGAGCCGTATATATACTTTCAATTACTCTGCCTTTGCCAGTCAGGACCGGCCTAAAGGGTCATATGTGCAGTAAATATAGTTACATCTACTGGGTTATAGTACCTGATGCCTCTTGTTGATAGGATTAAAAGGCTAGTTAACAGTATTGATTTATGAATTGGCATGAAATTAAAAATGATAAACTCCAGATATGTAGGTATAGCAGAAACATCAGAAGACAGGTGATCATCATATTGGTACCAACATCGTTATTAGGAAACAGTGCCGTGGTACAGTGGCAGTTTGTATGCATAATCAGTGAGAATGATATGATAAATATATACACTGTGTCCTACTAGACAGCATATCTTTTCTCTCCAGTTATCATTGCATATTTTTCCACTGGGTTCTAACCCTTTCTAACCAGCACTAGTCCCTCGAGACGATAGACAGATGAATGTAAATTAACTGCAGAGACGATTCAACTGACAATTAATTCATACGTTGGAAGTTTACTCGAATTGGCCCCAGTGCAAAATACCACTTCGAAGAATTTCAGTGTCCGTAGGCGGCCCAGATAAGATGAGTGGTAGACTGGTGTGTGTGTTACCTACATTACAGAGAGGAGGTAGCAGTAGCACACACAGTCATAACACCAGCGCGCTGTTTCACGCCGTATTTACTACTGTTTACAGCTAAAGCACACAGTCACTATATGGGTACTGGTGTGTGCAGTACAGTGCCTATAGGGGAGAGAACTGCCATAGTACATTAAGTTTACCTGGCAGGAGACAGGACGTTGGAGGCCACTTCTTATCCCATGTCATTGGGTGCAGCTCCCAGCATTGCACCAACCACCATCTCTGTCGTGTAAATGTGGAGCCTCTCTCCCCGCCAACATCACCACCCCCCCCCCATCCCTCCCATCTCATTCCCACATTCCCCTCTCGGTGCACCCACCAAGCCTTCTCCACGCACAGAAGTGTCAGTCAACATATTTTCTTTCAGATTTCGCCCCCAATTTCACCCGGCCGCGGTGGCCCGTTAAGGCATGCTGACTGGGCTGCTGATAGATGTGAGTATAGGTGCAGAGGGGTTGTGAGGACGGCTCTGTGTTTGTTGGTGCTCCTGCTGAGATAACTAGTACTGCTATTGGGCGGGTTCTAATGGTAAGATTCGTAATAACATATTCAGCGCTGCTTCTTAGCAATGACAGCTGATGGTGCTGATTGTGAATTGGGTGGTTGTATTTTTAGTGGTAGACCAGTGACCAAGTCCTCCTAGCCAGGAAGAGTGGTGGGAGTATAGGAAAATCACTGGTGTAAGAAGCTTATGTTTTGGTAACTTCCAAACCTGAGTTGAGCTATGGTTCATTTGGGCACTGAAAGCAGCAACCATGAACTGCTCGGTCTAACTCAGGAGCTACTCTGACCTGCTCATTGAGACAATGGTAGAGCTACTCTGACCTGCTTATTGAGATAATGGTAGAACTGCTCTGACCTGCTCATTTAGACAATAGTAGAGCTTCTCTGACCCGCTCATTTAGACAATGCCAAAGCTGCTCTGACCTGCTCATTGGGACAATGGTAGAGCCGCTCTGACCTGCTCATTGATACAATGCTAGAGCTGCTCTGACCTGCTCATTGAGACATTGGTGGAGCTGCTCTGACCTGCGCATTAAGACAATGGTGGAGCTGCTCTGGCCTGCTCATTGAGACAATGCTAGAGCTGCTCCTGTTGTTTTGTAGTCAGGAAGCCGTATAATGTGTGCACCAGGACTTTACCCAAGGTGCCCTGACGTAACACATTGGGATAAGAGGCCTGTTTTGACGCGTTGGCCATGAGCAAATCACTGGAGGAGCAGATCGGGAGGGGGGTGCCCCAATGGAGGTGCTCGTTTGGAGGTTTAGTCGTCGGGACCTCCTTATCCCTCACCCCTAACTCTATCATGGCATTGATTGGCCAAACAGATCCCCAAGTGGTGTCCTGTGTGGCCCCACACCCTTCGGGCTGGTCAGGGGTTTGTCAGGGGTGTGGTTGGGTGTCCGCTCTTAAACGCTGTGCGACGCCAACGATGAAGTTACGTAAGTCTTTCCACCAGCCATACTACCCCCCCCCACCCTACCCCTCCACATCAACCTCCCCAGTTCCAAGCAGAGCCGAGCGGTGAGTAATGCCAGCATGAACGACTTGTGACAACATGACGATCGATACCCTGGGTGAGCACATGGTATGTGAGCGGGGGCAGTGTGTGGACAGCGGCAGATCACCAGGGTGGTGGCATCATCACCAACCCCAAGCACCAAGTGGCCGACAACACCACCCAGACATCTCAATTTGTCAATGACAATTAATCAGGGAGAAAATCCCCTTTTAATATGCTGCGCCTTGCGAAGTTATTGGGCCCAATAGACTCGGTCATAATGAGAGCGAACGTTTGAATGGCAGCTTTCATGCTGCACACCAAGAGCCATTCGTCACCTTGGTAATTGGCCGCCGACGTAGCTCGAGCTGCTCCCCTTGACTGATCTGCTTTGAGTTGCCCATTGCAGACCTTAGTCCCGGTAAAAGACCATGTCCGTGAGTGATTTCTTTATATGGAAATATTCAGGTAACAGCGGTTTTACTGTAAATGCCTGAATCGTACCACTAATTGCCATAAACTCGATCTCTGTCGAAAAGCTGCCCACGCTTCTGTACAGTGGTCAGCAGACATCTTAGATGGCTGCAATTGTATCTGCAGTTTCTTCTAAGTTCACAAGCTAGTGCTTTATTCTTTGATTTTGTATGAAACATGTTCCATTGCATGGTTGGTTCTCTCACCGTAAATACTGTGTGAATTTATAACAAAATGGTGCATATTTTACATTACACTGAACAATTTATGTGCCTGTCTAGGTAAGACAGGGCAAGTCTCAGATTTTCTGCTTATTCTCAGAGCAAATAGCTCTTCAATTTCTCAACGGAACTAGACCACCTAGGGAACTATTCATTTGGAATATTATTTCCAGTGGTGTTTCAAAAAGAAGTGGCTAACCTTCAGGATTTATAAAAGTTATAAGTTCTACAGTCGGCAACCTCTGGTATGATTTCAACTGAGTCCCGGAGGAGTATTCACTGAAAACATGGAAGATCTGAAACTAGTCAGCGGTGACCACTTTAGGTCCTCACGTTGACGATACCTAAAACTACAGCTTTAGGTAGTCAAAATGACGACTTTAGGTCATCATCCTGACGACCTGAGTCATCAGGATGACAATACTGACAGTACAGAGTCGTCATATTGATGACTCAGGTTGTCAGGATGATGACTTAAAGTCGTCATTTTGACTACCTAAAGCTGTAGTTTTAGGTATCGTCAACTTGAGGACCTAAAGTAGTCACCGCTGACTAGTTTCAGAACTTCTAGGTTTTCAGTGTTGGTGAATTCTTCAGCCTACAGTTCAGACTGAGTTGCTCACACGAACTACTGGCCAGCCACTCAAAGATTTCCTAACTGCTCATAGCATCCCTGTCCCCTACTAAGAGCTGTACCCACCACATTCACCAGCGGTCTACCCATGCCTATCCATCAATAACAAGGATTTATACTAGTAGATGCGACGGGCATCGCTCCTTCTTGTTCTCACTATCAAATTGAATTCATCCCTGGGGATCATTCGTCTCTGTGGTAAATACGAGTTCCTTGGATGTTAACCCTTCATTGAAGGGCTACATAATCCGTGCCCATCTACCTCATGTTACATAGATGTAGCCTTGTTGACAAACTCACAAAACTAAGGTGAGAAACTCCCAAGGACTGCATGCATGCATCATGCTGATCCTCCAGGGTTCAGACGTTACCGAATACATGTTCGACATTATGCACCAGCGACATTTGGGAAGTCAATCATGACACAATTATCATGATGTTGAACACACATGTCCCCTTTGACCCCATGCTGTCCTTAAATGGTTAACATGTGCAGGTATTTGCCTACATAGTACAATGATTTGCTGGTGTGGTTGGGCCTACAGTGTATCCCCTTCCAGTAGCTCCCTGTGCACCCCTCAGGCCGTGTGGTGGCATCTGAGAGGTGTACCAGGTGAACCCTGTCTCTACCGCGTGCTGCTCCCAGCTGCTCAGGCGAGTAGCTCAGATTGGAAATCACTGCCTTAGCTGGAGCAGGCAGTTTATTTAGCCGACTCATCATACAGTTCGGGCTACTCATACATTGCACCGCGCACGTTCACAACAAAGGGTTTATGTGGGGTTTTCTTGGCCACTTTGGACTAATTTCCTCTTATTTCACCAACCGCTTCGAAGCTGAAAGGTAGATGTGTCAATTGAAGCAAAGATAGCGTTTGTAAATCCAAGCGTGTGGATTAGAAATAATTGATACTTCAATTATCACAATCTCCGTATATTTCTTTGTACATGTATCTGTCTGTCTGTCTCTGTCTGTCTGCATGATTGTCTCTGTCTCCCTCTCTGTCTGTCTCTTTATCTGTCTCTCTATCTCTCTGTCTCTTTCACTCTATAGCCCAAGCTCCACTAGGCGGCACGGAGCGGTAGCGTCAGAGGCGTCACAGGTTTTCCGTGCATTGGGGTATCTTTTCTGCTTGCCAATAGAGAACCGCAGCATTTCGCGTCAATTTTGCGATGAAACACTGACGCGAAACGCTGCGTTCCTGTATTGGCAGGCAGAAAGGATTCCCTATTGCGCGGAAAACCTGTGACGCCTGTGACGCTGCCGCTCCGTGCCGCCTAGTGGATCCCTGGCATATCTCTCCCTCTCTGTCTTTGTCTGTCTGCCTCTCTCCCTCCATCTATCTCTCTATATTTCTGCCCTCCTCACACATGTATTGCACTGATATTAGCTAAAATTGTCTCTAAGGACAGAGGCGTCAAAAGGCATTGCAGGCAAAGAAAAGAATGATGATTTTTGTCCGCCCTTCAATTTGATATCCATGAAGAGGATTTTTGTGTTAATTAACAAAGCAATTTGTAGCCTTCTTCCAGCACTCCTTTATACATCGCTATCTTGGTCCATGCCCTACAAATGTGCCATACTCACCCTGCAGCACAGGGAATCAATAAAATTGCCAGAGTTCATTTTAGTTTCACATTCCGTCTAACTTACCTAATCCAGAGAAACCAATAGCCCGAGTGCCCAGCAGCCATGAGCCGAGCCCTGTGTGGTTCACGTGTCTTCAGTCCCGTCTTAACCCGGCTAGGCAGAAATACAGCTGGGGCAGAGGGGAGGGGGTATTTTTAGGGGGGGGGGTGAGAGGGAAGGGGTTTGGAGATTGGGAAAGGGGAATGTAGGAGGGGGGGGGCTCTGCCCTGAAGAAGGCTGACCCCATCCCTGCTATCTGTCAGTCCGATTCTGGGCCGCCTCCTCACACAGGGGGTACTGGAGGAGGGGGGGGGTTCTGGAGGAGGTGGGGAGGGGCCCTGGAGAGGGGGTTAGGGGTAGGTAGTGTTTAATCGTCGGTGCCAATGGGATATTGGGTGTTGATGTTGCGCCGAGCCTTAATATTAAAACGGCGCTCTCATCCCAAGTGAACTCAAGTGAAATCATGTCGATGAGCTCACACATGACCGGAGTGCTGCTCATAGGGCCCAAGGAGGAGCAGGAAGGGGAATGTGTATGTGTGTGTGTTTGGGGGGGGTCTTTATGTTCTTACCATCCATACCAAGCCTAACCCCCTCCCCCACCACACACACCCTATGCACGCACCCACACCTCCACCTTCCTGACTAAAAATCCATACCCTTTTTGAAGTTGCAATTAGGCCTATCTAAAAACAGGTGAAATATTAATCAATCTGTGCAGCATTAAGACCTGAGAAGTGGTATTTTATCAAAAGGTGCCCGCCGTCTTTGTTGGAGGAGCGGGGGATGAGAGCGGAGAGGGGTAAAAAACTTCCTCGGGCTACCCGGTGCAACGGTCTTGCGGGCGCGGCACCAGAGGGCGGTAGTGGCGGCGGCGCGATACTACTTGTGCCGCCTCTAGAGGGCTTCTATAATGATACCCGCGATCTGGCAGCGCCTCTTCTTAGGTGACTAGAAACTCTGACATCTGTCGTCGATTTACAGTCCTGTCGCTTTCTAATTATTCAATTAGACGTGGTATTTAAGGACACTGACGCGGGAGGAAGGGAGGGAGGCAGCAGTGTCGGAGTCTGGAGATACATTGTATTTATGTAGATATATAGACAAGGTACTCCTGCAATTTCCAAATGGCTCAGTCCACAGGGTTGTGTATACAACCAACTAGGAATCTAAATTCTAACAAGATCCACATTGGGATACTAGGAGTCTGCAGGAGAGGTCATTGCCACTCTAAATAATCGATCAAAAGTCTATGTGCAAAACTCCATTTTTCGACTTAAAGTTTGATTAGTCAAAAGGATTGAAGCTTCATTCTTCAGGTGATATATTTATAATGCTGGGAATGTGGCAAGTCTAATTCCACCCCACCACCCCATGAATATCGATGTACAATGGAGGACGCGAGGGATGTCATCAGTCTGAATTAAGACCCTAATTAGGCATATTAGGATAACAATTATTATTATCTCGTTAGTACTCAATGGTCCTATTAAAGTCAGGCTCACTAGAGTTAGGTCACCCATCCCTTTAGTTGGCTGCCAAGACTGCTTCCTGTAATTGTAAAGGTATTAAGCCCGGTCCCTGCACTAAGCGCCAGAGGGGGAGGTCACCTACATTCTCCTTTTGCAAAAACACCCCCTTATCCACTGATTTTGAGGTGAAAACACCTTATTTTAGTAAAAAAAAAAAAAACTCTGATTTTTGGGGGCCTAAAAACACACCTTATTCTAAGAAACACTGATTTCTTAGGTCATAAAAACACCCACTTTTTTTTAGGAAACAGAGAGTGTGCTCTACTATGACATTAGACATTATATCTGGAGGGTCTTGCCAAAAACCAAACGTGCATGGAATACAGAAACGTGCAGAGAATCGTGTTGATTAAAGCTATTCTCATCCACCCCTTCCTTCAAACGTGCACATTTTCACCTGCTCACGTTTGCAATTTCCCATAAGGATATGTTGTATAGCTTTTGGAAAGATGATCAAAACGTGCATGCCATAGAGCACATTTATATGAACATGTTTTATGCAGGAAAGTGGCTAAACTCGTTTTCTTTTTGGCAATACCCTCCTGGAGACATGTACCCCTATCAAAATAGACCCCTTATCTGGAAATCCACGAAGTTCCCTTGAGATAAAATGACCCCTTATTTTATAATCCACTGTTTTTTGGCCAGAAAAGGACCCCTTATTCTGGAATTGTGGGACATTGGAAGTATGTTAGAAAATACCCTTATTTTACGTTGTTTATAGAACACAGGTGACCTACCTCAAGTGTCCAAAGTGCGGGGACCGGGGTATTAACCCTGTGAGGACACTGGCTCACCGCAGAATGGTATTTGGGTGACAGGAGTTGATGGGGGGGGGGGGTCCAGCATGAGACATTTCCAAGGTGAATCTCCAGAAAAGTGATTTCCGCGGGGAATCTACTATTTATAAACTCTTTGTCGTCAGTATGCATGAATGCAGCAATGTCGCCAGGACTGCATTTATGCATCATGCTGTCCCATTGGGAGCCCTAGTAACGTGTACACACCTAATGTTGTCATGGGGACCTGGTGAAGACCTTAGTACGTCAGGACTGACATATTTGCTCGGCCCATAGATTGTCAGTGCAGAGAGTGAAGGAAACTGCCTCATCAACCCTCAGTGTAATCCTCAGCATCCATCCACCACGGCTTGTTTACCCATTCCGACCTCACCAGCTACTGTCCTCTACCCTATTTCCTGAACGGGGGTTAATTTTCTTAGTCAACCATCAACCCGCCCTGCCCCCATGCCTAGCACTGGTTAGCGACCTGCACATCTGTATGCACATGCAACCGGAAGGTCATGACGGCCACCGGAAGTCGGTAAGTGGGGCGCAGTTGAATGAGAATTAGTTGTTATGGGGACAGGAGGAAAGGAGGAACTGTGGAGACAAATGTTCAGAGGGAATAAGGGTCTACTATAGAAGGGTAAGGGGCCAGAACGGAGAGGAGAGGACCCTTAAGGTAAAGCGGTTTGCAATTTTGTTATAGGGTGTGGAAGACCCTGCAGGTACAGAGAAGAGCAGTATCAGAGAAGAGAAGTTATACAGTGCCGATCAAGAAAGTAAGGGCAGCAGTGTCCATATGATATATACGAGAGTGAGAAAAGCAGATGTGAAGTCTTTATGAACAATGTGAGACGTAGCAGTACATATGGTATTAAATAAGGTTTGAAAAAGGTCAGAAACTGGTACATAGGGGCAGTGAGAAGGATGACTATGTAGTGTCCATGACTGGTCAGTGATCAGGACATCTGTATACCATCAATAAAGGATAATTAGCAGTGGGGGCATCTGTGGCACTGTCAGGATATATGCCTTGAGAAGTTGTATTTGTACTGGTTTGGTAGGATAAACCTTGGGTAAGGGTCCGTTGGTGAGAGTAGAAGCTGCATAGGGACAGTCTGGGCATGAGAACTCACACATAGGGGGCGCCTTCATCAATTAGGCCATTTTCTCATCAGTGCCTGTATGGGTGTAGGGGGTCTGTGGGGGACGTGCCAGTTCCACCTGTTGGGTTGGCTCGTTCACCACAAGATGAAGCGCTGCTCGAATCATGTCCCTCCTGTCGCACACCTTTTTTTCTCTGGCGAACCCTCCACCACCCATCTCCACGCGCGTTTTTTTCCATGCCCGCAGGGCCCTGTTTTACCCATTCGCCGACAAGACCTGCCCATCTGCCTGCCCGCACACGGACGGCAGGAGAGCGTTTTGAGGTGGCCGATCAAACCGCCGTCTGATCTATAAGTTCACTAGGTGCAAGTGTATTCCCATGTTTGCTGGGTGCCCTATGTGTGAGGGCGTCATCCGGGCCACAGCCGAGCGGACAGACGCTGCCTCTGTTCCCCGTGTGGTGATGGGTGTAAACCCCGTGTAGGCCGTGTGCTACTGTATGTAAACCCCATGTAGACCGCAGTGGAGCTCCTTCTTCTCGATGTTGTACTCGATGTAATCTCTATGTCGCATGTAGCGAGCACAGAGTGTAAGGGCTCCCCTATGATGTGCCATTACAAAGTTCTTCTTAATTGCTTATTTCTAAACTTACATGTGTTTCCGCAGAAAACCATTAATGTCTATGGTTTCTGCCGCTTTTCTTTCTTTTTCTTTTTTTCATGTTTTGCAAATAACACCATGAGAGAGGCCATGTAATCTATATTATTGATGTCTGAATTTGAAGCTTTTAACTCAATCTCAAAATTCTTTCAGACGTAAGAGGAATTCATCCTCATGGTACCATTTAGCTACCAATGGGATTCACTTCCGACTATTCATGTAAACGGGGCGTTATGGGGCGTTATGGTAGCCCCCTGACAGTTAATCATAAGGAAGCCTGTGGACTTCACATGACAATAATCCTACAGTATAACCTCTAACACGGCGAGCTGCTCACGAGGCTGCTCCGAGCTGCTCCCCACACTGAGCCGCCAAGCCACGTGGTCCCTGTGTGATTGGAGTCTTTTATTCACAGTCAGAGCAGCTTGGGTAAATGGCTTCCCCACGGCTGGCGACAATATCTTGATATGGATCACAAGGCGCACGATCGATGACTGGAAATGGGTGGATCCATATCTTGAGTAAGTGGCTAGAATGTAAGCACAAGGCGCCGCCAGTTGGCGCTTCTGCGGCCTTTGGGCCAACACCAGCTACTATAAGAGACCAGTGGAACTCAAGGTGAGGCCAATGATAAAGGTCCCAAATAAGGGATTTAGGTAAGGGCAATTAAAGTGCTTAGCAAAAAAAAAGCGATAAAGAGATATCATGTGCAATGGGCGCCGGGGAGGGACGCCGAAAGGGCACAAATTCATACATGGCTCCCAACAGGAGAGCCTTTTGATACTGTTAAAAGCCCATTTCTGCAAAGCATTTTACGTTAGAGGCAGAGATTACAGTGTAACAGTAAACGGTCAGAAGGGCATGAAGAGAGGATATACTTTCCTACAGTGTGTTAATAAAACACTCCATCAAGTCAAACACTGGCCAAGTGAATTATAACAACAAACCGTTTTAACTTCCAACCTTTTTGTCACATACACAGAGATAAACGCCGTAGGGGCAGGAAGAGGATGAAGAGCAAACATTACTTCTTTGCTCTTTGGAACCACTCCTACTAAAGCACCTCTTTCATGAGGCTTCTGGTCCAATGCAGGGACTACCTGAGATTCCCAAGAAATAGCTCTGTGCACCCTTTACCTACTAATTCATAATATGGTCCTCTGAAAAGGCAACATCAGATTGCAAGCACTCGTGTTATGATTCTCCTTTGTCTTTGATAAAACCACAATAAAAGGTTATCAAAGATAAGAACATTGAGTGGCGGCACAATGTCACCTAGCAAACAGGGTTATAATGAAGATTGACAGCTGCACTGGGTGATCCATAAAGCACCCGAAAAATAACAAGTTATTGGCAATTAATTAGATGCATAATTAAAAGCAGTGAGGTGTGTTTCTGGATTAAGTAACCTGCTTGTGCTGGGCCATGTATTATTGATCTAGGCACTACTGGAGATTTGATACCTCAGTACATGGAGGTGTTTTATCAGTGTGGCTGTGATATGGGTGCTTAGTAACCAACCATCCCAGATGATGGATTGGTGTTGATATTCATTCAATTTCTGAGTATTTTTAGGTTATTTCATTACCCCTCCATTTCCATCCACCTATTACATTATAAGAATATTTTCCTTTCTCTAAAACCACCTCTACCACACGCACGCCTTTGTTAGCCTGGAGTTACTCGTTGGAAAGATGTAGGATACATGAAATAAACATTGGTGAGATGTCCATACTGGTCCATACTGAAAAGAGAAAGGCTTCTGTATGGCGCAACATGTTAGTAAAATGAGGACGGAAAGTAGGTGGCTTAGATAGAGGAAAAATAAAACAAGTCTGTCGGCACCTGTTACACCTCAGGCCACCAGGCGGTCGTTACGGAAACCAGTCATGGCTGTGGTCATCAGAGGCAGGGGTGGGTGGGGTCTGGGGTCAATATCTTATCTGGGCTGCCTGTCTGTCACTTCACACCCAGTCAATAAGGTTAGACACCCTCCTCCCCTCCTCTCGTCCAGCTGGCTCTATCGGGAGAACCGGCCGTGTAGTCGTTTTGCCTCGATATTCTTCAGTCCACAATAGTTTTGCTTATAAGCCCATAGACTCTCCTTTGTACACCAGAATGGTCTATATTATATATTTTCTGCTTGTATATCTTACCAATATATATTGTATGTATCCCAGGCGAATTGAGCACTGTGGTACAAACTGGAGACAAGAAGACCAGTGTAAGCATTGAAGGGAATGTGAAACTAGTGCCAAGCATGTTGGAAATGAGATGGAAATAAAATTTGAAAGGGAAGATGAAACCAGATGAAACTATAAAGTTGGACTAGGCCATGTGAATGGCAAGCAGGACTCCTATCCGCCGATATTGCCAGGACGCTATCCTTTAATATAGACGTTGAAGACCTATAAATTGCAATGTTTCGTGACGGTAGGCTAATCCCGCCGAGACCCTCAGTATGTTCCTGTACCTACCGAGGCTAGTTTATTTCTAACCTTTTCAAATTCCAGGCACATCACATTATAGTTGGAATATACTATGGGAATATTTATGATAAAAGTGTTTCTCGGGGACAAACATGCTTTTTAGCCCTTAAGGATAACACACACCATAGCTTATTCGAAGTCCCAATTCTGCCGCTATGGTGGACTACATCATAGCTGTGGCTGCAGCGTTGTGAGTAGTATGGTGATTTCAAGCAAGTATAGAGCCAAATGTGGCTCTGTCTCAGGCAATGCACCCCACGAATACACACTATGTATACATAATTGTATTTCCACCAATAAAACAGCCCAGTGTCTTTACTTTAAATTAATTTTAATGTGTGTACGTATATAAGTGACTTTCAAGCCAAGCTTTCAAAGCAGTTGGAAGTGTATGAAGGACGATATGCTCCAGGGCTATTGTTGTAGATGGGTTAAAAGTTGATCTACTCACATGGTTAATATCGGTGTTGTTTGTACAGTTTTGCCTTTTTACCGTCGCATTTCTATGAAGTTAGGTATCGTTGTCCAATGGCCAATCCTCTTTTAAGTAACTGATGATTCCTATAATTTAAATACGTAGACGGTAGGAATAAAATATGCAGTTCATTGCCTGGCTGTGGTGTGCAGTTATGTATAATACTTAACCCCACCCCCCTGCCCCAATACATACGGACATAAACGCACTATAGGGGAGGAGAAGGGTGCCCTTGTAGCGAGCTATGTATATTCAATAAGATAGGATATCTTCAGGTGTGTGTATACAATTCGGGAGGACGTAGATGTCTAGCAGGGGAGAGGTAAAGAGTAGGACCTGCTGCATAGACCATGTATATACAGTCGAGGGGGGTGAGGAGGAAGAAGGGCTGTCACCCACCAGGACGTGTTTTATATACACAGCCTGCAGCGACCTGATAAAGAGATCGGGGATATCTTTTTCATCCCATTATTCCCATGATCAAAGTGGGACGTTGAGACAAAGACCGGATGGACGCCCGGGAGCCCCCGGCTCCACCCTCTCCCCCTCCCCACCCCCTGATTGATGCCTTCCCACAGCCCACCGCGCGCAGTTGTTACCCAGAATTCTCGGTGAGGCGGTGTTCGGTGCGGTAAGACGCGGCCTGCAACACGTCATTACTATGTGAGGGCGGGCGGGGGTCAGCAGGCGGGGTCAGGGGTCACACCACGATGACACGAGGCAGAGCAGGAGCTGCATGGTGTGCACACAGCCTTCTTACCGGAACAGGAATTCCGCACGCCGCCCACCGTCTCGCCACCCACCCCTATACACTACCCTACTCCCCGATAGATGCCACACTACTGCCTGTAAGCTTAACATAGCTCTGGTACAGGGGGGGGGCAGGGTGGCACGTAGTGGAGTACACTATGGGGGGAAAAGGCCTGCACAGTTTTGAATACAAAGTCAAGAGGTCTGTGGGACATTATGTAACTACAATGTATATCAAGTGATATTATAAACAATTGATTGTTCGTTTAAATATCAAGAAGTATTCAGTCTCAGTCTGATGCATGGAATATACTAGTCTTACACAAACCATTATTGTTTTTTGTAGATGTATTCCAATGCAACATTAGAAATATGGTACAGTTATTATGTAATTGGGACATAGAGGACTAATTCACATGTAGTATAAGGGGTGGGTGGGGGAGGGGTGTTATGGGACATACAGTTTGGGCATTGAGGAAGACCTCTGGGGACAGGAAGAAATATACAAAAGACGTCGTGTCAGACTAGTTGATACATAACATATTAGTCGTGGAAGCAGACTGCCTGGAATATATTCATTTTGGCATGAGGGAAGTCCAGCGGGCTGCACTATAGGCAGATAAGTAAACCTTGCATAATGACGCTGAGTCTCTATATACAATGTATACCGGAACAGCTCTGGAGGCTGTTAGGACTAGGAAGCAGGTCAAACTAGAGTTAGTTGAGCTCCCGGAGGAGGCAGAAGGGCGCGGTCAGGCCCGGCCGTGAGCCTGCTCAGGTCTGTCAGGTACACTGCCCTGGAGTACATCACCAGAAGGAAGGCTGCTTCATAAGGAAGGCCAATAACTACCCTCTTAACTCATTGGTCCATTCCTGTACAATGTATACACATGAGCACGTCAGTTCAACGTGCGGCCGCCTCACCTATGACCTTCAATCTCTGCCCTGATTGGTCCAGCTGGTCCCTGTCCCGGTCACGTGGCCGGCCGGCGAAGGTTCAAGGTCAAGCCGCGTATGGCGGGGAGCTCATCAGTTAAAGTCACCAAAGTTATGATGAATCATTAAGGCCGTCTAAACGATGATAAAGGACGGCACCCACCTTCCTGCAAGCCCCAGCCTTCCTAAACAATTGTTCTTTGGGAGGGTTACCTGGTCAGCCGGTGGGGGCGCCACTAACTCAGCGCGCCACTCAACCTCCGCCCCGACCACGTGATCTATTGCCAGCTGCTCGCGCAGCCTCATTTGCATAACTCACTTATTGCCCACTTCCTACTAGGAAATACATAACCGACTCTAGAGGAACAAAACTAAGCTGAACGTGGATAAGGATAGGGTAACAGTGTTACTTTAAGGCAAGGGTGGCACTTCCTTTAAAAGCAAAGGTTCATCAACAATTGCCATTGTAAGTAATCTGTTGGTACTTTGTCAATGCTGAAAATAGGCAAACGATAAACAGTGTTTTCCAAATGCCAAATTCAAGCCCGTGTATTGAGGTCCCCTTTTCACCATATAGTCTAGGAGATATAACATGATTGGTCGACCTTGGTACTTTTGGCAGAAAACCTGACAGTTTGCACATAGGGGCTTTTGAATGTGCTGAATCCATTTCTAAGTGGAAACATCTTTTTCGAGAAACGTTTCCCCTTCTAAATTGACTTTGAAAAGAAAAAGAAAAAGAATTCATAATAAATTACATCAAAATTCATTAGGAGATAATAGCATCAACCTTGGCACTTTTGGCAGAAAGCATGAAAGTTTGCATATAGGGGTTTTTGAACGTGCTGAATACATTTCTAAGTGGAAATGTCAATTTTGAGAAATATTTCCCCTTCTAAATTGACTTTGAAAAGAAAAAGTAAATGAATCATAAGAGTTCACATCAAAATTCATTAGAGATGTAATGGGATGGGAAATAGACAAAAGGACAATAAAAACCATGTGGTACCCATTGAAATATGTTATATTGAGTATGATATCATGCATACAAATTGTTTTTCTCTGAAATAGGGCCTGAAAAAGGCAGCCATTACCGAAATTCCTAATTTTTGCAATAACTCTGCAGGTGATGATGATAAACACTCATTTTAACTGTCTACTGGCACATTTTCAGGGTCTAGGAATTAATTGGTAACATCCCTAATTTTCTCAGACACACGCTAAGCCTATTATAGGTCTATTTCAGGTAGCCATTACTGAAATCCTTAATTTTTGCAATAACTCTGCAGACCTGTGATGATGATGATAGACACTCATTTCAAGTGTCTACTAGCACATTTTTAGGGTGTAGGAACTCAATGGTAGCATTTTAATTTTTCTAAGACACACGCTAAACCTATTATAGGTCTATTTAAGGTCACCATTACCGAAATTCATGTTTTTTGCAATAACTTTGCAAATAAAACAGATAGACTTTCTTCCAGTGTGGCTTTATCCCCATTTTCAGGGTTAAGTAATACAATATCAGCATTGTTCCTCCTCTCCTATGTATATCTATCAGCTTATCATAAGCCTGAGCTATGAAGCCAATTGACTACTTTTACCATATTTTGCTACCAAGGCTGATAGTCGACCATCTGTGGGGCTCTATATCAACATTCTCAGGGTCTAAGAACATTATCTGGGAATGTTTCTTCTCTCCTGTGCATTTATTCATGTATGGTATGCATGTACAGGGCAGCCAATATTGAGATTTGAAGTCCATATAATAATTATTATCCCATCTAGGAACACAATTAAGGTTGCTTTCTCCATTTCTTCCCAAACTAGCGCTTTCCACTCCCCATAAGCTGGGATACCTGAGCCCTAGCAGTTAAGGGTTGCCCCTTACTGGCCTAATGATAATCAATCTAGAAATACTACACCTTCACTTAGATTATGTAGGCTTTTGTATATTCAATGGCAATCTTTAACTCTTTCCTGCTGGCTAGTGCATTAATTATGCACTACCAGGGAAAATACGACTAGTGCAATATTGCACTATGTTCAGTGGATTTCTGGTATATAATAGCATTATGCTGGGTACCATAAAAAATTATCTTTAAAAGATTTGACCAGGTAATATGGTATTTTTTTAAAGGAAATTACATAAAGATTCTAAATCAATAATTTTAAAACTCATTTCATGAATACAAAATCTTTCCTTATGGTCACTACAATCCCATAGTTATATAGAGCTGGTTCTAGGGCCTCAATCTGCCATATTTTAGAGACTTTAGTTAAAGATAGAGCCAGCTGGAAAGAGTTAAATTGAGATCTAGATATTTAGACTAGCTTGCTTTTGCCAATTGATACCCAACATTTGCCGATAAATGCCTTTGACCAGTGTCGTGTGGGCACTTGAGATACCATTTTACCTAATCAGCATTTGTCATAAAATAGATAGGATGAGACAGAAATAGCTGCAGCATCTGTTTCAGCCATCCATCAGTTATTGTTAGTCACTTATGCTGGACTTAAAATGAATTGGTTTATCTTCAAATGTGTAACCACTCCCAAATCTATGATGTCATAGGCTATGTGAATGCTATCAGAATTTAGCACACTCCACGACAGGGAGCAGAACACTGGTAATAAATTTGCAGAAAAATCCATGGTTTGGGGTAGACCTATTATGGTGTGCAGGAACTTGAGATATGCCTAATTTTCATCTTGCGGGTGAGAATAAAATGTTTCCCTATTCTAAGTAACTGAGTACATTTATATGCAAATATCTGTAGGTTACACATGCCATACTCCAAAACTCCTAATATTATAGTGGACTCAGGTCCTAAGATACATGCACAGTCATGTTGCAATCTGACCACTGCTGTCACAGCGAGAGGGTGACTGGCAGTTTGAAGCATGCTTGGAGAGGATGGTTAGCATGGGAGGAAAGGGTGTTAGGTTAGCCATGCTAAAGAGGTAGATATGGGGGTATTCTAATAACAGCAACAAAGGTGTTCTGCCATCCAATAAAATAGTGACCTGTGGGTGGTGACCCATAGAAAAGGCTCACCAATTAGTGAGATAACTATTGAAAGTTTCTTGATTTCCAAGGTAGGTGAGGTCATAGTAATACCCAATAAGGATGATGAGGGTGGGGCTTTACCCTACTAGTTTCTAGTCTGTTAAGTCTCTAATTTCTGAACCTAACTGGATTACCACAATCTAATGTTGAATAGACAGACTGTTTCTCAAATTCACTGACTGGGACTGGGAGCCAAACAAGTGGATTTTCAGAGGCAGTTGTAATTGTATAAAAAACATTCCCAGTGAACCCTGACTGTAAGGTGAGGGATCAAATTGACACAGGCTGGATTATTGTGACTCCGTTGTAGCTAGGACTTATGCTATGATAGCCTTATTTAGGCCTTATCCAAGATAACAAAAGATACAGGATGGTTGGTATGCCTAGTAATGTACTTAATGGGCTTGAATGCTAAAGATTAGTTCCTAGACCCTGAAAATGTGTTAATGGCCCCTTGGAAAGAGTGTCTATCACCACCATCTGCAGAGTTATTGCAAAAATAAGGAATTTTGGTAATGGCTACCTTTTTCGGGCCATATTTCAGAGAAAAACAATTTGTATGCATGATATTATACTTAATATATTATTTCAATGGGTAACATATGACTTTTATTGTCCTTCTGTCTATTTCCCACCCCATTAAATCCTTAATGAATTTTGATGTGAACTTTTATGAATCATTTTTCTTTTCAAAGTCAATTTAGAATGGGAAATATTTCTTGAAATTGACATTTCCACTTAGAAATGGATTCAGCTCTTCAAAAAACCCCTATAAGCAAACTTTCATGCTTTCTTCCAAAAGTGCCAAGGTTGATGCTATTATCTCCTAAACTAATAGACATTTATCTTTTTCATTGATTTGAATCCACTTTTAGGTTTTGCTTAAAGTTGCTTAAAGCCAAAGGTTCATGCAGTGCTCCCAGTGGATTCTCTCCATGCACATCTTGTAAAATGGCGCATCTATATTTGAAGTTCTACCCTCTACTCCCTGTGCAATCCATATATTTGTTCATGCAAATTACTCCCCCAAAGGTGATGTCACCTCTACTGCCGCACATCATTTCATACCACTACACTACATGGTAGTACACAGCATAGACTACCAACGACACGTGCTACTGTGTTCTGATCCCAGCAGAGCTCCTTGTAAATTTGTGTGAGAGTTGGGTTGGTTTTTGTCAGCAGAGTAGTTCTCCGACATATTGGAAATATGCGTGCGCACGCTTAGCTCTCATGGCTGTGTGTACGGGCGGCGCTGGCCTTCACTACAATCGATGTTGTAGCTGCCACCTGTGTTTGTTTATAAGTTGCCGCCATGGAGCAGGCCTCCATGGTATGGGCCCACTCACCCCTTTCTGACTGTGGCTTCTCTATGCCTCTGATACCATTCCCATCTCAATGTCTTCTCGGCCTAGCCACCATATCACCTTCACACCTCTCTCATCTCACTCACTCTGACCCTGGCCACCATCTGCCTCTGATACCTCTCTCACCTCACCCTGGCCACCATGTGTCTCTGATACCTCTCCCACCTCACCCTGGCCACCATGTGCCTCTGATACCTCTCCCACCTCACCCTGGCCACCATGTGCCTCTGATACCTCTCCCACCTCACCCTGGCCACCATGTGCCTCTGATACCTCTCCCACCTCACCCTAGCCACCACGTGCCCCTGAAACCTCTCTCACCTCACCCTGGCCACCATGTGCCTCTGGCACCTCTCTCATCTTACTCTCTTCTGTCAACATTGTACTTCTCTTCCACCTCAATAGTTACTCATATATATTTGAAAATCATTTCTATTTGATTGTTTGTCACTTGATCCCTCTGAACATTTCTCCAAGGAACAGCTATTCCTCATCATTCTCAAACTTCTATTCACTTTTCTCTGCTGTTCTCTTTATTTCATTGACCTCTCCTCTGACTGAACCCTCTCCCACCCTTTACACTCCGGCTATAGTTATTCTTACAAATGTTGCTCCTACACGAGGCGTTAGTTACTTCTATACAGAGATAAGCTGGACTGCAGGAATGCATAAATGTCTCATTTGTTATGCACTGGGTTATTACCCCCATTGGACGACTCCTTTAAGTATTTTTAGGGTTGACGTCGGTCGGTACTGTGGATTAAATTCCCTGTTATCTCATTGGGGACCATGTATCATGGGCCTGTAATTGAATGGAGCGAAGGTGCTGCCCCCTGTCCTATTGTGTATGCTTCAACTGCACATTAGTGCAGTTCCTTCCATACTATTGGTCTTTGAATATATGCATATCATTACTTTCAAAACACCCGCCACATTTCAACTTATCATGGCGGTGTAAAGACGTATCTTTCATCCGTGGCGGATTGTAACTGATATTTTAGGCGGATCCTACATACGTTGGTTCTAAAGAATTACGGAGTGCATCGGGAGTAGCAGGGTGTAGTCCTGGAATTATGGAGCCAGCCGAAACGAAGAAAAAGAAGTCTAAAAGCAGTTCGGACAAGTTGTCCAAAAAACAGTTTAAAAAATGGCGCGAACAGAACGACGCCAGAGTGACATCAATGAACGACAAAGTTGATCGCATGATGGAATTACTCCAGAAGCAGGTACCACATCAGCAGCAGCATCAAACATCAAATGCCCAGCAGCAGGTGCCGTTTTATCAAAATCACCAGCCACAGGTACCATCTACGCACCAGCCAATTCACCATCCAGGCGCGCAATTCAACCAACTGCCGCCATACGTCCAAGGTCCAGGCGTCTCGCAGCACCTCCTCCAGCCTCAGATACTTCAGCCATCGGACGACGATATTCATCGCCATTTGGCGGATTTCATGAAGTCGACAATCGTGAAGTCGGGTAAGCCTAGCCCCCTCTTTCCCCACGCCCACATTACTAGGGGTGAGAAGATGGAGAGTACAACATTAGCTAATCTAGAATTTCCCGAGTATATGGTTGGCTTGCTTAAGATCCATGAATCCGCTGTCACTCCGGTCCCCCTCCGCCAGCATTATTTAAAGCATGCCATGGACGTAGCTGAAGACACTGTCAATTATTACTGGCCGGACGTCAGGGCATGGAGCGAGTCTCTCATTGCTTCTACCCTGGCCCCGGAGTCGCCTATCACATGGGAAAAGCAGTATGACATACGTATAGAGCGGTCCGAGAAAGCCAGAAAGGGATCGTGGATGGAACCACGCGCTAACGCCGTTCGCAATGGAGGCGGCACAAGGGCGGCCCCAGCTCAAGAAAGCGCATCTACACCTTATGGTAAGAGAGGGGACGTTTGTGATATGCCAGAAGCAGTGAAGGTCGCCAAGCCTGGCCCCCCATGTAAGGCATTCAACGAAGGGAAGTGCCCGGAAGCTCGCCACCATATTGAAAACGGTGAGCGCAGACTTCACTTGTGTTCTAATTGTCTGGTGTCTGTATGTAGGGCCAAGCGACACCCAAGGAGTAGTTGCTATGGTCTAATGGGCAACCCAGCAAAAAACGCCAGACGTCCGGCTGCAGCGCAGTGAGCGACCGGACTATAGAAGGATCGTCGATGGAAAACGACGAAACCATCTCTAGCTGCATTCATGATCAAGTTGACACCACTCCAAAGCAGTCATTGGACATTGACGCACCAAAAGCCACTACGAAATGGCAGGTAGCGGACATTTGTTTTGAAACAGAGAATCAGGACAATGATGAACCTAGTCATAAGTTCGTGAAATTCAATGCATCTGTTGAAGTGTGTCCAATTGTGGAACAGCAAATTGATTATGCTAACATAACATCCGATATTCTCCAAGGTACAGGTGTTGTAGATGCAATATGCTCGGATTCTGTAACTAATGACAACCAAGTTTGGGGTCTTAGTGGGAGTCTGGCAAATGTGTCATTAAACTCTACAAGTACTCAGTATATTAGGGTTGTTAGCAACAACCCCGACGTGCATGTTTCATCAAGTTACCATGGCGATGAAGCCATGGTTAGTGATGAGCAGGGGCATGGCGAGGTTCAAGAAGCAGACGTCTCACACGATGGCATTCACCCAGAATTATGTACGTCATACCCCCATCTTATCAAAAATGGGAATGTTACAGAACATACAGACGGTGTTTCCATATGTAGTGTTGTCCCTCCTAGCCTCTCTACTGATAGCGTAGCATCCAAGGTCATCGAAGTTGATAAAGTGTATGGTTTGGTTAATTATACATGTGATGATGACAATAGCTCAGATTGGGAGGAGGAGGGCGGATTGGGTTGTATCGCTGAGGATTCAAGGGTAGTAAGGTTGGGCGCTGATCGTAAAGACCGTTGTCCATTTACTGTAGAATTCTCCCCTATTCCAATCAAACACAGTCAAGGCCATAAGCCTGGTGTAGTGTACAAAAGGCTATTTGATGTCACAGATCACAGCAGCATCATTGAACCTGTAGATTCCTACCCAATTGTGTCCACGCCTAGACAAAATGTAAAACAAGGTCATAATAATCACGATGATTGTGTATCTATTGCCAACAATGTTTCAACTGAGTCCCATATTGTGGTCCCTGAGGCGTATAATACATGTATGAGTCAGAAGGTAAAAACCACCCAACTGTTTGGCGACACACTGACACACTTTCCGGTCAGTAACACAGTGACCACTCACCCGTGTCCGCCTATTCAGGGCGACGCGGTAGAGGGCGATAATGGGAGGGCCGGCCATAATAAAGCCACCCCCATGCGGGAGTCCCAAGTGAGTAGTATCCTAGACTTTCAATTTCGTCTGGGTGTAAGTAGTATACAAAGTGGCAAATGTGGATTTGTAGCAGGCAACTCAATTACAGCCAATGCCCCAGTTACACGACATAGGCCCAAGCTGACACCTCAATACAAAGACCACCAGGCTGATGGCAATCCGATCAGCCCGTTGTGGGTTACTCCGGAGGATTATGCATCATACTTAGATGTGATATGGCCGTACCCAACACAAGCAGCATGCCAAAAGTATCCTGAAATTATGGCAAGATACCATGCAATCAGAGCAACAACACTACCAAATTATAAGTCTGCACGTATTGATCTGAACACAAAATTCGATCTACAGGCATGGAGAATCAGGCTCAAAGACTACCAAGATAAAGACCTAATTCAATTCCTTCAATACGGTTTCCCCACGTCGTACACAGGTGACAAGCCTCCTACCCCGGCGGAGGACAACCATTCATCGGCCACGGAACACCTAGAGCATATCGACAAGTTTATTGATACTGAACTGAGTCACAACACCCTTCTGGGCCCATTTCTGGAACCTCCATTCGTTCCATGGAGCCAGGTCAGCCCTATAATGACCATTGAAAAGAAAAACTCTACCAACAGGCGAATTATAGTAGACTTATCACACCCGGATGGCCGGTCGGTAAATAGTGGCATACTCAAGAACAATTTTCAGGGCATGTACATGAAATACACCTTACCAGCTATCACAGACTTGGTCGAGGTCGTCAAATTCTACGGAAAGGGTTGTGTGATCTGGTCAGCCGACCTTGAGAGGGCTTACAGACAATTGCAAATAGATGTCCTTGACCTTCCACTCACAGGAATAAAGCATCGAGGTCAATTCTATTATGACATGTCCCCATCTTTCGGGTGCAGAAGTTCTAGCATGCACATGCAGCGGGTATCGGCGGCGGTGGCTTTTATTATGAAGCAGAACCACCATTCGGTATTAGCATACATTGATGACTATGCATCCGTCGCCCCCACGACATACGAGGGAGAAAAGTCACTCCAGATGTTTGAGAGCTTAACTGCTGAGTTAGGCCTCCAGCTGGCCCCATCTAAGACGGTCAGACCCACCACCAAGATCATCTGGTTGGGGTACCAAATTGACACCATTGAGATGACCCTCACGATACCAACAGACAAGCTCAAAGAGGTCCTCCAAGAGGTCAGAGCCTGGGAAAGTAAAAAATGGGTCAACAAGCGTGCTGTCCAGGAGATGGCTGGCAAGCTGTTCCATGTAGCAACATGCTTGCCGCCTGCTAGAAGATTTATGGCGCGTATTCTAGCACTCCTAAAGCTCACTAACACCCTTAACCCGGCCCCCATCACATCTGAATGTAGGCGTGATTTGGCATGGTTTAAAAACTATGCGGCCCAATCCAATGGAGTTCACCTCATCCTACAGCAGAGACCACAGTGGAAGATAGAGTGTGACAGTTGCATGGAAGGGGGGGGTGCATGGTCGGAGACCCACTACTACGCGGTCACCTATCCCCACCATTTTAAATGGAACGTCATAGAAGACAAGCCACATCACATCACATTGCTAGAGGCGATGAACATGGTTGTGGCGGTAAAAAACTTGGGGCCCCCAGACCCGAAGGGCTATGAGTTCATTATGGTGGGTGACAATACAGGCGCGGTCACATCACTGGCGACAGGGAGGACATCAGAACCTATACTCGCGTCATGTGCCCGGGAAATTTGGTTGTACACGGTTCAGAATGATATCAAGATCAGAGTACTCCACTGCCCGGGAGAGGCCATGGTGTTGGCAGATGCCTTGTCCCGTATGGCGCTGGGGGTGGGGCACCGGGTGGTTGCGGAAAGGATGATTAAAGAAATGGACTTACATGAAGTGAAACCAGACCTAGATGTCCCTTTGTTCAAACCCGGATTGTAATATGACTTTGTTTAATTCCAGATTGGTACGGTTTCCCTCTGTACCACCAGATGCTGGCCACAAGGGAAGCTGCCGTCTCACAGGCCACAAAGAAAAACAAGCAGAAACAGTATCGTGATTTCTATGCATTTTGTCTGGCATATGGAATTTCGGTGTACAGCCCAGGTATTGATGACGTGTGCATGTATGTCCAGTACAAGGCGAACCTCTTAAAATCTCCTTTGTCTGTGGGTAACTACGTATCGGGCGCCCGTCACCTGGTACTGCTGGTCGGAGGTAATGACGCAGCCTTTGACTCTCGCATGGTTAAGGATATGGTCACTGGAGTCAAGAAAGTATCATCCCACGTGCCACGCCCGGCTCCTCCAGTGACACCTAACATGATGTGTCGTATTTGTGATTATTTGGACACGCTAGGAATGATAGGGGTGGTGGCCAAAGCGGCCTTCTTAATTGGATATTTTGCGTTTCTTCGAGCTTCTAACATCTGTGCTAAAAGTCCCTGGGAAGATGGACATGCCCTCCTTAGAAGGGACATTAAGCGGATGCAAGGTGGACTGATAATCGTCTTGAGGAGCTCCAAGACAACAAGTGGTAATGACCCCCCGGTCAGCCTCCCCATCCAACGTCTGCCACAAGGCGCAAGGCACTGCCCGGTGGTGGCTTACGAAATAATGGAGACTCTGGTACCTGCCCCCCAGCATAGTCCAGCGTTTGTGTGGTCTGATACGTACAACGTGGTCTCATCTCCCAGCCTTCAAACCATACTCAGGGAAGGACTGTACAAGTCAGGGTATAAGGATGCTCTGGGATATTCGTTGCACAGTCTGAGACGCGGTGCATCGTTGGCAGCAGCAGAGGGCGGCGCTACAGAGAATGATGTCCGTAGGCAAGGCCTGTGGAAGTCTGATGTCATGTACAAATACGCTCCAAAATCTGCATTCAACTCTACTGTCCCAACTGCCCTAGCCAAAGGTTTTGGGGAGATTTAGGCCAGTTGGTCTTGTGTAACATTGTATCTGACTCATACGTGGTATTTGGTGTGGTAATGGTTTTTGTTATTATTATTATCAATTATTCTCAAATTAATTTCCAGGCATTTATTGTGTGGGGCCTGGACCACGATGTTGTGTTTAATTTGGTAGTTACAAATGAATCAGAATTATTTCAAATTAAACATAAGTTAATTTCCAAATCTACTTGCAGCGTTGTTATCATTCAATTGGGGACCATGTATCATGGGCCTGTAATTGAATGGAGCGAAGGTGCTGCCCCCTGTCCTATTGTGTATGCTTCAACTGCACATTAGTGCAGTTCCTTCCATACTATTGGTCTTTGAATATATGCATATCATTACTTTCAAAACACCCGCCACATTTCAACTTATCATGGCGGTGTAAAGACGTATCTTTCATCCCCTCCCTCCACTCCCTCTAATTTATGATTTCCTACTTCGTAGGGGGAGATTTAGGCCAGTTGGTCTTGTGTAACATTGTATCTGACTCATACGTGGTATTTGGTGTGGTAATGGTTTTTGTTATTATTATTATCAATTATTCTCAAATTAATTTCCAGGCATTTATTGTGTGGGGCCTGGACCACGATGTTGTGTTTAATTTGGTAGTTACAAATGAATCAGAATTATTTCAAATTAAACATAAGTTAATTTCCAAATCTACTTGCAGCGTTGTTATCATTCAATTATACCCCCAGACTAGCTTGATAGCCTAACTGGCGTCAGTTTCATCGTGATCCTCTTCAATTTACACTCCTGGTTTCTCTAACCCCTTCCCTGTTACATCTTCCTCTCTCTCCCTCCCTCCCCCTTCTCTCTCTCTCTCTCTCTCTCTCTCTCTGCCTTAAGCTCTCACACTGTCCCCGTCTGTTTACACCTTACCTTGCTCCTTCTCCCCCTACATCTCAGCTCTCCCCTTTTCCTGTCCCTGTGTGCCTCACCTACTTCTCTTACTTCCCGTTTCTATCTGATGAACTCCTCATGCCTCATTCCGCCGCTGCCCCTCTCTCACTACCATCTCCCGGCCTAGCTGCTGTAAGCACAACGTGTATATATGGTTTGTTCCATCAGTAATACGCATCCCTTAAACATACTGCGTATGTATACACTGTTATGTAAATTTTCTCTACAATTTAACCTTTTCTCATTGCCTCTAAGCCCAAGCCCACATCCTATTCAAAGAAAGAGCACACGGTCCACTAGTCACATCACGCAAGCCGCACCAATTTGACGCATAACTCAGCACTTTTATGCTGTTATCTTATAGTAAAGGTCAGCTGAACTCTATTCAGACACAAAGAAACGATACGCAGAGCGGAATGATCGCGGTGTCGTGTTAGATGTCAGCAGAGCCTAATAATCAAGCGTCATTTGTAAAGCATAAAATTCATAGTATTCTAGTCTCAACTGGTAGTAGTGATCCCAACTAAAATGGTGATTATACATATCAGTCATATTCTGAGTTAAAGGACGGGGTAAAATATAGGATCATAATACAGATTTATATGAAAGGTTTCGAATCGGTTTTGGTAACAAAATGGTATAGTCTATTATACAAACCGACTACTGTGAACCGATGATACAATGGGTGTTTAGATCATAGAGGAGTTGGTGTAGAAACTCTATGATTTGCTAATAGCGACTCAAATGACATGGAATTGTTGGTGGTTTTTTTTTTTTGCGATGATGCTGCGTTCTAAAGCAAGCCATGCATTACTAGAACAAGACTTACATTATTAAGAATGCGTTGGAACAGAGGGGTAGGGAAGACTATGGGTTCTAATACAACCGCCCCATCCCTAGTATCAGACCACGCCATCAAGAATAGTATAGGTTCCCTAGGATATGTTATTCCATAGAGTCCTATAGTGCAAGCCACCCCCCTCTACCCCCCCTTAAAAGTAGGCTACCTTTTGTGTTCAGTATTGAGTCCTATGTAAGATAAGGGGGTTTATGAAGATGTCAGGAATCTTTATCAGAGTGATATCAAATGGAAACAAGGGGCCACCTATACCAGAAAATCCTGCTGAATCCGAAATTTGTGGTCTTGATTCTCAAAATTTGGCCAAAGGTACCTAAAAAGGAGGTTTGATGATGAGAATATTTTAAAAATGTAAAAAAGTTATATTGAAAATGATTGGAACTTTTTATAGATGCAACATGCTAATCAAAGTCAGTACCTCAATCTACATATCCCAATGTTTGCCTATCCGAACCTGACAAGTACTCTGCTTGCGTATGGCTCTACCTCTCCCACATACTGCCTATCCCTTAGTCTGCCTATCACTCATACTACCTATCCCCTGAAACATCTAGAGTTTAATTAGGTTTTCCCTCACATGGCTTAAAGGATTAAAGTTTACCCCTCACCTTTGTACCTAATTTTCTCTGTACATTCTTACCATTAGTCTACCCATCCTCAATCTGCCTATCATTCACTTTACCTATCCCTCATGGTGACTATCCCCCAAATCTGCACATCCCTCATATTTGACTGGCACATCTGTGATATTACCTAGCACCAATGTATCTTTTGAATATGCTCACCTTACAAGGTACCCTCTGTACCTATCTCTTAAACTGTTTATTACCCATCCTCCTTGCTACCCATCCTCTTTAATACCTATCCCTCAAGCTCAATTTATAGCTTTCCTGCCTATTACAGCTTGATCAGCTGGGATAGCTCACATCCAACCTTTGTTATGATCTCTTAGTCAACCTATCCCCTAAAGAACAAATCCAACAGTCTACCTCAAGCATACATCTACTGATCACTCATGCTATATATCCTTGAGGTTACCTATCCTTCAGGCTGCCTATCCTTCATGGTATATAGCCCTCTGCCTACCTAACCATCTATCTATGTATCTCTCACCTTGTATGCTATTCTTTCTACCTTTATAGTAGCTCTTATAGTCTATGCCTTGTGAAATATACCTATCGCTCATTGTACCTATCCTCAAGTCTGCATATCACTCATGTTTACCTTACATATCTCTCAGGCCATTGAATTATCATGCTTTTCTAAAATGCCTCACCATGGCTATCATTAGACTAGCTAACTTCCTATCCTACATGTATGTTGTTTATTCCCCTCTTCCTATCCTTCATGCTGCATATCGTTCATGCTATCCCACTTGACAAGTTAAAAAACTGAGGGCTATATACCATGAAGGATAGGCAGCCTGAAGGATAGGTAACCTCAATGATATATAGAATGAGTGATAGGTAGATGTATGTGTGAGGTAGACTGTTAAATTTGTTCCTTAGGGGATAGGTTGACTAAGAGATCAAAATGAAGGTTGGTTGTGAGCTATCCCAGCTGATCAAGCTGTGATAGGTAGGAAAGCTATAAAGTGAGCTTGAGGGATAGGTATTGAAGAGGATGGGTAGCAAGGAGGATAGGTAATAAACAGTTTAAGAGATAGGTACAGAGGGTACCTTGTAAGGTGAGCATATTCAAAAGATACATTGGTGCTAGGTAATATCACAGATGTGCCAGTCAAACATGAGGGATGTGAAGAGTTGGGGGATAGTCACCATGAGGGATAGGTAAAGTGAATGATAGGCAGATTGAGGATAGGTAGACTAATGGTAAGAATATACAGAGAAAAATAGGTACAAAGGTGAAGGGTAAACTTTAATCCTTTAAGCCATTTGAGACTCTAGATGTTTCAAGGGATAGGTAGTATGAGTGATAGGTAGATTAAGGGATAGGCAGTATGTGGGAGAGGCAGAGCCATACACAGGTAGAGTACTTGTCAGGTTGAGATAGGCACACATTAGGATATGTAGATTCAGGTATTGACTTTGATTAGCATGTTGCATCTATAAATAGTTCCAATCATTTTCAATATAACTTTTGTACATTTTTAAAATATTCTCATCATCAAACCTCCTTTTTAGGTACTTTTGGTCAAATTTTGAGAATCAAGATCACAAATTCTGGATTCAGCAGGATTCTCTGGTATAGGTGGCCCCTTGTTTCCATTTGATATCACTCTGATAAAGATTTCTGACATCTCTATAAACCCCCTTATCCTACATAGGACTCAATACTGAACACAAAAGGGAGCCTACTTTGAAGGGGGGGTAGAGGGGGGGGGGCTGTTACACTGTGTCCATAGGTAAAGCTCTGAGTTTCACCTCCTATCTATTGAAGCTTCTTGACGCCATGATGTAGTGGCAGTTTGCCGACCAAAAATGATCTCACCCAATCGCTTGGCGCGTCTCATGTGTCTCTCGGCAGATCTAATGTAGCTTCCGGTGACAAAACTGATTGATGAACTGTCACCATAGAAACACCCCCACCCCCTGGTGGCGGGTCCCCTCACTAACCACATCTAGTTAGACCCCAGACGTCGATCCGCTAGTCATAGGTTAGAAATGAGCCTTAATGCTCACTTGTTAGGCTAAAAACAAGTCGGTCAATAGTCACTGATCATGTTATAGGCACTTGGTAGGCTTTGGGGAATCCCATGAGGTCACAGTTCTAGGACCTGGAAAATTGAGATATCGACTAATATGGACTGCCGTGTGTGTGGTCGGTTTTGTTGTTTGCCGTTGGCCTAGTCAATGTGGTACATTTACTGTGGCTGCTGAATCACTGTGTTAGAGGTGGTTTTATTATAGCTGAACATTTCATGGCATCCGGCCGTGGGACATTATGGCTGATGTTAACGTATAGACATATAGCTTATTGCAGCAGGATATAATAGCAGCCAGGATATTTCAGCTCTAAGCTGTAGACTCTAAATGTGATATCAGCCAATTTGATGTTAGATCCATCGTGACACACTGTATGACTCCTGCTGGAGGGCATCTCTTAACAGTGTTAATTATGTAGCATAGTTAAGAAACACCCTCCTGGTGGGATTAGGTGGTGTATGGCATTGTGAGTTTTTGCTGCAGTGTAATGATGTATTGATTATATACCATTCAAACATTCCACCTTGGGTAGAGGGACCAGGTATTGTAGGGAATCGTGTTTCATGATATATTCTATGTACACAAAACAAACAGGAGTCCTGTGGCGACTTTTCATCCTTTGGCCTAGGCCATAGAATACTGTTAACTGCTCAGGCCAAAAAATATATAAATAAAAGGTGTGTTTCTAGTTACATGGCTCAAAAGGCTAGGGTCCGTAGGTCAGATTTATTTTTTATTTCTTTTTGAGTTTGTATGGTCAGATATGCCAGGTTCTTTTATTTTACTGTAGAAATACGAAGAGTTTATGAGAAATGTGAAAAATATGGAGAAGATATGCCTTATAAAACTGTTAACTCAAGACCCATAGAAAAATAGATAGAAAATTTTGAAAATGGGAAGAAAATCATCAAAAACAGATGGAAATTCACGAAAAATTCTCCAAATAAAAAAACAAACAAACAAAAAAAAAACAAAAAACATTTTGACCCTGTTATGGTAGGGTCGGTCGGGTAACTGGAAACAAACCTTTTTTAGGCCTCACCATCCTTGTCAGCACTTAACACTAACACATCTACATGATGCATGACGTTGTAGGACGTTACGTCATAATGTAGTCGTATAATGGGAGACTATAAAGTCCATGACGGCACCCCATGTGCCCACGACGTCACCCAATACGTCCCATGCCGTCAATACGTCAATACAATACCACCTTCAGCATGGACAACTGCCATGCTGCTAGTTCCTATTCACAGCACTTAGGGGTGTCCCACCAATGGTCTGTATCTAGACCATAGCCGCCATCTTGAAATGCAGTGCATTCATTAAAAAGGCTTTGTCCAACTACTTCCCGAAATATATTATAAGTGAAGACTGATTTTTCCTCAGGTTGTCTAGAGCAGACGCAGGTCTCGTGGTGTTGTAAAACATAACTATCTGCCGCACGGCGTCATGGGCCAGGTCGCCAAGGTAACGATAATCTGTTGCTATGACGACCTCTTTGATGTCTCTGCCAAGGCTTTGATCGTTGACATCGATCAGTGTGTGCAGCGTGGGGCAGATCTCGGGCAGATAACGTTGTCATGACGACGCCTATCGGTGGTACGTGGATGTGTGTGTGTGTGTTCATCTAGTAGGTGTATGTATATGCACAGGTTGGCCATAATGTCGCTTAATCAATTATGAGGGGTTCGATGTCACAGTAACACCATATACAGGGAGTTATATAGTTCTGTCGCTGGAGCTAGAAAATAAAACATATGTTTTAGGCAATATTTTGTGAATATGTGATAACGTTTCATATCCTGACACAGGAACACTTCAGACATGGATGGAATATGTGAACTTTGTTTGAAGGCAGTATGATGTATGGACCCATATTGCCAGTCCTTGTTATTGCACACACTGTACCACCAGCATCACCCATACTGTGTCATTACCCGGCTAGGTGGAAACTGATCTATTGATCTCTCATAGTTCTCTATTGATCTCTCATAGTTCTCTATTTATCTCTCATAGTTCTCTATTAATCTCTCACAGTTCTCTCACCTACATGGACACATGTATTATATGCTAGACCATGATATATACTAAAAACCAATATAGAATATGTTATAGTGAATATTACTCATTTCGATGCATGTTTTATGATAAGATTTGAAAGTGAGTTATCATGTTGCCCATATGGCTTCCTGTCTTGACCATTCAAACTTGTCACATCTTTCAGATGGAAAGGGATAAAGGGGATTTATACGCTGTGGAACCTTGGCCTATGGGGCAGGTCTATATAAGTATAGGTGTCAGTCAGGTGTCACCTTGTTCTCTGTGACCTGCTGATTACCGCTGTGACTGCCATCCTTACCTGGCACTGCCAACTCCCACCGGACACCTCCAGGGCAGCCTCCAGAAGATCACACACTCAACGCTGTCAGCGTATATTGAACAAGTAACCAATGGATAACTCATGACGAGTGTGTGTTATTGAAGGATAATGACACGAGGCCGTAGGCCGAGTGTTATTAGCCTTTGTTAACACACACTCGTCATGAGTTATCCATTGACTACTTATTTTATACCACGAAACCAATAAATAATCAATATAATACCAATAAATTCAAGTTGAAAACAAAAATTATTCCCCCTCCCCGGGACTCGATGCCAGCCATTGTGTGTACACGATCGGTACATACACCTCCTCGCCCGGCAGCGGACAGCGACAGCGCCCGTCTCGGCTAGGCTTGCCAGCGGCACACAGCGAAAAATAGTGTACATACACCTCCTCGCCCGGCAGCGAACAGCTACAGCGCACAAGGCGAAAAAAAGCTTCTCGCGGCTATGTTTGTGTATAATACACCTCGTCGCCCGCCAGCGGACAGCTACAGCGCACACGGCGAAAAAAGATGCGCCCGGACCGGGGCTCGATCCATGTACCTCCGACGGCTGAGCGCAAAGCGCTAACCGCTAGACCACCACGTCTCCTCCTTCTGCGCCCAGCAGCGGACAGCGACAGCGCACACGGCGAAAAAAGACGCGTCTCGCTGTTATGTTTGTGTATAATACACCTCCTCCCCCGGCAGCGGACAGCGACAGCGCACACGGCGAAAAAAGATGCGTCTCGCTGTTATGTTTGTGTATAATAAACGGCTTGGCAGCGGCACACGGCGAAAAATAGTGTACATACACCTCTTCGCCCGGCAGCAGACAGCGACAGCGCACACGGCTTTGTATCATAGGAAGACCTGGTTCTAACCGAGCGTATCTTGTCAGTCCCTGTGGCGCAATGCATAGGGAGTTGGAATACGGACCTGAGATTGCAGGTTCGACCCCTACCATGGCAATGAAATAGTCTGTTGGTTTTAGCATGTAACATATGACATGGGAGGACATGAGAGGCGTGCTGTTATCCTGGATAACAGCACACCTTACATGGATAACAGCATGCCTTACATGGATAACAGCTCGCCTTACAAAATCGATGGTAAAGCCTACAGGGTGTGCAATATCGACAGATATGTGGATGGGAATAGACCCCAAAAAGCACTGTGTAAGCCAGAAATCGTGGTATAAATCCCCATATGTTGCACTGTGCTATAAGACACCTTATCTCTTCTGTGTTGGTTTGAACAGAATGACCATAGTATCATATACATATATCTAATATCAGGGCCTTTACAAGAGAATTCAAGTGTTGTGCACTGCAGGATTATGCTTCTTACTTAAGTTTGTGTGTGTATCAAGGACATTATTCAAGGGCATTAGGCAAATAGTCCGGGTTCCTTAATTCGCATGGGAATTAAAATGTAGAGGCATTGAATTGTTGTCAACAACCTACTTTTTATTCTATAATGAGAAACATTTATGTCAAGTAAATGCCATTGCCACAAAATAAGCGTCACCTACTTTCTGTGGGAAACACAGTTAAAGGCCGGTAAGAGCCCCGGCCCCACATTTTAATTACACTCCTTTTAAAGCGTTTTACGAGGCCGATCTAAATGTTAATTACTGGAGTGATTGTGCCCATTTCCTGGCCAGAAAATGACTCGATCACTCATTAATTTCTGGAGGTGTGAAGGCCCAATGACCACCCCTCTGTCGGTCTTAAAGTGAGCTAACCCTGCCTGTAATTGATCCTGTACAGCGCCACCTTTAGGATGTTTTTGAAACACCAATTTGCAGAAGCGGGAAAACACGAGTTGCTCTTGGAGTAGCTCTCATGGGTTACCACAGAGAGCCCCTCCAAAGACATCCACGATTATTTCATTAAGAGTCCGGCCAAACACTATCCTTTCTGTTCTCTCCTTATTGGGTAAGGCTCTATGTGTGGGCCAAAGACACAATGTGTGAGCACTCAGAATGGAGAGTAGCGCTGGTGAGCCGTGCAATATCGAATACCTCTTTACCTATGTCCCAAAGTGTTGCTTATCAAATCCTTGTGAATATCACTGCCTGTGTCAGCATAGACCCGTATCCCTCAGAAATCATGCAGACCACTTCGAAAATCTCTCAAAAGCTGTCGTTTGCCCCCTGCTCAACCTGCATTGCCACCTCTTGATCCGTGTCTTGACCTTACCCTACCCAGTCTTTAAAACACCGACCCATATCCCCACAGCCATGCTTCAAACCTTTATTCTTGCCTTTTCTCTCAAAGAGCATTCCGAAACAGCGTTCCTCATAACCTCTACTACACTGAAAACATGGAAGATCCGAAACTAGTCAGCTGTGACCACTTTAGGTCCTTAAGTTGAGGATACCTAAAACTACAACTTTAGGTAGTCAAAATGACTACTTTAGGTCGTCATCCTGAGGACCTGAGGCATCTGGATAACAATACTGACAGTACAGAGTCGTCATATTGATGACTCAGGTTGTCAGGATGATGACCTTAAGTCGTCATTTTGACTACCTGAAGTTGTAGTTTTAGGTATCGTCAACTTGAGGACCTAAAGTGGTCACCGCTGACTAGTTTTGGATCTTTCATGTTTCCAGTGTACCTTCATGATAACCCCATCTCACTCCAGCTCCCCCACCCCACCACATCCCCATCCATCCTCCACTCCTCCATACATTGAGCAGCTCCCTTGCCATGTCCGAGCAGCTCACACCAGCCACTAATTGGGAGCAGCTTCTGCTGGCTTTGCCTGCTTCAACTATGGTTCGCCAGGTGGCATCGCCAGTTCTCTCTGGCACCAAGCAGAGCTTAGTCTGGTCGTGACGACCAGCGTCACCCGACCCCTGACCGCCTGTTAGTGGGCCTAGTTCTTGTCGTAATCCAAGGCTGGAAAGGGGAGAGTGTGGGGACGGGGGTTGGGTGGGAGAGGGTTGGTTGGGATGGAGGTGGGGAGCCAGGAGGTTTGGTACCTGGTGCATTAAGGCATGCCTTGCCGGCTAAGCAGTTACACAACCTGCCAGGTATGAATGCAGAGGTACAGAAGACCGTCAATCCGATGTTTAATGGAGGATATGGTACCTGTTCATTGTTTCTGTGTAGAAATTGTGACCAGAGTAGGTGTCTCAAACCTTGTAGACAGCCCGTTAACACTGGCTCTGAGGATCAAGAGGTGACTATCGTATCGATCATTGATGACCTATAGATTAGGTATCGATAGGCATTAGTGTTCACAAATCAGCAAGAGATAGATGCATGCTCAAATCAGCAAGAGATAGATGCATGGTCCGCACGGCCACTGTAATGATATATGGACTCTTTTCTATTGCTTTTGGGAGATATCCTACCAATTTTGAGAGTCAATGAATGTACGTATAGGTAACGATTAGGGACTATTTCCATACAGTATTTCCTATGTTTTACCCGGTGTGGTTAGGGTCTTTTCCCGGGGGGGCACTTCCTATATGAACTATAGTAACCATGTGCGTACAAAAAGTAGAGGGAAAGGGGTACCTTTTGGGCTTTGTGGGCGGGTACGGCTGGATCCCTTAAAAGGGGTACATTTTTGGCCATTTTGGGCTAAAAGGGGTAGGAATTTAGGTCTAAAAAGTGAACCCATTCTTCAAACCTTTTGATGAAAAAGAGGCACATTTGGTCATTTTTCCCCAGGGTACCACCTCCAAGGTGATGTACACACATGGTTTCCATAAATTTGAGAGTGCCCCCCCGGGGGTCTTTTAGACCTGACTCATTCCCGGTCCTCGTCTGATAGTGTCCACATGCCGTCCAGCCTGCCTGTCTGTTAGCCCTGAGGCCTGGGTTATTTATAGTTGACACTGGAGGGCGGGGTAGTGGGTGAGGCCAGTCAGAGATCGCCCCCACCCTCCCACCCAGGAGCCCAGAGCAGTGACCCCCGGCCCTGCCCGGACACAGCCTTAAGTGGCTTCGTCTTAGAGACTGACATAAACCGACTGGCTTCCTAAGACACCCAACTGTAATCCCTTTGTGAAAGCAGATACGCTCACGTTTGTCAAATTATGACCCACCTTGTCCTGATCATTTTCTATACTACATGTACCTATATTGTAAGGCGACATTCAAGACTTCTGTGGACAGTTTCCGCATACCTGTTAAGCTTTGGTGATAGATAACTGCTATGACACAGTATCATGGGTCTAGACCCATAATATCGTCAGGTTAAGATTACTTTTACCTAAAATCGACATTTGACATGGGACCCCCCCCCCCCCACCATCCCCATTTCAAGATAGCAGCAAGAAGATTACTATGCTTGATGGCAGATATTCCTAGTACAATATAGGCCGAACCTGTCCCTATAGGTATTCCATGATGCACTTTTCCTGGTCTGTTTCCCTTTAGTATAACTTAGTTTATTCATTTGGCATCAGATCCTTACATCTGCTTCAGTTGTCGATTTACACCGTAATGTATCATTTTATTAAACCGCTCTTTATCACCCTGTAGTACATTCAATTTTACTAAACAAAACACATATCCTTGTCAATTCCCCTTTTAGAGACAATTCTTAGTCCATTCCCATTCTTCAATCCCCACCCCCCATCCCGTGTCCACACATTGCCCTCGTCCAGTTCTGACCCCGTCCTCGTCCCCTCCTCCTCGGGCTCGTCTATAATAAGCCCCGTCGATACGTCGGGGCGCGGCGGACGCCGTCAGACGGCGCGCGGACTGATGACGTATTGATCCCGTCTCTGGAGACGACTGTTGTCATAGCGACGGTTGTTATGGATATGGCGGCGTCGTCATGTGACCTGCACCATGTCAGTTGGCCGCTAGGTGTCTCCTGCTAAGACGGTAAAGACGTTAGGCTGCCCCCCACACTGGCGCTACCTCGTACTTTACCGACTACCTCACTGGTAAACAGGCATGCTGGAAGAATTGTTTTTCTTAGCTGGTTCCTGAAGAGTCAGGCTGGCAGAAGGGCATTAGCAAATGCTGGTTCCCACAAGCACCCAGAATTGGGGTCAAAGTACGTCCAACACCACCGGCGTATGAATATGGCAGTTTTTGGTCAAAATGGTTCCCTAGGGGAGAAGGCTTAGTTTGCCCACCAAACTAGGTCGCCGGAGAAGTTGGGCTGCCCCCTCCCTATGCAAGGCCGTCTGAAGAACGACATATATACAGTAACATGGTATAGAGTTTGAGGTGTCAGCCGGCAAATAATTCACCAAGGCGTAAGCTGCCATATTGTCTACCAAGGCTTAAACCGCCATATTGCCCACCATGGCTTAAACCGCCATCTTGTCCACCAAGGCATAAGTTACCATATATTGTCCACCAATGCTTAAGCCGCCATATTGTCTTTACTTTCATGCTGTAGACACTATTGGATATTAGTGTATATACCACTAGGTAATTTGGGGGATTTCTAGTATATTTTTGAAGAAAATATCTGGCAAATTTTGAATATTCCACGTATCATTTTGAAAATCCTGAACACACTAACAGAGCCTTATGTGTTAATAATGGATTTCGCTAACATAGCAGGGGAGAGGGGTTATGTTAGACCGTTTTGAAATGTCCTTCTGATACTGTGTAATAACTGGAATTTATTTGACTGTATTTTCAGGTGAGTGATTCCCACATATCAAAATCGCTCAATACACACTGATGCGTCAAGGTAAGAGGTGTGTTTAAAACCTACATTCCCTATAGTACTAGCTTGTGGCTTTCCATTGAATATACATTTCTTATACTACTGGCTTGCCGTTTCCCCTCTATAATCCAGTAGTACAGTTCTAGGTGTTAACCCCATAGTCAGTTCAAACAGAATGTTCAATTGTACACGGCCTTTATGCTGATAAGAGATGTACTTTGTTGGCAATTGTCAGATACACTGCCAACAATAAATTGTTGGCAGGGTATCTGACCCTCACATCCTCTTTCAACCCACATGCAGCAAACACAGCTCATATTTAGAGACCCTCAGCTGGAGGAGGTAAACTGACTCCACCGACACGTACAAGGTCTGCACCTTGATCCCAAACACATATATACCGTCCTTGCTCCAGCTACCTCACACAGACGTGGGTATGCTACTTATAGATCCCATATGCATCAGGTATTGACTGTCCGACTTTTGTACCAGACCCACCTGTCAAATGAATAGATGAACACCCCCTCCAAATCCACCAACATCCCTTTTGAACTCCTCCCCTAACGACCGATGCTCGGCTCCGACACACCTGAGTCAACTGTGTGTCCATGTTGCCCTTGTTAAAAAAGACGTACAGTATAAGGCCAACCAACACTACAAACCATCCCTTATACCTTTCCACCCCTCACATACTCACTGAGCACCTCCACATATAACAACACTACAACCCATCCATGACACCTTTCCACCCCACCCACCCACACTGAGCGCCTCCACATATAACAACACTACAACCCACCCCGTAGACCATTCCACCCCACCCACCCACACTGCGCACCTTCACATATTACACCACTACAGGGGCATAGGAAAAGGGGCCTGGGCCTTCAGATAATCATAAAGGAGGTGGGGCCTGAGTATATTTGGGCCCCCCAAAAAAGATTTGCCAAGAATTCATAATGAATTGAACAAGAAGCTTTAACACTTTGCATCTCAAATTAGATTGATATAGTTATGGGATAAGGAAAATGGGGGCATGGGCCTCAAATCAGATCTAAAATTAATCGAAAATTACTTTTCTGTACAAATTTTATATAGACATGTATAGGCCCTATTCCATGTGAGCCGACAATTCAATATGATTGAGGTGGGGCCCCCTCTGCCCCCCCCCCCCCAATGAAGATTTGCTTCCTACGCCTCTGCACTACCACCCACCCCTTACATCTTTCCAGCCCTCCCTACCATACTTAGCACTTCAACATATTACAACACTACAATCCATCCCTTACCCCTTTCCACCCCTCCCTACCACACTGAGCACCTCCACATACAAGATGTATGTGGAGGTGCTCACATGTTGAGCACCTCCACATACATCTCGGCATGCTGCACAGCGTCATGGCCTGCTTCTATTTTCAGCCTGACAACACAGGTAGTGCTTGGTGGCTGATTTGTGTGTGCTGCTTCTGTTTTTATCTACCAGGTGTGGGGTTGGTTATATGGTGGTGTTAGTTGGGGGGAGGGTAGTTTAATCCTTTATGAATGGCATAAAGCATCAATCTATTTTATAGTCATGATGCATGGATCCCTACGCTATTGGGTTGATAGCTCTCCCAAAGGGTTGGTTTGATGCACCAGTCTAGTAGCTCGGTAAGGTAATTGCCAGTGTCGGTAGGTATCTATCATGATTAAAAATGAACACCACCCTACCATCTTTAAAGGGTTCAAAGACAGGAAGCCTGTTTTAATAGCACCCAACACAGCCACCTAGCACCAAGGACGTGCTGGTAGGGCGTCTCTAGATCTATGGGTAACGTGCAGGCATGTTCAGTGTAGGTGATTGTAAGGTGAAGAGCTGCTGTACAGTTTAAGTAGATGGATAGGGTAGAGAGGCACCCACCTTCACCTTTTGTGGCCCTGGTGGTATTTCTGACAATGTAACGATAGCTTATACAAACTATCCAAAGGCCTCTGCATGACCAATGCTAGTGTACAGTTCATGTATAAATGGACGTTTACTTATATGCGCTGTAAACGCAGTATGAAATGAATTGTGATGGCAATGGGATTGTACAAAGAATATTTTACTACATTGAATGCGTGGCACACTCAAATTACCATCAAAATCATTTTAGCCCGGTGTATTTCTCTGCAGGGTGGGTGCGATTTGTATTTAGTTTTGTGTATAAGGTGTGTAGGCGTGGCGAATAGAAATAGTGGGTAGTAACCAGGCTCATGTGTCTCATACTGTAATCAGGATGTACCTGCCCTCAGCTCTGTTTTAATACAGCAGCTAGCAGGTGGGTATTAGGCTGTCAGTACAGCAGCTCTGACATTAACATGTAGGTTAGCAGGTGGATATGTAGGCTGTCAGTGCAGCAGCTCTGCCATTCACAAGTAGGTTAGCAGGTGGATATGTCAGCTGTCAGTGCAGCAGCTCTGCCATTCACAAGTAGGTTAGCAGGTGGGTATGCAGGCTGTCAGTGCAGCAGCTCTGCCATTCACAAGTAGGTTAGCAGGTGGATATGTCGGCTGTCAGTGCAGCAGCTCTGCCATTCACAAGTAGGTTCGCAGGTGGATATGTTGGCTGTCAGTGCAGCAGCTCTGCCATTCACAAGTAGGTTAGCAGGTGGGTATGTAGGCTGTCAGTACAGCAGCTCTGCCATTAATGTGTAGGTTAGCAGGTAGATATGTAGGCTGTCAGTGCAGCAGCTCTGCCATTAACATTTAGGTTAGTAGGTGGGTATTAGGCTGTCAGTACAGCAGCTCTGCCATTAACATGTAGGTTAGCAGGTGGATATTAGGCTGTCAGTGCAGCAGCTCTGCCATTAGCATGTAGGTTAGCAGGTGGGTATGTAGGCTGTCAGTACAGCAGCTCTGCCATTAATGTGTAGGTTAGCAGGTAGATATGTAGGCTGTCAGTGCAGCAGCTCTGCCATTAACATTTAGGTTAGTAGGTGGGTATTAGGCTGTCAGTACAGCAGCTCTGCCATTAACATGTAGGTTAGCAGGTGGATATTAGGCTGTCAGTGCAGCAGCTCTGCCATTAGCATGTAGGTTAGCAGGTGGGTATGTAGGCTGTCAGTGCAGCAGCTCTGCCATTAACATTTAGGTTAGCAGGTGGGTATGTAGGCTGTCAGTGCAGCAGCTCTGCCATTCACGAGTAGGGTAGCAGGTGGGTGTGTAGGCTGTCAGTACAGCAGCTCTGCCATTAACGAGTAGGTTAGCAGGTGGGTATGTAGGCTGTCAGTACGGCAGCTCTGCCATTAACAAGTAGGTTAGCAGGTGGGTATGTAGGCTGTCAGTACGGCAGCTCTGCCATTAACATGTAGGTTAGCAGGTGGATATGTAGGCTGTCAGTGCAGCAGCTCTGTCATTCACGAGTAGTTTAGCAGGTGGGTATGTAGGCTGTCAGTACAGCAGCTCTGCCATTAATGAGTAGGTTAGCAGGTGGGTATGTAGGCTGTTAGTACAGCAGCTCTGCCATTAACGAGTAGGTTTGCAGGTGGGTATGTAGGCTGTCAGTGCAGCAGCTCTGCCATTAACAAGTAGTTGGCAGGTAGATATGTAGGCTGTCAGTGCAGCAGCTCTGCCAGTCACAAGTAGGTTCGCAGGTGGATATGTTGGCTGTCAGTGCAGCAGCTCTGCCATTCACAAGTAGGTTAGCAGGTGGGTATGTAGGCTGTCAGTACAGCAGCTCTGCCATTAATGTGTAGGTTAGCAGGTAGATATGTAGGCTGTCAGTGCAGCAGCTCTGCCATTAACATTTAGGTTAGTAGGTGGGTATTAGGCTGTCAGTACAGCAGCTCTGCCATTAACATGTAGGTTAGCAGGTGGATATTAGGCTGTCAGTGCAGCAGCTCTGCCATTAGCATGTAGGTTAGCAGGTGGGTATGTAGGCTGTCAGTGCAGCAGCTCTGCCATTAACATTTAGGTTAGCAGGTGGGTATGTAGGCTGTCAGTGCAGCAGCTCTGCCATTCACGAGTAGGTTAGCAGGTGGGTATGTAGGCTGTCAGTACGGCAGCTCTGCCATTAACATGTAGGTTAGCAGGTGGATATGTAGGCTGTCAGTGCAGCAGCTCTGCCATTAACGAGTAGGTTAGCAGGTGGGTATGTAGGCTGTCAGTGCAGCAGCTCTGTCATTCACGAGTAGTTTAGCAGGTGGGTATGTAGGCTGTCAGTACAGCAGCTCTGCCATTAACGAGTAGGTTAGCAGGTGGGTATGTAGGCTGTCAGTACAGCAGCTCTGCCATTAACGAGTAGGTTTGCAGGTGGGTATGTAGGCTGTCAGTGCAGCAGCTCTGCCATTAACAAGTAGTTGGCAGGTAGATATGTAGGCTGTCAGTGCAGCAGCTCTGCCATTAATATGTAGGTTAGCAGGTTGGTGAATAGGCTGTCGGTGCAGCAGCTCTGCCATTAACATGTAGGTTAGCAGGTGGGTATTAGGCTGTCAGTACAGCAGCTCTGCCATTAACATGTAGGTTAGCAGGTGGATAGTAGGCTGTCAGTGCAGCAGCTCTGCCATTAGCATGTAGGTTAGCAGGTGGGTATTAGGCTGCCAGTGCAGCAGCTCTGCCATTCACATGTAGGTTAGCAGGTGGGTATTAGGCTGTCAGTGCAGCAGCTCTGTCATTAACATGTAGGTTAGCAGGTGGGTATTAGGCTGTCAGTACAGCAGCTCTGCCATTAACATGTAGGTTAGCAGGTGGATATTAGGCTGTCAGTGCAGCAGCTCTGCCATTAACATGTAGGTTAGCAGGTGGGTATTAGCCTGTCAGTGCAGCAGCTTTGCCATTAACATGTAGGTTAGCAGGTGGGTATTAGGCTGTAGCAGGTGGGTTTTAGGCTGTCAGTACAGCAGCTCTGCCATTAACATGTAGGTTAGCAGGTGGGTTTTAGGCTGCCAGTGCAGCAGTTCTGTCATTAACATGTAGGTGAGCAGGTGGGCATGTAAGCTGTCAGTACAGTAGCTCTGCCATTAACGTGTAGGTTACCAGGTGGGTACGAAGGCTGTCAGTGCAGCAGCTCTGCCATTACATGTAGGAGAGTGTTGCTTCTATTGTAAAAAGAGCTGTGGGTATGTGTCCTCTTTTCTTAACAAGTCATGCACTGCTTCACCATTCAACTTGCACTCACCACATTAGTCTAAAAAGTCACCTGCCTTGTTTAAAATAGAGAGAGCTGCACTACCAGGTACCTACTCATCTCACATGCTCTATAGTTTATTATACTGACTGTTTTCTCCCAAGTAGGTACCTACTCAAATCCCCCTTTTTTAGCACCGTACTTGAATGACCACTTGTAAGCAACAAAAGGGACAAGTTATAGCTACATGAAAAGAAAGGACTGGAAACGAGGACATTTTTAGCCAGCTCTTTCTTTTACTATAGGAGCAACACCCTCCTGTGGGCACTAGTACTGGTGGACATATGTAGAGCGTTTAGAGATCTCCTGCCTCTTCCCCTTTACCCCGATCTCTCTCTCTACCTCACCTTTCCCTCTTCATCTATGTCTCCCTCCCTCCGTCCATCGTGTCCTACCCTTCCCTTCCTGCCCTCCATATACCTTAACTTCCTTATATTTACCCCTCTTTACGTCCTCCCTCTGTGGAACCTCCCGATTATCAGTTTAAACTTATCACTCTGTGTGGATTGTTGGTTTCCGTGGTAGTTAGTGGCGGGCACCCACAGTCCCACGGTGTAGAACCCTGTCGATCCACCCTGGGTTTTAGACAATTTACTCATTCCAATTAGGCGCCTGTCGCTCCCAGGGGAAATTCAGCCAATTATGAACGTTTGCTTTGGAAATTATTCATGCTTGCGTTCGGAAGGTGCTTTTAGAAAGGAACAATGCGATGATTAGGCCACAAACTAGCTAGAAATGCGGTGCGGGTGGGCATTGCTCTTGTGGTTTTACTTTTCTTTTTGTCTCATTTTCGACCAGGAGAAATTACAGTTATCGGCCGTTTGAAGCTGGTGAACATTGGTTAACTGGCGGAACGCGGCCATGAGATTAATTTTAGAGTTTGAGTTGGGGAGTAGTCGGGAAAAGGCGGCACAGGAAGTGTGAATGAGCAGGCAGGGATTGGGCGGTGCGGGTGGCGGCAGGCAGGATGACAGGTCGTGAGACCATGCTAGACTAAGCTGGCTTCTTTGGTAAATGTGAGGGTTGGAGACATTGTTTGGCGCGGCAGAGGCGCTCCACCTTCTAGTGTTACCCATGTTAATTGGAGACATCTCCATTCATGGCATTAGGAGGAACGCACCGTCTTCCTTCCACTACCCCCTTATCACCCCTGTGACGGAACCTATCACTGTAATTCGAATTACGGTGTTTCAGGATGGCAGCAGGTGACTTTGTAAACAAAATGAAAGTGTGTAAATTGGCACAGATAGAAGTAGTGCAAGGTATCGACCTTACATCCACAGTAGGCTATGAGACAGGTCTAACTATGGGTCAGTCATTTTATAAGCCACATGCTATGTTTTTGTGTAGCAGACTTTGCAAGTTTTTGCTGGTATCACTGTAATTCAGTTGGTAGTTAAAACACGGTATCACTGTAATTCATGACAAGTATCACTGTAATTCTGAGGTATCCTGTCAGATGAACTTAGATTTCTGGCCTCAGGATGCCATGTACAGTGTCCAAATAAATGGGACATGTACCTATGAGAAATTAGAAGTCATCTGTCTCCATTGGTTTCAGCCACCCATCCCCAGGTAACAAAAGCTCAGCCATGTGGTTATCTATCAATGTAATTCCCACTCACAAATATTGTATCACTGTAATTCTGTATATTTTGGTGTAGTTCCTCATGTCAGCGAACTACCATTCTTGTACTTGTCTGTAGGATGGTGTGTTGTCACCTTCTAGCTAAATAATATACTAGAGCAAGTTAAAAAGAAATCAGGCATTCTTAATGACAGGATAATTCACAGTGATAAATATAAACAGAATTACAGTGATACACTCACACAGAATTACAGTGATGGCTGATAATTTCAATAACAGAATTACAGTAATACCACTTTCTGAATTACGGTGATACCAGCGATTTTTAAAAAGGCAATTCTTGCATAAACTAGTATATATCAAGTATATCCAAGTGTTGGGTCTTTAGAATCGATGCCAATGCTTGAATCTGTCCAAGATAGATGCTTCATATTGCCACACATGTCTTACAATTGAATAGAGAAAAAATGAGGTGGACTCAACTGCCACCATCTTGAAACACCGTAATTCGAATTACAGTGATAGGTTCCGTCACTGTGCTTATAGCCCCCACCATCCACCCCACCCTATCTCTCCTCTCCACTACTCCGGACGCGTTGGCACACGAATTACACCACTCATAATAGAACTGTACCCTGCCTGGCTTGCCTCTTTGTTGTTATCTCTACTCTGTTTTTTGTTTTTTGCATATTTGATGGCTGCTAGTGGCAGTGATACGTGTATTTCAATTTCGATTTGAATTATAATGCAAGTGTACTCGAGTTGAGGCCAGTAGAACAGCAGCGTATAAGTAGACAATGCTCTTAAAGCTTTGATCTCCTCCACAATATGGCCAAGACTAGGTTTTTTATTCTTTACTGATTGTGTTTCTCCTCAGCAGTAATACCCCATGAAGCATGATCCTCCTGTTGTCTCTGTGCAGACTTAAGTGGATTAAATTGTATTCATGAATACACATATCTACATCAAAATATGTATAGAGGAACAATTTGTTTCTGCACAACGTGTATGTATTTGAGACATATGCAATCACACAATACTTACCAGCTCACAATATGTGAATAACAGTACAATCTCACTCAGACACCCCCCCATTCACACACACACACACATCCCACCACTATGGCCCAGCAGCACAAGTAACCCACAGGGGAACAGTCATTATCAGACACGATGACATTCCCACTGTCCATAGTAGTGTATCGCGCACCTCCATTAGTGCGCTATATCCTGAGAGCGGATTGTGTGGTCACCCCTACCCTTAACCTGCCAAGGACGGCATGATGCCACACTGCTTCATCTTCATGTAGCGTCATGATGCACCAATGCATCATCACCAGGGAGTGACTCACTGTCACTGTCTTGGTACAGCTTGTCGACCTATCAGTCATGTATATACAAACGCTACAGGTGCGTAAATACAGCTTCGGTGAGGTACTCACCAAGACCTCGGCCATGCATCATGCTGCGAACAAGGACTGTATTATTATAAAGCATTATGTTGTCCTGAGGAGCTAGCTTCACCACTAGTATCCAAGACTCCTCCAGGGTAACCATAGGGTAGGCTCAGGAGAAGGGTCGGTGTAACCAGCTCCAGGCGTTTGTCTCCGGTATCTGCACTAATGAGATTGACCACTGACAGCAAAAAGTACACAGCTTACTTGTTGACAAAGTTGTACTCCACTGTATATTACCACAGCAACCAATACATACAAACTATGCGAAGAATTCTAAAGCTATATGAGGAAAAGGTAGCATCTATAAATACTATAGATACTTCCTCGATTCCTATTAATGTTCCAAATATAGCCAAACCCATTTGTAAAGAAGGAACTGGGCTGTATTTCCAAATATCTTTCCTAAGTGGCTTCCAAGAAAACTAACGTTACTTAGTGATCTGACCAATTTTAAATTCATTGCATCTATGCTCATGACCTTATAGCACTATTGGATTATAGCTGTGGTACAACAACAGTTTAACAATGGCGTTGTTGTAGTCTGCTCTTGTGCCCTGGTGCCCCCCCCTCCTCCTCTGTCTGTGTGTCTGTCTGTTACTCAAAAATGGGGGGGGGGTGCGCCTCCTTTTGGGCCGCGCCTACTCCTTTTTGAAATCCTGGATCCACCACTGTCATTGCACAATGCTAAAGACCTCCCTTCTCAAAGCCTACCTCTCGGTGTGGGGAAATAAACTAGTATGGGGAAGGTGAAATTTGCAAAGTAATAATATCCCTGTACCTGCAGGTCGGTCGGCCGATGTTGCCAATGTGATATACCCGAGATGGATGTAAATATAGCGTAAGACGGTAGCAATATGGTCACCTTTTCCCCGAATGATACAAGTGTTGTCTTTTCCAGGAACTGTTGAACAAAGAGGAGAGGAAATAATTATATACCTTTCCCGCTCCACTCTCATACATCTGACATAACATAGAGTACGTCATATTGTATTTGTCATGGACGTTATATGGACGCTGGGTTGGATGTCTCCCAAAGCGTCAGACTTCCGCTGCCCTCAGCGCCCTCTATGGCGGCGTCCTGGCTCTGAGCTCTGCTGTGCGAGGCAACGCATGATGATGGCTGCCATGGCAACCAGTTGCATGTTACCATGCCAGCGAGTAAAAATTGATATGGGTTAGGCTTGTTGGTATTGGTGGCTATAGTGACCATGACAACGGACACAGGCACCACTCACTATCATCATTCTGTTGGTCTCCATGGCAACAGGCCATCTCTGAGAGTAGTTAAGTAAGGGAACTGGGAGATAGGGGGACGCTGCGTCATCCACATTGCCTGTCCCCCAAGCCTTTCTTCAAAGGTGGCTACCGTTATATCCATAGCCCTGATTAATTTGTTCTTTTATTGTCAGATGGGCTTGGAGTGCTAGTCCTCGGCTATGAGTTGATATAGGATATGGACTCGTCCACGCGGAGACTGGTATTATTGCTGCTGATCCACTCTGGCGAAATAGCCTAACAAGTACAAAATTAGATCGAGCCCTGCGTCTATATCCATAGGCATACATACCAGTGTGGCTGGGGCCGAGCAGCAGCATCAAGTTGCTCTCTGTGAAAGGCCCTCCAAAGATGGCTCTCTGCCAGAAGCTTTCCAGGAACAGCTCTCCCTGACGAATAATAATTATCTCTATAACAACTTTCCATATACAACCCTTTATTTAATATATAGAGCCAACTCTAAACGGCTCTTCATAAACAACTCCCTATGGCCAACTTTCCATGAACAGACCCCCCCCCCCTCCGCAGCTCTGCAAAGTATTATACATATTCGATCAGCAGTTCTCCACGGGAGGCTCTTTATGGACTATTCTCTATTTTGAGCGGTTGGCTACGAGACGCTCTTCATAAGCAACTGTCGGTTAGCAGCGTTAGAGAAGCTTTTTGAGAGTAGTCCTATATGAACAGGACTCCATGAAGGACACTCCATGAACAACACTCATGAACTCTCCGTGAACAGCTCCACATGAGCACATTCCTAAGAACAACACACAAAGCAGCCCTTTATGAGCTAGTTGTTTTGTTACAGGCCCCAGCATGATCACTGATGAAAGGGACATTATGGCCAGTAGTGTCAAATTAAACCATAATCTGGTCAATTATAGATAGTTAATCAGTGAAGGTAATTAATCAAGGAATCAACTCTGAAAATAATCAAGCTTGACATCCTTTTTGAAATGATATTCTGTTTAGAGATGATATAAACAATAAATAGTATATTTAAGTATATTTTATTCAGAGGGATCCTTTCATACAATTCATAGCCCTAACAGCTATCACTAAAGGCAATGACGTCACTCATGCTGGTTTCAGTCCACCAAGGGAGACCTGTTGCTATGATACACAACGTCATTCCATCAGCCTGCACCTCTCTCAGCCTCCAACACCAGAATAAACAAACGCTCGGCGCCATATTATTAACGCCCAAATACAGGGCGCCACCGTCACGCCTGGTCGTAAAGATATATACTACTCAAACCACCGGCAACATAATATTCCTAATGCATGGGCAACATGGTTTGTACACACTGAAATAGCAGACATGTAGTCAGACTCTGTAGAACCCATGGCCTAATCGATGTGGCAAGTAAAGTGGAAATATAATGTGTCTAATTGCACTTTTGGATTATGTTTCAAAAGTTAATAGTATGACTAGAAAACATTTCACTGTTTTATCTTCTCGAACTATGGAACCTTTATATTGCATTTGACCTTGTCCTTCATAATTGTAGTCTGTTATCTTTGAGTCCCGGGGATCATTCTGTAACTTCACCCTGTGCACAGTTTCGTCTTCTAAATCAGACTCTAATGTTCTTCTAGGCTTGGGGCCGAAACGGAATGGTCTGAAAATATCACACCCGTTTCATATTAGTGGCAAGGTTGCCACAATAAACAGTAGGAAATTAAACTCGGATTGGTCAACATTTAACAGGAAATTAACACAAATTAACACCAACGTTACAGCCAAAACTCAGGCTTTCCATTAAAAACAGGAAATGTGCCGTCTCTCTGAAGGGCAGAGGGCAGAGTTTTAGATTGGTGACAAAATTATAGGGCTTAATTATGATGGAATGAATAATGGGTTTGCTATTGCTGGACGCGTCTGAAACTGTAAATAAACCGCACTGTACGGTGTGGTCTGTAATAGTTCCCATGAAGAGACTGCTGCTATGCAGCTGTGCTGTTGTCCTCAGTCACATCAATGACGTAGCCCGGTAATTGATGTCATCTCGTGTCATCTCCCATCGCCTCATGTCATCTCATGTCCCCTACGTGATGTTCCCGCCGTCGATTGATGACGTAATGATCCGGATCGGGGCAGGACAAAAGGGTTGAGGGCGTTGGATGTGAAAGGGGCAATGTTATGGGGTTGAAGACTCCCACTCCATATGAAAGGGCCTATGTGGAGGGGGGGGTGAAGACTCCCACCCCATGTGAAAGGGCCTACGTGGGGGGGGGGAGGGTTAAAGACTCCTGCCAGTGTGGAAGGGCCTCTGTGAGGAGGTAGAAGAATCCTGCCCCCGGGCCATGTGAAACGGCCTATGTGCGGGGGTTGAAGACTTGGGCCCCATGTGAAAGGGCCTATGGGAGAGGATTGAAGGCTCAGACCCCATGTGAAAGGGCTTATGTAGGGGTTTATAGACTCCCACCCCGTGTGAAATGGCATATGTTAAGGGGTTGAAGACTCCTGCCCGATGTGAAAGGGCCTGTCTGAGGGGGTTAAAGACTGGCTCGTTCTGCTACAGCATTTAAGGACTTCGGCCTCATGCTGGCTTTAAAATTCCATCATAAGCTGAAGAGGAACGATTAGACATTGGTATGATGAAAATGAGGGAATGAGGCCAATGGATACAAGGTAGGGGTAACTATATATATATATATATATATATATATATATATATATATATATATATATATATATATATATGAAGGGGCAACACGAGTATATAACCATAAGGTACATGTATGGTATAACTTGTGTCAGTCAGGGTACATGTCTATTGTGATATGCATAGTATAATCATTAAGTTTAAGTTTTAGGCTGAAGTTGAAAGCTATTTAACACCTTCCTATCCCCCCTCACCCCAATTAAGCTATTTGCATGTATGGCCTGAAAGTCATAACGAGCAACGAGTAATATAGAAATATGGGACACTATTGCCGTCCAGAAGCTAGCATACTGACCGGTCGCCCACCGTAAATGTAGAGTAGATCCTATTACTGTGTATAATTAATGTTAGACCAGGAATTATGCATGGGGCACCAATTTTGTAATTACCTAAAGGACGCTACACATTAAAAGTTTATGTCTTGCCTCGAGGAAGGGCCGTACTTCCTTCATAACGAAAGCCAATTATACCCTCGTTAATTATCGACGAAGCACATTCCTTAAGGCTACGTCATGCGGGTTGGGAGTACGACGTAATACGGCAGAATACGTCACATTGCTAGCTTGGTAATCACGTGCTTATGTCTGCATGACGAAGGCCGGGCGTACTTATACATTAGGCCCGGCGTCATGCCCGATGAGCTATGACGTCATTCTACCCCATCCCATCAGGCTATCCCGCCCAAAGCCCTCTCCCCATGTCTTCAGCCTAATGACTACAGTCCCAAGTGCAGGTGTCTGTACATATTTGTCTGATCACATTTATATTTCATGGCGGGGCGCCATTTGAACATGAAATAAGCAGGCTCTAATGAGCGGCGGCCAAGACGCATGCTTTATTGAATAACAAGACGATTCCATGATAAAACCATGAACAATGAGGAACCGACCTCTGCGTCTCCCCCTAGCTCCTTCCCTGTAGACGTCTCTCCATCCCCCTCCAGTCGTATACCAACCTAAGGCAGTCCATAGCCCAGGGCAGGGAGGAGGGAGACGATTTGGTGTGTGTGTGTGTGCTCCGTACATGTGGGAAATGTAACATGGTGGGGTGCAGGGGTGGGAGGAGACAGGGAGTATCTTGTCAGTGCTTGTCCTGCCAGTGCACAGAGAAGTGTATCTGCGCGGGCGGTGAAGTAATAATGTCTTTTGTCTGAGGAGTCTCAGGGCGGCGTCGCTGGGTGCCGGAGAGCGAGCTCGTCACGTGATTGATCAGGTCTGAGATGTGGCCGCGGCCCACCGTGTGTTTACCCATAATTCCGCGTTGGTGCAGGGCCGCCATGATGGATGACGTTCGTCGATCAGGACGCCGCGTTCTGAGTATTTTCCGGATAATTGGGTTGTGCTCCCGGCTCCAGCCCCCAGCGTAATGGGGCAGACGACACCGTGACGTTGCCGCCTTTGGGTTTCCCGCCAAAAGCCCTAGACAACGCCCCTGAACAATTATAACTGTGGTGAACCTCTGTCGGTTTACCACGCACAATGTTCTCTATAAATCTGGGACGGCTAAAGCAGTTTGTGGCATGCCAAACACTGATATTAGTGACTTCAGTATTTGAGGTTTAATTGTGTTTTGAAAACCATGTCACACTATCAAGTATCATTAACTAGATGCAAAAACAATGGTATACACAATACTAATAATCATTTCATCAGCTCGTATTGATGCACTTTGTTGGTGCCCAAGAAGAAGTTGTATAGTGGTTGTGGCTTATTAATGTAATACATACTTTGAAGCCAACAGTGACACACAATGTATGCTTTCAATAAACACTAAATCATTTTGAAATGAGGGAACATGAATTATGATACGTGGCCTTCCATTTCCCAAACTGATATTGCAATTTTTATACGTAGATGTATCATGTTTATGAGCAATATTTCTGCTTAGAATAATCTCTGAATGGATAATAACATAGTCCTAATTACCGGAACTGCAATTAATTTCCCCGAATACACACCAGCAAATAAAACGTAAATGTTTTTAGCTTTAAGCCAAAAGATACATCGAACAATGGTCGTTTAACGACCGCCGCTTTTATTGTTATCAGTAATTTATTAAATAGATAAATAGATCCCAAACAATTAAGCCGTCAGCGTTGTGATAGGAAGGAGATTGTGGTTTAGATATTTATTGATGTTATTACTGGGTGAAATATCTAAATACCGAAAAATAAATCCCAGCTAGTCTATGTATTTGTGGGTCGGTTTATTCAGCATTAGTGCCAGCCCATCCGATGGATGATTGACTTCTTTGGCTGCTATTTGGTCCGTAGGCCATATCAGTTTTCACATGGCGTCCCCGTGTCTGAATTATTGATAACTTCTACAACAACAGCAGCCGCTAGTTGGCTAAAACCTAACAGCATCGTCCTCCTGAAAGTTATTGGAATTCTGCACATTTGTCAAAACGGCCGGTGGTAAATGGAATGTACCTAATATGGTGTTATCTGTCCGTAAACGGGCCAGCAGACGATATTTTCGTCCATCTCGTTGATTGAGAGAAGCAGAAGACAAACGCCCCGTATAGATTTCCCGCTTTTTTTTTTATCATTATTATGATTATTATCTTGGAGGGTAGCCGCGAGTTCCTTTCCAGGACCGGCTCACTTCACAGGTGGGCTGGAAAGCTTAGGGACAGGGTTCAAGCCGGGCGCTCGTTTAGCAGATTGTAGGCAATCATGACTGTTTATTTCCATGCGAAATGGCGCTACACTATCTCTACATCTTGCCATTTCCGGCGCACGCAACCCCGTTTGCGCATGGGCGGGCGCAGTGATGGTAGCGCCATCTATCAGGGGAGTTGTGGAGCGTGAAGGCCTAACGTCCAGACAAAACGTGAACATTATGTGGATGTGGGATGGATGTCAAGAAGTTAATCGCTGTGTGCGGCCACCCGACCAGTGGCCACAATGCGCGGCAAAGCGCACGCCTGGCGTCTATACCCAATGCCTCGCGAGGCAAGCAGCCGCCGCCGACTAAAGGCATCTGGTACCGCGAGGCAACAGGGAACGCCGCCAATGCGAAGTGTAATCAAGAGAAGGCAATGGGCTGGAAGAGGCTGAAATTGAACTGGATCATTCATGTAAAACACATGATTAAGTTCTTAGGAGGAGCTGGTTTTTGGGACAAAAAGATGCACGCTAGTGTGTTAGGGACACGTGATAGGCGCCGTCTTGGTGCCATAGAGGCCGGGGTATTAGCACCCAACGACCGCAGCCTATAGCGCACAAGGACAAAAGGCTGAGCTCTGTAATGCACAGCGGGCCCTGCCTATTCTATACTATGACAAAGGTCCTAAATCACCAACACACACACACAAAGCCTCTATACTCCACAATGCCAATAGTGTATGGCAGTTAGACACAAATACCAGGGCTGATGCTGCTTACAATTACAAGAGGCCTTAATAGTAGGACATACAATTGTAACCGACCATAAAGCCCCACACAAAGCGGCCTAATACATGTAGCGGACTGGGAATTGTAAACATACCCATACCATAGCTATGTGGCACACAGGCAGTTGCCTTTAGTATAAGGCACACACATGGCGCTATTGAGTGTCATGATAATGTTGATAAACACTTGTACACACCAATAACCAAGGGCGTGAAAAGTAAATTTAACAGGGTCATTTATGTGAAAAGGAGAATATTGTACATGCATTTGCAAGTTGCGACTCTGTGTAATTGGTATATATTTGTCATACTGACATAGTGACTCTATAGTAGTATAAAGTTGTCACTTTTACTCAGTGATCTTGTAAGTAGTATAAGCTTATCACTTCTACTATATTATAGTCTCAATAAGAACGTGATCTTATAAAAACATGAAGTGTACTGATGTGACCCTCGCACAGTGTAAGTAGTACACAATTGTCTCTTTTACAAAGATGCCATGCAAGTTCCGGTAGTATTCAATTGTACAGTGGCCGTGTAAGTAGTATATAATTGTCACTTTTACACAGCGGCCCTGTTAGTAGTATACAATTGTCACTTTTACACAGTGGCCATGTAAGTAGTATATAATGGTCACTTTTACACAGCGGCCCTGTTAGTAGTATACAATTGTCACTTTTACACAGTGGCCATGTAAGTAGTATATAATGGTCACTTTTACACAGCGGCCCTGTAAGTAGTATACAATTGTCACTTTTACACAGTGGCCGTGTAAGTAGTATATAATTGTCACTTTTACACAGCGGCCCTGTAAGTAGTATTCACTAGTCACTTTTACACAGTGGCTCTGTAAGTGGTATACAATTGTCACTTTTACACAGTGGCCGTGTAAGTGGTTTACAATTGTCACTTTTACACAGTGGCCGTGTAAGTAGTATATAATTGTCACTTTTACACAGTGGCCATGTAAGTAGTATACACATGTCAATTTTGCACAGAGGCCATGCAAGTAGTATACAATTGTTACTTTTACACAGTGGCCATGTAAGTAGTATACACATGTCAATTTTGCACAGAGGCCATGCAAGTAGTATACAATTGTTACTTTTACACAGTGGCCATGTTAGTAATATCCCATTACTTTTATACTACAGTGGCCTTGTAAGTAGTATAGAGTTGTTACTTTTACAAAGTGGCCCTATAGGTAGCATACACTTGTCACTCTTACCGTATGAGTCCATTTGGTTAAGAATCAATCAGTCATTGATTGGTTCAATCAGTTACCTATAATCACTATAATATTATTAGCTCGGAGTGTCTGGAAATTGTTTTGTCCAGAATTAGGACCCAGTACCCTCTAACATTACAGAGTACAGTTGTCTTTTTGAAAGAGCAGTGAGATTAACCTACTGTTAACACAAGCGGCGATGCAAAAATCAACTGTTATCATGTTAAATGATATACGGCTGACATTTGACAGATTGACTCCATTAAAAGTACACAGTCATTGATCCCACAAAAGAATTATGTTTTCAGAGACACTGTGTACATGCATAAGGCTGACACCTGTCCTTTTGAGAGAACGAAATAACGCATCTGCTATTCATACACAGGACCAATAATCTTTTCAGTTTTAATTTACAGGCACTGAGGCAATAACAATAACACTCTGCGCCATAAGATACAAAGAGGGTTCAACATCCACACTTTGTGGTTTCTCTGACACGCACCCAACAACCCCTTTTCACTGTCTTTGCACTGCTTTGAAACACAAGTAAAGTAAGGCGGGTTAAAAATACCTCATACAGTTCCTTTGCACAGGGAATCGATAGAAGGTCATGTGCACACATACCTATCAAGTCCATGCAGAATGCAATCAGAGCTACCCTTTGCAGGAGGTATATAGTGTTTTAGGTCTCCTTGTAAGATAACTCATCGTCCATTCTGCATTGTCATGCACACCTTGAAAGTAAGAAATCCTATGTCAAGGTTTTAATGGCTAGAGAAAATATGTCTTTGCACATCCTTATCTTATTTTAACATTGAGAAAACATTCCCTTTATCACGAAATATACTGTTCCTTTCTTTGGAGATTTTCTATTTGGTCCCTTCCCTGCCTAGGTACCTAAATATACATAGACATACACATCCAAGAGCTTGGCATAGAAGACATACCCCCTCAAAGACTTAAAGAATTGATTGTGAGTAGGTGTCTGTATAGGCTAATGGTGCCTGTCACGTGAGACGCCGGCTGTCCCCCTGGTGGCCACCAGGCGCATTTTATCCCTCTCACTCGACACCTCCCCCTGTACCCACCTCCACGTGCGGCTTGTAAATTGGAGGCGGGCATTGCGGTGGCGTCAGATATTTGTGAGCTGGGCGGTGCCCCACCTCCCGTGCTGGCGGATTAATGTGTGTATTTATCATAAGTGACAGGGATTAACGTTATTGATGACAGCGCTGGGGGCGCGTCGGGCGGGGCGCCGCCTAGTGAGAGGTGGCCACCTCACGGCTTAATCATCCTATGTCGTCAACTACGTCAGTTACGTCATCGTGAGGGCCACGTCCTTCCTATCTGATTCTTCCCTCCCCTACCATCAGTGTGCTGCATGAACAGATGAGCTGATGCCCTCCCCTACCGTCAGTGTGCTGCATGTACGTACACATGTACCATCACTGTGCTGTATGTACACATGTACCTCCATGTGTGACACGATCTGCGAAAAGGGACCTTATTTCACGGGGGAATAAGGTTCCTATTTCCAGTACATGTCACATGTGTTGTATGTACACATGTGCCATCAGTAGGCTGCATGTACACATGTGCCATCAGTGTGCTGCATGTACACATGTGCCATCAGTGTGCTGCATGTACACATGTACCTCCATGTGCTGTATGTACACATGTGCCATCAGTGTGCTGCATGTACACATGTACCATCAGTGTGCTGCATGTACACATGTACCATCAGTGTGCTGCATGTACACCTGTACCATCAGTGTGCTGCATGCACACATGTACCATCAGTGTGCTGCATGCACACATGTACCATCAGTGTGCTGCATGCACACCTGTGCCATCAGTGTGCTGCATGTACACATGTGCCATCAGTGTGCTGCATGCACACATGTACCATCAGTGTGCTGCATGCACACCTGTACCATCAGTGTGCTGCATGTACACATGTGCCATCAGTGTGCTGCATGTACACATGTACCATCAGTGTGCTGCATGCACACATGTACCATCAGTGTGCTGCATGCACACATGTACCATCAGTGTGCTGCATGCACACCTGTACCCTCAGTGTGCTGCATGTACACATGTGCCATCAGTATGCTGCATGTACACATGTACCATCAGTGTGCTGCATGTACACATGTATCATCAGTATGCTGCATGTACACATGTGCCGTCAGTGTGCTGCATGCACACATGTACCATCAGTGTGCTGCATGTACACATGTGCCATCAGTGTGCTGCATGTACACATGTACCTCCATGTGCTGCATGCACACATGTACCATCAGTGTGCTGCATGTACACATGTACCATCAGTGTGCTGCATGTATACATGTACCTCCATGTGCTGCATGTACACATGTACCATCAGTATGCTGCATGTACACATGTACCATCAGTGTGCTGCATGTATACATGTACCATCACTGTGCTGCATGTACACATGTACCATCAGTGTGCTGCATGTACACATGTGCCATCAGTGTGCTGCATGTACACACATACCATCAGTGTGCTGCATGTACACATGTACCATCAGTGTGCTGCATGACTGTATACATGTACCATCAGTGTGCTGCATGTGCATATGCAATATTAGTGTGCTGCATATACATACACCATCCTACATAGCATCAAGTTTGTGTACATATAGCACCGGTGAGTAACTCGCCAGTCTGCATCGTGCCCACCTTATGGTGTTTGAAACACTCCCAAAGGAGTCGGTGTGATATGAATAGCTACAGGTGACGTACATTTGCTGCATTGTTTCAATCAGCCCCGATCTTCCAGTTCCCAATACCATCACAAGAGCTACACTGGGACTGGACCATTCCTCATTTAATAATTGTAACCACATTTTGAAAATGATTGGGCAACCTTATCATTTTTAATGCTATAGAGCCTACCTGGGCACATGGTAAGTGCTTCAAAGTGACTGCCATGCATGGGTAGGTATATAGGCAGGCTGACAGCCCTACACTAATATTGGCCAGGATTATTAGCTGTGAGCAAGTTCAAGTAATTTCATAATAGGACACAAATCAGAAGTATATTTATGCTACAAGCAGTAGTCAGCTTGTATGACATGAACCCTCAGCCCTCGGTCTTTATGCACCTTGCTGCCCTTTGAGGGTTAAACCCCATACAAAGGCCCCCAGTGCTAATTTACCCCAGTCAGCCTGCCCCATTCACCCTAACTGCCATCTCGGCAATTTACAAGGTACCAACAGGGATCAATATTCCAAACCTGTCGCTACCGACCGCTTGGTAATGAGAGCATGAAATATGTAGCAGTCAACCTCCACCCAAACGTCTTCAATGACAGGACATGGTAGGTTCTGGATGCACAGTCAGGGGTCTTCTACCTTCGTTATTTTCTGTTAGCAGGAGTAGGAGGCTGTGTACCTGATGGCACCCACTAGGGTGTTAATGGTGAAAGATGTGTTACAATAGTTTAGGGCGTCAGCCAATGTTGCTATTATGTCATCTTCGTAAATTGAAATAATATATTTGCTCTGATTTAAACAAAAGTGTTTTAAATTTAGGATTGTCTTCTATAAGCTCATCCTATCAGCTTCTATAAGCTCATCCAGATATGGCAGAGAATCATAGAGTTTTCAGATCAGTGGCTGGAGAAATAGCCAAATCCTGATGTTGGAACAATCCCAATTACCAGTGGGTGGTACATGTAAAGGGTGTTACATTGAGATGATAAACGATTTGTCATAAAATAAAATTATGGAAAAAGAAATAAAGGCTAATATTGATATAGATTTACAAGCTTACTCTCATTGTAATATAATAAGAATCACTCAAACGGTAGGCCTATATGGTATATATTAATGAAATAGGACGAAAGGAAGCAGGATCTGGTTTCTTTGATAAGTACTATAGTGTACATGATTCTAAATATTCTAACCTCTACCAGGAACCAATACCTCTTATGGGAACGGCCCCTACAGCATGCCGAGCTGCCAGTTGGGGTTAGGGATGGATCTCAAGCCGCGTGGGTTTGAATAAATTCCTGAACTTTGATCATTCCGAGACCAAACCAAATCTCCTGTCGGATTGCCGAGATCCCACGAGCTGCGTAGTGCCCAATCCCAGGAGCTGATGGTTCTAGGGTAGTTGTGGTGGACAGCTCAGAAACTAGGGGTTGGGCTAGCTCCCTTAGAACTATTCACATAAAACATGTACGCTACCATTCACAGTTATAATTGTAATTAAATGAATTGTATGTGTAGATTTAGTGAAATATTCAGCAATATTAGGCCTATATCATTGTTATGAATAGTTGTTGGAACAGTCTTCCTTTGCCTAATTGACACAAGTGTCAACCTGGCGTGGGCTGAGTCACCTCATTATCTCTAGCAAACCCTGGAACGTTTGGCGATTAGCAAAATATGTTTGGCAAATCTCTGCGAGGTTCTTCCTATTTTAGGAGGAATATATCTAGAATATTGTTGTCACTTCTGGAGGGAAGTGTGAGGATGCTGCGGTTACCATACTCTAGAGGGTATAGAGAGACAGCTGGTCAACAAGACGTAATTACATCATATCTACATTATCTCATACCAGTGGAAGCACTGTGCCATTTAATATGCAGTAGAAGAGTAATAATATATCTGTTGCAGCAAATCCTTTCAGTATAAGCCACAGATATCCTCACTCACCATGTACATGCCCACTTATACTGGTTCCATCCTCTCCCTACCCTACACACTAATCCCATCTTCTCCCTTCCTTACACACCAATCCCACCCTTACACACTGATCCCATCCACTCCCTCCGTTACACACCAATCCCATCCACTCCCTCCCTTCCACACCATACCCACCCACTCCCGACCTTACACCAATCTCATCCACCCCCTCCCCTACACACCAATCCCATCCACTCCCTCCCTTCCACACCAAACCCACCCACTCCTACCCTTACACCAATCTCATCCACTCCCTCCCTTACACACCAATCCCATCCACTCCCTCCCTTGCACACCAAACCCACCCACTTCTGCCCTTACACCAATCTCATCCACTCCCTCCCTTACACACCAATCCCATCCACTCCCTCCCTTCCACACCAAACCCACACATTCCCTCCCTCCCTTCCACACCATACCCACCCTCTCCTGCCCTTACACCAATCTCATCCACTCCCTCCCTTACACACCAATCCCATCCACTCCCTCTCTTACCCACCATACCAACCCACATTGCCCTTACACCTATCTCATCCACTCCCTCCCTTACACACCAATCTCATCCACTCCCTCCCTTACACACCAATCCCATCCATTCCCTCCCTCCCTTCCACACCATACCCACCCACTCCCACCCTTCCACACCATACCCACCCACTCCCTCCCCTACACACCAATCCCATCCACTCCCTCCCTTCCACACCATACCCACCCACTCCCACCCTTACACCAATATCATCCATCCACTCCCTCCCTTACACACCAATCCCATCCACTCCCTCCCTTACCCACCATACCCACCCACTCCCGCCCTTACACCAATCTTATCCACTCCCTCCCTTACACACCAATCTCATCCACTCCCTCCCTTAAACATCAATCTCATCCACTCTCTCCCCTACACACCAATCCTATCCACTGCCTCCCCTATGCACCAATACCATCCACTGCCTCCCTTACACACCAATCTCATCCACTCCCTCCCCTACACACCAATCCCATCCACTTTCTCCCTTCCACATCATACCTACCCACCCCCGCCCTAACACCAATCTCATCCACTCCCTCCCTTACACACCAATCCCATCCAATCCCTCCCTTACACACCATACCCACCCACTCCCACCCTTACACCAATCCCATCAACTCCCTCCCTTACACACCAATCTCATCCATTTTCTCCCCTACATACCAATCATATCCAGTGCCTCCCCTACACACCAATCCTATCCACTTCCTCCTTTCTACACTAATCTCATTTACCTCCTCCTTTACAACCAAATCCTGTCCAATCCCTCCCCTACACACCAATGTCATCCACTCTCTTTCCTATACACACCAATTTCGTCCACCTGACCGGTGCACAGCTAACTCAGTATATGGGTGATCTATGGTCAATCCATGATGTGGGGCCGTGCTCCACACCCTATGCATCTCCCTTTAGGTATCATCAAGCAGACTGGGTCACCCCCTCCCTCCTGTTCTACTCCTTCTCCTCCATGATTCCCAATGTCTAAGACGCATTCACCACCATGCCCATGATGAAATACATTATTCATATTCTGCCCCCATCTGCCTCCAACCCACTCCTTACCCACCGCCATCACCACCAGCCAGAGCTGCAATCACCTAATGCAAATCGCGTCCCGTCCCCAAAGGCTTTCAAACAATTTCCCCTTCCCAGTATGTTTTCTAGAAGTTAGTATATTACTTGACAGGCGTGTATGTGTGCGCATCCCTAAGAGGCATTCTGAGCACTATGACTGGAGGTCTATACATACGCCTACCAGCCACCCATATCCACATTGCAAGGGGCCAGCCCTTAAATGACAACATATTAAATGTTATTGTACTCTGCACTTTTCCCAGAATGGATGAAAGCAGCCAAGCGAGCTGACTTGTTACGTCTTCCTTTGTGCATCATGTCAAGCCTCCATTAGATACACTCTCAAAGATCGAACTGGTGCAGTATTGTAATGTAAGGTAGTTACCTGACAGTGCTGTTTTCCTGAATGGATTACCACCGACCTGGTTCGCACGATAGGATGTGCTAGCCCAAATCCCCCTCACACAGACCACCTAAGGAGATTGACCCAGGGTTAGCGGCCTCTTCCTGACTTCACCTTCAGCCATATTTCCCTGCTGCCAGAAACAGAATATGAAGCCATAGGGACAACGGCTAGTCAGGTCTGTAACGGTGAGCCCTTTACCATAGATACCTACCTGTGTGTAGCTTTGCAGTACTACCTCATTGTGTCCAGGTGAGTCTGTACAGGTGGCGTGGCATGTGAGAAGGTAGAGTGGTCAATCTGGGTGGGCTGACCTTCAGCTGAAGGGTGCCTGCCTCCTGTAACACCTGCCCACCTGAAGGCATAGTGTGATTAGGTCAGGCCATGCCCAGTAGGTGGTGGGGCTGGGTCACTAAAGCTCTATAGTCCATTATAGTCCATGTGTGATTAGGTCAGGCCATGCCCAGTGGGTGGTGGGGCTGGATCACTAAAGCTCTATAGTCCATTAAAGTCCATGTGTGATTAGGTCAGACCATGCCCAGTGGGTGGTGGGGCTGGGTCACTAAAGCTCTATAGTCCATTATAGTCCATGTGTGATTAGGTCAGGCCATGCCCAGTAGGTGGTGGGGCTGGGTCACTAAGGCTTAATATTATCCATGTGTGAGTAGGTCGGGTCATGTCCAGTGGGTGGTGGGGCTGGGTCACCGAGGCTCTATATAGTCCATGTGTGATTAGGTCAGGCTATGTCCAGTGGCTGCTGGGGCTGGGCCACCAAGGCTCTATATAGTCCTTGTGTGATTAGGTCAGGCCATTTCCAGTAGGTGGTGGGGCCAGGTCACTAAGGTTCTATAGTCCATGTGTGATTTAGGTCAGGCCATCTCCAGTGAGTGCTGGGGTTGGGTCACCAAGGTTCTATATAGTCCATGTGTGATTAGGTCAGGCCATGTCCAGTGGCTGCTGGGGCTGGGCCACCAAGGCTCTATATAGTGCTTGTGTGATTAGGTCAGGCCATGTACATTGGGTGCTGGGGCTAGGTCACCAACGTTCTATAATAGTCCTTGTGTGATTAGGTCAGGCCATGTCCAGTTGGTGCTGGGGCTGGGTCACTAAGACTACATATAGTCCATGTGTGATTAGGTCAGGCTCTGTCCAGTGGGTGCTGGGGCTGGGCCACCAAGGCTATATAGTCCTTTTGTGATTAGGTCAGGCCATGTGTGGGTCACTAAAGCTCTATAGTCCATTATAGTCCATGTGTGATTAGGTCATGTCCAGTGGGTGCTGGGGCTAGGTCACCAACATTCTATAATAGGCCTTGTGTGATTAGGTCAGGCCATGTCTAGTGGGTGCTGGGGCTGGTTCACCAAGGTTCTATATAGTCCTTGTGTGATTGGGTCAGGCCATGTCCAGTGGATGATGGGGAAATGCTGGGGCACCAAGACTATAATTATTGTCCACATTCAGACCAAAGTTGTCAATATAATAACACTCGCGAATGGACCAATGTGTTTATCTTCTTCACCTAGAGAGAAACCAAAGTTGGAGCAGCTTGTTAACTAAAGAGAAGATTATTTTCATGGGGAAAGCTTCGTTTGCAATTTCGAAGAGCAACTGACCTCTTTGATAAACCCACAGACCTACATGTCATGAAGGTCTATGATAAAAGATTCACGGGGTATTTCCATGTTAACAACCCTTCTGTACAAATATACCCCTTGGTGTTATATACCAAGATCTAGAAAATCATCCTTTGATATTGCCTGATCCTATTTCCCATCCTGTAATGCTATATTACCATACTATGGATTTCTATTCCCTTCGACATTAGGTATGCTGCCCGTTTATGGGTATACCTCCCAATAAAGGTATGCAATATCCACTACTCAATTCCTAGTAATATCTACATATATTATTTATCTAACTTTAAAACCTCAGCCGAACACTGCTACATCGACGACATCGACTGCTCGGGGTATGCTTTAATAAACATATCAGATCTCAGTTTTATGCTTAAGATGTGATGACACAGCAGTTAGAATTGGCCGATGCCATGCCGCCTTCAAACACAGTGCTGAAACCTGATGATTTAAATTGGGATGTAAAAAATCGAACTTGGCAGACACTCGCATGGATTTCCTTTGTGCTTTTTTTTCCCTCTCCCCCGCCCCCCAAAACAACACACACAACCCCACATAGTAGGGAGGGGGGGGGGTCTGGTGACGCAATGCTTACTTCAACCCTGTAAAACTATAAGGGTATGACTGACTAGACGATTGTAGCAATCAGGGTGCAGACAACTACAATGGTACTGATATGGTTATTGGAGGTCTATCCCATGCTACACTATAGGATTCCTGTGCCAACTTAGTAAGAGCCGTCTAGAGTGTTATAGGTAGTATTGGGGGACAGAAAGACAGCCTACAACAGTCACCAGTTACACTGCTGTATACATCTACCTGCAGGGGTACAGCCTACTATAGCCAGATCACATGACACACAGCACACCTGGTACCCGGCACGTCCAGGTTTGCTGGTTCCCTGTGTTTGTTAGGTCGGCGTGTAGTTATGTAAAGAACCAGCGGAAAGGCCTCAGAAGCCTTCATATCTTACAGCATAAGTGGCGGAGGTTCCACTCTCCACTGTTTCCAAGTGTAGAGGCGTATAAGAACCTCTTTTCTATTGGGGGGAGGCAAGATTTTTGTCGAGGGGGGGGGGGAATTTATCTAATGTGTGGTTATGGCGACCTGGGCTTTATAGGGGGCTGTATTTTGCCAGACGCCAATGGAGTGTATCAACCATAATCAAGTGGACGAGTAGTTTACATGTATTTTCCATAGATTTTCGACGACAAGTTATGTACATCACATGATGTCGTTCTCTATACCGATTACTTCAAATTCAATGCCGAGTCTAAATCATAGTATACGAATAGATCTACACATTGTATATGATACATAAGTGTGTCTAGTATTGAGTTGGGCTAAGTAGAACCAGTATATATGGCTAGACGATGGTGAGAACACAGACATAATCCTCGGGTCACGTTGGTGGGCATGCAGTGGATGGCAGGCAGGCAGGGGGCCAGTTTTGCGGGCTGTCACATTCACATTAAGGCAGGGATCCATCTTTCGAACCTTATTTATCAGATCATCCCTGCCCACTGATTGCCTCTCACCTCAGCGCCAGCGTCAGGGCGAAGCAAAGATCCATCCTTCAATTACGACAATCTGGACTCTGACCCCTGCCCCTCGACTCTCCACCCTCTGCCCTCCTAACCCCTACACCACAGTCACTCCCGACTTGCCACCCACCCCTCCCAACTTCCCACCCCACCCCTCCCGACTTGCCACCCACCCCTCCCGACATCTCATTCTATCCCTCCTGACTTCTTATCCTACCCCTCCCGACTTCCACTCTACAACTCCCGGCTTCCCACACCATACCTCCCGACTTCCCATCCTGCCCTCTCAACTTCCCATCTTTCCCATGATTTCCCCCTAAATTCCAGCCCGGGCTTCCCTCTCGGTCCCCAAACTCTCCATTCTTCCCTCCAACTACCTGCCTAGCCAATCTTCCCGACTTCCAATCTGCTCCTTAGACCCACTCCCACCGGTTGACTCAACTTCGTTCAACCTGTCCCTGACTTCTAACCTCCCCCTGCACCCTCTGTTCTCCTGCCCTACACCCATCCAGGTCAGCCCTGAGAGAAGTGCCCGTTACTCACACCCCGCCCCACCTCACCACACCCTGTCTGCCACCAGCCCTCCAACCCTTCATATTTACCCGCCTAAGTGTGCCGCCGTATACTAATCTCTCTAAGCCAATGATAGGATTATTGCCGGCCTAGATCGCCGCGGATTAGTGAGATTAGAAGGGATCCAGAAGGGGGAGTTGGGGGAATAGCTTATAGGCATGGCTGGTGCCTGGGTGGATGCTACAAGGAGAGAGTGGAATAGGGTCATGACAATCAGTGGTGAAACCACCTCCAGCGGCGTTTCTTAACATTGGATCAGAATTTTAAAAGATTTATCTGATATATCGTGATAATTACATGGGGTAGCGTAGCCTGTTATGAAAGGCATTCCTGTGCTGATATTTCTAAACCTTACATTTCATATTAAGCTAATAGTTTCTATGGCCCTAAGGCAGGTTGTACTTAGCCTAGACTTCCATGTACCGCCATCAGTCAATGATATCAAAATAGATGTGTGTGGGAGGGGAGGGGAGAGCTACTGGTCTGTATGGAGGTTGGGGGGTGGGGTAGCTTAGCTGTGTCGCTGCATGGTGTCATACATGTCGACGTCCAACACCGACCCATCCAATACGTCCTCAGGACCACTTCCGTCCTCAGGTCCACTTCCGGCTGTCGACAGGGGAGTCTTGAGCATAGGCTACTTGAGGTGTATTTCCGGTCTCCTCATGGGGTCTCAGTAGCGATGACAACGGACAGTGGCATTGTAATCAGAGCACTGATGTTATGTATCTTTACTGGTTTTTATACCAAAATAAAAGGAGAGTATGAATTTATATGAGGACATTCATTTCGATAATTGGTTCATTTCTCCTGCCTTTGTATATGCAATTTCTCCTAAGTGTGATGTACATGATTACCTCATTACCCTATATATAAAAAGGCATTAGTTCGTCGCTGGTCCTGACCCCATTAAGACAAGCTTCAATGCTTGCCAGGAACATATAAACCAAAAGAGGCTAAGTGAAAGTATGTACTTTTTCCAAAGTTAACTCGATTTTTCTCCCAATTTTAGATAATTTTAATAATGTGAGATGCCCATATGTTATAAAACTTCATGCGAGCAACTGGATCAAAGCACATAATTGCAAATGAATGCAACCCACATTTTGAATAAATAATCTCATTATCTTTGCATGACAACGACAAGCAGAACAATATTTGAAAATCCGCCATTATTTTCAGCAAAAGAATAGTACTGAAATATCATATCTGGAGCTGATTTTCGATCTTATAAGACAGAAATATGAAGAGTATGGCGAAACTTTATTGTTGCCTGAATATCATCTCAAAATGACTTGAAATAGTCGAAATAATTAAACTCAAAATCTTGATTTGAGCACTTCCAAGAGAATTTGTTTGGAGATTGAAGTTGCTTGCGTGAAACAGGTAAAAATCGCGTCACAATGCAACGTCATATCATTAAGCAACGTCAACTCACTAAGCAGTGTCATTGACGCCATAGAGCCTCAGTTTGCCGAGGACTCAGGCAATAGTTTGCCGAGTAATCAGGACATAGTTTGCCGAGGACTCAGGCCATAGTTTGCTGAGGAATCAGGCCATAGTTTGCTGAGGCATCAGGCCATAGTTTGCCGAGAAATCAGACCATAGTTTGCCGAGGAAATAGGCCATAGTTTGCCAAGGAAAAAGGCCAGATGTGGCAGTACCGGTATAGTTTGTTAGTATTATTAAGGTTCCACATTTATGCTAATGCAGCACTATCTAGTGCCGAAGGCACTAGTATATGTACAAAAATGTATCAGTAATGCTGTACATATCGCTCTGTCCATTGCTGGATAGCTAATGTGACCTGTGTTCAGGGGCGTAGAAAAAGGGGGGCCAGGGGGGCCTGCCCCCCCCCAATAATGAAGAGGTTCCCTATATAAGCCTATATAAAAATATAGCGGGCCCCCCAACTGAGACCCCTGGGCCCCCCCCCCCAATAAAAATTTGCTTCTTACGCCCCTGGTCACTGTTGTAGTAACATTTCCATCTACTACTCATGGTGGTCTAGCATGCAGAACCGGCCAGGAACAGATCCTTGTTATATAATAATGCTTTATCAGCACTGCTGTATGGGGTCCTGTTTTGACCCACACACCCTTACACCAGGTCTATGTGCTTTGTACCAAGGCTGTACCTCTTTTAACCCAGTATGTAGAGGGTGTGTTTGTATCCAGGGTGTTGAAGGTACTCATTTGTACGCAGGTTACTCAAGGCACCGGCTTGTACCCAGTTGTATCTTTTTGTACCCTGGGTGCTGAAGGCACCCATTTGTACCCAGGTTACTCATGGAACCGGCTTGTACCAGGTTGTACCTCTTTGTACCCTGGGTGCTGAAGACACCTGTTTGTACCAGGTTGTACCTGTTTGTACCCTGGGTGCTGAAGACACCTGTTTGTACCAGGTTGTACCTGTTTGTACCCTGGGTGCTGAAGACACCTGTATGTACCAGGTTGTACCTGTTTGTACCCTGGGTGCTGAAGGCACCTGTATGTACCAGGTTGTACCTGGTTGTACCCTGGGTGCTGAAGGCACCTGTATGTACCAGGTTGTACCTGGTTGTACCCTGGGTGCTGAAGGCACCTGTTTGTACCATGTTGTACCTGTTTGTACCCTGGTTGCTGAATGTACCTGTATGTACCAGGTTGTACCTGTTTGTACCCTGGGTGCTGAAGACACCTGTATGTACCAGGTTGTACCTGTTTGTACCCTGGGTGCTGAAGACACCTGTATGTACCAGGTTGTACCTGTTTGTACCCTGGGTGCTGAAGGCACCTGTATGTACCAGGTTGTACCTGGTTGTACCCTGGGTGCTGAAGGCACCTGTTTGTACCAGGTTGTACCTGTTTGTACCCTGGGTGCTGAATGTACCTGTATGTACCAGGTTGTACCTGGTTGTACCCTGGGTGCTGAAGACACCTGTTTGTACCAGGTTGTACCTGTTTGTACCCTGGGTGCTGAATGCACCTGTATGTACCAGGTTGTACCTGTTTGTACTCTGGGTGCTGAATGCACCTGTATGTACCAGGTTGTACCTGTTTGTACCCTGGGTGCTGAAGGCACCTGTTTGTACCAGGTTGTACCTGTTTGTACCCTGGGTGCTGGAGGCACCTGTTTGTACCAGGTTGTACCTGGTTGTACCCTGGGTGCTGAAGGCACCTGTTTGTACCAGGTTGTACCTGTTTGTACCCTGGGTGCTGAAGACACCTGCTTGTACCAGGTTGTACCTGTTTGTACCCTGGGTGCTGAATGCACCTGTATGTACCAGGTTGTACCTGTTTGTACTCTGGGTGCTGAATGCACCTGTATGTACCAGGTTGTACCTGTTTGTACCCTGGGTGCTGTAGGCACCTGTTTGTACCAGGTTCTACCTGTTTGTACCCTGGGTGCTGTAGGCACCTGTTTGTACCAGGTTGTACCTGTTTGTACCCTGGGTGCTGGAGGCACCTGTTTGGACCAGGATGTACCTGTTTGTACCCTGGGTGCTGGAGGCACTTGTGTCCCCCATGAACACATTGTCACCCACCTCTGACGTCGGGATCAGTGTTATAGCGATAGCATTGCAAATGAGATCAGTGCCTCATGCTAGAAGCACCTGATCTCAGAGATGTAAACAAAACAAAACCACTGATTCACGGCCAACTGACGGCCGTCAGTCACTTACAGACAACGTAGGGACAGTATCACTAGCCCTTTAATTGTTTCTAGTTCTATTAGAGCTTGGAGTATGATTATTTGGTTCACTATTCATCCCTAATGGTTTTAATTCCACTATCACTGCACACTGGCAGCCAACTCCAGCCGCCAACCAGCTGCCATTGCTGCCTGTGATATCATGACCTCATTATCTGAAAATGAGGCTCCCTGAGATCAAGTGCTTCTAGCATGAGGCACTGATCTCATTTGCAATGCTATCGCTATGGCACTGATCCCAACGACAGAGGCACATGGTTTGTGTTCACAGGGCTGCACTTGTTTGCTTGTAGGTGTGGGTCAGTCTTTAGCACAATGCAAATGGTTCCAACCACACCAGGTGGGATGTATAGAATTCTCACTCACCCTGGAGGAATTATTAGCACTTTGAATGCTGCATACTGCAATAATGCACCGCCTTGCATAAAGGAATCACTGGTGATGCCTTTATTGTTCCATTATTCTGTTTAATTCACTCTGGCTGGAGCTGGTTGCCAGGTCAGCATCCTCTACCTGTGTGTAGGCTATACCTGGAGGCACTACCTGTATCTACATTCTGTGTAGGGTGGTCAATACATGGCATTACATCCTATATATAGGTGTGTAGACCTGCATAACATGTTACATCATGTCATTATTCTATATAATCCAGCCGACCTTCATTGCCTTCTATTCAACATGGGTATAAGTAAAGCTGGAGGGCACACCCTCATCGTGTGTACCAGTCTTCCTTTGTCTGTAGAAGATAAAGATTGCAGTAGAATTTAAAAGTGCTCGGTACGATTTACTCCCTTATATTCCATAAAAAAAAAAACAACATCTAGAACAAAGTACTCAAAGCGTATCCCGATCGGAGTTGGAGTTAAGTCTGGGAACCTGAAATGAAACTCCCTCCCATCCTGCTTCAAATTGAGTAGGCTTATACTAACAGCATTATTTCTAGTAAGGAATACCACACGTTTGATTTCGGAGTACCCTTCAAAGCATTAAAAACTCTGAATTCTTTGTTATCATTTTCATGATATCTACCAACGTGCCACCCATCCAAATGGGCACAGAGCCATAGATCAATGTTGAAATGTGTTCGATCAACATCGATCATCGTGTTAACATTGATTTAACATTGAAATGATTTCTGTACCCAATGGTTACGGGTATCAAGGTTGCTTTAGCTCAGATAGCCTTATATGGGTATGCCGTGGGGTGGGCGGCAGGAGTCAGCGCCAAAAACCATGACACTTACAGTCGAATTTGAACCTATCAAGAAGGAGATACCTCGTTGACCTGGCTCTGGGACACAGATGGCCAGAGTCTTAATGCAACCTTGTAATGGCATCAATGGCAGGAATGTGGGAGGCGTTAGGAGGCCTTTAGCACAAAGTATGGCGCTTTAACTACGTGTGGGGGTAACTTGATAGGTGAAACACAACCAGAGGGTGAGCGCTTTCCAATGGCTGCAATATTTGATTTTAGATAGGCTTTTAGTCATTGACGGGATAGGAATTAAGTTTCCTTATATATCCACCAAAGGAAATAAAAGGAAATAAAAACGGAAATAAAAGGAAATAAAAACAGTAAGAAATGGTAAAAAAGTGGGATGCAATCCATAATCCTTCGTGTAACGATAAATCACTGACTCTGGCCATATTCATTCCCCCACGCCATAATAAGCATCATGTTAAGTATAGGAAAGGGCCAGGACCGTGTGCGTGTACGGCGCCCAAGTAGTATGTGGAAAAGTGTCATTTACGCGGGCGCCATTCATCATTTTGCATATTCCATATTGATTCGTGACTAGGGACAATAAAGAAGACTTCTCTATAAGCCGGCTCCCTCCGTCCTCTAAAGCCTTGTCGGCCTGTTTGGGGCAAGGAGGGGGAAGGGGCACCTTCAAAGTGGGCTCCCTCACGCGTACAACAGGCCCGTCTGACTGAAACGATTGTATCCTAAAGCAAAACGCCAAGAATCTCTCCATGTCTTAGGCCTGTTTGCACCCCGTTTAATACAACCCCTTGCCCTGTCAACTCAAGGGCAAAACGAGTGGGAGTTCTTTGGAGGGGGGGCGACAGGAGTGTGGGAGGGGGAGGGGGCAGGGGCACCAGTAAAATTAAATAGAAGAGAGCATGTGTTCCTTGCATACAAAGGGGTGGGGAGCTCAACACAAAGAAAGAAGGCGGATAGATATAGGAACATATATGGAGAAAAAGGCCGAGAAAAGTGTAAAAGACTGAGGGACAAGCTGACAGATAGATTAGAAAAGGAATTTCATTGAGCTACTATGTTGGTTACTGGATAGTAGGGGGAGGAGGGGGCAGAATTTCTTGGTTGGCAAGGGACTGTCAGATCACCTTCCAATCTTTTCACTGTTGTTCACTTTTGCTTTTATTCAAGGAATCCATTTTCAATTACAGGACGCCGGCCGAGCGAGCTCCGCAGGTTTTTCCCCCACATTAAAACACTACGGAAAAATGTCATTTCTTTTGTCATTACCATTTATATTGAAATAAAAAAAGGCCGCTATAATCAGGGGCAGAGTGATTGGACTCTATGGTCGGTTTAAGAGGTTGATTCATTCTGCATGAAAAAGGATCAGAGAGCCAGATATCCTTAGGACGTATACATATAAAATATGAAAGTATGCAGGAGGGGAAATGGAAATGTAGCAATAAATCGAGTGGGTGTGCTGGGGACTATTGGACATGCATGCAACTGCACATAATTCACAGACATAGGCAGACCTTGCTTATACAGGGGGGGGGGAACTTCCATAAAGACATGACCAAATATATCCATATGCTTAATCCTGGTACAAAGAGCTATTGGCAGTCGCGTAGTAAACAGTTATTGTGAGCTATTGGCAGTTGGTAGTAAACAGAGGTGGTGAGGTATGGCCAGTTGGAAGTAAACAGGTGATGGTGAGGTATTGGCAGTTGGTAGTACATAATTGGTGGTGATTGGCAGTTGGAAGTAAACAGGTGATGGTGAGGTATTGGCAGTTGGTAGTACATAATTGGTGGTGATTGGCAGTGGGAAGTAAACAGGTGATGGTAAGGTATTGGCAGTTGGTAGTAAATAGTTGGTGGTGATTGGCAGTGGGAAGTAAACAGGTGATGGTGAGGTATTGGCAGTTGGTAGTAAATAGTTGGTGTTGAGCTATCGACAGGTGGTATTAAACAGTTGGGGTTTGAGCTTTGAGAAGGTGGTGGTACACAGAATTTGTGAGTTATGGGCAGGTGGTGTTACACAGTTGATGGTGAGCTATTGCCAGTTGGTGTTACACAGTTGATGGTGAGCTATTGCCAGTTGGTGGAATACAGTTTGTAGTGAGCTATTGCCAGTTGGTGGTATATAGCTTGTAGTGAGCTATTGCCAGCTGGTGGTATACAGCTTGTAGTGAACTATTGCCAGCTGGTGGTATAGAGCTTGTAGTGAGCTATTGCCAGTTGGTGGAACACAGTTTGTAGTGACCTATTGGCAGTTGGTGGTATACAGCTTGTAAAGAGCTATTGCCAGTTGGTGGTATACAATTTGTAGTGAGCTATTGGTATTTGGTTGTATACAGTGTGTAGTGAGCTATTGACAGTTGGTGGTATACACCTTGTAGTGAGCTATTGCCAGTTGGTGGTATACAATTTGTAGTGAGCTATTGGTATTTGGTGGTATACAGTTTGTAGTGAGCTATTGCCAGTTGGTGGAATACAGTTTGTAGTGAGCTATTGTCAGTTGGTGGTATACAGCTTGTAGTGAGCTATTGCCAGTTGGTGGTATACAGCTTGTAGTGAGCTATTGCCAGCTGGTGGTATACAGCTTATAGTGAGCTATTGCCAGTTGGTGGTATACAGCTTGTAGTGAGCTATTGGCAGCTGGTGGTATACAGCTTGTAGTGAGCTATTGGCAGCTGGTGGTATACAGCTTGTAGTGAGCTATTGGCAGTTGGTGGTATACAATTTGTAATGAGCTATTGGTATTTGGTTGTATACAGTGTGTAGTGACCTATTGGCAGTCGGTGGTATACAGTGTGTAGTGAGCTATTGTCAGTTGGTGGTAAACAGTGTGTAGTGAGCTATTGTCAGTTGGTGGTATACAGCTTGTATTGAGCTATTGCCAGTTGGTGGTATACAACTTGTAGTGAGCTATTGGTATTTGGTGGTATACACTGTGTAGTGAGCTATTGGTATTTGGTGGTATACAGTGTGTAGTGACCTATTGGCAGTTGGTGGTATACAGTGTGTAGTGAGCTATTGTCAGTTGGTGGTATAGAGGTGTAGTGACCTATTGGCAGTTGGTGGTATACAGTGTGTAGTGACCTATTGGCAGTCGGTGGTATACAGTGTGTAGTGACATATTGGCAGTCGGTGGTATACAGTGTGTAGTGACCTATTGGCAGTCGGTGGTATACAGTGTGTAGTGAGCTATTGGCAGTCTGCCCTCCACCTCACCTCTCTCCTCATAATCCACGATAGATGATATAATGTAATCGTCTATAGGGTACAGTAGTATATACGACAGTACAGCAATGTCGCACTGGTTTGATACATTGCCAAAAGGAGTAATGTGTATAGTTTTTGTATTTAAGATTATGTGATTTGAAATATTTTCTTAACAGATTTAATAACCTTATATAGCTTAAAAGTTGCCTAGGGGTTGACTTGCACAAGCTTGCGACGTCCATTCATGAATTGCAACATCCAAGACCGACTGTTCTTTTTTTAGGAGATTAGTTCAACAATTTAGGGTCGGTCCTGTTTTCCTTGCCTTCTTCCCTTCAACATACTGTAGCTTAAGATTTCCCCGGGGGTTAATTCAAAACAGTGGTATATTTACCATGTATATTTACCATGTTTTGAAATAACATCATATTAAAGAGAAATAAATACCACAATCCTATAGTGCTTTACACCCATCACTAATCATTGTGAAATAAATACACATCACCGACGCTTGGGAACGTATTATATTAGTCACGCACTTTTATGTCGGACTGCCAACATCCAATTCCAACAACATAACATACAGCTAATTTCAAATTGGTAAAAATAACAGAACCAATGAAACATTGTTGGTTTACTCAGGAAAATGAAAATAAAACAGTGGCTATATAGTGGAGCGTGCCTGGCTCAGCAGGCAGCCTAACAGATTGATAGTCTACATTTTTATAGCATATTGCATCTTAGACTGTGTGACAGGGGTGGAGACTGTGGGAGGAGGTAAAGATGAGGATGAGTGTATTTAACCACTATCTTTGTAAAGAGCCACTATCTGTAGTACTACAGTTAGAGGCTGACCATCCAACCACTATCTGTGTAAAATTATCTTTATCAAATTCAGTGGGTCAAACAGCTGATAGCAGCATGAAAGACACATTAGATCCCCCTAACTTTAGGTGCATCAATATTGTTTATGTGACTGAACATGTTGATTGAAAAGTTCCTACAGATAGTGACCACAATAGTATTTACACAGATCGTGGTTGGATGAGTACTACAGATAGTGTTCATTTTTGCACAGATAGCGGTTGGATAGTCAGCCTCTATGCATAGTATTTCAGATAGCGGTCGTTAACACAGATAGTGGTTGCACAAGGGGAGGTATTCGGTGCCTATGGAAAACCTACAGATCATTTAGTGGCAATCATCGAATGCACTACATCGATTCATATTAAGTCAATACGACGCACACTTCTCCTATCCTTCCCCTTCCTCCATCCAACCACCTCCTACACAACCCTGCAGCGAGGCACTCCCCTCCCCAGTACAGCCACAGATTAGCGAAAGAAAAATATTATTTCAGCGCTTGGTTGGCGTTCTGGAGTGGGAGATAGGGGGCCTCCTGGGGATCGGATACAGCCGCATACAGAAACCGTGGCGCACGACAGGATATTGTCCTTTTGTGTGGGGCCCATGGGGGAGTGGGGCCGACGGGTTGGTACTGTCCGACTTATATTCACTCTCCCGGTTACCCGTACTGGGAGTGGGCTCGATGCCCGACTCAGATATGTGTGTAATGCTTATCTGGGACGAGGGACATATAGAGGGAGGAGGGAAAGAAAATGGTGTATGAAGGTGCGTCTAGGCTAGTCAGAGTACCGTAATTGCTTGTTTAGGCGCAGGGCTGTCAAATGAGGGCAGGTCCTGTATGAGCACAGGAGTAGGACCCCCTCTGAAATCTAAAATTCCTATTTAATTGGACCTCAAATGAGCGCAGGTCCTGTATTACCGCAGGGGGTAACAGAGAGCTGAAATTTATGAGCGCAGGTGCGCACAAGCAATTACGGTAGTAGGGATTAACAAGGATGGGAGATGAGTGTAAGGTTGTATTGGTACACATATATAAGGGTGGTATGGATAGTTCCCTCCAATGAGAGTATTGGCTTACACCTAGAGACCTTGATAAGTTGATAAGTGGAGAGGAATGTGAGGGAGATACTGGTAGTGTTCGACCATAGCAGCCAGTGTGTGGAACAGACAACCAACAGGTTCCACAGCCCAATGCCATAAATACATTGCTTTCTACTCCTTTACTGTTGAACTATATAACAGGGCACTTCTTTTTTCGAGACTGGAGCAAGCAGTTAATATGCCTTTTCAATGATGTGTCCATTTCATTTCTCCAGAGCCTTCAGCAATCCCATCACACCCTTTCTCCTGGGACTCTTTTCCCCTATGTATTATGTCCACTCACCATGTCATTTTTGACTCTGAATACCAGCATGTCCTCCGTCCCTTTGAACCCTCCCTCCCTCTAAGCCTTCCCTTTTGTTGATATGCCACTGCCCCTGAGTCACCCCCTCCCTCTTAGCCCTCCCTCCCTCTGTGTCCTCACTCTTTTTCAGCCTTCCCTACCCTGAGCCTTCCTCTTCTGAAACTCCCTCACTCTCAGCCCTCCCTCCTTTTTGGTCCTCCCTCCCCAGCAGCCCTTCTTTCTATGCGTGGTAAATTCGATCCGTGGCGCAGGGCAGACAGAGTGTTTGGCCTGACTATTATATTCCATCGGCATGCAGCAGTTGGAGGTCGGGCAAACAGCGGGCCTCAATCTGCATCAAACAGCATCTAGCAGAGACATCCCCTCCCACCGTCATCACCCCACCCCACCTCCATCATCTCTAATTATACCCCTACCCACCCACTCCCAATCTGCTCCATCATCTTCTTCCTGTTCTGCGCAGTGGCCACGTCCGGCACCTCCATGCGGTCCCAATAGGCAGTACGCTGAGAATCCCTTGTCAATTTTTCCCATGCAATATTTGTGTGGAGGGTATGATAGAAGGATGCTATAGGCAGGGAGGAGGAAAGAAATACTAGTAGTGGTGTGTGTGTGTGTGTGTGTGTCGGGGGTTATTCTTGTCATGGGCTAATTGTCCGCATGTGCAGGCTCCCAGTCTGTGTGTGGGTAAAGCATACCTCAGCATTACGCAGTGCTCGGTAGGGAACCTGGGTCGGCTAAGTAAATCCACCCAGCGTACAGCCCGTCTATGCACTCCTCTCCTGTCTACAAAGGACACACTGGTGCAAGACAACTCCTCACTGCAAGGCGCATTTAGTCCTACATTCAGTGTTTGTATACCATTACAGAGCCTCCTCTATTGGCATGTGCATCTTACTAGGACAATGACTTACACAATAGGCCCGTAGAATTGCCAGGGTCTCAAATAAACACCGGTGTGCTCAAATGGGCCACTATGGGAAACGTTTATGGTGCAGGCATCCATTAACGCTGTTTTAGGATTCTAGATATAATTTGCCAATAGCTCAGTGCCCCTAATCGATCAGCCATCAAAACACTACCAGTGGACACCTAGAGCAAATGTAACATCTCCATGTGATCATTGGCTGGGTGAATATTGGGGAGTGCCTGTGAAGCAGCTAGAGAGCACCCATGATGATCAAAGTCTAGGCCTCAGAGTCTGTGTGATGACATGGAGGGTGGCGGTGCAGGGCATCTAAGCCTAGTCCTCAAACATTGACAGTGACTGCCCTCCACCATCAGCCTCCATCCCTAACCCATCATCCCCCACCACCACTACCACCGCCTCTGTCAGTACCCTATCAGCTGCTCACCATCAGCCAGCCTTTCATAAGGCTTTGATAACAGCCCGCAATATTGAGATAAACGCTGGATGCTATGGCAACGGCGTCGTTAGCAGTGACGCCCTGACAGACCGTGGACAGAGCTGGGGTCAGCTTCAGGGGGCAGGTGATGACCAGGGTGGTCGTCATGATGACCAATGTGTTCAATCTCTGAATGTCTGCAGGTCTGGTCATCATGACTGGTGTATGCAGTCTCTGAATATCTGCATGACTGATGTATTCAATCTCTGAATATCTGCAGGTCTGGTCGTCATGACCTCTGTATGTAATCTCTGAATGTCTGCAGGTCTGGTCGTCATGACCTCTGTATTCAATCTCTGAATGTCTGCAGGTCTGGTCGTCATGACTGATGTATTCAATCTCTGAATATCTGCAGGTCTGGTCGTCATGACCTCTGTATGTAATCTCTGAATATCTGCAGGTCTGGTCGTCATGACCTCTGTATGCAATCTCTGAATGTCTGCAGGTCTGGTCGTCATGACTGATGTATGTAATCTCTGAATGTCTGCAGGTCTGGTATGCAATCTCTGAATGTCTGCAGGACTGGTCGCCACGACTGGTGTCTTCAATCTCTGCAAAGCTGGTCATTGTGACTGACCAGTGTGCTGAATCTCTGCAAAGCTGGTCGTTGTGACTGGTGTGTTAAATCTCTGAATGTCTGATGGTCTGATCATCATGACCGATGTTTTCAACTTCTGAATGTATGTAGGTCTGGTCACCATGACCAATATCCTCCAATATCCGATTTAGTGATCATATTTAGAATACTCGAATGGTTTCCATGGCAACTAGAAGGCCTTGTGTGTTCCGATTCTGAAGAGAAGACTGTGTCTGAGTCTCATTCTAAATATGGAATACAAGCCTCGTAGATGGAATTTTATAAGTAACTTTATTGTATTGTACGTATAAAACTACCCTATGCCATATTTCTTTCAATTTTCTTTTCACTCTTTTTGTCCCTGGTGGTCAAAAGCAGAACTAAGAATCCTCCCGGATGCATGTTTTCTATGGGTGGTTCCTCAACTGAAAAAAAGAAATTTCCAGCACATGCATTTATGAAAACATCTCTATAGTCACTATATTCCGGTCCTGACTATGAACAAGGAAAGAAGTTCTTACAACGACAAAGACTGCCTCAGGCAGCTGGTCTTTTTGATCTGGCCGTTTGTGAAATTTAAAACTCTCCACTCTGGATTTGGCAGCAAACGGCATGTGTCTTAGCCAACAGGTGCACTGCCAAATATTCTTGATAGTGATTAACATAGTGAAGTATAATGTTACGTCAGAGTGTTTCCATGCGAAACAGACAGGTGAGTAGCTCCAGGCCACCCAGATAACTACCAGTATGTAAGGTACCAGTTTATTAAAATAGGAATCCAGCCTAAGGTGGATAACTACTATGCCAAACACGTACTCTGCACAGATGTGTCTGTGCATATGTACTTCTATGGTTAGTGTAAAATCTTAGCAGGTTGGCATGAGTCTGGAACGAGCTATCACCCTTCTGATTACATACCCAGCGGTCAATGAGTTGGCAAGGAGGGGCAGTGTAGGGCCTGAATGTGAGAGTTCTACTTTTTCCAGAATAGTTTTTATATCGATGTGGAAAGAACATTACAAAATTGCATGGGACCACATGATCAAGATAAACGTTACCTAGATGCAGAATATTAATTAGAATAGCATCGGAAAGTTATACAGAAATTAAGTTACTTTCTCATAAGATTTAATGCATATTATGGTAATTTAACCTCTGAATAACCCTAAGATAGCTTCATGGGTGAATATCAGATTCTCATAAGATTGCCTAGAAGATGACATTTGAGACTTGTAGCGACAATTCGGTAGTGACAGTTAAGTTAATTTAGCCTATGGGTGCGATCCATCTTAAGAGCCATTATCAGTACTCATCTTCTGACTTTTGACATCCAAAGATGTTCGACATGTGATGCTCAAAATATGGCATATGAGTAGTGTATTCACTAACAGATTGATCTAAAATTACAAGGGACGGCCCCGAATCCTTTTAAATCAAAATGCTGAACTTAAGGGTGCTTTGCTTTGCCAACACACTCCGCTTGTGACACGTCCATTCCCCAAATGTCACGATGCTTCATCCCTGACTACAGCAACCAGGAGGGTGTTTCTAAAAGATTGGGACTGAGTTCCGTCGGAGTTGCTATTCCCAAAATGGAACTGACTCACCTTAGGCAATTGATTATCTGCTGTGTTGCCAAAAGGTAATCGGTGAGAAAAGTTAAGAGATTAGTCCAGAATCAGTGTGTACTTCCAAAGTAAGAACCCATTCCCTGCTAGTTTCTTCCCCAATTCCCTGGTCTAAGTAATATATAAGTTGAACCCCCAAGCTTCAGGTGTGACCAATCATGGAACCACCCTTTTCCACCGTTGTCTGATTCAGAGGAGGTCAATTCCATTGTATTATAAGGTGGGAAGTCACTTCTCAGGATGGAGAAGAGCGGGAAGCTGGAAGTTGAGTTAGCTACCGTGAGAATAGATCTCCCAATCTTTTGGAAACACCCTCCGGAATCGATGTCCACACTATGATAAATTCAGGCGGCTATCTGTGAAACATCTCACAGCTCGGGAGAGTAGATGCTTAGACAGGAACTGCGTGGATGCTTCCCATTAAATTCTTTATTCAATTAGCACTCATTAAGAGGAAATTAATACCTTGCTATTTAACACAAGAACTATAATCTCCTATTCTGAGCTGTTTTTATGAACCCTTTGGTGCTGTTTCAGTCGGATTTCACAAAGCTTTAACTCCAATCTAGCCATTGGCCCTCAGCTTGTGGTCTAAGGACTGGGGAGACGTCTCGTTTCCTCCCCTACAGACTTTTCAAAGTTTTAACTCTTTCAACAAATACAACCACTAAGAGTATTGCCTGTGGGGTGTTTCAGAAGCCGGACATGATAATGAACATTAAATATCTGTTTCTCAAACTGTAAGATTCTAAACTTACAACTGCAACCATTATCATCTCTCGCCAGTCATATAGTTATAGACACAGTAAGATAATGGTAATGCTTTAGAAACACATGCAGTTATAAGCCTACAATCACTATTAAAACTGCTATCATATCTACTTGTGACCGGTTGTAAACATTACCTGCTTCTGAAACACCCCACAGGGGGCACATCGTATGCTCAGGTCTAAACAGCAGTTTCTTAAATGTGGTTTTCTCTCCACCATATGACATGTTATTGTCTCTTGTAAAGGAACATGTAAGTTTGCAGACAGGGATGCCAAAGCAAAGGCCCGACTCCTATCATGAATAGTATTTATAATGGCAAATCAAAGATATCTCCCTACAATATTATATTATATCGTCATATTTAAAAACAGACTTATAACTCCCTCGCTAATGTGTGATATTGAAAACTTAATTCCTACAGAGGGGTACAAATGTATAGGAAGACACTTTTGAAAGTGTGAGTAAGGGGTGTCAAACGCTATTTTGAAATCTGAAAAAAAAGTTTATTTCATATAAATTTGAGAGATGAATCATTTCATATTTAAAACATACTACGTGTGCCCAGAGATGTCGGTGATAGCTGGGGAAACAGTTTTGATAAGAAATAAGTACCCACTTGATACTACTTTACAAGTTGACCATGAACCAAAGAATAACAATACAGTGAACTAGCACTGATTCGGTACTGTTTCTATATGTCGTGAATCTTCTTTTACGACTGCCGGTATTCGGTTCTGCTTGTTCCTGGTAGTCTTCAGGATGTCTTCTGCTGACGAAACCCCACTCTGGGGAACTGTACACTAACATTACAGACACTAGTATGGAGACGGGCCTTTACCAAGCCTGGGGAGCTGTACACTAACATTACAGACACTAGTATGGAGACGGGCCTTTACCAAGCCTGGGGAACTGTACACTAACATTACAGACACTAGTACGGAGACGGGCCTTTACCAAGCCTGGGGAGCTGTACACTAACATTACAGACACTAGTACGGAGATGGGCCTTTACCAAGCCTGGGGAGCTGTACACTAACATTACAGACACTAGTATGGAGATGGGCCTTTACCAAGCCCCGGGCTACATTAAAATGTCACAGCCAATCCCAGGAGCTTAATTCAAAACATCCTGGGATCGCAACCCCAGCGATCTTAGTGTAGGCACATATCATAAGACCTGGCTGGTCTACCCTATCTAATGCAGTGGTTGCAGGCCTGCCAAGATTAGCAAGTCCTGGGATCACTTCACTATTCCTTTTCCAGCACTAAGATCACTGCGATCTTAGTAAAAGAATTGCATAGTGGTTTCACCTGAGTACAAGAGCACTTACAGGGAACACTCCTGATCGAAAGAGTGAATAGCCTGCTGCATACATATAGAGGGGAGGGAGGATGTTTGCTGAGTGTCCTTGAGGGCTCTTAGGGCTACTCATGCAGTAAGTGCACTGTAAGGTAATTCTTCCCTTCTCTCTCTTTGTCCTGGGGGGAGGGCACAATGCTTCTAATAGGCAAGCATAAATCATACATTCATGGGAACAACTCTTGAATACTGTACGGGGGTCAACTGCTGTGCTCTTTTGTTAGCCCATATGGAGACGAGGAACGATGGTATAAACACTGTTGTGAAGAAGAGTGGCCCCACAGCTATTCCTTTATTTTGGGACTCTTACCCCTCTGCCCAGTCAGTACTTCTTGGAATAGTGTAGGAGGGCTGAGGCTAAGATCGATGCGATCTTAGTGCTGGCTAGGAAATGTGAACGCAGTCTAATCTTAAGATCGCTTAATAGGATAAGGTAGAATAATTCCTAAGATTGCTAAAGTTGTGATCCCAGGATGTTTTGAATTAACCTCCAGGGAGCTCCCCCTTCTTCTCCGTGCTCTAAATATACGCAGCGACACCGCCTTTGGCGCTGGTACCGGCGACGACAGAAGGCGCTCGCCCATGACCAGCGAAAAGTAGATTAACTGCGTGTCCCCAATCGGGTTTCACATGTGTACTTACTGTGTTCCATACTGACCTAGCTGCTGCTGCTGGATACGAGTGGCACAATAAGAAGGCAGCTTGTATAGGAGTTTAATCACGATTAAGAACAGCTTTATAAGAACAGCCCTAAGAAGGCCTCTAAGAAGGCCTCTGGGCCTACCTGTCCACATACACATGAAGTCCAAATGTGGAAGAGACAGATGTATTAAACCCTGAGCTCGATCCGGTGAACTCCCCCAACACCCGTAGTCAACTTGGTCTCTATTGTGGGAATGGGCCATACAAAGCCTGTGTAAAATCTGGCGCTAGAGGCCTAGTGAACTATTGGTATTACATTCACTAGACACAGTTTTAATTGAGTCATTGTTGCTGTGCTTTTAGGACTGAAGCGCGCTCAAACGTACCTCCCGACTCAGCGAGCTGATTGTGCTAGTCAAATACGGGCGGTAGTAGTACATGGAAATGGTAACTTGATCCAGGCACGTGTTGTAAAACCACACCCAAACCATCATGTTTATCTACTACTAGGACTATAATTGACGCTCTAAAAAGAGAACTAGACACAGTATCCTTCCGCCCCCCACCCATTAAGAACCATCCCAGCTACTACTTACAACCTAGCGAGGCTGCTCGCCCGTCCTCTTTCCGCTTCCTGTTTCCCTGTCATGCCTTCCCATCGAACCATCGAACCATGTACCCCCTTCTCTTTCAGCAGACTCTGTCTGTCTGTCTCTCGCTCTCTGTCTCTGTTTCTCTGTCTCTCTCTCTATGTCCGTCTGTCTGTCCGTCTGTCTGTCTCTGTCTGTCTCTGTCTCTGTCTCTCTGTCTCTCTCACTATCATTTGCATCCTCTACCATGGTGATCAACGACTCATTAAGTTCATCCCGAATCCATCCATCCATACGGCCATTTACTGGCCCATCCATTAATCTATGTGTCCATCATGGAATTCATAAGATTCATTCCCTCCGTCGCACGTCTCAATGCCTTAGTCAGAGCAGGAGAGGGTATCTAGACATTGGATGGAGATATCTAGACATGGAATGGATCCAGGCATGAGGTGGGGGTGATGACTAGAATTTCTACACTAATACACACAGACCATGTACACGTATTTTTGTTAAAAAAGCAAACAAAAAAAACCCAACAAATCTCCTTATATAATAGGCTACTCTACTTCCTATATCCCTTATTACTCCCTGGTTGTAGACATCAACCACGGGCACCAAACGACTCCTGCTGTCAGATGACTAATTTCGCCTCCGTGTGTCAAAGGGTTAAAAAATCAGGTAGAGGTAGGGTTAATCTGTAATTTACCTCCCGTGACCTGTTGGTGGGTGGAGTAGGGGTAGGGGCTGGGTGCCCCCCCCCCTCCTTCCACCCCATCGCCGACTCATTGTTTCCGAATACCGCCCATTAAAAGACACAGGGAAGTCCCTGGTGCCGCCAAGCATTATGGGCCAGCTCACCAGGGATTGTGGGTAGGGGAGCGGGGCATTGTGGGGCGGAGCGGTAAACGATATGATAAACACCAAGCTCATTAGTCCGGCATTGGGCAGTGAAACGAGTCTGATGACGGGCTAACAAACTGTTTGTCTGCCGGCCATGGGGAGAGGAGGTGGGAGAAGGGGGGGGGCTTTCTTAGGTCGAGCCCAGGCTGGGCTTACGCTCAGCGATTTTTTTCGTGGAGATAACCGTGCCTAAATCACGGCAGTGGGCTATGTATGTTGTTTTTCTCAGTGTGTTGAAAGGGGTGGTTCTACAGGGTAGGAGACCGTAGGCGGGGGGGGGGGTCTATGAAGCTAACCCAGGGTTAAGTAGCCAGTTCAGCACAGCGTCTGTCAGTCAGCAATAACTAACCAAGCAGCTAGGGCTGGTATTTAGGGTTATAAGGGAGGGGGTGGTGATCGTTTCGCCAGCCTACTGATGCTTGGTTTTCCATTAATTTTGAATTCATTACCCCTATATCTGGATCGCCCCTGTCCCTACCATTGTCAGTCCTCATGCGCATAGAATTAATTCATCTGAATGAACATACCTTCTTTGTTATTATTTTATAGCTTTAGCATTTAGCATCAATTACTGCAGGGATCCAATCCCACGAGCAGTTGTTGATCAACTCACTACGACTCATCAGGGGTACGCCATACATTCAGCAGGATGTTAGCTTACTACTTATGATGTGTATTATAGCACCTGAGAAGACAGATTCGGCACATCTATTTTGGTGCTGTGCCGTGACGTAGGTCACTCAGAGTTCAGGCTGGTCGTGCACTCCCTGCACGACACTACTTACCGTCATCAGGTGGGATGGGGTTAGTTTATAGCCTGAGCTGACCACCTTTATGGTGATTAGCTCATATCGACACCCCCCCCCCCGAGTGCTGCTACCTGTGGAAGCTGCACACCTTCCAACCTACATATTGGTGATGAGAAAGTTATGTATGGGATATCTCACTATATAGACAGTGTACATTACTATATCATAGAGTTGAAATATAAGTGGCACAGGTGGCGTATCATCATGACATATGTTCAATATGATTAGGTAGTACATTGTTTAGGGGGGCGGCGGCATAATTTACTATAGGGTTCTGCTGAATCTTTAGGGGTCAGTTGACAACCAGTCTGATGGTTGTTATCAGAGCTTATTTTGCCAGTACCAGCTTCAGTTATGTCTGCGCCCACTGGAAAATAGAGGTGACCCCTTTATAAATATTGTCAGAGCTCAATAAATAAATTTCAAACCTTGAAAACGAAAGGTAACACATCACTAACATATATGACATAATCAATAATAGTGATCATGTCATAAAAATGTTAGTGATGTGTCACCTTTTCTTTCAAGGTTTGAAAAAGTTTTATTGAGCTCTGACAAAGTTGAATATAGGTAACACATCACTCAGACATCATACGTGACACATTATGATGCATGTGGCACATCACATACCAACATACACACACCTTGTTGGCCAGGTGCTAGCACCTTCCCTTCCCACAGCCGTCAGTTCCCACGTCCTCCATGGTTCTCCCTGGCCGTGTGAGCCCTGCCTAGAGGGACCATGGAGGTGGTGGGCCTCGTGCCAGCTTAACACCGTGGTACCTGCTCCTGCCCCACCTGACCTTGACTCGGCGCCGTCAAGGTGGTGTCAGTGGTGGTGAGAGGATTGGGTAGGAAACAGGCCCCAGGGGCTCAGGAGTATGTGTCGCACTAGCTCCTCCAGTACCCAACATGCCTACCTGCCTGCATGCCTACCTGCTTGTTTCCCTGCCAATATACCTACTTACCTAACTACGAACGGTCATGTCTACCTACCAATCTAGCTACTTATCTGCCTACCCACCTATCTGGCTACCTAAGATACCTAAATATGTGTTTGCCTACATGGCTTGTCAGCTCCTACATGCCAGCCTGCCTGCCCACCTACCAATCTAGCTACCTTTTTTGCCAACAATTATCTTTATTGCTGATTAATATAAGTGAATATAAATATGTGTAGTATACATGAAAACGATAATTGTGAGTGAACTGAGATTACATAAGCACCACATGAATACAGCACTGACAGTGTCAGAAATCATATACCCCTGGCAATAAAGAAAGGTAAGCCTTCTACCCACCTGAAGATGTGGTGGTAGATAATTCTAGACCTACCTGGTAAAAGATCAGCTAATTAATTGGTTTATCTATATCTACGATAAAAATGAGGGAAAAGAAACAGAAAAGACAAATGATAATCAAACCCTGTGAAACACTTGGTAGCCACAGGAACTAAAGATTTACCTCCCTAGCCATCCCCTTCTCTATGATGACTGCCATACCTGCATATATTGTAACATGCCTATATCATACCTGGTATCATACATTATCATCCCATAGCAACTCATAAATACCTTGTGGCATTTCAAATGACTTTCCTACATGAATTAATCCCTATGAAGGGGCTAAAAATCATTTGCACCAACACTAGATCGAGGTATCATTAAAGGATTAATACTTCTAAAATGATTACAACCATTGATATTACTGGTATAGTTGAGTCATGGTTGAGCCCGTCTATTAAAGATGCTGATCTGTATGTGCCGGGATATCAGTATGTTAGACTGGATCACTATCCAAACAGAGAAAAAACTGCTGGTGGCCTTATGCTGTACTTAAGGGACCAATATATAGTTACTCCAGACCTACAATCATCTTTTATTACAGAAAAATTTGAAATCTTACGTGTGGCTGTTCTGACTAACGTGATCAAATATAAATTCTATGATTGTTATCGCCCACCTGATTATAAGGACTTAAATGCAATATATGTTAAGTTAATAGGTGAAATCAAACGGAACGTTACATAAAATGGAAAAATCATTTTTCATGGGTGACTTTAATGTAAATCTCTTTGATACAAAAGATGTAGAAAACTCCACAGTTGATGATTTTTGTACTGATAATAATGTGTTCCAGTTAATTAACACTGTTACTCGACCAAAATCTGGCACTATACTAGATTTTTTTTATACAAATATACATAATGTTGCTCGTTATGGTACCCTGGATCTTTACATCTCGGATCATAGTCCTATATGCTTAGTTATTACTGTAATACTGTGATTCCTAAAGTCTGGGTGTGCCTTATACACGGGATGCGCCTTATACGCGAGGTATTACGGTAAGTGTGAACGGCATAAAATTAAAAGGAAAAGGGTTAAGGCGAGATCATACAGAACATATGATTTTCTGACATTAAAAAAACACCCTTGTAGCCTTTGATTGGGAAGACGTTTTGTTACAACCAGATCCAAACGTCATTTGGCAGGATATCTTCAAGGTTATTAAAAATACATTGGATATTATGTGCCCTGTTAAAACAATCATTATTCCGGAATATACTCCACTATGTCTCACTGAAGATATATTGGATCTCTTGAGAACAAGAGATAAGCTATATAGAACAGCAAAAAAAGATGATGATTGGGATATTGCCAATTTCTATAAACATAGAGTGCAATGTGAAATTTTTAATAATAAAAAAGAGAACTTGCCAACCTCCTAGAGTATAGAAAAGAAGGTCCAGCCAAATATTGGGAAGCAATTTAGAAACTACTACCAACTAAAACATGTGCCTCTTTGATTAAGCTAAGAAATAATACCGTAATACCCCACGTATAAGGCGCATCCCGCGTATAATGCGCACCTAGACTTTGTACATGAAGGAGAAAAAAATAAAATTATCATAAATTCTGTTCTAATCAATGGATTTTCGAAATTCAAAGATCTATGGCCATCTCAGGGCTTCCCCTAACCCTTCCTAACGCAGTTCAGATACATGGGAATATTGGGAACATTTTTGAGAAAAACTTCCCCTCAAATATTCTGTTCCTATAAGGCGCATCAGGGGTGCATCCTCGTGTATAAGACGCGCCTTATACACGAGGTATTACGGTACTACAAATTTAGTTATTCCACCAGATGAGTGTGCAGAATATTGTGGCGGTAAGGCAGAGGGAGGCGAGAGAGGCCGAAACCATCCTGGATGGGGGCGGTGAAGTCTCGTTCTCTCGGAGCCCGAGCCAGAGTGGAGTAGATATAAGTGAGTCTCCGACGCTGGAGTGACCCTAGCGTCGGAGACAACGACTACTATATAAGGAAGCTGGGAGTCAACGACGAGTCAGTCTGGCACCAGAGTTTATTGAAGTCACAAGTAATAGCTTTGAAGAAGTTATCTCCGAGGACCAGAGAGCTCTGAGTAGATGGTGTGGCCCAAAGCTAGGTTAAATAAACAGTGTAAAACCATAGTTCGAGTCTTGTGGTGTTGCTAACAGAGGTAGATGCGGAATTTGCTACAATATATAAATAGCTTTTTTACAGGCGTAGGCGAAAAGTTAGCCAAAACACTGCCACCTGGTGATATAAATGAGAACAACAATGCCTATTATGGTACTCCTTTTCCGAATACTGATCTCACGTATGATATGTCGTATATTGACTTAATTAAGCTTATTATATTTATTGATATAAAGAAACCCTCTGCAATTGAACACTGCAAATCATTTGTTATAAAAGATGCTCTTTTGTCTATACCAGATGTTTTCTTAACACTATATAATAAATGTTTAAGGATATTGATTTTTCCTAACGTATGGAAACATGCCACCGTTATACCTCTTCCTAAAAAGGCCAGTTTTAAGAATGTTGGGGACCTCAGGCCAATTAGTTCGTTGCCTATAACTGGTAAATTATTGGAAAAAAATTGTGTGTGAAAGGCTGCAGGTGTACATGGAAAGACATGGTCTTTTGTGTCCAACGCAGCATGGTTATAGAAAAAAGCACTCCACCCAAACAGCCATCACTGGACATCCTAAGACTATAATAGATAACTTTATAAATGATAAGTCAACTTACTGTCTCTACATTGATTTTAAAAAAGCTTTTGTTTCTCACTCAAAATTATTAGGAAAATTAGACGCTTTTGGACGCTGTTGTATCAGTTGATTCGCAACATGAAATGCTTCAGGTCATCCACAGAATAACAAGCTGGTGCCTAAATAACTCACTCACTATAAATGAAAAGAAAAGAAAATGGATGGCTTTTAATACTGATCCTTTGGATCAAACCCAATTTACTCCTAACAATATTCTGTCAGAAAAAGGTTAATAGTTTCCCATACCTTGGTTTACTTATGGACACTGAGTTAAAATTTATTAAACCCCGAGCAAATACTATGAGAGCTATAAGACATAAGATTTTTCAAATAGGTCGAGTCACAAGATACCTTAACGAAGAAGCTACTTTGACTGTATTTAAATCAATGATATTACCTACATTTGATTATTGTGACTTTATATGGGATAGGGATTATAGGGGTGAGGTGAAACAAAAGAGTTACCATTATTGCATAATAGAGCACTAAGAATGGTATACAGTGTAAAACTTGAAGAAAACCCAGCAATGACAACAAAACAAATACAAGATCGGAGTAATTGGTCAGATCTATGTATTAGAAGGGATTTACACCTATTATCCTATGGTTTTATGTTATCACAAATAGACAAATATATAGATAATTGTGATGTCACCAAAAAAAGAGGTTAATTGTTCCAAGAAGACTTAAACCATTGTATTAAGAAGTGCTTTTTATAGAGCTGTAGACAGGTGGAACCAATTAAGACCTGAGTTCACTCATTATGATGATATTTATACCTTTAAAACTAATGTGAAAAAAAGTGTATCCAAATTGCTTTATTTAAATGGTGTTGTACATGATATGTATGTCTCAATCTCTCATCATATCTTAAGATTATGTAAGCATGAAACATGTAGCTAAGGGTGGTTAAACTGAGAACCCCTGTTATGTGATGTAGCACACCGACACTATGTGAAGTGACTGCTAATTTTTTTTTCTACAATGCAGTGCCTATTGTAAATCTATTAAGTCATTTTAGGGGTCCTATCGTAAGGACTACAATACGTAGGTGCTAGGTATAAACTCTTGCATTTAACTATGTAACTGTTTTATTTTGCCCAAATAAACAACTTCAAAAATATCAGCTCCCATCACACACCACTGTGCTACCCATTAAATCAGCCACTGCCAAACCTTAACAATATCACCAACATTATTAAATCAGTTCCACTTGTTTGTGTACTGGGGAGACCCTTATGGAAACCAGAGAAATAACTGTATCACGCTCAGCTCTCCTCTAATAACCTTGGACACAATGGGAGCTCTTCAACAATTGCTTTCACAAACGTAGACACTGATACATGGACAAAAGTGTCTTTAGCCTTTCTGTATAAGTATATCCTTTGATAAAATGCCCTAAACTTATTCCCTGGAGCCAAATTTATTTTATCTTATGCCCTCTGTGAAGACGGTATAATCCTGAAATCCGATGTGAAACTGTAGAATAGGAGTGAAGTTAACCAGGCATATATGTGTTCATCACATGTGCCAATGTTAGGATTTCACTCCTTCCTAGCATTCCACTCCTTCTGTGTCTTATTATAATATCTACAATATACCAAGGGACATTAATATCCAGCCCTATACCTACTACAACATACCGCTATCCATACACTTATCGCATATCACACTTCCCTTCCCTAACTCATTAACAGCTAACCAATCCTACTATGAACACATTAACCACCAACCCTTCTCACCCTCCTTCCAGCACACCATCGGGCTGTGCATTAAAGTCAATATGTTCTGTATTAAGTCCCTCCTGAAGCCCTCCCGGCACCCTACCCCCCATCCCCAACCATCCTCCTACACCTCCCCAATCTCCAGCGGGTCTTTCACATCCCTCCTTCTTCCTGTCCCTCCCATCTTTCTACAGTAGCTCCCTTTGGTGTCCTTTCCTCTCGCTCTCTCTTGCCTCTTGCATCCCTCCCAGCCTCTTCCCATTCCCTCTGAACTCCCGTCATCACGACACACCAATGTCGCTACTGGATGATAGGAGGGCCTTATGACTGGCGTGACAGGGCGTCTTGACCCGACTTAGGGCTTTATTATCGGCAAAAGGACATGTTGGCGCTACTTTGTTTAGTCCCTATTAAGCCGCTGCATGGCATATCCCACCCCCATGGCGTGCACAGAAAGTGCTTGCTGCATTAAGGCCTTCAGGCGCGAACCACTTCACCGACTTTAGCCTTTTTTTATGGCAGGCCATTCCAGGAGTAGTTTCACTCAATCACATCAGAACCGCTTAGCGGAAATGGTGATGATAATTATACCTAACGCTGGGTTGACTTCGCTTTTATATAGATCATCCATCCAGTCGACCTGACTTATATTTCTACTATGTCCTTGGACGTGCTCCGGGAATATCATAATGCTCATATTTTGCAAAATTGGTAGTCAATAAGCTATACACTAACCTAGCTGGTATCTAAAATGGGCTACTAAACCTAGCTGCTTTCATGGGGACAACCAGTTATATGTACTCCTATTATATTTCTATATTATATTTGTTTATGTTTAATCGTTGGTAGATATGAAATTGTATTGAAATAACTTCAGGTATGTATAATGGGAAGTGATGTACAAAGCCACAGGTGTCTAATTTGTCCGTCATGAAAAAAGACCTTGTCGGCATTCCATTATGTCGTGTAGTAGACAGGCACATGCACACACACACAAAAAAACGTATGCAGTCACATATAGAAAATGCAACAGAAAATCACAATTAATCACTTGCCATCGAGAAGGGAGGAGAAACAATTGCGAGACCTGTATTACATGTACTATACTTGTATGTCCTTGCCATTGAGAGGTCTGCCACATTGATCTAGTTTGGTTTGATATAGGAATCGAGCTGTAGTTGAACGATAGCAGAGAGTGAGGCCCAAACCCAAAGACATGACCATAGAAGGTGGTACTATGGACCAAGAGCCTCTTTTGATATAAAACTGTTGAGTGGGTGGGGTGGGGTGGGTTATTGAGTTACCAAGGCCTACTTTGCCAACCTGGAGGAAGCAGGCTTTCACTGCCGCTCTGTACTTCCGGTTACAGGCATTGCAGATCCAAAACGAGTCCAGCCTTGGTCTTTGTGATTATTGTGCTGAATGAATGGTTATAGCCACTTTAAGGACCGTATGATGCCTCCAGGTTCCTGTTATATTATTACCATGACGCAGCCATGCAATGATGGCGAGCAGCTTGCAAGCGAGCAGCTCGCCATCATTGCATTGGTGCATCATGCCTCCCCTTAGCTGTGTATCAATGCCAGCGGTGGGCATTCATGCATTATCAGGACAAATAGGGTTTTATTAGGGCATCAATAAGCTCTGTGGCCCTTGAATGGCTATAATATTCTCAGGTTGCTTGGCATAAAAAAAAAGTAACCACGTCACACTGCAGCAGAATTAAATGTCTCCAATTGACTTCAGAAAGACGCCAGCTTCTCAGGTAGTCGTTCCACTATCGGGAAAGCAGCATTCTGAGACTTCAAAGCGAGGGATGTAAAGTCAGCGTTTCTACCTGTTCCTACGGATTATGTTTGACAGGACCGTCTAGATATTACTCAATGTAGCCAGTCACCCTTGTGGCTCTTCAAAGGGTTTACCAAAATAGCCCCCACTGGAGGCCAGTAGTATACCATATGTTTAGTATGTATAATCTTATATTGCACACCTCAATCCAATATTGTCCCCAGGGCTTAATAATGAATTGCAATATGATAATAACCTCAACAGGTTCAATCTAGCATTGTGCACCAATGATATTGTACAAGGTTACATGAGAAGAAACTAGGAACAACCAATAATATGCACACATGACACCATAACTGTGTCTAGATCTGAAATACAAGTCCCTTGACTCTAGGGTTGATGCTAAAATAGACCTTTAGGTCATTCCAGTGTTAAAAGTGAATGACCATGAAATGGTTCTTTACTTCTCTTACCCTCAACAGTGCCTCACTTCATTGGGATTGGAGACAGTTTTGTCTTCAGTTTTGTCTTCATTAGGCATGCATGGTTTATAGAATCAATGCATGTATGGAGCGTACACATAAATGATATTATGGGCATGATTACCACGAACTGACCCCAATAGCAGAGTATATAGCAGTGTCTTTTATGACATACCTGTATATACAATGCATTTGTTGTTGATTAACAGAACCTCTTGCTGTAATTCTACAGTTCGAGTGTCTGTAATTTTACAGCAATAGTTGCTTGAACCTCAGTTGCCAGCTAATGTTTCTGTAAATTCACTGCATATTTTATTGCACATTTACAGAAAATATTGCTGTTTATTTATAAGACATTTCTCTGTAATTGTACAACACATTTTGCTGTTAATTTACAGCATATGTTGCTGTATAACTGAGTCATATGGATGTATGATCACAGTGACTGTTAGTGTATGATTACTGTGAATTGTTCTGCAAAATTACAGTGATTCACCTCCTGTAGATTTACAGCAAAATGTACTGGAACCAAAGTTGCCAAGAGTTTTTGCTTTAAAATAACCCTGCCTACTTGTTACAGTGTGTCAATTAAAATGGTGTACCTCTCACGCCACCCTTGTCCAATACTATGGGTGCTAGATATAACGCCAAGACCCCTCGGCACATATTGAATGATATTCACCCCGTAGACATCATTCCATCAGCCCCAATTGCTTTGATAAGGTCCTCGCCAAGTTGAAGTCTGATTCAGTCATCGGCGTAGGACGGGCTAAGCTTCTCAAAAGAGCAGTTGATGAAACATTTATCAGACGGGAACAATTGGTTGTCATGCTGGTGATAAGAAGGCACTGTAGGCCACAAATCAATGGCTAAGAAGCAGGCTATTTGTCGTCCAATTAAGTCGGTCGGATTAATATTAAATTCGTAATTGAGTTCCTTTCCCTCCGGAGAGAGGATTATGTGCATAGGACGCTGAGGAACAAGCTGACTTGGCCCATGTTGGGCCCCGATGGAGCCTTTGATGCTAAAACACTGAGCCGCGTGCTGGCTTCTTTTTATCTCAACTTATCCCATTACCAATATCCCCATGATAGGGTTTAGTGAACTAGTTCTATAGAGAGATTGGTAATGTAATTCCCTCCCGACCCTGTGCAGTGCACATCCCAGGGAGATGGGAGAATGGCCAGGGGAGCTGAGAGAAACCACTGTGGATGAATTCCACTCTGCCTAACACAACTCTTCCATATGGGTGGTGTCGGGGGATTCCTTGACAGTGTGGTGGTGTAGGTGTTAAAATCAATGCCTTCCTTAGTGCAGGAGATGGGTGATTGTCTGAGAGGAGGAGAGGTGATCCTAATGAACGAGCTGTTAGACCTGTACTCAATAATACCATGAACATTCCTCACACCGTGACATTAATCTAAATAGGAATGCACTCAGGGACGCACCTACCCTATGTTCAAGTCACGCTACGGCCCTACCATAAACGGCTGGATCATGCATAGTGCATCCAAGGCTTTTATAGTTTTATCCCCTTACCATAAGTTGTGATGAATTACCTGCATTTATGGTAGCCATAACCCTGATCAATAATAATTTTAGATAAGTTATCAAAGTAATGACTAGCGTTTGGAGAACGAATGGTTAGATCTACAGATCTTAATGGCTGTACATAATTCCAAATTCAACACGATTGCTATGAGTTAATGGGAGATGCTTTAGGAAAATACATTCTGAACTACATTAACAGGGGCATAGGAAAAGGCGGGGCCACGGGGGCCTGGGCCCCCCTAATAATGAAGAGGTTCCCTATATAAGCCTATATGAAAATATAGCGGCCCCCCAACCAAGACCCCTGGGCCCCCCCCCCCATTAAAAATTTGCTTCCTACGCCCCTGATTAAGTATTATAGTAGCTTTAGTTTTCTGTACACCTACACATCTATATGAGCCCTTATCCTACTGTATTTCACACAGTGGCATTTAAGCCAGGGGTAGCTATGGTATATAGCAGGACCTTGCTTGCAGGTTATCATTCTTACAGCGACCGCCATGAAGGTAGGAGCTAGGCTCCTTTCCCTCCATGACACAAAGCTTGCAGGAGGCCGGCCATAAAACGCGGCCTCAACGGAACCTACACAGCCCTAGGCCGGTAAGGGCTGGGCCCCTGGGTCGGAGGGACTATAGGGATTAGCCCTATACAACCCTACGACCAAGGGGACTGGCTTCAAAGTGCCTGGAGGCCATAAAACGCCTCCACACACAGTGTGTGCACCCAAGTGTGACCAACGGCTGCCACTCTGAGCAAACAGAGTGAGTGAGCCCCTCCCTCTGATCCCAGGATTAGAGAAAATTTGGCGAAGGGCCATAAAACTGCCCATCACACCGCCCTGAGGCCCCACCCCTCCCCCTCCTCATCAGATATGTAAAAACTTATCTTGATTGGAGGATGAAGAATCCAATTTAAACAATTGATGGGGCGGAGAGATGTATAAAAAGCTAAACACAAAATCACTCAGCATCACTTCTCAAGAATGGAGCACCAAGCTACCACTCCGAGCTCAGGGGGATCATACCCAAGCTACAGAGTCTAGTCAGAGCGTCCTGGAGGGCATCATAGCTATAAATAGGGCATGTATGTTCCAATCCAGCTTTACATCTGAGAACAGCACTAACATGCCCAGGGCAACACCCCAACACAACAATTTGACTCAGTATCTGAGGATGGGGTGGAACAAGAAACTGAGCAGCCCAGTGCCAGGGGGCCAGGTCGGCCGGATGGTCACTTACAAATCCTCAGGGAATATGGGAGGGAGATGCCCATACTGCAGTCACTGCAGGAACCCATAGACTTCCAACAGGCATCACTGGTGTAGTGGCCACACAAAGTTTGACCTGACCCAAGATATTCCACCAAAAGACCAGCCGAAACAGAAGTGGGAGTTGCAGCAGAAAACACTGGAGTACAATGGAAGAGGCCTAGACACCTACACCTCACACAGCACCAACCCCACCACACTAGAGCGGGGTATACCAGGTACACACCCGACTCTCCAGCGCCAGGCAGGGTAGCCTACCAGGTGAGGTGACCTACCTTTGGGGACCACTACCTAAGGATGCCACTCCAGGGCTATAGAGATATCACCTTCGACCACAGACAAGGTGGCTATCCAGCCCCACACCACAGCAACAAAGCAACAGGTGCCAACCAACAGTCATGTAGAAACAACAACCGCCAAGGGAGTATGACAACAAGAGGAAACAAAACAACAATGGAGGCCAATACAACAACAGCAAACAACACAAAAACAAGCAAGACAAACACCAGCGCAACAGAGGCAGCACCAACAACAGGCACTAAACACAAAAGTAAGTCCACCTACCTCCTACACACATACAAATTCCACATTTCAGGCAGGTGGTCTCAGCAGGGAAGCAGACACATGGTTACAATACACATCAGACGGATGGGTACTGGACATGATAAAAAGCTTACCCATAAGTCTATGCTCCCTGCCTACACAGCTGAGACAACCTGACTCTATGTGCCTGGACCCAATGAAAGACAGAATCATGAGTGAACAACTTAAGAAACTGCTATCACAAGGCATAATAGAACCTGCCCATCACCTAGAGCCTTCATCTCACACATGTTCCTAAAAGAAAAATCTTACGGAACATACAGGCCCATACTAAACTTGTTAAGCTTTAATGAATACACATCAGCACAGAGCACGGGGTAAACCTTCTCTTCTACATAGACGACACACTAATCTATGCAAAAACAAATGCGGAAGTCAAAACAGCCACACTTCACACACTCAGGGTGCTGCAAAATGCAGGCTTCACTATCAACTTTGACAAATCAGTACTAGAGCCAACGCAAATTGAGTACCTGCACTCACCCACACTTACACTCATGATAGCAGACAAAAAACAGGCCGATATCTCACAAAAGGTGGAGGATATCCTTACAGTTCAAATATGTACCATAAGGAAATTCTCGCAGGTTCTAGGAGCCCTAGCAGCTACAGAACCTGGGAATGACAGAGCAAAGGTACTGACCACAAAGCTCATCATTGCAAAGAACCAGGCCTTAATAACGACACAGCAAAAACAACGTCAGCGTCACCCACCCCACGATCCACCAATGTGTAGACTTCCTAACAGAGATCGCCAACAGTGGGGTGGGTCACTCATCAGTAGCCACCACCAGGTCCCTGATATCATGATTCATCTACATAGAAGGGGAACACGCAATAACCCAAAAACTAGTAAAAGGGGCAAGAGCCCTAAACCCACCACAGGAACCTCATGAATACATTTGGGACCCAGCACCAGTAATACACAAACTGGCACAGTGGGGCGACATAGAGGAGCTAGATCTGGATAAACTAACCCTACTACTCTTCATGCTAGCAACAGGTCAGAGGATACCTATGCCCTCCTAAGAAATGACCTCAGACTATCAGAGGATACCATCAGGATCAAATACTCCACAAAACTGAAGTGCAACCATCCTAAAAAGAACCCACTACTCCTCAGGTTTGACAAACATAAAGACACACGAATATGTGTCTACTCACACCTGAAGGCCTACTTGGACAGGGAAGACACAAAAGGAGCACACCCCAGAGAGTTTGGCACCATAAAAACGCCTTCCACCCCAGCCAGCTCCGTCACCATATTAAGATACATTAAGATGACCCTAAAGGACACAGGCATTGAGGAACACTTTGTGGCATATAGCACAAGACAGGCTAAATGTGCCAATAAATGATTAAGCCATAGGGGTAGCCCACCCGTTCGCTTCACCCTCTACCCGCCCTATTTCACAGGATAATCTAACTCAAAAATCCTGCTATATACCATAGCTACCCCTATGGCTTAATTCCATAACTCTTAGGAATAATTCATATCAAACTACACATTGTTAGGTTCAATATTCAATTATCCATATGTATTCTTAATGGTCATCATTTTGGTGGCAGCCGTGTGCAATCCACTATAAACCACAGCTATATGCATTTTAGAAAAGTGGCTTTCACCCTAATTAATTTGAGACTATCGAACACTGAAACCATGCCACATACAGGAATGCCTATAGATCCTGCCAAACATTCCATACACAACCGAAGGATTGCATGAGTCGAGAAATTATCCTGAGAAAGGTGCACACGCTTTTACATGCAATCTGTACAATAGGCAACACTCTGTTCTGCAGGCGTTAGAGTTCCAACTCTTGTCATTTCTGACAAAGACTCCCACCCACAGCTTCATGATAAAAGTGGCTGCACCTGACTCCCTCCGCACAGCCAAGAAAAAATGTCAGTGCTGAGTTCAACCAATGACTGCCTGCCAAATGAAAAGGGAACAGGACGGTATGTTGGTAGGACAGCCACCTTATTATTCCTCTGAGGATCAGGGTGAGCATCAAGGTGGCAGGGGAATATTTTCCACTTATACAGATTTTCATTATTGGGGCATGTGGGACCTTTACACCACAAAACATTTTGTGGTGTAAAGGCTCACACGGGGCCTTTACGCCACAAAGGTGGCTTTATGCCACTAAAGGCTTTACACCACAAAAGCCTTTGTGCCACAAAATCCTTTACACAACAAAAGCCCTTATGCCACAGAATCCTTTACACCACAAAATCATCTTGCCTTTACTCCACAAAACCTATAACGTTGGAAGTACCTTGGGATTAAATCACAAAACCTGGAGGGTGGTTAGATGCCCTCTTTCAGATAAATATAACACATAGCCTTTATGGCACAAAACCTTATGTAGCCTACAAACCAAGCTATAGGAACACCTAGCCTTTATGCCTCAAAACCTATTTGGTGGCATTATGTCCCATACAAGGTGACTGGAACATGTTGCCTTTATGCCTCAAAACCAATACAGTTGCATGATATACCAAATGCGGATATTGTGACACCCTGCCTTTATGCCACAAAACCTAGATTGTGGTCTAATGTACCAAAAAAGGTTATTACTCCTAGCCTTTATACCTCCAAACTATATGGTTTTATGTACTGAAGAAGGTTATTTGAGCTCCCTGCCTTCATGCCTCAAACCCTATTACAGTGTTTTAATGTACCAAATATGGTTATTAGGACATCCTGCCTTTACACCTCAAAACATATATCATGGCACCATGTGCCAAATCATGGCATTTGAATACAGTGCCTTTACATGGGCGTGTAAAACAGGGGGGACAGGGGGGGATGCCCCCCCCCCACTTTTGGCCAACTCCTTAAAGGGTCAAGACTAAAAGGTCAAGCAAAGGGAGGTCAAAAATTGCAGAAACCCCCTTGGTCCCACCCACTCTGAAACTGCTTCCCACTCCCCTGCTTTATGCCTCAAAACATATATAGTGGTATTATGTACCAAAATAGTTCTATTAGGACACCCTGCCTCTACAGCTCAATACCTATATTATGGCACAATGTGATTAATTGAACACCCTGCCTTTAAGCCTCAAAACCTATATAGTGGTATTATGTACCAAATAAGGCACTTAGGACACCCTGCCTTTACACCTCAAAAACTATATTTAGCATCATGTGCTAAATAAGGTTATTGGAACACCCTGCATTTACACCTCTAGACCTATATAGGGGTATTATGTACCAAAATAAGACTATTAGGACAGTCTGCCTCTACACCTCAAATAGTGTACTAAATTAGGCCATGAGAACACCCTAATATGGTCATTGGAACATACTGTCTTTGTGCCACAAAATCTATATTAGGGTTTTATGAGCCAAATAAGGTCATTTAAATACCCTGTCTTTACACCTCAGAACCTATGTTATGGCATTATGTGCCAAATAAGGTTATTGGAACACCCTGCTTTTACGCCTCAAAAAGTATATAGTGATAGCATTTACAAAATAAGGCTACATAATCACTTTATAGGTTTGAGGCGTAAAGGCAGGGTGTTCTAATAAGTTTTTTTGATATATGATATTACTATATAGGTTTTTAAAATATAATGGAAGGATGTTCCCATGACCTTATTTGCCAAATATACCCACTATATAGGTTTGAAGGCATAAAAGAGGATGTTCCCTTCTTTGTTACATATAAGGCCACAATTTAGACCACTATTTAGTTTTTGAGGCATAAAAGCAGAATGCTCAGAAGACCATATTTGGTACAAAATACCATTATAATATAATATGAAATACCATTATAATCCAATAGTATAAACCATTATAATATAATGGTATGTAGTATGGAGCCCCTAATAGGACATACATTATATTTTTCATGCAAAATGTATTCCTGCGTGTACAGGAGAACTCCTGCAGGTACAGGAAGATTCCTTCAGGTACTGGAAGATTCCTGTGGGTAGTAGAAGATTCCTGTGGCTACAGAAAGATTCTTATGGATACAAGAATGTTCCTGCGGACACAGTAGCATTCTTAAATTTATAGAGTTTAAAACATGTAAAAACTATTTTTTTCTCAGTAACAACTATTCTTGTGGGTAGAGAAATATTTTTGCAGGTACAGAAAATATTCCTGCAGGTAGAGCAACAATTCTTGTGGGTACAGAAACATTCATGTTGGGGCCTGAGGAGTTTATCATCATTCAGTTTCCATGAGAACAGCTCAGTATCGGCAAGAATTGTTCAGTATCTTCAAGAATTGTTCAGTTTCCACAAGAATTGCTCAGTTTCCGCAAGAATTGTTCAGTATCCGCAAGAATATTTTTTCTGTGGAAATTCTATTATTGGTATGTCCTATTAGGGGCTCCATAATTTTGTACCAAATTAGGTCTTCTGTAAGATACTATATAGCTTTTGAGGCATTAAGGCAAGATGTTCCAATGACCATATAATTTGGCACCTAATGCTCCCAAATAGGTTTTGAGGCGTAGAGGCAGGGGGTTCCAATGACCTCAATTTGGCATAAAAAGCCACAACTAATGTTTTGAGGCATAAAGGCAAGATGATTTTGTGGGATAGAGGATTTGTGGTGTAAATGCATTTGTGGTGTAAAGGGTTTTGTGGGGTGAAGGCTATTGTGGCATAATGCCACTTTTGTGGTGTAAAGGCCCTGCATTATCCTTTAGACCACAAAATGATACCTTTTTGGGGTGTAAAGGCAATTTTGTGGCGTAAAGGCCCCACAGGGCATATTACATTCATAACTCTGGTATTCTATAAGTAAGCAGACTGCCAATATGGATATAATGGTGTATCGAGTACCGAGGAGGCAGAGAACATTGAATCAACGTTGAAACAACGTTGATCAACAATGATCAATGTTGGTAACATTGCTTCAACATTCTGTACCCACTGGGTAATGCATTGAAATGCTGAATCGACAACCAATCTGTATTGACAGAACATTTTCATCAGTCGACCTTGGGTCCATCTGACGCATGTGGATAATTGATGCATATGCTGGATTCTATTCAATACATCGAGTATCTATCGATTTCATAGAGAGTTGCAATTGGAGATCTATCTATATTGTATGATTAATGCAGGGGTAAATTGTTATTTCTTTATTTCCCAGTTTGATGGAGAAATTTAACAACCGACTCATGATACAATGTACTAGTATACGAAATAGTGAAAATGAAGCCATTTCATAAGAAGTAATCATGTGGATTTGAATGAGACTGCCAATTAGTGATACATTGTGAGAAGTAGGAGCAATAGGCAGGACACCAGATTAATGCACCACTATACAGCAGTCTACTATGACAATTTAAGGGATACACCCGTGTGTCATTTCAATTCCTTATGAACCATGTTTTTTTATGGGAATACTGGTTCGTTTGATTACTTAAGCTGAATTGAATGACGATACGTGAACTTGAAAATAGATAATAACCCACTGTAAATACATCATCCATATATTTAAGCTAGAGATTACCGATAAACCGTATTAGTTCTAGCATAGTTTGTCCATTATATTCAGAAAGCAATGCATGATTCAACCTCTTTCCATGAGTCCATGATCCATAAGAGTAAGCAAATACAAGAGGATGCTATTATTAATATTTGCTACTGTGCCATGAAATAGCCCTAGTTTGGTATTTTAGCCCCGTTAATAGCATCTCCTGGTTCGATGTCATGAGATCTATTATTAGACGTGAGTCTCTCAGAGAAGACAGTCAGGTGATGGTGTTATTACCATTATGTGGTAAAATGGGCCAGAGGATAATTACCAGCAGGTGCCAATGTATAGACGACTAGTACATTCATATCATGTTATTATTAGAACTGAATTTATGATACTTAGTATGATGATAGAGTTGCGCCATGTAGGACATGTAGGTATGTATACTCTCAGACTCGTTAATAATCATACTATCATATAAAAGATGACATTTATGGATGCCCTTTAGCTTGCCATATGCAGGAGGAACCTCATAAATGAAGATCTAAATGAGTGATGCATGTCCACAAACATGTAGCATCCTACCGAGAGGGGGGGGGGGACTACTGCCTCTCTGGGTATAGATGTCAACTGTTGCTATGCAGCCCCTCCTTTCAGTGCTTGTCGAATTTGACAACCCCATTTATGGTAGTGGCATCTATATTTTCGGCCATCATTCCTAAAGGGTTCTCTGACTAAGCAATACATTGTACTTATTTTCACAAACAGACTGAGGCTTGAGAATGGATATGTTATTAGTTGATATGTTCAACATTCACGCCGTATTCAATACATTTTCTTGACATCCGCCATTTTGAATTCTGAAATGGTGAATGTCAACAAGACACCGGGACATTAAAATTGAGTACATTTCATTGTCTTTCTTTATTTAAAAGCAGTTCAGATCCATGAGGCCATGACATTAATGCAAATATTCACTCCCATGCAGAAATATTTCATGGTTGTGGACATTTGCTTATAATTATATTCAAATCAAGCAAATCTACATATAGAAAGTCTTAACCCCCCCCGGGTAAGTCCCCTATTTCTTTAGATACAGAACAAGTCACATCCCGCATTCATCCCCCTAGATCTCTTTAGCCTGGCTGTGCTTCAATAGCCACGGCTCATGGTGAAGGTATGGCAGTCGTTACCCAGACCATAGCTCAGTATCCCCCCCCCCCGGAGCATCCTATAACACTGACAGTAGTTACTGACTTAGTCTTTTGATACCTCATGGTCTACCCCACCCTGCAGACTGACCCCCACTCTCATGCATCCCATATATACCCCACATATACCACCCCCATATACCGTAATGACCTGTCTTCAATTAGCCGGGGGTGCAGTGGCATTGAAATTGAAAAGTCCAACATAAACTAGATCTTTAACAAGTGCCGGTCTTGAAAAGGGGCCTTGAGCAGAGCTAGGATGAAATCTATGAGCGCCGGGGCGCTTATATCCATACATGCCTCTACGGTACACCCTTCCCTGCCCCAGCCTGATGAACCACCACAGCCCCAGCGGTAACTAAGCGTCTGTTGGCATGGCAACCAACCATGGTAACCATGGCAACAAGTGTGATTACGGCGCCGGTCATGTGATCAGCGGGTCAAGAAGGGAGGGCCGTTTGTAGCATGAATAAAACATCGATGTGGCAATTGGCCGTCTCTATAATGACCAAGATGTCACGGTCGTCCTTGGGCTCATATCCTATAGCTATTACCCTCTCCGGTGACTTACTGCAAACCCCCTTTTCATACAGGGCCTGCAGGGCCATGGATCGTTCACTTTGCCACATGGATCCATCATTTTGTCCTTGAATGCAAACAAAATGGTGGATAATCTGGCTGTGTGGTAAGAGGAAAGTGTAACAGATGGATTATTAAGTGGTGCTTTACAGAAGGGACAGGCAAAATATGGACCAGCAGAATAAACCAATAGACAGATAATACCTCAGTCTAGATATGTTAAACTGGTGGTGAGAGGGGCCGTTTGTCATTGAAACAAAGGAAAATAGGCCTATTCACAGAGAGAGGTCTCTTCTCATGGGCTTTTAAATGATGGCACAGATAACGCTAATTGTATATTTATCTTAATGGAAAGGCGTAGCACACTGTCAACTGATAATTTTAGTACTAGTATTTGGAGAATGGCCTTTCCGTGTGATCGATTTTCTTGTGGGTTTTACTTAGAAGACTAAAATCATTGCTATTGCCCTAGTTAAAGCCTTGAGCCAAACTATTTACAGACTAAATCTGTCTCAATGAGTTGAGTCCCTCTTTTTGTGTACGTCTTCGTCCATTGAATATGTACCCAGCCCTGTATTCTTACAAATATTTCCAGAACAAATCTGACTCAATGAGTTGATTCCCTCTATTTGTGTACGCCTTCCTCTATTGAATATACCCAACCCTGTATTCTTACAGAGCTGTGGTAGCAGTGGATAATACACCCCTGTGATATTGCTTCACCAGTCGTCATTGTGGCTAGAAACACTGGGGCACTGTACATTTGTAAGACAAACTGCAGCACTTCTGCCTCTTAATGTAATCCTATCTGCCGTTTTTTTGCTGTTGATTTATTAAAAATTTCAGTTTTATTCCAGCTTTAAGACTTTCGATTTTGTGTCAGCGATGTGGAATAAGTAGGTCGTATTGCGAGAAAGCCAGAACCGCATTAATTCTACCTCCATCCATGCTCTACACTAGTACACTCAGGTGTCCATTGACCCAGAGTCTCAGTTTTTTTTTTCTATTTAGACTTCAATACTTCTTGATATGATTTCTCGATGCTTAATATACGTTAATTGTGATTAAATTCCAATGCAATTATGAACCCAGTAAATTGTCGTTATCTGTCGCCATGATTGGTCATCAATGGTGACTCCTTTCTGAGTGATAACTCACTGCGTCATCTTTCGCCACTGTGTGTCAGTCTCACATGGCATGGCGATTTATCACAACAGTCGCCAACATGATCTCACTCACTGCGTGAGTATGTGCCACCCCTTGTCATCCCTCACAAAGCATGGTGACTTATCACCACCATCGCCAACATGGATCTCACTCACTCCGTCAATATGTGCCACTGTTTGTCAACTCTCATTCAGAATGGCAACTTTTCACCTGCATTGCCACATGGCTCTCACTCACTGCGTGAGTGTGTATCACTCCTAGTCAATCTTCTCTCAAAATGGCGACTTATCACCACCATTGCCAACATTGGTCTCACTCAATATGTGAATTTGTGTCACTCCAAGTCAATGCTCTCTGAGGATTGCATCATCTGTCACTCACTCTCACTCACAGTGGCAACTTATCACCACCATTGCCAAAGTTGTTGAGACAGCACCACTGTTCAACATGTAGCCTATCTAGGAAGTGTGGGCATGAAGTATAAGTCCCATACATATCAAATGTGCTTTGTTTCACACTGATTTCCATGTAATACTTCAGAGTTAAATCAAACAAGATTATATAGAGAGAATATCAATTGAATTTAGATAGAGGTATCTCTAAAATGAAAGCAACTATCCATAAACACCTTTTCTCTGGTTACAGGAAAAATACATAGGGAAATATCAACATGAACACCTTGTCTGTGGTTAAAGGGAATATACATATGGCAATACCTTCTCTGGCAAAACATACTTTGATCTGGCAGATGTGAGGCTGCATGATTACCAATGTCGATGATCATGAGCTTTTCATCTAACAAGGTGAGTGATCACCAGCATCGCCATCACTGGTGAGTCTGAGTGATCACCACTCTCGCCATCCATGGTGAACCTGCGCTATGACGTGGTGCGCGTTTCATCTAGCGAGGTGAGTGATCAACCGCCTTGCCATCCCTGGTGAGTGTGAGTCATCACGATCCTCGCCAACCGTGGTGAACCTGTGCTATCATGAGGTACGCATTTTATCTAGCGAGGTGAATGATCACAATCCTTGCCATCCATGGTGAATGTGCATTATGACGTGGTTTGTGTCTCATCTAGCGAAGTGAGTGATCACTCATGTCGCCATCCCTGGTGAGGATGAGTGATCACTCATGTCGCCATCCCTGGTGAGGATGAGTGATCACGATCCTCGCCATCCCTGGTGAACATGTGCTATGACAAGGTGCGTGTTTCATCTAGCGAGGTGAGTGATCACCAGCGTCGCCATCCCTGGTGAGTCTGAGTGATCACCATCCTTGCCATCTGAGGTGAGGCCATGTGATCACCACCATTGCTATTCCTGGTGATCTTGTGCTATAGCGACGCCGTGTTCCATCTAGCGACATGTGTGAGCCACTTCACACAGGTTGACGAGGAGTCACGACAATTTGCTGGGAAGGAATGATCTAAAATGTGCGAAGATTCTGGACATCAGTATCGATACACAGATGACCATGTAAGAATAGTGGAGCTCATCATCTTTTTAATCACTTGAAATGTTCGAACCGTTTATACAACATCGACACCAATTGAAAAAGCAAAATCCATCCAGTCAAATAAACTATTGTCGGGATCAATGCTGGGCAGTGACGCCAATTTCCCCTTTAATGAATTAAAAAGATACTATTTTAAATACAGAAAGCCATTGAAGCACAAATGCCAGTCAGCTGGAAATTTGAAGGGCTTTTAGAAATATCCCACATGATGCAATACAAAATGGAGACGTCATCGGATCATTGTTTAGGCTGACCGCGCAGCTCCCATTGCTGAAGGCTGCTCGTTCCCAGGGCCCCCCTCACTGTCCGCTACTGTATTACCGGTACCAGCGGGTCAGTTCCGGTTGCAGACATCTTCGCACTAGTAGGTATGGGCGTTGATAGGTGGTGCGGCAGTGCGCCTTGTTAGTGTCACCTTTAATAAAGCTGGTAGGAGATCTGGAGGGTGTTGCTTCTATTGTAAAAAGAGCTGTGAGTATGTGCCCTCTTTTCCAAACAAGTCGTGCACTGCTTCACCTAAGTACTTGCACTCACTAGATTAGTCTGAGAAGTCACCTGCCTTGTTTAAAATAGAGAGAGCTGCACTACCAGGTACCTACTCATGTCACACGCTCTATAGTTTATTATACTGACTGACTTCTCCCAACTAGGTACCTACTCAAACCCCCCTTTTTTAGCACCGTACTTGAATGACCACTTGTGAGCAACAAGAGGGACAAGTTATAGCTACATGAAAAGAAAGGACTGGAAATGAGGGCATTTTTAGCCAGCTCTTCCTTTTACTATAGGAGCAACACCCTCCTGTTGTATACAGCGTATATGGAGGTCACATGCTGACACCCTGACCATTATGTGCTGTATACAGCATGCAGGCCACCAGCTGCCACTCTGCCCCTTACCTGCTGTATACATGATGCAGGCCACCAGCTGACACCCTGTCCAGTACCTGCTGTATACATGATGCAGGCCACCAGCTGCCACCCTGCCCACTACCTGCTGTATACATGATGCAGGCCACCAGCTGACACCCTGTCCAGTACCTGCTGTATACATGATGCAGGCTACCAGCTGCCACCCTGCCCCTTACCTGCTGTATACATGATGCAGGCCACCAGCTGACACCCTGACCATTATGTGCTGTATACAGTATACAGTCCACCAGCTGCCACCCTGCCCCTTACCTGCTGTATACATGATGCAGGCCACCAGCTGACACCCTGACCATTATGTGCTGTATACAGTATACAGTCCACCAGCTGCCACCCTGCCCCTTACCTGCTGTATACATGATGCAGGCCACCAGCTGACACCCTGAACATTATGTGCTGTATACAGTATACAGTCCACCAGCTGCCACCCTGCCCCTTACCTGCTGTACTCAAACCCCCCTTTTTTAGCACCGTACTTGAATGACCACTTGTGAGCACCAGCTGCCACCCTGCCCCTACCTGCTGTATACATGATGCAGGCCACCAGCTGACACCCTGCCCCTTACCTGCTGTATACATGATGCAGGCCACCAGCTGACATCCTGACCATTATGTGCTGTATACAGTATACAGTCCACCAGCTGACACCCTGTCCAGTACCTGCTGTATACATGATGCAGGCTACCAGCTGCCACCCTACCCATTACTTGCTGTATACAGCATACATGTATGCAGGCCAACGGCTGCCACCCTGCCCATAACATGCTGTTTAAAAAGTTGTAATTCCATTATTACTTGGAATTATCAATATTGACGAGAGTCATGATTCTGTGGTCGTCCTCCCCTTTTGATATCGTGGTCTTAATTATTTTTATGAATCGCCCTCCCGGCAACTTTGGGATGAGGATTGCTCTGTTATTTCAACAACCTTTTTTACAGTATACCTTATTACTGTATCGTATAAATGACGATAGCGATATGGATAGGCCCTATATTAGAAGGTCAAATGTGGATGGAAAATATAGAAGGGGCTACCAAGGACTGGATCATCAGGGCTTATTTGGGCTGGCAAGAAGGCCATACAAAAGAAAGCCAAGAAAGTCATTGAAAGTCATATCAAACTGTAATACAAGTTCCTAAAGAAGTGATCATCTACATCTTTGTGTTCAAATTGTAATGTATCCTTTTTAGATTAAATTGCATTGGAACAGTATGTATAGATATAGATTTCTGCAATTATTCCAATATTTAACTGATGTCGGATGACGAAAATAAGACGCCCTCAGTTAACGACAGATTCAGTTTGTTATCTTACATACACTAGTATTTGAAATACCCCGTCAACTTTTAGTTGTGATATCCAATATCAATTCACATCAATGATCTGGTATATTATATTTTGTATAGTTATTTCAAAATAATATCTGGCATGCTGGGGATGACAATGTCCATTAGTCATTGTTTTATGCTACCTTTGATATCTTGTTACATCTATTCAAAAGTTATCCACATTTTAAACATAACAATACGTTACCTGATCAGAAACATCAATATGCCCACATGTTACCATCACAATTTGCATTTAGAAGATAGATTCATAGTTAGCAAAACCAGATATCATTTTGAAAAATGTTACAATTTGAAAGAAGCAATTGAACCATAATTCATTTCAAAGGAATGTTTTATGCCACAATGTAGCACAACACCATTGTATATTGATTTATATTGCATGGTAACTGTCATCCTTTCTCTAAATTCTATTTTTCAATGGCAAACACGTGCGTTAATGGGATTGATATCAATTAACCTAAATTTCAGCCCTTTGAATATCCCTGAAAGTATCTTGTCTCCTTATATCTGCCACCTGGAGTTCTCTGTTCTACAAACAGGTGTAGGTTGTTGATCAAAGCAGATTGCTCAAAGTTTGATAGTTTAAATATTTCATATCCATGCCCAATAGCTCATGCCATCGTTATAGATTCCGTGCTGATATCCCATATTAGTGTGATGCAAGTATAATGTTGATTGTCTCAAAATCCGACTGCTGTGCCTCACAAATGTACTATATTGGTGGCGCCATGAAAGCAGCCAAAAGTACATACGACAATAAGAATTATTTCCATAGATACACAATGAAAATATAGAAACTGAGTTAAGTCACATTATGATCCTTCTATTTCAGAACCTTCAACTTTGGCTTGTTTTGTGAGTAGCTCCTAGACATAATGTTAATCTTCTCATCAGCCAGATCCATATAGGGCTGCTCATCCCACCCAGATCTATTCATTATTTCTCTGTAGTTGACATCCCCCATCACCATCCACCCACTATCAGAAGTGACTGTCGTTGCTGCACAGAAGATGTTTGAGTCCTCTGTGGTTCCAGCATTTAATACTGGAGAACTACCTTGTAGGGGGAACACTATTGTTGAACCCACCAGAGTACCTTTGTTAATGTATTATGCTATCGCCGTGATGTCCCCTTGCTATGCGGGCTTCCCTAGCCCACTGAAAAGGGTCTATTTCTCCTTTTTTCTATACCTCAGGATGTGTGTGGTGCACATATGCGCAGGCACCGACAGATTTCTCTGTGAATTGTGTAATGTAGTTCTTGCCATGAATATGACCTTAGATGTTGAAATGGCGTTAAACATCTATTACTCACTCACTCCCCTTGCTATGCCTGCATCCATGCATCACACCTGCCTTGGAACTAATGCATCAGTTCTGGCAAGGGCAAATGAACTGAAGGTTTGAGGCATAATGCAGCCATTGTACAGTTATCTCAATCAGCTGACGAGAACACACACTCTTTGACAACGACATATGCTCAGCACAACAGTATATAAATGCAGTAGGTCTTTCTTGTGCAAGACAAAATAGTGTGCTGTGCAATGTACTGGTAATGTGCGTCAAGTTTTTGAAGTGTGGCATCTAGCCCTCACCCAGCACGTCAGGCAGTGTGTGCTAGGTCTGGAGGGTTTTGCACATGAGCTAAAGAGAACTTTAACTCCTAGGTGCCCAAACGCGCTTTAAAGCATGGCTTTTGGCTTAAATGGGGCTTAAATACATGTGTATTGAAGGAAACTATTATCCAGATACTTCTACTGGTCCAATCTGCAAAGTTAGACCCTCTATAGAACGGCCATGACCTCCCCATCACAATACAACAATCCGTTTTGCTCCATCACCATTATACCAAACACAGGGAGTCAAAATTTGAAAATGAGGTGTCATATTATGTGATTCATCAGAGGGCCACCCTCCAGGGGTCTAAGACCAGACATGACACCAATATTACACTAGATCATATACATCCAATGTCCCATACTCCCATTAGATTCTAAAAGAAATGTTCATATCCATAGAGATAATCCATGCATTGTTACTAGCATATTATGTCTCCTGAGTGGTAGTACACATATATTTTTTTTTATGCAGAATTGAACGAGGCCTCAGAATTGCAGGTATTATGGATGGGGGATCTATGTATTACACAAGAGAGACCAAATACTACCAAATGAAAGTGATTGGAATGTTTTGGTAACTATGGTTACCAAACCTGACCAATAAATTCCATGTCCTTAACTGAAAGTTATGAGTATTCAGGAAATGTAATACAGAGCCAATATCAAAAGATATGATCAAAATAATACATGGGCTTATCAACTAAGTAATATAATTGTGAAATAATGTAAAATCTTCAAATAATTCTGGGCACCAAAAGGTTACCTGCTCACTTAAAAGACATGCTCTCTCTCACCATTCAACTTCCAGTCAGCAGATTAGTGAAAAGCAAGCTGCCATGTTTAAAAATGGTCTGTGTTGCATAATTTTATAAAGAGGTGCTTTCCTGTCTGACTTTCTGTTGCCTGCTGTTATTGCGAGTAGTAATCATAGTCAGGGGAAGGTAGTTGACTACACATGAAAAGTAACCAACTCACATCAGGGCCCTGTTTCTATACTTTTCAAAAACGAATGGCACCATCCATGCCCACTAATGCAAAGCTAAAAGTGAAGATGGAGCAAAAACTGCTTTCTGTTTCTTAGCTTGAGTTCTACTCTCCTGCTCTATTGACGAGAGCTAGCTAGGACAACTTAAGAAACACTAATGCAATGGTGCCATCCACCTCCAGTGCACCTCTCACTGGTATATCCTTAGGGCCTTCCACCTATTCATTTGTGCCTTATATCTTATGTGTAATCAATTGAATTACATGGATCCTGTTTCTATAGTAGGCTGTGGATGGCACCATTTGCATTAGTGTTTCTTAAGTTGCTCTCTCCAAAATAGATTAGTTTGAGTTCTATCTGAGCTCATTTTAGCCAACTGTCTAAACTCAAATAAATAAAGCAAGAAGTGCCACTGTTTCTAAACCTTAGGATGTAGCTCAAACTGAGTCCCATCTGCTCTATTGATGAAGGCAAAATTGTTGCTTTTCAAACAATTCTTCCGCCAACCCTTATAGGTGGTCGGCACAACTTTAAATAAGTGAAATACACATGAAAACTTGGATGATTCATTTGATGATAGATGAGCTGAAATTCAAGGATTTTGATGGCACCATTGCATGAGTGTTTCTGAAGTTGTCCTATCCAGCTCTAGCCAATAGAGCATTAGAACAGAACTCAAGTTTAGAAACAGAAGCATGTTTTTGCTGGGTGTGCACTATTAGCTTTGCATAAGTAAACATGGATGGTGCCATTCAGGTACACAATCAGGGCCATGATGGCAGCAAAGTTGGTTAGAAAACAACAAATTTACTTCCACCAATAGAACAGATGGGACTCAGTTTGAGTTCTATCCAAAAGTTTAGAAACAGTGGCACTTCTTGCTCTATTCATTTGGATCTGGGCCCTTTGCTAACACAGGCTCAGATAGAACTCGAACTGAGCTATTTTGGATAGAGCAACTTAAGAAACACTAATGCAAATGGTGCCATCCAAACCAACTATTGAAACAGGGCCCTGGACGTTTTTGGCACCTCACTTCCTGACCACCTTTGTGCAACACAAAAAAAAGAGTCAGGACTAAAGAGAAAGGGACTGCTGCGGGAGAGTCATTTCTTAGACAAAACTATCCATTCGCTTATGTGTAGCACCCTCCTGTACAGGGGGTGGAGGGTGGGGGTACTGTTACTGGTGTCAGCCATAATGAACATGGCGGTCTGTGGCCTGCAGGGTGGCATTGTTTTAACTTAAATTATTGATGTTTGATTGTGGATGTGGGTGCCGGTGGCTGTGCAAGCTTTTTACATAATACAGTGCTATGGTAAATGGAGGGGTAAGGTTGGGAGGCAGTTGGGAGACACAAGATACCAGGCGGCTACAACTACCAGTAGAATTTTAGATTAACGCCACAAATGTGTTATTTCATACTGGTAGCATTTGTGACTTTAGAAGCCTATACTTCACATCACAATGATTATAAAGTATGGTTAAAATTCCCTGTCATCATCTCTGGAGTCTATGAGTATGAATAATAACACTTCATATGCTCACCACACAGTGGGATGATATCATACAGTATGTGAAGAACCCATTGTTAACGTGAGCATCACATGGATACCTCAGCTTACACTAGATATGGGACATGGTGTGTCATCTACACATGATAAGGAAGTAGAAAAGTAGGTTAATTAGGAAGGGATTAATTACGTTTACTTCGTTATTCAGTCCCAGGGGTCCAGGGTAGGCGCAGTATACCAGTCTATATATGTAGTATAGATGCAGAGGGAGCATCATTGAATCAGTGTGGTTATTTAAGATGACGGTTAGTGTGCATTTTGTGTGTCAGTAATAATGTTTCCAGTTGGATGTATCAAACAGCAAGTCTTATCCAATTATGCCCCCCCCCCACCTTTCCACTCATATTCCATTTGGATTTAAATTTCGTGATAATACTTCTGAGGCGCGTGAGTTATTGATGATAAGTATGTGAAGTGAGGTAATTAAACATTTACATAAAACATGTTTATAAAGATGGAGGTTCTGGTTTAATTATTAGCCCCCAATATACTTTGTTCAATGAAACTTGTGCCTACTTGCGTCATAACAGTACCTGTACCTAGACCGCGGTGTTCGTATACTCCACACAACATCTGATCATGATCAATTTCTGTGTTTCAGTGCTAGTGAACATCGCCATCTTGGATAGTTTTGGCGCACGCACCACTGTCTGCAGTCTTCCGGTCAAGGTCGAAGTTCAGAACCGTACGTCGTTGTCACAGGAAGAGAAGGATCTGTACGTGTTGCCCTTTCTCTTATCCCTACAGAGTAAAATACCCAATTTCTGGACAGTTAGTGGTTGTCTTTTGATTTCTGCCAGACTGAATGCCTGATTAGCCCCATCTTTTGACATGGTGACGGTACTTATCGATTCTAACATGTACTAGAATGATTGTCCTATAGGTATGATATTTCATTGGGAATTAGGTCTCTCTAAATATGTCATAATGGCCCCTAATTCCCGAGAGTGGAATTATTCATTAGATATTATAAAATAACAAGATTTTCTTTGGAATCTATCATCCTACAAAACATCTAATCGAACACTATCTTTGGGTTCAACACACATCCTTCCTGGGTAGGGGCCTTTAGAAACCCAAATCTTAACGTGACGAGCATATGACTGTCCATGCCGTATTTCTCTTTTATGAATTAATCAAAGATGTTATTAATATTGAATTGAATTCAAATGATATACAGGGATACTATGACAAACATATAAGTAGTATAGCAAAATCGAGTCAGGATTTATCTATATATTACAGTGTGTCCGGAATTAGTTGCCCCTTAGGGTTGGGTTGGTCCAATTGTAAAGTCATTCATGATATGTATTAGAATTGATTACATATAAAAAGTCTTTCAGATTACTTATCTTATGGTTTATAATTATGGATGCAATTATTTAGAACTTCAATAGCTCTTAGACACTGTATTATTCAATATAACAGAGACTGCAAGCTATTAGCTGTGTGGCTAGTGACCATCACTTTATCCATTCACCTGAACCTCAGCACAGGTCAATCACACTATTATTCACGATTTCTGAGGGAAACCTTTCATTTCTGAAGTTGTTAGTTGGGGTCATATGTACACATGTTGTATAACACTTTTTGATTTGTAATCGATCAATTATCAATTATTGATTACCCTACTCACTGTTTAGCCAGGGTCTGTCCGGAATTAGGGCCCACTACCCTAATATGATATGATTTGACTACTAATCACGATGTTGCCGTCTGCCCCTTAATGTGCCAAATAAAGCAATGCCAATAATGCCAGTTTTAGTACATGTATGACATAAATCTTAGAATCGTTTGAAAAATGGCGATCAGGCCGAGTTAAGAATTTTGCATATTAGCCAGTATTTAGCATGTAAAGTGTCAATCCCCCAGTGTTTTAGTGTGTAAAGGGTTAAATTCCCTGTGTCTTAAACTGTAAAGAATTTAACTCCCGGTGTTGAACTATTCTCATCATCAGGCGTATCTTAAAACATGCAGCCGTATAACAGATGGCGTTGGATGTATTTTATGGATGTCCTTGGTACAATATCTGTTCAGGTAAAAGCTGCGGGTTCACTGTGCAACATACTGTGCGATTTTGAGCTAGTCACATAAATATAGATACACATGAAGGGAGTTGTATGGTCTGCTGCATAGTGATCACTACTATTGAAATTGTCATTCCTGCAAGCACTTAAAAATCAATTTGACACAATCAGCGAAAAGGGATCCTAGTGCAGGGTACAATAAGGTCCCCTTTCCTAGTGCACGCGTCACATTATTAGTTATCATACCTGTATGAGTTAGTGGGATGAAACTGCAGATCCAGTGCAATTTCTAGTTGCAACAATGTTTAGTCTCACAGTGGACGTCTATATAACTATACTACATGTACACGTGGTTTCTCTTACCTCTCACACAAAGAATGACAATGGATCAGAAGTCAGGTCGGTGATATTATGCCTAATTTAAGTGCTGATCTCGGCTACTCTCATTTATGTAAGGTTGGGGAATAACCAATATAATATAATCATTTTGAATACCCTGATTTTTTTTTTCGGCTCCACATTCATGAAAATGTCATTTAGATTAGTTTTACATAATAACACGAAGTGGACACTCGCCTCTATCCCCCGCCTCCCCATCAACTGCAACACGTCAGATTGTGGCTTTTTAGACAGATCTTGCACTCCAACATAAATGTGGAATATAAAAAGGTTCTTTGTAATTGAAGTGTTTGCAGCAAGATGTATTATATCCCAAGTCAACTTTCTGTGTGGCATATTGGCATTTAAAATCTATATGCTGCTGGGTTGGAAGTACACACTTTAAGTTGAAGAGTGAGTCCTGAGAGATTGATTCTGTAACACAATATGACAGAGTGGACTAAGACTGTCCTGTGCCACTACATAACGCACCAGGCACCCTCTGAATGGGTTTGATCCCCAGCCCTAATAGAAGCGGTCCATTCTGCAAACATGAAACCAACGATGAAAAGTACTCCAAAATCTAAGTGACGTTTTGTTGTGAATAGTGCCTTATCCTAATCGGGTTATTGGGCGCGCTTGGACCAGGCTACAATACGCGTTCAGTAATATGCCACGATTGGATGATAGTGGGAGGGAGCATCCCATACAGAGCTGGAAGTCGTCTGACTTTGTGGCCAATATGAATAATTCAATCAAGCACCGGGCCAATGTGGACAATCAAGGAGATTTGTTGTGGAGACAGGCCTTCATAGAAGAGGAGAGGCGGTGGTGGACAGGCAGAGCTAAGCGAATACTAGTGCAGAAGGGTATTGATCGAGTGGTTTGTCCTGCTTGCCTCCCACTCGCAGACGCGCGCAGTGGTGGTTACCACGCGTCTGCCGACCGAGGCAATCCAAATAAAGATGTATTACAATTAATATGAATACAAGGCAAATAGTGCCGGGCCTGGCCTGTTTATTCAGGTGTGTCCATAGCAACACGGGGCCCGGTCGATATCTGCGGTTAGATAAAGCTACATTCGTCAACCACCACGGCCCTGTCCACCCTAGGCCTAGACACACTTAAAATTGGGAAAGTATAAAACAGAAAGGTAATAAAAATGAAATGCCATAAACACTCTCTGATCGTTGCCTTGCCAGCAACCCCACTACAAGGGTAGAAATTCAATAATTCCTGTCAATTTACATCTGTACAATTCTCTGGTGTCAATGTGTCGTGAGTTTGTTCACCCTGCACGGACACGTATTTGTGTGTACACATATAGTTTGAGAGGTGGACGGGACATGTAGGGGTAGACGATCTGAAACGACCCAATGCGCATGATCACTGACTAGCCGAAACGTATGGGAGGTGGTACCACTGTTGTGCGCACGCGTAGTAGCTCCCAGGGGACATGTTTTAGAAATATCAAACACTTGTGTGGTGCAGAGAGCAGATAAGGATTTTTGTATTTAGCTACGGCGACAGCTGTGCTGCATGCTGCTATCGGTAGTGGGAGGGGTAGGAGAGGGTAGCCACTAATATTTTGTGCAAGGTTGACTTGATGACTGACCGCTGAACTTGGTGGTGTACCTTGTAGTTATGTAAATGAGTGATGGTGTCATATATAGACGTCCTCCCACGCAGACGGCATGGCGATTACCTGTACATGTCATCATAATGATAACACATCCAATACATTCTAGTACAATTCAAATAGGGCAAAAAAATGTTTGTTTCCAGTAACATGGCTTGAAAAGGTAGGGACGGTAGGTCGGATCTTTAAAAAAAAAAATTTTTACATATGAATAGGAAATGTTAGGTCATTTATCAATGGATGTATCAAGTTCTTTGATTTCATTGCAAAATGTGACATGTACTCGGAATAGGGGCCTTAATGCACCCTGCACTAAGGGCCCTTTTCGTAGATCCTGTCACAAATAATGATGGAAAAAGTCGAAAAAAGTGAAAGAGGGGAAGAAAATGGAAAGGAAAATGGATGAAAAAATATGAAAATCCTCAGAAAAGTATGAAAACTTTCTAAAAATTAAGAAAAAAAAAGTAAAAAATTGACAAGATTCTTCAATTCCCCCACCCCCCTAAAATTGTTTTTGGTCCTGGCTCCTTCCTTACCCATTATAATTTAATTAATAGTGTGTTTGCAACGTGGGAAACTACTAATTTCCAGTGTCCATCCGTACAGAAAGTAGTGTCGATTTGGCCAACCATGTAATTATTTCTTGCTTGCCTTAGTACAAGAAAAGTCCTGTATCAATTTACAACACCCATCCAAGACAGTGGCGGAATGGTGGACAGCTATTTTCATGAGCTGAAAAACAATTCCCTGCTTAATTGGAAAGTTAACATGATCAGATGAGGATAGGTAGACGTACAGGCGCAAATCGTCGTTCAGACTACGTCACACCCCATCATGGGCGGGACCCACGCGCATTAATTGTTCGATTCCTTTCGGTCAGTGGTCAATAAGCATGAGTGTTACATATGCCACATCTCGCAAAGGTAGCCTAAAGATATACAATCCTGGGGGAAAAAACAATAACAAAAACAACAACAACAACCATTGCAAACACACAGAACAAGCTTTAGCACCTTCAACACTCAAGTGTTTTTATATAGAAGCCCCCAAAATTGATCATTTTGGGGTTCGTACTTTACGTAACACTAGACTTTAATTTCAGCCATTTTCTTTTTTGGGGGGAGGGGGAGGGGGTCGCAAAACATTCTGTCCCACCATCATGACTGGGACTTAAGTTCCAACTCCCTTGGGAAGCCATTACCGGCATGCTGGCCTGCATGGCACATGCAGGAGATGCGCAGACTCAGATACCTTGACTTTTTTCGGAATAATTAGCAAATGTAAGAGTTCGTCTGTGAGTGTACTCAGCTACATCTATTTATGTCTTTATATTCAGAGCCGGCTTGGAATATATAGTATGTAGGAAATAGGATTTCAAATCGATCTTTTTGTAGCATTCCCCTTTGCCATGGGGCAGGTCCAAGCAGATAGGTCCATTTTGTCCCTCCGTGACACTTCCATTTTAGACTCTGGAATCCACATCTAAAAGAATAAAATTATTTCTTTTGGTGGGAATTCATCTTTATGTCTGGCACCAAATTCCCGTCAAAAGAAATGATTTTATTCTTTTACATATGGATTCCAGAGTCTAAAATAGGAAATGTCACGGAGGGATATGTGCTTGGAACTGCCCTATGATATCGTTCATGTATTTTGTATAACAGGTGGATTCCTATCGAGCCACGTTCATATGTCCAAACTGAATATCATTAGATTGTAATATGCATACTAGCAATTCAGGCATTGAAAGGCCATTTTCCCTCCCCTATTATGGTCAATGACAACTGAGCGTCCGGCATGTTGTTATAGAAACACCAATCTTCCATGGGAGTCATTTGTGGCGCCTGACGCTTTTTGAATTTAATTACCGCTTAAATCTACCCATAATGCACTTGTGTTAATTATTCAAAGGCCATGCTAGCTCTTGCCGAGGCTACTGGCTCAGGAACCAAATGAAAAGTAAACATGGGCCTGGGGAGGGGGTGGGGGAGGGGGTGCCGTGAGCCCCGCGCGCTGTCAGGGCCCTGGCTCTGTCAACATAACCAGTGTGGTGTTGCCAAGGGAGGGCGGCGCCATATTGTCATCCCGCAGTCGGAAAGGAGTACCGCACAAAGCTGGAATCTGCTGAGTAATTGGTCTGTGTAGCTCAGCCAGATCCAGCTAAGAATCCAACTCCTGTGGTCCCTGGTGTAGGAGAGGAAATGGCAGGCATAGAAATAATGTCGGCCTTGCGTGGGACATGACTTTCACAATTTAGCTTTTGTTGACTCTCCAGTGGGGAGGACTGGGGCTGGGCAACAACCCACCACCCCAAGCACACCAATGCACATGCAGAGAGAGAGAGACAGAGAGAGAGAGAGAGAGAGAGAGAGAGAGAGAAAGAGAGGGAGAGAGAGAGGGAGAGAGAGATACAGAGACAGAGAGAGACAGAGACAGAGAGGTAGAGAGAGGGAGAGGAAAATCAAAAAGTAAAAGGCCATAGGAAATTCCTGTAAATACTTCGCTTCACAAAATTTGTCCATATCCATCATCTGAGGGAGCGAAATACAACTATCAGGGCATTCAAAAATGAAAATAAACACGAACTCGCCTCTTTTGAAAGGCGTGCAAACGTTGGCCATATGTTGTTAGTCAAAATAGCCGATATTAGTGTCAACACAAGGCAATTAAGGCGCATATAGAGTTTTAAAGAGATAGCTCCATTGCGGCAGAGAAGTCAGGGATATAGGAGGCAGGGGAACGACCCACACTGCCACAACCAAGCCATCTCTAGCATTTGCTGTTGGCAATTTCCGTAGAAACCCAATATTTCAAAACAGCCAAATCGACTTGATGAATTCCACAAATAAGACAGCTACAATAGACTGTGTCTTCTCCGTCAAACCATTGAAAGTCATGCAGAGAAATACATGCCCCCCCCCCTTCCCGTTTTGTCCAGCAGCAAATATATTTGACCTCTCAGATAGACAGGAACGGCCTCAGAATTTGCTACAGAACCCCCATGAACCTATACTGCTGTAGGTGATGGCATTAAGCCCCTATCCTCAGATCCTGTATTCCTGTACACTGCAAAAATGGTGTTTAGATCCTAAAGACAAATCTAAACATATTCTTGCAACGTTTTTGTAATCACATTAACTTCCTAAACATGTTTAGTCAAACAATGTGATTAGCTCAGGTGTTTAGATATTTAGATGTTTAGTTTTAAAATTTTTATGATATGAAATTTTGTGTTTAGATGCCAAAATGTTTAGATGGAAATGTAGGGTTTACAGATGTTGACAGTATAAAGGATTATCCTTTGTTTGTTTTTACTTTCTGGGGGATATCAATTGTCAGGTATTTGCAAGTGAAAAGTCTCTAAAGATATTAGTCACATGTACATACACACAGACGAACATGCTGCCTTAGAATGAGAGACTTGAGAAAGTATGAAAGCATGGGAGGAAGCAGTAGGTGTCTGTCATAGATATTATTGATCATTGTAAACTAATGATGGCAATGTAAAGTGAATTTAGTCAATCCTCTATTGCTGTTTCTTTTCTCATGGAATTTTATGAAATGAAACCATGATCAGCATGCAGTTTGGGGATATTTGTCACAACAAGTGACCGTGATCATATGCAGAATGTGCATTCAAATGTAGTGCTGCTACCTGGTGTGTATTTGACATCCAAGTATCTAAACATATTGATGTTTTAATCTAAACACCTGGTATTCAATGTGTTCTAACTCTAAACATGTTTAGACCTAAACATGTTCAAAATCTAAACACCATTTTTGCAGTGTAGATAATGGCATTAACCCAAATTATACTAAAGCCAGAGTTTTGGCATGAGAGGATCAACAAATTATACATAATGTCCTGTATGCCTAGATATGCACCATTTCAAATTTTGTGGTGATAGGATGAAAATGTCCAGTGATGTAAGGTTTTCAATACTGACCTACATGTAGGTCATTAGGAGAATCCACTGTGTGGAACTGCACAGGCAATAGGCATCACCTTATAGTGAACTATGTAGATTCAAGGTCAACCCTTATGAACTTAGCCTTGAGCAAGGTCACCAATGTTATATTCAATTATGAGGGTCATATAGCATTACCAAATATCAAAATTTGATAAACCTACACTGAAAACCTATGACTGCAGAAACTAATCAGTAGTGATCACTTTAGGGTGCTCAATTTGATGCAGACCAGGGAGAGTACCCCTTTCATCATATGTGATTAGTTCAGGTCATCAATACGATTACTTCAGGTCATCAATACTGATTAGTTTTTCTCATGCTGAGATAATAATGACCTGGATAAGCAATTTGATTGAAGTGCAATGTTGCTCAAAATAAGAAATAAAAGAATAGTTTTGGAATTCCCCGACCCTACCATATCAACCTAACCCTCATTCATTTATTAGAGTAGGTCTTCTCCTTGAAGATATGGGATTCATAGAACTTCTACTTTATATAAGTTGGAGCAGTTGATGCCTATCTTCATACTTCTTGATAGGACCATTGACAAAGAATAGGTGTTTATGCTCTAAATATGCCTATTTTACTTTCATTCTCATTTTACAACATGTCCCCTTTTCAACACAATTTTACATAACTTCCCCACTTAAAACTTGCATGTTGATACATTTATGGCAATTATTTATATCAATTTTACCACAACAATGATCTGAATTGTATGAGACATGTCACATCATCATAAAGTAGGGCTCCCTGGTGGGAGAAATGGTATGATCAAAATGATTACTTTCTTTCATCAATGAGGAATGATGACCTAAAGTCATCTGCATTGATTACTTTTCAACAAGCCTAGGTTTTCTGTGTAGGCTAAGCCATTATGGAAATATGAAGTGACAGCATTCTAATTCATATCTATACAAACTACAAACCTATGCATAGGAAACCAGACCCCTTATCTTCCTAACGACCTACATGTAGGTCACTTTTGAACAATAGGCCATATCTTAGGAAGACATGTCTCCATGACAACCAAATTTTGTATGCATAAACTTGTATGATAGTTTTCCAAACTAACTTTTGAATATCAGACATTAAGTTATTTGATAAAATGACCAGATTCATTTTTCCAATATGCCTTTTTGCCTTTTTTCAGAATTTGTGGTATTTTGGTTGCCATGGCAACCATACAAAAATTGGTTGATAACTTGATTTTTGAGTTATAGGGGATCTTTAAAACATGATTGAAATATTATAATGTATCTTATTTTCTCAATGGGAGGGGTAAGTGTCCTACATGTAGGTCGTTAGTATAATCTGGGTTAAGCCCCGATCCTCAGACCTTGTACTCCTGTAGGTAATGGCATTAAGCCCCTATCCTCAGGACCCTGCACTCCTGTTGGGGATGGCATGGAGCCCCTATTCTCAGGACCCTCTACTCCTGTAGGTAATGGCATTAAGCCCCTATCCTCAGACCTTGTACTCCTGTTGGGGATGGCATGGAGCCCCTATCCTCAGGACCCTGTACTCCTGTAGGTGATGGCATTAGGCCCCTATCCTCAGACCTTGTACTCCTGTTGGGGATGGCATGGAGCCCCTATCCTCAGGACCCTGTACTCCTGTAGGTGATGGCATTAAGCCTCTATCCCAGGACCCTGTACTCCTGTAGGTGATGGCATTAAGCCCCTGTCCTCAGGACCCTGTTCTCCTGAACCTGGTGCCATTGAGCCCCTATCTTCTTGAGGGCATTTCTTATGGTACTACGACTGCATACAAACACTTCGATTTGACTGCCTAAAGGATAGTGCCAGTGATCGTAGGTACTGCCATATGACTGCTCTGTACGATCAGCACTTAATGTAAATGTAGTAACAACAGGGAGTTCTTTAGGGTGGTCGTAGTGCTTCAAGCACAATGCATCCCATACTACAAAGATGTAATACAAATGTATTACTAAGTTAATGTTCCCACTACGATTTGAAGGTGAGCAGTCGTAGTGTGTTAACTGCTTAAGAAATAGTCTCCAGGGCCCTGTACTCTTGTATCTGGTGATACCTCTCCCTCTCAACATACATGTATAAGCCCCTGATGGCAGGAATTGAATATATTGGTGCCTATCTCCTGTAGACGAAAGATGAGCCCCGAAATGAAACCCATCAACACAAGCCCGGTCTAGGGGTCACACAAATAATTATGAACTAGAGAGTAGATAAGAAAAAAAAAGTAAAATATCTGCATCCCGTTTTAGATAATGCCGAAGGCCGAACGTCTACTTTTCAGTCATAAACATGCGCCGCCTGTATTTAAAGACGGCTTTTTGTCCGAATTAATCCCCTCCCTCCCCACTCCCTCATCCAGTTCTTAGGCTGAGAGGCTGCGTTTTAAACTGAAGTCAATGAGTACAGCACATGCGCTTTGGGGTTTGTGAAGCCATGAGGAAGTCTCCTCTCGCCCTAAATTTCTCCTTCCTAGATTGGCGGGGAAATCCTTGATTTTGTACTCCCAAAGTCGTCTGCCACCAACCAACCAACAGACAATTAGAGCGCTAATGGGATTCAACGGTTGGCGCCATTTGAACTTGATTGTCAGAGTAGCTCTGAGACTCCTGTCAACATGGGCGCGGCGACCACTCTGGTAATCACTACCGACAATAAACCCAGCCTTAATGTCCCCAACCCACAGGCCGCACAGGGAGGCATTGGGGAGTCACACCAAGTCTAATGGTACTACTAGTGGGGCATTTTATGGTGCATATATTCCTCCTGCTACAGAATTTAATGGTCTTATCCATGTGTCAGTATTAAAGGGTATGTTATGGCCGCCATACCTACTGCATGACAGTGTCAGAAAGGGTGTGTCATGGCTCCCATACCCACAGTGTCAGTGTTAAACAGGGTATGTTATGGCCCCATACCTAGTGTGACGGTGTCAGACAGGGGGTGTCATGGCTCCCATACCCACGGTGTCAGTGTTAAACAGGGTATGTTATGGCCCCATACCTAGTGTGACGGTGTCAGACAAAGTGTGTCATGGCCCCATACCTACTGTGTTAGTATTAGACAGTGTGTGTAATGGCCCCACACCTACTGTGTCAGTGTCAGACAGTGTGTGTAATGGCCCCATGCCTACTGTGTCAGTGTCAAACAGTGTGTGTAATGGCCCCATACCTACTGTGTCAGTGTTAGACAGTGTGTGTAATGGCCCCATGCCTACTGTGTCAGTGTCAGACAGGGTACATTATGGCCCCATACCTACTGTGTCAGTGTCAGACAGGGTATGTTATGGCCCCATACCTACTGTGTTAGTGTCAGACAGTGTGTGTAATGGCCCCATACCTACTGTGTCAGTGTCAGACAGGGTATGTTATAGCCCCATACCTACTGTGTCAGTGTCAGACAGGGTATGTTATAGCCCCATACCTACTGTGTCAGTGTCAGACAGGGTATGTTATAGCCCCATACCTACTGTGTCAGTGTCAGACAGGGTATGTTATAGCCCCATACCTACTGTGCCAGTGTTAGAAAGGGTTTGTTAAGACCCCACACCCATGGTGTCAGTGTTAGACAGGGTATGTTATGGCCCCATACCTACTGTGCCAGTGTCAGACAGGGTATGTTATAGCCCCATACCTACTGTGCCAGTGTCAGACAGGGTTTTGTTACAGCCCCATACCTACTGTGCCAGTGTCAGACAGGGTATGCATGTACATGTTATAGCCCCATACCTACTGTGCCAGTGTCAGACAGGGTATGTTATAGCCCCATACCTACTGTGTCAGTGTCAGACAGGGTATGTTATAGCCCCATACCTACTGTGTCAGTGTCAGACAGGGTATACATGTACATGTTATAGCCCCATACCTACTGTGCCAGTGTCAGACAGGGTATGTTATAGCCCCATACCTACTGTGTCAGTGTCAGACAGGGTATGTTATAGCCCCATACCTACTGTGTCAGTGTCAGACAGGGAATACATGTACATGTTATAGCCCCATACCTACTGTGTCAGTGTCAGACAGGGTATACATGTACATGTTATAGCCCCATACCTACTGTGCCAGTGTCAGACAGGGTATGTTATAGCCCCATACCTACTGTGTCAGTGTCAGACAGGGTATACATGTACATGTTATAGCCCCATACCTACTGTGCCAGTGTCAGACAGGGTATGTTATAGCCCCATACCTACTGTGTCAGTGTCAGACAGGGTATGTTATAGCCCCATACCTACTGTGTCAGTGTCAGACAGGGTATACATGTACATGTTATAGCCCCATACCTACTGTGTCAGTGTCAGACAGGGTATACATGTACATGTTATAGCCCCATACCTACTGTGCCAGTGTCAGACAGGGTATGTTATAGCCCCATACCTACTGTGTCAGTGTCAGACAGGGTATGTTATAGCCCCATACCTACTGTGTCAGTGTCAGACAGGGTATATTATGGCCCTATACAGGTCTACTGATGACCCCATACTTACGGTGACAGTGTCAGAACAATATTTCTAATGGTCCTATCTGTTACGTGTTTTAAAGGCTCCACCCTATTCCGGGTGAAACAAAAATACTTAATAGTGCTACCCAGCCATGCCACAGAGAGTTCCTGATGGTCCCATAATGCCTTATCCATGTGTTGTCTCTATTCCCTGTCTTCTTACACTACAGCTTGTTAGATGCTCCACAAGACCAAATAGTGCAGAATAAAGCTGTGTCATCAATCATAACAGACCTATACGTAACCTACAAGGATCTTTTACATATTGCACCGGGTTCTCGAAGGCTGGGGTATGTTGGTCTTAAGATCAAATACAAATATCGTAATAGCCACCCCCCCCCCACTTATACCATCAGACAAGGAGTATGTCTGTCTGTCTGTCTGTCTGTCTGTCTGTCTGTCTCTCTCTCTCTCTCTCTCTCTCTCTCTCTCTCTCTCTCTCTCTCTCTCTCTCTCTCTCTCTCTCTCTCGCTCTCTCGCTCTCCCTCTCTCTCCTTATCATCATGATAAAGGTTATGAAACATCTAAATATATCAGTCTCGTGGGGAAGCTGGACTTATGCTGCCAAGGCTGCTCTTGACATAATAGTTATACTGTATATGGTGAGATGAGTAGTAATTCAGTGAACTGACCTCCATTATACCATACCCGCTCCTTCTCCCCCTCCCCCCTGTACATGTCCTGACCCTGTGTGGACCGCTTTGTGAGTTCATATGTGAGCTGCTCAGCCCATTTATTTGAGCTGCTCGGACCATCTATTTGATATCTGTGCCCAGCTGTGACTGACGGCTAGATGCTGGCCAACCTTCATCACCTGACAGCGGCCAGTGCTCCCCCGTGGTACCCAAATGTCACCACCCCCCCCCCTTCCAGCCACACACACACAGACACACTCTGCTGAGTTGCTCCACGCCAGATACTTGCCATAACATCTTATAGAAGGAGGGATCCGTATAGCACTTCCTATATAAGATTGGCAGCTATCTGTATTATTTTTCTAGCATAGACAGCAGCAACTAGCAATTTTCCTCACGTCATCCTGCCTCAAACAAACGTTTGACTGCTCACCCACAAATGATTGATTTAGGTGTATCGATAAATAAGGGGCTACATATATATGCCCTTGGGGATATAGTAAATAGCAGCCCCTTTAATCAATACACATGTTAAGAAAGGTTTACCCAACTATATGTGATACACATTTCAAAAAGGTTATTTGATTAAGAGATGGGCATGCTATCAGGCATAGTCTCTTACATGTGGTAAAATATATATCTGATTTATCATGGGCAAATACTACTTTTTGTGCAGAGGGACATGGGTAGGTGCATCATTACGGATTTAGGGAAAGAAACATTCATCACGGGAAATGGGAGAAAAAGTAAGTCCTGCGGTTTTTGACAGCGCTCTTTGTGAAAGTAAACTGATTGTCATCCTGTCTATTACGCATAATAATTATCATTGACTTCCTCTTGATTACAGATACGAGATGGTTGCCGAGGAGAACAGCACCCTGCAGACGTACGTATCGAAGGGTGACAACAGGAACGCCCGTCTCCATGCACACCTGGTGGCGCACCGCCTCAACCGTCTCCATGGCAACGGTAACGAAGAAGAGACGACGTTACGCGCCAGAATCCGTACGAGCATGTTACAGACGCTGAAGGACCTGCCAATGAGGGACGAGGTAGGCCAGCCGACTTCCGGTTACATTAAGCAGACGACATTTGAAGATAACCTTTACAATGGCCGACACCTCCCTGGAGGAAGTGCATGGGCACTCAGGGGGTGTATACCGGTACCATTACTTAGACCAGCCCCTACACTAATGTGGGTCTTCATCATGAGCACCCTTTAACGCAGCAAGAGATTGGGTAGACTTTGCTGAGTACAATCATTCGGTTAACAGAGTCTTCCTGCTATAGATTGGACTATATGGGTACCAATATACTTTATTTTGTCCTCATTATATGGATGATAAGATGATTAGCTACTGTTACTTTTGGCTCAGAGGCGTAGGAAGCAAATCTTCATTGGGGGGGCCCAGCAGGGGCCCCACCTCAAACACCTTGGATTGTCGGCTCAAGCGTAATAGCGCCTATACATACCTATATAAAATTTGTACAGAAAAGTAATTTTTAATGAAATTTAGATCTGATTTGAGGCCCAGGCCCCCAATTTCCCTCTCCCATTACTATATTAATCTAATTTGAGATGCAAAGTTTTAGCTTCTTGTTCAATTCATTATGAATTCTTAGCAAATTTTGGGGGGGCCCAGACATACTCAGGCCCCACCTCCCTTGTGATTGGGGGGGCCCAGGCCCCCCTGCCCCCCCCCCCTTTTCCTACGCCCCTGTGGCTTCCATATACTATGCCAACTCTGATTTTTTTCAGAAATGACTAATTTTCTCAGAAATGACTATTTTTTAGATCATTCGTTACGTCAGTGAGTGTTTGTTCTTGAATATGCAGTGTCATCCACCTTCTTTGTATGTGTATTTTGAAATGTTTGCCCATTAACCTTTTCGGTGTCATATCACGGTTGAAGGAATACTTCTTCACAATACAATATTAGTTATATTGCTCACCGAAATCAATATTCTTAACAGCTGAATCCAAATGTCTCACCCTTCACGGAGAGGCTGTCACAGACGACATTTAGGATAAGGGACCACAGCCATTTGTTTCCTAGTCTTACTGCCTCTACAGTGCTTCTATTCAAATGTGGCTTTAGAAGGTAGCAACAGCTGAAACCTCCATGTCGGGGGACAACAATGCCACACTGGGTTTTATGTTTCCCAGGTAGTGTGTATAAAGTTCTATTCAATGAAGTCGATGACTAATTGAGAGAAGTGCCACTCACAGGCCAGACTCATGGGGTACTGCCAAGCCAATAAGTAAAGTATGAGTCCCATACATAAAAGATATATGAAAGATGAAATAAATATCTTCTTACCTGACTTCAAAGGGAATAATTCCGATTTAGATATGAAAATTTAGAATTGTGACCAGGAGACAAAAACACCCCTCTGCAGGGAAATTCATTTTCAAAGTTCATCTCAAGATCTTGAAAATGAGACATCCCCAAAAAATTAGCATAAAAATCTCCAAATTTTGATTATTGGATTGGTTGCCATGGCAACCAGGAACAAGCATATAGGTTAATTTCTCATGAAAAATATGCATTTTACCATCCGACTATTGGCAATTTCTAACGAAAATGGGACCATTGAATTCTACATCAAAAATTAGCTTAATGTATTTTTATAATGATTTTAGAGTAATTTTGCCCCTCCAATGCTCCCTGGTGGCTAAATGGGGCATTAAAAATCCCCTGCGAAAGGGTGTTGTCCCTTGATGGGTCACAGATATCTGTTCACAATGCAAGTTATAACGTCTTTCCATGTTGAGCATATCTCAAAGTAAAACGTTCTTAGTGTCTACTTCAATTTCATGATAGGGTGACAGACTCGATGCATTTGCAAAACTTATCAATACCAGTAAACTTCTGATTGAATTATTTTGGGGCAGTATTTCCGTGGGGGATTATCAAATCTGGATAACCCGTACTTATTTTCTGTTTTTCATTGATAATTTCCTGCGAAGAAATGAGGACTGAGAAAAAGGAGTTGTATAGTATACCGTTCAGGTTGAATTTCCATGGAGTGGTTGTCCAACTTCTCTGTGCACACAAAACTAGCGTTCACAGACACCATGCCATCACAAACCACCACCTTCAAGTGGCTTCCCCTGTCCTACCCCCACCACCCAGGTAGGCTAACCCCTCCCCCCACCCCCACGGCCAGTTACACCTACAATTACCAATAACTAGTCCACTTGGCGCTGGGCGGACACCGCGCCCTACCACCTTCCTGCCAGTCTCCCTGCCGTATCCATGGCGACCAGTTTCCTTGACAACCATCAGTGGACATGGAGGAGCAGCTCAGAGGGAGCGGCTCACCTGTCAATGGTTGGTTTTGATCCTGACTTCCCACACATCTTGCAGCCAGCTAACCCACAGGAGGTTTTGAGGAGGTTCTGCTACCACCTACCACCCCACATCTACCTTTAATGATAAAAGCAGTGGGCGTGACACACAACTCGTTATGCCTGCCTCTCTGCACTGTCTCTGAGTAAATCGTGGTGCTCAGTGAGCAGCTCATGGCCCTTTCCCTTAGATGACGAGGAGCAGCTCCCCAGTGTAGGCCGTCCTCGCGGCCTCCTCCCCTTCTACCCCACCTTAACCGCCTCTCAGCTGCTCCACCTCCCTTATAAGGCCCACCATTTGTGACCTTTAACAATAGGGGACGTGGTCAGGAGGTCCTAACGTGGTTACTCGAGCTGCTCCCTTCCTCCTCCATACGATCAGGTTGTGAGCAGTTCAAAGAACGGCAGCTGACCTAGTCATTGCTCCCTGCATTATTCAGCTGCCATTCGCTGTGAATGCAGCCATGTCCACTTACACTTTTCTTTATTATGGAAGGGCAAAATATAAGGATACCAGCCAGAGGATAAACTGATAAAATATATGCATTCCACCATGATGATAGCATATACCAGGTGCATATAGCTATATCAATAATTATATTGCTTAGATCTATATATGATTAGAGTTGTATATTAGCAATAGGTGTCACCCAGTTACACCGATGAATACATGTGGTTGATACAAAGATGTGTTGTATGTTATCCCGTCATAGTACGTGGGCAGGTTGAATTGAGATTATTAGTATAAAGCACTTGTGTTAATGGCCCCTTAGAATTACCACGCCATTGGTATGCCATACCTACACCCTTCCTCCCATCCACCCAAGCACCCTCCTCCATAGCTTTTCACTCTCCTCCAGCAGCTACCACATGATAGGAATGCTTCTAATGGATGCATGGCGGGAGGGACTGGTGGAGATTGATTTTCTGAGGTTCACAGGGTAAAGCCATCCACTTCAGGTCCTACACGCAAACTTCAGTAAGCATTCAATTATTTACTACCAGGCATCTGGAGAAGAGAATATAAAGACATCAGTCGGATCAGGTATCAGGTGAAGGGGACCATTATTAAAGGCAGATGACAGTTACAGAGTGTCTAGTGTAAGGAGGCGTGGATAGAGAGGGACCTTACCTAACCACCTGCACACATGCCTCATATTGGGCCCCTGTGCTGGTGCAACATCAAATGGTGAATGTATGTTTGATGACTTCTCAGTATGACGGAACATGTATGGCATAGTGCTGAAGGACTCCTGAGTTGAAATAATTTCAAAATGCGTTGCATTACTTTGAAGAGTCATTGTATGGTATATAAGATTACTGTCTCGCTCTTTATTCAGCTTTCCTTACTGGTTATGGTGAATGCAATTTAGACGTCAGGAGGAAATTAAGGTGCAGGAATGACATCCTATGCACGGCCGATGATATACGCCCGAGCTGTTGTTTTGTTGTTTTCTTCTATTCTTGCAGAGAAAAGCAGGAAACGGAGTATAAATGTTTAGGCAATGTAGCTGGTCAGTTCAAAATGTTTTATTAGTTCTGTATAGTGGCGAAATTGGGACAGATTGTCCTTGCTCCGATATCCCTTCTTATACTGTTGTTCCTATTTTGGGCAGATCCCGGCTGCTGTGGTCTTATGTTGTGTGACAATTACCTCCTGTCCCTAGTGCTGTACATCATTCTGTCACCCTGGTGACTCCAAAGACGCCATTGCCGCCCACAGAACTACCTGACTGACCCATGGAGCTCCATAAGGTCTAATCCCTCTGCCACACACCAGCACCATCACCTCGTCCATCCACCCTCCACCAGTGGTAGTCATGACACACATAAACTCACACAGAGATGGGTTCTGATAAGAAGTCAGCATTATGATGATAAAGGTTCTGACCATCTGATTGCATCATGTGCTGTGGGATGAACTGCTGAATGTAGCTAAATGCTGAATGCCAGACCAGAGGGAAAGCACTGTAGATATTTTGCAAGAATGGTTCTAGTAGTTTATTTCAGATAGATAGGACATGTTATCGGGTCGGAATGACATGGGTGGATAGTACATGTAATAGATGACAGGGTGGGTAGTACATGAAGTGGATGACAGAGGGATAGTACATGCAATGGATGGTTAGGGAGGATAGTACATGTAATGGGTGACAGGGTGGATAGTCCATGTAATGGGTGACAGGGTGGATAGTATATGTAATGGGTGACAGGGTGGACAGGGATGGATAATACGTGTAGTGGATGATAGGGATGGATAATACATGTAGTGGATGATAGGGATGGATAATATATGTAATGGATGATAGGGATGGATAATACATGTAGTGGATGATAGGGATGGATAATATATGTAGTGGATGATAGGGATGGATAATACATGTAGTGGATGATAGGGATGGATAATACATGTAGTGGGTGATAGGGATAGATAATACATGTAGTGGATGATAGGGATAGATAATACATGTACTGCTTGACAGGGTGGATAGTCCATGTAATGGATGACAGAGATGATAGTTCATGTAGTGGATAGTTCATGTAATGGATGACAGGGGTGTATAGTACATAGAATCGATGACAGGGGAGTATAGTCCATGTAATGGATGACAGGGGAGTATAACTTGCATGTAAGGGGTGATAGGGGAGTATAGTACATGTAGTGGATGAAGGGGGTGGATAGTACATGTAATAGATGACAGCATGGTAATGGTTTATGTAGTTGGCAGATCGGTGATGGTTATATCTAGAAATGTTACACAGTGATGGAAGATGAATGACATGCAGGATTTTGTAGATCCCGTCAGGGATCACTCCCAGCGGCAGGATAATCTGAGTTAGAGCAGCGAGATTCACCATGCCTATTTCACTAGTGTATCCTGAGTGGCATGAGGCATACAGTGGGTGATTACAGCCGATTAAAGCGAAGTGACAGGCAGTGCTTCTTGAATGGCAAATAGACCATCTTACTTGATGCAGTGCAGAATGGGTGCTGGAGGGATGTAAGGCAGGCCATGGAGGGTGGGAGCTAAGGGCTGATGGCAGCTGCGACATTGAGCAGGCACACGGGTTCTGTTGCCAAGTGACATTATTTGTTGCTATGAGCAAGATGAGAGCAGCTAATTGCATTGTCTGAGCTTCATAATTAGGTTAGTGGCAATGGGTGACCCGTGAGGGAGGCTAGGGAAGCCCATCTTCACTTATACCCTGAGGCACCAACCCTGAGTGTTAACAGAGGGATGGACATTAGATATTGTTGGAAGGTAATGGTGATATAGGGAGAATGTCAGATAAGACTTCAGATTCGGGTTGCGCTTTTCCTTGTAAACATTAAATATGTAAGACAAGAAATGGTGATCTTTAACCTCATAATAACAGGCAATTTGTTATGGAAGTGAGGGTTCATATACCAGGGTTAAACGTTGTACATGGTAGTTTTGAACCAAGATATGAATGATTATTCTATTCGTTAATGCAAGGGAATGATTTATTAGTGTAAACAGATGGATTAAGCATCCAAATACGACACGAGAATTGTGCCTTCTACAAAGTTATATACCCTAATAATTAATGGAAATCCAGTAAGGTAATGTATATATCATCAGCCACAAAGAAGGCAAATAAGACGCCATATACATGACAAATGGCGTCTTCTTGTCAGCAAGACAAAGGGGTGTCATGGCAAAAGGGGCAGTGCCTGTCTACCAGGTACTCCAAGGACTAAATGAAGGCTCTCTCCTTCAGGCCGCTTTCATTAACCAGCAAGACCTTCTCACCTGACGTCACCGCCCTTCTTGATGACGTAGAACGCGGTTTTTGATGACGTACGCGTGACATGACGTCCCAGCTGGCGGCAGGCGTCCTAATGATGGATGGCCCCCTGTCTGCCCCAGTCGGCATGTTTATGTACTTCGATCTATTAACGTCAACTGTGATTATGTCACGTCATTAAGCAGGGCACCAGAGGTAGCATGTATGGTGTGGGTGTGGGAAAGGGAGAGTGACTGCTGGACGTTGTACTGAGCTGTATGCAGGCTGTTAGGGGATTTAACGGGCGCCTGTTGCCAATAGCCTTGACACCCCTCCCCCCTTCTTCCTCCTCCCAGCTCCTCCCTAAATCCACCTCCACCCCCAATCCCTCTGCTCTCCTGCTCCCCCAGTACCTTACCCACCCTAACCCCACACACCACTCTTCTACGTGGCCCTAGCAACACCTGACACCCACATAGCAAATCAGTTTACTTTCTCAGCAGAATTAATTTACCTTGTGGGAAGTCAGGGACGCTCCTTTTGCAGTTACGATGGAGGGGATTTCTCCCTGTAGATCTCGAAGGTATAGAGACTGCAAAGGTATGTGCTTGAGTATAATATGTATACAGTTTCTAGGTCTTAATGAATGCTACCTATTCTATAATCCATTGATCAAGATGACTAGACCGAGCGGTCTAGTGGACGACGGCGGTTCCCCTTGCTTTCTTTTTGCGGAAAACCACCCCTCCAACTGTTGAGGGACGAGAAGTTTCACCAAAAAATGCCAATAGTATAATCCATTGGTCAGGTTTCAGTACATGCGACTCACTAGTTCTGCAAAATATCTTGTGGTCCGATTTTGTGAATGCTGGCTCTCTATATATAATACCATGTGGTCTGGTTGCAGTAAATCATACTCACTGGTTCTGTGTGACATCTTGTGGTCTGGTTCCAGTAAATCCTACTCACCTGTTCTTTGTGACATCTTGTGGTCAGGTTTTATGTATGCTACTCACTGATTCCCTTTAATATAATTTGTCGTTAAGTTTAGTGAATAGGAGACTTATAGCCTTGAATGATATATTGATTTGTTATGATTTTTTTTCAGTATAAACTAGCCAGCGGAAAGTAGGATTCCATAATATTATGATGAAATTTTAATGTCTCTACATTTCATGATTATCCCACCTTTGTAAAGAATACAATAACCCTGACATTTCCTTTGTTCATCGCATATCAATAATTACCCAATTCATATTGAGGTCTAAGTGCCATTTTTGATCTCGTCATTTTCAGCGGTGTCAGTAGATTATCCTAACATCCTAATGGAGGTGCTATTGGATTCATCAATATATGTAGTGCAATAAGTAAGGAGGGTCAGCCATTATTACACGATACCGTTACCATACAGAAAGATAAGCTCTTAGAATTTACTTGATTTGACTGAACTAGCCCCCCCCCCACTGATTTTGTTTATCGACACCCAGTGTGAGGTCTTCATGGTCGTGAGATTTTTAAACTAATGACCCAATGGGATGTGTGAGAGCGGACACAGAATGGGCGGTTGATAACCATGCACAACCCAAACACATATTTTGGTAGGGTAGGCATGTATACATAGTTAAAGTTGTGCTCAGTGCCCCCCGACGGGAGTAGCCAATATGTGAAAACTTACTTCCAAGTATACCGGTATGCTTACTTCGGACCATTGTTAAACCCAGGATTGATATTCCTCAATAGTAGATATCGCACCCCTTAGCAGCGTGAAAAGTAATTTCCTGAACATTTTGTTCTCCCTGCTCACCATGTGAGTATGAGTAACAAAAAGATTATGACGGTGGTGTTTGCCTTCCCTATGTACAGTACCACAGTTAGTTTACACTCGATGGTTGTAAGACGGCTATATATATATATATATATATATATATATATATATATATATATATATATATATATATATATATATATATATATACATATGCAGGGGAGTGAGACATGTAAGTAGTATATAAAAGGCTGGTGGTTGTAACACGGCTTTTTACAGGGAGTGAGACATATAAGTAGTATATGAAAAGCTCGATGATTGGTACTCGGCTATATACGGGAGTAGTGTGACATGTTGTAAGTAGTATATATGAAAAGCTCCCGTTGTTTCAGGGTCTCCCACAACACACTCCTTCACACAGCCTTGACACAGGTGATGTAGAGGGAGGGGGCATAATTATTACTCCACATGGGAATATGTGCCTGTGTCAGCGACATTGAGTGTGTGTGGATTTACATAATCATAATACATTCATCATACAGGCATAGGCCGTGGGAGAGACGGCAGGGAGTTAGTGGGGGTGGTGGGAGCAGGGAGAAGAGTAGGGTAGGGGTCAGCGTTGGTTAGATCATGCAGACTGATTGTGGACGCGTCTGTAATGAATGTTTGGAGTGTAGAGGATAGGGTGGGGACGGGTGCAGAGGTGGTAAGGGTCAGTTGGCTGGGTGTCGGCTGTGGAGGACGTCAATACCACCCAAGGTTTCCCACAAGGATCGGCCATTTCCTTATACACACCCTCACCCCTCGTCCCCCGGACCACTACTACCCACTTATCAACACCCCTCCATACTGACATCCCACACACTACACTGTAAAATATGGTGTAGAAATGATAGCAGAATCCCTGTCTCAAAGTTACCAGAGTTCCATTATTATTTTCACAGAGATTCTTTGTACGACCGTACTGTCACCTGTGGCGTCTTGTAAAAAAACCTACACTGGTTCACTGCAAAACAATTTCGGTGTTTCACTGTTCAATTTTACGAGGATCCCTAGTAGATTCAACAGTTACGTTTTACAGTGTAGGGTGCCACTACCCTTCCCACTACCCTTTTGCCATAAATTTAAGTTCCCATCCACTGATCATCCTAGCCCAATAGGAACCTGTTCCTAGGTAATCATGTGACAAAAGTCTCAGTTACATTCCATTGATTTAAGGCTGGATCTCCATAACCATTCAACAGTCAATGCTTATCCCCCTTCCCGGTCCAAGCCAGCAAGGTTCCATCTCATACATGGACGGTAGGTTCAGTCCTTACCTCCAATCCTTGTCGACACCTTCAGAGTGCCACAACGCTCTGTGCATGCACTGTGTAGACTTGTCTACACGATATTCATGTTGGCTTGAGTTGTTTGTGATATCAATGAATATATATATATATATATATATATATATATATATATATATATATATATATATATATATATATATATATGCAGGGGCGGATCCAGAAGGGGTGGCCCAGGAGGGGCGGGGTCACAGTCAGGAAATTTGGTTGGGGGCACAGACAGGGTCGCAGGCCACATTTCCTATAGTCAAGTCATACCTAGGCCCAGTTTCAGGTGGCCTAGGGAGGGAGGCACGTGCCAACCCCCTAAATCCACTACATGTACTGGTACGCTGGTGGTGTTACGTCGGTGCACCATCAAGACTAAGCTCTTAATGGGTAGCATGCCTTTTTCATATCGTCAAATTCACCCATGCCTCCACACGTAGCAATGACCAAGCTCTGCCAATAACCTTGGTGGCCTCTATATGGATGAAACCCAAAGTCTCTTAGCTATATTTGGCGCAATTAAGGTGGCTGGCGGGGATTGTTATTTCACCGTTTGGACACCAGGGGTCTCCTGTGCTCTATTGAAATCATGAGAAACGAAATATGCAAAATTCTGAATGGGTTGGATAGGGATTGTGTACAAGGCAGACCTCTTGTGTACAAGGCAGAGATGTAACACATATGCCACAGAGGCAGTTGGGGGTAATGGATTTGGAAGGTACCATGTAGTCAGAACTACACTCACTGCAAAGATATGTGTATAATCTAAGTGCTGAGGAAGTTATAAGAAAATTTAATTACTTTTGGATAGGAATCTGTGGATTTATGTGACATATTGCTATACATTCCTATGTGATACTAAAAGTTCTGTATCTCAGAAATATGCCTGGGACCCTCACATTTTTATGAATAGTTCACATCATTTTGGGATTCTGCTGATAATATGGCGAAAATTTAATTACTTTTATTCTATCCCCACCAGCCACCTTAAGGGTTTATGTGGAAGGCACTGGCGACTTGAAGACGACAAGTAGTAGGGGCTTTGTGACTGATAGTAGAAGACGGCGGACCCCAGGGGTGGAGATAGGGGCCAGCTCGGGTGGGGGAGGGGTTGGGTGTTATTGACCAGTGTGAGAACGAGGGAGCCCCTGACAGGAAGCTCAAACATTCTACAACCAGGGAGTGGTGGGTAAGGCGACCCAGTCCTAATTTAACGGGGGATTGGTGGCTGTTTGCAAATGTAGAGACCACTGGTTCCCTACTTGGAAATTCAGAGAAAAAGGGAGAACATGGTTAACATTAGGAGGAGGATCGGGGGTTGCGGTGGGTGGGTGATGCCATTCGGAAACTGGGGCATAGCTATACACCTATAGATATCATAACTGTAACGGAGGAAAATATCATGATTTTATGCGGGTGTATACATGGATATACAGGTCATGGGTAGAAATGTCAACAAACTGCTCATGAAAATGCTGCAGCTCTTGTTATGTAGACGCAATATCCTTATAAAATCATGGGAGGTCCAGAGAAACTTTAGTGTCTCTCGTGGAATATTGGCTAAAATTGGAGCATTAGTCCAGCACACACTACTACTACCACTGCTACTCACTGCATACACAATATGGCCCCATGTCCTGTGCCACTCACTGCACAAATCATGTGGCCACAATCATGTCCTGTGCTACTCACTGCACACACCATGTGGCCACATGTCCTGTGCTACTCACTGCACACACCATGACCACATGTCCTGTGCTACTCACTGCAAACACCACATAGCCACATGTCCTGTGCTACTCAATGCACACACCACATAGCCACATGTCCTGTGCTACTCAATGCATGCTCCATATGACCACATGTCCTGTGCTACTCACTGCAAACACAACATAGCCACATGTCCTGTGCTACTCACTGCACACACCATATGGCCATATGTCCTGTGCTACTCACTGCACACACCATATGGCCATATTTTTTTATGTCCTGTGCTACTCACTGCACATACCACATGGCCACATGTCCTGTGCTCATACCACATGGCCACATGTCCTGTGCTACTCACTGTGCACACCATCTGGTCACATGTCCTGTGCTACTCACTGCACACACCATATGGCCATATGTCCTGTGCTACTCACTGCACACACCATATGGCCATATGTCCTGTGCTACTCACTGCAGACACCATATGACCATATGTCCTGTGCTACTCACTGCACACACTATATGGCCATATGGCCTGTGCTACTCACTGAACACACCATATGGCCACATGTCCTGAGATGCTCACTTCACACATCATGTGGCCACATGTCCTGAGCTACTCACTGCACACATCATGTGGCCACATATCCTGTGCTACTAACTGCACACACCATATAGCCCATATCCTTCACGACATATTGGACGTCACCAGTGCACTCAGTGGATGGCAGTCCATTATGGAAAGTTTAATCGGTACTTCCTTACCAGCCCATAGTGTAATTATGTAAATTAGTCCACTTAACGTGGTGTATGGAGAGGTTGATTACAGTTTGAGTGTTCCGCTCCCTGGTCATACAGCAGTTAATGCCTGCTCACAAGTCCACTGTATAACTCACCCCGGGATAACTCAACCCACTATAGGGCATTGGCAACAGGTTTGTATTCTCTATTTCAACATGTGGCTCACTTATACCAATACCCAAATGTCTGGTGGACATATATAGTATAGAAATGTGGATGTGACGTATAGATTAATGTGGACTGTGAGAATATGAACTAACATAGATGTTTACATGTATTTTCCTTAGAGTGACCCACTTTCATCAAGTTTCCATTCAAGTCTTGCAATTTGTGGAGGGATTATTGATGGTACCGAGAGTAATAAGTGCAGTCTTAGAGGTGAACATTGTGAGTTGCTTCTAAGTGTTGTAAACACAAGTATCATCTTTCCATCCAAAAATACGATGAATTATTTCAATTCATATGAGACAGGGTCTATTTCAGTACGTACAATTGGAATGAGAAGGTATGGTATTGCCAGTATAGATTTGAATGGCGTGTGAAGGTCATTTTGTCTGTGTTCTTGTATAGTGAAACCCGCAGTATAGGGGCTATCCTACACACAGCCGGTGATGAATGGGCCTTGAAGTACATGCAGTCTTTAACATCGATCTGTTTGGATCCATGAGAGGAAGGAGAAGGGGCGGGTCTATGACAGTTAAAGGCAGGGATGCGTGTTCTCTCCTTGCATTAAGTGGGATTTGTAAAGGATGGGTTCCCACCCTAGAGGGTTGCCAAGTGCCTTCAATTCTACCTTGTTCCTATAGTCCACTGTGAGCTCTCCTAGTTTGATATCCAACAAGTTATGGCATTTGAAATTTGTGTTTTACGGTACTGTGCACTGTAAATTCCAACTTCGTAAAGCCACTGTAGACAAGGACTCACACTGTCTTATTTGTTAGAGTAACTCCCTCTTTCTACCTAATCTCTTAGTCTTTTTATAAGAGCTTCGTCATACAAATCTGCCTATACTCCATTTATATTGATGTTTAGAGCATCGACTAAGCCTTACTTGATTCCCATTCCCTCTCGTGTACCTTATTTATCCATTAAGAGCTAGAGCAGTGGGCTGGAGTGGAATATCGCTTCACGCTGCCATCGCTTCCATGAGCCGTTATTTAATCCAGTGCCAATTGGTTTGCCGCATCGAGCAGGGACTTAAGGTCAGAGAGACAAACCGGCCCTAGTCTTATAAGCCAGCCCCAACTCCCCACCCCCCCATCCCACCAACCACGGACCACCAGGGCCTTGTGCCGCTTAAAACACTCCATTGATGTATTGATCAGTGTAACCATGGTAACCAGGGAGAGAGTTGGCGGGAAAGAGTCAAACTGTGTAAAATATTCATCAGTCCCCCTGTATGATGACCACTGACCACTGTGGTAGTGGGAAAGGGACTGGGCAGTGCCCCCCTACACCTTCCTGCCAGTGGGTCCCTGCAGCCAGATCTAGAACCCCCCCCCCCCCGCTTTTCCCTACCTCACCATTGCAATGGCATGACCCAACCCTAATGATGATGGTGACCATGACAATGCTTCTCATTACGCATTGCTGTTATATTGTCCAGCTCGGTGCATGGTCACCTCGCCCATCACCAATACCTACGTGGTATCTTCATCCTAGATATTCACCGCCACTCCCTAACAGCATCCACTGTTTCTGTCCTCCCTGCACGTGTGTATTATTGTAATGGTTACCATGATAGCAGCAAACATGTCACGTCTTCTGCTAATGACGCCATGCACACTCTGCGCATGTGCAGTCAAGTATTGCACTTTCAGTGTAAGCTAGAAATCTGATTATCCAAAAACCGAAATAATGAGAAAGAAAACGAAAGAAAAAAAATTGTTTTATAAAGATCGGAATGCAGGCAGTAGTCTCATATATTATTATGAGAAAACGATATATAGTTCCGGCGAAAACAATGTTTATAATTCTGTTTAAAGGAAAAATAGACTGCATGTCCATCTGCTTATACCAGAGATGTACATGCTAGAACATTCACAGAACCTGTACAACAAATCAAATTTGACGCAAGGTCAACTTTTTTAAGTGCAAGAACCGAGGCAGTCTCGATACGCCATCTGGGCTGTTGAGCTAAACTATATGAATGCATCATGACGAGGACGATGTACCCCTCCCCGTACTACCCCACTGCACTATATGTAGGCATGCATTCATGGGGTTAAGACGCGTCATCTTATTGTTGTGGGGGAAAATACATGCAAATGATACGTTAGATTTTATTAAATGGCTGTTTTGATGTTACAATGATTCCATCTTGCAATAAATAAATGTCTTAGATAAAGTAATCCTGTCCTTTGTCAAAAAGCGCCAACTCTGTTTTAGGCTTCTCGATGACACTAATTCTGGCTGACACTGAGAATGGGACATATTATAACCATAATAGGATTATAGCTGATTGGCAGATCACTAGTGGTCTACATTTCATAATACGAGTTAATGGATCATAAAGGTGGGCGTGGACCTGGCCTTGATCTGGCCTGATGGCCAATCGCCTGTTACCATGGGAGACTGGTCACACCTTAAAACCATTGGCCGACCAGTTCCGGTGTTAGGCGGCGTAGTGGCTACTGACAAAGCCCCGCCCTCCCACCCTCGGGCCGTGGGGGCTCTAATACCGTATAACGGTATTGTTTTCATTGTCGTTACTGCCCCCGTGGCTGCCATATAACGCTGCCTCTGATTGGTTGCTGACTGCCGACAAGGGACGCTGACAAAGAGTGGCCGCTGGTGCCACAGCGTCCAAATATTGTGGTTATGCAATATCATCAATTTCCGCCGGTGACCAGATACATGGGGAGCGTGCCGTCGTCCAGGGCAACGGCCCCGTCTGGGATCCAACTCCTACCCATAGAGACTACCATACCGCCCTAACCAGCCCCAACCATGCCATACACTATCTCAACCAAACACAGTTCTCATCCATACCATACACAGCCCCACCCATACCATACACAGCCCCACCCATACCATACACAATCCCCACCCATACAGTACACAGTCCCCACCCATACAATACACGTTCCTCACTTATACTATACACAGTCCTCACCCATACCATACACAGTCCCCACCCATACCACACACAGTCCCCACCCATACAATACACAGTCCCCACCCATACCATACACATTCCTCACTTATACTATACACACTCCTCACCCATACCATACACAGTCCCCACCCATACCATACACAGTCCCCCCCCCCATACCATACACAGTCCCCATCCATACTATACACGTTCCTCACTTATACTATACACAGTCCTCACCTATACCACACACAGTCCCCACCCATACTATACACAGTCCCCACCCATACCATACACAGTCCTCACTTATACTATACACAGTCCTCACCTATATCACACACAGTCCCCACCTATACAATACACAGTCCCCACCCATACAATACACATTCCTCACTTATACTATACACACTCCTCACCCATACCATACACAGTCCCCACCCATACAATCCACAGTCCCCACCCATACCATACATGTTCCTCACTTATACTATACACACTCCTCACCCATACCATACACAGTTCCCACCCATACCATACACAGTCCCCCCCATACCATACACAGTCCCCACCCATACAATACACAGTCCCCACCCATACCATACACAGTCCTCACCAATACAATACACAGTCCCCACCCATACCATACACACTCCCCACCCACACCATACACAGTCCACACCCATACCATATACACAGTCCCCACCCATACTACACAGCCCCATCCATGCCATACACAATCCCCATCCATACCATACACAGTCCTCACTCATACTATACACAGTTCTCATCATACCATACACAGTCCTCACCCATACTATACACAGTCCTCACCCATACTATACATAGTCCCCACCCATACTATACACAGTGCCCACCCATCCCTGCCCATACCATACACAGTCCTCACCCATACCATACAGTCCCCACCCATACCATACACAGTCCCCACCCATACCATACATAGTCCCAACCCATACCACACATATAGACCTGGGGAAAAGTCCAATCATATAGATCTGGAGACAATCTCCTATATAAAGACATGGGATAAGTCTCCCAATATAGACATAGGCACAAGCCCCCCCCCCCATATAGACCTAGGGACAGCCCCCCCCCCCATAGTAAAAGTACCCTATATAGGCCTGTTGACAAGTCTTCCCATATAGACCTGGAGAGAGATCCCCCGAATAGACCTGGGATCGTTCCCACCATATGGCCCTTAGGACAAGTCCCCCGCCCCCAAAAAAAAGGGATATGAGATAAGTCTCCTCATATAGGTCTGGGGACGAGTCCCCCCCCCATAAAGATCTAGGGACAGGCCCCCACTATATAGACCAGATAAACCTGGGGACCGCCCCCCCCCCCATATAGAACCCTAACAAATCAGATTTTTCTCTTTTTTTATCCTTTTTTCACAACAGTTCTGTAGCAACAAAGAGACAAAGGGTGGAAACATCCAGCAGTTTCCAATGAATTTGAATCCCACTTCATACTTGGTTAATGGTGATAGATTCCAACTCCTGAAGAACGATTTAGATTGGTGCCGTTGTAATGGACCTTTAGTCTATGCTATACATGCTCACACCAGTATGACAACGACTGTACACGCAGTCAGACAGTTGCATGACACCGAGCCACCACAGTTATTGATATCCCTTTATTGTACTGCAGTATTTAAACATGAATCAAAGGGCCGTGCATTATTAACTCAGACTTTAGTCACCTACTGCGTTTTCTTTGCTGTTCTCATTTACATCCAGCACATGGCACTTAGATTAATACGTGATGGATCATACAATGATGACACACCTGAGAAACTCACTAATTGCTCCAGGTCTGCTCACATATTACTCTATGTACAGGCTTTACCCACAGTCACAATGGGCGGGCTTCTCAAATGTGCAGACAGACTATATGTAATCAAATGGACTCAATGCTCATTGATTTGCAGATTACCATCAGGATTCACCAGATATACGATCACCATTAATACAATGTACATGTAAAAACGTTGGTGTGAACAACATAACCTCGATATAGCCTCTACTTATTTTTCTGAAGCAAAAATATCCTATACTCGACCATTTAATCAATGTAAGCATAATGGCCCATGGTGCATTGCCGCATCATGATGCTAACACAATTAAATATTGAGGCATTGCTGCATCATGATGCCAACAAATAGTAAATATTGAGGCATTGCTGCATCATGATGCCAACAAATAGTAAATATTGAGGCATTGCTGCATCATGATGCCAACAAATAGTGAATATTGACGCATTGCTGCATCATGATGCCAACAATTAGTAAATATTGAGGCATTGCTGCATCATGATGCCAACAAATAGTAAATATTGAGGCATTGCTGCATCATGATGCCAACAATTAGTAAATATTGAGGCATTACTGCATCATGATGCCAACAAATAGTGAATATTGAGGCATTGCTGCATCATGATGCCAACAAATAGTAAATATTGAGGCATTGCTGCAGCATGATGCTAACAAATAGTAAATATTGAGGCATTGCTGCAGCATGATGCCAACAAATAGTGAATATTGAGGCATTACTGCATCATGATGCCAACAAATACTAAATATTGAGGCATTGCTGCATCATGATGCCAACAATTAGTAAATATTGAGGCATTGCTGCATCATGATGCCAACAAATAGTAAATATTGAGGCATTGCTGCATCATGATGCCAACAATTAGTAAATATTGAGGCATTGCTGCATCATGATGCCAACAAATAGTAAATATTGAGGCATTGCTGCATCATGATGCCAACAATTAGTAAATATTGAGGCATTACTGCATCATGATGCCAACAAATAGTGAATATTGAGGCATTGCTGCATCATGATGCCAACAAATAGTAAATATTGAGGCATTGCTGCAGCATGATGCTAACAAATAGTAAATATTGAGGCATTGCTGCAGCATGATGCCAACAAATAGTGAATATTGAGGCATTACTGCATCATGATGCCAACAAATACTAAATATTGAGGCATTGCTGCATCATGATGCCAACAATTAGTAAATATTGAGGCATTGCTGCATCATGATGCTAACAAATAGTAAATATTGAGGCATTTCTGCATCATGATGCCAACAAATAGTAAATATTGAGGCATTGCTGCATCATGATGCTAACAAATAGTAAATATTGAGGCATTGCTGCATCATGATGCCAACAAATAGTAAATATTGAGGCATTGCTGCATCATGATGCTAACAATTAGTAAATATTGAGGCATTGCTGCATCATGATGCCAACAAATAGTAAATATTGAGGCATTGCTGCATCATGATGCCAACAAATAGTAAACATTGAGGCATTGCTGCATCATGATGCCAACAAATAGTAAACATTGAGGCATTGCTGCATCATGATGCCAACTAATAGTAAACATTGAGGCATTGCTGCATCATGATGCCAACAAATAGTAAACATTGAGGCATTGCTGCAGCATGATGCCAACAAATAGTGAATATATATTGAGGCATTACTGCATCATGATGCCAACAAATAGTAAACATTGAGGCATTGCTGCATCATGATGCCAACAAATAGTAAATATTGAGGCATTGCTGCATCATGATGCCAACAAATAGTAAATATTGAGGCATTGCTGCATCATGATGCCAACAAATAGTAAACATTGAGGCATTGTTGCAGCATGATGCCAACAAATAGTAAACATTGGAGCATAATGCCTGACTGAGCCTTCATGCCGTCTTCATGTGGTTTATTTAATCTACTTATTCCACGATTTATATCAATAGTCCACAAGGCCTCTGTTGCAAAAATTTATATAGGAAACATATGGCTCAATAGCATGACAGAGGCCAAGTGGACTATGGGTTTTACCACATGAAACCCATAGTCCTCTTGGCCTCTCACACGCGAAGGAGCCATACATTTCCTATATAAATTTCTGCGACAGAGGCCTTGTGGACTATTGATGTAAAGCTTGGTAACATTGAGAGTCCACTTGGCCTCTATCATAGCAATTTACATGGGAAATGTATGGCTCATTTGCTGCCGAAAAGCCAAGTGGACTAGGGGTCTAACATTGATAGTCCACTAAGGCCTCTATCGCAGGAATTGATATAGGAAATGTATGGCTCAATCGTGCGACAGAGGCCAAGTGGACTATTGATGTAATACCAGTGTTTAGACTTACAACCATATTCCAATGGTATACCGCCCCCTTCCAAATCACTTAGGACTTAAAATATGAGTATCTCCACTCTGTCCATGCATTTGATACGAAGGCAGTTATGTGTATCAACTGATGCAAATGGTCAGAGGGAGATCTATCTACATTGAAGTAACATTGAGCCTTATCTTAAATAGTCATCCATCTATGAGACATATATTACGTTGCGCCTGTTTTCTCTCATGTCTTGACACAGGTTAAGAACACAGGACATCTTGCTGAGCCTCAACGTAGATACTTCAGAATCCGACTGTATCTAACTATGCGAACAATTACAAAGAAAGCCTATTGTCATACTGTCTGTACCGTGCATCTTGTCTATATCAAAGCTCATACTTGGGAATACGTAGATAAGCAACTCAATATACATGCACTGTTTCCTCTGGGATAAGCATATAGCCCTTCGCAATCTCGCTGACAAATTGAAAATGTCAAACAAACAAAAAGCAGGCCTTGTCTCCTCTATAAGCACTGTTATTGTTACTGTTAGGTATTTCCTGAAATAGGAGCATCCATATATGCACCAAAGTATGCAATTGAGGATGATTCATTGCAAAAACCACTGTGAATGTCCCATCAGTCTCTGATCTTATCACAAGGCTGTCAGGATGGGAAGCCATATAAGAACGTGGACGGCGGCTACTTCCCATTGGAATGTTCAATGTAATGAGAGACTTTGAACAGATGAGATTTTGCAGGCTTGTGCCAGTATCATCTGGCCTTCTGTTCATTTACATTGCTTTATGTTTATTCACATTTACAGGGGTCGTCCATACCAGGAAGGACATGTCATGTCAGGTAGACTTCGCATTTAAAAGAAAGTGTAGAAAGTCTGGAAACCACACCATATATAGGGAAACTGTCTGGTATACACTGACAGCACCAGCTTCTAAAAATTAAAATTCTAAACAGCTGCAAGGTTCTTCTTTAATTTTCCTTCATGAACTCAGTTTATAAATTTGTTAATCACATCGTACTGAAACACTGTCACTTGGAGTTGGTATGACTATGGGCTCCCCTTAAAAGAATTGATGTAAATGTGTATGTCACCAATAGGATGAGTCAGAAAGCTAAGAGAAGGAATGAGCTATCTATGATTATCATAGACTTCATGTGATGCAAGCCTTGATGATAATGGACGTATTCTGAATTGAACAGAATACAATTTGTGTGTGTGTGTGATAATGCATTTTCCATGTTTCCAGATGGACTACATTGCTACTGATGCCTCAATTTCCACCCGTCCTGTGTTGGTTAATGAAAATAGCCATATAATACATGAATACATGTCGGCTATATGGAGTGTTGCCATGACGATGTGTATCTCACCAGCAGTAGTGACACCTGGAGGGCTGCTCTGTGCGCAGACGCAGTAGTCGTGGTGGGGTGCAGATTGGCCAAACAAGCTGTGTTGACTGTGAGTGTTGACACGGCCTGTTTACCTACATATTTACCTGTCCGTAAGAGGCACGTGGCACACCTGGGTGGCACAGGGGCTGTGAGAGGGGGAGGGGGTGCCCTGCTGATGAAAAGGCATCGATAGCTCCAGCAGCCTGTATCCCGGGATCGCCCCCCCCCCCACCACCCACCCACACACATCCACTCCTGCACACAGAGACTGGCCGGATAATACTAATCCCGTGGTGGCTAGCTCTATATTGCCCCAAATAGGGAACAGGGGTGGAGGTTGGATGGGGGGGGGGTCAAATATCCATCGCATAAACCGAATTAAGGTAGTCTAGCCTTGACCTAAACATTTACATGAATGAATTGTCCTTTCGATATGGTCTCAAGATAAATCAGCTACACGGGCATTTTCTTTCTTTTTTTCTTTCACGGCAAAATAATTGACACCAAAATTACACGGAAAGCGTGTGTATTGCAATCAATAAGAGGAACAAAAACACTGCTTTATATTTCAGGCCAAAAAAATAAAGGTGTGTTTCCAGTTACATGACTTGAAAAGGGAGGGTCGGTAGGTCGGATTTTTTTTTCTTTTAATTTTCTTTTTTGGTTTTGTATAGAAAGGTATGGGCAGACATGTTGGATTCTATGATTTTACTGTAGAAATACGAAAAACATAAGGAATGTAAAGCATCTGTAAATGATATGCATGAAATTTATTAACTGTATACAAATAGATGATGGCCTAGATTAGCTCCATGAAAAAGTGATGAAAATTATTGGAAAAAATGCTTAAAATTTCCCAAAAATGTCAAAAAATCCCAAAATAAAATTTTAAAAAAATTCCAGGGTAGGCCCTGTTTTGCTAGGGTCGGTCAGGTAACTGGAAACAAACCTTTTCTTTTTAGGCCTCATCACGGAGAAAAAACCTACAATCAAAGCTTTGTTTGTAACCCGTTTAATCCTGCATGTGTATTTATGTGTGAACTCTGATAATGTTACAATAAGCATTGTTCTCCGTAATGATCCTTTTTGATAACTGAATAATTCCGCTGATGACAATTTGTATAATCATTAGAAATAACGCCAGGAATTGATTCTCCAGTAACATTTTGTACTTTGAGTGAAGAAATAGTAATATTTTTGATACCATAGTCATACCTACCTCATGAAGAATGGGAGTAAGCTATCTGTGGTACACATTGATAGGACAATGCGGACTGATGGCATGTATACGTGTACATACATATTATACTACTTAGTTATTGCATACATGAATATACAGACGGTGTGCAGCACTCTGTATGCAGTCTCCCATTATATACACTTTGCTGTATAATAAGGCAGGCATGTTTTAGCCTGTGCTTAGGCTTGGCTTAGGCCAGTGAATGACAGTAATAATGCCCGGATGTGAACCCCTACGTAGTATGGGACATGGCCAGGTGCTACGATCAATAAGGTCAACAACTCGCCACCCACCGACTAATATGTTATTATCGCCAAGGGAAGCAAAACCACCCAGGCCTCTGATATAACACCTACCCCCCCCCCCTACATCCCCATCCTAACACACCTTAGAACTCAGGGTCACCCGGCCTGTACCCAGCCCTAAAGATCACCCCCTCCCCGCACCCCCAACCTATACTGAGGTAGCGGTTTGTCCAATGGGCGCGGCCATTGCTGAAGCTGGTTCCCAGCTCTTATCACTGATAACAGTTATCTGATGCATACCACTGTCCCCCGAGAGGACCGCACTGAATGACTTGGGATCATTTGATTGGCTGATAAATAATCCTGCTAAGTCTGTATAGCATCCCAACTCAGTGTCACCTAACCTGTACTCAGCCCCAAAGCATCCCAACTCAGTGTCACTTAACCTGTACTCAGCCCCAAAGCATCCCAACTCAGTGTCACTTAACCTGTACTCAGCCCCAAAGCATCCCAACTCAGTGTCACTTAACCTGTACTCAGCCCCAAAGCATCCCAACTCAGTGTCACCTAACCTGTACTCAGCCCCGAATATCACCCCCCCCCCCATTGCACCCCCAGCCTATAGCATCCTAACGCAGGGTCACCTTACCTGTACTCAGCACCAAAGATCACCTGGCCCCCCTGCACCTCCACCCTACAATATCTAACTCAGTGTCACCTAGTCTGTACCCAGTCCCAAAGATCACCCCCCCCCCTGCACCCCCACCCTAACATATGTAACTCAATGTCACCTAGTCTGTACCCAGCCCCAAAGATCATCCCCGTGCAGCCCCATCCTAACATATCTAACTTAGTGTCACCCAGTCTGTACCCACCCCCAAAGATCACCCCCCTGCACCCCCACCCTAACATATCTAACTCAGTGTCGCCCAGCCTGTACCCAACTCCTGTATCTTGGCCCCAGATCTCCTGTTCTTAAAGGGGTGAAGTTTAATAACTCATAGTTCAGCATATCTATGCCATTTTGCAAAGCTGTCAATAATTTTCTGTGTCCAGTGGGATATTTTATTGTCACAATCATGGGCACGGTGATGTGTCGATTGTTGGTCTGAAATTAACAATGAACCAAGGTGAACGGGACAGTGGCAAGCATAATATTCCTGATGAGACTGAGCAAGATCATCAGTTGTGGCCATTTCTAGTCATTTGCAGATGTGAGCACTATATAGGGAGTTTTATTAAGCACATGACCCAATACGAAACGTTACATTGAGTAGTCATCTTTTACAGCTGTTATCACGTATATCATAAGTTGTAAATATATGGATCTGTCTCCCTTTTAATGCCTTCATAACTCTGGTTCTTTGCCACAATACCAGAATTTAATCATACATTATTTTCTGGTAGACGAAACCACCATTGATGCCCAATTGCTTCGATATCTTCAATGATCATTCATTCAAGCCTCCTTTCCACTCTCCCACCACAATTGTAAATACGGCCCTGTGTATACCCCGAATATGCCCCCCCCCCTACACAAATTTCCCGAAATGGAACTCCCTATAGCGTCCTCCTAAACCCGACTTGTAGAACATCAATAAACTTTGGGTTCTGATCACAGACAGGTCTACATGTCCCTGTCCTAGTTGACAGTTAGTCCAATTATAAAACAATTCCATCTGTGAGTTATTCGGCCATAGCATAGAGTCATGGATTTGGGATAGAGGTATAAGCGATGTGAATAAACAGCTAGCGAAATGAGAGCATAAATGCGTGTGAACCAGGTGTGCATGCGTGACACTTGGTCCTAGATGACGCAGGAGCAGAGGAATATTTGACGGGTAGAAGGGCCCCCTGCCGACCCCACATCCGCCACCTACTGCCCAATGCCCAGCACCGCCCCGCGCCCATCCCAAATCTATCAAAACGGTTTACTTTTACGAGCTACTCTGAGTGCGATTTGAGGGGTCAAGTGGGTGACTATTGACGTTTGTGTCCTGCCATGGACACGCACACGCCTCAGTGCAATGAGAGGTCTGGTCCCTCGGCAGGCTCCTCCTCAAAATGGATTACTTGATGGCCTTCTGTCAATTCCACCATTATGTGTGTATGTGGACCATAGATCAGGTAGAGAGATCACGAAAGAAGAAAATATTAATATGAAAAAGTAATGAGAAAATAAAGATGGAAAGTTTAGTAGAGCCTGATATTGTTGATGCCAGTCTTATGTTGCCCGATAATCCATTATCCAAGGTAAACAATTTAGGATACGGTCTTTTTTCTTGTTTATTCTTTTTGCTGCTGTTGTTCTGCCATGAACGTTGATACATGGAATCCAAACACCGTGGTGCATATTTTCTTGTGGGCATGGGATATAGACGGTGTCTATCAAATGAATTTCCAAGGGATCATTAGGTTACCAAACAGGTTTGGAGAATTACAATATACATGTATTAGTCCCAGTGATCGTTATTTGTGCCTGTATTCGTCTATGTGTGCACAAGGTACCAGTGGGGTAAGATGTGTGTATAGGGCACCAGTGGGGGTGAGATGTGTGTAGAGGGCACCAGTGGGGATGAGATGTGTGTAGAGGGCACCAGTAGGCTGTTGCTCCTATTGTAAAAGGAGCTGTGAGTATATGCCCTCTTTTCTAAACAAGTCGTGCACTGCTTCACCTAAGTACTTGCACTCACCACATTAGTCTGAAAAGTCAACTGCCTTGTTTAAAATAGATAGAGCTGCACTACCAGGTACCTACTCATGTCACACGCTCTATAGTTTATTTATAGTTTATAGTACTGACTGACTTCTCCCAACTAGGCACCTACTCAAATCCCCCTTTTTAAGCACCGTACTTGAATGACCACTTGTGAGCAACAAAAGGGACAAGTTATAGCTACATGAAAAGAAAGGACTGGAAATGAGGGCATTTTTAGCCAGCTCTTCCTTTTACTATAGGAGCAACAGCCTCCAGTGGGGGTTAGATATGTGTAGAGGGCAGCAGTGGGGACGAGATGTCATGTGTGTGCAGGACGCAAGTGGTGTGAGGCGTGTACAGGGCATCAGTTGGGGTGAGATGTGTGTACAGAGCACCAGTGGGGGGAAAGGTATGTGTACAGGGCACCAGTGAGGATGAGATATGTGTGCAGGGCACCAGTGAGGGGTTTACAGGGCAGCAGTGGGGGTCATATGTGTACATGGCACGAGTGGGGGTGAGATATGTGTACAGGGCACGAGTGGGGGTGAGATATGTGTACAGGCCATCAGTGGGGGTGAGATATGTGTACAGGCCACCAGTGGGGGTGGGATGAGTGTACAGGGCACCAGTGGGGGTGAGATATATATATATATATATATATATATATATATATATATATATATGTGTGTACAGGCCACCAGTGGGGGTGAGATATGTGTAAAGGCCACCAGTGGGGGTGAGATGTGTGTACAGGGCACCAGTGGGGGTGAGATATATGTACAGGGCACCAGTGGGGGTGAGATATGTGTACAGGGCACCAGTGGGGGTGAGATATGTGTACAGGGCACCAGTGGGGGTGAGATGTGTGTACAGGGCACCAGTGGGGGTGAGATATGTGTACAGGGCACCAGTGGGGGTGAGATATGTGTACAGGGCACCAGTGGGGGTGAGATATGTGTACAGGGCACCAGTGAGGGGTTTACAGGGCACCAGTGGGGGTCATATGTATACATGGCACGAGTGGGGGTGAGATATGTGTACAGGTCACGAGTGGGGGTAAGATATGTGTATAGGGCACCTGGGGGGTAAGATATGTGTATTGGGCACCACTGAGGGGTTAGATGTGTGTACAGGGCACTAGGGGGGGGGTAAGATATGTGTACAGGGCACCACTGAGGGGTTAGATGTGTGTACAGGGCACCAGTGTATGATATACCATTTTATTATTCCATAAATTGTAACATATTTTGTATTAATCAAAGAAATATCTATGAAATTAATACATAGGTTGGTTCTAAGAGCTATAAGAGCGCTCAAACTTTACATAAGAGCGTTCATGCCCCACTGCACACCAGCCACAGTCAGTTAGACTAAGTTTATGACATCAAAAGGTCCGACCTAATGGTTCACTGCACAATATAATAAGAATAAGGGTCTCAGTGTGCGACCTCATGGTTCAATGCACAAATTAATAACTTGTAAGTGAATGCAACCGGCCGTCACGGGTGCCTGAGCACCGCTGACGCCGTCATGAGTGTCTGAGCACTCTAAGGACTGAACAATGGGTTACATAAGCACGACGCCATAACCTTCCGGTCGCTCTAGCGTCGCTCCTGAGCGACCTAGGTCAAATATCAAAAATTCTATGGAAAGCCCATAATTAGACGGTCAGAATGAGCCCAAGATCAAGGCTGAACTCCCAGTATTAAGGAAGTTACGCCATGGAGACTGAATCGACCTCCGAGTGAGCTACAGACAAACCGGCGGGAGTTACGCGCCTATCCAGCGGGCATTATAATCTTGGCACATTCAGCTCTGCGCATGCCCAAAATGGCGGTTATACAAGCATAAACGGCCGAGATATGAGGGTCTAAAGATGCAGAACCGACCAAGACAATGGGGGCCATAGCGGCGTCCATGGGGGTCCTTTGTCCCCCTGTGACACTTGAAAGGGTCCCCTCAAACAATTGTAGAGTTAGGCAGATGCTGCTGGCTCCAGTCAGTCTGGAGGTGCTTTTCCAAGATTTGCTACAAATAGCCTGTCTGCACCTCCAGGAAGACACATCACCAAGAACCGCTCTAGAGGTAACATCTCCAGTCATCTCCTGCTACCTGTTATACCACTGCACTATGGTGAAACTATGCTAGACAGGCATTGGTTTCCTACCATTAGTGGCCAGAGGCTATCTTCTTCAAGACTTCCACCAGAGGGTAAAGTTACTCATTATTACATTATTCCTCTAAGCAGCAGGTCAGGAGCTAGGTGTGGGAACCCACCTAGAAGTATGCTGGACACTGTATTATTAATACCTCACAGGTGGAGTGGAACTGAACATTGTACTTTATAAATTACTGTATGTTTACTGTATGTGCAAACTACCTACATACTAACTACTGTATGATTGATATTTCTTACATGTTGCCTAAAGCTGAATAAACCAGTGACCACTGGAAATAACATTATTTATTATGAGCCTGATGTATTTACTCCTTACACCACTAGTCATATGATATTTCTCATATGACAACTTGATCATGCCAATCACTAGTATGACAAAGTGGTGGAGAACATCCTACTAAGATCCCATATCTCACAGGCTCATAAAATTTAAAGCTGGTAACACAACTAAAAACAATCATGCACACAGTAAGTTAAAGCTGGTACCGCAACTGGGAACAATCATGCACACAGTAAATTAAAGCTGGTACCGCATACACACAGTTAGACCCACTCCACCCACCCAGTGACCTTGACCTTGACACCATACCCACCAAGGTCACCAGTGAGATCTCCCACATACCAGTGAGATCTCCCACATACCAGTGAGATCTCCCACACATCAGTGAGATCCCCCACACATCAATGAGATCTCCCACACATCAGTGAGATCTCCCACACATCAATGAGATCTCCCACACATCAGTGAGATCTCCCACACATCAATGAGATCTCTCACACAACAGTAAGATCTCTCATATGTCAGTGAGGTCTCCCAAAACGTCAGTGAGGTCTCCCAAAACGTCAGTGAGGTCTCCCAAACGTCAGTGAGGTCTCCCAAACGTCAGTGAGGTCTCCCAAACGTCAGTGAGGTCTCCCACACGTCAGTGAGGTCTCCCACACGTCAGTGAGGTCTCCCACACGTCAGTGAGGTCCACCACACACATCAAGGCCTTATCAGTCAAGCTGGCAGAACAACACACAAAGACCTTACGTAGTCAGGGGCCTGTTGAAGAGGTCTCCCTCCCACCAAGATCTAGGAGGCCCACAGGAGGCAAACCAGCCTCCAATACAACAGACCCACACTCAGTAGACCCCACACCACCCACCCTGTCTACTCAGGGAACAACCAGTTCTCAGGGATCCAACATTTCCCAGGGATCCCTACAGGACGCCCAACTCACGCTATCTACCTCAGGGGAAGAAGGATCTGCCTCAGGGGGTGGATCCACACCCTCATCTAGATCCTCCACCCCAGCTCCAGCCTTTGACAGCCACTCCTCCAGAGACACCTCCCCCACACCCTCCATCATGGACACCGATGAAGGCCCCCAACCTAATCAGACAGCTGAGAAGATAAGGGCCTATGAGAAGGCCATCCAAGATGCAGTTACTGCCCTAGAGACCAACAAGTCCCAGCAGGAGGAAAGGGAGAGGATCCTCAACCAACAACTGGCAGAGAGGAATGCAGCAATAGATGCTCAACAGAAGGCCATGGAAGATCAGCGGAAGTCCCTAGAGAGACAACAACAACAGATAGCAGATCTCATGAAGATGGTATCATCCCAGACCCCACAACCTCACACACCTGCCATCACACCTGTTGTCACACCATCTGCCTCTGGATCCAAAGATGACATCATAATCTCCATGGTGTCCAACATGACCAAGCTCATAGACAATAAACAGCAGGACGACAGAAAGATCAGGATACATGAGGTAACAAAACCCAAAACCTTTTCACACCCATCACCACTCATGTCAACAGCATTATTCATTGATCACAAATTCCCAGAATATCTGAAGGATAAGTACAAAGTGACCGACAGTGACACCATGGTAACATATTTACCCAAGTACCTCGAAGGACAAGCACTAGCTTGGTTTGAATCCTTCAGGGAGAGTGCCACACCTGATATGTTGACATGGACCAATGTAGTGAATAAATTAAAAGAGTATTTTGCTACTCGAGACAATATAATCTCAAGGACTGCACTCCGTGCACAAAAGATAGATGAACCTGTTCTAGACTATGCATGCCATCTCAGGAAAGTGTGTAATGCCCAACGCCAGAATGATGAAACCCTAAGCAAGGCATTTACCCAAGGCATGAGGCCCTGGATCTCTATAGCTCTTGAGAACAAGAAAATAGACTCTTTTGACCAAGCCCTAGACCTAGCCCTAGAGGTTGAGACCCAAGAGAGATCTAGGAAGGTAAGGGATGCAGAAACCAACCCACAGCCTACTAAGAAAAAGGTCCAGGAAATCAGCACTAGTTCAGATGAAGATGTTAACCTAATGTCTAGTGCCCATGTAAGGCAACACGAAGCTAAGGTTGCATCAAGAGACCCTACCGGTAGATACAGAGGAAATAACTATGACCCCAACTACCAATCCAATAGAGGTAGAGGGGGCAACAACAACAACCGGGGGGGTCACAACAGTAGGAAAGACAACAGCTCTTCCAACTCCAACAATGGTAACTCTTCATACAGTGATAGGAGAGACAGAACCCCAAGTAATGGCAGATCCTATAATAATCAAGGATCCAACAGTAGGAGCCAGAGTCCACATAGGAACTACAACTCTGGATCCTACAACAACTCTGGATCCTACAACAACAGCCAGGGTTCAAACAACTCTGGATCCTATAGTCAAGGATCCAACAGTAGGAGCCAAAGTCCACATAGGAACTACAACAGTGGATCCTACAACAACAATGGTGCCTACAACAACCAGAGATCCAGCAACTCCGGTCAATACAGCAACTCTGGTCAATATAACCAGGGTTCCAACCCACGCCAGGAGGATTACAAACCTGACACAAGAGGTTACCAGGGGAACCAACAAAGTAACCCCCAAATACCACCTCATGTGATGGATCAAATCTCCAAGCTCCTGGTGGCAAGCATCTCAACCACCCCACAGAACCAGGAAAACTAGGATGTCACAGTGCCGATGGGCCAGTGCACTGTGACACCCCAAATACAAACAATCAATCAGGATCAACAAAGATCCAACCAGAGACAATTGCTAGTGCCAATCTACCATCTAACAGACAGAGACGTCCATCAGTGATACACATCACCCCACCAGATTCATCATCAAAGGATACAGGTGAGAGTACCAAGCTTTCTATTGTACTTCTTCAAAATGGCTGTATCAATGCAAATCTATATGATGTTTCAGATGTACAATGTTTGGTTGATACAGGTGCTACTATCACCTGTGTCAGACAATCATTCCTCATGGATCTCCAAAAGAGATTCCATATCCAACTGAGGAAATCTAAAATCAACATCCACTTGGCAGATGGATCGGTGTGTCATGTTAGACATTCAGCTATGCTGAACTTTAGAATCCAAGGTGTCAGATTCCAATACCAATTTGCTGTAATACCCAACCTCACACAGCCCATTGTACTCGGCACAGATTTCTTAAGCACTACAAAATCTCAAATTGAATTTAATGTTGATCCTGAACAAATTCTCAAACCCATTAGGGCAGTGAGGGATTTTACCATCCCTCCATTCTCTGAACTTGCAGTATTGGGTAAGGTCACATCTACTCAATCACTGCAAGGCAAAACTGGAGTAGTAGATAACCTCCAAAGAAACAACAATGCCCCATATCTAGTTCAAAGGGCAGCAGTAACCCCCAGGGAAAATAACAAACATCCCCTAGTGTTACTCAACACCAGCAGGCGCCCACATAAAATCAAAAAGGGTGCCATCATAGCTCTATTTCAGGAAGTCAAGGAATCTGATTTAGAAAAGCCTCAACAGGTGTCAGACACTACCCCACACACTGATCAATCCATCTCAGCCATACGGCCTGAGGATGTAACTCAATTCAGTGACACAGACTCAGACTGCGAGTCCACATATGCTGACCCTGAACCCAACTCAATCAGACTCTCTGAAATAGCTGCTATACATAGTGAGGCACATGACCTCGAGCCAGAATTGGAAGAGAATGTTCCACCAAAATCTGTGCTCACATCCAAAGATCAGCATGATAGATTAAAGTCACTGCTGACCAAGTATGATGATGTATTCGTAGGAAAAGATGGAGACATTGGTGCCACACACCTGTATACACACTCAATACATGTAAAACCTGAGGCAGTACCATGTCATTTCCTACCATATAGACAAACACCAGAAAAACAGGCCGCAATAGGGGAAGAGTGTGAAAGGCTAGTACAACAGGGCATTCTGAGAGAATGTGCCGAGGGCCCCTGGGCCTCCAGATCCTTTTTAGTACAAAAATCATCGGGAGGCCATCGGCTCGTCACAGATTTTCGTTATTTGAACCAGAACACGATAAATCAAGCCTTATCTACACCCCGGGCCGATGACACTCTAGACATGATAGGGTCACTCAGACCAAGAGTATTCAGTAAGCTAGATGCCCAACAGGGATTTTTTCAAATTCCTATAAGACAGGAGGATCAGCATAAAACCGCATTCATAGCAAATGACAAAAAATATGTCTATGAAAGGATGCCGATGGGTTTAGCGACGGCACCGGCGGGATTCTGCCATCTAGTCACATTAATTCTGAACAAACTCAAGTACAAATGTGCCCTACCATACCTAGATGACATATTGGTATTATCACCATCAATCGAACAACACTTCCATGACCTGGAAGACGTGTTCAACAGCCTAAGAGTTGGTAAACTCAAACTGAAGAAATCAAAATGTGAATACTTCATAGACAGAATAGACTTCTTGGGAATGAGAGTGACACCCATGGGACTGCAACCATCTCCCACAAAGGTGGAATCAATCAAAACCTTCCCAACACCAAAATCAGTCAAAAATGTCCGATCCTTCACAGGCCTATGCCAATACTTCAAGAAGTTTATCAAAGGTTATGCCCAAATTGCTAGACCATTGTATGATCTACAGACACATCTCAAAGCATTTGTCTGGACAGAAGAGGCAGATAATGCTTTCAAAACATTAAAGCATGCCCTCTGTACCAATGCTCTTCTCAGATATCCAAACTATGAGAAAGAGTTCAGTTTGGCAACTGATGCTTCCAATGTGAGTTTAGGAGCTGTACTCTCACAGAGAGATAATGAAGGAGTGCTCAGACCAGTAGCCTTTGCAGGTAGAACCCTCTCAAAACATGAGAGAAATTACAATACCACAGAGAGAGAACTACTGGGAGTAGTGTATGGAGTATTACACTTCAGACACTATCTAGAGACTAGACACTTCCAATTATACACAGACCATGCAGCCCTAATCCCACTACTAACCAATACAGGACTCACACATAGATGGGCCAGATGGGCTCTAGACATACAACAATTTTCATTCACCATCCAACATGTGAAAGGTGATGATAACACACCACCAGATGCTATGTCTAGAAGAGAATACCCAGATTCTGGACCCATGACTAACCCTCCACCCCCACCAAGGAGAGTTAGAGCAGCCAGTAGAACCAAGTTTGCAAAAGTAACAAAGAAAGTACCATTCAAAAGGGATGATCCACCCAACACCATTGAAAGGCCAGAGACACCCATTAGGGGTATCTTGAAGCAATCTACACACTATGTGTTTTGCCACTGTGAGAGAGAATACTCACAACTCTTTCCAGATAATGACTTCGAGCCTATTGAATTCTCATCACTCAATCAGATAGTGAAGGCAACTCCTAAGGAGCCACCCTTCACCCCACCTGACTCAGATGATGAAGATCCAGAAGACACAATATATGCTATTACTCAAGCAACTTCTAAATCAGTCAGATTCTTTGAACCTATGCAGGGAGAGGAAACATCAAACCATTTGTGTCCTATGACCACACGCTCAAAGACTAGAGAAATGATTCAGGAGGGCACACCAAAACCCCCCACACAATCACAAACTATTCTAAATGAGAAAAAGGTCACAGGAAACAAACCTACCAAAACCCCACCTGCCAGGAACAATGTCACAAAAGATACTGCATCTACTAAGTCAAAGAACTCTGAGACAAAGAAGATTGACAAAAAGCAAATTGTGCCTTTAAAGAAAAAGGTTGCCACTCCCATCAAGGCGAGAATAGGCCCTCCAAAGGAGCCTACACACCAAAACAAGAGTGACACACCCCAACAAAAGGCACAAGATAGGCCAATAGTCGATGAAAAAGAAAAAGAAAGAGACAGAATAAAACAACATGTGCTAGATATAAATCAACTACTGGATCAGATTCCCGACACATCCATCTCAGGTACAAACCTTGGCTTGGAACAAAGGAAAGACAAGGACCTATTACCCCTCATACAGTATCTTGAGGATGGGACCTTGCCTGCACCAAAGGCACAAGGAAATAGAATCATCAACCAAGGCCAGACATACACCTTGGTAAATGGTACATTAGTCCATATATGCCCCATAAATTGGAGAAAAACCAATACTGTACCACTTCAAATTGTTATACCACAGCAATGGGTAACAAGTACACTACAGTATTTCCATGACTCACCTACTGGCGGCCATCTTGGTTCAAGTAGGATGCTGTCAGCACTCCGACCTAGGGTATATTGGAAGTCTATGCTAGCAGACACAACAAAATATGTTTCCACCTGCCACACATGCCTCACAGCAAAAAGGCAAGTACACTCACACAAAACACCAATGACAGTGAGAGAGTACATGACTTCACCAATGAAGTTCCTAAACCTAGACGCGGTGGGACCACTTCCCACAACTGCCAGGGGAAACAAACATATACAAGTCTGCATAGATTATGCTACCAGATATGCAACAGCTTGGGCTACTACTGACTTAAAAGCTGAGACAACAGCAGCAGAGTTCTACAAGAATATAATTTGTCATCATGGAACACCAGCCACTCTTCAAACAGACAATGGGACATGTTATACAGGTGCAAAGTTCACAAAGTTAACTAAACACCTCAAGATCAAACATAAATTCTCCTCACCATACAGGCCACAATCAAATGGGCTTGTAGAGAGATTCAATGCTAGCATAGGCACAGCACTCAGAGCATTCTGCTCAAAGCACCAAAACAATTGGGATTCATTTATCGAACCCATAACCTTTGCATTAAACAACACTGAATCCCAAACCACAGGATTCACCCCTTTCTTCCTACTCCATGGAAGAAACCCAGCCACCCCAATGGACTTAGGGCTGGGAATACAGGAAGACATATCCACAGTAGCAGACCATGTAGCTAACATGATAACAAATCAAGATACCTCTAGAAGGAAAGCTATAGAAAGGGTCGCCAAGCTACAAAAGGAAAGAAAGGATAGATATGATAAGAAACTTACACCACAGGAAATCAAGGTCACCGACATGGTGTACCTAAACATACCAAGAATCCTGACCAATACAGAGTGTAAGAAACTTCAACCCCTTTTTATGGGACCATATGTTGTAGTAGATAGACCTAGTTTGACAAGTGCCAAACTCAAAAACTTGGACACCAATCTATTGGTGGCCAGACCAGTGCACATAGACAGACTGAAAAAGGTTGTGGCTGTCAGAAATAATGAATTTGCACACAGGCTTATTCCACATGAGGCCAAATACTACAGCAAAATTGTAAGGAACAAAAATGATATCACCCTTACAAGAGAAACCACAGGCATAGGCCCTATCAAGCCTAGGCCTGCACACCACATACTAAGGAAGACATCTAGGTGTGGTGCAGTTTCAAGAAATTAGAAACAAGATTGAGATACCAAAAGACATAAGATTTTCAGAATGTATTACAAATTCTCTTCATCCACACATAAGACATGTGTGACTGATAATGAATTACTATGTATATGAAGCCAATCAAATTTGTAAATATATCAGTAGGTTATTGCCTCTGAAAGGGTCAAAGACTGGGACCCCCCAAGTAAAGCAGACATGAAGTCTAAGAAGAGTAAGGGTAACACAATGGAGTGTCTAAAGCCTAATCCCCACATGAAAGAGCGCGCTATGCCAACATAGCAGTCTATAGAGATCAATTGACCTTATAAGCTACCCTCAGACAACTGTCTAGACGGTCATGAATGGCTGTCCTGGATGACAGGAGGAGCTAATTACCAGTACACAGACTACACAATAGACCCCACAGTTAGCAGACACTGGAGATTAATGCATTGTCTCCAGAGAAACAATACCAGGCCCACAATGGATGTGGGTAGGGTAGGCTACATAAGAAGCACTGTGGACCATAGCCCACCATCAGTCTTCATCCAGCTGCAGTCTGGAACACAAGTCTACAGGACCCCACTTGGGAATTAGCCAGCCCACTTCTCCATTAGGAGAGACTGCACTAGGATAAAGAACACACCTACTTCACCTTCAACCTGACCTTACCATTACTGGTCAACCTCTATAGACTCACCGGACATATTGCCAAGACAGCTCAATCTTGCAAAGGTACAGTTTGAACCACTTCATTTAAAGTGTTACACCATACACTTAGACTTTACCAGCACCAAATCACTACAAATTTGACAAGACTTTAAACAGCAAACTTGCTTTACACAAGCACCATGGGGAGACTGAGAGTTTCACCCATACTGCTAACTATGCTGTTATTATATACTATAAAACCACTTACTGCAGGCTATACACCTGTGGTGAGACAAAACATAGGAGTAGTATTCAAACCTAGCCCCCAACCATTGGTCAATGGACATACAACCACAACACTGTTGTTAGCTATTCCCTACAAGATACCTCGGGCACCCGTTACCCAAGGATCCATAAGGGATAGAATACTCCATTTGACCACTCCTACTCTACAAGATCATACCTCTGGCCAAATTATCCAACAAGCTAAGGAGCTAGACACCTTGCTGGAAATTGCAGACAAGGAGATAAATGAAACACTAGCCTCCATCAAATTGTTCTTATCCAACCCCATAAACACATTGGACAAGGCCAAAAGAGAGGCCATACTGGGTTTTCTAGCACCCCTGTTTCGCGGTGTGCTAGGTCTAGCCACAGTAGAAGATGTAAACCAAGTAATGGGACAGCTCAAGAACATAGATGAAATACTAAGAAAATTTGCTAAACAGGATCAGGAAGCAGCTAATCTCATTGAAAAGATCACAGACAGACAAGATAAGTTTGTCAAAGCATACATCCAAGATAAGAAGGTACTGGACAGCACAATCAACACCATAGGTGACACCGTCAACCTGTGGGCCTCTAACATGTCCAGGTCACTTGACTCATATTCAAGGCACGAGAAAACTCAAAGGGAGAAAATGCAAGTATTAAATGATGCATTAATTATCATAGCAGCAAGAATGAATACGGTTCAATCACTACAAAGGACAAATGCAGCCCTGAGGATGCTATCATCAGGGATCCTAACCCCTGATATAGTACCACCCTCAGACCTCGCTAGATACCTAGTTGACATTAATAACAAACTTAGGATTACACACCCTGGAGCACAAGTCGCAATTAATGACTTAGATTTCTATTATTCACAGAAGCTGACCTCATACACTTACTCAGCTCACCATATATATATTCATCTGGACATTATAATTCAATCTACCACCTCAACCTTCAAACTGTACCAAATGATTACATCACCCATGCCTATAGACACACAGGAGACCCCCACCAGAGGAGTCACCAAACTACAAACCACAACTGAGTTTCTAGCAGTATCTTACGATGAATCATTATTTATCGAATTGGACTCAGCAGATATGCAGGCATGTGAAGGTACTACAGTAAAGGTATGCAGAGATGTAAATGGTAGAATCTATAAACACAGGCCTACATGCCCTGTAGCCATTTTTACTAACCAGGCTCAACAGATTAAGGAACATTGCAAGTTTACAGTTTCACCACTGCAAGCACCTACCACCCATGCTATTTCCATTTCTGAAGATGAGTATCTGGTCACTACTAATGAACCCCATTACTTTATCAACTGCCATGGTAAAACGTCTGAAACTCGGAAGGCCCAGTCCTACTCAATCATAGGTGTACCCTGTGGGTGCACGATCAGTGTAGGAGAATTTTCTCTTCCAAACACAAGGTTGCCCTGTAACTCAACCTTATCATTTCATTACATTCTCAAGACAATTAATTTACCATTCATGGCAGCACTTAACAAAATTTCTGAAACCGAACCAGATGAAAGAGAGAATCTTCCAAATTTCCCAGTAGTAAACCTTTCTAGAACCTTAGAAAAACTACAGGAAAATCCAATCATGGATGATATTACTCAACTAAATTTAGAGCCCTTTGCCAAAACAGTATTAAAAGATGCCTCCAACCTTAATAAGGAAATGGAAACGCGCTACGAGGAATCATACCTACGTCGAGTTACAGAGCATCCAATCTTCCAAAGCTTAGCACTCATCCTAGGGATATCAGCTCACATTTTTATAGTATACATACTACTCAAATTATACAGACTAGGAGGGACTGTAGCCTACCTGCCTACAGCCAAAGCATTCAGACTAGTCACCGAGCTGCCCCTACACAAATTGCTCCCAGATAAGAATCCTACCAAATTAACCCCTACAGAGGAAACCCACACCCCCTTCCTCACAATTCAGGAAACCCACACCCTGATAATTGCTATATTATTCACCCTGACCATCTACTCAGCCTACAGAATAATGAAGTACCTTAAGAAATTTGCACAGACACACTGTGGCAAGAAAAATGTGGCCAAGCGCACAAACCCCACAATATATTTTAAAATATATTGTGGAGACTCAAACTTCGCGCTACCCTTGAGGCCAATACCACATGAATTTGATGAGATTAAATCAGCAGCTGCCCCTACATATAAGGATATAGTGGTTAAAACCTTCCCACTACCTAAGGCTATATTTACCTGGAATGGACCAGCAGTTATAACAACACAGAGAGGAGAATTTGCTTATCACCTCCCTCAGGTGATACACCTACCTTGGCGCACTAGGTTCAGCACTATACCAGCCCTTAAAAACAAAGGACTGTACTACTCCATGCTTCTCCAGAATGATTGTGGCACCAGCCCGGTGACCATGACAGCACTGGAAAATACAACAGATATAATTATTGACGAACAACAGGAGGAGACCGCAAGGTCAAACATGCAGACTATTGCTAATTTTCTAAACCACCAGCCCTCCCCGGTGACTGTGGAAACAGCCTAGACTGCCCACAGCCTAGGCTGCCCCCAGTCCACCACCAGGAGACAACACATCAGAGACAGTATTCAGAACTTTTCGGACAATTTGCCGGCCCTGAAAAGGGCCTTTGGGATGGCGGGTTTTTACACCCTAGGTTTCAGTCAGTCGGGATCCTACCACAGATCCTCGGGTTCAACATCAATGGGAGAGTCCGGGGCCGAGTCCGAGCCATACATATGGCCGTGATCCTGCTCCCACTCAGCGAGCCGGGCCTCCAGCATCCCCAGTCCATACTCGGCAGCCGTGGATGGATCCCCGGATGCCGCAAGATCGAGGAGGGATGCCGCCAACAAATAATCCCATAGCACTCGCTCCCGCGGCCCTAGGTTATAATCCATGGGCCAGAAACCCATACTGCCCAAGGCCCTAGTCAGAAGGGCCACAGTGGCCCCCCGACGCAAGGCTGAGCCCAGGAAATAATGGCAGGAGTAATTACAGACCATCACATCACCATGCTCTATGATCTCTTTGAAATTACTCACTATGTACCCATAATGGATGGTCTGGTTAGACTCAACCAGGGCCCTAGCTGGACTCCCCACCTCCATCACCTGGGGGACAGGCAGAGCAAAGAGAGCTTGTAGGTGGGCCATGGTACTACAGCAGTGACTTCCAGAGAGGAACTGATGCTCCAATACCAGCCACACACTCCTTAAATGGACACACACACCCCCCCCCCCACCCTGAACTGTCCACTGACACCAAGCTAGGCACTGCCACAGACACATGCCAAAATCTGGCACCTAACACCTCAAGTGCCACCACTGCATGAGCACACCAGGGAGGAGACTCACATCTCACTCCTGACACACCTCCACTGTCAATGAAATTATCAAAGTATTAGAAAAAAAAAAAAATTATATACACAGCCACTTGTTGATGTATAATATGAAAATCTATGGTATTCTCACAAAATCAATGATTAATGCGCGCATATACGCGCAAAATTGCGAAATTGCAAATTACAAATTGTAAAATTGTACAAATCTAACATTAATATACATGAATGCAGGTAGATAACTAAGACAGTTTTTGTACCCACTAGCACTTGTATACTATGCCAAGGTTTACTTAAAGTAACACACTTTAGGTATCCAAGAAAATTGTTGGAAAAATGAATGAAAAAAAAAAAAAAAAAAAAAAAATTGTTGAGAAAATTGTTGACATAAAACATGTTTACTTAAGATACTCACCAAATAAATCTCTTTCAGGGACACATACTCAAAAGGCTAGGGGAATAGTCAATTAAGCAGCGGCCCACTGCCGAAATTGCCAATTAATACACCCATATAGCAAAATCAATGAGTAACTCAGAGACAAACAAGCCTATTGTACATGAAGTACTTTGTTTTTCCGGCCCTCGGAAAAATTTGTCTCAAATCCCATAAATTGAATAGTGTAATCTAGATTGTACGTTTGTACCCAATTTGCACACTAAAATTGTATGTTTGCACACCAGATTGTACGCTCGTACCCAATTTGCACACTAAAATTGTATATTTGCACACCAGATTGTACGCTTGTACCCAATTTGCACACAAAAATTGTATGTTTGCACACCAGATTGTACGCTCGTACCCAATTTGCACACTAAAATTGTATGTTTGCACACTAGATTGTAAGTTGTATCCAATTTACATTTGAATTATATGTTGCACATTATACTGTATGTCTGTACCCAATTCATACACTGAAGTCAGATTTTTAGAAAATCAACATTTCTATGTGTATCCAAGCTGTACGCAAAATTATATTTGTACATACAGAAACTATCAATTGAACGCAAAATTATACACTGGCAGACTCAAATTGCCAAATGTACGCGAAATTATATATTTGCACACTAAAATTGCCAAATATACGCGAAAATTATATATTTGCACACTTAAATTGCCAAATGTACGCAAAAATTATATATTTGCATACTGAAATTGTCAATTGAACGCAATTACACGCGAAATTGTAAATTTGCACACTGAAATTGTCATTTATGTTCAATTTGCACGCTAAATTGAATATTAAATGCCAAAATTGCACACTATTTGCCAAATTGTATGTTGTACATAAAAATGGAAAATTGTACCCAAAATTGATGTTACATAAGCAAATAAGCTCTGGTATAGTAAGATATAGAAACTCGGAAATGTACTTATACCCAGGAGAAAATTGTTTATACTGACAAAGCTCTACCACAAAAATTGCATTTGAAGCACTCCCCATTACTTCAAATCCTCTTACAAAACAGTATATAACTCCAAAAATAAGGTAAAAATTGTATAAATTGTACATTCCCTCGGCGAAATGACGGAGTTTCGCATTCTTTCGGGGGAGAGGGAGTATTCTATGATATACCATTTTATTATTCCATAAATTGTAACATATTTTGTATTAATCAAAGAAATATCTATGAAATTAATACATAGGTTGGTTCTAAGAGCTATAAGAGCGCTCAAACTTTACATAAGAGCGTTCATGCCCCACTGCACACCAGCCACAGTCAGTTAGACTAAGTTTATGACATCAAAAGGTCCGACCTAATGGTTCACTGCACAATATAATAAGAATAAGGGTCTCAGTGTGCGACCTCATGGTTCAATGCACAAATTAATAACTTGTAAGTGAATGCAACCGGCCGTCACGGGTGCCTGAGCACCGCTGACGCCGTCATGAGTGTCTGAGCACTCTAAGGACTGAACAATGGGTTACATAAGCACGACGCCATAACCTTCCGGTCGCTCTAGCGTCGCTCCTGAGCGACCTAGGTCAAATATCAAAAATTCTATGGAAAGCCCATAATTAGACGGTCAGAATGAGCCCAAGATCAAGGCTGAACTCCCAGTATTAAGGAAGTTACGCCATGGAGACTGAATCGACCTCCGAGTGAGCTACAGACAAACCGGCGGGAGTTACGCGCCTATCCAGCGGGCATTATAATCTTGGCACATTCAGCTCTGCGCATGCCCAAAATGGCGGTTATACAAGCATAAACGGCCGAGATATGAGGGTCTAAAGATGCAGAACCGACCAAGACAATGGGGGCCATAGCGGCGTCCATGGGGGTCCTTTGTCCCCCTGTGACACTTGAAAGGGTCCCCTCAAACAATTGTAGAGTTAGGCAGATGCTGCTGGCTCCAGTCAGTCTGGAGGTGCTTTTCCAAGATTTGCTACAAATAGCCTGTCTGCACCTCCAGGAAGACACATCACCAAGAACCGCTCTAGAGGTAACATCTCCAGTCATCTCCTGCTACCTGTTATACCACTGCACTATGGTGAAACTATGCTAGACAGGCATTGGTTTCCTACCATTAGTGGCCAGAGGCTATCTTCTTCAAGACTTCCACCAGAGGGTAAAGTTACTCATTATTACATTATTCCTCTAAGCAGCAGGTCAGGAGCTAGGTGTGGGAACCCACCTAGAAGTATGCTGGACACTGTATTATTAATACCTCACAGGTGGAGTGGAACTGAACATTGTACTTTATAAATTACTGTATGTTTACTGTATGTGCAAACTACCTACATACTAACTACTGTATGATTGATATTTCTTACATGTTGCCTAAAGCTGAATAAACCAGTGACCACTGGAAATAACATTATTTATTATGAGCCTGATGTATTTACTCCTTACACCACTAGTCATATGATATTTCTCATATGACAACTTGATCATGCCAATCACTAGTATGACAAGTGGATTCAGGGTGCTGGAGGCAGGCGGCAGACACACATGCTAACACGCCCCGACACAGACCCATGCCAAGCCCCGATGAATAATGAAGCCAAGTTAAACACCAACCCGGACAAGCTGGACTGCTGCTGGAGGCCATGATGCTGGTTCCCATACTAACCCACTCCCCCATAACACCAACCCACCACTTCCAGCATCATTGTCCTGCACCAGGTATTATCCATGTCTAGGGCTTTCAGACTGGGCCTACTATTCTACTCTGCATGCCTCACTGCCCAGGTGGATATGTAGGTCTTAGATCTCTGCAATCTGCTGGGTCTTAGATCTGTTAAATAAGTGGAAATAGTCTTTATTTACTTAGATCACTTATTTGGCGTTTTTATGTCTCACGATATCACTTAATTGTGTTTTTTTCTTTTCTTTTGGTTCCTGTTGATTATCTGTTCTTTAGTATTGATTCCAACACCAGTACCCAAGCCAATCAGTTGGCCCATGGAAATTACTTTCTTACTTAGGGAGTGGTCATTATTTATCAACGGGGGGGTGGTGGGTTTGAGGAGGGGCATACAATTTTCAGACCCCTCCCAAGGGGGGGCTAAAAACATTTTGCCCCCTCTCGAGGGGGGGCTAAAAAATTCACCCTCTTTTTAGCAAAAAAGCCCGCGTGCTACTATAGATCAAAGAGGGGCGTGAAAAACTCTCCGCGCCTCTGGCGCGCAAAAAATTTTGACTGCCGTCGAGGGGGGGCGTAAAAAATTTGCACGCATCCGCGCGAAAACCCACCACCCCCCCTGTTGATAAATAATGACCACTCCCTTATCATACTTCTGATCGACCTACTTGGATTTTGTTGCGACACAAATACTGAAACTATAAGTATACAGATCTACGCCAAAAAACTTACTATGAACTTTCCACATGATCTATACCGCAGACCCGGTACTTTTGTCATTTAATGTTATGATTAAGAACCGTTGGTCAACGTTATTTTGGGCATCGTGCGCCATGTTGAATCTAGGAAACTATCAATTATGATAAATAGAAGAAGTTACTGGTCGTGCTGATTAAGATTACGAATCCTCTGGACACGTCAGGACATGGACATACCACATTAAGAAGCTATATATAGAAATACAGTATGGCGAGACCTTATCAAATCTTAGGTTCAATGATAAATAAGCTACACTAGTGCCCTCCAATTTTAGTCCATACTCGTGACTTATCCCCTTGTCCTATCATGTACCTGCATTCTCCTTGAGACTCCTGAATTACCTGGAGTAATGAAATCTGGTACGATGATATGGGTACTGATAACCTGTAATTGTGTGTAAGTTCAACAAGATGTACTCGCTATTAGGAGTTTACAAAAAAAGGTTTAGTTTATCTTACCCTGCCAACGTTTTTTTAGATAGGTTTTGTGTGTGTGTGTGTGTGTGTGTGTGCGTGTGTGTGTGTGTGTGTGTGTGTGTGTGTGTGTGTGTGGGGGTGTGTGGGTGTGTGTGTGTGTTTTGTGTGTGTTATTGTTTTCATTTGTGTATTTATTTATTTTGGAGGGGGAGGGAATGTGAAAAAAGAGTATATATCCTATATGGCAATTCAAGATAACATACCATGGTACACATGTGAATTCTGCCTCGTCATGGTCTAATGCTCTCGATGTGCCATGATGCACTGTCGGCATCAAATGTCACACTTAATCATACATAGTTCCACTCTACCCATATTACAGAGTTGAACATGGTGCCATAATTGGAGCTGGGAGGTGTTTCCAAATAGGTATCCTGCTAGGTACCTATGTTGAGATAGTTGGACTTTCAAAACAGACTCACCACCTTAGACTAAAAGGATGTTCCTACGCCTCTGAATCAGACTGTGTTGTCAAGAGTGCGCCAATTGTTTCCTTACTACGCAAGCCATGGTGGGCCACACCTTGAAAGAAAAAAAATCCATCCTGACAAAACTTAAAAAATATTTCCAATATAGAAGCAACATAGATTGGAGCACAAAACTACTATCAAACAAGACATTTCAGTATGTAAATTGTCAAAGTACAGAGAAATCTTCCGTTATTATGAATTTTACCCTGTCAGCTGTCAAGTTAGAAAACAAGGCCTGCTGTCAACATGTCTTTCCTCTGTCAACTGTCAAGTTAGAGAAAAAGGCTGCTGTCAACATTAATTCTTACCTGAAAACTCACTTCCTTAGTTCAAAATGACATTGTGTTCACTTGACACTTTTCAGTAGACAGTCATAGGAATCATCTTTGGAAACACAAATGTCAAGAGACAAGTGAGTAACACAAAGATAGCATGTGACGTGCCTTTCAGTAGGTGCTAAAACAACTAAGTGCCGTTCTTAGTTTCAGAAACACCCCCAGGCCTCACACAACATAATGCCGTGTCACACTGATTTGCAAGTTACACGATACAGGCATTCAGCCGTAAGCTATCACATATACAACCACGCCCTTCACTGTGGTACACGCCAACTAATTGATAATATTTCTATTTATTTTATTTTGGTCTCAAGTCGTGTCCAAGTGAAGTGTGACACACTTGTTAAAATCTGCTATTCGATTTACCCTTTGTGAGGAAAAATGAGTGGGGTCAATATGGGAGTGAAAATCCTTTTTGTATATGATTATAAACATTGCGGTCAACAGAAAGACGTTATTCTCAGGATTTGGAATAGCAAGAATTTTGCCATCATAGCGCAGATTGAACCAAATGGCAAGAAAACATTTTCCTATCCACTTCATCAGCTTAGCAAAACAGCCAAGCAGAGTAACATTATACTTGTGAGGTAATCTCCGCAAGCAGCTATTCATTACTGTACAGAAGATGCTATGCATATTAGTCATACAGATATTCAAATATTTTGTATTATATGTTCCCACAAAAAGTCTAGAAATGTAGAGGTGGGTCCAGGAGGTTAATTCAAAAGGTCCTGAGATCACTACTTCAGCAGTCTTAGTATTTATTCTGCCTTATCCAATTAAGTGATCTTAAGATTATATTGTCTTGCCTTTTCACAGCCATCCCTAAGATCACAGTGATCTTAGCCTCAGCCCTCCTACACCATTCCAAATAGAACACACTGTGCACAGGGACAAGAGGCCCATACTGAAAGAATAGCAGTGGAAACACTCCTTCTCACAAGGGTGATTACACAACCCCCCCCCCCCCCCATATGAGCCACTTATAGAGTATAGGGTGCAGTTGACCTCGTACAGTATTCAAATGCACTTCATGCCTGAGTAGCCTGAAGAGCCCTCATGGACTCTCAGCAAATGTCCTCCCTCCCCTCTATATGTATACAGCAGGGGCATTCACTCTTGGGAGCAGGAGTGTTCCCTGTGAGTGTTCTTGTACTTAGGGGAAACCACTATGCAATTATTTCACTAAGATTGCAGTGATCTTAGTGCTGGAAAAGGAATAGTAAAGTGATCTCAGGACTTGCTGTGCCTGACTGGCCTGCAACCACCGCATTAGATAGGGCCCTAGACAGGGGGGTCCAATGTCCTTTGTCGATTCTAAGAAATGGTTCTTGTCCCTTGTCTTTCACCCCCATGTCCCTTGTCGATTTTAAGAAGTGCTCTTGTCCCTTGTCCTTAAGCCAATGTCGCTTGTCGATTTTAAGAAGTGCTCTTGTCCCTTGTCCTTAAGCCAATGTCGCTTGTCGATTTTAAGAATTGCACCTTGTCCCTTGTCACTCAACCCCATGTCCCTTGTCGATTTTAAGAAGTTGCTTTGTCCCCTTGTCGATTATACCCCTCTGGGGCGCATTAGATAGGGTAGACTGGCTAGGTCTTATGATATGTGCCTACGCTAAGATCGCAGGGGTAGAAATCCCAGGACCTTTTGAATTAACCTCCAGAAGGGGTGGTCAAAGTGGGGGGCACAGCCAGGAAAATTCGGTCGGGGGGGGGGGCACAGCCATTGTTTGGCCCCACATTTCCTATAGTACAGAGTATCCATGCCCATTTTCAGGGGGTCTAGGAGGGCATGGATCCGCTACTGAAATATAGGTCTCCCTGTATAAGAGGAAGCCTTGAATTCTACATGTTATTCCCTCTGTCTCAGAGCTTCTGTTTATATAGTAGCCAGTATAACATAAGGTATAGCATTACCTTGCCTCTACGGCTTCAATGAACCAACTAAGAGTCTACTCACACCCTCCCCTACATTTCACTTACGCTCTCCGCAAGCTACTTTCAGTGCATAAACCCTTGGATATCCCTACCCCTCCTGACCCTAACCCTGCCCAAGCTTCGCGTACTGCTTCTAGCCCTTGGGCGTCCCGGCCACACCCTTGGAATGCATAGACAGACTGCCCAAACTCAAACGCCTGACACTCACCAGCCCATCTCTCATGTGTTAGCCTAGTTTCCAAATATAGTTACAGAAGCCTTTGTTTCAAACTGTTACCAAGGAGAGGGGCATCCACATTCTAAAGTGAATCAATTGTCTATAGGATATCTTAAATATTTGTCATTCAGCTTGTTTCCAGAGGTCTCGTGTAAGTAACATGGCAAAGTGTCCCCTATATTTATGCATGGTATGTATATTTATATGCACATTGTTGTAGATCAGTGCACATAGACGTAAGTGAAGAAAATTATGTTTTGAATGGGAATAAGTATCTAGGATAACATTGCAGTTGCCCGTACAACATAGTAGGTCTGTAAGTATACACTTGTACATGTAGTACCCATGTAAAATGTGGTGTTTAGCCTATCTGTTTGATAATGTCATAGCATTTCACAGGACTTGGCTATATGGGTGTGGTACTGTATGCAGCAGCATAAGAAGCAGTTCTAAGACTGTTCTCAGCCTAGAGTATCGAACCTTTTTAGCCGAGCAGCACCGGCTGTGGGTATGGGTGGGTCTACCTCCATCTGTTGCCTGTTGAGTTGTATGGGCGTGGGACTGGACCCTCCCCCACTTATTCTAATTTAGCATCAACATTAAAGGGGTTTAGCTCTCTAGTGATAGTTTGTGCTAAATTGGAGGTATCTGTAAGAGAGCTGATAAAGAGGCAGTAGGTGGTTCAGAGTGAGGCAGCACATGGTGGGGAGTTAGGGAGCAGATGGTGAGGGATAAGGCAGCAGGTGATGGAGAGTGAGAGAGCAGATGGTGAGGGATAAGGCAGCAGATGGTGGGGAGTTAGGGAGCAGATGGTGAGGGATAAGGCAGGTGATGGAAAGTGAGAGAGCAGATGGTGAGGGATAAGGCAGCAGGTGGTAGAGAGTGAGGGAGCAGATGGTGAGGGATAAGGCAGCAGGTGGTGGAGAGTGAGGGAGCAGATGGTGATGGGTAAGGCAGCAGGTGGTGGAGAGTGAGGTCTCCCAAGCAGATGGTGAAGGATAGGGAAGCAGCTGGTGAGAGTAAGAGAGCAGAAGGTGAGGGATAAGGCAGTATGTGTTGGAGATTGAAGCGGAAAAAGGGTCATGAAGATAGCAGCAGGTAGTGGAAAGTGAGAGGGAATGCACAAGAGAAAGACAAGGAGTAAATAATTGGAATAGAGGAAGCCGAGAGCTGTTAGTGGATATGTAGCACAGAGAGTTTATTCTGGAAATGCACAACAGTATCTATGTTGTGAAGATTTGCAAACTATGCAAGTGTATTATAGAGATTTGCCTTATATAGATAACAGATGGTGGAAATTCGAAGAATGGAAATTGCATATGCTGGTACGATGTATAGAGAGCGACGATTGTGAGAGTAGAGCAGATGGTAGGAGAGAGGGCAGCAGATTGAAAGTGTTTTCGGTGAGAAGTGTAAAGACAAGGAAAGTGAAATGGAAGTGGAGCAGCTGCACCGACAGGTGTGGACGATTGCTAAGATGGTGTTTGCTCATGTAAAAGTTCGTCCTTTCCGTTCTCGCTCCCTGGGGCTTGATTTGGCTCGGCCACTGAGCATGGCCTTTTGGTTGCTCTGCTGTCTGGGCATCGTGGCCAGCAGAAGAGAGAGCCTGGTACCGCCTGGAGCCCTTCTTCCCTCCCCGTTTCCTTTGCTCCCTGTCGGTCCCTTCCCTTGTCCCCCTTTTGCCTGCCCTCTCTCTCTCTCTCTCTCTCCCTCTCTCTCTCTCTCTCTCTCTCTCTCTCTCTCTCTCTCTCACACGTTCTCTCTCTCTATCAGTCTCTCTCTTTCCCTCCGGTCTCCCCCTGGGCCCTGACCTAGCAAACTCTGCTCCTGATTTGCTCTCCCACTCACGGCGCCGCCAGTAGCGTAGCCATGGATACCATTGTGGGTCATTTACTCTGCAGAACATGTCGCATGTAAACTCTGAAACAGGTTACAGGCGGTGTTTCTGCAGCCTCTGGAGGTGGGAGGGGACAGTCCTGGTGGGAGAAGTACATTTTGTACACGGCAGTGGGAGGGGTTGGAGTTTGGGAAGTGGGAGCATAAAGGGGTGTGGCCAGCTCCAGCAGTGATGGGTCTGTACTTAGCAACTAAGCGGTAGTGGGAACATGCACGCATGTTGGCCAGCAGCAGCATAGGAGAGTGTAGGGTGCGGCAGGAGGGAGGGTGGGGAGGGTGCTGCCAGCCAACAGTAAGTGCTTCAACAAGCCCTCTCTATCGGCCGCTGAAGGCCCATGCCCACTGCCTGCCCCTAGTACCTCCCCGCCATACCCCACAATGCTGACAACCAGTGAGGACCGGCGCCGACGCCAGGTGGCACCACCAGCGCGTGTATAAGAGCTGTGAGCGGCGTCTGGGGCTCAGAGGCAGCCGCGCTGCGCGCCGAGCGGGAGCAGCTCTCTGAGCTGCTGCAGCTTGTACAGCAAACAGCCCAGCCCATCAGCTCACTCCAGCTCCAACTGTTCCTGGTCTAGCCCTGCGTCTCTCACTCACAGCCACAGCGGCGGCCAACTCTACCTCGGCTCCACACATATCCTAGTTCTACTAACTGCCACCAACTCACTCTGCTACCCTGGTGACTTGCCTGCTCCACCTCAAGTCTGCAGTTTGGTACTTAGTGGGAGAGCAGGGAGGATAGCTACTCAGTGTGCAGGAGGTGCGGCCGGGAGTTGCCTTATCATGTAGCACCCCGCTCTACGTGCTAGCTTGCAGTACATACACCGCCTACTCACTGCTCAGACGCGGCCTACATACAACCCTCCGCGCCCTGGAGCTGGATCCAACACCATCTGTTGCCATATTGAAGCCAGGTTCTAGGCACCGCTCACCGCAACACGCCTACCCCGCATTCAGGTAGTGTTCTCTTCTTCCCCTGTATGTAGTCCGCCCACCTTCCCGCTCTAGCCCTCATACCATCCAGGTGTACACCTGGAGTGCACTACAGCCCACCTGGGGAGTGTGAGAAGGACGGCATCAGGCTCCATCAAACTACACCTCCACCCAAGGACACTAGAAGCCACACGTAGGAGGAGACCAGGAGGACAGGATCCAGTTTGGACCCCACATCTGGCTGCTTGAGTGTTCTCCTCCAGGATCGACTTCCGCCACAATCCCTCCCTCGTCCATCAGTCGGTGATTTGTGACGGCCCGCCCTCCTTCCACGCCCTGGAGTACGCCTCCTGTTGCCAGCGTCGCCGCCCATTCCTGGGCTGTTGCAGTAGAGCATCCCCACCTCTAGAATTGTTACTGCCACGCCCTTGTTAACTTCCACCACCCAGCACTGGTGAGTTGCAGAATATATATGGACCTGAAACACCATATACTACTAACTACTGATCACATCACCAAAAGAGAACGGACACACTGGTCAGACGTCGGTTTAGCTGCCCAGGTTTGGCCTGGAGGATATCCCCACCCACCACTTCCTTCAATGGAGCAGCTTTGAAGAGGTCTGTGTTGTGGCAGCAACTTGTCCAGTAAAAAATAGTATAAGGACCCAAAAGTGCCAGGGGAGAGACAAAGTAACACTGATCCTCAAACACCTTACCTACCTACCAAATCCCTAAGTAGTTAACAGTGGGTGTTGCCTACCACATCCATTCCCTTATCTTTACTGCATTGACCTCCAGGAACTTTAGAATTTGAAAGAGGAAAGAGAGCAAAAAGAGACAGATGAAGAGGGAGAGAGAAAGAGAGGTGATGGTTTTACTGAAGATGTCAGACTCAGAGACGGCCCCGGTAACCATGTGTTTGATTACCATGGAAACGGTGAAAGGATTGTGGCTACGACAGTGGGGATCTAGTGGTGGCGCTAGTAGTGACGCTTGTGGAGGCAGTGGTGGTGGTGGTGGCGGCAGAGGAAAGAGGCACTTGGAAGCGTCAGGACGCGCCTGCCCCGCCCCAGGGCCATGGGACGACGCCACAGTGCTCCGATGGACGCCAACAACTGTGATGCCAGCAAAGGCCGCCTCTTGGCAAAGTAAGTAATCTCCTAACTACGTGTACTTGTAGTTGTTGTAATGAATGTACAACAGGAGCCTTGTTGTCAAGTAAATGTCGTCTACCTTGGCCTTTGCCAACTTTCCCGCGTTCTCTACCCCTCACAAACGTCATTGCCTCCTCCCTCATCATGTACGTAGAGTGGTGCGTATTTTTGTAATGTGGGATGATGATAAGATGGGGGGGGGACTGGGTGCCGATATGGGATTCTGTACGGGGGGTGGGGTGGGGTGTCAGGAGCGACATTGATCAAGCGTTGCCTTATAGTATCCCAGCATGTCGTATTAATGTGAATGAAGAATGGCCTTAGTATGGGATTCCCATAGATTTCTCCTGTAGTGGCCATGCGACGATTTTCTGCGAGGCGGCATTAATGTGTTGCGATCATCTGCCAAGGCCTGGGTTATTGGACTGGTATTGATTCATTCACTCTCTCCTAATAACCACTGAATGGGACACGCGGGCCGTGCAGCCCAGCTACAAATCTGCGCCGACCACCAGAACAATGATTTCTGTAGCTGCCACTCTGGGGCGGCGTGAGGCGTTTGGTGGTGCAGAAAGAGTAGAGGGTTAGCCCAGGAGGAAAGGCTCAAACAGGGACTGACTCAGTACAGCACGCCAGCCCTGGAGCAGTATTTTCCTCCTCCTGAACCTCCTCCCAGCCTCTCCATCCACCATACATACCACCCTGTTCCCCCTCCTGCCAGCCCCCACCCACCTCTCCGACCTCGCCTACTGCCCAGGCCTGGTCCCACCAGGATCCCATCAGTTCCACATATTTAGTCAGGCATTCCGATAACGACCACCCCCCCCCCGCCCACTCCTCCTGCCGCTAACCGCGCCAACCCCTGAAGACCACGCCATTCTAGAGGTTTGCCAACTGGCTGCCATTTACCCCGACTCTCCTAGCGCCTTCTATCTGTGTGAGGAGTGTAGGGCTGTAGAGTGGCATTTTCGGTTCTTCTGCCTTGGATCCCACCCATCTGCTCGCCCTAGCCTCTCTGTAGACAATATAATCGGGGACGAGCAGCTCTGAACTGCTCCATGTGGAGCCTGTGAGTAAGAGGAAAGTGCCAACTCAGCAGAGCACTGTGACTGGAGCTAGAACCGGTTGGGGTGGATTCCATGTTCCAGGCTAGGCTATGGGTGGATGAAGCCCTCTTTGGGTAGACTTGGGAGGTACTTGCCAAAGAGAATGACATGGAATATGCATTACCAACTTCTCAGTGAGTTGGATGTGTTATCTTCCCACCCCCTTGAGCCATAGGATTAGGTCCAGCAGGCACTGGAACAGCAGTCAGCAATGTCCAGTAAATTGTAGATGCGCCGTCTTATCTTTAGCCAAAATCCCATCTAAAATCTCACAAGCTGCTCTGCTAAATTTTTAGGTGATTGACCAAGGAGCACTGACTCACAAGAGTAGGGAACCATTGTGAATACTGGCTTATCTGAAATGGCCTAGTTTCTAAAACTGGATTCAAGCAAGTTATTGTGATGGGGAGGTGGACTGTGTGCATTTATAACCTCCAGGGCAGGGTTTGTTGTCGATGAATGCGGCAAAATCTGCCACCAGGCGGCTCCAGGGGTGCCTGTGCTCCAGGGTTGCCGCACGTCACCTGCCATCCATGGCTTAAGTGAGCTCAGCCACAGGACGCGTCGAACGGCGCAGTGTCCCACAGATCGCGTCCACAGACTTAAGGTGGGCTGAGTGGTGTGAGGCCCAGTCACAGCTGGATGGGTGGTGGGAGGGGCAGAGGACAGAAACATAAAAGAAGGCGTAGGAGACTGGGAATACAATGAAATACCATTGAGGCAAGAGAAAAGAGTATAATCCATATCCAACGATGGGATTTTGGGGGACGCGTTCTGGGTCAGAAGGGAGGGTTGGTTGGGGTCCGAGTTTTACTGGTAATTAGGGCACTGGTAGAGGCATTGATGCCCAGGATTGTGCATCAGACTGCTGGTGGACGGATCATTTGTGCCAAGGTTGTGGGACCGGACTCTATACGATTGCAGCCCCACATTGGAGGGTAAGTGGTTTGTTGGCCATGGAGGGGTTTATCAGTGTTTGCTTTAGTTGTGTGGCCGCAGATAGCGGCGGGAATGTCTCCTCTCTAATGGTGGGCTGGAACCTGTGATGGGTGGGCGCCGCGATAAACGGGCGCCGCCCCAAAAGGCTGATGGCCACAGTACGAGGAAGCTGGGATGTAATGCCTACGGTGGGGAACATCCCATAGTAAGGCACATACACCCAGTCCTGTACATATCCATGTAGCATTACCAGTGCCTCACTTCTTACACTCCATGCAATGGCGTCCCTGTCCCTAATACAAGGGCCCTAGACAGGGGGGTCTCAAGTCACTTGTCGATTTTAAGAAATGGCTCTTGTCCCCTTGTCGATTTTTAGAAGTGGTCATGTCCCCTTGTCGATTTTAAGAAGTGGTCTTGTCCCCTTGTCGATTTTAAGAAGTGGTCTTGTCCCTTGTCACCCAGCTCTATGTCCCTTGTCGATTTTAAGAAATGGACTTGTCCCCTTGTCGTTTTTACCCGTCTGGGGCCCTAATACAAGTACCCACAAGTGGTCCCATATGACCGGTCCCATATGACCAGCGTCAGCCAGGGCTGACAAATAGCTATGACCGAGCCTTACTTCATTAAGTCTTCACGTCCACGTCAAACTGGGCTTTAATACCCTCTCTCCTCTCACACCCTCCCTCATGGTCCTCCTCCCTCCCCCAGGCGGACCAGGCTCCTCCTGGTGACGTATCGATCCACACCCCCACCCACGACTTGTCCATGGCATGACGAGGCCGATTTGGGCAGCGCCCACTGCCATTACACCAGATAGCACCATGTTAACGCCGAGCTACTCGCCCAGCTACTCGCCGCCTTGACGCCGCCTGACCTTATAGATGGATGGAAGGCTGCCCCCGAGCAACAGCAGCCCGAGCCGCACCCCACCTACAAACAGCTCACAGAGCTGCTCCCTCCCAGTCACCGCCTTCATCTGCTGCCAAGTAAACGCATATATAAGAGTTGTGAAGCTTTCCTCAAATAGTAACAGTCATTGCTCTCACTCACCCATTCGCCATACTAGCCACATTAAGGTTATTCTCTCATATAAGGAGATTGTATGCACGTGTGCCTGCAGCACATGGTGAAATAGTTTCATCGTCCTTGTTATTTAGGTGTGCAGATGTTGTGCTGTTCTGTTGTAGCTCACATGAAGACTTCATCCAATTGGTATAGTCAATAGAAATGAACTGCATGAGTATGATCCACTTTAAACAAGTTACCTGTCCATAATTACAATAAGATGTCTTACTCCACATCCTTTTGGATTTCCGCTTTAATTCTTTGGACAAAGAATCAGATTCGTTCATAGAATTGTGGAAACATACATGTACCTGTATTCAAAATATTGGCGTATGTATGTCTTTGCTTCTCCCTTGGAGATCACATTATTCAAATGTGCGTTGCTCGTAGTAGTGTTTAAGCCATTTACAGATTAAATTTAAGATAAGGTTTTGAATATTGCACACGAAATTCAAATGCAGCTCACAGTAACCGACATTGCATGAAACTTTCAAAGCACTGAGCAGTACTGGGCCCTTTCTGTTTGGGCAAACGACATTTTACAATAGGTCCCCTAAGAATTGCTAGAGCAGCTCGCAGCACTCCGCAATACATGGACTGCGCTGCTCACCAAAGCCTCTGCTGCTGACCGATCAGCAGCAGAGTGCTAGCAGGCGGCCTGTAATTCACACAGGCCCTGGTGCTGAACGACAAGAGTAGTCAGTGGGCAACAAGGGCAACTCAAGACTGAAACAGTGTAGAGGAATTTTCCAGAGCTAAGTGTTGCCGACACAGGAGGAAAGGTGGCAGGAGGAGAGAGCCTGGATGGGAGGAGGCTTGGAGAGAGGGAGAGGGAGAGGAAGCTTGGGGGTGGGCAGGCAGCCAAACCAGCCTCGACCATCTGGCACCAAGGCCACCCCAACACTCCATTCCACTCTGCCTCCAAACCCCGCCTCCAAACACTATGCAGCACCACCTCTGCTGCCCCTCCCCCTTCCCGTCTTCCAGTTTTCTGAGAATTTACCCAAATGGCTTGTGTTCTTCCATTTTTCCCCCACCATCTCTGACATATTATTGTTTATCTCCACCCCGCTGGGTCTGCCCTCCTCAGAGTGTACATTGGCCTCACTAAGATGATTTACTGGTCGCCCCAGAGACTGGCCTGGACTTTGTAACTCAGTTTGAAGTAGTCTGAGACCTTACACCATCTGCAACAATAATAAGTCGGTCTGCCTGATTAGCTCTCACACCAATATGCTGGGGTCTTCTGAGAATCTGTGAAAGTATAGGGAGAGGTTTTATATACAGCATCTCTTTTGCTGCTTACCATTTCAGAACAATTGGGTAAACTGCCTCTTATAACATCTGATGCCGATGTTATTGGTAGCGGGCTTCCCTAGCCCACTTAAAAGGGTCTATATCTCCTCTTTCCTATCCCCTCAGGATGTGTGTGGTGCACATATGTGCGGGCACTGACACATTCCTCTGTGAAATTTGTGTAATGTCGTTCTCGCCATGAATATGACCTCAGCTGTCGAAATGGCGTTAAACATCTATTACTCACTCACTCTGTTATTGGTAGAGATATTTTGGATATTTTGCCTGAGGGATGATATGTAGTAATAGGGTGGGATGGCCATAGATACATTAGCGGTTACATTAACAATGCCATAATGGAGTAGAATCGACAATAAACCTTGGCTTACAAGAGCATTTAATCCATGCGCCATCTGTCTGTAATGTAAATGATGTGTGTCATGCTCTCATGTCTACATGCTGGTCTACACACTGACCTATTCCATGATACCACCTTGTAACATGGCATGAAGGCCATACATACCCATCCCTAACCCACTCACCTCATGTACCCACCCCACCTTTATCCCAGCATGCATAAGGAAGCTTAGTGCTTTGGGAAGCTTAACTGACCCCCACTGCAGGGCACCCTGACCCTCTAACAACCTACAGCATGTTTTCAATTTTATTTGGTATGATGCATGACTGTAGCCACATGATGCACCGTTACAGTTGCAGCCAGATCATTTTCAGCAGTGCATTAGTACATCATGATGCATGAATATGACCCCTTGAAGCATCCTGCCATCTTGCAAGGGTTAACCCTTATCGGTCCCCATCCATTTCTGACCATCGATCCGGCTAGGTTTCCTCTGACGTTCGCCTAGGGACGTTGGCTTTTTTTGTGTGTGTCTTTCCTTTTTTTCTATCCTGACTAAAATACCCCCTGCCTGTCCGTATTGGGGGATGGCACGCGACTCCTTCAAACCTCACCCATCGCTACCTACAGATCTATGACGCCAACCACACCCCACCCTTCAGGGCGTCAACTCCCTCCAGTAAGTGCCTTTTTATGTCCCAATAGCAGGTGTATATATACCATGGAGAACACGCAAACCTTTATAAGGGCAATCCTGCGCAACATTGACATTCCAAGTTACCAGAATCTGAAAATATGACCAGCGATGCAAGTTGGCTGGGAAAGCCATACATGAGTAGCTTATGTCATATATAAACTTGTCTAAAGGAATGTGGAGGTTATTTCAAAATTAGCATTGTTTTGAAATACTCTCCTGGTAACAGAACCAATACAATGAGAAATGCCAACATGATACCATTTGGATTGTGGATACGCTATATATGTGAATTCTCATATGTAATACTCTCCTGGTAACAGAACCAATACAATGAGAGATGCCAACATGATACCATTTGGATTGTGGATACGCTATATATGTGAATTCACATATGTAAGCACTCTGATACCACGTCATATTCCCCATTTATCTGTTTCCCATCAGACTCATAGCGACTAATGCAGCTTTAACATTTTGAAGGCACACGTCTCATTGAGAAGGCACTGGCTTTGATATGTTGACTAAATATGTAGCTGTTCGTTCCAACTATCAATAAATGCTCCATATTCTCATCTCTACACAATGTACGACTGTAGCACCCAGGTTACTGTAGTGGTGACAAGTATATGCACATGTGCTTGAACTGATGAGGAAAGCTGGAGTTGCATTGGTGCATCATGACGAGGAATGAGCTGGGATCAACATGGTGCTAGCTGGTGTTGCATCAGTGTTTTATGGCGGCGAATGGGCTTGAAATTTGAGGCATCGTTCTAGCTCAGAGGGCAAGATGGCAATTTCCTGAGACAGACTTGTTTTATCCCTCCATATAGTTAATCATGAGATGGTTGGGGAGTGTGGTGTGTCCCTAATCACACCCCGCACTTTAAGCAACACTATTACACGTCCCTGTATTTGCTGCTAACAGGCGGGCTGACGAGGGTCGTGAGACGGTCACAACTTGCACGTCTCAGCACGGAAAACGGCACCGAGCCATAAGTGGCGCGGCCGTCGGAGGTCGTGGCCAAATTGGACTTATTTATAGTACGCTGTTGCGTGGAAGGGAGGAGCAGAAGAGCGATTTGTTATGGAAACAGTTGGAGAAGGATGGAAAGAAATAGTAAGGAGATAAGCCAATATGATGTCAACGTCTTTTTCTTGCCATCCGACAGACGCAGGATGTGGGGAAGCTTCCACGCAGTATACATAAAATAAGTACGTCCGTCGGTTAGTTTAAGAAGGGCTTGGGGCCGCCTTAGAACGACTTCATTCATAAGCTGTATGATGGATTAGGAAACAAAAATTATGTGGTTAGGATACAATAAACTGTATTTCAATTTGTATTGCTTCATGCATAACAAGTTCCATAACAATGTCATACATGTATATATGTGTTTATGTTTATGGCTTCATGGTGGCTTGATAATCATGTACCGGGCACTCACAATATGGCACACTATTTGCATGTCTATAATAGCCCCATCACCACTCACACATGCACCGCACTGCAACCCCACCCCCCACCCACCACACAGACGACCATATTCCTGGTTAAAGCTGTCATAGTCTCTGGTCGTATTGATCACGTGCCGTCGGTAAAACACGACACCGGGTACATATTTAAGTCCTTCCTGCTCCAACGACACCGGGAGACTAAGGTCTGTGCTGCCGTCCCCTTAAACAGCCCTTCTACCGCCAGGGGGCGACGAGCTGTTCCCCACATGAGTCGAGCTGCTCACCACCCATCAACAAGACCGAGCTGTGTCGTCAGGCGGCCTTCTCCTGCACTTCCGGCCCGTCCAAAACCAATCAAACAGCGCCCCCGGTGCCTACCCCTCACTGTCCGTGATAAAATAGCGACAGACTATCAGCAGCAGGCCGGGCTGGCACTGCCCTTGTTTATAGCCGGCTATCAGCATGTGTGTTACCCTTAGAGCTGTAAATAGTACTGGGGTGCGTCGGCTATCTCAGATAATTGAGGGGGAGGGCAGACTGGTTTCTCTCTGACTCACCTCTGGAATTTAACAGTTTATATGTCTTTTTATCAGTGCAGGCAGGCTATTCCAGTTTCTAAACTGGAAAGGTGCCGCTTCGTTATAGATATAGGACCATTTTCATTCTTGTTTAATTAAAGAAATAAGTATAGACCATTGTCTATAAATTTGTTGTGTGAACGTTTTAAATGATACTCTCGATGTCAATTCATGTGATAGGTGATTTCTACAATACATGTGCATGTCAATTTCCATATCTGTGATCCTCATATTGCTGACCCGCCATTGGCTTCTAAGTGTGAGCTGAGTGGTGGCTCAGGCTCCAGCCCTACTCTCGATTGCTCAAATACTCGTTGTAAGATGAATGGTTCTGTGGTAGGCTAGCCCGTTATCCAACTTTATTGCATGGATGATAATAAACCTCTGTGAACAACAGCAGCAGTCTAACTCAGAGGCAACATATGGCGCTCATATAAGGCCATGAGCGGGGATCTGAGCTGGGGTATCAGGCAGGGAGACGAGGCAATAAATGGGGCTGTACGAAGGGAGGCTGACACTAATTTGTAGGTTATTTGTAGTAAGCCTCGGCTGGCTAGTGAAACTACAGACACTATTGGCCATCTTCAGGGAGATGGTTATAATAAATTCTCACCAATTTGGTCCGAAACTGTCAAAAAAAAAAAGCGAGGGGATTTTGCCCGGGGGCTTTTGTAAACTCCACAAAGGTGGTTTATAATGCACACTTAACGAAGGCACGGTCATTTAGGCACATATCAAATCTTTATGTCATGACTAATTATGGTCGAACTGGGGAACCTGTACCGAAAGGAGGAGAAGGGGACCAAGGCACCTGATGGAGAGATGGTATGCAGTCCATTGATCAGTTGGCCGTCAGGGCAGGGCAGAAGGCGACCTTTCGGCGCCCTGGCAAATTGGGCCGCCCTCTCCAGGGCGTAGTTACATGGCGAGGTCAGCCCACCATCTTACACCTCCCCCTCCCACCTTACCTGCAAGTGGACTCAGGTGGATGAGTCCCTAACCAGGTAAAGTTTCACCCGTAGGCGTATCAGGTGTACCTTGCCCTTTGGGTAACTGTGTGTAGACTGTATCACACTTGCAGGATCAAACAATGTATATGTATACATGGTTATACAGGGACAGGTGTACATGTATACATGGTTATACAGGGACAGGTGTACATGTATACAGGGACAGGTGTACATGTATGGTTATACAGGGACATGTGTACATGTATGTTGGTACAGGGACAGGTGTACATGTATGGTTGTACAGGGACAGGTGTACATGTATGGTTGTACAGGGACAGGTGTACATGTATGGTTGTACAGGGACAGGTGTACATGTATGGTTGTACAGGGACAGGTGTACATGTATATACAGGGACAGGTGTACATGTATGGTTGTACAAGGACATGTGTACATGTATGTTGGTACAGGGACAGGTGTACATGTATGGTTGTACAGGGACAGGTGTACATGTATGGTTGTACAGGGACAGGTGTACATGTATGGTTATACAGGGACAGGTGTACATGTATATACAGGGACAGGTGTACATGTATGGTTGTACAGGGACAGGTGCACATGTGTAGTTCAATGTAATGAGGACAGTGTCCTCAGCACAATTCTGCATATGTAGTAGCTAAGGCACCAGTAGCGCCAGCATCAGGGTGATGTATTCTTGTAACCCAGTGCCTCTATAAAAAAAAACCAGTCACCAGGGAAAGCCCCGGCGACATTTCATCAAGTTAACGACTGACGAACGACTCCTTGACGACCCGGTAACGACTTCAGAGGCGCTCACTACCGGTACCTGTTGTAAAGGGGGTGTAACCATTTTGGAAGTGGTTTGTGAATGCCCTGTTTGGTTATTTAGATGTATTGTGTTTGCACACTTGTTGTATGACTTCATTCTTTCATGAATTAACCAATTTAGGACTTGGGTTAAATGCATATTTCATGGTTTGTACGTGTAGATCTTATTTAGATGATTATAGATGTGTTCTCATTTATTAACACTGCCCATGCATCTCAATCCGGATGGGAAGCACCGCTAATGAATATCTCATACGTAAACATTTAACACTGAAAGCAGGACTGGCCTATTACTAGCAATTGCTTTATTTATGCGTCAAGTCGTCAAGCAGGCATCGTACATTTTAGCACCCTACTCCTCATGAAAGGTTTACACAGCACCACTTTGGCTTTCAGTCGACGTGTCTTTGACAGGTCCCATGGGAGGTTATTCTTACACCACCATTATTGTGGGATGATATTCTTTGCTTAAGCTTTCAGCCAGGTCTACAGGGACTGAAGTAGGTTGCTGAATACACCGGTAGAGGTCTATACATGACAGCGGCAAAATGTCGTCTGCGAAGGAGAAAGACGCGCCTCATTAAAATGACGCACGTCAAACGTCGCGGCTCGCGCCATGTCTGTTTGTGAGCGCGCTAAGACTTGTCACCCGACACAACACCCAGCCAAGAGCTGCTCTGAGTCCGTCGAAGCTGCTCGGACATAACTCAGACGGACAGGCTTATGAGGTAGAGGTGTAGTTAGTAATACCCCTACCCCCACCAGACTAAGCTGTAGTGTTGTAGTGTTTGCGATAGAGGAGCAGGGAGGGTTATTTCTCTCATTCCCTGTCAGTCTGCCCCCTCCACCACATCTATCATCATAGCTTTCCAACCTTTCCATCTTCCCCCTGTCACTCATTGTGACGCACGCCCTTCTTGCCACTCTAAACATATATACAATGTGCATGCGTCCCCTGTATTCATTCTCTCCTTTATTACATATCTTTGACTACGTTACCCCCCCCCCCCTTCCATTGTATACTCTCAAAGGCAAGAGTATGGTTGTCAGCTTGTGGTGTTGTATGGTCTCGACGGCAAGGACATAGCTGGTTGTCAGCTTGTGCTGCTATATGGTCTCAAAGGGAAAGGTATATCTGGTGGTCAGTCTGCAGTCCCAAAGGCAAGAGTATGTATACTTGTTGTCAGCCCCTGTCCTTATGTGGCACCAATGTTGTTCATTGACGGCGGCGTCACCATGGTAACGCCTGTTCTAAAACAGGTCTATTTGTAGGGTAGATGTCTATTCGTGCTGCTATAGTCAGGTGTAAATACAACCTGACGGGAGACTGTGCTTCCTGTATTACCTGTGTGATCAGCCACCCAGAAAGAAAATAGAAATATTTAATTAGCACAAAGGATGTCCGTGTCTGTCCGCCCACACACATTAAATATAGATTGATAGAATAAATTATCAAAGTGATTCCTTGACAACAAAGAATGCAACTGGTAAAGTGAGCAGACAAGGTAGACCCCTACTCGAACGGATATCCTTTCTCGCTGGCAGTGCCCTTGTACCGTTTGCTCTGTGGAGTGCTTTGGGTAAGGGTTAAGCTGCTATAAAAGAAAATCCTTAACTTCTAAAAAAAAATTAAAAATAAATAAATTAAATCCTTAAGCACTGTCACCTTCTCTGTTCCCTCACTTCCCTTCCCTGATTGGCACATATTGTACCTGCAGTCGTTTGTCCTATATATATATATATATATATATATATATATATATATATATATATATATATATATATATATACCTATATTTTTGGCTGTAGCTTCTTTCTCCCCATCATACTGCCATCTTCCTATCCATCCAAACCATAACCTTACTTATAGTTCCATACACCACACCTCCTACCTTAAGCTCCATCCCTCATAATTCCACAACATCAGCAAAATGCCATTTTGCGCTGCCATTAAGCATAAAAACACCAAATACATGAGAGATCGCTCAAAGTCTATTTCAGATGCAGGCTTTACTGGAGTACCCCGTAATGTTTAGGCGATGGAACTGTCTTAGCCACTGGGGGTCTCCAGAGGGACATTCAAGCTAAACCTCCCATCTTTAATAGTTAGTATACAGTGACAAATGGTGCGTCAACATGACTACAGGTTGGCCCTGATTAATCTCGGCTATAAACGCTGTTTTATTTCCCTATTACCCCGCGCCCCCACAGTCTCCATATAATGTCTTTTGATCGTAATTGCCCTATATCGGCGTCGCGGCCCTGGCAGGATATATTTTGTAATTTCGCCTCGTTTTCTCGCACCTCCTCCTTTAGCTCCCTTCCACTGTGATTTACCCGGACCTGGATATTCAATATAGAGTGCTGTTGGTGGGGGCCGAGAGCCGACCATTGCGCGGGTACGTAATGGTTATAAGCGCATTACACACCGGGCCGGGCAGAAATGGGAAGAGATCTTAAAACGCTCGACTCTGCCATAGCCTCCCTCCCCAGGTATATAGAAATTCAATTCCCCGGGCGCGCCTCGCCCCATTGTGCCGCGGGAGGCCTATTGTGATTGCTTCGGCAATCTCGCTCCCGATTCCATTGTGGCCACTTATATGGGTTCTGCAACAGGAGGCAAGGCAGAGGAGGAGTACCCTGCCTGAGATATCCACACCCTACTGTAAGGGGAGGCTGGGCAGCTGTGTGTAGATGGTGAGGGAGGGGGTGATAAGGACAGGGACGTTTTGGTCTACAGGCCGTAAACTGGGGTCGCTTGTTTGTAGCATAGCTCAAAGACACAGTGGGACAGGGGAGTGTCTCTGACAGTCGTGAGGTGAGTTGCTCATCACTTCACACTGAGCTGCTCAGAGCCTCTCATATAGCATTAAGGCTTGCTCATTAACGGGCTCGCAGCCCTACAGCACCTTCAGCATGTGTCACCTCCAGCTTTTGATGTACCTTACATAAAATCACATTAACCTGCATGCACAGGTATTTACAGAGGTTGTTGGGCGGATTCAGAGGAGTGGCTTCCCTAAGTCTCAAGCATAGCAGTCACTCACAGCTTACCAAAGCATTATCACTATGGTCTTAAAAGCTGCCCTCAATGTGGAAGTTGCCCCTTTGACTTGCGTCAGAGCTTTATACGCACCATTCCTGGCGTAAAGTCAATAGGTCTTCTCGATTGACGTCTATCTTTTGACCAGTTTCCTGATATCCGAGGTCTTACTATTTCATTCCTGTTTCCTTTTACTTCTTTTGGACCAACAACATTTTATAGAGGTTCAAATCCATTCCCTGTCCACTGGCTCCAGTTGACTTTACGTTCCCTAAGCTGTAGTGTATGGTTAGTACAAATGCCTTCCCTATGGCTTCCTGTGTGGCTTCCTTCAGAAAATCTTTTATGGATAGAGTTGCCACTTGATCTACAATTAGGTCACACAGAGCTGCTCATAGCTCGAGTAGGGTCTACAATTGGGTCAAACAGAGCTGCTCATGGCTCTACAATTGGGCCATACAGAGCTTCTGCTTTTGGCTCTACAATTAGGCCATAAAGAGCTTCTGCTTTTGGCTCTACAGTGAGGTCAAGCAGGGCTGCCCATGGCTCTACAATAGGGTCATATTGAGCTGATCATGGCTTGAGACATGAGCAGTGAACTGCTTTCCCTCAAGCCCTCCCCCCTACCGACAGTTTAGCAACCTCTCTTCTCACATCTGTCTATAGGGACAGTTCGTCAAAGATGCATGATATTACAGCTCAGCCAGCCCCTACCTCATTGATACACAAAAAGAGAGAAAGCAGCCCCCTTCTATTTCTCCCCAGCTCTCGAAATGACATTTCCGGACGGTTGTTGACTGAAGGGTAGACCGGATAGGGGTTGGTGGGGCACGTGCAGTCGTGGAGGAGGGCTGGTTCTGCTATAAAACAAGCCTGACGATATAGCTGCCATTGGGAGCTCCTTCACAGGCTGTGGGGCCTTTGTGGGAGCCACATGCCACCAGGGGAGGGAGGAGAGACTGAAGTCAAGGAGAAGAGCCTATACACAGCCAACTTAGGCCTTCACCGCCATGGAATGGTAGTTTAAATACCTATCGTTTAACACTGCCCCTGGTGATTGCTATGCATTACCCACACTGTTTGTAGATAAGAGAACCGCCTCTGTAAATGGCCTGGTCTCCCCTATCTCCTCTAGTTCCTACTTATACCCTGCTCCCAACACAGTTTTATTTTGTGGTCATAAACTACAATATATCGAAGTGGAAATTGTCGGAGCTAATCACATTTAAATCAGGCCCTCGGCGACTCCACTCCATTTGACGGCTGATCAGAATGTAGGGCGCGTTTGAGGGTCATGTTGGGATGGAGCTAGAAGGGGTTGGTTATGTGGCAAATCCAAGATGGCCGCGAAAATATTCAATGCGACACTTGCGGGGCGGGAAGGCGGGATTCTCGACGATTCTCGTCACGAGTGTTTGACAGACGAGACTGGGGTAGCTCTGGCTGGAGAGGGTGGAATCAGGAGTCGGGATGGGGGGGGGGGTGGAAGGGATTAGCTGATGGACGTGCGCGTCTTGCCCCTCAACCATAGGAAGGCAATTTGGAGTGGAGCGCGCTCGTTGTGATTTCTGATCCAACAGATGCAACGCGCCTGTGATGCGCTGGCTTCAGTGGTCGTTCTGGCAGGATTAGAGAGTGGAAACTGCCTACCCCAGGCCGGAATTAATGTGCGGGGGTAAGGGCATGCCAGAGGAAGTGGAGTCGATAAGACGAGAAAGACGTATGGATGACTTATCAGGGGTTACTTACTGGTCCGCGCGTTGATAAGCCTCGCCTGGGTCCTAGACTGTGAGTAAAGTCTGGCCGGATGCTTGTTGGTACTGCAGCCTCAGAGGTCAAGTGAATAGTAAGGCCCCAGTTGTAGCATACATTTCTTTACTCCTTCTTCTACATAGTATTTCACAACCTTCTTATTCTTTCCCCTGTGTACCAAACCAGATGTGAATTTCTGTACGCCTTTCTATAGAACGATCATGGGTATTTAAACCCAGAAAAGTGCCTTTCATTCTGGATGTTTAACCTGCTGATGATGAACGATACTTTGGCTTCAAAACGGCCTCCACTAAATGTATTCAATGCATTGGACATTGCTTAAACATTAATCCATAGTGTACACCTGATATGCAGAAGTAAAATATTAATCTACCAGCATATGAATCTCAATTGCATCCCAACACATATGAGAGCCAGGGGGTTATGAAGAGACGTTATGAACGGTTACAAGGACTTTTTTCCCTACATCCCACGCACAGATTAAGGCTTAATCTTAATATTTCAGGTCAGACTGAGTGATGATATGGACCTCTAGTTCTGTATTTTGATCTCCAACAGTACTATAACATTCAAATATGACAATATTTATATTCTTGGTAAAGCTCACCAAAGCTAACTCTCAATCTACTATACATTAAACTATGCTTGATTCTCCATGGCAACAGCAATTCCTCCAGGGTCCCTACTATGGCTTCCTGCTCCAGACCCTGACCTAGAAGTCCAGTTTATACTGGAGGAGATGAAGATAAAGTGTACAAGCAAAATCAGGGCTGGTGGGAGTATACCACATCCTACCCCCCCTTTCACCCCTAGGACTGCCCCCTCCCCTCCCTCCCCATAGTACTGCATGGTAAACTAGTTCACGTTCTGGCTGTTGAATCGGATCCATTCCACACGCGGCCTCAATGGTATTATTAGAACTTGGTGACAGGGAATTCATGCCAGGGGCAGGGGTCCTGATTGCGTTAGCCACGCCTCTTAACATTACCAATAAACTAATACTAGCACTGAATATAATTCCCTGCCTGTATGTTCTTATACATTTGGTTTATGTGATCGATTTTTTTTACATTCATTCCTCACTCACAATTGTCTACAACATGTCATTTGCACTGTACCCCCTTATATACACCCACTATCATGAGCTCATTCTTCACATATAATACAGCCTACACCCTGCCTTCATGTAGCCCAGCTCTCCATCCTGCTCCACTCCCCCTCCATATTGCACACCCTGGCGCACCCTGGTTCCAGCACCGACTTCATTATGTATGAGAACAGAGTGCCGGGGTGTAGTGGGGTAGGAGGGCCACTCACTGCCCAGGTCAGGATAAGTTGGAGATGGGCCTCTTACCCCTTCAATAAGTCATGTTACTCCCTTAGGTGGTTTGTTATGGATGATACCTGTATTAAATACGTACTGACTTAGCAGTTTATCTCAATCCATGTGTGCAAGGAACGTTGTTAATTAAATATAACAAAAATAGAATAATAAGATATATAACGGAAAAGGTTTCCTCCTATTCCAAAGCGCCTTCCCATGAAAATTACTTTCCTGGTAAAAAATGAAAGTTATGCACAATACTGCCTTCTATGTTCGAAATGTTATCAAAAATATGCACGACAATATCGGTCTCAGAATTATTTTTTTGAATTAGCAGTATGGTAGAATATTATTATTACAAATCCCGTAGCAGAAGGAAAAGGGAATACTGCTGAGAACCTTATAAATCGTGGGCTGTAACCTAGGTCGCGCATGTGCATGGGTCTAGTTCCGCTTCCGGAGGTATTGACGTTGTGGCGGAACCGGAACGGAAACGACCCAAGAGGTTGTGTTCTCGTTTTAGGCTGAAAGTGGCCCTGTGGCCCCTGGGCGGCATAACACTGCCAAGGTGCTGGAGAAGGTGAGGCCGGGTGAGAACATCCTGCTAAAATGATTGCCGCCAGGGGGACTTAAGTTATAGATGCAGCCAGTTTGGGCATTGTGCTATGCACACCATATAAACGGTGTGGTTTTGTTGCTCTGCTTATAGCGTCCAAGGAGAGGGAACGAGTGACAATTCATAGGCTATACCTGTGTAGATGTATTTATAAGGCATTTGGTCGGAGGAATCGTGTCGTAGTTTGAAGATAAGTTCATTTGAGAATAGAAAGGACCAACACACAGCATTATCTAGTAAATGGAGTTTGATAAAAGTTTAAGGTGACAAGTTGGAGGCCTATATAAGGTGATCGATTACAGTCATATAGCACGGCCCTTGTTGCAGTAGTGCTTTATGCAGGGTGTTGGGTAGCATCTTGTGTCAGAGTGTTCACGAACTGCCTCTATTGAACGAGCAGCTCTCTGAGGCCGACACTTAAACACCCAGCGGCTCCTGCCGACGTTTAGAGACGTGAATAAAACATCACAAGTGGGTACAGTAGGGTAGGGTTCGGGTGCTGGCCGCCCAAGGCCTGTTTTTAACTGAACTGAGCTGCTCGGTGAGAGCTAATAAGGCACACCTTGCACCAGGAGAGGGGGATCTGCTCGGAACTGCTCAACACATTGACGGAGACACCCCTTACCCAGTGCCTCCACGAGAATAATTAGATTTCGTACAGTGGTGAGCATATTGCTCTAATTACCGCATGTTTATCATCGCCTTTAGACGATTTGTCAGGGAGACTACGTTGATTGGCTGTTCTCTTTGTTTCTGCCGAGCAGTAGCCACCACAGGATAATTGACAAAGGTTGACATCATAAATGCATCAGGTATCCATGCAAATAACAGTGCTTATTTTTCTGCCTGTGTGTGGCTGTCTGAATGTTATGGCTTGTCTCACAGAGGGGATGTCACAGAGCTGGTGGTGTGGAACTAACGGTGTATACTCTGGTTATAAGGAGGTAGCTGGATGGATTAACAACTAATGAGAATATTTGCTATATTCACCGCAGACTTCTTAGGGGGCATTTCATGCATATGGTGGTTGTTATCAGTGCTTATCTCACAGGGTACCACATCAACTTATGGTGTATCCACTGGACAACATGAAACCTCCCTATAGCACTCAATAACAGTTGGGCCATGATATAGGTATACGTGTTTCATGTTACCCTAGCCTTAATAACAAAGTATGGCCGACATTAGACAGTTGCATATGTATGCATGTACGGAGGATGTTCATATTCATCTTACCTTTCATATTAATGACCTGTGGATTAGTTAATCTAAAATAATCCCATTTAACTCATGTAGATTTCCATACTGTGTCTCATAATACACATAGATCTATGATATGTTTGGACTTAGAAGTATACACATTCCATCGCTAACTATTTTAGTATACATTATTCTAAAAGGCGATAAATAATTCACTCATCCCGTTTTTAGTGTGTGCGTGTCACAAAGGAGGATTTCTAGGAATCCACTTGCATTGCACTATATTCTCAGAGAGATGGTTTGTTCTCTCCAAGCTCCATATGTATACCATGGTGGCTGATTTAGGCATTTATACAAGAAGACGATTCCATTGACGTCTTTCACGTTAGTGGTAATGACACTGTTATTTCTAGTGCAGTTTAAGTACATGTAAGTGGTAATGATAATGTTATTTCTAATGTAGTTTAAGTATGTTAGTGACACTGATACTGAAGGGGCCTGCAGTGCATTTCACCATTTATATCCACATTGTTACTGATATGGCCAGATATCCGTTTTTCGAGAAGGAGCTTCCTAATTGGAGTTATCGTAACACTGTATTGGTTAGCTCAGTGTGTATACTGCAGTGATCCAGCAGCATATAGCTATAACTCACCTGCGAACAAAAAACAATCCTAGCAAAAGTATCCTTAGTTTGAAGGCATATCATAGACTCAGCCTTGAGAGCCAATGTAAGATCATCCAGATTCCTATCTACATCAAAGGGAGTAATAAACAGTAATGGCAATATTGATTGGGATACACTTTTGTTAGAACGACTGTAAGTTATCAGACTGGTATTGGTAGCCTCTGGCTTAGGCTGGAGGCTGGTATAGGTAACTGGAGGCTGGCTTGCTTGGCCGTCTCCATGGTTGCACACTTGCAGGCTGGCCGAGTGCCAAGCGGTTACATGACCTAGCATGTACCGGCTGCATGATTAATGCCATGGTAATGGGGCGCTGGTTGGAACAGACTAGGCGATCCTTGACCCCTGGCGTTCAATGAGAGACGGAGTGTTTATATCAACGTACCCTGTCTCCCACTCAGCAGTACTCCCCACACCCCTACTTAACTCCCACCATGTACTCTGCAACAGAACGATGGGTGAACCTAGTTTTAACTTTGGTAGGCTGACAAGAATAGGGTGTAGATTGGCAAAGGCTAGGGAGTCATAGACAAGCAAATACCATACAAAGCATAACATTTCTGATATTCTCACAATATCTTACCTTCTCCCACAATCTGACGTTGTAGTTACATTTATAAACCGATTGCCAGAATCTTTAATCAGCACTTCTCTAAAGTTACCTAATGAATTAACAATCAGATACTATGTTTTTTTATATTATCGTCCGACTATACTGAAGTTCTGTGGAAAAGTATCATGATATGTTTTCTCTATAAACTCAGCTCTAGGTGTATTCCCCTCAGTTCACATTAAAGTTGTTTATAGGGTGTCTTCTCTGGTGATTTTGTAGGTGTATATATTCATAATCCAATCTAACAATGTAGTGATACTGATAGATGGCCATGATGATACCCCATCTACTCAGCACGGTAAGGCCTAAGCCTGGCTGTCTATATACACATATATCTGAGGCTATTGCTACTTTATTTCCCCATTTATAAAATCAAACTGTCAGTCTGCTCATGAATAAATGACGCTCAGCTGGACTTGATACTTTATAAGTCCTGGGGCTTCCTGCAATAACATCACAAACCGTTGGTGAGGGGAAGGTGGCAAGGGAAGGGGGGGGGATAATCATTGCTGCCCACACACTGTCAGGGCAGTCCTTGGGTGGCAGGTAGGGTGGGTGTGAGGTAGTGGGAGGGGGTCCTGACAGCAATCTAAATACGCTCGGCTACAGACCCCATATTGCACGGTGAGAATAACAACTGTCAGTGGCCGACTCTAGAAGCGTCAGTGGCCGACTCTAGAAGCGTCGGGCGGCACTGCCAGGCGTCACCCAAGACGTCCCTTATTAGCGCGGCTTTTCAACTGGAAGTGTGAAGCGACTCACTGAGCAGCTCACAGCTCACGGAGCTGCTCCCGAGCAGATCGAAGCTGCTCCTGGTGTGGGCTAAATCACCATCTTACTGCAGAAACCAAATCGAGCTCCGCTGTCAGACCTAGTGCAGTAATGACCACTAGAACTCAGCCAAAATAATCCATTTGGTTCAACTCTCCACAATTTAGCCCTACCCCCAACCAACCTCCGAATCACCCCAAAGAAAATGCAGTTCTGATCTAGTGTAACAATGCAGCCTGACCCTAGACATTTGAGGTAAGGTTGTGGCTTTGGTAAAGATAATGTTGAGGTATTCGGGTATAATTAGAGTGTATGGTATAGGGGACCCATATCTCAGGGGACTTGAAACGCACTTTTTATGCTCTTAATAATAATGAGTTCCACTATGCTTCTTCAATGTCAAATTGACACCCTGAATGATGGAATTCTATCCATAGCTGTGATTTACATGATCAATAACTAGTGTGCCAATGAGGGGTATTCCATTATTTAATAGCTCGTGTAGAGCTCTGTGATTACTTTGAACATGTGTTATCATGCAATGCTGTTTAAAAATGGATGGACCATGTCACACAATGCGGCATGTTTAGGTCGAATATTTCTGCGTTCATATCTGGAATGGTATCTGCAGATCATATTAAGATAAGGATGCTCTGATAACCCACCGAAATACTCCAGCCCTGCAATTTTACAGAGCACTTTATCTGAAATAGTTCCTTAATAATAACTGAAATAATAGGATAACAGTCACCAATTACCGACCACATCAATCTTTTTTTAGTCCCTCTTTGTTTCTACAGACAGAGTGTATTTGGTAGCTTTACCTTTCTCCACCTATTTATCAAAGAGACTGCAAGTTCCTCTTTACCTGCAAGTCTCTCCCCCTCCCATAACCCTCCCCCTTAACATGTGTCTTAGGGTAAGCCACCCAGCACGTGTGTCACCCGCCGACTTAGTGCCAGGTCTGTCGAGGGGTAAGCCGGTTTTGTGTTAAAGTCTTGGCGATTTATGTTCCTTGTCCGCCCGCCAAGCACAGTCACATCAGTCTTAGTACAGTGCTGCTCCCAACCCCTGCCACCTCCTCTACTCCTTTAACTGTTTCCTCCCGTGTCTCCTGTAATGTAGTGTGTTTGTACCAAGTGGCCTCTCCTCCAGTGTGTTTACGCAGCTGAAGGTGTGGTCATATATACTCGTTCGACTCTGTACATTCATATACAGTTTCAAATCCCAGGCCAATGTATGGGGTACTGTAAAGGGGGCTAGCGACGGCACGTTTTACCTTGATGATCCACATGTATATGCTGTAAATGTCTGTTGGTACTTTAGTTCATACTAGTGACATACTATAGCCTGTGCATGTAGGGTAGATTAACCTAAAGACGTGCACATACCTTGAGATGCCCATCCCACATAATGACATTGAAAGATGCCTTGATACCTTAATCAATATTGATAGATCGTTGCTTAGCATAGGATCAATTTGTAATGTTGGTTTAACAGCAAAACTGGGTGGATGTCTCAAGGTATGTGGACGTCTTTAGGTTAACCTACTCTAGAGACAGAGTATATGATAAACAGTGGGTGGGGCCAGGAGGCATATAACGCGCTGAGACGTCCTGTCGGCAGTCCGCAGGTATCCTTCCGGCCATACAGACAGCTTCCGGGAAGGCATTACCACACCTGGGCCTGCCACACCTGTCACCACTACAGGATGAACCCCCTCCCCCCCTACACACATGTATACATATATACAGGAGGCAGGTAAAGACAGGTGCTGCCGGAGGTATGGAGGGAGCACACACACAGAACCCGTTCTCACATCACACCTAACACCAGGTTGGGTGTACACTCTCACACAGCCAGTAATTTCCTGCTTGGCACTGTGTGTCTGTCTCAGCTTGCACCACACTTCCTTTATTCTGTTTCAAAAGGTGAGAGTCAAACATGGGCATCGACAAAAATGTATGGTTCAGATATCCGAAATGAATATATTCTTTATATATCACGCTTTGGTTGTTGCTGTCAAGGGCTATCGCAAGAGGCAATTTATGGACATCGACAAAAAGAAAATTCAGATTTTCTCGAGTTAGCGACATAAAGGTCTTACTTAGCTGTCATAGCAGTACTTTATATGATTACCTATTTGGGCGCAGTACTGTCAGCTCTCAGATTGTAGGTGTATGGCTACAATGCATTAAGGTAATAAGTAAATAGGGGAGAAGTATGGAATATTTTTCATCCAATTATGCCAATTACCCTATAGCCAATCAATCAATGCAGGAAGTAATATATAGCTGCACTAGCTTCACAAAAGCTATATTTCACAGCCATATATTTTTATGCACAATCTCTCGATGGCACAACTTAATATGCCTGACTGCCTTTTATCCCCCTTTTATATGGAGCCATTGACGGCCCCCGCCGCAAGTGAGTCAGTGAAGATCTATCTAGACCCCAACTATTCCCTACACGCACATGCTCTATCATCTACTCGCCGCCTCCTGATCAAACGTTCACTATGCAGAGTCCCTTTGCACAGGGAATACTAAACCCCTAATCAGTAATCAATGCCAGATGGGTACTTGCCAACAGCAGTCTCCTGTGGCCTTTAGGTGTCGTGAAATCTAAGAATAGAGACATTTTCTGCTGTGGATTAGAGCGATGTGACACTGATAGCTTTAGGAATCTAGATCTAGTTTTCAGTACATTGAAAGGCATTGACTTCATCCACCGCTAAAACCTTTGATATGTACTAACATAACTAGTATTGCTAATTGTATGCATATACTGATTGCACTTTATAAAAATATTTTGTGAAAATATGCATTCATTTATGCAGACATTATTTATATTCAGGAAGGGCATTCCAAGGGTCATTTCACTAAGGAGATGGACAGAGGGAGTCATGCAGATCCCATGTAAAGCCATTGTGCATTAAACCACTCACTTAACCATCTCTTTATCCTTCCTCATTGTAGCCATCCTCACCTCCCACCAGTCCTGTTCTCACCACGAGAATCATGATGGAAAAGCTGGAACAGTGGATGGGTGGGGGGAGGGGGGGGGTCAGAGGATTTGGTTCCCAAATGGTCCGCTTGGTGTTGGATGCGACGCTCGGGTTACAGGCGTGCGTCTGCATCCAAATTTTCCAATTAAGTCTGGGGGATCCACGGAGAGGGCCTGTTGATACATGGCCATGCGGAACGAGCCGCCTGTGACGGCTTGTAAGCTGAGGCGTTCCATAGTAATTACGCCCTGCACAAGAGAAATATGAAGTGGATAGGTTCTCTTGTGCTTGGAGGTGGGAAAGAGGGGGTAGGCTAATGATGACGTATCTGTGACGTCACGTCACTCCTGCGCACTTGCGGTATCAGACGGACATGCACTGACAGGCTATACATATAGCACGTGCCCTCCTCACAGGCAACCTTGGGCAATGTATACATGTACCAGCGCCTGCGGCGCTGCTCGCACGAAAAGTAGTGGCGCCACCACACGCCAAAAGCATTGCAACTCCTACTGTTGTAACTGTAGCGCGCGGATCACCAATCTGCGCAATTCTCAAATAGCGCAGCGCAGTTTGAGAATTGCGCAAGATCGGCGCCGCGCAAAGCTCCAATCTTGCGCAGATCGCCGATATTGGTGAATCGGCGTGTAGGTCTTGGTCTTCAACTTATTTTTATATTCATCAGCAGGGAAACCTGCCACTAAACCACCAATGGCTGAATAACATAAAAAGTTATCTTCCAAAAATATTAGAAAGATCAATTCTATAAATTTGCTAGAAAATTTATTAGATTCTCGCCCATTTGTACCTGGCGCAAAGAAGAATTGGCGATCGGCGCAGATTGGCGAAATGCGCCTAACATAACCCTATGCTTGTCACACAACTTCTACTGTTTTCTAATTCACTGGGTCACTTTCGCTGGTTGCACTACAGATAGAGTGTGAGTTGCCAACTACGGGAACATCCAAGGTCAAAGCCGACGACTTCCGGGGTAGCCGTTTTGGATATGTAGTGCAATAAACCATTAGCCCCCGGAAATCAGTTAATCCCTTTTTATGTTGCTGATTGAAACCTACAATTTACTTATGTTACATATAGTTCTGTGAAGTTCTAGAAATACTCCCCCTACCGCATCACTTGCGACTAAAAAGCTATTGTTTTTATCATGTTTTTAATTTTGCGCCATTTTCTTTTGTTTTTCAGTATGAAGTCCAGCAGACGACATCTGCCGTGGCAGCCAGTACAGCCGTTAGTGCTGAGGTGAGTTCAGCTTCTCTGATATAAAAAGTCATATAATGCTGTAATGCCCAGGAGACAAAAAAATTTCAGACCCTTCTAAGGGGGGGTGGACAAAAATTTTGTCGCCCCTTTTGAGAGAAAAAGCCTGCGTGCGACTATAGAATAAAAGGGGGGACGAAAAAAAATTCAGACCCCTTGGAGGGGGGGACGGAAGATTTTTCGCATAACGCATGCGTACAACCGTAAGCAATGGGTTCATTATCAACAAGTTATGTATGACTTACCTTTATCCTCGTATTACGAGTCAAAAAGACCCATATTACTTCATATGATTTAGGGGTCTTAGTGTGCGTAAAGAAGTCATTTTGAAGTGAACTCCAATAAATATGGCTAAATTACAAACTACATGTAGAGGTTGATCTGTTGATTTTTTTTTCTTTTGGAGGGGGGGGGCTTGCTCCCCACGTCTTCCTCCAGTCGCTGACTCTGAGGGGATCGTGGACGGTGCTAGATGGGTTAGTGGCCGATAGCGTGGACTGACAGAGCAGAACCATATCGATCTCCAGCCTCAGCTGAATGGGCCTTTGTTTGGATAGCTGCTGCCTTGTTTATTCTCTCTCAAAACAATATTTAACTTTCATCTCTACCCGGGGCTGCTGAAATACGTGGAGGATTGGTGATGTGTTTGTTTTGGAGGTGCGGCTTGATATTGGATGGGGGGGGGGCTTCTAATTCATGAAGATGCATTACATGCAGTGTTGGGACTGTATGGAAAATGCTGGAGCCATTCACTGATGTCGTTTTTTTCACAAATTAAAAGTATCAAATTGCATGCTTGCTGTGAGTCCTGCCACACAATAGCGTTATAATGCCTATAGACAGATATTCTAGTAATGGAATCAAAACCAAAATTTCAAAGGATCAAAGGACGACATTAAAGTAAAGGCCAAAAGGGCATCTTGTTAAAAAATATCTATTTACCTTTACATGCACACCGATGTGACTATTGGAACTCTTATATGCACACAAATGCCCTGCATGAGTGTCCATAAGATATCTTACTGAACATCTTTAGGTTAACCTACACTGTAATACCGCGCCAAGCTATTTACAACACATTGCTTTTATTTTTAGAAAACAGATTGCCCCGTACCCAGTACACAACAATGTGCTGTATATTTACAATTCGGGCTCAGAGTGTAAAGACCGGTAACCTATAATCGGTATAGCAGGTAAATTTAGTCAAACCAAATGCAACATTGATTTGTGCAACCAATTAAGATAAAAGTTAACTGATATCACCAATATCTTGATATTTATAGACCATTTTGGGATACACCTTGACAAATCAGGGTGCCACCTGAAGTGAACGGTTTACATCTCTCCCTTCTATTATACCTCTTGCTTCTGAGACAGCTTATATGCACCCTACCTAGTGTGCTTATAAGGCCTCTTATATACACCCCTCTTAGTGTGTAGGTCAGTAGGCCTGCTGGGGGTGCAGATAAGCCCAGGAGATAACGATTGCTACCCACACACCAACAGGAGGGCTGATAAGGTCGCCTAGATACTCCTGATCCTGTCGTGCATATAGCGTTGCTGAGTTGGCTTTGTCTGATGGAGCAGCTCGCTCCTGTGTCAGAGGGGTGGCCTAATAGTTATTAACTGTTGGTATGCCTCCTTGTAATTCACTGCTATCAGGTTCCGACCAAATCACTGTTTCCTTTTCGTGTCAAGGATCAACGATGGTTAAGTAGTATAGGGCTGGTAACATGTCATATGATATGGACGCTTCTATTTTCTTCTTTCATTTTTTTTTTTTTTTTACTTTTTTTTTTTAAATTTGAGCAAGGTGCCCTTTTGGCATTCACTAAATGAGAATGAACTTGGACTTAAATGGTTGTTTAAAGGTAGAGTCAGTGTGTTTTGTCCTAGTAGGTAATTAGGAGAACTCTGTCTATTGTCATCAACGAGAGTAATAAGTGATAAGCGTCTGAATAGAACTGTGATTGACTGATGATAAAAATGTCGCTGAGACTGCTTACGTTTATGGGAGGTGGGATGGAGCGTGTTCATCTATCATTAACATCATTGGGCCTGGTACGCCAACTATGACAATGTTTTTGCTCCATAAATGTTGTACGTGTCTGAAATAGAAATAATTTACAATTTGGAGGGGGTGGGGATGATGCGCTAAATAGGAATGGGCCTGCATGGTCAAATTGTAACTACCGCATATAAGCTCCAATCCAGCTAGGGGTTGGTTTTACTGGGAAGGCACAGAAATAAGTGGATTGAATTCATTCCATTAAAATTTTCATTTCCGTTGCCCATCACAGCAAACAATACTGCAATGGGCTTAAAACCAGGACAGTGCACAGCAGATTTGGACCTGACGGGGGAGCCGAGAAGTACCCAATGACACCAAACAGGCAGCATGCCTTATTTTAATGCTGAGATATTTGCAAATCGACCCTTTCCTAATTTTTATCTTTTTAATCCATCACGAACACTTTCTCTGCTCTTAATCTAATGGCGGCTCGCTAGAATGGGAGACGGATGGAAATGATTGGAATCTAAGACTGGCACTTTTCCGAGTAATTCCCTTTTAGCCTTAGGGGGTCAACGCCCGCATGCTATTGCTGACCTGCAGGAGCAGGCAGTTACAACTTTATGTCAGTCAACATTTGTCTGTAGAATGTACTTGGTGTCTGCAGGAATGGTGCCTTTCAATGTAACAGTGTCTGTGATCATTACATTTTTGTACAGAATAGAAGTTGATATGTATACGTAGCACCCAGTTCTATAAGCCTACCATAAGGGAAGGATTACATACGTAGACATTATAATTATCATCCTTGGGTTTTTCCATTCCATGGACAAGCATCCAAAATGGCTCTCTCAGCCCCGGGGCCTGGTGCGATCAGCGGGTAGCCACAGGGGCGGATCCAGAAGGAGTTTAGGGAACCCAGAAGGTCGGTGGGGGGGGGGGGGCGCAACAAGGAAGTCTTGCAAGGGGGCACAGACGGGTTACGGGACACGTTTCCTGCATGTAGACATACCAATGGCTATTTTCAGGGGGTCTGGGGAATATGCCCCCGGCCACTCCCTGGATCCACTAGTTAGTTTAAATGGGGCTGGATATTTTAACCTGGAAGGGGAGTATTCTGACCAGAGGATAACGTTAAGATGCCATACAGATTGCCATTGTTGTGTTTCTTTGAGTTTCGCATGAATGCCAAATGGTGACAGGGTGAGGACAATCAATCGTAGCCTTTTTATGCTATTTTTTTTTCTAATTTGATTGATCCCTTTTCATTATGTAATGTTCGCCTTTGGTTTCATTCCAGCTGGAGAGGAAGAGTCTGGAGTACGCCTCTGAGATCCTGGCCAAGGCTACCGAACAGATGACCCGACTCTCTGATGTCAGTAAGCATGTGGACAGTGGTATCATTAGTGTAGCCATCCAGGGCTCATCTAACATCGTGGCTGCGGCATCTCAAGTTAAGGCCAAGAGCGAGAATGAAGCTGCTGCGACCAAACCAGTGGTGGAGAGGACTCGGTGGTCCATCCACAATCTTACACAGGTCAGTGCCTGTCGGGTATAGTTATCTTTCACACAACCGAGGTCCAGGCTGGGTTGGAGAAGGGCCTATGGGGATCAGTTCTGATGTGATCAGAAAAATCAGTCTCTGGGATAATTCTAAGGCTGCGATTTGAATTCTTTTCTCATTGAAAATTAATTAACATAAAACCCGGCGTCCAAGCCGCACCCTGGGTTTGTGGATAAGCCAAGCTGCACCTGAACCCTGAAGGTCTGCCCCTCGTATAGCCGCACCCTGAGGCCAAACCAGTGCTATAAGCCACAGTGTGGATCTGGGCTTGTCTATAAGCTGCGGCTTATATACAGGGTTTTGTGGTACTTTTTGGACTAAAATATAGCCTAAAATGCAGCCTACTTAAATATCCCTTGAAGTTTAAAAAGGGCAGGGGGCAAACCTACACATTTAGAAGGGTTTCATTAGTAAAGTTAATCAATTTGGCGAATTTTAGGGTCCCTCATTAGCCAAATTGAGCTTCGATTCACCATTGGCGATTTGGCGATTGGCTAGCATTATCCTGAATCTCTATAACAACCACTCTGTGTGTGGGTATGCTGTGCCCAACTTGGGGAATGCCAGGGCTCCACTATGCAGCACGGGGCGGCAGCGTCACTGGCGGTACAGGTTTGGGGTACCCTTTCTGCTTGCCAGTACAGGAACGCAGCGTTTTGCGTCAAATTGCCGCGACACTGACGCGAAATGCTGCGTTCCTGTACTGGCAAGCAGAAAGGGTACCCCAATGCAAGGAAAACCTGTGCCGCCTGTGACGCTGCCGCCCCGTACCTGCCTAGTGGAGCTCGGGCTTATGTGGTTCCCTGTTCAAGATGGCGGCTTTCGCCCCTGATCAGAAACAAGGCAGCCTGGCCGCCCTTTTGTGGCAAGGTGGTGAGTTAGGGTCAGTGGGCGCTGTCACCGTCCGCCGTGGTAGACGTATGACCTGCCCCAAAATAGCCCTGGAGCAGGAGGGATGGGGTGTGGAGGGATGCTTTATGTATACCCAGCGCCGCTACACGGCCAGAAATACATGTATTATTACCGGTGAGTGTTCCATATTGATTGTACAACTGGTCCCAGTGGAGGTCACACTTAAGTTGCCAGTTGCCGACAGCAGCAAGAGGTGCTCTATGATTTATGATGGACCTGGGTAAACGTGCCTTGTTTTGAGAGTGCTTGAGGCCAGTGGGGACTGGAGAACTCTGGTCCCTGTTCCTAAATCTGGTGTTTGCCATGGCACAGAAGATCACTACCAACATTTTAGGTGTTACTCCAATCAGTGACAGAACCTGGGCCCTAACTCTGCTGATCCGTGACGTCATCCATTAATCGTTAACGTAATTGTTTCGTGTGTAACCGGCCCGCTATCGCCAGATCACGTGTAATTGATCAAATTGAAATAGATTGAGCTGAAATTGAAAGCAATGCCATGCACCGATAAGAGACGGCCTCCCATTGGTCGAGGGCACTGCACAAGACGCTCTGCGCTCTAGTTCCGTATCAGCACTACGAAACCGTGTTTTTTATTGGTCTATGGCCAATGTGTTATGATAGAAGCCATGCGATTGGCTCCCAGTCAAGGCCACATTTGGAATTCCCTTTGGTCATGGGCCTTGTCCTCCTCTTTTTGAACCCCTTTTAAAGCGAATCAGAGCTTATCGCACCACACCCCTTTCAAGGTTTTTTTTTTTACCCAAAAGACCTTGTATGGTTTTATTCCTTACGGGATTCAGATTTAATCTGCAACTAAAAAGGCTCAGATTGAGGAGCGGTAGTTGCGTGTCCTTAGGCCTCCAGTATAAGGGGGGTGGGGGGTTCTAAGCCTTCTATTAACCCCCACGCACTGCATGGCAGTTAAATTCCATCTTGCACCATTTTAGGAATAATCCCACAGAGATAAAAGTTACACTAAGTGTGTTTTAGTGCTGTTTTAGTCCAATCATTTTAAAGAGATTAATCTGGGTAGATAGTATGTGATAAAATTATATTTAATCTCTGAATAGAGCAGGGCACTGTCGGGACATTTAATATATTATAATCATCTTAAAACGCCCTTGATTGTTAATAAACTCGGAATTAGCATTGTAGAATTCAAATCATGAATAAAATAGGGGCAGCTGCCATATTGGGATCCTTAAGTATTAATGTCTCCTGAGTGTAGGACATAATTGTATTTACATATTTTCATAGAGATGTTAATGCAGTTACTACTGTCTATAAAGACAAACTACAGGTCTCTAACAAGTAGTGGGATGATCTCTAAATGTATTAAACAAATGGCTCATCCATCTGTGTCCCTGGTTAGATTTCAATATTGAGGTAGAATAGATACCATTCTGCTAGTTCCAAAAATTGAACCTGCTTTAATTCTTATCTAACCCTAATACAACTGTTATCTTTTCAGACTGAGCTGAGCCATACTGTGCTGGGGGAGGAGCCCAAGAGACGGGAGACGGAGGCACTACTAACCTATGCAGGCCGCTTCCGCACCTCGGACATCGCCAACTCTAAGACCACAGCCCCTAACTTCATCCTTCCCAGCAGCCTCAGCTCCATCATCGACAACCAGGTCACCAAAGTCACCAAGGAAGGTAACCATGGCAACGAGACACGCGATTGCTACGAAATGCATGTTGTTACCTACAAAAGGAATCCGTTTTTGTATGGCAAAGGACGCCTCAAAGCAGTAAGCATAATATAATTTTTTGATGATATAGCTTCTTTATGACTATTTGGTATTGGTATATTATTATGGTATCTGTCCGACTCATCCACATCAGATAATACCAGATTGTGCAGTTACAGCTGTTTTTAGTATTTACGTTTTTACCTATACATAACAGATGTAGCAATACTTGATCAATGCTCTCTGTATAGTGAAAGAAGATTTATATCTCAGTCTATCATTCCTGCTATAAATCTGTGCAAGACTGTATGCTCACTGGCGTTTCGTAATTGACTCCCATATTTTTGTGGTATAGTGAAATGGCTTCACATTTACAGGGATGGAAGTCCTCAGGATTTTTCCTGATTTCAATCATTTTCATGGTCCAAAGACCTATAGAATCCTATTCAAATCCTATGTTAGGGAGTTTCATTGAGCTTTTAGGGATTTAGTTAGTCAGTCACTTATATCCCTGCATTTAGCACACTAATTATAATATGTCTTTTGGCTGCAGGTTGACTCCCAGGTGGCATCCCTGACCCTGTTCTCGTGTGGCGGCCGTCAGGTGGTAGTTGACAACCTGCCTGTAGATGACCAGATCTCCATGGTCATCCCCCACATCCCCAAAAAGGTAAGTACCAAGTCTCTTCTCTATTTTATATTTTACGTACACTATAAAGAAAATGCTGTCGAAATAATGACGGAATCCTCGTCCCAAAGTTGCCAGACCCATTGTTATTTTCACAGAGATTCCGTGTACAATAGTACTGCCACCTGAGTCTTCTTGTCAAAACTACACTGGTTCACAGCAATATACCGGTAGTTATGGTGGTTCACTGTTCAGGTTTACAAGGATCCCTAGTAGATTAAAAGTTATTTTTTCACAGTGTAAAATAACCATAACCTAGTTGTTTTTTTTTTTTTTTTTTTTTTACAATTTGCTAAATAATCATCCTCTCACTTTACTATTTCTCCTTGGGAGACATGCATAGGAAATATAATTTGAAAAAAAAACACAGTACTTAATCAGGTATTCGATCAACAGGTAGAGAAGGAAATGGAGATGTTCGAGTTACACAAACATCAGATGCAGGTACATGAGTTGAGGGTGAACCTAAATCCAACTGACCTAAGCTCACTACACATTGTCATCGAACTACAACCTGTGTCACAGGGACGCCTCTTCCCCATAGCCCTACTGCTTCGGTAAGTCCATCCACTTTGTTAAATAGATATGATCTCAGACTCCATGTGATTTGGACTTGAACCATAGATTTAGAGAGCCTCCCTGTTTGGTCCCATGAAGCTCAGCTAACACGGGTATGTCTATCTTAAATGATTCACTGATGCGGGCAAATAATTTTTGAATTCATATGTAAGCTCACATACCGGTATAGTTGGTATCCTACCGAATTGCTGATTAGATCAAATAAGGAAATCAACCCCTTATCTAAAGGCTCCTTAAATTTCGTGTAGATAATAGAAACTTCATTCTACGGCTTCTAACATCTAATATGACAGCCATATTTATATAGATATGTGTCTTAGCTAGACTTTAAAGACCCATTACATCCTTCACAGCACCCATAGACACAGTGAATACACAAGACTTTATTGTCCTTCATAGCACCCATAGACACAGTGATTACACAAGGCTTTATTGCCTTCATAGCACCCATAGACACAGTGAATACACAAAGCTTTATTGTCCTTCATAGCACCCATAGACACAGTGATTACACAAGGCTTTATTGTCCTTCATAGCACCCATAGACACAGTGATTACACAAGGCTTTATTGCCCCTTATAGCACCCATAGACACAGTGAATACACAAAGCTTTATTGTCCTTCATAGCACCCATATACACAGTGATTACACAAGGCTTTATTGTCCTTCATATCACCCATAGACACAGTGAATACACAAAGCTTTATTGTCCTTCATAGCACCCATAGACACAGTAAATACACAAAGCTTTATTGTCCTTCACATCACCCATAGACACAGTGAATACACAAAGCTTTATTTTCCTTCATAACACCCATAGACACAGTAAATACACAAAGCTTTATTGTCCTTCACATCACCCATAGACACAGTGATTACACAAGACTTTATTGTCCTTCATAGCACCCATAGACACAGTGATTACACAAGGCTTTATTGCCCTTCATAGCACCCATAGACACAGTGATTACACAAGGCTTTATTGCCTTCATAGCACCCATAGACACAGTGAATACACAAAGCTTTATTGTCCTTCATAGCACCCATAGACACAGTAAATACACAAAGCTTTATTGTCCTTCACATCACCCATAGACACAGTGATTACACAAGACTTTATTGTCCTTCATAGCACCCATAGACACAGTGATTACACAAGGCTTTATTGCCCTTCATAGCACCCATAGACACAGTGATTACACAAGGCTTTATTGCCTTCATAGCACCCATAGACACAGTGAATACACAAAGCTTTATTGTCCTTCATAGCACCCATAGACACAGTGATTACACAAGGCTTTATTGCCTTCATAGCACCCATAGACACAGTGAATACACAAAGCTTTATTGTCCTTCATAGCACCCATAGACACAGTGATTACACAAGGCTTTATTGTCCTTCATAGCACCCATAGACACAGTGATTACACAAGGCTTTATTGCCCCTTATAGCACCCATAGACACAGTGAATACACAAAGCTTTATTGTCCTTTATAACACCCATAGACATAGTGAATACACGAGGCTTTATTGTCCTTTATAACACCCATAGACACAATGAATACAGAAGGCTTTATTGTCCTTCATAGCACCCATAGACACAGTGACTACACAAGGCTTTATTGTCTGTCAAATGTACCTTTAGGGGCTCAAAGTCCATTTTTCTTGTAGCTGAGAACATACATGCTTTTTCTATAATTCAATGTTGCATAGTTTTAGATGGATAGTTTTAAATGTTGTATCTTATTTACAGTAGCAGAATGCACTGTCCTTTTTATACAATCAGCCAACGGGCCTCTTTGTATGTTTGCAGTTACAAGCAGTGATCTCACATGCATAATAGCTATCCCGTAGAATGAAATCTGCCTCCTCTTCCCAGCCTCCTGGACCCATCACTGTTGGTATTGTCTCTCTGTGAATGTAGTAGGCAGGTCGTCCCAGGCCGTCATATGGCTTTATATCAAACTGAGATGAGATATGCGACCTTTGCCCATATCATCTGCCCATCTCTGCAGGCGGTTCATGGTCCAGGAAGGCGGCCAATAAAACCTCTACACCAATGCCACCTATAGGTGAAACTGGTATTTGTAGTGCCCCAGCCCTTGGGGAAAACATATTCGTGGACCTTAGGCTAACAGATGTTCCATGGAATCTCTGAAATGATAAGTCCTTTGGACATCGGTGGTAATAAAAAGGCTGGAGGAACAGCATGTCTGCCCGCTCTAATTGCCTTCACCATATGCAGGCCGAGATGAGGGATTCGTGGGCCTGGCGTACCGCCCCTCACCCGCTCCGTAAATGACTGACATTCACAGGGTCTTAATTGCAGGAAGCCATTGCAGGTTAATTGACACCAGGGTCCGCTACTGAGCAATGGTTTCCGTCGCCATTGTAGCCAATAATAGCAGACGCGGCCGCCATCTTGCCGACCGCTGTCACCATGGTGAGCGGTGCGCGGTGCTGCCTGCATGGGTAGAAATTATGGGATTAGATCTAGCGGAAGACGTGGGTCGAGGGACGCTGGGGGAAATGATAGGATCAGCAGCACCTTCCTGTGTTTCCCCTGGAGCCGGGAGCAGCTCGTAGGGGGCCCGACGAGCTTCTCTTGGGGCCGCGGCAATCAATCCGGGCAACAGTCACAGCCACCTTCTCTCTCTCTCACTCCTCCCTCCCTTACCCCCCCCCCCTCCACCCCACGGCCTATCTGACAGCTCCCATTGACGACCTAATTTGGGACTTAAAGCTCAAACTGCCGACACAGCCGACTGCGACTGCACAGGCCCATATCTCACTTCCGGTACTACTCATCTTCGGAACGAGGCTGTCTCCTTTTATTGAAACAAACACAAACATAAAATAGGTTGTATAAGAGCAAGGCAGCAGTAGGTGGGTAGCCCGAGCATTTGGGGTGTAGTATTTTCAGTTTAGAGTCTACTACATTTCAAAGAGGTGGGGGAGAGCTAACTGCCCTTGGACTGTCAAGGCATTTGAGGGGCTCTCTCTCGACGCCTGGCGCTCGAACGCGTGGATTATGTGTGATGCACTTTGTCATACTCAGATTGAGGGATGTGGATGCCGGCTGTCTTGGCGCCCAGTGCACCACCCATCAATCAGAAAAAGCACGTCAGATCTAACGCGGGCACTGAGAGCAGTTGGGAGCAGCTTGCTGGTTCCAGCGCTTCAAACAACACGCCCCTGAGTAGCTTCTATCTGGAAGATACTCAGCCCAACACTAACCTTCATCCATTTGCCTTTGAGTCTCCAGCACCCCTCATGCATGGCCTACACTGATATCTTACAAAGCAAGCTGTTACAGCTCTTGCTCTCCCTAACCTCTGAATATGTTCTTAATGTGCATATGAAAAGTGGGTTTATCTGCATCATGCCATTTCAAGTCGCGGAGAGTAATATGACGTTATCATAAATCAAAGTTGACTTTAAGGAGACTTTAAGCCGAAACGATTCTAACGCAGTCGCGTCTAAGACCCGTGTAGTGACCGTGTAGCACATCAGCAAAGCAGATTGCCTGACTGGGAACTGATGACGTTTTCTAATTAGGTAATTGTTAGGGACCCGTATTTAAGGTCATTTGTTGAGGTAAATGGGTGTGGCTCAAAGCGGCCAAGCGGGTGCTTTCTTTCTCTAATCACATATAAGAGGCCTACTGCGTGTGGTGTTCTCAAGGTTGATGAGGCGGGGCCTTAAGGTGGGGGAAGACACGGGGAGAGGGCGCTTAATGCTTGCAGCCGCTAAGGTCGCTGCCACCGGGTATTAAAGCTGACATAGACACGCAGGCAGACCACGCCTGGCCAGAGCAGCTCCCCTACTGCTTACGGCCGCTCGGAGAGCTGCTCCTCAGTCTCAGAGCCCCGCTACTCAGGCCCTTGCTTTGGTTGAGCCTGGAATGGTGCGCCTATAGCACTGTAGGAGTTCAGACCCTACTGATATCAGGCAGACTTGGAGGGAAGGAAGGGAGGGGGAAGGGAGCAAGAGGATCAACGTGACCAAAGGGATAACGCGAGCAATAGGATTACAGCGAGCAAAAAGCCACCGGTGAGCAATATGATAGGGGTAGGGACTTGATAGGAACGAGCAACAGGAGGGAAGGGTTGTTTATGAGATATAGCAAGCATCATAGTTGGGCAGAAATAAGATAGGATTGAAGAAGAAGATATGGCAGCTATCATGATGATCATATAAGAGGCGCTACGAATTGAGGGTCACAAAATTTATAGAGAATCCTATCTAGAGCTGTTCAAGTGAGCTGCTCGGTAATGTGGTGCGTAGGCTATCAGAAAATATCATGAGTGTTGCATGCATTGCTTTAGGGCAAGCGTTGTTCTAGTGCTACGTGATTTAATTTGCTCGTAACAGTTGTTTCCCTCAAGACAATCCTTCAGACACAGTTGGTGGTGAGCAGCGCGAGTAAATAGGATAAGGAGTGAGCAATTGCATCAGGGTGTGGGGTAAGCAGTAGCTGAGCATATTGGGTTATATTAAAGGGATCAGCACAGGACTGGCCAGGCTTGGTGGGAAGGGGGTAGGGATATTGGTAGGGACGATAACTGGCAAGCGATAAGAGATAAACGGGTGTACATAGCCCTGAATATGGGTCATTTCCCAAGGGAGGAGTGGGGCCAGGCGAGCGAGCGGCTCGCCCCATGAGATTATTAATAGCTAATAGAGTAGCTCACATATAGCGACGCGCCTCCTATCTGGTTTTCTCACACAAGTCCTCTAATGAGAGCTCGTCCTACCCACTGCCTGCGGATAAAGCAAATTAATGGGCTCAGCTAGGTTTTGTTGTTGGAGATAGGAATGGGCGGGGTATCTCTTGCATGAAAAATGGTTAAACTGGTTATGATCACAATTCGTATATTTCCCCCTACTAAATATAACATTGGAAATGCGATGTAATTTACCCTCCTAATCAGAAAAAAGATAGAGCAGGGAGAATTGATGAAAGACGTCCGAAGCACGGGCGCAGTACAATGCACTGAGACTGGTAGCTATGATACAAAAGGAGATCTGTTCTGATTACGTACTTGTTTTTGGCTAATCTTTGGAATCCAGTGAATAGAGAAAGGTGAAAGGTGAATGTTGGCAGGACTGGGACTCGCTGCTGAGACATGGCCTAGAGTGAAAAGAAGATGGGGGGGGGGTTGGTTAAGATCGGAGATAAGGGAATTCCTTTAGGAGATCGGGGGATAGAATCCTGTAGATGCCATGGGAGTTGGGGCCAGAAGGTTGCGTTCAGGGGAGACTGATGGGTGCAGGGAGACGATGGGACCAGTAGATTAGGAACGTTTGGGGTGTTGAGGTCTTGGGATTTGCTTTGCAATGGTAAACAGTGAGGCCTAGAGATAGGTGATGGTAGTGTTGTTAGGGTTGTGGATGTGCATGTAGGATGGGAGGACCCTGGGGGAGGCTGGTATGTGGTGCTGGAGGAGGAATGGGTTGGGTTAGATGATGGGATAAGGTGTGTAGTGTTAGAGGTGACGGGTAGGAGAGCTGAGGAATGTGGGCTACTGCTGCTGACTTAGTGGAGTGCGGGAGGTGTGGCCCGGGGGAGGTATGTACATGGCTGCGGCAGATTGGGCTGTAATGGGCTCAGTGTCCTCTGTGTCACGGGGCTTCGTGATCCCAGACTACCCCGCACCCTGCCAGGCCCGGGGCCCAGCCCACCGAGCACGCTGATTGGACTATTTATCGGTCTGCCTCTGCGCGTGCGCGTTGGTCTGCTGATCAGTGCTATGTTGTTAGGTTGTCACGAGCACGTGGTACGTCCAACATCATGACGACTAACCTTCTGTCGTCTTCTACCCTAAGGTGTTTCCAAAATTGTACGGTAGTGTTTTGATGCATACAGTTTCAACAGCCTCCCATAGGCCTATTAAAGTTCATGTGCTATGTAGATGATTATAATAAGAAGAACATTCATTTAGACCAAAATGCGAGTTTGGCTGTGATTCCTATACCAGAATACATAGATGGGTTTCCTTTGTATGAATATATCCCACTTTTCTATGCACTTTATATTCCATCCGTCATTTATTTTATTAACATTCCACCTGCTTTGTTCATGATGATATACATTCACCCATACCTTTTTAACTTGTGTTTCCTGAGGGTGTAAAGAAGATTTGTACATGGCTAAATGTGTGAACACGCATCATCACCTGTATCAAGCCTGCCACACTCCCACAATCCCACTACTACTACCCTGTCAGACTGTGCCTGCCACACTCCCCCAACCCCACTACTACTACCCTGTCAGATTGTGCCTGCCACACACCCCAACCTCACTACTACTAACCTGTCAGGCTGTGCCTGCCACACTCCCCCAACCCCACTACTACTACCCTGTCAGACTGTGCCTGCCACACTCCACCAATCCCACCACTACTACCCTGTCAGGCTGTGCCTGCCACACTCCCCCAACCCCACTACTACTACCCTGTCAGACTGTGCCTGCCACACTCCACCAACCCCACTACTACTACCCTGTCAAATTGTGCCTGCCACACACCCCAACCTCACTACTACTACCCTGTCAGGCTGTGCCTGCCACACTCCCCCAACCCCACTACTACTACCCTGTCAGACTGTGCCTGCCACACTCCACCAATCCCACCACTACTACCCTGTCAGGCTGTGCCTGCCACACTCCCCCAATCCCACTACTACTACCCTGTCAAATTGTGCCTGCCACACACCCCAACCTCACTACTACTACCCTGTCAGATTGTGCCTGCCACACACCCCCATCCCCACTACTACTACCCTGTCAGGCTGTGCCTGCCACACTCCACCAATCCCACCACTACTACCCTGTCAGGCTGTGCCTGCCACACTCCCCCAATCCCACTACTACTACCCTGTCAAATTGTGCCTGCCACACACCCCAACCTCACTACTACTACCCTGTCAGATTGTGCCTGCCACACTCCCCCAACCCCACTACTACTACCCTGTCAGACTGTGCCTGCCACACTCCACCAATCCCACCACTACTACCCTGTCAGGCTGTGCCTGCCACACTCCCCCAACCCCACTACTACTACCCTGTCAGACTGTGCCTGCCACACTCCACCAATCCCACCACTACTACCCTGTCAGGCTGTGCCTGCCACACTCCCCCAATCCCACTACTACTACCCTGTCAGGCTGTGCCTGCCACACTCCCACCATCCCACTACTACTACCCTGTCAGGCTGTGCCTGCCACACTCCCCCAACCCCACTACTACTACCCTGTCAGATTGTGCCTGCCACACACCCCAACCTCACTACTACTAACCTGTCAGGCTGTGCCTGCCACACTCCCCCAACCCCACTACTACTACCCTGTCAGATTGTGCCTGCCACACACCCCCATCCCCACTACTACTACCCTGTCAGGCTGTGCCTGCCACACACCCGAACCCCACTCCTACTACCCTGTCCGGCTGCTGGGAGCTAACGACTGTGTGCTCCATGTTGACATTTACCTGTGCTACTAGTGGTCTAACTATCACATTACCCTACACTGTGTGTACATAGAAAAGCTGATCAAGGCTTACAATGGTCCCACATATAATAATACATTCCATTTCTCCTACGCCTACACACGTCCTGTTATACTTCCTATATAGGCTAGGTTTGTGAGAGGCTATTACTCACGATGAACAGCAAAGTCAGCATTCCGTGATTTATCTATCTATCTATCTATCTATCTATCTATCTATCTATCTATCTATCTATCTATCTATCTATCTATCTATCTATCTATCTATCTATCTATCTATCTATATATATATATATATATATATATATATATTAATGTGAATCCATCCTGAATTAAATGTAAAACAATTACAAGTGTTAGGCATGTCATACACTACCACCAGCATAGAACACTAAAAGTAAAATTCTCAGAAATGAACAACATTTTCTGTATTCAACCTCGTTCAAATATAATGAAAAATCGAGTCGAACACGAGTCAGCTGTATGGATTGTAAATATTACATCGATAGTCCACTAGGCCTCCATATAGGAAATGTAAGGCTAAATCGCGCGACAGAGGCCAAGTGGACTTTGGGTTTTAGTGGCCACACTGAGGTTTTTCCCCACACCATCCATATAGAAGAAAGAAGAGGAACAACACAACGAGAGACGAGCTACCTGTACGTGTGCCTGAAATTTTGGCTCAGACCTGGCCTGGTTGGAAGGTGAGCAAAGTTTCAGGTGTGTGTAACTGTGGCTAAATCAACGCAACAAGGAGCCGCTGATGTGGCTTCCATTTTGCTTCAACAGCAGTCAACAGGTGATTTCACTATGACTCACCTGTATTCATGTAGTACACAGAGCCATATTGCCCTATTGACAAATTCAGGGAAGAATCATAAAATATGTACATATGTACAAAAACATCCACCAAGGCATTTTACTTTACATTTTGCTCATTTCAAAACACTGTGCTCCATCAACATAATTCAAAGTATGGAACAATTGTTTGTTTGTTTTTTCTTAGGCTGAAATACTGTTTATTGCAAATTCGCGAATACAATTCATGGAAGTTTTGACAATTTACGATAATTCCTTATCAGATTATTTGAAACAAGTTTGTGTGGCACATATAATATTATAATGAGAAATACTGTTGTGTACAGATGAGATGGATAAAGATCAGAAATAACAAATATACATACATAAGAAAATAAAAGGAGAAAAGTAAAAATGCTGCCGAAATGTAAACACTCGTAATTTATCGTAAAATAGGGGATTGCAGTTCTCAGATAATTGAGATTAGTTTTGCATGTGGATTAGTAAGAAGCCTGCATAAAGAATCAGAAAGAAACAATTAGAATTTAGACCGGAATTCCAGATCAACTCGATGGAACTACAGGGAAGCCGCTATAATTTCCATGAGTACATGGGCTAGAATTGTGGTCAAGATTGGCCTTTATTCTGTAATTGGCTTCTTAAGTGAATAATTTCTGTGCTGTGTTTTAAAAGGAGGATTCGTCATTGAGAATTTTGTATAGGATATGATCTCAATGCGATGTCGATTCAAGGCCTCTCGATGTAGAATAAAATAAGAATGTATAGCCATGTTCTCTTTAGTAGGTGGCTTCAAGGACTGTTGTGTAAATTGGCTTCAGCAGGTGGCTTAAACTATTTATACTGTACCGTAAAAATATCAAAGACTTCAAAGGCTGCATTGTTTGGAAAAGAAAGTGGTAGATTGATATATGATTTATCTGTCAGTGGTGTTAGCCTTAAGCCAAAGCTCCACTAGGCGGCACGGAGCCGCCATGTGCCGCCTAGTGGAGCCCTGGCCTAACTATGACCGTCATTTAATCTACACCATACCAAATCTATCAGCAACAGGTCACCAATGCACCATCTTAAAGGCATTGAACGTTGGGTTAGTGCCTATACATCAGCCCCATACACCACTCCATGCCCCATGGCTCCCCTTACTACTACAAGCTACCAGTTATAGTAGGCTGGTAGGGCGAGAAGTAACACCACATCTTCTCCTGCTGAACTCCTACTGCAGTGCGCCCTAATTGAATGTCTGAACCAATCATCTAGTGGTCGCCGCGTGCGCCTTAAACGGTGCACACAGGCGGAGGCTGACATAGTGGCTGAACGGCGCGCGTCCCCTTCCTCACATCGCTTCTCACCAAGGGGGATTTGTAGTCGGCCTCCCTAGTGACAGATATGTGGGAGTCTCAGATTGCAAAGGGCGGCAAAATAGAATGTAATTTACTTAAAGTCGTCTGCGGAATGTGGCAGGCGGATATGTAATCCGCCAAGTAGCCTGGTCATTGTTTTCCTTGAGTTGGAGGAATGGGGGCTGAGGGTAGTCGGGGGTAATTGAAGGCACCTCGTCGGGATCAAATGGCTTTGGGCTTGTGTGTGAGGGAAAGAGAAGCGAGAAAGGGGGAAGAAACAGGCAGAGAAAGCAGTGTCTGATTCCCAAAATAGCCACACGTTTCCATGACGACACAAAGTAAGAGTTCTTGGCCGGCCAGAGCTTTCGACCCAGCCGTATTAATCTGCCGCGGGGGTTTGAGCCAACCGTTGGCTCCCTGACAACCAACCAATTAGAGAAGGCCTTACAACAAAGCCCGGGTTGCAGGGTGAGGTCCCAGGGTTCGTTGTTTTGGGTCTGGATATATTTTGAGTTATGCACAGGAAGGAAACATCAGTGAGGTAGGTCTATAGACGGATAGGGAGACAAGAAGGAAAAGAAGAGAGTTGCCAGGGAGGGAAGAGAGGAAGGAAAGGCAGGAAGCTACAATTAAAAGAAAGGAGGGCAGCAAAAGACATGTCAGTGGTGGTATAATGAGTTAACGGATAGGGATAGGTAGACCATTGACGATGTAGAGAACAGACATTGGCAGTGGAAGAATAATAGACTCAGTGGGTCTTAAGTCACTCAACTCCCAACTTAGCATTGAGATGCTCGTTATGGCCGCCTCCCACCTCTAATTGACCACCACGCGAGCTGCTCCCCACAAGCAATCTGCGCCAACTCCCCAACCTCTGAGCAGTCCTTGTTCAGTCCACGAGCTGCTCTACATACCCTGTTACTGTAGCTCCTTTCTCCTTCCGACAAAACACTACCCCAGGGGACCTGAGGGGGAAGCAGTGCATGACCTACATTGGTACTTGGTGACTGTACCAAAGAAACCAGGGTTAAAGAAAACCAGGGATTTCCACCTAATGGAATATTGATCGCTTTTCACAAGTGGCATGGAATAGTTTTATGCTATGAAAATCCGGTAAAAAGAAATTCATTAAAATTGGCATTTGCTAAATTCTTGATATTGATTGTGCAGTTCAGGATTTGTAGTTTTTGGTGTTTTTTTCATTTCAGGTTATTGTGGCGCCGTGGGGGAATCCCTAAACATTGTAAACTTGGAACCTTAAAATATTCATTTTACACTATTCCCAAACATAGCATAAGGGTTTTGAAAAGTTAGGATTTTGAACATTAATTTGGAAAACAGGACTTCTTAACTGCTGTCTCTACCTGGTTTTGAAAGAATATGCAAATTCCAAAACCTAGGATGCATTTTCATATACATGATGAATAATCTAAAGTGGCATTTCTTAACCCTTTCCCAAGATCATCTGGGATTACCGATACCTCCTACACCTGAGCCTCAACTCAACCATCTCACCTGCGCATGCACAACTAATACCGGTCTTTCCAGCCACCGAACACAAGAAATTATGCAAAAACATAGATTGCGCGGAAATTGCGGTCTGAAAGGAGGCCCAGTGCAATGGGCATTGTCATAAACTTACGGCAGCGTCATCCTTGGTTAAAGCCGCCGAGCCGTAAGCCGAAAAGGTGGGAAAGGAGACGACAGCACATTGCCCCTGCCTTCCAATATGGTGGGCATTTGGCGTCGTCATGGTAACATAGCTACCTGCTACTGCACAGAGCTGCATGTACCTGCCTCTTAGGGAAACATCATTAAAGACTGCTGGATATTGTGCTATACCCTGACTTGCAGCTCCGTATTGTTTATATTTGAGACGTTATATGTATATAATGAAGACTTATACTTGTTGGGCCACTATACTAATTAAAGCAGAAAATCCCTATCATCTGCACATAAATCGAACTTTTGTTTCACTGCCTTAGTTCTAACTATAGGCCACTGCTCCCATTCCGTCTCCCATAACCAATATGTAAATATTAAAATTGCACACAGTAGATAGCAGTTAAATCTTTTGATAACTAGTACCCCTGGATCAACCGACCATAGGGCCTAACCTACTCATAGCCTATTGACTATTATAAGCTATTGCCTATTCCACTATCATCAGAGGAGCTTGGAATTGAGCCATTACTAGGTTTGATGGTTATAAATAGACTGTCAGATTTCATAACTGTAAGATGAGCTACTCAAATCGTCGTGTAAATCAGACTAATGAGGTTATCTGCGGGCTGTGCTGGAGCAGCTCATCACCAAGGTGCTGGAGCAGCTTATACTAACAGCAAACTGCTCCTACAGCCTTCAATACCTCACCTCACATAACCTATCCATCCCCAGTCACCACCGCCGCCATATTTTGTCATAGCCAGGACCTTACGTAATGGCGTCGTAGGTACAAACCCCGGCGTGGCGCAGACTCCGCACCGACTACCTTACTGAAAGCTGATTGGTTTAGCCGTGCAACTGTAGACCATCACAACCAATCAGGTGCGGGCAAAGCGCGCCCTAATTGGATTAATAAAACTGTCAGTACCCGGTCCACCAGACGGCCTTCAAGACGCTGCAGCTTCCCAACCATGTGACCCAAGGCGCACCCGGCGATTGGATGGATCGGGGCTGACGTAATGTCAACCCGAGGTCAGTCAAAGGTCGAAAAACGAAAAATGCTGCCTGCAAAAGATTGGTGTCACAATTGGTGTCACAATAATGCCGGATGTTTAATGCTGTTATTTCCCGATGGTAATACCTGTTTAAACAATTAAAGTGCAGTCAAGAAAACAAACTGCAGCCCAGGCTCTGTTGTGGCCATGAAGAATGCCTGATAAGTAGATCTATGCGGTTTGTAAGTGATTGGGGTAGTGCTGCTTCTCTGGGGCACATGGGTGTGAGAGTGTGCTTTTATAGTGATTTTGTCTCTCTGTGCTAAATACATGTATACATATAGCACATCCATTCTGCAGTGAAGACACATATGAATCCCATGCCCTATTTGTATGCGCTGCACCTCCATTACGTGCATATTAAGTATACATGTAGGTAAATAGTAGACCCTGTGCAGGTCTCTGTGATGACCTAGAATAGTGTAATGTACTCTCTTATAGCCGGGCGGAGGCATGTGAAAGCGAGGCTTGCCGTTCACTCTGCTGCCAACAGGAAGTCAATGGACCCGCGCATGCGCGGGTTAGTTCACTGGGAAGGCTCATATAGGCCTACACACTATATAGGCCCAGCAATGGAGCATTGGGCCATGCTTGTCCATGCTTGACCCAATATAAGCCGACATTGGCCCAATATAAGCCGACATTGGCCCAATGTTCCCTTGCTACCTTGGAGGTTTTCGGGACAGTATAGCAAATGTAACGTGACATGTGCACATAATCACCTCCTTTTATGTGAGCTAGGAAGTGAGTGAGTAGTATAGGAAAATGGAGAAAGGGGCAGGCGAGAAAATGAAGGGAGAGAGCAACGGGAATAGGAGTATAGGGGTTAGGATTGAGGGAAGGGCAGGAAATGGTCAATGCGTAATAAACTTGTGTGTATATTTATAGAGGGGAGTAGAAGGGGGTGGGATGAGCTGTGTGTGTGGGGGGGGGGCAGTAGGAGGAAAGGGAGCAGGTGTGGGGAGGACGAGGCTTCTCAGTCACATGATATGCCCATAAGGCTATGGATCAATCAACCAAAATTAAGATGCTTTTCATGTGTCTTCTTGATCGCCTTCACCTCCGTGCTGGGCTGTGCACTCCTCTCCTTCATATGGTCGGCGGCCGTCGGAGAATAATCGTAATGGATATTCCTGGCGAAATACCGGGGCGAAATTTGCCTCCTGTGCCATGCGACCTAGGCCTCAAACCCGATTATGTGGCCCTCTGCAACGTAATTACGGCCAGTGTCGCTTCTTATTTCATTATGCAGATGCGATCACTTCTAGGCCGTGTTCCAGAGGCCAGCAAGTCATTTGCTGCGGCCTCGTAATGAGGTTACAATGACCAATCGGATTGCTGCTTGCCGTTGTCCTGGCAACAAGGGCTCGGGTGTGGCGTCTGTGGGTGGGCTCATGGCGTATGGAGGGCGGGGGGCATTGCCGCCACACCAGGGAGGATCAAGGTGTAACTACTTCACAGACAGCCACCACCACCTAGTAATAACATTTACCACCGAGAAATTTGGCAGGGTTTGTGGAATAAAATGAGTGTTGTCATTTTTTACGGGCCAGGCTTTGACAGGGGCTGACGGGTGTGTATGAATGAACGTCTGACAGTCGGGATTACGGCTGTCAACGTCCACGACAGTGACGCCCGCCCTCCGCGAATTACTCAGCGACACTTTGCCGCCATGCTGTGTTATCGCTCAAGAAATGACTGCTCGTCTCACCTGCCACCATCACAGCGTCCCACAGCTGTAAAACCCAGTACCCTGGTCCTGTCCCAATATAAACTAAGCCACAACTGCCTCAGTGGATTTATATATGTAATAACACAATGTATAAGGCCTTCACCAGGCACGCTATGCTTCTCTGGCTTCTGATTGGTTGTTATGTTTGTTTGCATATGATCCGCAGTAAATAGAAACCTGTTTCCTAATAGGCAACTTTTCTTCTGTCTTTACAGACCTGACGAGGCCCCTACTCCTGACAAGTATCAATATAAGAAGGTGTTTCCGGCATCTGCTGAAAAACTCAATTTGTTCCTTCCTGCGCTGGCTCTTAATGGTAAGTCCTCTCCGGTTTCACGTTTTAATTAGCCATATTTCTGCGTGAGCAGCTCTTTGAGGCCGGCCGCTTACTATGAGCTGCTCCCCATGGTACTCCCGGCACGAGCTGCTCAACCCCACCTCCCCCTGGGGCACAGCTGCACACACCCTCATCACACAGCAGCTCCGCAAAACATGAAAATATCCAGATTGTCTTACTAAAGTGATAACACAACATCTATTTGCAAAGAAAAAAATGCATTGATCGTAGGAATCTGGATTAATCTTCACACTTTCTTTAAATCTGATAATTAAGTCAAGTATAAGCAATTATTAATACACGAACATAAAGGACCGCAGACCTACTTTTTTTTTTTATTTCATCAGAACTAGGCAAATTGATCCGAAGTTCACTCTCCAAATAAAATGCGTACACGCAATCTTATACTGCAAATTATAACACTAGCTGATTGTGAGGTTTATACAATATACTTAGATATATTCCCTCATTTTCTAATGGCATGAAGTTGCACATACTGCATGTATAACACATTGCCTATTCCTGTGGTGGTGGTGGTGGTGAACTAGAGACCTGTAAAGTCAGGGATATAATGGTAATCCTTTTAGCGTCAGCTGGATAGACTAGGGTTAAAATAAAGACCCAAATCCTCTTGTGTATAGCCGGTTTAGCCCCCCAGTCTCTGGATGGTGCATAACCCTGGTAATCTTTTGGTCTTGCTTCCAATCTAGATATGGCATGAGCAGGGACTTTTTCACTCTCCATTTACAAGTCTGATGTGCCTCGACAGGGACTGGACATTAAGGGTACTTATCATAGAAAGCCTGTGCTTAGGGAAGTGCCCATGCCTGCAGAGTTAGAAGGGGAATGGATGTAGACATGAGGTCCACAGAAATGAACACTACGGGAAGCATACTGGCGTTTTGGGCTAGAATGTTATATATGCATGGTATTGGCTAGTACTACAAGGAGGTGAAATGCTCAGACAATTCTCTCTTAGAATTATTCATGTTTTTCTAATCATGACGGCATCCTCTCATGGTAAATTTATCATTCAGGTTCATAAAAAGGGCTGGGATGAGGGTGTGTGAAGAGGTAAGGCACAGAAAAAAGACAATTGGTTTGGAATAGTGAGTGAGCTTGCACCATCGGTGGTGGGTCCCTGAAGAGGGCGGGAGCTGCTCACAACGGCTCATGGCGCTATCCTACATATCGAATTGTATCCGGTATATAAAGGAGAAAAAGGCAACAGCCTACCTAGACCATGCAGTGTAATGAGCTGCTCCTCGGTTGGAGCTCTTTGTTGTTGATACATAGTGAGCAGCTCAATGCATCGTACCCACGCTACGAGCACCTCTACTCATGCACAGGCCTACCGCACTGCAGTATGGCAATAGGCGCTATGGAGGACATATTTCATCGCTTTATGTTGTTTATCAATGTATTTGTCAAATTTTTCTCAGTCAAAATGGAAAGCGAGAGAGACAGAGAGGGAGTAAGATTGAGAAAGAGACAGACAGACAGACCCCGACAGCTGTCAGTTGAACGTTGGGGTTTATGGTTCAATGAATCTCATCATAATGGAGAATGCCGGACCGAAACGATGAAACTCTAATGAGTCTAGAGCCGTGTTCAGAAAATACTGATAGAAATTTGACTACCGCTCTTTCATTACATTCCTTTGATTATAAGGCCCACTAAGTTCATTATCATCAGGAGACATTACTGGCAGCCTGTGGCATCTGCCTCTCTGTGGGTGAAATGACAAGGCCTGTGAGCCATATTGCTGACAAGGGATATTCTGGCATTCAGGCTTACTGGTTTTTATGTCACAGCATGAGCAGCTCATGGCTACATGAGCAGTTGGTGTTTACCCTGGACGATGGATTGTTGCAAGTATAGAGCAGCTCGTCCCACACATTGGGTGATGTGAACAGACTTTGTCTGTCTTTTTATGAGCAATTCCAGTCATCTGAGCAGTAGCAATTACAGAAGCAGTTCAGCCGAACAGCTCCAACGTGATCTGCCTACACGGTCTATGCTGTGATCAGGACTGTTCCAGGTTTATTGCTCGCTATGCTGGATCTGACCGAGTGCTGGAGCTTAGTTCCGGGACAGTCCAATAATTGAAAGTGTATCGATTTGTGAGAGCTATAAATGGTTTTATAATGTGTTCATGTCATGAGAGATGTAATCAATATGATGGCCTGGCTGCCTATATCAAACTGCTCTTGCATGTTTAAGGGGCCAAACACCAGCAGCTCGGGGCCTGCTCCCATTCACCATGGGGCAAGGCGACCCTTGTCTGTGGCACCCGATGATGATGAACCTTTGAAGCCGGCACGAGACCGACAGACCCTATATGTTCTAGCGGAACGGGGCCCAATAACCATATTGCATCTATTGTACCCTGCAGAGTGTGCTGACTCACAGCCTGGTCTTATCATACTTGCATGAAATCCTGATTCTACCAAGGCAGAATCTGACCTGTGACTCAACATAGTTGGTGTGCGTTAATAATACCTGACTCTCTATAACGATCAATTGGGTGATTGGGTCCTCGCCGCTATATTGGCTCTGCTATCGCGGGAATTAGGCCGGTACCAGTTTCACAAATTGTACTATGAGCCAGTATTCCCTAGAACAATGGATGCTAGGGATGCTATGTATGACAACCTTTCTCCATGTGTGCTTGTGCTATACCGAGAATACCCTTCGGGTGTCTAATATTAGTATAGTGTTGGTATTGATATTCTACTTTGAAAGGGCTATTTATGAAAAGAAAAAAAAATGCAAGGCCGTTGGATAACTATAATACATAAAGAGAGTGTAGACATTTTGCCGCCACCAAAATGACCCCCATATTCCTCCAAACCTTAGTTATGTCCTTTTCCTGAATACTAAACCTGTGCCATTTTCCTTTGAATTCACCTTTGTCACATTGTCCTATCTGAACCTGCCCTTACCCAGTACAAAATTTTGACATTGCAGAGAGTACAATATATTACCTTGGCGTGGTGGACGCCCACTTTAATGGTGCCCGGCCCAGGCCTGGAGAAGTGCAGCTCAGGCACTATACCTTACAGATGCTCAAGAGTGAGTGCGTCTTCTGGGACGAGCAGCTCGACGACTGGTCCAACAAGGGCTGCACTATACAGGAGACATCCACCCTGCTGGAGACAGAGTGCAGGTAAGCCCGTGCAAACTTAAAATACTACTCTTTTGTGTGCAGTGGTCACATATAGTTAAAGGTAAACGCTCTGTGGGTTTATAAATGGGGATTTGACTTGGGCGCAAATAAAATCATACATGTATATCAATCTCTAATTTATGTATTCTATATCCAATGATTTTCATATCTTTAGAAATATTTCTTGGCTCATTCTTAAGTAAACTATTATGAGATTGATATGCTACTAAAAAAGAAGAGCAGCTGTTGGCCTAATAATGCTAAAACGCATAATGACAGCTTTCTAATATTTAGCCAAAGCCAAGTCCATGATGGTAAAAGTGCCAGTGCATCAAGAACACAATTGATGGCATTCTCAACTTGCAAGGAACCACTCTATGTTCAAAATTTCATTTTAACTTCCGCCACCAGCTTGCTCGTTATGAAAGGGTGCACTCTGGTAGTGAGGAGGTGCAGGACTGGATGTCGGTGCCGAGTTGTTGTGCAGGGTCAGGCCTACTTTATGTACAAGTAGAGCTGCTCTAAGCTGTCCCTTTTGATGTTATAGCGGCGAACATTCCCGTGCCCTCTCTATGCCCTCTCATGCCCACAACTCAAAGGAACAGCTCACAGAATAGAGTTTATTCCCAAACCTAAACAGCCCTAAGTTGCCAAAGATTTGAGGCCTTTCATTTCAAGGCTGGAAAGTGTGTCAGATGTAGCGGTAAAGATAGTGCCCCCCTCCATCTAGACACTGCTGAGGGGTGATCAGGTTAAAGGGAAAGGGTCGAAGGCTAAATGTATGACCTAGCCTTGCCGCCCAGCCCAATGCGGCAAATTTCATTGGGCTGGGAGGGGTAGGCGTGCAGGATGTCTGTGGGTCTGCCGTCTCCGTGGGAAATGTCATTAGGTTTGAAGAGCTGCTCGCCCGACCTGCTCACTACATCTGAGGATGGGGAAACAGCACTGACACACCGCTGTCTGCTATAGAGACATCTGACGGGCACACATGCCGGCCACACTACAGGAACACGCCCTAGTTACTATGGCAACGCCCAGATCTCTGCGGCACGGCCCTGTGCTGTTTGTCCATTGCCCATTATCCGTACCCTGCACTCACCTGGTGATCATGAGAGTGTGGGGGAGGGGGGGGGGTTCTCAACGGACAAGACACCGACTCCGTTCCTTCACAAGAGTCGGTACTCGGTAAGAAACGAGAAGTCCTCTAATGGCCATTCAGTTGTCACCGGATTATATTTCCCTGGCGCAGATTCCTCCTGCCGTCACCAGAGGGCGGCCCCGTCAGTGTCCCCCAGAGACGCTGTCTGATTTCCATCTAACGTCACGTGACTGCTCTGATTGATGTGATTGGACAGAATCAGTGGAAGGAGAGGCGGGTCACCAAAGCCGCCCTAATGCGGGAGCTGCTCGGGCAATGATCGTGGTGTGACGACGGTCTGTGAGTTGCTATATGACTGTGTTTTACCTCGGTCTGAATGAGGCGGTCGTTGTCTGTCTAAGGCTCTACAGCTACTGTAGTTTCCTAGCGTAATGCCGCGTTTACCATGCTCTAACACTGTAGGCAATGTTAGGCCTACTTGTATAGGGAGAAACTACCGGGTATTTCAGCCCCAGCACTAGCAATTAAAGTATTTAGGTAATGTGAGTAGTGGTGATGAAGCTCCAGTATATATACATGTATAATGTATATCCATGGGGAAATAAACACTGTATTAAGTTATGGAGATAAACTGATATAACAGTAGGCTCGCGGAAACACAGACATGAAATTTCATTCAAGGGCTTCCTCATTTTATTCCCAAATTTCTACACCAATATAGTGTCTATCTTACAGTAAACAACTCATTAAATGTATCGACATTTTCGTCAATAAATCGATTCATGGGTTTATTAGAAATCAAGGAATACTAACCAATATGGAAAATAAACGAGATACGCCTTTCACTATTGGATGTAATTATGTAGGGGCCGGCCCACCTTCCGCACCACGAACAGCAGACTCACAAACCGACACATTTACACTAACTACATCCGGGCTACCAGTATTGAAAGCGAGACTAGGAGAATGGCGCCAAACCTGAATGTCGTTTGCTTTAAGGTTGAATTGTCGAAAGGGCAGATTTAGGTGCCCTTTCATGACCTTGGTACTAGGTCTTGCTCCTGTTTAACCTCTAGACCCATAGTACTTCATTCCCACCCTCGCCCCCACCAATACGCTCTGGTGGAGGGTGGGGAGGCTACCTTCCCTGGAGGCTTTGATCCAAAACAAAGGGAGCTGTCTGGTGGCTAGCACAAACATCAAAGCTACACAGAAGCCCTGGCACTCCCTCCCTCTTTCCATTCTCCAGTAACACAGTTACACATACAACAACCTCGCCATTTATCGTGTGACTCAATTGTGGGTTCCCACTCAGATCGACTGAATAATATTGTTCTCAGATTTGCCAACATTTTAGATTTTCGTATGAGCACTCCCTCTACTTACCAAGAATGAAAGCCCTTGTTGCCCTTTTTCATATCAAACCTAGATCAGTTTTTTTTTCTGCTATGTTTCACATTATTGAAATGAAGTACAGTTATGTAACACAACGTTTATCTCTGTTTGCATTGCAGGTGTAAACATCTGACGGCATTTGGCGCTAACAACTCACTTGTTCCTAATGACCTCAACTTTAGTCTGAACGTGGATGACTTCTTCGAGTGAGTACCATCCATTGTATCTATAAGATAACCCCCTCCCATCACACAGCTACTTGGTTGTATCAATATGTAACCTATCTTCTAAATATGTAACCTATCTCCTAAATAGGAGGTATAACAGAATATGCTATCTACCAGTTTCTGCCATAGACTATCGTTCACAGAATGCAATCTGTTGAAAAAGTTGTCTTTGACCTTGAACTTGACATTGACCTTCAGCTTGAACGAGAACCCGGTGACCTTCACCTTGGTGATTGCCCTGCTAGGACTGTACATCATCTTGCTGGTGTTCTGCATCATGTCTGACAATCACAACAAGAAGAAGGGCGCCATTGTGCACCTGGTGGACAACTCTCCCAACCACGTGCACACCTACGTCATCACCATGGAAACGGGCATGCGTCGTGGTGCCGGTACGTCAGCTAAGGTCAGCCTGGTGCTTCATGGGAAGGAAGGCATGTCAGAGACGCGCGAACTGGTCTCTGAATTAGGACAGCCTCTCTTTGAACGCAACTCTCGCGATACTTTCATTATCACGTGAGTATGATGCTCCGAACTTTCTATGTGAAAATGAAATCTATAAAGTCTATTCTATTAATTTTGACTGCCTCCCTCTTGTACATGCTTAGTCTACACCCCTTTGCAATTCCATTTCTTCCCCTTTCTCTCTTTCCGCCTACACTTCTATTGTTGTATTCCCAGATCCAAGCCATAACTGACTCACTGTCCTTGCCATTTCCGTTTCTACCTTTCTCTATCTCTCTCCATCATCCTATTCTGGGGTGTCATTAACCATAACGAGTTTATAGATGAGCTGGAGGACTGCTATGACAAAAATAAACGCTCATTATCTCATTTGCGATAAAGCAATTATTTAAGACCTCATTTTTCAGTGAAAGGCTTGGGTGCTGGAATAGGGAGCGGCCAGTACTGTACTCAGCTGGCAGGGGAATGGGCGTGTCTGTGTTAAATAGTGCAGTGTAATTAACAAGTGTTTGTAGAACTCGTTTACCAACCAGTAGGAGTAGAATATGAGGCTGCTTATGAGTATTTCACACCATAATCGAAGTAATGCAGGTCCCCGGCTTAATGTGTCAGTAGGTTTCGCATTTGCAGCAGTCTCTACTCTCTCTCTCTCTCTCTCTCTCTCTCTCTCTCTCTCTCTCTCTCTCTCTCGCTTCCTCCATCTCTGTCTCTGGCTGTCTGGTTGTCTGTCTGTCTCTCTCTCCGTCTCTGTCTCTGTCTCTGTCTCTGTCTCGCTCTCTCTCTCTCTCTCTCTCTCTCTCTCTCTCTCTCTCTCTCTCTCCATCTCTCTTAGTCTATGTCTTCTTGACCTCATTGTCTGATTCCCTAACTGCCCTTCTCAGGAACATGCCGAGCACTGCACCCTCTCCAGCATTGTGTATTTCCTAGGATAATTCACGTGTGCTTATAGTCATTTTCATTCTTCCTTTTGCAGTTTGCCTGAGAACATGGGTCAGATTTGGAAGGTGCAATTGTGGCACAACAACGCGGGAGACTCACCGAACTGGTATCTCTCCAGGGTCATTGTCAAGGACGTTAATAATGGTGAGCATATATGTAAAAATGTGGACGATTTTGTATTAAAGGCCATGTTATACATCCCCAGAGGGATGAACGTGTGTCGAGGTTTCCCTGAATATTTGATATATCTTGATCTAGAATCGTTATTCAGAGACACACAGTTAAGAAGGTCATTCACGTGTAATTGAATAATCACTGAAATACTTTAGGTCCACATCATATTTTGACCCTTAAACTGAATGAAATTCGGAAAACTAAAGGCGAAACTGACTGTACACTGCAAAAATGGTGTTTAGATTTTAAACATGTTTAGGTCTAAACACATTTAAAACCTAAACATATAGGTCAGTTAGGTGTCTCATTGACTACACATTTAGGAAATGAACACTTTTGTTCTAACTACATAAACGTTTATGCTAAACATGTTTATATGTTTAGAGTTGAACCAGTTGAATAATAGGTGTTTAGATTTAAACATCAATATGTTTAGATACTTGGATGTTGAATCCACACCAGGTAGCAGCACTACCTTTGAATGGACTATCTGCACACAGTTATAATCAATTGTTGTGACAAAAATTTCCCCAAATCCCATGTTTATTATGGTTTCATTTCATAGAATGTCATGTGAATAGAAAGGGCAATAGAAAATTGACTAGATTCACCTTATGCCACCATTATTAGCATAAAATAATCAATAAGCTCCATAACTGACACCTATTTGATGTTATTCTGGAATAGATAAGGCAATGTCCTTCCTGCCAAGCTGTTGTACTTTCTCAAGTCTCTCATTCTGGTGCAGTGTGTAATACATGTACACATAAATAGCTGTGGCTGACATCTTTGGAGACTTTGACAAGTAAATACCTGCTGATGTCCCCCCCCAGTAAATGAGAAAACAAACAAAATATATCACTTTTTTTAATGCATACAATCATGTCTGCAAACCTTAACTCTCAATCAAATCATTTGAACATCTAAACACAAAAATTCATAAACACCTTAACACAAACATTCATAGATATCTAAACACAAAGTTTTAACCTAAACACCTACATTTCTAAACACTTGAGCTAGGCAGATTGTTTGGCTAAACATGTTTAGGAAATTAATGTGATTACAAAAACGTTGCAAGAATATGTTTAGAGTTGTGTTTAGGATCTAAACACCATTTTTGCAGTGTAGTAATCATAATCAGGGCGGGTCCTGAGATCAAATCAGGACGGCTCTGTCCCAGGAGAAATTAAATCCAGACCCCTGTTTCCAGTTTTCTGTCAGTTCATTATCAATAGAAAAAGTCCCTTTGGAGTTATAAATATGTGATCTGCACCAGTGAAGTCATGCTCGTGCCAAATTGGGGAGCGATTGCTTTGAAGGGATTTGTCTGTTTTTTTTCTTTGCAGGCCAAACGTTCTTCTTCAGTTGTGAAAAGTGGTTTGCTGTGGAGGAGGAGGACGGAAAAGTGGAAAGGGAAATCATGGCACTAGACACTGGCCTTGGATTCGCAAAGGTAAAGTAAATCTTCTGAAAATCATGATAGAAATTCCGGATAGAAAATCAAGTGGAATCTTTGAGATAATTTGTCCTTTTTTTTACGAGAAATGATATTCTTATAAATTAAGTCACTCAGAAAATGTCTTATAGGGGAATCTGAAATAAGAACGTTTGCTCTTGCAAGAGATATGAAAAGAATGATAAAGCCTTTATAGAGACGTTATGGCTTGCAGCTTACTGGAAACGTGCGTCATCGTAGTGGTGGCTGATCTCCATTGTAATGTCCAATTTGACACTGTGTGGCTAAAAACTTATAAACAGGGGCCAACTACAAGCCACTTGGCTGGAAGGAGGCGGGGGGGGGCGCAAAGGGGGCGCTACCAAATTAAGAATTTTCTCATACTCCTCTGCAAGCTACACCTTAAAGCATTGGAAGGAGATGGCCATACCCTATGGGACGTTCTTGCTTTCTCGTTGTTCTATTCAGTGCCAGCAATATATACCAGTTTCCATATTAACGCTTGTCTCTGGTTTTACAGGTGTTGTGGGCTAAGGGCACCCAGTACCTGACAGACTACCACCTGTGGTTCAGCATGGTGGTAAGACCGTCCTACAGCAGGTTTACCCGTGCACAACGCCTCACGTGCTGTCTGGCCCTTCTCACCTCCTACATGGCCGTTAATGCCGCCTGGTACAGGCAGTCTGACCCGGAGTACAGGGGGGAGTTTGGACTCATAGACCTGTCATGGAGGGCTGTAGCTGTAGGAGGAATCACATCACTCATTGTCCTCCCTGTTAACTTCCTCCTCGTCTTCATCTTCCGCCGCAGTAAGGTCAGTACTAAGGTCAATCCTGTTTTAAGAGCTTGCAGGTGCAGGTGCTCAACATTGCCTTTAAGGTTACACGAGCAGTGTTTGACTTGCTGTCTTTGGGAATTCTCTGCCGTACATTTTGATACATGTATATTCTGGGTTTTGAAATGAAAGGGATGTGTCCCTTATATATATCACCCTATTTCTGGTTCAAAAACGGAGGCAATTAAAATCTAAACTGCTGACAAAAAGGCCACTGTGATGAGTAATAACATCAAGCATAGATCAACAAGTCTGCTAATCATATATGCATATATCCCTAAAGAGGAAATGTAGCACATTGTATGTCTCTTGTTTGTTTAAGAGAAAATGGGATAGCTACTTGTACCAGTAAGCATTGCTTCTTGTTTTACTGCAGATCAAAAAGGTATGTATCGAGGACCCACCAGAGAAGAAGTACTATCCAGTAAAACGTGACAGTGTCATCTCCTTAGACTCCACAGTACGGCTGTTACAGCCTGCCGTCACACCCTCCATCTTTGACCAGTCCATGATTAACTGGGCCACCCTACAAGACTGGGCACAGAGACAGTGGGCCAAGAGGTACCAGCAACAACTGGCCGGACAGACTGATGACGGAACAAAGCCTGAAGGACAAGGCAAACGTGGTAAGGATGTGCCTGTATTTATATGTAAATGTTCCTTTCTAGTGACATGTGACGCGTTTAATGCCCTAGTGAGTGAGGGATTGTTAAGAATGTAGCTTTACATTCGTTTTTATTATAGCGTGATACCATTGTGTAAACTCTCTGACCAACTGGTTCGTATATACATTATATTTATATTACCACACTCTTGTAGAACATGAGTCAGAGCAAACATCGGCTGTGTTCGATGACTGCCTGGTCCACGACCCGAACACGGCCCCTACCTCAGCCGCCACTAACCAGCGCCGACCCAATTACGTGGCGCCCCCAGTGGAGGACGCTGACACTAGCCGACGTGTTGCTGAGGAGCAAGAGGAGCGGCATCGCCAGGTGATGGACAGCGAACTGCGTCGTCAGCACGAGCTGGATAAATGTAAGTCATTCCTATAGGGCTGAACTGGGATACATTTTCAACCAATGAAATGACTCCCTTAATTCACTGCAGAATTTTTTGGGTACATTATGTAACACCTGGTACCCACCATGCGGGCTGTTATCAGTCCTTATCTCGCTAGGTCCAAGAAGGACTATTTGCACTCAAAGAGGAATCCATGTACCAAATGCATTTTAGATCTGATATGCTGAAATTATTTTTCAACCTAACAGTATTTTCTCTTCCCCCAGATGTCCTTGAGAGCATCCGTTCAAACAAGCCCCGCCGCCTCTTCCTGCCCAGTGGCTGCCGCTACGTGGCGTGGTTGTTTGCCTTCATCATTATCGCCGGATGTTCCGCCATTACTGTTCTCTACGGCTTCCGGTGAGTGCCAGCTATCAGAACAGGAACGCCTACTTTGTCAGCTACCACCCCTCTTATGTATCACTATATAAGGACCGCTGTACCTGGTACTGGTACTAATACAGTGCTATGGCTTGCCTCCCTACTACCAACTACTAACTCCCTATGCTGGCCTCGATCTGTACCTTATTCCTATGAAGATTATACACAGTCAGTCTTAAACATAGTACTAAAAGGGAAGGGAAAATACATAGATTTCGGGTATTCAGAGAGCCCTGTCCCCTCCCATAATTATGTGGCTAGTGTGAAAGTAGTGTGACCCTCTCACCTATCCTCCAACCTTCACCTTAGGTACACAGATAGCCCACAAGGCCATCCATATCGACTCTGTCTCCATATGCACCCATTACCAACCCCTGTCACAGCACCATGGTCCTTTCCCCACCTCCTCATGTTACCTGCTTTTATCCCCCACTCCAATACATTGTATAGTTATTCTATAGCCACACAAGACTGCCAACCCGGGCAGCATTGTTATAGACACTAGTCTCCTAAAATTAAAGAGTGACGTATTTCAGGTATTATATGAAGGCATATTTTAGATAACATGTTAAGAATATAAACTATCATGAAAAGTGCAAGCATATGGCGAAGAGACTCTCAAATATTGTCATAACAAATTTGGTGTCTGCCCATTGCTACCTTGCACATTCAGCTGACCTGAATCACACCATACCTGTATCTATTATTGGTCTTACTGCGGTTCTGCATCCATATGGCTATATTGATTACCTGAGAATACAGGTGACAGGTAACAAAATGGTAGGGAGGTCTTTGTGTGTCAGCATAAGGCCACGCCCACCTGGTGGGAAGGTTGCATTAGCCCTACCTGTCAGCCCCCACCACCACCACACACATGCTGTCAACCCCCCCCCCCAACAGAGACAGATCTCCCGTGGGGATGAGGTTCTATGAAATGACATCCTGAGTGAAATCCCACCTGTGCCGATTTGAGTAGATGTCTTAAAATAGCCGGTTGCCCAGGGAGTTATTATGATAGGGGATGTCTTCTGGACACCTTTAGAAGTCCTATGTATGACAAGGGTAAAGAGGCATGAAAGCAAATATGAAAGTGCAACGCAACACACCTGAACCAATATGACATTTATTCTAACAGTGAAATGAGGAATGTATCTTACATAAGGCAGATACTGTATCATTCGTTTTAAAACCAATAGAAGTTACGCACAGGTAACATGTAGCTTGTATTCTATACAGTGACATTGTTATTATAATGTAAGTTTTCCTCTGCAGGTTTGGTAAGACAAAGAGTATCCTGTGGATACAGTCCCTGTTCTTCAGTTTCCTCCAGTGTGTCTTCATCTCACATCCCCTTGTTGTAAGTACATTGTACTTTATCGTATCGATAGACTGTTGTCCATAACATTTCTTTTCAACAGACAATTTACATACAATTAGTTTTATCAATACACGTTGCTTATAACAGCTTATGGATAAAGGTTATTACAGAGTAAATTGATAATCTTAAAAAGAGTTCCATGTGTAATAATTGCTTATGTCAGCATTCACATAATCGTACTCTTTTTTAGTAACAATTTATTACTAGATTATCTTAAAACCGTGCCGTGTGCTTGTTAATTGCAAAAGCTCACTGATTGCACTCTCGTCTGCTACTTATGAGCTCATTCCCTGTTATCGCTGAATTAATTGTCTACCATTGTTGTCATTTTTATGTGTTCCTCATTGTTTCTAATTGTCGTCTGCTAATTGATTGTCCAGGTGCTGGTCATCTCGGTGTTCACTGCTATCCGTTACCGTAACGACCTCTCAATCTTCGATCACCATGACGACGGCGTTATCGAACAGCGGACGAACGCTCTCCTGAAATCACGTCAACCCAGACGAGATGGGGACGAGGATCTGGCCGTGGTCAGTCTCTTATCATACATCTGATATTCTACCACATCTACTAAGTATATCCTGCTATTTTACACTTTATATCGTTGTGTTATTTGTCGAGATCGCTGACCAGTAAATGTCTAAAAAGCTGTGCAGCCTTGCTATTCCGACATAAATTGAATGCTTACTTGCATTCACGGGGGAACATCGATATGCACTGCGCACTGTAAATTGCTATAACACCCTCCCACCAAGTATATTTATAACTATCTATTCATCCATAAATTAGTATTAAAGCTATCTGTCATTCCCTTGTGCCCCCTAGGGTATTGCCCAAAGGCAGCGGTCGCGCTATCTTCACTATGCCAGGCCACCCCAGGAGAAACAGCTCATTGAAGCCAGGAAAAAGATCATGAAGGAGAAAAAAGCTACATCCGTTCTCAGGTAAGACTACTATACCCATCACATAGCTATTACACTTCATAGCTCTTATATTGAACTGTTTAAAATGTAGCTGATGTGGAAGTGTTCCCGTAGCTATTCAGACGTCAGACCAGTGACTCAAGAATGGGCTCAACAACAGCTTCTACCATTGAGGCCATAATTTTGAATGGGAAATTAATGCATCACTTTTTTTTTTACTTTTTGATAGCCATAATTCAGGTTTACATAGAATAGTTTGTTCTCCAATATTGCCGATAGGAGTGTGGCAGTTTGATATCCCATATGGCGATGTGCATCCTGCAGTCTATTGGATAAACTTTGATATAATGTATTGTGCATTCCTTATACATTATTTCCTTGTTTCATTGTACAGTGAGAGTGTAAGCATCATCACCCTCATCGTCCTCCTCTTCTTTGTGGCCTACTCAAAGGACATCAACACCCCCTTCCGGCTCAACTCTGTACTTAAGGACCTACTCACCAAGTAAGTACCCCACATCACAATGTGTTTCTACCGATAAGTCTATATGGCCAATTACTCACCAAAACTGGATGACCTTTTGAGTTACTTACAAAAACTGGATCAGCAATTGAGTTACTCACAAAGACTGTCTGACCAATTGAGCTATACGCCAGGTCTGTATGAGCAACTGGCTTACTCACTCGGTCTGTAGGAGCAAATGGGTTACTCACCCTATATTCACTATATTATGGGCCTCAATAAAGAGACTTATCAATAGTAAGCTGTCGGTTAAATACAGCAGATACAGAGTAAGTGTATCATTAACTGAGTTGCTCATTGAGTTCATCATATTCCATTGTTTTGTAGGAGTGGGTCGGAACCCTTCCATGGTATAAAGACAGTGGAGGCATGGCACCGCTGGAGCCGCTCGGACATGCTGGACACCCTGTACTGGGAGAAGTGGTACAATGGACAGCACACTAACCATGACAAGGTGAGCTGCTCACAACACCTGCTCAGTAAACCTTTAAGGACGACAGAGTCCTTAATGTTGATAACTGCACTCATTATGCACCAATAAGGTGATAGCAAGCTACATTCACCAGTATTCAATGTTCCACTGTGCATCGTGTCAATCCTTTTGGAATGTAGTTAAAATGTATTTGGATGACAATGATGCATGAATGCAGCACTGGTAAGCTATGGACCAGTGCTGCATTCTTGCAATACCCCATGAAAATACTAGGCTTAAAATCAAACAAAATTATGCCTTTGCGCGGTGGCTATTTCATTTTGGAGGTTCCCCATTTCAGGGTTACGTTGGCAATAGTGCTATTCTCGGCACCATCTCGCTCCGGCAGCTACGGGTGAAGGCAGACCGCTGTCATGCAGCAGACACGTACGGCCTTGTTATGGTGTGTTACCATGACTACGGCTATGGTACCCATGACACCAAACCGTACGGCGTCAACGGCACATGGCGCTTCTACGAGAGTAACATTACCCGTGCTACGGGCCTGACGGGCAAGTACGCGCATTATGATGGCAGTGGCTACCAGATCATCCTACCCAAAACAAGGTGAGGGGCAAAAGTTCATACTTACAACTGATTTCAATAACCTTTGCCTTCCGTATATATTTTGACTCTTGACCCTGTATCTTAGCACCATACTACCCAGCCCAATCCTACGTCTGCAGAGTTAGATCTGCATGAAATTTCATCCATTAAACTATTATCCATTAGTTTCTTGTTCATACTATTGGCTATTTGACATGTTGATATTTATCTTACAGACGGTACACATACGACGTGCTGAGTGGGCTGGAGAGGGGAGGCTGGATAGACCGTAACACACGGGCTGTTATTGTAGAGTTCACGTTGTACAGTGCGCCAACTAAACTCTTCAGGTAAGCCCTACTGCTCCCAAACTAGGTAAACTCTTCAGGTAAGCCCTACAGCTCCCAAACTAGGTAAACTCTTCAGGTAAGCCCCACAGCTCCCAAACTAGGTAAACTCTTCAGGTAAGAGAAAATCAGCCCCACAGCTCTCAAACTAGGTACACTGTTCAGTTAAGCAAACAGTCCCACAGCTCTCAAACTAGACCTGTAACTGTTCAGGAGCAAACACCAGCCCCATAGCTCTCTTAAACTGAATAAACTGCTCAGCTAAGCAAACATCATTGACTATGTGGTGTTTTGTATAGCATACCACCATCTAGGTTATGTCTGATCATCGTGCACTTACTGCGAAATCTCCCATAGCTATCCACAGAGGCAAGGGAGCTTGGTAGGCTGGGAGGTAGAAGCAGCCCGAATATAATGTGTTGGTAGTAATGCAGCTGTTAGTATCAGAGTGTGATACTAGGTGTCCTTCCTGTTGCAGCTCAGTGACGTTGTTAATGGAGCAGTCACCAGGGGGCGGGGTGAGCACGTCTGTGCGCGTCTCCTCTACACACCTGTTCCGCTACACATCTGGCTTCGACAACTTTGTCCTAGCCTGTGAGGTAAGTTGCGGTAATGTTTTCTTTTATAGTTTGTTCATAGACCCATTAGGTGTTATATCATGGAACTGTTACTTATTAATATCCCAGCAAACACTGCATACTTATGAATTTAAAGTGCAATGAAATCTGTAAACCTGAAGAAAAAGTCACATATCATATACTACTACCACACAACTATACATACCGGTATTGCCAGTAGCCACTTTTCATATACTACTACCTGTGACTTTTCATATACTACTACCTGCGACTTCTCATATATTACTACCTGTGACTTTTCATATACTACTACCTGCGACTTCTCATATATTACTACCTGCTACTTTTCATATACTACTACCTGAGACTTCTCATATATTACCACCTGCGACTTTTCATATACTACTACCTGTGACTTTTCATATACTACCGGCCCCTTTTCATATACTACTACCGGCTCCTTTTCATACACTACTACCTGTCACTCTTCATATACTAAGTGCCTTTTCGTGTCTCCCTGTAGCTCTTACTGGTGGTGGTGACCCTGTACAAGCTGCATTGTGAGGTTGGAGACCTGGCCTGGTACCAGAAGGCTTACTTCAAGAACCCATGGAAGACGATAGAGGCCACTGTGCTGCTGCTACTGCTGTCCTACATCGCCTGTTACATCTTTCGATTTGTCATCGTCTACGAAGCTGTAGAACTCATGAGGGCCACCTACCATGAGGAGTTTGTCGACGTCTCCTATATAGCCTACTGGGACGAGGTCAGCCTCACATTTAACAATACATGAATACATTAATATACTCCATATAATGTCTAAATAGGATAGAATTCTGGCATGGCGCTTAAATTATATACACATACATCATTAATAGCATTGCATGAAATGTACGATTCCCTTTGCTATCAATATGTGGCGGTATTCTTCTGTTATCCCATAGATAAGGGGTACCTGGGTGTATGGGTTATCAGTAAGATAACAAATAGTTCTTGTTGTTCTCAGATCCTGAGGTCCCTGTTAGGGTTCATCATCCTGTTAGTGATTGTGCAGTCTCTGAGGCTGTTCAGGAACAGAAAGATGTTTGCCAAGTTTGGAGGCGTCTATAGGAAAGCCGGCATAGAACTACTCTACCTGGCGGTAAGTATTTTGTCGGCAGGTTATGTATTTAGATAGATAATTATATATTTTAACTCTTAATGTTATTATTTTAATCCTTGTTATTATTATGTCTAGGTGTCTTTATAACAATTAGGGTTGATATAGATGAACAACTTCATTTCAACGGTGGGCCCTTGAGATGAACAGGTATACAGGGAGTTTTTGGGATTGCGACCAAGTCGCAACTCTCACACTTATAATTTTTGGATAAATAACTAAATACTTGGATTATTCATTAACTGACACAATTATCGGTAGACCTGAAAAGGTTTTTGTATGATATAGGGGCATAAAGGGGAAAATATGGGCTGGAAGTGGCCATGTCCACCCCTAGGAAGTCCCGTTAAGACCCGTCATAACCCTGCATCGGAGGCTTCTTTCAGACCTGGGTTAATATATACTCAGGCTTATCACCAGCTTCATTCGTCTTCCTCTTATTGACTACAGTTGATGCTGGTTATATGGGTGTGTGCCTACACGTCCCTGGGTTACGCCCTCTATGGCTCCCTCAGCTACAACTTTGGCCGCTGGGACACGGCGCTCACCACTGTCCTTGGACTGCTGACAGCCCGCAACGGAATTACTGATGTAGACCTACTGGAGAGGACTGGGTCACAGATCTTTCTTGTCAGTTTCCTTATCTTTGCCGTTGGATCCTTGACTGCTTATGTGAGTCTACCACTTCTGTTCATTTCACGTGTGCCCTTCTCCTTCAGGGTGGACAGTTTTGTCTTAATTGCAGAGTTAGATTTGAAAGGTGTATAACAGAAATAGTCAAATAACTTAAGCATTCCAAGCTTACGTAATATTTTCATAAAGACAGACACCAATGCATTAAAGCATCATATCCATTGGTCGTCATGATGCACCAATGAAATGCTGGCGAGACTGCTCACCAGCACTTCATTGGAGCATCATGCCGACCCTACGGGGATGATACATAAACTCTCGGAGGTTTGGCATGATGCTCCGATGAAGTGCTGGTGAGCAGTCTCGCCAGCACTTCACTGGTGCATCATGACGACCAATGGATATGATGCATTAATGCATCAGCGGCCCATAAAGGGTTATGGGTGATTCACAGTTAACCCTTTGTGCACCTTCTGTTACAGATCCTGGCGGTGCTGACCTTCCACTACAGGATATACAGGGACGAGGGGCTACCCTCCCTCACCACCCCTGAGCTGCTCACCTACTTCTACACCAAGCTGCTCCAACTCACGGGCTTCTCAGGCAGAACCACCGCCACTGAGGTGGAGGAGGACGCGACCATGGTTCCAGCAGTAAGTATACTGATTTATTTCATGTTGAAATGAGTGGAATACGGATGTCCCTTAGACTTTACAGGGGAGCTCCGTATACACCACACCCCCGTGAGTTAACCATTGCCTGTACCTCACGGTCAGTCAAAGCACCCCAAATGGTCCTTAAACAGATCGATTATCATCTTTCTATTTCATCTTAGATGATTTCTGAAAATGTCCAACTAAGATAACATGAAATAGATGCAAAGGTTCACCCAACATTATATAGATTCAGCAGACATTAGCATAGTTACCTGGCCCCGTTCCGCTAGAACATATTGGGCTTGTCGGTCTCGTTCCGGCTTCAAAAGTTCATCATCATCATCATCATCATCATCATCATCATCATCATCATCAGCAGCAGCAGCAGCAGCAGCAGCAGCAGCAGCAGCAGCAGCAGCATAGTTACTACTGGGACTTTATTCAGCTAAGCCTCGTGAGATAACCCTTAGTCAGACCACTCGTGAACCTTGGTCTATGTTTGCTGAATTTGGTCCCAGCAGTGTGCACGCTGTAGGAGTACAGCACCGATGAGTAACTCGCCATTATGACCTCGGTTCTGTTATGCCTCTATCCATTTACACTTGTATTGTCATGTCTAACACGACCTTCTGATTTCCACAGGAGTTCCGCATGGCAGCCATAGAGGCCCAAGTGGATGAGATGCTCTTTAAGATGAATGCCCTCACAGGCGGAAGTGGCCTACCTGAGAAGCCTCCCGTGTATTTCACCGACTCTGATGGCACCTATGCCTCCTACGGTGTGGGTGACGACGGCCTGTCCAGTGGTGGCTCGGAAGTGAGGACCTTTGATGAAGACAGGTTTGAACATCGCCTCCACAAGATTGAAGACAACCTGATCGCCAATGAGCCGCATCTGGCACAGCTTCTGCAGCTGGATGCATTTGGTGTAAACGTGCTGTCACAGGAGCGGGAGAACCAGCTCAGGTAGGTGAAATACCATGACCTAGTCATTAAGGTTTGGTATATGCGTACCGAGGGATATATTAGGTTTATAGACATATATAATTGGTAGTTTTAAGTTGCATAGTGTGTACCAGTAATTATCGGTATTGTCTATTTTAAGAAATCGCAAAACATAGATAAGATTGTACATTATTAAATTTGGATCAAATGTAAATGTTTGGTATTGAACTGCTTGGTGTCTCACCAAGAAAAAAAAATGATAATCTGGTTATTTTTAAAAAAGTCAAGAGTGTGCACCATATCTCCATAATGCTGCTCCATTGGATAATCCGCTTGAAGTTTATACATACGTCTTCATGAACCTTCAATAGAAACTTCCATCTACTAAATCTACTCCCACTCTAACCACCTCTCCTTTATCTATGTATACCCTAGGTCTGCCCTGGAGTTTGAGATCTTCTGGCAGCTACAGAACCAGCGCCGTAACAGCGCCGACGTGCGCTCCTTACCCAGTGATAATGGCCAGGTGGTCATTCACCGCCTGTCGTCCCTGAGTGGCTCGGCGAGCAGCTCAGGGGGTGCGAGCAGTAACCGGGGCTCCCCCGTCACCATGGCCACCATACGCCGCAGTAGGGAGCACCTGTGCCGTACACGGACAGGTCAGTCAGCTGCACGCTTTTTGTAAACACTCGTAGTCAGTATTATGGCTCTAGAAACCACTAGAATGACCTTGAAATTGTCACTCTCCAAGCATTTGTTTCAGACTAGAAAAATACAACTTGTGTTTGAAGAGTGAGTAGTATTTCCTGTTCCTGTATATCCAAAGTGTGGCAAAGTGGGAGCTAAGTATAGTTTACTCCCACTATGCTTTGCTGCTTCCTGTACGGTGGTGCCCTGAGGGTTTATACCTCAGGGCACCAGAGTACACTCATTTGGGTGCAAGTAGTGTGAATGATTTATATACAAGTCAGACACATTGCGATACTGGGGCACGATGGGATACACTTCGTATTGATGTTTTATATGGATAATGTCTTTACTCATGCCTTGCCCATTATGCTGTTTTACAGAGATGGACGTCCTGTCCATGCGCAGTGGTCGGAGTGTGCGCAGTAAGGCGTCACGTGACCATGTGCCACATCCGTCAAGTCGCGGCTCCCTACAGTCTGTGGCGCGTGCTGACGCCTTAGTACTGCAGGAGGTGTCACGGTCCCCGACCCCTCACCAACAGGAGGACGACGCCATCCCCCTCCAGCACCTGGTGCCCGTGCACCGTCCGCTGGGCCTCACCCAGGAGGCACAGGGAGCCGCCTCCAGGGCCGAGACGCGGCTCCAAGAGGACCCGGTGTCGACTAGCAGCTGCTCCAGTGGCGGGGCGGAAGTGAGATACATTGTGGGTGGTCGGGGTCACCAAGGACACCACTCACCTGCTACCACGGCAACCGTCAGCAGCAGCAGCTCCCCCTCCTCCTCCTGTGCCGCCGCCTCCTCGTCACCCACCGACTCCTCCAGCATCAAGTCCAGCATCAAGTCAAAATCCAAGTCGACTTCCGGTTCCGCCTCACTGTCTGATGCTAAAACCGCTAGCGGTGCTGGACTTCCGGGCTACGAGTTCTTGTACACGGACACCAGTTCCGGCTCGGAGCAGGAGGGGGCGCTGCGGGCATCGCCGTCCAAGGCACGGAGTCTGCGCAAAACGCGGTCACGTGGTAAGGGTAAGGGACGTAATCGCCTGGTGCCGTTAGAGGGCGGGCCGGACGACCTGGGGCTGGAGAACCAGGCCTACACGTCAGGCAGCGACCACGAGGCACCTGACGGACCCAGCAAGACGTCACGTGACAAAATCTGACGTCATCACAGGAAGTGATACCATCAGCGGGAAAGCAAACGTTTTAAACGTGCACACAGGATTCAGAAAAACTAAGAACAATTAATGTGTTTAAAGTTGATCTATGCATTTAAAACCGAGATATAGGACTATATATATTTGAGAAGAAACGGTTCTGTTGGCCTAGGTACAATGCATATCATTCAAGTGTGATAAAACACACCGAATCTTAAATCTATGCAAGAAGAATTCATCTGGTTATGCAGTCTCTTATTCTATTGACTGAAACAAAACAAAGAAATTATTTTCCTATGAATATAACTTAAAGTGTAGTCAAGGTTTTATATTGCATTTGGATATACATTTCCTGTCTATATTTGCTGGAAATCAGATCTGGTAGAATTATAATTTGTTTTAATTATGATCTGTTTTTTCCCCTATATTGTGCTTTAGTAAAAGCAGATGTAAAAACAGATGAAATAGTTCCCTATTTGCACTTCAAATTTTCTAGTGATGTTATTTGAATCTACAATTTATGATAATTGTAAATTGATTGATGATATGGGATATATATTTACATGAATGAAATGGTTGATTATATTTTAAGAATACAAACATCAATTATGCATTCGATTTTAGCCTGCTTTTATGATATAGCTGGTGCTAACCGTAGATGCTTAGAAACTTGTGACAACTTACAATCAAAATGGTCTATCAAATACCCTGATGCAATCATACTAACACAAAATGATGTATGTTAAGGATCAGTTGATCTAACAAAATGTTCCTCAAATATCTACTTAGTGTGCTTTCACTGTTGCAATAATGTTACCAGGAGAAATGTGGTCTATGTCCGTGGCTACATTTTATTCTCAATAATTATTATTTAAAAGTGCATGGGCTACTTATAGATGGCCACTTATAGAATTATGGCATGCAATCTGGGATACTAATACTCCATTGGGATGTATGCTATACATGTGCATGTATTAAATGTTACAATTAGGGTAAACACAGGAGGAATTGACGACGATGTAAGACGACGATGTACCGGGGTATGTTGCTCTCGTCCCTGCTGGACGGAAACAGTAATGTGGATCAACACAGGAAAAGGGACCTCCATGGGGAGCCTCCCGTGGGTCCCCTTTCTTGTGTTGATCCGCAGTTCATAGGATACACACATTAGCTTTATTTGTGTAACATTTGTACAAGTATTTACATAACATACTGCCATTTATATGCTAGTACCATTTGGGTTTTCCACATTATGACATTTTTTAATGGAATGAATTGACCATTTTCATTGAGATACAACATGCATATGAATATAACGGACGATTAGCAAAAAGGAGTAGCAGCATAAAATATATGTATCAAAAACATTTCATATTCCATAGTCCCAGTGTTATACAAATATAAAACTTCCAAAGATGTATTTTGAAATAAAGAATGTATTTGTACTTAAAATATATGAGTGTTCTTGTTAATGTTAATGAGATGTATGAATTCAGTCTTGGTGGGTCACTCGCCAATGAGCATAAACGCTGGTGAATTTATCAGCTCAAACCCATAGTCCACTTGGCCTCTCTCGGTGCAAATAAACAATGTTTTACTTTCAAGAATAATCGAATAATAAAGAATTGAGATCAAAAGAACAACTTATTAAAATACATTTATCATTAAAGCATCACCATGAGTTTATACCGAAAATATTGTATATTAGACAAATATCAAACCACAAACACAGGTCAGCTCACCAGAAACCATCAGGTTTCAGCGTTTCAGACTTCATTACATTTGTAAAGGGACGTCTCGTTTGAATATAAAATCTGATTATACCAACTTTCTGCTGACAGTTCAGTTTTTACAGCTTATCAAAGAAAACCTTCATTATGTCCGTCTGAGAATCAAAATAAACATTCTTACTATCTATTTGAAAATTAATAAGAACAATCCCATTAGTTATATGGATACAGCATGCACATTCTGTTCTGGGGATAATAATCGCAGACACGACATGTCCCGTCTGAGAAATGTACTTGTATAAATTTTTGCTCAAGTCCCTCTCAACAAAAGGCAAATGGTGGTAGCAACAAGTATATATATATATATATATATATATATATATATATATATATATATATATATATATATATATATATATATATCAAAGGCAAAAAAAAAAAAGATCTCTATCCAAAGGTAGTAAAATGAGAACTGTTGCCACCATACTCCTTAGCCATACCATGGGTTGAAAATAGATTTCTTGGGCGGGACATAACGTGAATGTCCAGAAGTAGTTAGGTACGGTGAAAGAAATTGATCATTACGATCATAAAACTTAATGGCAATGATATCTTTGACTACTTGCTATGCAAAATATAACTTTGGGATATTCGAAACACAAGATCGTTCAATGTTAGACACTATTTTAAAGTTTGGAAGTGTAAAAAAATGTCATTTTTGTCCCTTTCTCAACATTGGAAGACCATAACACATTGAATTCTTGATGGAATCATATAAATTTACATTTTCTTGTTTGCCCCTACTGTGCCTCCTCCGATAGGTTCATCTTAGACCAGATTAGATCATAATCATTTGTTACACAACCACCCAAACCCGAAACACCAAATGAGTATAAAAGCAAAATTTATGTGACTCCCCTCCAGGTGGTACTATTGGTAGGCAACGAAGTAGCTTTTGCTGTCACCTACCAGACAAGAGTTGGACTAGTGGGCTGTTGTTACCTACAACCATCAAAACTGTTTGAACAACCGCCAAGGATTTCTTTTTTTTTCTTTTTGCAAAAATGCCTGAAGAAGACTTATAAATGTAAGTCGAAACAAAGTCTTGTATATGTCATCAATGAAAAAGAAATTGTTAATAACTGTTTATATATTTGCTTCTTGTCTGGTTTTCTGTGAGAAATGTGATTCTAATTTTTGCAGTACTTAATACAGCATTTATTGTGTAATTAATAGCACACTAGTAAATGCACTCTCTTTGACTCATGCCGGTATACACATATAAATGTGGTCCTGCAAAATTTGCTGAGGATATACAGTATGTAATACGGTATTGCTCGTAGGTACATTGTATTACTGTTTTATTACATTGCATGGAATATGGCACTGCCATACTCTCAGTGAAGTATAAATAGGAAAAGCTCTGTTTCTATGACTTTTGACCTTTTGCATTGTTATCCTCTTGGTAAGTCTGGGCTGTACCCTACTCAACGGTTGGCATTATAATAAAAACTATAAGTAAAAGTTGATGCTGTTGTATAACTGTAATTATTTTAAGTACTGATTTACTTACCAATTAGAATATATTTAATGTCACATATGAATCAAAATATACACCAAGTAGTAGTTTGCTACCTAGAGGCAAACTGTGAAACTATTTTTTATTATTCTGTGTGCCCAATGCCATGATTGAAAAAGACTTCAAATGGACCTCTCTGGTTACCGTCCTCGTTAATTTACGATGAACAACCTGAAATAACTTAATAATCCATTAAGGATCCTTCATAGACTTGCTCACAGGTGCCTGAGCCTTATATCTAGTTCACATCTTCATACAAGAGGGCAGGTTGGTAATTGGATATGACTAGTTCACCCCACCATACTAGAGGGCACTATAGTCTGTGGACTTGACCCAGTTTGATCCATGTGATAGGGCGTTCACCTGCACTGCTGGCATCTGCGAAAAACTGCCCCAATAGAGCCCTACAGTAGCACAATATAGGCCTACCTGGGTAGTAGGGGAGTGAGGGGCATGGTCTATAATCCTAAACCTGTGCCTTGTGGCACTTTAATCAGTATATCTGATGCCCTGAGGGCACAGGGGAGAGATTGGTCTTCATTTGTGGCTATCCTCCACTTTTCTATCTTTATTAGAAGTGTTACTGATCACACAATTGAGGACTGAGCAGTTCATAATTCCATGAAATATTAAGATGATAGTAATGGAGGTAGGCACATCTAGAAGCTTATTTATTTACCTAAAAGAGAGTTATTATATGCTAGATTGTATTCCCGGTAGTTTTGAACGGATTTTAGACTATATAGGGATATATCCATGGTTAAATTACTTTTTTATAGGTCACAAGTCATGTTATCATGTCAGAAAGCATCCACAACCCTGTTGGGTTTTGTTAAATCACATTGGGGATATCATGGTATTATAATACAATACAAAATGTCCATGTATAGTAATTGTTTCAATATTCCTATCTAAAGTGGTTGAATAGATTGACATTGCTAATAAATACTCATGATCACTATAGTACAAATTGAAATCCATGATTCAAAGAAACTACAGATATTACCATATCATTTAAACACCAACACAAACCAACCACTCTTTATGTATTATGCAATCCCATTTTTTAGACAAATTTATACTGGCTGTACAACTGGTGAACTATTGCTTCAGACAACCTAAATTTTCATTCTTTTAGACAATGTATAACCAGTCAGACTGGTTAGAGGGGAGGTAAAACTCTCATGAGGTCACAGGGTGTGTAGGAACCTTTAAGCTAAAAAAATACTTTCAGTCCCTTTTGGCTGAGGGTTGAATCATATTAATTTTAAAGTCGGGGGGGGGGGGGGTTAAGCAGCCATCTAGTGCCAATTCTCGACAGACCTCCATACTAGTGGGAGTACAACCTTCTATTCCTATTTGTAGCTTGTTTTCCGGTCAGCAGAATAGCGTCTACTGAAAGCATTGATTTATTCACAATACAGCCTGTGCTGCCATCTAACAAACCTGATGAGTATGAATAGTTTCCATCAAAGATATAAGAACAACCCACCAGATGGCAGTATGGGGGAACCACAGGGTTTAGTGAAGTGCCACAAGGCTTTTCAATACATCCGTTCCAGAATAAGGATTTAATATAATGCTGTAGATATTGGTCCCAAGTTGTGTAAAAGAAAATGGGTATTTCTATATACCTTAGTCTAATAATGATTCATTCTCTATGACACTTGTGTTCAGACAAAACGTACTCATATACAACTTACACAACCCTTTATCCACCTACAGGTTAGGCGATACCACAAACAGGTGCCTTTTACCTCATGCCTGTTATCTCCTTATATACTACTCACATACTGAGCATGGTGTGCCAGCCAATAGCCCCTCTCCTTATATACTACTCAAACTCTGAGCATGGTGTGCCAGCCCATTACCCCTCTCCTTATATACTACTCAAACACTGACCATGGTGTGCCAGCCCATTACCCCTCTCCTTATATACTACTCAAACACTGACCATGGTGTGCCAGCCCATTACCCCCTTCCTTATATACTACTCAAACACTGACCATGGTGTGCCAGCCCATTACCCCCTTCCTTATATACTACTCAAACACTGAACATGGTGTGCCAGTCCATAACCCCTCTCCTTATATACTACTCAAACACTGAACATGGTGTGCCAGCCCATAACCCCTCTCCTTATATACTACTCAAACACTGACCATGTTGTGCCAGCCCATAACCCCTCTCCTTATATACTACTCAAACACTGACCATGGTGTGCCAGCCCATAACCCCTCTCCTTATATACTACTCAAACACTGAACATGGTGTGCCAGCCCATAACCCCTCTCCTTTTTTATTTTATGTCAATAACTTCTTCCCATAGAGATAGCTTTGCAGGGCCGATCCGCACACCCCCAGTGGCGTAAAGTGTGCCGATCCACCACAGCGGCCGATCCACCACTGCAGCCTCGTTCTGGGTGCATGTAAACATTCAAAATGGCGGATCGGCGCTTGTACGGGGAACTACGGTACCGGATTTTGATCATTTTTCCTTATTTAAACCTCTAAAAACATAAAATAAATATAGAACTAAACTCCCCTGGTGTCCTCGGTGGCTGATCCACCGGTGTCTCCCCCTCGGGCTAACACCCTCGGGGGAGACACCCCCCTCGTGGTGGATCGGCCACCTCGTACACCACGGTCGTTTAGTTCTATCTATATACTACTCAAACACTGAACATGGTGTGCCAGCCCATAACCCCTCTCCTTATATACTACTCACATACTGAACACGGTGTGTCAGCCTGCCCAAAACCCAGCTCCTTATACTACTCACATACTGAACATAGTGTGCTAGCCTGCTGATAATTCATGCCTATATACACTACTTCTGTCCTGAACGTGGTGTGCCAGTCAGGCATATAACCCATGTTTTGATGTACTACTCATGGACTGAACAGGGCTCACAGGGACATCTATAATTCTGACGATTTCAATAATTCATGCATGTACAAAGTCTCTATCTTCGCCATCCTCTTGTAATAATTCCCATTATCACAAAGCCTTCATTTTATATTCATTCCTGGTATTGTGAAGTATATAGCGTATAATGAATACGGCTCTAGCACATTCCTAGTGCTAAGGCAATAAGCTGGCTGGCTCAGGTAGTCGGGTACAGATCTACACATACGCATAGTTCAGTTTTCTTTTATGGGTTGTCACATAATCATAAGCTTTGCCCTAAAAATAGAGTTCTTTTATCTATATGGTTTGGTTTTTATGGCATGGTTTTTCGTGCTATTGGCTTTGATAAGGTCTGCTTGGCCAAAATCTGGTACCATGGATACAAGGGAAAGAGTCAATAAAATCTTCCTTGTGGTGTCACTGTGCATAGAGGCCATTGTCCCCCTGTCAGCTTACCTCACACATGAGACAGTGTGATTAAGATCGGTCACCTGGAGCAGTTTATCAGCCTGATAACTGACTATTGTATTGTCAATAAAAACTTTTAGCCAGAATGCATTGCCCTCAAGAGTCGAGGTATGACCACAATGCAAGGCTCTCAAGCCAAGACCGCTGTTGGCTGGCGACCTGCTGTCTATTGGGGACATGATACAGGCAGGCCATGCCTAGGAAGTTAGCAGTCAATCATCCCCTGTTTTCACTCTTACTCACAAAGGGGTACCCTATCACCCCAATGGTTTACCTACCTCTCCAATACAGATGTTGGTTGGGAATATGGACTGTGATTGGAGATCTTAAACTCCCATCTAGTGGAGTTCAAGTGAACTACTCCCCAGAATCCGGAGGCATGACCTGTGGGTATTATGCCTCAATACCTGCAGGGTACCAGCAAAAGACGGCTGTTTCCATGGCCTTATGTGTTGGTGACATGTAGTAGAAAGGAGTAGGTCGCCTCCATACACTGTCTGGCACTGTTTTGCCATTGGAATTTGAAAAGAACTCAATGTATTCCTGAGATGTTTGATGTCAATGAAACAAACTCTAAACTCTTGCAAAGTGAATTGGGTTCCCCAGACATATAACAATTTAGAAACTGTAAATGGATGTGGTTTTGATTTGATATATATGATATAATACAAATTTTCTTAAAAGAAAAACGCTAATTAAATGTCCGACACTAAATTTACACTAATACAAAACCATGCACATTGTATCCAACTGATCTACACCAATGACATTATGACAAGTTCCATATACCTTTAGCATTGCGAAATTGAAAAGAAAAAAACACTAGGTGGGGGGAGGGGGTAAAAAAACCGTCAAATTTGGCAAGACGTCATTTATGGATGGCCCCTTGGTTTGAGATAGTACAAACGGAGCGGTTTCAAGTGGTGTGTATGAGATGAGAAAAAAAACAAAACATAACATTGTGGTGTATCACTTTATTCATATCATTCCAACTCTATGGATTCTGAAATAAGAGTACAGCTTTATGTGGCAAATTGGTCGGAAACAGTACCTCTATAAGTATTCATAGTTTCAAACATGGACATTATTTCTGGTGACCTTAGCCCATTGAAAGCCAAAACAATATGCTTAGAATCAAAACTAACTGACCTAAAGATACCAAATCCTGATAAGGTATGTACACTTTCACAAGATGATGGTAATGCATTATTTCCTCCTATTTTATAGATTTTTGAAAGCATACATAGCACAAACCAATGTGAGTCTTAGTTAAAGGTATATATCTAAAATTACAAGTTTCTATGTTAGACTTGCATTGCAGCCATGCTATGATTTAGGAGCTGTAGCCGTTGAATCTAAAATCAAGAACACGTGTGCAACTCTCTTTTGTGCTCCTGTACATGTACACAAAAGATTTAATTACGATTTCTTGTCATCAGGACTCCACTGCCATACAGGATTACGTGTAGTGAAAGACATGATTATCCCTAACAAGCACATACACCTATGTATATATCATACACTGCCGTGTTGTGACAAGCATTACGTTATACAGCTCACTTTCACAGTAACATTATAATATATATTATATATGTGTTATAATAATGATAATTATCATCTAGATATATAATTGTCATATAGTAATAAGTAACGAGCACCCTATAATATATTTAAGTCACAGCGTTCAAATGTCCATACCCGTTTTTCGTTAGTACGTCATTGGTTCACAGCACTGATACGTCACAGGAGTGACGTCAAGATACGTCAAGTATTTGTCATATGACGTACTAGATAAGTGTCCTTCGTAGGAGAGGAAAGACATCATGATTCTTACATACATACATACAAATGTCGAGCCACACGCCGACCATGTGGAGCTCTCAATAGGACGAGGTTTACGGCAATGGGATCTAATCTATAAGGGAAAAGGGCATTGTAATATGGAAAAAGAAAACTACTTGATAAACTATGGCTTAACAAAGAGGAGCAAAAATGTGTCCTGTTACACAATTGTTTGTTATGATTTTCGTGGGAATTTTTGTAAACAGATGGAGTGTTCTCATAGACGATATTCTAGTTTCAGCGTTTTTGATTGTCAAAGTTTTTCTCAGATTGTCAAAGCTTTGTGATACACATGTGATAATCATACTGTATTTAGACAGCACATAATAGAGTGTTTAGATCAGATGTCCATTGGGAGTTTCATTGTTTCTGGGCTGCAAGCTGGGGGTAGTTTGAAGTGTGGAATGGGGACTAGGGGGTCAATCAGCTACAGACTTCTGACTTTTGTCACATACACAGCAAAGTTTTCACAGCAATATTTTCCTTGTTTTCATCACTACAGGGATAGGTTTTCGGGAGGGATGGGGAGGGAATCTTCTACTGTCAGTAATATATTGTTTTTAGTGTTCATCTACTGAAGTTTGAGTATTTTAGCCAGAAAAGGCGTTTGGTTGATCAGTCGGTCGATATAATGGGCCGGTGGATCGCAGCACCCTTCCTCTGGACAGAGCCTCGTGCTTTAGAGGATCTCCTTCAGGAGGATGTACTCCTTGAGGGAGGCAGGGAGGAGAAGGTGGTGCACCTTCTGCGAGATGCCGAAGCCAGTGTGCTTGCGGATGATCTTGCGGCAGAGCTCCTTCAACGAGCGAACCAACTGGACCTCGTTGAGGAACCTCTGAATGGTGCAAGCATGCTCGCTGTCGAGTGCACAAAGAGGTTGGCCTGGACGACATGGGTCACTTGGTGGAACCGGGAAGCTGATGACAAATCCGAGTCGTGCAAAGAGCTTGAGCAGCTCAAGATGACCTCGTTCGAAGGCAATACGTACCAAGGTCTTCCCACCAGTGCCATCGTACTCAAGCTTGGCAGGGATATCGAGGTCGTAGTTGAAGTACAAGAAGAGCTTGAGTGTGTCGAGCTTCTGGTTGGCGACAGCGTCATAGACAGCGAGTTCCCCTTGGTAGTTGTAAACGTGACGCACCTTGCCTGTGCACAGCAACTGTTCCATGATGATGCTGTAGTTCTTCCTGACCGCCACGTGCAGCGCCGTGTCCCCAGACTTGTACTCTCGCAGGTTGACGTCACAGTTGGCCTGTAGGAGACGTGCAGCGGCGTCCTTGTTGTTATAGCACACTGCCTCCATGAGGGGAGTGTGCCCCCACTGGTTCTGGATATTCACGTCACTGCCAGCGTCGATGAGCACATTGACGAGACCGACGCTGCCGTGACGTGCGGCAAAGTGCAGCGCCGTGTCACGGTTCTTGTCTCGGATGTTGAGGGAACATCCAGCACGGATGAGCCGTTTGACGGCCTCCAGCTTGCCGTTACGCGTCGCCTTCATCAATGGCGTCTTCAGGGTGATGTCCTGGGCGTTGACATCGATCTTCTGACGTAGCAATACGTCAAGGATGTCGCATGCGCCGTCCTCCGCCGCGTAGTGGCATGGCGAGTTCCCAAAGGTGTCGCGCGGGTCAGGGTTGACACCAAAGGAAAGCAGCTTGTGGAAGCATGCCATCTTGTGGCGAAGGACGGCAAAATGGAACGCCGTCCGACGCAAGGTAGCGGTAGTGAGGTGGACATCACATTTCATGTCGTACAGGTACTGCAGCATGCCCGTGAAGCCCTTATAGGCTACCAGATGTATTGGGCTCAGATCTAAATGATTTTTCTTCCTTACCTCGGTGAACTTAGCATTGAGATCGATCTTGTGTTGTTCCACCAGCGTCTCCAGCTGGGCGAGGTTGTTATTTATAATACAGTCATAGAAATCAAGACCCCATCCTTGACCCGCCATGGTGGCTGCTTCTGCGGCTGCTGCTGCTGCTTGCCGCTGCGGCTGCTGCCTTCTCCGCCAACAATGGCGTCGATGTTGGGGACGGGACGGTGAGTCGGAGGACTGCGTCTTAGCCGCACTCTAGAACACTGTCAGTAAACAGACACTGCCTCCTCTCACTCTAGACTCTCCTACTGAGATTCTCCCGACACAATCCGCATGCTTCCCGCCTCCTGAGTCGGTCCACGAGGCTGATTTCTCCGCATTACCTAAAAGGCTGTGTTCCTCAAAATGGCGCTGTATGGTGTACCTTATTGGGCTGGGCCTGTCAGCTGAGAGGGTCAAGCCTCGTTTTCACAACACAAGCACGGGGCCTGCAGCCTGCGTCTGACGTCACGAGGTGCAGGCAGCAGCGGCGGCTCTGTGAGCTGGTCGTGAGCTGCTCCGACATACATTACAGCCAACTGCTCAGCGCCCGCTGCATCCGGGTCTTTTGGCAGCTGCATGATTTATTCATGAGACCATCGGCCAGATGGAGATGGCGCAGCAGCAGAACCAGGAGCAGCAGCAGCAACAACAGAAGCAGCAGCCTTCTATAAATACTTCCAAGATATCCCGTCAGAGGGAGTTAGTGTACCCGATGTAGTATGCAGAGTAGAGTGAGTCATTGTTGATATTGTCAGAAACAAGTTCAGTGCGTGTTTATAACATTTTGAATTTAAATAAAGAACAACTCACGTATCACCAGAGACGTGTCCCATAAAGAACGGACTGAAACAATAAAGATAAAGTGAGAAGTAGGAAACTTTCTAATGCACCATGCACTTACAAATTGTTTTAGAAATTACCATATTTCAAAATTGAAAAATTACATCGGGGGAAATTACCTCATACAGGAATAATGGACCACCGACATGTTTTGACAATAATCTGTTTCCAAATGAAGTAAAGTCGCCCCTACCCAGAGGGAGGGGCGGGTTAAAAATACTTTTAGGAGGGGATTTCGAGACAGAAATAGGTAGATCTACTAGTGACTGTCGTATAAATGTCTTGAAACTTATTTGGATGGACAAAGAGATATTTATAGTTACAACATTGAGGAATCTAAACCACCACCTCTGCCTTCACTTTGGAGGCATGCTTGTCTGTGAAGATCATTAAATGTGGGATTTTTTGTATAAGATAAAGAAAACAATCTGAGTACAGTACGGTCAGGTTCTGAATGAACGCCGGTCTTGTTTATCCACTGGAGCTATACATTTATAGGGGGTCTTGAAGTATTTATCAAGCTTTGAAAATACACCTTAGATATCGTCTGTGGTGTGCCTGTATACAGATTTTATCATATATCAAACAAAAACAAGACATTATCTACACAGAAAAAGATCTCAGTTAGTCAAGTCTGATTTAAGTTAGTCAAAATGACTAACATTTGACTAAAAGTGTGCAACTGTGTTAGTAACATTGACTAACGTATTCAGACTCCTTACTTGACTAAGCCAAGAGAAAAATTAGTCACTTTGTCTAAGGGATAGTAGTTTTGCCTAAGGGATAGTGATCTTATTCACACCGGGTGGCAGTGTAGTTTGTATAAAGACTTTTCTGGTAGGTGCATGCCTGGGTACCAATGAAATATCTATAAAATGTCAAAGTAATTCTGGTTTTCAATGACTATTGACATGATAAGGCTTTTACAGTCCAAAATGACATAACATTTAACAAAATACACCTAATGAATCAATAAGGCATTGAAGAAACAAACGGAAACACACAAACACCTTTTCCGTGGATATTCAATATACTCATAAATCCACATTGTTGGATCTGTGATGTTGTAATCAACCTAGAGCAACCTAGCTCATGGGGTTTTAATATGAGGCATTGAACTTAAATGGCAGGGCTAAGGTGATGTGTTTTGTGGGTCTTTAAACCCACTATCGAGGTTAAGCTAATCATCTTAACCAAATCAAAAGAATTGCGATGAAACATTACTCATAAGCAACACCCTGGTGTAAAAGATGCACTTTTGGTTTAAAAATGGCTAGTTTAGCAGTCTTTTGGGTTTAAACCTCATCTTAACATTGCACCAGAATTCAGAAATAATTCATCTATTGCATTCAGAAGGCCTCCAAAATGTCATAAGGAACGTAGTCAAAATCAGGCAAGTTACAACATTGTGCTAATGGTTAGTTGTAAAATCCTAAGAAAAAAAAAACAACTTGGCTGCAAAAGATAGCCTGTTTGACTAACTTCTGACCAAGATAGTTAGTTCCTTTCTTTCTGTCTGCAATTTATTGAAAATGGCAGATTTTATTAGTAACTGACATTTGAAGTGCATGATTCATTAAAAAATTGAATACAATAGGGAAGAGCCGCTTGCTAAGTGTGGATTATGGCCCTGTTCAAATTGGGGTTTCATTAATTTTGGAAAATGTTGAAAATGAAAAGACTGATACAAGGGTACACTTTTAACAAAAGTTATTTACTCATTTCTGTTTGAAGGATCCATTCCATATAATGTTAAATAGGAGGAGGGCAAGAATTAATCCAACCTTCAGCAGGAAATTCAGAATCACTAGTCTTCACAAAATTCGATGCTATTGTACAGGAACACCTGCAGCACATATAGAAATCTTTGGGCGACAAGTTCTAGATTTATCTGATATTGGAATTGAACAGAAGTACGCCCCTGGACGTTCGCCTTTCTGACCCCGTATTCAGTCTATTCAGACTGATTGGTTTCTAACTAACATATTTGTGATCACTTATAGGAGAGAAATAGAAATGTAAGATAATATAGAAATTAGGATAATGTATGATGCCTAGCGGTGATACTTTAGTCTATATAGCTTCGATTCTGCGGGAGTGTGATTATTTATGAAATATGTTTAGAACAGAAGACAGGCCAACACTGGCTAAATAGCAAATAATTCATAATACATGTAGTACCATGATCAACAACGGACCCCTGTGGAAAGCATGTGTGGGGTGATGATTTGTGATACTTAGTTATATATAGTTTCTAATGCTGGGATAGTTTCAAGCCATAAAATTAGTCGATAACAACAGCTACATTGATAGACAATTCTCCACATCTTTTATTTATTCTTAGTCACAAGGACATGAAATGTCGCGTCCTATCAATCTTTTTTTTTGAATACCTGTGTTTGCATTTGCTGGTATGGCTCTACGTGACGATTACACGTTATTTGCTATTCTATACACCGTTATTAAGCGCGGATTAATAATTTGGGATTATGAAACGAGCACACGTAGTATCCACAAACAGGCCATATTAGAATACCTGGTATGAATATTATGTAGTCTCTAGTAGAGATAACTGGAGTTAAAGGAACAAGCTATCTCAGGCAACCAGACAATTTTTAGCAACATTTTCATATCAAAGACATTTTTTTACAGTGTATAATGATTTATGGCCAGGAAAGAGCCTCTGTTCCAGATAGATAGTATGGGATTTCAGAATATCCCTACTGGTATATTTCATATTAGCTAAAAGATATCAATGGTCAACCTATTTTACGGGGTTGGGTCAGGTAACATGAAACCTTTTTTATTCATCATGAATGGCATCACGTTTGTGTATATTTGGACTGGTAATTAGGTCCATATATACTGAATAACCTGTCAGGCTAATTAGTTTCACCTGTCCAGCTAATTAGTTACCTTGCTAATTTTATATAAGGCCTAGTATATCTATACATGCAGGTAAAACGTCAGAACAGCGTCTGGGACTAATTCTCTATACTACTATAGAAGGGAGTGAAAATGCAATATTTAGTACCTGTAAAGCCATTGCCCAGAACTATTGAAAGAGTGCCGTCTACAAATAGCTACATATAGACTTATATATAAATATATTTCACTTTGATTGTTTTCACTGGGGCAGCACTATTTACCAACTTATTTTAAAGACTTCCCAATCATTGTCTCAACCCGGACACATTAGGATTATACAATTAAATAATTGAGCGTTCTCAAGCTCGATTTATTCATAAGAAAACACCCAAAGTCAAATTTGGCGGTTTGGGCGCTCTGCCTCCCAGTATAGCCACCTACGCGACTCAGTAAGTAGTATATGGAAATGTCTGCTCACTGCAGGCGCTATGGGGATAGGTTTCAGTGAACAGCTTTATCTGTTTATAACGTACACATGGTATGCATAATCTTGCATTATAACTTGGCTATTGCTAAGAGACGTCCCGTTTATCATCACAAAGCACTGGAGTTTTTTGTTTTACGTTTTTTTTTTTTTGAATTTCAAGCTAACTCACTCAATGTGTGGCTGACCATTACAAGCCGGAAACAGATCGGTCAGGATAAAATGTTGTTATCCTTAGATGTATTTAACTATAACCACCTATGATTCATTTACACGAAGGGACTGTTTCTCGATCACAGCTAAGCATTTTATATACCAATCATTAATCAAATAGTGCGAAGACATATAAGTATAAGCGAAGACATGTAAGTAGTACTCAGCTTTTTACAAAAGCCTACTGTTATGTAACACTTACATCATATGCCTAAAGTTAATTATATCAATTATATTTCTTATGAGTTAAAATACTACTTTTAGACATTTACAATCCTATCTTTTCTTTTTATCATTTTCTTGTTATCATCCTTATTGTTACAAGAAACATAAATAATTCATTGTGATTAACAAGGGAGTTTGTGGACATTAATCTCAGCCGGCAATATTTGTCTACTGTAAATGCCTATAATTGTATTGGCTTTTAAAGGTGGCTAAAATGACAAAGCTGAAGTGCCTTCCGTTCCCCAAATTTCGCGGGTCCACTAAGACATTCTCACTGTCTGCCACTGCCCATGAAGATAGAGAGAAGGAGCGCAGGGTCTGACATCACCAGCGCCACACCTGATTGGCTGGAGGCACGTCGCCATGGCGACTAATGAGATCTGAATAAATTTGCAGAGATTATTCATCTCGGCGACGAGAAGAGGCAGCCCTAAGCGACGAGGAGGATACCCACAGACCGAGTGTCACCGGATTGTCGTTGTGTTTTCTCCATGGCTTACTGCTAAAAGAGATTTACTGGGGTGGTTTGCAGTGGCCGTGGACGCTGGCAACACCTTGGCCGGCGTTCTGTCCGAGGCAAAACAACGGCAGCCGGAATACACAGCCCCACCATCGCCGTCCCCTGCAGTGCCGAGCCAGCAGCAGCCGTGAGCGGATCAGGCGCCATTATTGATGCATGGTTCCAGCAGCGCAGTGTGAGTACTAGCAGAGAACCCACTGCTTGGCCTACATAACCACCACCACTGCTAAACACAGTGTGTATCTGCCATCATTTTGTGTACAGGACATCACGCAGGGTACCTAGACCCGTGTGGGAAAAAGGATATTTATCTACAGTCGCTACAATTAGAGGCATTATCACTGGAGGGGACAGGATAGACTGGCGCAGCGGTAAGATTGTGTTTCGTTGACCTTCAGACGTTCACATTGCTGCTGCTTCTGCTGCTGCTGCTTCTGCCCCCCCCCCATCTCACACATACACACTGAGCCACCGCACGGGAGAACACAGCAAGCAACCTCCCACCCCCGACCACCCGCCTCCGCTGAACGCGTCATTATAGCTGTAAGCCTGCCAGCCACCAGGAACTGACAAATACCGGCTTGTGCTTTTTTTTGGGCAACACCTGATCGTCATCTGAGTCATTGTCCGACTCGGAGCAGCTCACCAGCACCATGGGTACAGTGCTGTCTTTCTCACCACGGCCGCGGAAACCGCTCTACGAGGACATCAATCTCAACAACTTCAACTACGAGATCCTTAACAATGTCCGCAACCAGCAACAGCATCAACAGCAGCAACAGCAACAACAACAGAAGGAGAAGAACCTGAAGAAACACTCCATTTTTATCAGTGGTCTTAGTTGGAAGAAGTTCACCATGAGTAATAAGAAGAAGGAAAAGAACTTCCTCAAGATCTCCAATCGTCTTCCTGGGCGGATAGAGAATAATTTGAGTGATGTGGAGAACAACAACAAACCGTTCCAGAAGTCAATCTCGTGTTATAACCTCCGGACGAGTACCAGTGTTAGTGAGGAGACACTCAAGAACAATAATAACATCGTCAAGAAGGTCACCGACAGCACCACAACTTCAGCTAGTTCAACAACCAGCACCAGCTCCTCCTCGTCCACCTCCTCCAAGAGCCGTGTCATCAGCCCCAAGAAGACAGTTATCCAAGCCTCCACGTCCGAGCTGCTCAAGTCGCTCGGCGAGTTCCTCTGTCAGAGATGCCAACGACTCAAGCAGTTCGAGCCGGGAGATGCCGTGCTCTGGCTGCGGACCGTGGACAGGTCCCTTCTCCTTCAGGGCTGGCAGGACATTGCCTTCATCAACCCGGCCAATGTAGTGTTTGTATACATGCTGGTGAAGGAGCTTGTAGACGAGGACATAGAGTGTGAGCATGAGCTGCAGGCTGTGGTGCTCACCTGTCTCTACCTGAGCTACTCATACATGGGCAATGAGATCAGCTACCCTCTCAAACCCTTCCTTGTAGAGGACGATAAGGACCGCTTCTGGGACCGTTGTCTGGTTATTATAAACCTCCTCAGTACTGACATGTTGAAGATCAACAGTGACCCCAGCTTCTTCACCGAAGTATTCACCGAACTCAAGGCCTATAGTAACTGTAGTCAGTCCTGAAGGTTCCGTCACTGTAGTGCTGTATGTCCTATTTATTATCCATGGAATATGAAGGAGACATTATGCTAGGAGAATTCTGTTTGTGTACGAGAGGTTGAAGACTGAGGTGGTTCTATGCCTGGAGTTAGTATTGTAAATTGCCACCAGGCAGAACGAGCCGGTCCAGATATCGATAGGGATATGAATGAAACTATTGCAGAAAAAAAACGAGGAATGAACTTGTGGAGCGCCGAAGCTGTTGCATTTGAGGGAAATGAATGTGTGATTTTTGTATGTGTGAGACATCAGTTGTATGGGTGTGTATTTGATATGAAGTGTATCTGCGTTTCCTCCTCTCAACTCTCTGTATGAAGTTAGTACATATGTAAATCTCAGGCATGATAAACTAGGGGTATAGCCTCCCCACGTGACGTCAACACACTGGGGAATATCCGCCTTTACTAGTCAGGCAGGGTGTGTGTGTGTGGGGCGGGGGGGGGGGTTAACGTAGTGGGGCGAAAGGCAGGGTGGGATGGAGTGTTGTGGGACGGCAGCCATGACAGTAGGCAATAGTCCCCTCATACGAGGCCACCAGCACTGTGTTACATCACCCCGTCAATGCTACAGACTAATGTTTAACTAGAACTAGCTCAGCCATAAACACTGAATGACCTGGATATTTGAATAGAAGAGAGATGGTAACAGGGGCATTGAGAGATAAACTATCCGAGGTTTGCTCCCTATCAGTGTATAAGGTAATTACTTTTCAAATCCCTGCCAATGGTTTAGGCCACGCAGAAAATAATCAATACTAGAAGCAAGATGGCGGCCAACCTCCCTCGCAGCACGATCTGCGCTTGCGCTGAGCCTCCCTGCTGCTATTGGTGCTGCTGCTGTTGTTGTTTCTACTGCAGTGACAACGGTGCTGCGGCAGCATTTGGGTAAAATCAGGCGGCAGGAGGGTCAACCCATCACCCACCCCACCCCACCCATCTGGATGCTTACCTTTAAGATTTAATGGTGTGAGGACATGGGACACGGAGAGGGAGAGAGAGAGACTGAGTGTGTAAGGTCTTTAGAAAAAAAGGAATAAGATTCACGATTGCCAATTGTACTATGTGGTGTCTGCTTCCAACTGTGCGTTAATTAAATGATACTCAATGTAGGATTATATCTCTCTTCTGGAAGAAGACGTTAGGTTTATTCTAATGCTGCTCCATCTTAAGGCCTAGAGCCTGAGGTATGCCGTAATGGATGGCCTGCGTTTTTGTGCCATTTTGTTTTACTGTCGGTCCTGCGTCTTGTTCAAACCACCTGAAGCTATCTACTACTATCACATGCATTCCAACATGTATTGTTTGGCCTAGAAATCTTATAAAAAATATATATCCACTTTATTCACGTTCACTACTGAAATATGCAGGCCCGAATGTCACGATTTGTCAATCTTGTACGAAGCCATTTCCATGCCAATTCTTGCTAATGGTTACCTACTGTCTAGTATTTCCCCCAACAAATGGACTGCATATCTGGGTATCGAGCTGTACCAATGACGCCTCCAGACTAATGTATGTAGAAATACCAGGTCACTATAAGTAAATTTGAACACTTCCTGTAATACTCATACTATAATTCCCTCTTTTGTTGCAACGATAACGGACGGGCCGCTGTGCGGTGTAAGTAGTACATGGAAAATGTAATTTAGTTCAGGTACATCGAGAGGTTACCAGTCATTAAGCCATCTTGTTTCCCGCCACCTTTTCCACTACTAAGCTCACTGTTATTACAAATACATTTTCCAGGTGTTCAACGTTAAAACACAACTGTAACCTTTTGTGCATTAGAAGGTCACATGGATTTGCTCAAGGTGATTCTTTCCCGCGATACGCTGAAGTGAATATGTGTGGGCGTCATGTCTATTTTATGTGATTGTTTAAGCCGAGTGTTGGCCAGTGAAAAGTTGATATATCCGCATGTCAACTGGAGCAAACCCATACCAAAACGAGTCACAAATGTGTACATTGATTAGATCAGTAGTGGACCTGAACTCTAAGTCGAGGGCCACTTTCTTATAGGGTATTGTAGATCTATATTCATCAACAACAAAAAAGATACAATGTGATCAGGTATATATATATATACATGTATGCATATGCCTGATGCAGTTTCCCCCCTAAAAACAGTGGCCAATCCATTTCAATTTATATACTCTATCATACCAGATCCGCTGTACATATATACAATGACGACTTGTGTTTGATGAAGGATGTTTTGTGTACATTATATACATAAGGGTCGATAGAAAAAGGGCATCATGGACCCTTTAAAGACCCGTGGTCACATTCCTTAGTCATAAGGTTCCCTGTTTTGTAGTCTATACATTATACAAAGCATGAATTTTAGTGCAGGGGGATCCTATTGTAGGCAATTATAGCGTTTTAAGAGAAGGAGACTGATGTTTAAGATTATACAGGACATGTTTTATTATAGATTGTGAGTGGCCGGTCAAGGGGTTAAATACCATACCGGTGTGCGAGCTGCTGGTTTGGTGATTAAGATGATATTGGTGATAATAACGATATGGATGATTATACAGATTCTAAGAACCCTTTAAAGGCCGCTGATGCATGAATGCATCATGCCCATTGGTCGTCATCATTCACCAATGCAGTCTCGCCAGCACTTCATTGGAGCATTATGCCGACCCTATGGGCATGATGCATTAATGTATCAGGGGCCTTAAGAGGCCTAATGGTAAGAGCAATGATGATGGTATGCATAGGCTGTCAGGAGCCTGTAGAGTTTTTCCTGACCATGTGACAAGACAGACTTAGCCAAGGTATAATACTGACTCATAAACCGCTGGTCCCGCCCCACCCGACTATCATGTCGGCTATACTGACAATGCTACAAAACGCAGTGGTCTTATGGTGGTCACTAATGACATGATAAGATACAGACGCAGTGGTCTTATGGTGGTCACTAATGACATGATAAGATACAGACGCAGTGGACTTATGGTGGTCACTAATGACATGATAAGATACAGACAGTCCTTTTGGTGACTGTACTTCCTACTGTGTGTTCATTTATAGTCTGTTTATAAGCAATCCCCAAGCTACAAAGTGCATCATTCATAAGGCGCTTTTGGCTTCCCATAATTCGTTGAAGGGTTTTTTTGCTTTTTTTTTTATCAGAGAGTTTCTAAAAATGTGAAAGATTTGAATGAAAAGAAAGGGAGGTTCAGCTGTCACATGGTAAATTTACAATAGTTGAAAATTATTCACAAGGGCATGAATATTATATTGACATTTTATTAGATCCAGATATCGAGATATTGAAGGGATAATGATATAAACTATATGTAATTATACATTTGTTATAACATCATATTGATGTCAGAATGTAAGAATCATGGTATTTGACAACACTACGATGTTACTAGAAACAAGGTCAGTCACTGAGAGTCACATTTATTAAACCGATCCCAGACTGGATTCGAGCCATGAAGAAATCTGTAAAAGGTTCCATGAAGGTTGTTGTAATAAATATACTTTTTTACACAATGCCTATACGTCTGGTTTCAATTGATATTATTTTTTGCTGACCATCTGCCAATATTTGGAGTTCCCCCATGCTGAAGGCACAAAACAATCACGCCCCTCTTCTATAGTAAAGCACGAGCCTTTTTGCTAGAATGAGGATAAGATTTATCCTCATTCTAGCAAAAAGGCCTTAATGCTCTATGCCCTTACCCCTCAAGAGGGGTCAAAGTCTTTATCCCCAAAGGATAGGTCGAAGGGTTTCTTTCTACCTCCATTTTTCCATGGGCCCTGTTTCTATACTTTTGAATGGCACCATCCATTTCTACTAGTGAAAAGCTAAAAGTAGACAGAGCAAAAACTGCTTTCTGTTTCTTAATTGAGTTCTACTCTCCTGCTCTATCAGTTAGAGCTGGATAGGACAACTTAAAGCCTTGTGTCCACAGGGCAATAGAATTGGTAGTGACAAAATTTCAGATGACAAAAGTATGTCCAGCATCCACTCCCGATGATAAAACCAAGTTTGTCGTCTAATTCCAATGATAAAAATCAAACATGTCAGATATCATCGCCAAAATATGGTGGCAAAATGACTTTTGTCTACCGACTTTTTAACTGTCGGTTGACATACATGTGTAGGGGCCGGTATCGTCGTATATATATTAGTGCCGTTCATCCGAGAGACGTGTTCGTGTGGTGCCTGTTCCTTCTATGCCAGCTAGGTGTCGCTTTGTGATACCCCGTTGGTACAAGAGGGGGCGGCACCATGCCTCGCGTCCAGCTCCTACTAAGGAGCCGGACGAGCGGCAGAAGGTGACTGGATCTAGTCCAGTCAAGACGCGCAGCCTAACTTGTAGACCAGAGCGAAATAAAGTCCTACCCGAGAGGTAGGGGTTTCTGGGGCTTTGCCCAACCCGAACTACTCGTGTTGTGTTGGTCTTTCTAGTGGTAAGCGAGCCAAAGAGCCACCCAACATATAAGTCGAAACGAACCATTACACTGGTGCCGTGACCAGTCGGTTCGGGGGTGGTGCGCGGCCACATTGGCCGAAAGCCTCGGGAAAACCGAAGCGGATCCCCCCAGCCCTGGGCTAGAGGGATTCGAAGAGGATGATTTTACATCCCAGCACCTGTTGTTAGACTGGAAACCCAGTCAACAACAAGTGTATAATCCGGCGGGTGTCAGAACTGTTTTCTCGACACCTGGTCTGATGGACGGTGCCACAGGTGAGGGTATCGTAAACTTGTATCCGGGTACACCCCGAATGGGAGTACCGGATACGGGATTGTTCAAGGGAATAGTAAAACCCCCAACTCTAGACCTGAGTGATTGGTCCCAAGCTATAACTAGTAGACGCCAGCTGTGTCCTATTGTACCAGCAGGCTCGGCTAGCAACTTGGGTACGCCAGTGGCACAAAGCCCTGGAAAACGTACTGCTACCCTCCCAATAGCAATATCAGAAGGTGCAAACGAAGTACCCCCATTAATGACATCGTCGGACCATGAGAGCGATGATGTCAAAGCCATAAGGGACGGAATAGTCCCAAGCGTAAATGCGAAGAATAAGCCTAGTGGTGCCGAACCGAAAAGCTCGGAAAGGCATCACTTAGGCCGATCGCTAGATGAAGGCTTGTCTGACTCCATGTTTAACCCTGGAGGCAGTCGCAGGTCTATATACGGACGTCGGATGGGCCCTGGGTATAAAAATACCCCGGCCTATTTGAAAGCCAAAGAACAGGTAGAGTTACAAGCTAAGCGGCAACATGAACAATTCATGGCGGCCCAATTAAAAATAGAAGAGGAAACTAAGTCTCGGATCGGAAAATTACGTTCCGAGGAGCAGGAGGCGATTCTAAAAGAATCTGACCTAAAGTATCGTCTAACTTCGGCAACCCATCGTTTGGAAAGGAAGGAGAGAGACGAACTCGAGAAAGAGAAAAGATTGGCTGAGTTGGAACTCGAAGAAGCCAATAGACTTAGAGCAATCGAAAAGGCTAGAGCCGAGGAAGTTGCTAAGACCCGGGATGTAAACAGATTACAATCCGAGTTGCATGCTATGGAGGAGAAGCTGAAGAAACTTCAACTCCGAAAGGCGGAGACCGAGGCCAAATTAGTCTCGGAACAGGCCGAGATAAGGAGGGAGACCAACGAGTATCAAAGGTCTCAGAAAGAAAAAAGTGAAAAGTACCGCTTACTAAAGGATACTTTTAAGCGAGAGGCTTTAGCCGCTCAAGAAGAACGGAACCGAGCTGTGGCGGAAAACGAAAAGATCCGATCCGAGATCTTAGCAGAAAACGCACAGCTGAGGGAGGAACAGCGAAACCTGACCACAGATCTAGCTACCCTCACAATAAATAAGTCTGCCATGGAGAATTATTTACAAGAGCAGGAGCAAGCGAATGCCCCTCCGGCGAGTAAGGACACAAACCCGAACTCGACTTTCGTTAAACAGGGCGACCCCGTCTCCTGTTCTACGCCGAAGCATCTGCCGTATAATCCATTTGTCAATGATAATGCGATGCAGAATGTAGATCAAGGGGGAGTTTATATTAGAACCCAAGATAAACATGGCCGAACTAGTAGAGTCCGGATAAGTGAAGTACCCGTGGTCCACAATTTGGACCCGGACTATGTACCACGGGAAGCCTCTGACAGCAGTGCAGAGACTAGCGGATTCCACATACATGTAGATCCGAGTGACAATGTGGGGTTGGGAGCCGGTAATGACAGCAACCAACCCAGTCAGCCAAACGATGGCAGTCATCCGACAGTTAACCAGCCTCCTAGCGGAGGTCATCAAAGTACACAAGGAGGGGGCAGTACCCCGGGTCCCACAGGCTACAGTGGTACCTCGGGTCCTGGCCCTAACCAGGGTGGCGCGGGTTATACTAACCACAGTGTCCCACAGTGGACGTATACTCAGCCACCACCACCACCTCCACCGGGCAATACGAGCTTCGGTGGTATAGGGAGCAACCGAACCTTGAATGAAACAAAGGCGGTTGAATGGAGCAAACAGCAATGCACTAGATTGATGTATGCTCATAATTCTGCCCGAAGGGTAGCCGTTATTCCTAAAGAATATGACGGTACTCGACCGTGGAAAGAGTGGTTTGAAGACTTCATCGACGTGATGAACTGTAATGGGTGGACCCCATACGAGGCAAAGCCACATCTGGTAAGATGTCTGAAGGGCGGCCCGGGACGCATGGCTGTAGAGCAATGGCGAACCTGCTACGGCCTCGTTGGAAGTTTTGAGCAGTTGGTAGAATCTGCTAGTGGACTGTTATGCAACATGGTCAAGGAGGACCCGATGGTCCGTTTCAAGAAACTTACGCAGAAGCCCAACGAAGCTTTTCGAGCATACGGTATGGAGCTCCATGCCCTGCTAAGCAAAGCCAGACCCGGTACTGAAAACCAGGACTGGTATATGGACGATCTGATTACCCAATTCGTCAAGGGTCTGAGAGACCAAGATGAGCAGGTTGCTGCCAGGGATGCCTGGAAAGAAGGTGTAACACTTCACGACATATTTAATGGTATAGATATGGCCGTGAAGAAGCGAACAATGTTAGCTGGTGACATACCGAACGCCAGCCGCTCGGCTCCCCTGGTATCAGTGGTCCAGCAGTCTGAGGCGCAAGGCCCCTCAGATGATTTTGAATTGATTGAAATCGAACAGGAGGACGGAACCTTCTGTTCGGTCCAATTAAGGAAGAATACCTCGGGCAGGAAGTATATTCCTAGGAAATCTTTCAATAAGCCAAGGGACTCCAAACCACCACCCGAGGTCAAGAGTGACCCGAAGGCTAGTGAGAAGGCATCCAAACCTTTAGTAAGCGCCGATAAATCGAAGGGTCAGTCCCCGGACATGGCCAAACTTATGGAGGACATGTGTAAGAAAATTACAGATGCCATCCAAGCCAGTCGGCAGAGACCCCAAGTGGATCGCCGAACTGTAAAATGTTTTAGATGCCAACGCAAGGGACACTATTCGTCCGAATGTACCGCTCCTAAACCGGTAATGGCTGCCTTCTATGAACCCGAAGACGACGGCGAAGGAAGGGAGAACACTACGGATTCCACTGATGTGGAAAACTAGTGGGGGTTGTATCAGCGGCATCTGATACGACCCCATGGAAGAACGAATGCCAAAATGCTACCAGGGGTAACCCGGTGGAAGATTTCGAATCAATTACACCTGGAGGCCAGGTGGCCGGGGGTGCGCACCCCTGCACCTTGGCCGGGGCCGGGGACCCTAGTGTTTATATGTATGAGGGTGAGCGTATGGAGGCGAGTGGCCACACTAGGGGAGAGGAAGGATGGATCAAAGAGTTGATCCGAGTGTGTGGGACACGCCTTCCCCCAAGTCATCCGTGTCTGGAATTCCTGAGAGGACTCGGATTGAATCTTGGTGATTCGGGAGACTTTCACCAGTTTACCAGTAACCCCTCACCCTTAGGGGGGAGACGGTGGTATGTACCCATATCTGTGGAAGGCCGGGTAGGAGAATTCTTAGTGGATACTGGAGCTAGCCATTCCTGTGTGTCCAAAAGGTTCTTCGACTCGGTGGCCAACAGCCATGAGAACCTCAAAACGGGGGTAAATGCTTGCACGGCCGACGGAAGCAGCATGCGTACATTTGGTAGGACGTTTATGCCTATCCGTATAGGAGGCAAAGAATTCGTTCTTTCGCCAACTATAGCAGAGGTTAGTGATGACGGAATCCTCGGATTGGACTTTGCAAGTTTATACGGGGCCGTCTTGGACCCGAGGGACGGTATGATGAGTATACGGAACCCGTATGACTTGCATGTACAATGCGTATTGAGACAGGTGTCTTCGGTCGCATCAGTGATACATACGGTGAAGATCCCACCGGGTACCACTTGCGATGTCCTTTGTGGCGGGTCCATGGCTCAGAGGAATGAAACTGGAGTCTATGAACCCGATACGGTGTACTTGTCGAGCGTCGGGTTGGACTCAGTGGATACATTAGTGGCTAATGCAGCTTGGACTGTATTACCCATGACTAACCGAAGTGGTTCAGTGTTCTATCTGAGGCGAGGCGACTGTATTGGGAAGATGAGTTCGGTGGAACATGTCGCCGAAGCAAAATTCAATAAACCACTGAACCCTGTTAGTAAGCATCCTTTGGATGAAGAATTCCAAAAGCTGATTGATCAGTCCGATTTAGAAAATACGGAAGATAAGGATTGCCTGTCGAAGCTCCTACAAAAGTACGAGAGTGCTTTTGGTAGGGAGGGAGGACCGGTGGGCAGATCCGATAAGGTGTTGCACACCATAGATGTGGGCAACGAGAAACCTTTTAAAATTCCGTATCGTAGACTTCCTCTAAAGAAGAAGTTAATTTGTGAAGAGGAAATACAAAAACAGTTAGACCTAGGGGTAATCGTGCCCAGCTCGAGTCCCTGGTCTAGTCCTGTTTGTATGACCACTAAGAAAGACGGTACAATCCGCTTTTGTGTCGACTATCGGAAATTGAACGGTATAACAAAGAAGAACTCGTATCCTTTACCAAGGATAGACGAGACTTTAGATAGCTTGGGCGGGAACCAATGGTTCTGTACCTTGGATCTACAGTCCGGGTATTGGCAAATACCGATGCACCCCGATGACAAGGAGAAGACAGCATTCTCCAGTCATATGGGGCTATTCGAGTATAATGTCTTACCCTTCGGATTGTGTAACGCCCCGGCTACATTCGAGGCTATGATGGAATCCTTACTGAGTGATCTTTTATGGAAGAAATGCCTGGTTTACTTGGACGATGTGGTCGTGTTTGGCAAGTCGTTCAAGCAATGCCTGGCGAATCTGCAATTGGTCCTCGACCGGATACTATCAAACGGTCTTAAACTTAAACCCAAGAAGTGTAATTTGTTTAAGAAAACCATTACATACTTGGGAAGGATCATTACTCCTAACGGAGTGAGTGCGGATCCGGAAAAATTGGAAGCCGTAGAGAATTGGGAAAGACCCACGAGTGCTAAGGAGGTGAGATCATTTTTAGGATTTTGTTCCTATTATCGTGATTTCATACCAAATTACTCTCGTGTGAGCTTCCCCATGCAGTGTCTAGCTCACTGGACTCCGGGTAGGGCACGGGACCCATTCCCATGGACCAGCGAGCAAGAAGAGTCTTTTAATAAAATAAAAGATTTATTTAGGAATACACCCGTTTTGAAATATCCCACTCCCGAGGGACATTTCATCTTAGACACCGATGCGAGCAATGATGCGATTGGGGCAGCTCTCTCTCAGGTCCAAGAGGGAGTCGAAGTGCCAATAGCATTCGCTAGCAACACGTTAAGCAAGACACAGCGAAATTATTGTACCACCAAGCGAGAACTCCTCGCTGTGGTGGTGTATACGAAGAAGTTCAAGCATTTCCTTTGGGGAAGTGACTTTACTTTAAGAACAGACCATTCGTCTCTTAGGTGGCTCCTTAACTTTAAGGACGCCGAGGGGATGATTGGACGTTGGTTAGCTCACCTATCCGAATTCGGGTTAGAGCATAAACAAATAGAGCACCGACCCGGTGCTAAACACATCAATGCGGATGCCTTGTCAAGACGGCCTATCCGAAGGTGCCTAAATGCCACATGTGAAGACTGCGGGGCCCACAATGCTGTGGCAGCCGGGTTGGTACTTAATTATACCACCCCTCGTATCCCCTGGGAGGAGGCTGTATGCAGCTATCTCGATTGGTCCCCGGAGACCATCAAGAAGTTTCAACAGTCAGACCCCACCACTGCGCGCATAATGGAATACCTACGGTCAGGTATTAAACCGGCAAGGCCTCTAGTTTCCCTGGAGGATAGGGAAACGAGGCGATTGCTAGCTCAATGGACCGAGCTAGAGATCCGAGACGGCATACTATGTAGGTGGAAGACAACTCCCACCAACGGTAGGCTGTTGCAAATAGTGATACCCGCCCCGATGAGGAGGGATATCATGTATTATTGCCATGGCCACCAAACGAGTGGCCATTTCGGTAAGAAGAGATCAATAGAGCGTCTACAAAGGCGTTACTACTGGCCCGGTATGAGAGGCGACCTGCTCCGGTGGATCGCCACTTGCCCGGATTGTTGTAAAAACAAACCGGGACCCGGCCTGGGTAAGCAACCCTTATCGCAGGAATTGTTTGGTGTCAGATTCGCTCGAGTAGCGATAGACATCATCAGTGGGATTAAGACGACGCTGCGAGACAATACTTGTATGATGGTCGTAACCGACTATTATACTAAGTACACTCGGGTGTTCCCCCTTCCTAACCACAAAGCCGCCACGTGTGCGGAGGCATTTGTGAAAAGCTGGGTGCTGCATTTGGGTGTTCCCCTTATGATGCACAGCGACCAAGGAAGGGAGTTCGAGTCGGAGCTATGGCAGGAAATGTGTCATTACCTAGCCATTTGCAAGACCCGAACAAACCCATACCGACCACAGTCGGATGGGCAGGTAGAGCGTTTCAACAGAACCCTCATACAAGTGCTAAAGCCCCTGGTCAATACCCACCAGGACGACTGGGATGAACAGTGTGAGTTTGTGGTACATGCCTACAACAACACTGTCCATTCATCCACTAATTGCACTCCCAACCTGCTAGTGTTCGGCGAGGACATCATAATGCCCGCCGACTTAGTGTATGGAGTGGTTGGTATAGACCCGGAGGCGCCCTGCACTGTGTTGTTTGTGGAGTCATTAAGGGACAGGTTCAAACAGGCATACGAGGCCGTTCGTAAAGAACTGCTGAAGAGTGCAAAGTGGCAGAAGGTGGGTTATGACACCAATGCTAAACGAATTCGTTTTAATGTAGGGGACAAAGTCCTAAGGTATTATGAGCCGCTGGAGAAGCTGAAGCTCGTAACGCCTTGGGAAGGTCCGTTTAAAATAATTCGTATCATCTCCGAATCTACGGTGATGATGGAGGACTGCCTAACTGGTAGGAAATGGAAGACAAATGTCGGAAAACTTCGGCCCTGGAAGGGACGCGAAGAGGCGGAGAGGGAGTTCGGCTACAAACCACTTGTCTCTGTCCCTAGCGGACCGAGTGTGGTAGTACCGATGAAACGCCCTAGAGGCCGGCCGAGAAAGACGCCGGGAGAAGAGGGTATGGTGAAAAAGAAGACGAAGGCCAGGAAACGACCTAATCGTAAGAAAAGGAAAAATGTCTCGCTGAGTGAAGGCATTACGTATGGGAAGGTGCCCGCTGTGGCCAGGCGGAATCCAGAGAGGGCCGTACGTAAAGCCGGGAAGAATAAGAGGCTAACCGAAGGCGTTAGACGCAGTCCCCTGCCGTAACCTAACTCAGTACACAACGAGCTGCTGCATGTTGTCCGCCATAGGCGGGTAACATACGTCCACGGCTGGAGATGCCGAGCGTGCCCTCCCCGGGGAGCTGTATCCCGTGAGCGGCGGTCGGATTAACCGGTACATTCGCTTTGAAGCGTTGTATACACCGCCAAACTCCAGCAGATAGCACTCGGGTGGTAGGCCACGTCCCGCATGTCGAGCCGAATGTTAGTTCGGATCTAGTTCCCTAGGTGGCGCCGCGGGTGCGGCGGGAAACGTTGGAACTATGGCACCGGATAGCCACGGCGGGATCTCGCGAGACGAGATACGTGACGTCACACTGGTCATAACTAGAGCGGACTCGTGGTGGTTAGACGCCACCCGTTTTTGCTCTAGTTGTTGTCGACGGTTTACAGGCCCCTAGCTGTCGGTTAGCTTGTCTAACACCACCCTTTTGTTGGACGAATCCTTCAGGAGGAGTCCAACACAGACGCCAAACTATTTGGAAGTCGCCCTCAGTGTCATGGCACAGGGGACGATTGACGCCGCGCGTCAAACGGCCAACGTTCTGTTGGAGGCAGGCGAGGACCCGAAGGTCCCGTCTCGGGTCGAGGAATCTATGGATTCCTCGACAGAGGAGGCCGCCCGGACGCTCTCGGCTATGGCCGAGGCCATCGACCGGGAGAAGATGCCACCTCCACCACCACCACGCCCGGAGCGCTCGTCTGCAGCAGCTGCTTCGGGTAGCAATGTGGATGTCCTGGACATTCCAATGTATCCTCCGGGATTCAAGACTCGGATCGAACGTATGGCACACGTCGATCGCGAGGCCGGTGTCGTGTACACCTCCTGGGGGACCTACATCCCCATGCACGCCTCTATCATATACCATTTTATTATTCCATAAATTGTAACATATTTTGTATTAATCAAAGAATATCTAAGAAATTAATACATAGGTTGGTTCTAAGAGCTATAAGAGCGCTCAAACTTTGTATAAGAGCGTTCATGCCCCACTGCACACCAAACCAAGTCAGTTAGACAGAGTTTATGACATCAAAGGGTCCGACCTAATGGTTCACTGCACAATATAATAAAAATGAGGGTCTCAGTGTGCGACCTCATGGTTCAGTGCACAAACTAATAACTTGTAAGTGAATGCAAACGGCCGTTAGGGGTGCCTGGGCACCACAGACGCCGTCATGAGTGTCTGAGCATCCTAATGACTGAACAATGGGTTACATAAGCACGACGCCATAACATTCCGGTCGCTCTAGCGTCGCTCTAGCGTCAAAATGAGCCCAAGATCAAGGCGGAACTCCCATTATTAAGGAAGTTACGCCATGGAGACTGAATCAACCTCCGAGTGCACTACAGACAAACCGGCGCGAGTTACGCGCCTATCCAGCGGGCAGTTTAAACTTGGCATATTCAACTCCGCGCATGCGCAAAATGGCGGTTATAAACGCATAAACAACCGAGTTATGAGGGTCTGAAGTTGCAGAACTGACCAAGACAATGGGGGACACAGCGGCGCCCATGGGGGTCCTTTGTCCCCCTGTGACACTTGAAAGAGTCCCCTCAAACAATTGTAGAGTTAGGCAGATGCTGCTGGCTCCAGTCAGTCTGGAGGTGCTTTTCCAAGATTTGCTACAAATAGCCTGTCTGCACCTCCAGGAAGACAGATCACCAAGAACCGCTCTAGAGGTAACATCTCCAGTCATCTCCTGCTACCTGCTATACCACTGCACTATGGTGAAACTATGCTAGACAGGCATTGGTTTTCTACCATTAGTGGCCAGGGGCTATCTTCTTCAAGACTTCCACCAGAGGGTAAAGTTATTCATTATTACATTATTCCTCTAAGCAGCAGGTCAGGAGCTAGGTGTGGGAACCCACCTAGAACTATGCTGGACACTGTATTATTAATACCTCACAGGTGGAGTGGAACTGAACATTGTACTTTATAAATTACTGTATGTTTACTGTATGTACAAATTACCTACATACTAACTACTGTATGATTGATATTTCTTACATGTTGCCTAAAGCTGAATAAACCAGTGACAACTGGAAATAACACTATTTATTATGAGCCTGATGTATTTACTCCATACACCACTAGCCATATGATATTTCTCATATGACAACTTGATCATGCCAATTACTAGTATGACAAAGTGGTGGAGAACATCCTACTAAGATCCCATCTCTCACAGGCTCATAAAAATTAAAGCTGGTAACACAACTAAGAACAATCATGCACACAGTAAATTAAAGCTGGTACCGCAACTAAGAACAATCATACACACAGTAAGACCCACTCCACCCACCCAGTGACCTTGACCTTGACACCATACCCACCAAGGTCACCAGTGAGGTCTCCCACACGTCAGTGAGGTCTCCCACACGTCAGTGAGGTCTCCCACACGTCAGAAAGGTCTCCCAAAAACGTCAGTGAGGTCTCCCACACGTCAGTGAGGTCTCCCACACGTCATGGAGGTCTCCCACACGTCAGTGAGGTCTCCCACACGTCAGTGAGGTCTCCCACACGTCAGTGAGGTCTCCCACACGTCAGAGAGGTCTCCCAAACGTCAGTGAGGTCTCCCAAACGTCAGTGAGGTCTCCCACACGTCAGTGAGGTCTCCCACACGTCAGTGAGGTCTCCCACACGTCAGTGAGGTCTCCCACTAATCAGTGAGATCTCCCACACATCAGTGAGATCTCCCACACATCAGTGAGATCTCCCACACATCAATGAGATCTCTCACACATCAATGAGATCTCCCACACACCAGTGAGATCCCCCACACATCAATGAGATCTCCCACATATCAGTGAGATCCCCCACACATCAACGAGATCTCCCACATATCAATGAGATCTCCCACACGACAGTGAGATCTCCCCACATATCAGTGAGATCTCCCACATATCAATGAGATCCCCCACACATCAGTGAGATCTCCCACATATCAGTGAGATCTCCCACATATCAGTGAGATCTCCCACACATCAACGAGATCTCCCACATATCAATGAGATCTCCCACACGACAGTGAGATCTCCCCACATATCAGTGAGATCTCCCACATATCAATGAGATCTCCCACACATCAGTGAGATCTCCCACACATCAGTGATATCTCCCACATACCAGTGAGATCTCCCACATACCAGTGTGATCTCCAACATGTCAGTGATACCTACAACACACCAGTGATCCCACACCTTCCACCATGGCCGACGCTGATGAAGGTCCTCAACCCAATCAGGCGGCTGAGAAGATAAGGGCCTATGAGAAGACCATCCAAGATGCAGTTACTGCCCTAGAAGCAAACAGAGCCCAACAAGATGCTCATGCCCTTGCCTCAAAGGAAAGGGAGAGGATCCTCAGTCAACAATTGGATGACCATCGGAAGGCCCTAGAACAGGCACAACAACAGATCGCAGATCTCATGAAGATGGTATCATCCCAGACCTCACAGCCTCCCACACCCACCACCACACCTATTGTCACACCATCCGCCTCTGGATCCAAGGAGGATGTCATGATCTCCATGATGTCCAACATGACCAGGATCCTAGACAGACAACAACACGACGACAGGAAGATCAGGCAACACGAGGTAACCAAACCCAAAACTTTTTCTCACCCATCACCACTCATGTCAACAGCACTATTTATTGATCACAAATTCCCAGAGTATCTGAAGGACAGGTACAAATTAACAGACAGTGACACCATGGTAACATATTTACCCAAGTACCTTGAAGGACAAGCATTGGCTTGGTTTGAAACCTTCAAGGAAAGTGCCACACCTGATAAGTTGACATGGTCCAATGTAGTACATGAACTAAAAGAGTATTTTGCTACTCAAGACAATATTATCTCCAGGACTGCACTCCGTGCACAAGAGATAGATGAACCTGTATCTGATTATGCAATGTATCTCAGAAAAGCGTGTAATGCCCAATGCCTAAAGGACGACACCTTATTTAAAACATTCATCCAAGGCATGAGGCCCTGGATCTCTGTAGCTCTTGAGAACAAGAAAATAGACTCTTTTAACCAAGCCCTAGACCTAGCCTTAGAGGTTGAGACCCAAGAAAGATCTAGGAAAACAAGGGATGCAGAGTCTAACCCACAGCCTACTAAGAAAAAGGTCCAGGAAATCACCACTAGTTCAGATGAAGATGTTAACCTAATGTCTAGTGCCCATGTAAGGCAACAGGAAGCTAAGGCTATATCCAAAGACCCTACCGGTAGATATAGAGGAAATAACTATGACCCCAACTACCAATCCAATAGAGGTAGAGGTAGGGGGGGCAACAGCAACAACCGGGGGGGTCACAACAGTAGGAAGGACAACAGCTCTTCCAACTCCAACAATGGTGACTCTTCATACAGTGATAGGAGAGACAGAACCCCAAGTAATGGCAGATCCTATAATAATCAGGGATCCAACAGTAGGAGCCATAGTCCACATAGGAACTACAACTCCGGATCCTACAACAACAATGGTTCCTACAACAACAGCCAGGGTTCAAACAACTCTGGATCCTATAATCAAGGATCCAACAGTAGGAGCCACAGTCCACATAGGAACTACAACAGTGGATCCTACAACAACAACGGTGCCTACAACAATCAGGGATCCAACAACTCCGGATCCTACAGCAACCAGGGTTCTAATAACTCTGGGCAATACAGCAACTCTGGTCATTATAACCAGGGTTTCAACCCACATCAGGAGGATCACAAACCTAACACAAGAGGCTACCAGGGGAACCAACACAGTAACCCCCAAACAATACCTCAAGTGATGGATCAACTCTCCAAGCTCCTGGTCGCTAGCATCTCAACCGCCCCACAGAACCAGGAAAACTAGGATGTCACAGTGCCGATGGGCCAGTGCACTGTGACACCCCAAAAACAAACAATCAATCAGGATTAACAAAGATCCAACCAGAGACAATTGCTAGTGCCAATATACCATCTAACAGACAGAGACGTCCATCAGTGATACACATCACCCCACCAGATTCATCATCAAAGGATACAGGTGAGAGTACCAAGCTTTCTATTGTACTTCTTCAAAATGGCTGTATCAATGCAAATCTATATGATGTTTCAGATGTACAATGTTTGGTTGATACAGGTGCTACTATCACCTGTGTCAGGCAATCATTCCTCATGGATCTCCAAAAGAGATTCCATATCCAACTGAGGAAATCTAAAATCAACATCCATGTGGCAGATGGATCGGTGTGTCATGTTAGACATTCAGCTATGCTGAACTTTAGAATCCAAGGTGTCAGATTCCAATACCAATTTGCTGTAATACCCAACCTCACACAGCCCGTTGTTCTGGGCACAGATTTCTTAAGCACTACAAAATCTCAAATTGAATTTAATGTTGATCCTGAACAAATTCTCAAACCCATTAGGGCAGTGAGGGATTTTACCATCCCTCCATTCTCTGAACTTGCTGTATTGGGTAAGGTCACATCTACTCAATCACTGCAAGGGAAAACTGGAGTAGTAGATAACCTCCAAAGAAATAACAATGCCCCATATCTAGTTCAAAGGGCAGCAGTAACCCCCAGGGAAAATAACAAACATCCCCTAGTGTTACTCAACACCAGCAGGCGCCCACATAAAATCAAAAAGGGTGCCATCATAGCTCTATTTCAGGAAGTCAAGGAATCTGATTTAGAAAAACCTCAACAGGTGTCAGACACAACCCCACACACTGATCAATCCATCTCAGCCATACGGCCTGAGGATATAACTCAATTCAGTGACACAGACTCAGACTGTGAGTCCACATATGCTGACCCTGAACCCAACTCAATCAGACTCTCTGAAATAGCTGCTATACATAGTGAGGCACATGACCTCGAGCCAGAATTGGAAGAGAATGTTCCACCAAAATCTGTGCTCACATCCAAAGGTCAGCATGACAGATTAGAATCACTGCTGACCAAGTATGATGATATATTTGTAGGAAAAGATGGAGACATTGGTGCCACACACCTGTATACACACTCAATACATGTAAAACCTGAGGCAGTACCATGTCATTTCCTACCATATAGACAAACACCAGAAAAACAGGCTGCAATAGGGGAAGAGTGTGAAAGGCTAGTACAACAGGGCATTCTGAGAGAATGTGCTGAGGGCCCCTGGGCTTCCAGATCCTTTTTAGTACAAAAATCATCGGGAGGCCATAGGCTCATCACAGATTTTCGTTATTTGAACCAAAACACGATAAATCAAGCCTTATCTACACCCCGGGCCGATGACACTCTAGACATGATAGGGTCACTCAGACCAAGAGTATTCAGTAAGCTAGATGCCCAACAGGGATTTTTTCAAATTCCTATAAGACAGGAGGATCAGCATAAAACCGCATTCATAGCAAATGACAAAAAATATGTCTATGAAAGGATGCCGATGGGTTTAGCGACCGCACCTGCGGGATTCTGCCATCTAGTCACATTAATTCTGAACAAACTCAAATACAAATGTGCCCTACCATACCTAGATGACATATTGGTATTATCACCATCAATCAAACAACACTTCCATGACCTGGAAGATGTGTTCAACAGCCTAAGAGTTGGTAAACTCAAACTGAAGAAATCAAAATGTGAATACTTCATAGACAGAATAGACTTCTTGGGAATGAGAGTCACACCCATGGGACTGCAACCATCTCCCACAAAGGTGGAATCAATCAAAACCTTCCCAACACCAAAATCAGTCAAAAATGTCAGATCCTTCACAGGCCTATGCCAATACTTCAAAAAGTTTATCAAAGGTTATGCCCAAATTGCTAGACCATTGTATGATCTACAGACACATCTCAAAGCATTTGTCTGGACAGAGGATGCAGATAATGCTTTCAAAACATTAAAGCATGCCCTCTGTACCAATGCTCTTCTCAGATATCCAAACTATGAGAAAGAGTTCAGTTCGGCAACTGATGCTTCCAATGTGAGTTTAGGAGCTGTACTCTCACAGAGAGATAATGAAGGAGTGCTAAGACCAGTAGCCTTTGCAGGTAGAACCCTCTCCAAACATGAGAGAAATTACAATACCACAGAGAGAGAACTACTGGGAGTAGTGTATGGAGTATTACACTTCAGACACTATCTAGAGACCAGACACTTCCAATTATACACAGACCATGCAGCCCTAATCCCACTACTAACCAATACAGGACTCACACATAGATGGGCCAGATGGGCTCTAGACATACAACAATTTTCATTCACCCTCCAACATGTGAAAGGTGATGATAACACACCACCAGATGCTATGTCTAGAAGAGAGTACCCAGATTCTGGACCCATGACTAACCCTCCACCCCCACCAAGGAGAGTTAGAGCAGCCAGTAGAACCAAGTTTGCAAAAGTAACAAAGAAAGTACCATTCAAAAGGGATGATCCACCCAACACCATTGAAAGGCCAGAGACACCCATTAGGGGTATCTTGAAGCAATCTACACACTATGTGTTCTGCCACTGTGAGAGAGAATACTCACAACTCTTTCCAGATAATGACTTCGAGCCTATCGAATTCTCATCACTCAATCAGATGCTGAAGGCAACTCCAAAGGAGCCACCCTTCACCCCACCTGACTCAGATGATGAAGATTCAGAAGACACAATATATGCTATCACTCAAGCAACTTCCAAATCAGTCAGATTCTTTGAACCGATGCAGGGAGAGGAAACATCAAACCATTTGTGTCCTATGACCACACGCTCAAAGACTAGAGAAATGATTCAGGAGGGCACACCAAAACCCCCCACACAATCACAAACTATTCTGAATGAGAAAAAGGTCACAGGAAACAAACCTACCAAAACCCCACCTGCCAGGAAAAATGTCACAAAAGACACTGCATCTACTAAATCAAAGAACTCTGAGACAAAGAAGAATGACAAAAAGCAAATTGTGCCTTTAAAGAAAAAGGTTGCCACTCCCACCAAGGCGAGAATAGGCCCTCCAAAGGAGCCTACACACCAAAACAAGAGTGACACACCCCAACAAAAGGCACAAGATAGGCCAATAGTCGATGAAAGAGAAAAAGAAAGAGACAGAATAAAATAACATGTGCTAGATATAAATCAACTACTGGATCAGATTCCCGACACATCCATCTCAGGTACAAACCTTGGCTTGGAACAAAGGAAGGACAAGGACCTATTGCCCCTCATACAATATCTTGAGGATGGGACCTTGCCTGCACCAAAAGCACAAGGAAATAGAATCATCAACCAAGGCCAGACATACACCTTGGTAAATGGTACATTAGTCCATATATGCCCCATAAATTGGAGAAAAACCAATACTGTACCACTTCAAATTGTTATACCACAGCAATGGGTAACAAGTACACTGCAGTATTTCCATGACTCACCTACCGGCGGCCATCTTGGTTCCAGTAGGATGCTGTCAGCACTCCGACCTAGGGTATATTGGAAGTCTATGCTAGCAGACACAACAAAATATGTTTCCACCTGCCACACATGCCTCACAGCAAAAAGGCAAGTACACTCACACAAAACACCAATGACAGTGAGAGAGTACATGACTTCACCAATGAAGTTCCTAAACCTAGACGCGGTGGGACCACTTCCCACAACTGCCAGGGGAAACAAACATATACAAGTCTGCATAGATTATGCTACCAGATATGCAACAGCTTGGGCTACTACTGACTTAAAAGCTGAGACAACAGCAGCAGAGTTCTACAAGAATATAATTTGTCATCATGGAACACCAGCCACTCTTCAAACAGACAATGGGACATGTTATACAGGTGCAAAGTTCACAAAGTTAACTAAACACCTCAAGATCAAACATAAATTCTCCTCACCATACAGGCCACAATCAAATGGGCTTGTAGAGAGATTCAATGCTAGCATAGGCACAGCGCTCAGAGCATTCTGCTCAAAGCACCAAAACAATTGGGACTCATTTATTGAACCCATAACCTTTGCATTAAACAACACTGAATCCCAAACCACAGGATTCACCCCTTTCTTCCTACTTCATGGAAGAAACCCAGCCACTCCAATGGACTTAGGGCTGGGGATACAGGAAGACATATCCACCGTAGCAGACCATGTAGCTAACATGATAACAAATCAAGATACCTCTAGGAGGAAAGCTATAGAAAGGGTCGCCAAGCTACAAAAGGAAAGGAAGGATAGATATGATAAGAAACTTACGCCACAGGAAATCAAGGTCACCGACATGGTGTACCTAAACATACCAAGAATCCTGACCAACACAGAGTGTAAGAAACTTCAACCCCTTTTTATGGGACCATATGTTGTAGTAGATAGACCTAGTTTGACAAGCGCAAAACTCAAAAACTTGGACACCAATCTATTGGTGGCCAGACCAGTGCACATAGACAGACTGAAAAAGGTTGTGGCTGTCAGAAACAATGAATTTGCACACAGGCTTATTCCACATGAGGCCAAATACTACAACAAAATTGTAAGGAACAAAAATGATATCACCCTTACAAGAGAAACCACAGGCATAGGCCCTATCAGGCCTAGGCCTGCACACCACATACTAAGAAAAACATCTAGGTGTGGTGCAGTTTCAAGAAATTAAAAAACAGATTGAGATACCAAAAGAACATAAGATTTTCAAAGTGTATTACAAATTCTCTTCATCCACACATAAGACATGTGTGACTGATAATGAATTACTTATATGTATATAAAGCCAATCAAATTTGTAAATATATCAGTAGGTTATTGCCTCTGAATGGTCAAAGACTTGGACCCTCCAAGTAAAGCAGACATGAAGTCTAAGAAGAGTAAGGGTAACACAGTGGAATGTCTAAAACCTAATCCCCACATGAAAGAGCGCGCTATGCCAACACAGCAGTCTATAGAGATCAATTGACCTTATAAGCTACCCTCAGACAACTGTCTAGACGGTCATGAATGGCTGTCCTGGATGACAGGAGGAGCTAATTACCAGTACACAGATTACACAATAGACCCCCACAGTAGCAGACACTGGAGATTAGGTGCACCTGCTCCAGAGAAACAATACCAGGCCCACAATGGATGTGGGTAGGGTAGGCTACATAAGAAGCACTGTGGACCATAGCCCACCATCAGTCTTCATCTAGCTGCAGTCTGGAACACAAGTCTACAGGACCCCACTTGGGAATTAGCCAGCCCACTTCTCCATTAGGAGAGACTGCACTAGGATAAAGAACACACCTACTTCACCTTCAACCTGACCTTACCATTTACTGGTCAATCTCTATAGACTCACCGGACATATTGCCAAGACAGCTCAATCTTGCAAAGGTACAGTTTGAACCACTTCATTTAAAGTGTTGCACCATACACTTAGACTTTACCAGCACCAAATCACTACAAATTTGACAAGACTTTAAACAGCAAACTTGCTTTACACAAGCACCATGGGGAGACTGAGAGTTTCACCCATACTGCTAACTATGCTGTTATTATATACTATAGAACCACTTACTGCAGGTTATACACCTGTGGTGAGACAAAACATAGGAGTAGTATTCAAACCTAGCCCTCAACCATTGGTCAATGGACATACAACTACAACACTATTGTTAGCTATCCCCTACAAGATACCTCGGGCACCCGTTACCCAAGGATCCATAAGGGATAGAATACTCCATTTGACCACTCCTACTCTACAAGATCATACCTCTGGCCAAATTATCCAACAAGCTAAGGAGCTAGACACCTTGCTGGAAATTGCAGACAAGGAGATAAATGAAACACTAGCCTCCATCAAATTGTTCCTATCCAACCCCATAAACACATTGGACAAGGCCAAAAGAGAGGCCATACTGGGTTTTCTAGCACCCCTGTTTCGCGGTGTGCTAGGTCTAGCCACAGTAGAAGATGTAAACCAAGTAATGGGACAGCTCAAGAACATAGATGAAATACTAAGAAAATTTGCTAAACAAGATCAGGAAGCAGCTAGTCTCATTGAAAAGATCACAGACAGACAAGATAAGTTTGTTAAAGCATACATCCAAGATAAGAAGGTACTGGACAGCACAATCAACACCATAGGTGACACCGTCAACCTGTGGGCCTCTAACATGTCCAGGTCACTTGACTCATATTCAAGGCACGAGAAAACTCAAAGGGAGAAAATGCAAGTATTAAATGATGCACTAATTATCATAGCAGCAAGAATGAATACAGTTCAATCACTGCAAAGGACAAATGCAGCCCTGAGGATGCTATCATCAGGAATCCTAACCCCTGATATAGTACCACCCTCAGACCTTGCTAGATACTTAATTGACATTAATAACAAACTTAGGATCACACACCCTGGAGCACAAGTCGCAATTAATGACTTAGATTTCTATTATTCACAGAAGCTGACCTCATACACTTACTCAGCTCACCATATATATATTCATCTGGACATTATAATTCAATCTACCACCTCAACCTTCAAACTGTACCAAATGATTACATCACCCATGCCTATAGACACACAGGAGACCCCCACCAGAGGAGTCACCAAATTACAAACCACGACTGAGTTTCTAGCAGTATCTTACGATGAATCATTATTTATCGAATTGGACTCAGCAGATATGCAGGCATGTGAAGGTACTACAGTAAAGGTATGCAGAGATGTAAATGGTAGAATTTATAAACACAGGCCTACATGCCCTGTAGCCATTTTTACTAACCAGGCTCAACAGATTAAGGAACATTGCAAGTTTACAGTTTCACCACTGCAAACACCTACCACCCATGCTATTTCCATTTCTGAAGATGAGTATCTGGTCACTACTAATGAACCCCATTACTTTATCAACTGCCATGGTAAAACGTCTGAAACTCGGAAGGCCCAGTCCTACTCAATCATAGGTGTACCCTGTGGGTGCACGATCAGCGTAGGAGAATTTTCTCTTCCAAACACAAGGTTGCCCTGTAACTCAACCTTATCATTTCATTACATTCTCAAGACAATTAATTTACCATTCATGGCAGCACTTAACAAAATTTCTGAAACCAAACCAGATGAAAGAGAGAATCTTCCAAATTTCCCAGTAGTGAACCTTTCTAGAACCTTAGAAAAACTACAGGAGAATCCAATCATGGATGATATTACTCAACTAAATTTAGAGCCCTTTGCTAAAACAGTATTAAAAGATGCCTCCAACCTTAATAAGGAAATGGAAACGCGCTACGAGGAATCATACCTACGTCGAGTTACAGAGCATCCAATCTTCCAAAGCTTAGCACTCATCCTAGGGATATCAGCTCACATTTTTATAGTATACATACTACTCAAATTATACAGACTAGGAGGGACTGTAGCCTACCTGCCTACAGCCAAAGCATTCAGACTAGTCACCGAGCTGCCCCTACACAAATTGCTCCCAGATAAGAATCCTACCAAATTAACCCCTACAGAGGAAACCCACACCCCTTTCCTCACAATTCAGGAAACCCACACCCTGATAATTGCTATATTATTCACCCTGACCATCTACTCAGCCTACAGAATAATGAAGTACCTTAAGAAATTTGCACAGACACACTGTGGCAAGAAAAATGTGGCCAAGCGCACAAATCCCACAATATATTTTAAAATATATTGTGGAGACTCAAACTTCGCGCTACCCTTGAGGCCAATACCACATGAATTTGATGAGATTAAATCAGCAGCTGCCCCTACCTATAAGGATATAGTGGTTAAAACCTTCCCACTACCTAAGGCTATATTTACCTGGAATGGACCAGCAGTTATAACAACACAGAGAGGAGAATTTGCGTATCACCTCCCTCAGGTGATACACCTACCTTGGCGCACTAGGTTCAGTACTATACCAGCCCTTAAAAACAAAGGACTGTACTACTCCATGCTTCTCCAGAACGATTGTGGCACCAGCCCGGTGACCATGACAGCACTGGAAAATACAACAGATATAATTATTGACGAACACCAGGAGGAGACCGCAAGGTCAAACATGCAGACTATTGCTAATTTTCTAAGCCACCAGCCCTCCCCGGTGACTGTGGAAACAGCCTAGGCTGCCCACAGCCTAGACTGCCCCCAGTCCACCACCAGGAGATACTGAGATGACACATCTCACACATGACACACACCTCCACTGTCAATGAAATCATCAAAGTATTGAAAAATTGATTTAGAAAAAAAATATACACAGCCACTTGTTGATGTATGATATGAAAATCTATGGTATTCTCACAAAATCAATGATTAATGCGCACATATACGCGCAAAATTGCGAAATTGCAAATTACAAATTGTAAAATTGTACAAATCTAACATTAATATACATGAATGCAGGTAGATAACTAAGACAGTTTTTGTACCCACTAGCACTTGTATACTATGCCAAGGTTTACTTAAAGTAACACACTTTAGGTATCCAAGAAAATTGTTGGAAAAATGAATGAAAAAAAAAAAAAAAAAAAAAAATTGTTGAGAAAATTGTTGACATAAAACATGTTTACTTAAGATACTCACCAAATAAATCTCTTTCAGGGACACATACTCAAAAGGCTAGGGGAAAAGTCAATTAAGCAGCGGCCCACTGCCGAAATTGCCAATTAATACACCCATATAGCAAAATCAATGAGTAACTCAGAGACAAACAAGCCTATTGTACATAAAGTACTTTGTTTTTTCGGCCCTCGGAAAAATTTGTCTCAAATCCCATAAATTGAATAGTGTAATCTAGATTGTACGTTTGTACCCAATTTGCACACTAAAATTGTATGTTTGCACACCAGATTGTACGTTTGTACCCAATTTGCACACTAAAATTGTATGTTTGCACACCAGATTGTACGCTTGTACCCAATTTGCACACTAAAATTGTATGTTTGCACACTAGATTGTAAGTTGTATCCAATTTACATTTGAATTATATGCTGCACATTATACTGTATGTCTGTACCCAATTCATACACTGAAGTCAGATTTTTAGAAATCAACATTTCGAGGTGTATCCAAGCTGTACGCAAAAATTATATATGTACATACAGAAACTATCAATTGAACGCAAAATTATATATTGGCATACTAAAACTGTCAAATGTACGCAAAAATTATATATTTGTACACCAAAAATTGCCAAATACACGCGAAATTATATATTTGCATACTAAAATTGCCAAATGCACGCGAAATTATATATTTGCATACTAAAATTGCCAAATGCACGCGAAATTATATATTTGCACACTAAAAATTGCCAAATGTACGCGAAATTATATATTTGCACACTAAAATTGCCAAATATACGCGAAAATTATATATTTGCACACTTAAATTGCCAAATGTACGCAAAAATTATACATTTGCGTACTGAAATTGTCAATTGAACGCAATTACACGCAAAATTGTAAATTTGCACACTAAAATTGTCATTTATGTTCAATTTGCACGCTAAATTGAACATTCAATGCCAAAATCGCACACTATTTGCCAAATTGTATGTTGTACAAGAAATGGAAAATTGTACCCAAAATTGATGTTACATAAGCAAATAAGCTCAGGTATGGTAAGATATAGAAACTCGGAAATGTACTTATACCCAGGAGAAAATTATTTATACTGACAAAGCTCTACCACAAAAATTGCATTTGAAGCACTCCCCATTACTTCAAATCCTCTTACAAACAGTATATAACTCCAAATAAGGTGAAAATATATATATATTGTACATTCCCTCGGCGAAATGACGGAGTTTCGCATTCTCTCGGGGGAGAGGGAGTATTCTATCATATACCATTTTATTATTCCATAAATTGTAACATATTTTGTATTAATCAAAGAATATCTAAGAAATTAATACATAGGTTGGTTCTAAGAGCTATAAGAGCGCTCAAACTTTGTATAAGAGCGTTCATGCCCCACTGCACACCAAACCAAGTCAGTTAGACAGAGTTTATGACATCAAAGGGTCCGACCTAATGGTTCACTGCACAATATAATAAAAATGAGGGTCTCAGTGTGCGACCTCATGGTTCAGTGCACAAACTAATAACTTGTAAGTGAATGCAAACGGCCGTTAGGGGTGCCTGGGCACCACAGACGCCGTCATGAGTGTCTGAGCATCCTAATGACTGAACAATGGGTTACATAAGCACGACGCCATAACATTCCGGTCGCTCTAGCGTCGCTCCTGAGCGACCTAGATCAAATATCAAAGCAGTTATGGAAAGCCCATAATTAGACGGTCAAAATGAGCCCAAGATCAAGGCGGAACTCCCATTATTAAGGAAGTTACGCCATGGAGACTGAATCGACCTCCGAGTGCACTACAGACAAACCGGCGCAAGTTACGCGCCTATCCAGCGGGCAGTTTAAACTTGGCATATTCAACTCCGCGCATGCGCAAAATGGCGGTTATAAACGCATAAACAACCGAGTTATGAGGGTCTGAAGTTGCAGAACCGACCAAGACAATGGGGGACACAGCGGCGCCCATGGGGGTCCTTTGTCCCCCTGTGACACTTGAAAGAGTCCCCTCAAACAATTGTAGAGTTAGGCAGATGCTGCTGGCTCCAGTCAGTCTGGAGGTGCTTTTCCAAGATTTGCTACAAAGAGCCTGTCTGCACCTCCAGGAAGACAGATCACCAAGAACCGCTCTAGAGGTAACATCTCCAGTCATCTCCTGCTACCTGCTATACCACTGCACTATGGTGAAACTATGCTAGACAGGCATTGGTTTTCTACCATTAGTGGCCAGGGGCTATCTTCTTCAAGACTTCCACCAGAGGGTAAAGTTATTCATTATTACATTATTCCTCTAAGCAGCAGGTCAGGAGCTAGGTGTGGGAACCCACCTAGAACTATGCTGGACACTGTATTATTAATACCTCACAGGTGGAGTGGAACTGAACATTGTACTTTATAAATTACTGTATGTTTACTGTATGTACAAATTACCTACATACTAACTACTGTATGATTGATATTTCTTACATGTTGCCTAAAGCTGAATAAACCAGTGACAACTGGAAATAACACTATTTATTATGAGCCTGATGTATTTACTCCATACACCACTAGCCATATGATATTTCTCATATGACAACTTGATCATGCCAATTACTAGTATGACACCTCCATGTTCGGATGTGGACCAATGGCGGTGGAGCAGGGTGTGCCCGAGCCCATACCAGATGATTTCAAGACTCTGGTAATGGACTCGTGCAGTGACGAGCTGGCTGACAACATGCCAGTTTCTTGGCTCCGCAATTACCTGAAGTTAGCGGAGAACATGGCGGTGAACGAGAGCCTGGCCCGAGCCGTCTTGATCTCTGAGGGCATCACCCGAAAGGCCTCAGAGTTAAGGGAGTCCGAATCCGACATGGATACAGACTCCACGGTAACCTTGTCGTCGGTGGAAACCGACCGGGTCAAGCGATTGACCCGTAAACCTGCACCCAAGGGTCCTCTCACTGAGAGCGACCTGGAGGCTGAGGATGTCCGCATCGCCATCGAGAGGTCCACGACCGAGACGGACCCAGCTGCCGACATCCCGGAGGCACCTGGCGAGATCTCGGAAGAGGACATCTCGCGCCAGCAGGCTGCTGTGGAGGCAAAGCGAGCCGAGCTTGCCAAGCAGCAGAAGGAGCTCACCGCAGCTCGCCGGGCCCATCGCAGACAGCAGGCCCAACAGAAAGCCAAGGTCTCTTCCGACTCTGACTCCCCGGTCAGCGGAAGGAGGAGCCCTCGTACTGAGGACAGGAATCGACGAGAGTCGGATTCCAGCCCTGAGATGCCGGCGCAGCCCACCAAGGTTCAGCGCCGGAAGAAGAAGAACGGAGCGAAAGCGTCTCCCGCAGAACCCACACCCCCCACCAAGCCGAGGGGTAAGGGTCAGCCGAAGACGCCCGCCTCCGCCACCACAACTACCACGACTACAACCACCACAGTAGCCACCTCGGCTGCAGCTTCCACTGCCAGCACCAGCGGAAAAGGCGCCAAATCCTCTGCCAAAGCTTCGGCTGGTACTACCACCACCAGCCGAGCAAGCCGTAGGGGAGCTGGTATCTACACGGACAGTGAGGATAGCAACAGCGATCCAGAACTGCCCGAGTCGGCCAAATCTGATTTGGAGTCCGTGACAACGTGGGAAGAGATGACCACGGATGTCCCGAAGGACGACAATCAGAAATGGATGTGGAAGAATGCAGCCGAAGGGTTCAAAGAACGGACTCCTCGCTGCTTCGCGGACTGTGCCTACGACACGGTCCATTACATGTGTCCCGGCGCCGTCAATAAGGACGGTGACAGCGATGACGAGGAGTGGATGAAATCCGGCCCCTCGGATACGCCTGTAGGTAAATTCTACCTCATTTGGATTGACCAGCTGAAATCCAAATTGGGGTCGATTTACAGCTATGAGGCCCGGACGAAAGTTCAGTGGGCAATGACCCAATGGGGACCAACCGGCAGCCGCCGACGGTGCCCATTCGAGTCATGCCAGCTGGCTCTCACGGGTGAGAAAATGTTCGAGACGAAGCCTCGCTTCGCTCGCCACATCGTCGAGCATCACATGCACCACAAGCCTGTGATGATGTGTGTGCTTGGGGACCGCCCGAGCAAACATTGTGATGGGTCGTTCAGCACTCACCGGCGCCGAGACATGGCTCTGCACTTGCAGAAAGCCCATGGCATCGGCCTGGAGAAGACCAGAAAACGAGCCATCAAGTGCTTCAACGAGCTCCTAGCCAACTGGGCCTCGTTGAGCGCTAAAGACGTCAAGGAGCAGGCATTCGAGACCGGATTCTGCTCATGGAAGAGCGGCAACTTGTTGGCCTTCTTCCAAATCAACTTCTCTTCCACGAAGTTCGGGATGCCCAGCGAGGTGCACCTGAAAGTAAAAAAGTGGAGAGGAGATGATAAGCGAGAGAAGGCCAAAGCCCGCTCTAAGGGTCCCGGCGGAGGCACAACAACAGCTACCGGTGCTTCCAAGAGGACCCGAGCAGACCGGTCCGTGAGCCCTTCGGGTGGCAAGGACCAGCCAAGACCAGCTAACCCAGCTGATCGTCGCGAGTCGGGACAACAAGTCTCGGCTCTAGATATGCCTAGCAACCGGGCCCAAAGGTCGGGTAGCCAGGCAGTCACAACGGCGACTCCAGCCACCACCACCTCTACACCTGCACCCGCGGAACAACGCCCGGGCGAAGCCGCTGGCAGCCATGATGGTGGGGGCGAACTCTTCGCTCCCCCATCTGGGTATTCTTCTTGGTGGGCCGGAGAAGGATCTTCCGGCAAGCGCCCCACGTACAGTGAGTACGCGGCGAAGTTCCCCGCTATGGGACCAGCCGGACCCGAGTCGCAGGTCCTTACCTCCTTGGGCCGGACGAAACCCCGTGGTAGAGGCCGTGGTGGGCTGGAGTCCACCCGAGCTTCCCCGGGCGGTGGTCGAGGCCGGGGCGGTCTTACCGTTGAGGGCCCGTCTGCTCCTCCAGCAGGTACCCCACCTGCTCCAGTGGAAGCCACCGCGCCTCCACCAGTCATTGCTCCACCAACGGTCCCTCGGGTACCCCTGATGGAGTTAATTTCGGATACGCTGTCAGGTCTTCAGGATCCGAACACGTTTGTTGACCACAGAGATGTCCAAACGGTTCACATCCAGAATGAGCTGATGGCGGAGTGGCAGGCATTGCACCGCCAGAAGTCAGTCGACTACTGGCGGGCGATGACTGAAGCCACCCTCAATCTGGTATACGAAATCCAGAAGAGGGAGGAAGACAAGATCAGGCAGCTGGAGAAGGACAGAGTCCAGGAGGCTCTCGAATCCTGCCGGCGTCAGCAAAAGGAAGCCGAGAAGCTTAAGGAGTTTCACCAAGCTGAAAACGCCAGATACATCCATAGGTTTAAGGAGGCTGACCTCAAGTTTTTCCTGGCATTCGGGAAACATCTGGAGGAGTGGGACGGCTTACCGTCGTCCCTTATCTTCGTGCCAGATACACTCCCGGATGCCCCGCCAGCCCCGGCTGCTTCACCGGTTCTGGCCACTCCACCGGTCCCGGCTGCTCCGCCAGTTCCGGCAGCTCTTCTGCTTCGACCCCCTACCGTCACCCGGACTGTTACATCTGCCACGGTCGCTTCACCAGCATCCGAGGCAATGGACAGTCCATCCGCGGTGATGAGGGCGTTGAGCTTGGAGGGCGATACGCCCAGCGAGGCTTCCGCGGCGCTCTCTACGAGCAGCTGTAGCAGCTCGGCTCCATCTGCCACAATGGAGTCGGCTGAGAAGATGGACACAGATCCGGAAGATCTTTAAGTGTCCATCTGACGGTGTCTCTTTTGTACCCGAGGGTAAAAGCATTTAATATGCCAGAGGCACTGTACCTTACGCTGGACTTCTGATATCTGGGACGTAACCTGCAACGAAGATGGACGCTAAACCCGACACACCAAAAGGGATTACCACACCTACCCGGGGCTCCATCTTCCCATCTTCATCAGGGCACATCACAACAGCAACGTGGCTTGCCACCACACATATGTCGCCGGATGGAGCTGCAGAAACCAGTCGTTCCAGATTCGCCGGAAGTCCGGTATATTGTAAGGGTGATCCTGCTACCCTGGTAGGACACCTCTATTCTTCAGTATTATTATTTTTGTATAAATATATTTCTATATCAAATATATATTTTTGTAACTAAAACAAACAAATTTTTCTCTCGGGTTATCTACCCCACCTCGGGTCGGTTGGTTAATACTGTAAAATTTTATTCACATCGCCTGATTACTCGTCTACGACTTTTTAATGCGTCTTGTTCATAATAATAACACTATTGTAACACTGTTACTACACATCACCATAGGTCGATGGTGCATAAGGCGCCACTTCCTATTTTGTTATTATTAATTACCAATACTTCGGGTTATATGCGACGATGCCTCATTATGTACATACTATTTATAATGCCCCTAAATGTTCTATATGCTATACGAACTGTATATATAGACTTACCTATTTGTGTATAATATTATTGTATAAAGTTAACAATAGGTATTTATTAATTACACCCAACCCTAGGTATAGTCTAGTGGGGGTGGTGTAGGGGCCGGTATCGTCGTATATATATTAGTGCCGTTCATCCGAGAGACGTGTTCGTGTGGTGCCTGTTCCTTCTATGCCAGCTAGGTGTCGCTTTGTGATACCCCGTTGGTACAAGAGGGGGCGGCACCATGCCTCGCGTCCAGCTCCTACTAAGGAGCCGGACGAGCGGCAGAAGGTGACTGGATCTAGTCCAGTCAAGACGCGCAGCCTAACTTGTAGACCAGAGCGAAATAAAGTCCTACCCGAGAGGTAGGGGTTTCTGGGGCTTTGCCCAACCCGAACTACTCGTGTTGTGTTGGTCTTTCTAGTGGTAAGCGAGCCAAAGAGCCACCCAACATATAAGTCGAAACGAACCATTACACATGGATCGGTGTGTGGACACAAGGCTTAAGAAACATTAGTTGCGATGGTGCCATTCACCTCTAGTGACCTCTCCCTGGTATATCCTTAGGGTTTTCGACCTTTTCATTTGTGTTATATCTTATGTGTAAACCAATTGAAATACATGGATCCTGTTTCTATAGTAGGTTTTGCAATGACCATTCTATGGTGCCATCCTGCTCTATTAATTTGGATCTAGGCAGTTGGCTAAAGTAAGCTCAGATATGACTCAAACTGAGCCATTTTGGAGAGAGCAACTTAGGAAACACTAATGCAAAAATGTACTATCGAAACCCACTTTTGAATCAGGACCCAGCCCAGCAAATTGTTGTGACTCCTCGTCAACCTGTGTGAAGTGGCTCACACATGTCGCTAGATGGAACACGACGTCGCTATAGCACAAGATCACCAGGAATAGCAATGGTGGTGATCACATGGCCTCACCTCAGATGGCGAGGATGGTGATCACTCAGACTCACCAGGGATGGCGACGCGGGTGATCACTCACCTCGCTAGATGAAACACGCACCTCGTCATAGCACATGTTCACCAGGGATGACGAGGATCGTGGTCACTCATCCTCACCAGGGATGGCGACATGAGTGATCACTCATCCTCACCAGGGATGGCGACATGAGTGATCACTCACTTCGCTAGATGAGACGCACACCACGTCATAATGCACATTCACCACGGATGGCAAGGATTGTGATCAGTCACCTCGCTAGATAAAACGCGTACCTCGTGATAGCACAGGTTCACCACAGATGGTGAGGATCTTGATCACCCACACTCACCAGGGATGGTTACACGAGTGATCACTCACCTCGCTAGATGAAACGCACACCATGCCATAGCGCATGTTCACCACGGTTGGCGAGGATCGTGATGACTCACACTCACCAGGGATGGCAAGGCGTTTGATCACTCACCTCGCTAGATGAAACACGCACCACGTTATAGCGCAGGTTCACCATGGATGGCGAGAGTGGTGATCAATCAGACTCACCAGTGATGGCGACGGTGGTGATCACTCACCTTGTTAGATGAAAAGCTCATGATCATCGACATTGGTAATCATGCAGCCTCACATCTGCCAGATCAAAGTATGTTTTGCCAGAGAAGGTATTGCCATATGTATCTTCCCTCTAACCACAGACAAGGTGTTCATGTTGATATTTCCCTATGTATTTTTCCTGTAACCAGAGAAAAGGTGTTTATGGATAGTTGCTTTCATTTTAGAGATACCTCTATCTAAATTCAATTGATATTCTCTCTATATAATCTTGTTTGATTCAACTCTGAAGTATTACATGGAAATCAGTGTGAAACAAAGCACATTTGATACGTATGGGACTTATACTTCATGCCCACACTTCCTAGATAGGCTACATGTGGAACAGTGGTGCTGTCTCAACACCTTTGGCAATGGTGGTGATAAGTTGCCACTGTGAGTGAGAGTGAGTGACAGATGATGCAATCCTCAGAGAGCATTGACTTGGAGTGACACAAATTCACGCATTGAGTGAGACAAAGGCTGGCAATGGTGGTGATAAGTTGCCATTCTGAGTGAGAGTGAGTGACAGATGATGCAATCCTTAGAGAGCATTGACATGGAGTGACACAAGTTCACGCATTGAGTGAGACCAATGTTGGCAATGATAGTGATAAGTCGCCATTATGTGTGAGAGTTGATGCCAGTGGCACGGGAGTGGTACATAATCACACAGTGAGTCAGATCCATGTTGGCGATGCTTGTGATAAGCCGCCATTCTGAGTGAGAGTTGACAGGCAGTGGCACATACTCACGCAGTGAGTTAGATCCATGTTGGCGATGGTGGTGATAAGTCACCATGCTTTGTGAGGGATGACAAGGGGTGGCACATACTCACGCAGTGAGTGAGATCATGTTGGTGACTGTTGTGATAAATTGCCATGCCATGTGAGACTGACACACAGTGGCGAAAGATGACGCAGTGAGTTATCACTCAGAAAGGAGTCACCATTGATGACCAATCCTGGCGACAGATAACGACAATTTGCTGGGAGGGGTCAGGATCTCACATGGACCTGAGTACCGGTAGAGAGACCCTGAAATATGCATCTGTATGAGTATGAATTCATGGATCTATTATGAATAAATCATAAATTCTTATTATCCATTTTCTTTTGAATAAGTACATGTATATATGGGAACTGAGCTTATGTGTTGATCCATATTCCCTCTACAGCTTGTCCAGTTGTAAAAGGTTTTACCTATATATCACTTCTAATAGTCATACGATTCTAATTCTCAAAGCAGTGTATAGCTACATGATGTAAATGTCACTAAAGATGTTCCAGAAAGCTCTGGTCACAGAAGGCATCTAATCATCACTAAACACACGGGGGGGGGGGGTGTCAGTTGGCTCTGGTCCATGCTATGGATAAGTGGGGTGGTATGGCCACTTAGAACAACATACACTTTACACCATCCAAATGGGTCCTTACACTAAATACTAAAACTATTCCTTGGATTTTTATATGGGGACATTCCTCCCTACCAGGAACGTTTTATCTTGTTCAGATTGATAACAAAGTTAATATTGAGGGAGTTACCTTAAATTCTCTCGTATAAGCCGCACCCCCCCCCCACTTTGGGAGAACCTATAAGCCACACTCAAGGCTTGAAAAGTAAGGATTTTATACTATACATTACTGTGTACTATAGGTTAAATACCCCGTATAAGCCACACCCAGAATTTAAGCTAATTCCATGTGCCACACCTTGGCTTGGGTTCTAGTACAAGCCGCGGCTTATAGGAGAGAATTATTATTACTTTATTGAGCATACTCGTCCAAATAGGACAGTTTTCCGCAGCCATCACGGTTACAACTTATGGCTGATGTTGATTGAGAAATTATGTCATTATAGTAACTCGATGGTAACTGCAGTAACATAAGCATTATAACTAAATGAGTGAGTAAAGTCAACGTCAGTATTTAAGACGACGGTAAACTGTAGTCCATAGGAGTTATAAGATAAGCTTATTAATGGCATTATTAAATCTGTGTTTGGTAAGTAGGCGCTGTGTCTCAGCAGTCAATTTATCCCAGAGCTCTACCCCTCTATAATATGGGGATTTCTGATAAAATAGTAGTACGAGCCCGTCTTTTTGCAACTTTTAATTTTCTGTTGCCGCACATTCTTATATTTTCCAGATCTACATCCTCGCCATTCCTAGATTTTTTCCACATTATATTCAGTAATTGTATTGATCTACGTTGACTTTACATCGAGTATGTAGGTCCTCAACCCCCATCTGTCTAACCCTTTGTTGCATACATATTCTTAAGGCAGAGTTTTGCATCCTTTGCAATTTGTTCAATTCAGATATCTGGCCGCTACCAGTCTAAAAGGAGCAATAATCTATAACCGGACACATCATTATATTGTATATTCTCAAACTGACTTCCTGTTTCATGGATTTTCTTAATTTGCTTAGCGGTATAGGCCATTTTACTGAGGCATGACGACCGCCCATGCATCACCCGGCTGCTCATCCCCCGAGAATAGTGACCTGGACTCTCATTGCTAGACGAAGCTGATGAATCATTGAGCGATGGGAGTAGGCAGTTGGCGCCATCGTGTCTGCTGACCTCTGGTATTCTCGGCATGTGGATTCGTAATTAGGTCAGACAGACGCTCACCTCCAAATCATCTGCCTAGTTGAGGCAAACGGTCAAAAGAGCAAACGCGAGTCACTGATGCCCCCCTCTCCTATCATCAGCCCCGCCCCTCCTTCAGAAAATCTATGCTTTGCGAGAATAGAATCTAAATGTGTTATTTTAAAGATAAAGATTGCTGTATTTTCATGTTGGTTCACTCAGAGCTTTTGCGTTTTCTTTAAGTCAACATCCGTCAACATGGTAAATTAAATTAAAGATTTAAAAATAAAGGTTAAGAAATATTGGGTTGGTTTAGGCTTGCTAGCCCAGGTGGTAACTTTAAAGACAATTGCTTTAGATTTGGCATTATAATTTGAAAGGTGAAGGACTAGATAACGAGTGGATAACGGTGCACCCGGCAAGGACAAAGCCATCAATACAAGTATAGAAATAGACACTGTTCTTCAGATGTCTAAAAATAGTAAAAAGCAGCGGGTCTCCTTATAAGGGCACACGGGCACAGGGTAAATGTCGTCTGCTGTTGGGTATTTTTGTTGTTGAAAGGTTTTATTCGTCATAAAATAATACAGAAATGTGTACCTTTTTTCGAGATGTCCAGGATATTACTTCAAAATGATAGTAATAATACATACAGTGTTACAAAGGTCACAAAACATTTGTTTTTGTTTTTGGTTCTAGCTTGACCAAATCATCATCATGATTTTAAGTGGCTGACAAACCTTTATTAATCCAAATCAAATGCTGGCAAACATCCTGGTGTTACATCTTGAAATTTGTATCACATGCAAAGTATCGAAAGATTAAACAGAACAGGTAGAAATAGGAGTGGGTGTAGGAATACAGGTAACGGAGTTCACTCCCATGGCCAGTGGGCAGTGAGATAGAGTAAATGTGGGTAAGACAGGTGTAAATAGAGGTTATTTCTTAGAGTGCCTTCCGGAAGACAACCCAGTCCCCAACCCTTTGTTGGACAGCAATGAGCCTGTCGTAGAGTCTACGGAAAACCACCGTAGCCACTCATGCTTTTTAATCATAACCTTGATTACCAATTATCATTGGTGATCGAAGTGATTATAATGATGCTGGCGATACAGGTTGAAATTTCATGAAGAAATAGAAGTCTACGGTCCCGGTATAGCGGACTTTTACTCTCACCTTGTCATTGCTACACAGCACCCTAGAGGTGCAGTGGTATTAGCTCTGTCCAGACATACTCCATGCAAGAGGCGATCCCGTTTGTGATAGGCCAATTCCTGGCTGCCACATACCACATGCTGATCATCACTAGAGATATCCTATAGGTCTCTGATACACAGGCATGATCTGAGAAAGTGATTCTGAATCGCCTGTAGCTGATTAATGAACAAGTAACCAATGGATAACTCATGACAAGTGTGTGTTAGTGAACAAGTAACTAATGGATAACTCATGACGAGTGTGTGTTAGTGAAGGATAATGACACGAGGCCATAGGCCGAGTGTTATTAGCCTTTGCTAACACACACGAGTCATGAGTTCCATTGACTACTTATTTTATACCACGAAACCAATGAATAATCAATATAATACCAATAAATTCAAGTTGAAAACAAAAATTATTCCCCCTCCCCGGGACTCGATGCCAGCTATTGTGTGTACACGATCGGTACATACACCTCGGCGCCCGGCAGCAGACAGGGACAGCCCCGGTCTTGGCTAGCCTTGGCAGCGGCACACGGCGAAAAATAGTGTTTGTACACAATCAGTACACATGCCTCGGTGCCTGGCTAGGCCTCCTTTGGTTGGTTTAGTTCTAGCGGCGAAAAAAGATGCGTCTCGCTGTTATGTTTGTGTATAATACACCTCCTCGCCCGGCAGCGTCTCGCTGTTATGTTTGTGTATGATGCACCTCCTCGCCCGGCAGCGGACAGCAACAGCGCACACGGCGAAAAAACATGCGCCCGGGCCAGGATTCGATTCGCGGACCTCTCACGGCTGAGCGCAACGTGCTAACCGCTAGACCACCGTGTCTCCTCCTTCAGCAGCCCTCTCGGCTTGGATTGATTTGAACGCGTCCTTTGGTTATGTATACACGATCGGTAAACACGCCTCGGCGCCCAGCTAGGCCTCCTTTGGTTGGTTTAGTTCTAGCCAACCACCTCTCGTCAGTCCCTGTGGCGCAGTGCAAAGGGAGTTGGACTTGGGATGTGAGACTGCAGGTTCGATCCCTACCCTGGCCTGGAATATTTCGTGGGTTTTAACATGTAACATATGACATGGAAGGATAGGATGCGGGTTATCCATGGATAACCGCACGCCTTCCAAGAGTCATGCTACAGCATTAATGCTGTGCAATATCGACAGATATGTGGATGGGAATAGACACCAAAAAGCACTGTGTAACCCAGAAATCATGGTATAATGAAGGCTAACACACACGAGTCATGAGTTATCCATTGACTACTTATTTTATACCACGAAACCAATAAATAATCAATAGAATACCAATAATTCAAGTTGAAAACAAAAATTATTCCCCCTCTGCGGGACTCGATGCCAGCCATTGTGTGTACATGATCGGTACATACACCTCCTCGCCCAGCAGCGGACAGCGACAGCGCCTGTCTCGGCTAGCCTAAGCAGCGGCACATGGCGAAAAATAGTGTACATACACCTCCTCGCCCGGCAGCGGACAGCGACAGCGCACAAGGCGAAAAAAGATGCTTCCGGGCCGGGATTCGATCCGCAGACCTCTCACGGCTGAGCGCAATGCGCTAACCGCTAGAGCACCGCGTCTCCTCCATTCCATGAGTCTCGCGGTTATGTTTGTGTAGAATACACCTCCTCACCCGGCAGCAGACAGCAACAGTGCACACGGCGAAAAAGAGTTGAGTCTCGCTGTTATGTTTGGGTATAAGTCCCTGTGGCGCACTGCATAGGGAGTTGGACTAAGGACCTGAAATTGGAGGTTCGAACCCTACCATGGCAATGAAATAGTCAGTTGGTTTTAACATGTAACATATGACATGGAAGGACATGAGGGGCGTGCAGTTATCCATGGATAACCGCACGGGGTGCGGGTTATCCATGGATAACTGCACACCTTCCAAGAGTCATGCTACAGCATTAATGCTGTGCAATATCGACAGATATGTGGATGGGAATAGCCACCAAAAAGCACTGTGTAACCCAGAAATCGTGGTATAACAAATGGTACTCTGCTACTGTCGAACAAATAATCACCAAATTCCAATACAGGAATGACCATAACTTTGTTTATTCATGTATTTTCTTAGGTTACAATGATGTTTCAAGAGTTGATAGGGAGGCGACATCATCTTCTTTCATTGGATATTCAAAATCAATGCACTATCAATACTAACGCCGAGATAATTAAATTTCTTACCACTGACATTGGATTTCCATCCAACGTGAGAACATGTGTCTCCAAATTTGGTAGAGCCCCCGAAGGTGCGACCCACAGTACTTTTGTTTTGCTTGCATTTATGGTAAGTCTATTCACCCTACACCATTGCCAGATCTAGTCTAGATCAGACTGGTATCGGGTTTTTGATGGTAGCTGTGGGTTTCTTTTACCCTTGCATTTTTTTCATATTTTCCCCCTCTGCTTCACTTATCCTGTTTCTTTGAAAATTAAATGTATGGTATAGACCTGTCCAGAAATTGTGTTCCTGTGCAGGTCTAGAAATAATTGTGACCCATCAAGGGAGAACACCCCTCCGTGGGGGATTTTTAATTCCCTATTTGGCCACCAGGGGGCATTAGAGGGGCAAAATTACTCTAAAATCTTTATAAAAATACCTTAAGCTAATTTTGATGCGGGATTCAATGGTCTTATTTAAAATGCACCATTTTCAGTAGAAATGACCCATATTTGGATAGTAAAATGAACATTTTTTCATGAGAAATCAAGCTGTATGCCTGTTCCTGGTTGCCATGGCAACCATCCCAATAATCAAAAATTGCAGATTTTTATGCCAATTTTCTGGGATATTCAGCAAAAAAACCCAAAACTGAAAACAGAAGTGGAAAATTCTATTTAGACCGAAATCTATGATAAAAAGCATCATATTTTTTATGTATTTTTTTCATGAAAAAGGCTGATTTATTGTGTTTTCAGACATTATTATGGTTCATAATGTATTTAGAGCTTAATCATGTACAAGGAGGGGTTTTGACATACCTACTAGGAATATTTCATCCAATAATGTCTCATTTTAGAGATCTTGAGATGAACTTTGATAATGAATTCCCTGCAGAGGGATGTTTTTGCTTGCCTGGTCACAATTGTCTCACTTGATTCCACACCTAGGTCTTGCCATTTCATATTGTATCCATTGGGCATAAAGCAGTGAGATACATTCCGAAATAGGAGGCGAAAGTACTAGCAAATCAATATTCAACATTCATACACATTCTTCGTGTAGACCTCGGCGTCTAACAAAGCACTGGTCGCCTGTATTACCATGAGTGATAATTTGGGCTGGTTAAAACCTCAGTGCTTGACATTCAACATTAATTATCATAGGCCGCATCAGTTAGAGTCAGGGGCAAAAATAACGAAGGCAATCGTCTAGATTTCCAAATTAGTGGTACCTAATCCCCTGCCCCCCTCAGTATGCCGGTTGTTCTGTGCCATCACAAGCAGCTATTGTAATTATGTCTTGGTTTCCACAACATGCATTCATGGGGCTGTTTCCACACTGAAAATGGAAACCCTCTATTGTTAAAGTTCTAATGTGGAACTATTCAAGAATGTTGACACCAAACTGTTTCATTTACTGAAGCCTGTCTATATTGATCGATCTAAGGAAATCTAATATAGGATTTCTAACCACTAACCACTTTCTGGGGACATGGTTATTTTGTCCTGTCTCCTCTATTTTGTCTCAACATGAAGAACTTTTTCACTTCAAATCTACTTAGGTAGATGCCCAAGCCCAATAATGCCTTTCAGTGACATGAAAATGTGCCCTTGAGCAATATTTGTGTGATTAGAGATGGATATATGGTAATTTGGAGGCCATTTTAGATTTATGCACATTTGATAATGTTCCGCTGCTCAAATTTGCGGGGCCTCTTTTTGGTGATTCTCTAGACCTTTCTGAGCCATTTATTGGTACAATCAATTCTTAAATGGCTTAAACAACTGGACGAATCTTATATCCAGGGAAACCGATTATTCCCAATAATTTTGTAAACGATACAGGAGTTGATGTACCCATTTATGTATGTTGGAGTGCTATTAACCCTTTAAATTCCTATAATGCATTAATTTGTCTTGCCCATTGGTCGTCATGATGCATGAATGTAGCCCTGGTGAGCTACTTATGCATTCATGCATCATGCCGACCCTATGAGTGGAACTTTCCCGCAGAATCGTCACCAATAAAGGGCTTGCAAGTAGATTTGGCAGCACTTCATTTGTGCATCATGCTGACCAATGCACGATACAGAAGGCTAATCTACGTGACTGTTATATTACATGGGAAGGAGTGATGGCTTCCAAACTAACATGCTATAGTTGGACTGAACCTTTCAAGTGTTATTGCTTGTTCCATGAGTCAGCCTAAAACATACTGCACATTGAAAATTATCTACATATATAGACAGTGTTAAACTAGCTGATTTGAGAATTCTGCATACTTCTATGCATGTGCACAGAACACCCGTAATTCCCCGAGGTGTTGGCATTCATTATGCTGTTTGTGAGTGCATCCGGTGCTATGTGCTATTAGATCGTGTCTATGGATCAATACACGATAAATGAAGGTAGCTGGGGTTCGTTAGTGTTGTGTGGATCAGTCTGAACTCAAAATTATGTATTATGGCTCATGCAATCATCAGGAATGGGCATGTTAGGCTTATGCTCATCATCTTATTTATGAGATTATTCTGTCTTTAGCCCTTATTAGGTCTTTAACCCTTTATAAGTGGCATTTCCATAAAGGGGTGTGCTATACATGTACTAGGTCTGATTCCCTGTCCTATCATTTATATATTATGGACAAGCATGTTCTACAATAAGCCTCTCCATCCCTCCATACAAAGAGCATGGTCAGTAGTGACAGGAGAGCCGACAGCCTCTGCTACTACAGGCGTTCATTATGCCTTGTTTATAAATAGATGTCCCCTAGAGAGGCCTTCTGAGTGCAGCTGTACCATTGCTGCTGGCAGCAAGAGTGAGGACTGCTCAATACCATGCCGCCCCACTACTCTGGAGGGTGTAGCTCCTATGGGTAAAGGCAGTTTTGCCTTATAAGTGCCTCACCTGCAGCAGTCTCTTTCTTTCTAGTCCTCTTTTCCGTGATGCAAACAAGTGGTTGAGACAAGGGCACTTGAAAGGGTGTATGACAAAAGTAGGTATCCCATAGTGCAGCACACACTATTTTTAAGCAAGGCAAGTGCCTTTTCAGACGTATGATTATGGTGAGTTTGAGTTTAACTATCTTTATCTGGCTCAAAAGAACATCATACACGTAAGCATTTTAGGTTGGCCAATGAGCAAAACAAATATAAATATAGAAAAAAAAGTAATTTCATGTTCGAGAAAAACTCTTACAGCATCAATAGGAATGCAAGGCCAGATAACATCATAATCAACCAGTCTATCTAAATTAACATGTATTAGATTAGTTTAGACACAAGAGGTAGGAACGTAGCTCATCCTTGAGAAGATCAGTCAAACTTAAGCATAATTGTAAACTGATCTTTGATAGTAATACCTAACATATGTGAAGAGGTGAAATACTTGTCATTTCATTTTTTTGATACATTCTGAATTTTGAGCCTGGGGTAAATAAACAATTTTATATGAATTTATTTCTAATGTCATCAGATTTCAGTTCATTTCCGAACGATTAATTATATGATGACTTAAAAACATGACCTGAATACCAATAGTTATTTGTGTTTAGATAAGTAAAGGCACATACAATGAATGAAATATTTGTAATACAACTTCAATTCAATTAAATCAATTTGAAAATAAAAATAGTAAAGGGTGAAGTGAGACATTTGAGTTTGAGTTTAACAAGTTTATTGGCAGAAATCATACATGTACGTTTTTCAGATCGGCCAAAACACGGCAACAGGAAAGAAATAGTGTAGCGCTCAATCAGGTTGTACAAAGTTACATCAGGCAGGCATCATTTTGGGTGTAGATCATTACGATATTACTAAAGACATAACTAAAGCCTCTTAGGGGCTGTATATATCACCATGATTTGCACAAGTCGATTATCCGCAGGCAGCATGTATATTACATCTTTCAAAATAATTGCGTAGTCTATCAAGTGACGGTTATACACCAAATACATTCAGATTTTGTTCATGAATTCTTTCTTACTGCCTATCTGCTGAGTATTTGCATCCAATTTGTCCCAAAGGACACATCCCCTGTACAGTGGTGACTTATCATACGTCAAACACCTAGATCTGGATACCTTTAACTGTTTTTTAACATTGCCGCGCAAGTTCCTGGCAGGGAGTTTGACACAGTTTGGATCACAAGAAACATCATACATCATAGATAATAAGTTCTTATCACGTCTAACCTTTAGCATTTTCATGTAAGTTCTAACATGGAGATCGTATATAGATATATCCCGAGTATTAAAGATTCGAAGACATAACCGTAGGCAATGATTCTGCATAAGTTGTAAGCGGCCAACACTGGATTTAGGACCACTTTCATGTAGAAAACTTGCATGTTCCAGCACAGGTAGAACCATTTGTTTGTATAAAGTCAGACACAGCTTATTATCGACAAATTTCCTTAACTGTCTTAATTGGTACATCTTGTGGCGGAAACTAGATATTATTTTTTCGTTGTTTCTCCGAAAATTAAGACCACGATCAATGATAACACCAAGGTAATTGAATTCATCAACCACTTCAAGGCGCTTACCATCCAGTTCAGCACTCATTATACTCAAATTGTGTCTGGCATTAAGTAAATCACTTGCACACCATAACAACTTTGTTTTTTCATTATTGATAGTAAGCTTGAACAATTTACACCATTTACTGATACTATCCAGATCAGACTGTAATTTCCTTTGAATAACTGTATTGCAGCTTTTTTAAAAGATTTTTATTTCCGAACGTTCATTTCAGAACATTTAATTGTACTTTATAAAAATCACACTATTTCTCATGTAAATGCTTCTAAAATTATTGATTTATGATATACAAAAACAGTAGTGGTACCAAATTAAAGCTAATGCATAGGCTGTCCGGATGGTGATATATGACCTGTGGCTATAGTTATCATTACTCTCCTATTGGGTGGGTAAAGTCAAGTACCATACTCCCTCTAGTATGACACAATGTTTCATGCTGAACGTCCAAAAATGACCCCCAAAAGATAGATTTAACTTGGAATGTGCCATTTGTCATAGGCCACTGTCTCTGATCTACTTACAATAAGCTGTATTTTATCATTATACAAGTATGGGTGGCAGAATTTGTACGTTAGCCGGGTCTTTTGACCAATCATAAATAGAAGATTTTTTTCCCGATGCATATTTAACAAACTGCAATTAGTTCTTGCATGTAACTCATGGATCGATATATCACGGGGGTCAAATATACCAAGGCATAGCCGTAGACAATGATTTTGCATTGTTTGGAATTTTTTGACATGTTCTATCACAGGTAAGACCATTTGCTGATATAATTTTACACACAATTCTAAACTAATAAACTTCTTTATCTGGCATAACTGATACAATTTATGCTGAAAACTACACATTACCTTTTTCAAATGTTCTTTAAATTTCAGATCACAATCAATTATGACACCCAAATGATTAAAAGAGGGTACAACCTTTAGTCTTTTATCACCTACAAAGCACTCTTATCTGCTTGCTGTTACCTATTATATAAATGTTTTAGCACACCAAAGTAACTGGGTGTTCTTGGCATTTAGAGTAAGCTTATGTATACAGCACCAGTTGTATTTACGGGTCAAATCAGTTTGTAGCTGCTCCAGAACAGTTTCATTCTCTGGCCCATTTATATACACAGCTAAATCATCAGCATTTAGACAATAGGGACAGTTTTTGATAATTTTTGTAATATTGCTAATATAAATTATAAAAAGCAGGGGACCAAGCACGGATCCCTGGGGGACACCACAGTGAACCTCCAAGACACCAGACTTGGCTCCATTGGCTGTTGTACATTGCATGCGATAAGTGAGGTATGACCTAAACCATCTGACAGTATTATCAGTGCAGTTCAATTTTGATAACATCAGCAGTAGGAGGGAGTGATCCACAGTATCAAAAGCCTGCCTTAGATCCAAGTAGAAGATCCTTCCTTAGATCAGTGAGTAGAAGTGCAATGATGAAGGTGAGCGTAACCTCTTTGAAAAGAGTGCACCTACTCCAAGCTCTATTTAGCATACAAGCAACACCCTCCTGCCCCACTCTGTTCATTACCTCTACCCCAGCAGTACCCCTTAAGGGCAGCATGAGGATTCATGTGCATTTATACTCATAAATCTTAGAGTGGCACTGGTAAGTAACTCGTCATTGCTACATGGATTGACCCTGCAGCCCTCTGTGAGCGTGTAACTCATCCATGGTGATTTACTCACCAGAGCTGCATTTCTGCATCATGGCGACAAGAGATTGGGTTGCTGAAGGCACTTTGCCACAAAGCATTAGGTTAACACCCAATAGCAGAATGATAGAACCCCAAACATGACTCATGCTGTACTGTGATGTGTCACCATGTATGTGGGGCAGTGGGTGGAGGGGGAGGGGCATTGTGGCCAACTGCTCACAATTTTCTACAGCCCAATATCAACATCGCAATTGAAACATCGTTGGCTTAGTGCATGAGGTGGTATCTGCATTTTTCAGGTTTTCCAGGGAAGGATAAAGAATTGTTCCATTTACTATTGCACAGGCTTAATGCACTAATATTACACTGGGGTCTGTAGGGACATATATATCATAGATAGAGCATCAGTACCACAGTAGTTAAATAAGGGTTAACAAAAATTAACAGAAGAAAGCTCTTTTTTCCCTAAATGTCAGTTACAACCTTCTTGCATTAAGGCGACGTCCTTACCTCCATCTTGTTGGTGATTCCAATGTGTTAGGTAATTTCTAACTACGAAATTTTGGGGCAATCAAATTTCAAAGTTTTTCATCACTCATGGGGATAAGAGGTGTTATTTCACGATTTCTGGGATTCTCAGTGCTTTTCCTGGATATTCCCATGCACATACCTATCGATATTGCACACCCTGAAGGCTGTAACATCACTTTTGCAAGGCGTGCAGTTATCCATGGGTAACCTGCACACCATGCAGTTATCCATGGATAACCTGCACGCCTCACATGTCCTTACATGTTATATGTTAAAACCTACGATAATTTTCATTGCCAGGGTAGGGGTCGAACCAGCAGTCTCACATCCCAAATCCAACTCCCTATGCATTGCGCCACAGGGACTGACGAGAAACGCTTGGTTAGAACCATGTCTTCCTATGATACAAAGCCCGGAGAGGCGACGACTGCGGACTGTCCGCTACCATAACCGCGGGACACATTCAAAAATAGCCAAGCCGAGATGACCGCTGAAGGAGGAGACACGGTGGTCTAGTGGTTAGCGCATTGCGCTCAGCCGTCAGAGGTAGGCGGGTCGAGTCCCGGTCTGGGTGCGTCTTTTTTTCGCCATGTGCGCTGTAGCTGTCCGCTGCCAGGCTACGAGGTGTATGTACCGATCGTGTACAAACACTATTTTTCGCCGTGTGCCGCTGCCATAACCACAAGACGCCAAGCCCAGACGGGGGTCTGCTGCCAGGCGCCGAGGTGTATGTACTGATCTGTACACACAATGGCTGGCTTCGAGTCCCAGGGAAGGGGAACAATTTTTGTTTTCAACTTGAATTTATTGGTATTTTATTGATTATCTATTGGTTTCGTGGAATAAAATAAGTAGTCAATGGATAATTCATGACTTGTGTGTGTTAGCAAAGGCTAATTACACTCGGGCTACGCCCTTGTGTAATTATCCTTCACTAACACACACGCGTCATGAGTTATCCATTGATTACTTGTTCATTATAATGTCGATGTTCGATAGGGCCTAAGTATTTTTATTCATAGCATTTTGTACTTACTGCATTGTTCTATGCCTGAAGTATCAATTATCAAGAGAGTACTTAATTCATTGACGTCAATAACTTATTAATAAAATTAATCTGAGATTCAGCTCAAACACGTGAATATCGTCATCTCACATGCATATAGATAGACTTAGGATGTAATCTCCTGGTCCTTGTGCTGATGACAATGGGCAAACAATTATATTTGCAGCCATTAGTCCTATTCAAGATATGTGTAATTATATTTCGTTCTATGGTGGTCTGTAGGTATATTTAGGCATAATCAGCTTATTGACTTCCATTGTATAAATAGAATCATTTATCCATATCAGGCTGCGTGGTATGGGTTATAGTTATAAATAAGCTAGAGGTCGTTAGAGGTCATAGTCTGCAGACTCTTGTACTATACGACTGACGGACAGCTCCACTGATTATCATGTTGCAGTGAAGTAGTGAAGTTTCTACATGAAACCCCAGATGGCAGTTCGGTGGTACAAGGAATCTCCGTGAAAATAACAACCGATCTCTGGCAACTTTTGGACAAAGATATCGCTATCATTTCGACATTTTCGTACAGTGTACCTTACTCATGCATGTTTGATATATTTTTTCTTGTGTTACTCTGCTCTATTCATCCATCCTCCATGAACTCATCAAACACGCACACAAATTTGTATCATTAGAATCCATAGAATCCCTATTGATCAATGTTTATTGAATATCGGACTCTATTGACACCATCGTAAACTGGGTTTGGTCAAACAACGACATGTCTTATTAGTCTATTTATGGGGATAGCCTAATACGGAATGCACTTGAATTCATTTCTTATAACGGCCTACGACTGGACCCTTCAAGTCGTACCAAAATCCCCATAAGAATAGTATTGGCATTTTTAATCTCAGGGCTCTGAATGACCACCATTTTCCTTACTGTCCGCCGCATATCAGTTCAAGAGTTGTGAGTAGTATAGCGAAATGGGCCTCTGTGCCAGGTACTAAGCAGGTTTGGATATCGTGGATTAACCTGCAGTCATTCACTCTATAAACACAAATATAACCTCCGGGACCATTGTTGTAAACTAATGACGTTGCAAAGATTCACATTACCACTCTCACACATTTATTTATTTATTTTAAATCACAAAGATTCTTTAGAACTATTACTCGCCTGATTCAGTATGTTATTTGTTTGATAATGCAAATGTGGAATGGCATTACAGACAGCCCACATGAATATGCGCTATAGAGAGAAGGAATGGAAGGACAAATAACACGCATCTAACAAAGCATGATCCAGCCCGTGTTGGTAAACACAGAGAAAGGTCTGGTGCAAAATGTCACTATGTAACTAGCACGACAACACAATGTAGGCCCTCTACTATCAAACCAGGGTGGCATTCACAGGATTGCCGTGTTATGTATTACATGCGCTATACTATAGCCTACCACAATGGTTCTACCACTCATAACCTCACATGCTTTTACATTTGAATATATCACCTCCAAGATTCACATTGTATTAATATGGAAAGCAGTAACAGTTAATAGATGAGAGCAGGGACGGTATCGTATTAAACATGAGTATTCTCTAAGTTTATAATCGTCAATAGCCAAAGTGTAGAAGTCAGCGTCCAATGGAGACTATTTGACGTGTAGCAGTGGTTGAAACACACTGCCTCATGTGCAATTAAGATGCTACCTGAATGAAGTGTCCCACACGGAAATACTAAATAGTGCCAGTACACCATGCGACCTCCGCCTCCACTCTGCTTAATCATTTAGGATCAGCATGATGTATTAATGCACTGGGTCCTCTTGGTAGTAGGATGCTCAAATTAATCATTGCAAGTTATTTTCCATTGTATATAATATTGACATTACAATGTCTTTACAGTTGTATGCCATGCTGATGTCAAAATGGTTGTACAGCTCTACATTATGTTGACATTACAATGTCTTTACAGTAGTACATCATGTTGATGTTACAATGTCTTTACAGTTGTACACCTTGCGGATGTTACAATGTCTTTACAGTAGTACATCATGCTGATGTTACAAGGTCTTTACAGTAGTACATCATGCTGATGTCACAATGTCTTTACAATAGTACATCATGCTGATGTTACAATGTCTTTACAGTTGTACGTCATGCTGATGTTACAATGTCTTTACAATAGTACATCATGCTGATGTTACAATGTCTTTACAGTAGTACATCATGCTGATGTCACAATGTCTTTACAATAGTACATCATGCTGATGTTACAATGTCTTTACAGTATTACATCATGCTGATGTTACAATGTCTTTACAGTAGTACATCATGCTGATGTTACAATGTCTTTACAGTTGTACATCATGCTGATGTTACATTGTCTTTACAGTTGTACATCATGCTGATGTTGCAATGTCTTTACAGTAGTACATCATGCTGATGTCACAATGTCTTTACAATAGTACATCATGCTGATGTTACAATGTCTTTACAGTAGTACATCATGTTGATGTTACAATGTCTTTACTGAGTTTACTCACGCTAGCTAGAACTTTAGCCAGGATCAAGGAACGGCTTATCAGAGTCGACAATACTGGTCTAACTACTGCAAACGACATCAAGGAATTCAACGATAACCTTTCAAGTGTGGCGGAGGATGTAGAAGGCGACATCCAGGTCCTGAAGGAGCAAGTTGCTAAGCTCCAGAAGGATCTAACGGAAACAAAGAACGAACTATCAGAGACAAAAACCAGGCTGGAGGAAACTGAGATACAGGTTAAAGGAAATAAGGCTCACCTCGAGAGAAATGAGGACAACACCATCAAACAGGAAGCGTACTCAAGAAAATTGAACTTACTGCTGGATGGCCTCCCAGAGGGTGAAAACGAAACATCTGAAAGTTTGAGGGCAGAGTTGGGAAGAATCTTTTGGCACCATGCAAAAATGGAGAGTAGCTGCATTGACATGGCTCATCGCATTACGAGGAACCCCAGACAAGCTACAAGGCCTGTACTAATAAGGCTGAAATTCCTGGATGCAAGAAATAAATTGTGGGGGCGAAGAGCACAGTTTAGGGACTACAAAGTAAACGGTGCCCAACTCTGGCTCAGTGAGGATATCCCCACCAAACTGAAAGGGGAACTAGCTAAAGTTAAAAAAAACATATTGGGTGGCCAAGAACCATGGCACTTACAGAGAGGTGAGAATGTCGGGCACAACCCTGTACCTTGATGGCAAGCTCTACAACAAAGAAAACTGGGACACTCTTCCTGAATATTTGGGACCAGAGGCTCTGGCTACACTAGAGAATGAGAACACTGTAGTTTTCTTCACCAAGGCCTCCCCTTTTAGCAACCACTACCCTGCTACATTTAAGATCGGAGACAAGACCTATACATCGATGGAGAAATACCTCGCCATACAAAGGTGCATTATCGCAAGGCGTGAAGACTTAGAGAGACAGGCATGGCGGCTGGATGTGCCTGCCAAGCTAAAGGGCATACTACACAAGTGCAGGGAAGAGCACAAGGACGAATGGATCGCTAAATCCAAGTCCATTGCAATGGAAGGGATTAGGGCTAAGGTCAAACAAAATCCACTCATTCGCCAGCGTCTCCTTAGCACAGGAAATAAGGTTATTGGTGAAGCCTCAAAAGATGCTGTATGGGGCATAGGGATGAGACTGACTGATAAGAACGCCTTAAACCAAGAGCTATGGTCTGGAAAAAACCTGCTTGGTAAAATTCTCCAAGAGGTGCGCCAGGAATTTGAGGATACTGCCTAACTTACTTGGTCCCAAAATGGGTACATGTATGTGTGTATTGATGGTAATGACTGCAACAGCTGGGTATAACCATGTGGTGCTCAAGATTCATTCAACTTAGGGATGGATCGCGATAGTCTTAAATAAAATACCCTACAAAAATGAACATATTATCAAACAGCTCTCTCAGTTGCATGAGACGCATGGTCTATGGAGCAACTAAATGTGGTTGCTTTACTTTTCTCTTCTTGTGTGTTTATGTTTATCTGTTATTTGTGTGCGCAAGATTATGTACATCATTTTGGTAGTTGTGTTATTGTATTTTGTTTCTATGAGGTGCCAACAGAACGTTAGCAAGGCGTATATGATGATATATGAGTATTGTACCCTCACAGCGTGGCTGTGGATGATTGTAAGACAACTGAACCTAAGAAGTAGAGTTATTGATACCCCACAAATTCTGTGTAAAACCAAACATAATATGACCCCTATTCTGAATTCAAAAGGCTATGACCAATAACACAAGAGTGATTAACCTATGCTCTTTTAATGTTAATGGCATAAGGGTGAGAGATAAGCGAAGAGCTATTTTCAAGAAGCTAAAGGATGAAAGTTATAATATTGTCTTCCTTCAGGAAACCCACTGCACAGCAGAAGTAGAAAAGATTTGGAGGGCTGAGTGGGGTGGTGATATGATATGTGCAAATGGCAGCTCATCATCTAAAGGTGTAGCCATACTCTTCAATAGAAATTACCCTTACAAGTGCCTAGAAAAGACACTGGATGCCAATGGGAGGTATATTATATTACACATCGAGGTTCAGGGAGTGGATTATGTCTTATGCAATATTTATGCCCCAACACAAAACTATGAAGCAGACCAGATGGCTGTATTAGATGAAATAACAGATAGATTAAAAGGCTATGAAGTCGAAAACCTTCTCCTTGGAGGTGACTTTAATGAAACCCCAGACCCATATATAGACAGAAGGGCAACTAATAGTATAAGGGCAGCTAATAGGCAGTATAGGAAGCAAATATACAGTCTTCAAGATACTCTCAGCTTAGTGGATATATGGAGAGTTAGACACCCTAATTTACGTAGATATTCTTTTCATAGGCAAGAGCAAGCATCCAGGATAGATTTCTGGCTAGTGTCTGAGCATTTGACAGGCTTTGTTCATAAAACAGATATCCGTCCTGGAACGCTATCTGACCACAGTAAGGTAACACTGGGAATCTCCAGTGCTGACCAGGACAGAGGCCCAAATGTGTGGAAGTTTAATAATACCCTTCTCTCAGATAAAGACTATGTGAATCAACTTAAGACTATGCTTGGAAAATGTAAGATAGAATACCAGGATCTGGCACCCAATGCGAAGTGGGAGATTCTGAAGTATGAGATAAGGAAATTTTCAATTAATTACAGCAAGAAGAAGAAGGCAGAATCTAAAAAGGTAGAGAGGGAGTTAACAAACAGTCTGGGCAAATTGACCACAGCCTTTGATGAGGGCCATGATGTAATTGATGAAATGGAAAGTGTTAAGAGAGACCTAAAAGATATTGAATTAAAGACAGCTAGAGCCATCATGTTTAGGTCAAAAGCGAATTGGTCCCAGGTAGGTGAACGACCAACCAAATACTTTTTGAATTTAGAAAAAAAGAATTTTATGGACAAACTTATTACTCAACTGAAAGATCAAAATGGGCATATAGTCACTGAATGCAAAGATATCCTCAGCATACAGAAGCAATTTTACAGAAATCTATACTCAGATAGCTATAGAGAGTTAGATGATATTGATGACCGTTGTCCCTTTATGGATACAAACAACTTAGCTGTCTTGTCTGACAACCAGAGAGAAATGATAGAGAGACCTTTATCAAAGTCAGATTTTCTCAACAGTCTTAAATCCTTAAAGAATGGGAAGTGCCCAGGCACTGATGGGCTAAGTGCAGAGTTTTATAAGTTCTTCTGGACTGATATTGGGGATGATGTTAGTCAAAGTCTACTCTATGCTACGGAAACGGGCAGCTTGAGCCAAGAACAGAAACGTGGCATTATAACCCTTATCCCTAAAAAGGAAAAAGATAGACTCCAGCTAGGAAACTGGAGGCCGATCAGCCTGCTGAATACAGACTATAAGATCTACACCAAGGCCCTGGCAGAAAGGATAAAACCCCACCTCCCTAGTATTATAAGCTCAGATCAATCTGGATTTGTTAGGTCAAGGTATATAGGAACAAGTATTCGCACAGTTGAATATTAGCATACACCACAACGTTCAGTCGCCCTGGTATTCTGATAGCGGTTGATTTTGAAAAAGCATTTGATAAGATAAGGTGGGAGTTTATCTTTAAGGCACTTGAAAGGTTTGGATTTGGGGAAAAATACATCTCATGGGTCAGGATATTATATAAAGACATTGTTGCCTGTGTCATAAATAATGGGTACACAAGTGACTGGTTTGAACTTGCATGCGGAACCAGACAGGGATGCTGTCTATCGCCTTTTTTGTTTGTTATTGCTGTAGAACTGTTAGCTCATAATATACGCATGAATGTAGATATTAAAGGTATAAGACTTGGTACTAGAGAAGTAAAGATATGTCAATATGCTGATGATACCACTTGTTTTATCGAATCAGCAGCAGCTCTACATCACCTGCTGGACTGTTTGAGAAGGTTTAGGAGGTACTCTGGTCTGAAGGTGAATAGATATAAGACACAATATCTTGCACTTGGTGGTATTGACACTAGTCGGACCGGATTGGAGGGTCTTGCATGGAGCGAAAGATTGATTGTCCTGGGCATCTCTGTAGCACCGAATAGGACAGAAGCCCAAAATTACTCGTGGAACTTTGAACCCCAGATACAGAAAATCACCAACATAAGTGATGATTGGAGGCACCGCAACATCTCACTCAAAGGTAAAACTATCATCATAAACAGCCTAATGCTACCATGTGTGATGTTCCCGGCCTCAGTCACCACTACACCATCTAGAGCAATAGATGAAGTCAATAGAATTGTTGACAAATTCCTATGGGGCTCCAACAGGAACAAGGTAGCCAGGGCACGTGTTCAGGCACAGACCAAGCATGGTGGACTTGCAGTAGGCAATTTTAAAACGAAAATCATTGTATCTAATATAAACTGGATCAAAAGGTTCTATTGGGATACCACCATGGTTCCATGTGATTTTATTAAGTTATTCCTCCCTGAAGTGTCTGACTTGAAACTGTTCATTCATACAAAATCAGATATTAACATACCACAAGAAGCAAGCCCATTCTACTATCAGGTTCTCAAGGACTGGCATGAATTCCAAAATGTCTCACTAGTAAGAGAAACGGAAGTCCGTAATGAAGTATTGTGGAAAAATAAGTTTATTACTATCAATAATACACCAATATTTTGGAAGTCGTGGAGGGAGGCTGGTATTGTCAGGGTTGAAGATTTACTGGATAATGGAAGTTTTATGTCAGACACTCAAATTTCTCAAAGGTATGGTGTTCAGTGTAACTTTCTTCAGGCTCTACAAATCTGACAAAGTATACCAGGTAGCTGGAGAGCTAGCATATCCAGTGACGAAATTCAAAGGCCAAATGACTGTATTTGGGTCATTGATAATACCCCAGACGTAGTTAATCTCTTTTCAACATCAAGCAAGGAATTGTATTGGATAGTTCTATACCGTCACTCACAACAAATGCCAAGGAATGAAATGAAATGGGCAAAAGTCTTTCCTGAGGTCCCATTTACAAAGGTTCCATGGTATGACATATATATGTGTCCATACCAAATGAGTAGGGAAACAAAGTTACAATCTTTTCAATGTAAGGTACTCCATAAAATACTAGCTTGTAACAAATACTTGTTTGATATACGTGCAAAGGAAAGCCCAGAATGTGTATATTGTGATGGTAAGACTGACACTCTTGATCACTTCCTTGTGAAATGCCCCCCAGTAGCCTACTTCTGGAAGTCAGTCATACGATGGATAAACACTGTTGCTAAGATTGATACAGGGAATTTAGATGAGCATGAATTGATACTTGGATTATGTAAAAAAAATTCCAAATGGTGATATCATCAACAATGTAATGCTTAGAACCAGGTTTTACATTTATAGGCAGCGTTTGTATCACAAGTGCCATCTTGATCTGTTGCAATGGATAGGAGAGTTTAAACACTCTCTTCTCTCAGAACAATTTATATGCAGTCTGGAGAACAAGCAAAAGAGGTTTAGGAAATGGGAGGCTATTTTGGACTCAATGTAACTGCTATGCATACACTGAAAGAAGCCTAGTATCTCACTCATAGCATACTTCCTAGATAGGGGAACAGAGCTGCAAAAACTGTATTGATGTAGAGGTATATCAGTATCTAGTCTCTATCACTAGTCATATAGAACACATCTATTGTCATACTCACTATAATAATGCGCTATGTATTGTCCTGTGGTGTCCTGTGGTGTTTATATAACAAAATATCAAAAATGTAGCGAAGACCTGTATAGCTATAGACATTTTTTCTTTTTTAAATAAAAAATGAGCGCTGCTCTATATAAAAAAAAAAAAAAGATACATGTCTATGACAGTTTTTGGGGGGTTTTCCGTTGGGGGAAGGGTGTGGAAACTACTATGGTCATATCATTTTTCAGTATGACTACATGGGCTGGTGTGGCTCTATGTTTGGTCAATCGATGAGGACAATGTTCATGGTGGCGAGTCTAGGCGTGGATCTAATATTACAGGTCCAGTGCACTAATTGGATCGAGTGTGTTAATGGAGTTAGATTTCAGCACGTGCGTGTCAGAGTGTTAATGTACGATGGAGTGTCAACTTGCCATACCTCAACCTGCCATACCTCAACCTGCCATACCTAGACTTGCCATACCTAGACTTGCCATACCTAGACTTGCCATACCTCAACTTGCAATACTTCAACCTGCCATGCCTCAACTTGTCATGTCTCAACTTGCCATACCTCAACTTACCATGTCTCAACCTGTCATGCCCTAGCATGCCATGCCTCTACTTGCCTTACGCCAACCTGATATACCTCAACTTGCCATGACCCATCATGCCATACCTCAACCTGCCATACCTAGACTTGCCATACCTAGACTTGCCATACCTCAACTTGCAATACTTCAACCTGCCATGCCTCAACTTGTCATGTCTCAACTTGCCATACCTCAACTTACCATGTCTCAACCTGTCATGCCCTAGCATGCCATGCCTCTACTTGCCTTACGCCAACCTGATATACCTCAATTTGCCATGACCCATCATGCCATACCTCAACCTGCCATACCTAGACTTGCCATACCTAGACTTGCCATACCTATACTTGCCATACCTCAACTTGCAATACTTCAACCTGCCATGCCTCAACTTGTCATGTCTCAACTTGCCATACCTCAACTTACCATGTCTCAACCTGTCATGCCCTAGCATGCCATGCCTCTACTTGCCTTACGCCAACCTGATATACCTCAACTTGCCATGACCCATCATGCCGTGCCTCAACATGCCACGCCTCAGCTTGCCATGCCCAAACACACCATGCCCCAACCTAACATGCCTCAAACTGCTGCATACGAACTCTAACCTGCCATGCCCAAGTGTTACCCACCTCACTGTCCACCTAATACTGTGTTGAAAGGGGTGTTTAATCCAGGCGGCCCATGGGGTAGTATATAATTTACAGGATAGTACTCATCCTATAATTAATCATTATGTAATTCACATTCCCGGTACTATGGATCACCTTGATATGTATCAGTATACTAGGCTTGTAATAAGCTGTGTGCGTGGGTGGGGCGGTTGTTGGGTGAAGGGGTGAGGGCTCCTACATAAGACGACCCAGGCTGCTTCTTAAGTTACTTCTGGCGCTCTGGTATATCTCCTACCTAGGAAACTGTGATATCTCTAAAAGTCGTGCTACGGTGGCACAGGAGTTCCACCTGAGGTCTATTTCAAAACAATCTACGATCATCAAATATCTCTACAAACACCAAAATGCCACTACAATCAGAGAATCTAACTAATTTTGGGATCAATCTCCTAATATATACAGCATAAGAGGGCTTGAGTATAGATTTGTACAACTCAAGGCTCTTTTCCATGTATTTTGAACATTAGATATTGTCCAATATGGCAATATAATGTCTATTGGCCAATTGTTCAATAGCTGTTCGTTTTAGACTTCAAATGAGGAGAACATCGTTGTCTCTTCTGAAATAGACCCCAGAGTTTAATCAAAGATGATTCCTCTTTTTATTGGGTTGAAGGATGACAGTAGTAATTGTTTAATAATCACATTGAGAATCTCTTAGTGTACACAGTGTAATTGTAAATTCCCGTAATTTTAAAGTATTGTAAACACGAGACACATTCATGTGCTTATCATACCTGGCATAGTGATGTCACTGCTGTAATAGATGGAAAGGTGTGCACTGATAAAACAGAACAACCTGCTACTTCAGAATTAGTTCATTTCTATATGCAGAACCCATCCCCGAAAAAGAGGCTGTCCCCTGGATGCCGAGGTTCCAATGATTACAGTGTACAGCAGTCTGGAGGGTGTTGCACATAGGGGAAAAGCTAGTTTTGTCTAAGAAGTGCCTCACCTGCAGCAGTCACTTACTTTTCAATTCTGACTTTTTTTCGTTTTGCACAGAAGTGCTTATGTAAGTCAGGTACAAGTACCTTTCAATGAAGATGAGAGCTACTCAAAACAAGAGCACTAAAGACATAGTCACACAGTAAGGTACCTGCTTGTGTAATACACACTATTTTTAGATAAGGCAGGTGGCTTTTCAGTCTGATGTGGTGAGTACAAGTTGAATATTGAAGCAGAGCAGGACTTTTTTTTTTTACATGAGAGGGTACCTACTTATTGCTCTCTTCATGTTATGTGCAACAGTCAGTGTGATTCAGCCTACACCTACTCACTCTAACCTGAGCTTCTGCGGTGAGCTGCTCCAACCAGACCTCCAACACACTCGCTCACCTTCCGTGGGCGTGCCAAACGTACATTGATTGGCATCGAAGCAGAGTGGAATAGGTTATTTTCCCCTCCCGTCTCAATTCAACAGTAGATGAACATTGATTTTTCTTTAGTATCTACTCTGTATTTGTGTTTGCAATATCCGGGTTTAAGCAGTGGCTAAAAGCAAGAGTCACCATTTATGACTCTGTCTAGAGGTATGTAACTACCAGCGAATAGCGAGCATATCAAACGGTGAAAATATAAGTTCAGTGTGCAATAAGTCACTTTGGCTCTTTACATCAAATGTAAAAATCAAGAGCCCTTTATGTTGGTGCCAGACTTGGGTGTTATTGGATGTTGCTTTTGAACTAGATTGGAATCCCTTCTACTTAATCCTCCATAAGACCCTCTATACAATCTGGATCAGAGGACAATGTAGAGCCCAAACATCGTAGACTTTTGGCCCTCTTGTACAATTGTTCTAAAACAATTGTTTATAACCAGTGTTAACCCCATATATGCCTCAAGTCCCATTTATTCATGTCCATGTAAGAAAGGTGAAGGTATCTGGTTGTAGAAAAGCCAACATTTGATCCCTCCCAGGGGGCAGAGGGGTACGTTAGGGGCTAATCTGTCATGAGAGAGACATCAATGATCTTTATGATAACTGGAAATTTGATAAAATGACCAATGTGCCATTATTCCCAATCCTGGCTGTCCATGTATGAGGATTAACAAGCTTAACACACTGCACCTCCATGTACGCTGGTGCCCTGCAGGTATTGCTATACACAGGGCATGTCTGATAGCATTTCTCCCCGAAATCTGGGGACTTAGGTGATATGAAATCCACTAGAAGTTTTTAGTCTGATGGTGATTAGAACCTCCATGCGCAGTCAATAGGGGCGCAGAAGATTTCCGTGCATCTCCGCGGAAAACCCACCACTCCCTCTTGATAAATAATGAGCACTTATTCATAGAGTAAGTAGGACAAGGTGCAGGTATCTGGTTGTAGAGACTTCATGAACAGGACCCCCTGCTGTGTCCGCCTTGTGCCTCTTGGTGAGTGCAGGCTGACTAAACCATGACTCAGAGCCCAGGGTCCTCACTTAAAGGCCGATACACATGGCATTTAGCCGTAAAACGTCGATGTAAAAGCCCATAGTTGACCGTCTCAGGGGAGAAAAGGGGTACCCTGCCCACTCAACAAAAAAAACACGTTATTTAACATCAAAAACCGTTTTTAACGTTTTAATACGTTTTGCCATGATAAGGAGTCATAGGAAAACGTTCTGAAACGTTTTGCAACATTTTTGTTGACTGGGTGTGGACTAATCTGTAATGAGAGAGAGATCATTGATCTTTAAGAGAACGGGAAATTTGATAAAATGACCAATATGACATTATTCCCAATCCTGGCTGTCTATTGATAAGCTGAAACATAACCATACCTCCATGTATGTTGGTGCCCTGCAAGTATTGACCTCATATGTACCCACAGGCCATGTCTGCTAGCACTTCCCCCCAGAATCTGGGGACTTAGGTGATCTGAAACCCACTAGATGGTGATTAGAACCTCCTTGCACAGTTTCTAGACCAAACATATGTATAGGAGAGAAAAGTAGTCCATTTTGGGTGATCTGTTGTTGTTGTGGGTGGCTAACATGTGCTTCCCAAGCGCTAGAAGCAAACGAAAGTGATCCAAGGTATGGAATCACAATACAGGTTACCCATCCATTTGTTACACACAATCAATGTTGTTACTGAAAATGCATCATCTATATTTGGTAATATAATGGTAAATAAGGTTTATAGGCGCTGCAATGCTGGACTTTATCATCCCCGTGTAGGCATACATGCCCAGGAAATGAAGAGACCAGCAGGGTGTTGAGAAAGGATTGGAATTGAGTTCTGTCGTAGGTGCCATTCCCAAAATGGAACTGGCTGACCTCAGGGAATCAATTCTCTCTTATGTTGCCAAAAGGTAATTGGCAATAGAAGTGGTTCAGGAGTGGTCCTGAATTGGTGAGAACTACCTAAGTAAGACCCAATTCCCAGCTAGTTCTTAATCAGGAGGGTATCTCAAAAAGATTGGGAAACCAGTTCTCACCGTAACTATTTGATCCTGCAGTTCTCCTACATTTCTCACCCTAAGAACAGACTTCCCTGCTTGACTTCTGCTACAAGTGAACTCCACGGAAATAGGTTGAGTTGCAAAATAAGAGACTGGACCCCTCCTATACCACTCCTATAACTGACTCCCTCTTTACAATACAAGAGGGAATCCACTCCAGAAGGTCAGTGAGTTCAATTTTGGAATTATCACCTCCGACAGGATCAATCCAAAATCTTTTTGAGATACCCTCCAGATTTGCTAACATTGTTCAGGTGTGTACCATGGCATTATTGCAAGGCTGCCCTAAACACTGCATTGTGAATTATCAATGAACACAGCAGGGGACAAATTCTGGAATTTCTGAAAATAGCCCCCTACAAAACACCAATTTGTGATTATAAAAAAAAGTGGCTTTGGCTGGATACAGAAAATGTGTACAATTCGGGCAAGTGGTCTGCCATTCCTGTATCTTTATTAGTATCTTGGTCTCTAGAGCAATGTAAAGATACATTTTTTGGTGAAGTATCTGCGTTTTCACGTGAGCGCTGCACTTACGTGGGATTTCAGTACCTAGTTCAACTTGGGTAGATCATCTCAATTATTCTAATGTGTTTCATATAATCACAGTGAATATTCAAATACATAATCCATAATTGGCATTATCTCACGATTTTGGCTTGGACAGTGCTTTTTTGGTCATAACCCCAGTGCATTATCCGGCCATAACCCTACTCTGATACCTTTAGTTCTCCTTCAAGAAGCCTTTGGTTAGAATCTGGACATGTTAATGAATGAGAGAAATCAACCTGTCAATGCATTTCCAGTTAAAACCAGTCATGGTTCTATTGGGAATCGTTCCCCAGCCCCTGTGGCAATAGACAGACTCACTGTCCACTACTCCACGCAGACCGGTACTAGAAACGAATATGAAAGTAGATATCACTGACCAGCCTGTCATTCCTTCGCCTATATGACCATATTTAGAATAGAATCCATGCATGCCAAGTTGAGTTATTAAAATGTAGACATCCTTAGATATCCTATATGATCCCTCCATGCCAATTGTCTCCATTATATTCAAAATAAAGAACAATCCACTCTTTTTCCATAGCAATGCGTCTCGGCACCCGTCATGCTGCTTGATGACAACTTGATTATCCACATTCTGGGGCCCTATGTTGACCAGGCCCAGGAATATGGACAAAAAAGCACAGGACGACTTCCACTGACAGCCATGGTGGTGGCAGGTGGTGAAACGTATCCCCATGTAAATGCATTGGATTCTTATTTATTTCGAAGGTTATGGAGACAAAAAGTAGGCAAACACCATCTATGGATATTATATTTGTTGGTGTTAGGAGCTCAGTGAATGGCATGCTTGGATTCAATACAAAAAATGTGTGGAAAGTTGGTCAAGCGCTGACGACAAAAATGGCTATGGGCCTGGCAAGGCAAACCAGGGAGTATCGCTTGGGTTCAGAAAATTTCTTCTCCTGGATTTATTATGGGGTTTTAAGGTAAAAGATTAATACAAAATGGAGGAATCAGTTAGATAAACACCTTAATGTATGTTATGAGAAAGCACTCATGGGTTTAGGGTACAATAATCCACTCCCCGCTTCATGGGTCGTGGATTATTGAACTCATAAACCCATGAGTGCTTTCTCATAACATACATTAAACGCTAAGTAACGCCCCTGTAGAGGCGATGAGCGATCATAATTGTCTTTAAAACATCTATATAATATGTTAATATCCTAAACACCTAAACTCTAGACTGCTTAACATTTGCACATGTTTAGCATAGGTGTTTAGGCATTAAAATGTTAGTGTTTAATTCCTAACAGGTGGGCAAGAATATGCAACTACCTTGCCAATATGTTTAGACTCTAAACACGTTCAGATATCAACATGTTTAAACCCTAAATCTCTCTTTTACAGTGTAGACTAAGTCACACCCCCCTCCACATGACCATACCGCATGGAATATTGTAACGGGACCCAGAGCTCAGTGCTGTGACACACCACACCCCTCCCACTGGTGCTGTACCAGAAACACCCTACTTTCTGGCTCCCCCTTTTAGAACTGACTTGTGGGCTGCATCCCTGGAATTGACTGGTGGCCTGAATTCCTGGAATTCAGCATCACACAGGTATCAAAACTGGTTGCAGCCTCTCAGCCAGGCAGACTTGAACTGATACCCTGTTAGCCACACTCGACCCCCACAGATACAAAGATCTGCTTGGTGGTTAGTGGCAGTGGGTTGAAGTCAAGTCCACAACACAGGATAGAGGTAAGGCACTGTCACTACTTACTTGTATTTGTGTATTCTATATTATCACCACTGTAAGAAAAACCAATATAACCTTTAGACCACACTCTCTTGTGTTTGTTCCATCTTTGTAAAGGATAGCTTAGGACCCACCAACTTTAGAACACCATAAGCCCTTTGGGCCACCTATCATCTAATTATCAGCCCACCCAGCTATATTCTGTTACAATATCTGCCACAAATACCAGGACCCTCTATGCATGAACAACTAAGTCACTGATTTGTGGGATTCGAATAGTTTTGTAGCAATGGATACATTTGGAGGTCCTTCACTAAATTTCAGGGTTTCCTCTTCTTGTGGCTTTGTGTCTATTCACAGTGCACATACTTTTGGTTTTTATACCTTTCTCACATCAGGTATAACCACAAGAAGGTGCGTCATAAGCCAAACGGTTTTCCAATTTGAAAATCATCTGAAAATGATCAGAATGATGAGGAAAAAGAATAATCATTTTGATGCTATCGACACCATGCAGTATTGTATTTACTATGTAAATCTCATAAATGATTACCATGAAAGATTTTCGTCTCTAATGAGGTAATTATTCTGAGTATGAAAGGATCATCATTTCAATGAAAGAACTTTACTCTTTCCCCTGTGCGTTGTTTCATAGGTTGGCAATATATACAACTAGTCATCATTAGTATTCTACCGTAGTCATCAATATGACCAGCCCAAAATCAAAGTGGTTGTACCGTTGCTATGGTTACAATTGTTTTTTTTTCTAGCCCTGTGACTATTTGTATATTTGGCTTCTGAAACAGCTGTTCCCCCCCCCCCGACCGCGTCTGCTTGATCCTCAGCAGGCCTCCTAGCAGATTGCATGGTTCATATTCATATGGTATGATTATTAAAATATATTCAGACACCTCTTTGTGACCCCACTGCCGAGCGCAAAAACATTCCAAGAAGCACTGTAATTACATTCACAGAACTCTGTGTCCTATTGAACTTTCTACTTATACAACTTGATTTCTTTGGTGCATGCAGGCAACACACCTGTTGTTGATAGATGTTTGATTAAATAAGATTTCCGACAATGTATGAATTGACTATAAGCATGGAACGTAACGCGGGTAGCAAGTTACCCCTGGCAACCAGGGACAGTTGGACAAGCTATTACCACGTATTAATTAAGGTGGTCGCTACTCTTTACTGAAAGTCAACAGAATCTCTTCATTTTGTTTTGTTTTTAAGTACTTTGAAATCTATAGAATCAATGTATCCAATAAAAATGGGGGGTCCCAGGCTACCTTTTTGAATATAGAATTTTGAAAAATAAAAGTATTTCAATTATTTCTCTAAAATGAACTGCCTTTTTTACCATATTGCATGGCATTCTGGGCAAAAGTTTAACACCATAGGAAAGAAGGGACAGGGTTTGGCATAATTTTATGACAATTTGGGCTGAAAACAGTATTGAAAGTTAATGGAATCTTTTTATACTTCCTCAAAGTATATCAGGGGCGTAGGAAAAGGGGGGCCAGGGGGGCCTGGGCCCCCCAATCATAAAGGAGGTGGGGCCTGAGTATGTCTGGCCCCCCCCCCCAATATTTTCCAAGAACTCATAAACACAATGGAAAAGAAGCTAACACTTTACATATCAAATTTAGTTTATTATGGTGATGTCATAGGGAGAATGGGGGTCTGAGCCTAAAGTCAGATTCAAAATTTACCAAAAATCACTTTTCTATATGAATTCTAAATATGCATGCATATATAGCACCATCACGCATCAGCCGACAATTCAAGGTGGTCGCGATGGTGCCCTGGCCAGGCCCCCCCAATGAAGATTTGCTTCCTACGCCTCTGTATATACCTTACATTAATATCTTTCTCATTGAAAACATTTTGACAGATGGTCCCGTGCATAATGTTAGGGTGTTTGGCCTCTGAAATAAAAAAAAGTACTCCAAACAAAAATGAACAAAATTTCATATTTGGAGCATTGAATGATGGGTAAAACAGCAACAATCATAATAGAAAATGCTTTTTAGCTATACTCTTAGCTATTCTGGAGGCTGTTGCGAAAAGATTGAGTTGTTGCTTTTCAGGGTAGGTACCTCACTTTCCACATCCCTCCTCTCCTTAACCACTCAGAATCACTTCTGACACTGTAGTCCAGAAGTAGTCATTTTCCACAAATCAAACTGTGTTGCGAAAAGTGGTCACACCTGAGTGCTACCCAGACTGCCCACACCTACATACTTATGCGACAGAGTGTAGGAAGCAACTTCCAGTTGAGGGGTTGTTACTAACCACTTCTGGACCACTTCTTTTGGGAAGTCCCATTTGGCAATGCAATAGAGAAGAGACTACCAAAGATGACTGCCTTCCATTTTTGGAAGTACACCTCCAACAGAAATGACTTCCAATGGTTTAGCAACAGCCACCTGAGCAGCATACCCAATTTGTTCATAACATTTAAGGCCTACAGATATTAGCTATAAAAAAAGTCTGAAAGAGCTGAATTTAATCTAGTGGTAAATATGACAAAATTTCAAAGTCGTGGTTCAGGAATGGTATTCCCTTGTCAAGCTACTATGGGAAGCATTCAGGTGTAACCATGACAGTCTTATTCAAAGCAAGACAATTCAATCAGAGTATACGATGGGAAGTTACGTCTCAAGGTTGAGAATTGTGGGGAAGTGGAAGAGGAGTTACAGTGAGAATCCAATTCTTTTCGCGTCAATTTGCATAGGAAAGATCTCATGCAAAGATTTACAAACACATACACTGTACCAAAGAGAGCCAAAGTGTCCTTTTAATTTGCTATAGATATATATATGTGGATAATTATCCTAATACTCTAGCCACAATAATCAAGTTCTCTTAACCTATAGATGTGAAATATTTAGGTGTATCTGGGGCTAGGGTATAGGTCTAGGCATATCAAAGGATTCCGTTTTTGTCTTTCTGATTTCCTGTCTAGACATAAAAACTAGATGAGCCTTAGATATATTCATTAGATATGACCAAGCTGCATCGCAGACCTAGAGCTGCAGATCTCATTTCGAAAAACTGAAGGGGTCTATGCAGTGAATACACTGTCTTGTTTCTGAACTTGGTTTTCAATAGTAGGTTTTCAACCTCTAGAACTAATCTACAAAAATCTCCCTAGACACTGTTGAATCTACCAGGGATCTTCATAAAGCTGAACAGTGGACTGTTATAATTCTGTGACATTGAACCAGTGTAGTATTTACTAGAAGCCCTAGGTGGCATCACAGTGGTGCATAAATGTACAAGGAATCTCTGTGAAAATGATGACGAATCTCTGGCAACCTTGGTATGAGGATTGCCCCGTTATTTTGACGACATTTCTACAGTGTAGACATGGTCGTGCTACAAGGGATAGCCATGACCTCTCTCCGACCTCTGATGGATGTCTGCCAGCATATCTCATGATCATGAGGTATGAGTCACACTACATTGTGGTTTGTGGGACCCTGGGGTGGTGGATAGGTGGGCAGGTTGGGCTTCCGTGGGTGGAAGGGGATGGATGATGCTGCCCTACAAATTGCATCCGTCTACAGAACTGCATTTACTAAATAGTTTTTATACGGGGGAGGTAGAGATCAAAGTGAAGAGTGAGTCAACGGAACTTGGTTCTGTGTAGGACTTGCTGATCGTTATGAAAATCGTGATTCTGGATTCTCAACATTAGTTGTGTGAAGAGGAAGGGGGTGATTAGGTTAGGAAAGAGGGAAACACCCGCTGGGGCAGTGTTAAAAGGAGTAGGGTAGATGAGGTAGAGAAGTAGGTAGGGATGAACCCACAGGTGGGCGGACGGTGGAGGAGGTAGGGAGGAGGTAGGGTCAACATGATTTGAGAAACACACCGTCCTTTTCTGCCAGAATAGGCCGTTACTCCCACACAAGAGGACCCGCAGTGCTCTCCTGCCTTGGGGGCCTTTTGGCCCAGCGATATACGAACGAGCCCCTCGTGCGTGGAGTGCCAGTGTATGCACAACGAAAAGGAGGTCATAGGACAACATACAGAAGGGTGGTCACAGGACAACTGGAAGGGGGGGTTACAGGAAACACAAGGTGGGGTGGTTACAGGAAAACGGGAGGGGTGGTTATAGGACACAGAGATGGGTAGCTACAGGAAACACAAGGTGGGGTGGTTACAGGAAACACAGGGAGGGGTGGTTACAGGGCACAGAGATGGGTAGCTACAGGACACCCAAGGAGGGGTGGTTACAGGACACACAAGGGGGGTGATGGTTACAGGACACACAAGAAGTGGTGGTTAAAGGACACAAAGGGAGGGGAGGTTACAGGCCACACAGGGAGGCGTGGTTACAGAACACACAGGGAGGGGTAGTTACAGGACACACAGTGAGGGATGGTTACAGGATACATTGGGGGATTGGACATAGACACAGGGGTGGTCACAGCCCAGTAAACACTATTCCTTGTTTTGTCCTGTGACCACCCATTCCTCGTGCAGTCCTTTGACTACCCCATAAGGATGTAGTCCTGTAACCACCCTTTCCTCATGCAGTCCTGTGACTACCCCATAAGGATGTAGTCCTGTGACCACCCTTTCCTCGTGCAGTCCAGTGACCACCTCATAAGGATATAGTCCTGTGACCACCTTTTCCTCGTGCGTATAGTGGCCCTATATGCATGAGGCCCTCGTTCGTATATCATTGGCAGTCCTTTTGTGCCTCCCCAAAAGCACCCACTTGGGGCTATAATTGACTATAGTTTTTTTTTTTCCTGTATTCACAATAGGACCCAATGTCTTCTTTTACCTGATGGTCTCTTTCCTACTTCCAAAAAGAACCTGGTGTCATTATCTGTCCGATAGGCCATTTCTTGTCTCATAAAAGGACCCATTTTCGCCTTTTTCTGGCTGAGTAGTGCTTTCTGCATGGGCTGTGTAAATACAACAGGGTGTTGCTTGTATGCTAGATAGAGCTGGGAATAGGCGCCCTCTTTTCCAAAGAAGTTACACTCTGCTCCACCATTCAACTTCCACTCACAATATACAGATATAAGTCTAAAGAGGCACCTGCCTTGCTTAAAAATAGTGTGTACTGCACTATGGGATACCTACTTTTGTCACACACTCTTTCAAGTGCTCTTGTGTTGCCCACTTGTGAGCAACACAAAATGTTAGGACTACAAAGAAAGAGACTGCTGTGGTTGAGGCACCTCTTAGGCAAAACTACCTTTTCCTATAGGAGCAACACCCTCCAGTTAAATAAGGAGGTGCACTTGCTGATCCGAGAGCTGTTCACTTATCTAGACAACAGTGAACCGAAACAACGTCTGTCTATTAAGTGGATACTTTTATCCCATTAAGGTATATATAATAGCGATAGAGAGGTTAAGATTTGCCTACTCGTAACGTGTAAGCCTACGGCAACGCGTAGCCTACCATCTCCTACTATTAAATAGATGTATGTGGTGCTGTACACGTCGTGATCCTAACCTCCCCAATGACCCAATAAGTCTTATATGGAGCTGTAGCAACATCTGCATTATTACTATCAAATCCTTTGAGTGCTGGTCTTACTATATCTGCTGCTGCCCCCTACTGTCAATTTGGGCAACAGATATGAGTGTTCTGCTGACTACCAGATGGATGCACTTACTCACACTCTCTAGGTCTCACGTAGGGAAATCCTGGGGCCTGAAAATGCCACTTGCTCTGCTGGGTGTCTAACCTGTAGAAGCTGGTCTATTAGAAGAAAGAGCTTCTACAAGGCATTGAAAGTCAATATTCAGATGTGAAACAAAATTAAGGACATAAAAAAGTGATTTTTGGAAAACCTCAAAAGCACACCTGTCCCTTCAGGTCTCACGTAGGGAAATCCCAGGGTCACTCAGTGCATCCTTACCAACAGAGGACCTCTGCACTGAATACTACAGGAGTTCTGGGTGGATAAAATAGTTAGCTAATTTAGCAGAACTCTGTAAAAATTCATAACTGGGTATTTATTCATATGATATAAAATAAAACATGATTATTGCAGCGATGCCCATTCATTTTTGGGCTTGTTTGGATTGGGTCTGAACTGAATTTATTCACTGCAAATGCCAATTATGCAGGTGTCTGTACATTTATGGCCAGCATTCCAGATTTTTGTGATCGATGCACAGTTTTTTTTATATATGTCGTAAATCGAGGTTGCCCCTAAAGATAAACATGGGAATTTTTGCTCAATACCTCCGGGGCACACTAGTTATGGCATGCCATGCTACATTAGAATATAGTGAAAAACTATTTCCATGGCTGAGACCTGCAGGTCTCAGTGGGGGAAATCCCACAGAAAACCGTAAGTCATATATGATTGTGGTCAGAAGTGAATGGTCCATTACCATATTGAAAATAATGCCAATAAATATAAAACAAGTACACATGTAGTGGAAGGTTTGCTGCTTTAGATAACATACCAGGAGGGAATTTCTCAGAGGGCTTAACCATTTTTTCAAGGGCTAGGTTGGAAATGGTGAATCTACATTTTATTCAGTACAAATTTAGGCAGAATCAGGGTGTTTTTACGTGATAGTCCGGTGCTCAAAATTTCAGTGGTCAATACATATTTCAATTCAGCCTATATAAAAAAAAGGATGTCTCTATTAGATCTATTACAATTTTTAGAAAATGAACATGTTCCAATGGGTGCTATCGTGTTTTGCACTATATTAAATTATAGTGTGGGACCAATTCCTTCTCTGAGTCCCCCTCGGAATTCTCCCCCCGGAAATTTCCCCCCTAAAAATATCCCACCCTGGAAATTTCCCTCCTGGAAATTTCCCGCCATCACTTCTATGTAATACAGATACAGTCAGAAATGGTTGTTTCAATTGTATTGCGGAATAAAGATTCTAACCCTTTTACTAACCCTAACCCTATATCCCTAACCCTAACCCTAACTCTAACCTTATCCCTAACCCTACCCCTATCACTAACCCTATCACTAACCTTATCCCTAACCCTAACCTCATCCCTAACCCTATCCTTAACCCCATCCCTCACCCTAATCAAACCCTATCCTTTGGAAACTTTGAGGGGGGGGGGGTAATTTCCAGGGGGGAAATTTCCTAGGGGGGCAATTCTCCAGGGGGGAAATTCCCAAGTGGGAGAATTCCATGGGGGAGTTTTCCAGGGGGGTAATCTCCTGGCACCCTCTAGGTTAGCTTCACCGTTAGACGTCCACTCCTGTACAGGCTTTCAATAAGGTATTTGCATTATCTAATAACTCTGAAACTAATAGCTCCTCGTGCTTTCCCAAGGTACTGGATGAAAGATGATTGTTTGGAAATTTGTACCTGTCATATTTCTGAAATCCATGTTTATATGTTTACTTCAGCTTTCCCACCACTTTTAAGAACATTTTATCTAATCTATTTTCACCTTGAGCTGTCCACTTTGCTTGAGCCATCCACTTAGTACCCACCCTTTTTTTATAAAACCCTTCTCATTGAATTATTAATTTAAAGATGAACAAGTGTCTTCCGTACATAATGCAATAAAATGGCATTGTTAAACCTACTGCATCATGATAAAAAACATATGTTTTATAGTGGCTAACTTAGATTGATAAATCGGAGATGATAATCATGATATTATAAACTGTCCATACATTAATCAACATAAGTGAGTGACATTGGATACGGTTGATTATATAAAATATGAAATGTATGCATCGGCGTAGTATCCAGTGAGATCTTCAATCACAAACTATTCTAGCCATGCATCTTGTGACGCAATCCTACAAAAAGCAATGGTTTGTATAAATCAAGTGCTTTAATAAGAGTGTAAAGAGTGGACGGCTCAAAATGAAATGGTGATTGCCTCATGGTGAAATTGGTATGTCCTCGGAAATAAGTCCTAAATGGTAAGTATTTATCTTTGCCTAGAAAAATATAAGATGCAAGTAACTTTAATGTTTAAAATGTGCAACCAAATTTGGGGAATCCTGATGAAATGGCCAGTCAGACATGATTAAAAAAAAGACAAGTCAAATAAGGGAACTTCAGTGTTTTATTATACAATGACAATTACTTAATATATGTACCACAATTTCCATGACATTTGAACGCAAAAGATATGTGTATCAAACCAGCCTATGGAGTCACCAATCAATATGTCCATCAACTACCCTCAAAGACCTCAAAATCTAGCCCCAAAGGATCAAGGTGGTGCGCATTATACAGTAATGGTAAAAGGACAACACAAAACCACACTTTGAACCTCTGTACCTATTCTTTCCACCCAAAGTTTACGTGCTCATTCCTCACACAGGAAATAAGGCGCAAACACCCAGGTTACCTAGGGATAATGGTAAGATCAGGCTGAAAGTGGATGGCCCGCTTTGTGCCCTTCAGGGTAAAGGCACCCATTTTGGCCAAGCTAAAGGTTATTCGAATTGACCCTTGAATCTTTTACATGCAAGGGCTGTAAATCATAAGTTGTGTCACACCTGTGAAAAATTATTAAAGCCCATAGGCATCATATTGGTTTAACACGAATTGAGCTCAGCATAGTTATTGTAATAAATATTTTTCTCCAGCTCGCCTTCTGTTCCATTCCTTAGTAAATAAATTATCTGTTAGGGGATATCATTTCGGACAAACGTTTTTCTTTTTTTCTTTTTTATAAAAATGCTCCACAATTTTGAAGCAGTTCATACGCGGTACCGGTTGAGTAGAGTGACCATGTTGTAGCAACGTTTTTCATTATTAACGCTCGAAATAAGGCTGGAATTACTGTACGTTATTGTCGATCTGTACAAACCAATTAGAGACTTAAATAACTAAATATACCATGAGAGGAAATTGTGATTGTGACGAAAATGCGCTATTATGATTAAGATACTGTTTGAATGGAAGGCAGAAAAGAACTATAGCCAATAGGATTAAATCTGACTATTGTACAATATAATATGGTGTGCTCTAAGGTTCAGTACTTGGCTAACTGTTGTTCAATACATGTGTAAACAATATCACAATTTGATAATATATCGTCATTTTGTAAACACAGCATGTAAGCTGATGATGATTTTTTTTTCTACAGAGGGCCTTAGTTAAAAGAAAAGACCACCCTCTTTTCATGATGGCTTGATTCGATAGGTTTTATATTGAATAAAAATACTGAGGCATGCTTAGTGAGAAGGGCAATTTTACAAGGGCAGACGGTAGGCTTCTCTGGGGTATTGTATTACGTCACAATAATTATTGGTCAAAATGCACCAAATGCTGTATTGATTAGGCTTGGAGGCTGTTGCAACCATGCTTTAAATTCTAATATTTTAGTATTTATTTTCTAATTATATTCTGTAAGATTGGTAGGGTTAAATAATTTTAATTGTCAAAAGAAAAATACAATCAGTCTCAAAAGGCACCTATGAGAAGCATCTGTTCTTAGATGAGCAGTGTTGTGCAATCAAAACTATGACACATTTGAGCAATTGTGATGCCATACAATGCATCACACAAGCCTCCTTCCTGCCCTTATAGTAACAGATATGACAGTATTATGCCACAGTACTTTTGTTTCATATGAAACCTACTAAATGAAGCCATTATAAAACAGGGTGGTCTTTCTTTAAGGACCATCCCATTACATTTGAGGGGGTTTCTTTGAAAAGTGTCCAAAAGTTCAATTATCTTGGTGCAATCATAGATGAAGATCATCTTTACCTGTCTATGTATTGTCTCATGTGTTGTCCTGTGTTGTGTCCGGGTCCTATATCGTAAAGAGGACCTTAGCTTGTGATGTATATTGCTCATGGGCACCAGTAAAAGGCTTGTAACCACAATGATTGACTACCAATAAAAAATAGTTCAACTTCAATTTTCAACACACTTGGGCCAAGTATGGGAGTAACAGTGTGGCTATATGTGGACTATGCTAACGTTGATACACACAGACTGCACTAACATCGGTTTTTATCAATGCCAAAAATGTGTCCAACAGTATCAAACAGGTGAAATGTTTGGCCAAATGGAAATAACTTCCTGCTCACGATAACAGATGAACCATTCAATCACGAGATGTAACAGGACGTTAGGCAGAGATAACCGATATAAAATAAGAACTAGATAGGCCTATATGGAGATTACATCACTAAGTAAATGTACCTGACTTGGAAATTTATTTGAACAAAGCAACTTGTAGACATAGTACACCATTCTGCTGACATATTGTATATAATTGTAGGGGTATGGTATTTATATTATAATATTACACTCATAACGTTCATGTACCCGAGGGACTCAGACCCAGGTCTCTGGCTGTGATGGGGGAGTCCGGATGGCAGGTAGCAGCACCTGCCTCCGGGTTCGTATCTGTTACACCAGGGGGCCTTCCACTCGTCCGTCACATGTCATGTGATGGGTCTGAGTTTCGCGGGCTTTTCCCCTATACAAGGGCAGTTCCTATAGCAGTTCTCCAGTAGTGGTAGGATGCTCAGCATGCTTCTACTGTTACCTAAGGGTGAAAGTGAATGCCATCTGGCATGTAGTCTCTATAGGCTGTGATCGTATGTAACTAAGATCAGAATAAACGCTTGGTTACCTAGCCCGAAACTTCTTCTCTTTTCGTTATGATTTGACATCTAACCAAAAAGACGAACCACTACATAATAATCTCTTATCTCTTTTAATACCTTGTAACTTACATATAACCTTTTATGTCTCTGCATACCCCCCCGCCACAAAAAAAAATGATAATAACAACAACAACAACAAAAAGAAAAAGAACTGATTTCCTACCCATTGAAATAATGTAAGCTATTTTGTTTCCTTTTTGTCTGATTTAATCATACCATCCCACTTGTATAATAACAAACGTAATCCATCAGTAAGTTATGTATGTACAAATCTTCCTAGGAGAATATGGTAACACCGGAAGTTGGGAAGCTCTAGCCAAATCCTGCTCAGACATACTATAGAGAGACTAAGCACATGTTTTGTGCTTCAAAGGTAACCGATATTTATACCTAAAGAAATATTCATTTCTTGCTATGAAGATATTCCAAGGTGCCCCTATTACAGGAATGTGCAACAGCTTTGTGATTGTTCCTCTGCTCCACCTGGACTTTGATCTGTTGGTGTTACCTGGTGATCCACATCATCTTCATCTGAAGATTCCAAATCAGGTAGGTTGTAGATTAAGTCAAATTGTCTTGAATCTGGTGGCATTCTGTGTAAGAGAACTTTGGTATGTTTGTCTACATGAACCTGTAGGTTCTTCACCCCATGAGTGACATTGGTCTGACTGTCACAGCAGGGGCAGCTGATGATGAGGGGAGGCTGTACAGGCTTCATGAACTCCAGGCACCTTGTACAGAAGGTATGGCCACAGGTGAGCTGACGAGGCTGGTCCTGGAAGATGGTCTCACATATTGGACAGGTGATGTCTGCCTGCTCAGTGCCTGAACTCACTCTGATATATCAATTTAAATACAAGTACATATTAATTAATCCAAATGATACGCACACACACACACACACACACACACACAAAAAATGGTTAGTTTGTTTGGGTTTGCTGATTTCATCCTTCAATTTCAGTTGGAAGTCACTAAGAACCTGATCTAAGAAGGCACTCATATGTTACAAAGTATGGAAGCACTTCGACTGCCTTAAGGAACACATTCTGGTTCATAGGGAAGAAGATACCTTTTAAGCATAGGCTAGGGAGTACCTTAGGAAGTAATATATGAAAGGGGATATAGAGTAAAGGGAAAAAGGAAAATTCTAAGGCCCTATTCTACATGGGTGAAACATACCTAAATGTTGGTTGTGTTGGTACTGTTGGTGACCTCGGCTGCTGTGGTTGTTGTTGTTGCTGCTGCTGATGCTGCTGCTGTGACTGTTGTTGTTGTTGTTGTTGCTGCTGCTGCTGCTGCTGTGACTGTTGTTCATCTGGTTTCTTCATGTGAGCAAGTAAGGAGTTAGTCTTGAAATCGGATGGGAGATCTGACACTGGACCTGAGAGGGTAGACGTGGCATTGCAGTTTGGGCACTGAAATATATGGTATAATAAAAAAAAATGTTGATAATCAGCAAAGTGGAGCTCTAGACATTCAGTCAGCCCAGTTTGGATGCTGTTCATAATTGTATTTGTTGGACTTGAAGTAACTCAATCTTCTCGTATTGAGCTTGTTTACAGCAGGAAGTGCAGAACCAAGGTGGGGACCATGCATACACACGAGCATAAATATATAGTTCATTTTTGAATGAATTGTACCAATATGTTAGCAAACTGTAACAATCCACATCACTCGTGGATGGGAAGGAATCTTGTTAATCTCTAGGTAGAAATGCCGTACCTTAATCTGAGTTCCTGTGCTTCCTTGAGCCATACCCTGTAGACATTCCAGACAAAACGAGTGTCTACAGGGCAGGATTCGTGGGTCAGTGAATATTTCCAGGCATATGGTGCACGTTAGTTCCTCCATGATCTTCTTGACTGCACGTTTACCTAACGTGCCCGTGGACACATTTCTCCTGTGTCCTGTATTGCGGGAACTAGCCATGATGCTGCTGATAATATAAGATGCTTTGTATCAGTGGGCGATACTGTAACATGCCCTCTATTGAGTATCCTATTCAAAGTGAAGTAACAAAAAAAAAAGAAGGAATGAGTGACACCAGGGGTATTGCTGGTGGTTTCTTCAAAGCAATTCTAACATGGACACTCCCTAAGGGAGTTGTCATTGTCTATCAACAGGGGCGGTGGTGGGTCTGAGGCATAAATATTTCAGACCCCTCCTAAGGGCGGGGGGTTAAAAACGTTTGACCCCTCTTGAGGGAGGGACATAAAAAAAAGATTACCCTCTTTTTAGGCGAGGGGGGCGTAACAAAATTTCACGCATCCATACGAAAGAAAACACACTCCCCAACCTCCCTGTTGATAAATAATGACCACTCCCTAAAGTCGACATATGAAATTGGGCCTTGATAACATAGGATAATTTCTTACAATCAAGAGTTGACACATGGATACACCATCGATAACCAAATTTCAGCTTTCTCTTAGAAAACCAGAATACATTGTGTCACCATATGAAATTGTACCGATACCTGTGTTAGATTTAAAAAGACTCTTATAGCTTACTTAACCCATTGAGGGCCAGCATCGACTATAGTCGACACCATGGCAGGCCTAGCGTCGACTATAGTCGACACCATGGCAGGCCTAGCGTCGACTATAGTCGATGCCCATTATATAGGATTAGTATAGGAATTGAAAATAGGCTCGTCCTCTAGGAACTATACTTTTTTCAGAGGCCGTCCCCATGGCCAGGGCAACAATTTTTGCTCTGTCCTTAAAGGGTTAATCGAATAGGCCTCTGCCATTGTCTTTTACCCCCTCACCCGTCTCAAACCTGTCGACTCTCTCTGCTGAGGGAGTCCTCTTTACCTTGTTTTGTATATTATTGTTCTACCAATATGTCTAAAACCTATACTTTACCAGGTCACATCAGAACCACATGGCCCACACCTGCCCTTTTCATGGTGATTTAGCATTTCTAAATATTGTTGTAAAGAGATGGATATAGGTCTAGTGCGATGTACTCACCTGTTAACTTCCTATCAGCCAGGAGCCGTATGACAACACCAACTTTGAATATCACGATTCTAGAGTGTTAAATATAGATTTAGGTAGGACACTGACTAACTATATAGTGAGATATGGCTCTGACTAACTACTTGTTCTTATCTCAGACGTCACACTTAGGTACACCTAGATTATATGAGTGCAGTAAAGTTTCATTGGACAGATTTCTTTTTTTTTTAGCAAAGAAAGTGTAAAAGAAAGTCTCATTGGCGAGAGTAGTGTAGGTATCCCAGGTAGCAAAAATGGTGTGGCCCGAGTCTGGGCCAGAGCGGGCTCCTGATGTGGGCCACACTGGGTTAACACAGTGGGCGCCCGATGGGTTTTGTCCTCAGCAAAGGGTCTGGGCCACACTGGGCTAACCGATTCGGGCACAGACCTGTTTGAAATTGGGCTCACCGATTTGGGCTCAAAGTGAGTTTAACATGGGTTTTTGGTGTGGCCTAAAGTGGGCTGCCTGATTTGATGAAAAATTAGTGGTGATATGTTAAAAATTCTTTTTGAGAAATTTATCCAAAATCTTTTCTTTTTTTTAAAAGTCAATAAGCAACAAATCCTTGAGCTAATCTAACCCCCCCATCACCAAAGGAGTAAATGCAATATCTACCCAAGTGGAAAGGCAGAGCAGTACCATTCATTTGAATCAAACTCATTCAGCCAACACAAGGCACTTTGATTCATTAAAGTGACATTCTGGCCTCAATCTTCCCCCACTAATTCCCTATGTAGGAGTAGAGAAGAGAGCCTTCAAGTTCATAATGACTGTACCTTGCTCGAATTTTATCTCACCTCGTGCCTTCCTTACGGCCGACACTCAAGGGCGAGAGGTCCCGCGGGTTGTATCCACACCGAAGTGAGATTACCCTTGTGGCGTTTTGCCCGGACCCTAGTCTAATGGGGAGGGGGGATGATGGTGACCGAATCTATGGGAAGATAGAAAGCACGCCCCTACACATTTACCGAGGCAATGGTTCTTTAACATCCGTCACTACATAGGCATAGTGAGAGATGGACAGGCCTGTTTTAAGTCATTTGTCTGCCATGACCGCCGAGAGACTTTCCAGCACAGCCTAGCCAGAGCAGGGACGAACTCAAACGACACCTTACGGCGACGTTTGGAACCACCACTGTGCTCCGGCCGGGCCGGGAACCGAACCCACAACCTTACGGCCTGTGAGCGGACGCGCTACCGACTGCGCCTCCCGGCTGTATGTACCTCTGCATATCTGCTCTTGTTCCAAGTTCAGTGCAATAGAAATGGTGTTGCCATTCCACTACTACTCAGATGACCTTGATTTGCACTTTTGACTAGAAACATCTAAGTATTTCCAGACTAAGAGAAAGTCTGCACATTATTACTTCATATCTGATTTAGTAGTCCATTCCAGTTGTCCTATGTCTAAAAGAAATAAGTTTGGTATGGGTAGTAGAATTCTGCCTGGAGTGCTGTGAAACCACTTTGTAGTGAGTCTGCCATGGACTGGCCTACAGGGGCAGGGGATATTTTTGGTTTCTCAATTGCCTCTATATATAGTCCTCCTATACCTGGCCAAGTGTGGGACCTGTTTGCCCCCACACCACAAATACACCTTGCAAGCCTACTAGTACAAAGAAAGACATGAAGCTGTTCTTTCCAGGACTAGTCAGTGTTGCCTTTTACATGAAATATCTGGATCCCTACTATGAACCTACCTGTGTATTAATGGTATAGGGAAAGTGTCCTACAGCAGTGGTGGAGGGAAGGGAGGGGGGAGGGCAGGGCAGGGTGAGAGGAGGGCAGGGCAGGGTGAGAAGAGGGCAAGGCAGGGTGAGATGAGGGCAGGGCAGGGCAGGGTAAGAGCAGGGCAGGGCATGTGAGCAAAGGAGATGCCAGGGCAGTGCAGGGTGAGAGTAGGACAGGGCAGGGTGAGAGGGCAGGGCAGGGTGAGAGCAGGGCAGGGTAAGAGCAGGGCAGGGCAGGGTGAGAGCAGGGCAGGGCATGTGAGCGAAGGAGATGCCAGGGCAGTGCAGGGTGAGAGTAGGGCATGGCAGGGTGAGAGCTGGGCATGGCAGGGCGAGAGCAGGTCAGGGCAGTGTGAGAGCAGGGCAGGGCAAGGGTGAGAGCAGGGCAGGGCAGGGTGAGAGGAGGGCAGGGCAGGGTGAGAGTAGGGCAGGGCAGGGCAAGAGCAGGGTAGGGCAGGGCGAGAGCAGGGCAGGGCAGGGTGAGAGCAGGGCAGGGCAAGGCAGGGTGAGGGCTGGGAGTGAGAGTGAGTGAGTAATAGATGTTTAATGCCATTTCGACAGCTAAGGTCATATTCATGGCGAGATCCTCATTACACAAATTCACAGAGGAATGTGTCAGTGCCTGCACATATGTGCACCACACACATCCTGAGGGGATAGGAAAGAGGAGAAATAGACCCTTTTAAGTGGGCTAGGGAGGCCCAGGGAGGGCAGGGTGACAGAAGGGCAGGGCAGAGCGGGGTGAGAGCAGGAAAGGGCAGGGCAGGTTGAGTGGAATGAGGAGGAGATGGAAGGGGTAGGGGATGGATAGGGGAGGGACGAACAAAAAAGAGAGAGGGAGGGGAACACTCATCACAGAGTTTAGAACAGTTCAGAAGATGAGGCTGCCCTGTCCAAACCCACTCTCACCCCAGACTGGGAAGACCCTATGCAGCTAAGTACCCATCTTGGGATGCCCATTTTGAAACTATCCTGGGCCCAATGTGGTTGCCCATTTTAAAGCTGACCAGTGCCCAAATCGGGCGGCCCAATGTGGCCCAGACCGTATGCTGAGGACAAAACCCGTTGGGAGCCCAACGGGCTCAAGTGGGTTTGCCCGATTAGGGCTGCCCTGTGTGGCCCTGACTGGAAACCCAGCATCTGCCGAACCTAAAACCCATGTACTGAATACTGCCCGCTTTGAACCACCTTATCCCGGGTAAAACCAATTTGGCCCCCGAGCGGGCTTGCTGCATGGGATCAGAAGATTTATAGTGTGAATAGAAATCAAATTATGTGAGCCACATTAATAGTATAATCTATCAAAACATTTAGCTGATGTTGTTGAAAAGTAGCTCCAGAGGGCATTTCCTAAGATGGTATGACTAGACACAACATGTACGACTTGAAACCCTCAATATCAGAGAGGATGATCGCAGGTAACACACTACGACTACTCTGTACAGCACTTAAGGCAGTAATTACATAGGGTTTGGTGGGGCAGTCGCACCAGTGCAATTATTCGGGACCACTATCTATGCAGGGCTGTAATGGCATTGAACTGAGGGAACTCACTACGACTTGAAGGGGGTCTTGTCGTACCATCTTGAGAAATGCCTTCCCGATTCGACCCCAGCCAATAGCCAGTGATGAGGAACAAACATTTCAGCCCTCCCTTTAACTTTACCCAAACCAGAAAATGCCCCAGTGTTCCCAAATGAAGGTCAATTTTGGATAGGGTGTAGAGCCCAGGTGATACTGAGGGGTAGCTGTACAGCATCATCAGCTATTCTATACTGGTACTAACCTGTGTTGTAATTCCAAGAGCCTGAAAGTTCAACTCAGGAGCCCAGGCTATAGTTATTTAAATTGTATTGAGCCTATGTTCAGCTTTTTACTTCCTGGGTCAGAGGGCGTGTGGGTAGGCCTACTATACCAGACTGTGTGCACTGATACCGCATATCTATATTGACACATCATTCAGGCTTCATAGAAAGCATAACAAACAGTTATAGTATCTAAAACGCACAAGTATCGGAGTATCAAACAAAGAGGGGGGTGTTATTTGTACACAGAAAAAAATCCAAATTAGTAAATACTAATTTAACTTAGACAAAACCACTGATTAGGCAAAATACCCAACATGTTAGTAACATTTTACTAATGTGTTAGTTGTATTCACTAACCTAGTCAGGCAAGCTGGCTTGATTTAGCTAAGAGAGATAAGTGTTTTTTTTTTTTGTCTAAGGGGTTAGTAGTTTTATCTAAGGGTTAGTAGCTTTCTTCACACCAGGTGGCAGTGTGGTTTGCATGAGGACTTGTGTGGGAAGTGTCTATTATGGAAAGGCCTACAAATGTTAAACTAATGGCACTTCTAATGACTATAGACATGATAAGGGTGAATGTCAGAAAAAGTGCACATATCTGGTGCACACAGTACAGAAAGATAAAAGTCCAGATAACATTATAAAAGTGTATTATATTGATAATGCAACATCTTGGCCTTATGAAAACCCCTGGTGGACTGGCTTCCTCCAAGAACTGCAGTTTTTATTCATGGCCAACTGGATATCAGTGAACTTTGTGAGGCGTCTGTGACGAAAACTCTAGGATTGCTCTAAAACAAGTTAGGACAATCACAGCAACTTGAAATTTGGGCTGCAAGTACCTATTACTAACTGGATTAAGCATACAAGAATGCAAAACTGTATCTTTAAAAATCTTTTGTGAGAGCCTGGACATAATTATCAAAATATTGAAAAATTGGACATTTTTGTCTTCAAATCACTAACTTTACTGTAGTTCTGTCAATAATGCCCTGATTAGCTCCAGCTAATCCTCATTATGTCTAGTTTGGGGAAAATAAAACAGTAGAGGCCTCACTAAAACCAATTTTGTACCCTTGAGTGTTGGATGTCTGCCGCGATGGAAAAAAATAAGGAAAATCCAAATTTTACACAGGTAAAGGGGCCCCCAAAAGTTTTTTTTCAGCAATTGCAAAGATAAACCCTTCACCATTCAACCTGGCATAGGGCTTAACAGCCTATAGGTTTATTATGTTATTGATTGAGCAAGGAAGACAAATGGAAACACTTTTTCTCTGGAAATTCAATTTTTTCATATAACCACGTCTATGGTCCTATGAGTCAAATCCAGAACAACTAAGTTCAGGGGTTGCAAATGAAAACGATATGAGGCATTAACCTTGCCTCTCAAATGGAGAGGCTCTGTTCTGGGTGTCTTCATCCATGTGGTGTTTACACCTATCATTTGAATTAAAATAAAAGAATGGGTATTATGGGTATTGAAATAGTCCATGTAGTTAGTGAAAAAGTCTAAGGCAAGTTAGGAAGAATGCCCAACTTGCCTGAATTCTCCTAATGGTTAGGCCTAAACTCCCAAGAAAACTTCGGTGGTTTGGCAATGTGCAAACTCCCAACTTGCCTTAGTAATTCCAACAAATGTTAGGTGAACAGCCTAAGATATTTAGATCTTTTTTTCAGTGTACACAAGACAACTATGTATGCAAACTCAATCGATATATGACCAGACAAGTAGAAACACCCATCTACAGGGAAATTTTATAGTACAGCATTATAAAAAAAAGAATGCCATCAAAATAATACCCGTTCTCTGGCTGCTCTGAGACATAGCTATTACTGTTCGTTTAACAAAGATTCCCTGTAAGAGTGCCATTTGTTTACCGGGATTTTCTTAAAGATGCTTCACGGCATCACGAAGACAGTGGCTCACTGTAAAGTTTATAAGGATTGATGGTAGAGGTATTGTTCCACTAATGACTATGACGTCACTGTCACGAGGGCCGTGGTTGGTCTATATCTGACCTATAAAAATAGTTGCAGTCAACTTTGATATAAGGCTTGGATGAAATTCCTGTCTTGCTGCAGGTCAGAATATATGGGGTATTGAAGTACCAGTGTTTGGTTTAGGGAACTTATGAGGGCATAGAATAAATGTACATGCAATGAAAATTTGTCAAATCTGCTGACACAAAAATGACTGCTTTAGGGGTGATGAAGAAATAAGAAATTATAGGGACGCCTAAGGCTCAGCAGACATCAATATACATTGGCTACAGATACAGTGGGGCCCTCTGCAGTGATATGGAACTGATACAGGCCACGCCCTGTGGCAGCACTCACTAGATCCCTCTTGTGTTATGTTGTTGAACCTCTAAGCTCTGTATGTTATTGTATCAGCTACAGGTCACGGGAACTAAATCCATTTCCTCTATGTTTCTATATAGTGTAACACACAAAAACAGCCGCCTTAAATGTTCGTTGGTAAAAATTTCAACCATAGCACAATTAACTCATCCCTCATACACAATGTGACAGAATGTTGGATAGGCTTATCCCTGAAAATCTTAAATAAGGGAATGATATGTGCAGTGACTGCCATTCTACCCTACTTTGAGCCAAAAAATCTCCATTGTCCAAATTAACGTTTGCATGGCTCATAAAATCCCCAAGGCCTGGCACAATATAAAAACACACCTACTATTCCATTTATTACCTATCTGGGAACACCTGTGATCTTTTTCATAATTTTACCAATATTTCTATTGTATAATTCTAAACCAATCAGCAGTCAGATCACCCTTCAGTACAGTCCTGAATACCATATGACTCACGAGAGGGCAGCATTTACGTCCACGTAACCTTTAGGTTGCAGTACACCAATTGACGGGAGGTGGCAGCAGGAGACCTTTTATCTCCGCACTGAAGGGTGTTGTACAAAGATTATTGGTCTAAAATCTGACAGTGGGTAGGCAAACCAGGCATCAAATTAATCCTTAGAGTGTATATTAATCGATTTGAGTGTTATTCAGTCTGATATTTGATGGTAAGTTGAGGGGGTGCAGTCTATTTAATTAGAGAATTTATTGAAATCATTCACTGCAAAACCCCCAAATCTGGGTATGTCCGCACTCTACAGCTGATAGCGGAAAGGTTAATTACATTGTACCACATCTCATGGCCCTAAATTATGGGAAAAAATGTGTGCCTACAAGAAAATAATAGTGGCTAAGCCCAGAAATGTGCATGAATATTTTATTTTTGCCAATATGCTATATAGGCCAACAGTAGAAAAATAATTAGTATTTTGCGGCCTCTACATGCAATATAGGGTCTTTTACCAAATCCACCAAATCTCACTAAAATGTGTTTATTTCCCATGGGGTAAGTCAGATTAACAATGTTATGGAGAGAAATGTCAAGAAAGTTGGTATAATCACAGAAAACATAGCTAAATTAATGTTATTAGCATTTTGGCCTTGGAGTGATTTCTCGCAAATTTATTAGCGTTGATCCACAGGCCTGAAATTTCTCTCCAGGGGGTGCATGGTAACCAAAATAATGATTTTTAGGATCAGAATGACCTGAATTTTACCTTCTCAGCTGTTTCCATCTAGTTCTATCAACCTCAGTGCTCTATGGGAGGCCTTTTCATGCATCGTGTAAAAACATAATTTTTCTCTCCCCGACCTATACAGCCAATGAATGTCTACTGACACTTAATAAAATGTCCTTGTATTCACCATATCTGGTTTATTTTTTGTCCTTACATAGGGGGACTTGAATAATGTGTAAATAGGACAATTTATGCCATTGCATATGGAGTAAAGATGCATTTTGTTGAATATTTTCCTTTATAACATTATATTTCCAAGGATTTTTCATACATTTTACCCAAAATTTTGTATTTTTTTTATAGCTTCTAGAGAGAAAAACACACTCAGTGCCTCACATGCTGTCCTTTAGCAATCAGCATGTCAAATCTCTTAGCCCTGTGTTCATTTTTTCTTTGGGAAAAGACCATAACTGCTTGTCATTATGAGAAATCATAAAATTTGAGGAGAGCGCTCAGACTGATAACCACTCTGGGAATTGATTCTCATTGCACTTTGAGGATCCAGATGGGCAAAAAGGTAAGGGAATCTGGATGAGAGATTACAGGGGCTATGAAACAAAGCTTTTCAAGCTATTTGATTGACCACCAAGATGCCAACCCAGGCCTTTATCTAGAAGATCATGATTATGCCGTACGTGTTAGCTAGCCACATTGACCTTCTGCATAGCCATTCCTCGTATTCAATCTTTTTTTTCGTGACTCATTTCTAATGATCTAAGACCTCATATTGGCTTAAAACAGGACTTCATAAATGGGATTGAAGACATAAAGATATCTAGTCCTATATATGCGATTTACTGTTGATATACATCTGTATAATATTAGAAAGCTAAAAAATCATTTCACCCCCCCCCCCGAATGCAACGCAGTGTCCATAAAAACCGCACATTCTTGTTTCCGTGCATGTACATGTATATATCTCCTGCCCTTCCTTAATTTGGAGTGTGGAGGGGCAGTGAGTTATGGTATCTCAATTGAATATTATCTTAGTTTGAATTGTATTTGCATTGACTTGAAATAGAACGTAAAAAAACTGTCCTGTGTGTTTTTGTACATAAATAAACTCTTGTGATTGAGGCATACTCCAACGATGATGTGCTTTCCTTTGGACTCACGGCAGCTAGGCACTTTTTGTATCACACTTGTTCAGCATACTCATTGATTTTGTACTCAGGCATTGATAAGAATCCATTTTTAAATCAGCAAGAGTACCAACTGTGCTGCTCCCGTAAAGCCTACATAAAATGCCCTGAGAAAGAGAGAAAGTGCAATAGTTACATCAAACAGGAAGCTGGGGTTGCAATTTAAAGAAATCCACGTACACATTAAACTGCACCAAATGAAAGAGCTTTAAGTGAACTAACGTGCTTTATTCGGGGGTATCCTATTGTAGAACCTTTCGCCTGGTGAAGTAGGTTACTCTTTGTCACGGTTGCCAACTCTCTCGCAAATGGCCGTCAGGATGTCAACATTTTCAATTAAAACAATACAGTATTTCACTTCAGGCGTTACTAGGTGACAGCACTGCAGGAGTACTGATTAATTTTTTTGTCGCATAGTCTGTAGATGTATGTGGAGTGATCCTCCTCGGTCAGGAGCTTGCAGCAGAATGCCAAGGGCGGCCCATGGAGCTGCCTGCCAGACTGCAGGGGCCCTGGATCGTGTTTCAATAGTTTCCACGACTAGACTCCCTCAAATCATAGTGAGAGGTGTAAGAAATGACTCCATACCAGTGACTACATAGTGAGCTCCAGTAGAGGCCTCAAAATAGCAGCTACTATTTATTCAACTACTGGCTCAATACACACCACTATGAAGTCATAGCACCCAGTCATAGGAGCCACTATTGGCTACATAGTGACCAGTCATACCTCCTTCATGGTCTAGTATGCACTCCTGTGTTCAAATGAGCATAGGGCTGCAGTATCTACCGTAATGTCTCATATAGGAGCCGTGCCTTGAATAGCAGTCTCCCTTGAATAGGGGCTGGGGTAGGAGGGCTGTCAAATCAATAGGGGATGGGTCTTGAACAGGGCCCTGGTGGGGCCAGTTTTTTTTTTTAGGAACACAACCCCCCAGCCCAAATGATGTATAATTGTTCTAGATAATCCCCTTTCAAATCACATATGATAGATCTATATCTAATGACCTAATTGTATCTAAAACAATGTAAACTCTGTTATTCTTTCTTAATAGTAGGGCTGAGGTGTCAGCTAGGTGTGATATCCTTTGTAATTTTATTAGAAAGTCATGGTGGGTGAGGGTTGGGTATGAGAGGCATGACAGCTTTGTAAGGCCTAGTGCTCTATATCTACACCACTGCATACTAGTAACTACATAGGTGGCCCATGTGTGGCCGTAATGCTCAATTCTTAGGTGAAACACCACACTTTTCCAATGATATTTTATTCTTTTGAAAAAAAAACCTGCCATCCCAGAGCCAAAGGCGCTGGCCACAGGGTTATAGGTAGTAGTGTAAAGAGCCCAGATTGGGGACATTTGAGCAAAGGAGTGCAGAGGGCAGCAGCTAAGGCTAACCACTAATTATTCACATGAAGGGTTGTCATACCAGGATCCCTTATTGAGTCACTGCTGTGGTGGCTATTTAGCCAGCAGGCAGTACGATCACCCAGTATTGTAGCCAGCTATTTAGTCACCAAGGCCAAAATCCTAAGACCAGCTGCTAAGATTTGACCCATCTCCAGTCATAGCTGGCTGAACCTGTCGTGGAAACTATTGAAACATGATCCTGGTCACCTGACCTGAGGAGGGGGGGGGGGGTAAGTGTCCAGTACACTGACCACTCTCCAGGAGGAGAATGCATAAGTCTGACTCTGCTCCAATTTATAACCGGATAATTCCAGGGAATTATTTCCCCCATTATTTATTCCGAGTTACTGCATTTTGATTTCTTTGAAGGTATTTTGAACAAAAACTTTCCTTTTTGACGTGCGTTCGCTTCTAACAGACATATGGTATTTATAATGCACATTTAATGAGTGGAAATCAATTTAGACATAAATATTAAGGGACCTATTTTTTCGCCTAGAGATACCCTATTTATTGAGCTCTACACAGTGTTGAAAAAGTTCAAATTTCCCTATTTCTTCCTAAAGATTCTCACATTTGAGTGACTATCCTATTTCCAAATGCTGTGATACCTTAATAATTGGAGTATCTCTTAAAGAAAATTAATAAGAATTCTCTTAGAAAGTACGTCAAAACTCATTTCTAACCCTTAAATATGCTTTTATACAGGCATATCCATGGTTTCTACATCGTAACTATGTTAGAAGCAAAAAGAATATTATTGTTCCAAAAACATCTTTAAAATGTTTACTTTGCAGAAGCTATGAAAGATATGGACTTTGTGGTCAGAATGATGTATGCTGAGACATGTCTATTTGGATAGATGCTTGAATAATGTTACAATAAGCTAATTTATAGATGAACCTCGATTGAGTCCTTAATATAAATTTATATTAATAGACTTATATAAGGTATACGGCATCTAACCACAGCGTCTCACCCTTCCGCCTAGGGAATGGTATTATATAGTACAGGAATAATCAATCAAATAGGGTATGTATGCACATATAAACTCGACATCTGACTGGTGTATTGCTGTTTGTTTTTACTATGGTACACAATAACACATGTCTATGTTGACCTGAACTAGATGTTGACAATACGAGGCAGACAGATGGCACAAAAATATCTATGGGGTATACAGGTTATTTCCATGTGCTTATTTCATGTTTTGTGTTTTAGGTAGCACCTGTCAGCTGATATCACTTAGCACATCATTATGCTAGTCAGCATTTATATGTTCATGCGACTATTAGTGCACAGAATGGACTAGTTCTGTCATGTGCACTTTCAAAGTCCTCGCAGCTGATCTATCTATCATAACCCCCCCTCCCCCCGTTTCTCCCTTCCTATATACATGTTTGCCCCCTTATTAATCGTATTATAGTTTCTACTGTGATCCATCTTCATCAAACTATTTATCCTCATGTCATTTTATTACCTTTCTCTCAACCCCCCCCCCAATCTCAGGTCTACACCTTCCATATATAAAATGTCTTATCTCTCCTGTCCCGCTGATGCCACCTGACACCTTTATCTCTGACGCTCTATGTTCTTCTACTTCTCAATCCCGTCCCCCTTTCGGTCTTAGTCACTCACTGGCATGATGTGACCTACCTCTAGGACAACCCGTCCCCTCCTCCTCCTGCCCCTCCCCCTCTGCCTCTATGTCATCTTCCATGAATATTCACCCACATGGCTCCAAGCAGTCACCATCGCTGTTATCATATAATACCACGAACTGCCTCTTATAGAACACAGGATGCAGTCTTCCTACCTTCTATACATGTGCACTCACATATAAAATCAGAAATACCTCACCTCCCCAACAACCACAAGCCTACACATATATTTACTGATCTTCCACGGACTCCTATCTTTTGGGATTTGTAATTCTACGTTCCCATCACCATATGTTCAATACACCAATGTATTATAGGAAACCCTACTACCTATACTCATTAAATATGCTTTTCTTCCTAGGACGGGTTTACACAGGTACTCATCAAGATACCATAATTAATTTTGTCTGTCTCCTTTAGTCTTGCTTGCAATAAAACAGAGGGCATCTCCTGCCTGAACAACTATATATAGTTTCTTGTCTTCAGGAATGGACTGGCATTATCATACTCAATTAGCATAAACATGCCGAATCTGAATTAAATTTGAAGTTCGAGACAAATCAAGAAGACAGATTGTTTCTGGATGTGTCTGTACTCAAAGTGTCGCACTCATAAGATTTTTTTTTAGATCACTAAGATTTTAAAATCTTTAGATCTCTAATCTATCCGAGAAGGTGAGAAGAGTGAGATGGACATCGTCGAGGTTTTGTGTATTTCATGTTCCCCACGACGATTTAAATCCCATGTAATTCATAAAGGTGGAAATTGAAGGAAAATGCCAAAACTTAAAATGAGAATAAATTCAAATGACTTTTACAGAAAAGTTTGAAGGAGGGCAGTAGGTCCTAAGGCAAAATTCTAAGATGAATAAAACAATAAATAAATGATTAATAAATCAAATAATAAATAGTAGATGAATAAACAAATAAATGATAAAAAGAATGAATATACAAATAAGTCCACCAGTTCACCCGCCCGCCCCCTCAGAAAGCGAAAGAAAAGGTGAAAAATTGAAGAAAATAATGAAAAAACTACATTGTGTATGTGGGAGTGAGTTGACCTGTATGGGTTCATGAATGACCTGGGGGAGAAGAGAATGGGGCCACTGTTGAGCATGTCTGTGTTCTGGGATGAATGCACATATATTAAGGTCTTATCTGCTTACCTTGTCTCCAGCACCACTGATGTAGTTAGCAGTAATGTCCCCAGAATGATAAACTAATGCTTGTATGTAATTGACCAATACGCACTCATCTGTATTAGCCACAGAGCACTCGTGAGAGATAATAAGCTTTTACACTTTATTGCTGATATTCACAACTGGTATGCACAACATCACAATGATCAGAATAGTGGTAAAGTGTCCAAGTCAGAGAATGCTCCAATATCCAGTTTCATGGGCCATGGATATCTATAGGTCCTTACTGTCCTACTGAGTGGCAGCACTATCCATGGGTAGTCTCACACACAGTAATTCACCCTGATTTCAGCAACAGTTAGCAATCCCAAGTCCAATTGCTCTTCGTCTTCACCAGCAATATGTTCACTTAATTTCCCCCTCCAGATTGGCAGTCTGACCGATCTAATATAGTCCAAGAGGTCATGACCCCATCTATGTCATAGATTTAAGTTCAGGGTTGAATTAGGTTCAGCTCGTGCGAGTTCACCACCCCATGTCATGTCATGACCCAGTCCCTGGTTTACAGTTCACAGGTTTCTGTGAGTCACACTGAGTTCATCACCAGTACATGGGTTCATACAGGCCTCGAGTCATAAGTTCATCCCAAGCACATAGTTCAACATAGGCTTTGAGTCACCAGTCCATCACTGACCCATAGTTCATGCCTGTTCATGTGACCCAAGCTCTCTCCTTAATTACCATTTGACCTCAGAGCACTGTCCAACCTTAGTGTTCTTTAGTCTCTACCCATACACAATTATAGTTACCTTTTATCCTTGTATGATATACTAATTCACCTATCTAGCTCAATAAGGGACCTTAACACCACCGTAAACATTTCTATATACCTGTATACCCTAGGGGTAAACACAACAAGTAGGACAGTGTGATGATGCATGCTCTATGTATGTATTATTATACCACAGGAACTAGCTCCCATAGTCGTCACATTGATAAACCTTTAAAGTTTGGGACATTGTGATGATGCCGCGCTGCATCATTTGTTTCTTGTACTGCGACTCACTCCTTGCAAAGAAGGCCCATTGCACAGGTTTCTGAGCATATGCATTTTGTAGTTCATTCACAAACCTATAGGAGCTCCCTGATGGTGTGAGTAGCCCCAGAATGGTACAGCAATTCACCACAGCTGGACCCGGCAGAGTCTTGAACACCCAACCACTATTTATTACTTTTTTACTTAAAATGCCAAAACCTTTAAAATATGCCTGGGACCATATGTTCAAAATGCTATTTGTGGACCGGTAACATTACAAGCTATGTTGCGTTTAACTTATAGAGATATTTAATTACTCTAAGACTCTAAGATATCTTCCTCTAAACATATGTGCCAGTACTATGTAATCCTATGACAAGGTCACTCAAACCTCAAGATTAAATATCTTGGAAACTATCCTGGGACCCCCCCCCCTATTTTCTTTTCACCAGTCAAAAGGACATGTAATGAAGGCCACATGGTAAAAAATGGTAAGAATTTAGTTACTTTTGGACCGTGGGAGGGACCCACCTTTACCAGGCTATTCAATATGAGAGCACCGATTTGTCATGAGGCTACACCAAATTTGGGCCCACCTTTGGAACTCAGTGCCCAAAGCCATTGCTTTTGGTTAGGTAGGGAGGCAAAATCTCAAAAGAGGCTTAGAAATCACTTTATGATGATGGAATGTTAGGGGGTAGCATCCACGCCAGACTTGAAGTGTGGTCCATACTGATCAACTTGCTCAACTTGCCACATTGACATTCAGTCAATGTGGCTAAATCCACATTATCAGGGTCTAGGAACATAATGGGAGTATTGTTCTGCCTCCCATATATATTAGCCTTGCATAGGCCTGGACAAGTAAGCCATTACTGAAATTGACCGTTTTTACCATATCCTTGCTACTAGATTCTTCTTCTACTCCTTTACATATTTTGTATATTTCTTAGCATATCATAGGCTTGGGTGGGGTAACCATCACTGAAATTCACTAAAAGGGATGACCATTTATTGCACAGTGTCTATATCCATTTTTGCACAGTCAAGAAACAAAATCCATTCAGTTTTATGTTTGGAACAATCGAGGTCTAGTCATGATCCTGCAGAGCCATGGCCCTGCATTTCTTTTTATGTTTCTAAAGCAAAGCCCTCATAGGGTAATTATAACTTATTCTTTGACTCTTTTTATCTTACTTGTGCATTTAGAATGCACTCTGCAGACAGTATTCTAGTCTCCAAAGCTATCATCCTGAGTACCACCAATAACCAGGGAATACAAACATGACAGGATATAAAATGAAACCATATGATAGGAAATCTCGTGCAGAATGCAAATCAATTTAGACTTTAAACGGGGATCAATGATCATTGCTCCTCCTGGTCACTGTGAGCCCACATCAATAACGCCTAGACCGGGACCTTTATTTCCTGTATTCTAGGCAAAATGTAAATTGTAAAGAGCAAGCTAGAAAGAGTATAATATATGTGACATATGCCTGTATGTTTGTGCAAGATCAAGGTTGGAGTGACATATATCAAATAAAGCCTTTGATTTTTTGCATATTCAAATACCAATGTCTGTCTTCTGTCATAGGTTGTGAGGAATGTAGATAACCTAGCCTATGACATACATTCATAGGCATTTATAGATTTGGGAGTTATCTTTGATTATCTGATCCTTGTAAGATGCAGCAAAAGTAACCCACTAGGTAATAGGCAGATGTACAATCATCCTAGCTGCAGAGAATAAAATAAGTGAAAATAGTATCCATATTATCAATGTTGATTTGATGGCTGATATAATATTCCATGATGGAGAACTCTGAACTTGTAGGTTAATACACATACTTATACACACATTCTCCAGATGGTAATAGGCCCTAGTAGCAAACATGTCTATGATAGTCCAATAAATATGTAAAGGAGATTAAGATTAATGTCTCTTTAATGTTGCTAGACCATGAAATTGTGGATGCAGCCACATGAATTGAGTGTCTACCTGCACTAGTAGCAAGGATAAGGTGAAAACCGTCAATTATGTTAATGGCTTCCTTGGACAGGCCAATGAAAGTCTAATATAATATGTACAGGAGAGGGCTGCCATTATGTCCCTAGACCCTGATAATGTCAATATAGCCACATTGACTGAATGTCTATAAGCCTTATTGGTAATGCTATTGTTGAAACAGGTGAATTCAGGTAATGGCTACCTTAAATGGGCCTATATTAGGCTTAGCATGCATCAGAGAAAAATCACAATGCCACCAATGAGTTCCTAGATCCTAAATTGTGCTAGTAGACACTTAAAATAAATGTCTAGCATCGTTGGTTGCAAAGTTATAGCAAAAACAAGCTATTTCCGTAATGGCTTCCTTTATCAGGCCCTATTTCAGAGAAAAACGATTTGTGCGCATGGCATCCACCTGAAAGTTGATCAGTATGGACCATACTTCAAGTCTGGCATGGATGCTACCCCCTAACATTCCGTCCCTCATAGGGTAAATTTTCAATATTTTGCCTCCCTACTAGTTAGGTTCAGGTTGAAAAAGAGACATATTTTCACCTTCTAGTTTTACCAGGTCAGGCTATTTTATTTGGTTTCCTAGACAACTGGCGCAAATTCAGAACATGATCATCTCCTTATGTGGTATGCAGATAGAAGTTGACATATTTGTTTAATGGTAAGGCTATTCAATACACACTCAATAAAAACCAAAAACTTGACAATCATAATATCATACAATTACATGCTTTCTCTAATAATATAAGATCAGCGATATCTCTAAAGCATGAGGTCCTGGGAATCCCATTATTCTGAAAGGTTTGCATAGGTGATTTATGGCCCTGAAGGTCTATGTTGAATGATATTCACATTGAAGATGATGCAGTAATTTGATATCATCATGGACCTCAACTAGGATGGACTGAAACAAAAATGGACTTTTAGTGTGTCCAATTAGGTACACTCCCAAAAAAGGGATTCATGGTACTATTACCTACAACTGTAGAACACGGTCTTGTAAGCTGGACAGCTAGAACAGATCTTTTTTTTCTCTAACACCCACGGCTGATCCTGGTTATTGTAGTGTAAGCTAAAGGGCGCTACTCTATCTTTGTCATATATATGTCACTGTGTTTTTGGCAACTTTCCCTGTTATGTCTGGCCTTTATACCTAGTTACATAGTGAACAGTTGTCTAGTATACCACATATTAGGATAGTAATGATAATAATGTATATCTGCCCTTCCCCTTGCAAATGTGGGTATCGATGTCTCCCACCAATACAAGGACTTGCATCTTTTAGCCTATACCAATGTATTTACAGTGGTCCCGCGTTTCCTGACCCTCCCCCTCGGGATGTTTGGGGTTGGTATTGTGAACAATAGAAAAGGTAGAATGTTTCATCAATCACGAAACTACTAAAGATTAGAGAGTAAAATAATTCATTGAAAGCAATCAGGGGAATACAGGGTTTCCTTCTACAAGAAAATATCAAAAGAATCACTAGATTACTTAAAAAATGGATACCCAATTATCCATATACATGTAGCTGGTAGCAATTGGACCTTTATATAACTGTATAATTTATCAGCAATCTCAGCAGCAGCTACATGTGACTGTAGACTCTGTATAGAGTTCACTTTTCTCAATGTAACTTACGATCTAATATAAGAAACTTGCAAATTCCCTCATAGAAAAAATACTTCTGTGTGCCACAACAAGCACCTTTGGCTTTATAGGATAACAGGTGTAGCCTGGATACATCCTGCCATAGCCATGTGTTTGTCTGTACTAGATCTACATCTGCCAGACCTAGCACTAATCAATGGAGGTCTGTATGAAAGGAGTTGTAGAACTATCACACTGTGAGGGTATTTTCTTTCTTAATCAATTCATTCCCTTTCAGTTTGTTTATTACACTGTGATAAATAACTGTTGAATCTACCAGAGATCCCTATAAAACTGAACTATGAACCACCATATTTACATAGCAGTGAACCAGTGTAGTTTTACAAGAAGCTCCAGGTGGCAGTACGGTGGTACAAGGAATTTCTGTGATAATAACAACTGATCTCGGGCAACATTGTAATGAGGGTTCCACCATTATTTTAACGACATGTTTTACAGGGTATGGCCATTTCAATTTATTCATCTTTTACATATCCAGCAGAACATACCAAAATGACTATTTGCTCCCATTTCTTAATCATATATCTATATCTATTTTCAGCTATCCGTCTGTTCTATACTAGAATGTTAGGTTCATGTTAGCTAAAAATGATATGTCAGTGATTTTTTTCTGCTGTCGGGGTACTTGGCAGCCCTAGGTAAGACACCTGGCATAGATCCACCTAACCCAGTTTTTGAGTCACAGCTAGCATAATGGAGGCGTGCGGCTCCCAGTGTAGACTAGCGCAGATATCAGGCTCTGGGGTTTCACTGAGGCTGGAAATCCCGGGCTGGATATGAAGGGATGCATCTTGAAAATGTTCACTATAGAGCTCAACGTTACTCCTCAAATATCAATTTCCCTCACCATTTAAAATTAACAGTATAAACCATTGCATTGGTCGAACACTGTTCATCCTTTGTTAGTCTGGCGTTATCCTCATTGCATTGACCTAGCACTATCCTTCTGACATTGGATCAATATCCCCTTTCCAGTATTTGTCCAACATCGCCTTTCCAACATTTCTGAAAGCATCATTCCGATTTTAGCCTCCCAACATTATAAACTTTAAGGTCAAGTATAAATGCATACGGCAACGCATTCATCGTCCCACGCCCACTGCCCTTCACGAATCCTCAATTAGTTAAGATCATGTTAGCTCATGTGGTAAAATGAGTTGTATGTGCAGAACAAGAGAGACCCTATACATGTGTCTTTTTGTCAATTCAAAACGTAACAAACAACGCAAATGTATAATTAATTTTGCCATGTTGTATCATTATGTTCCTGGGGGCGAACGACCAATCCAAACCTGCTCACTCTGAGCAGGTTTGGATCTGTGACCTTGTGGTTAGGCTAGTATGTGGTGAGGCTCTAAACCATGGGTTGTCCCATCCCAGCACATTTTGTCTTTTTGTCGCACTAGATAAGCATGTAATTTGAGAAACTCATTGTGTGGCTCACCTCGGTGAACCCCAAAGGAAGAAATACATGGCTTTTTGGATAGGAATCTGACCCAATAGATATAAGAGGCAGCGAGGCCGTGCACTGTACTAAGTAAACCGCTTAGATATAAAACCACCATTTACCTCTATGTTAGACTGGAGTCTTTAATCATGCTGAATGAGAGACAATGAACCGCATTCAGCCCGTACAAGGGGCCCAATAGGCAAATAGACAAAAAAACTGACAGTAGGACAACCACAGATGACACAGATAGACATGGTAAAAAGACAATTATTGTACATAGTGCTGTCGGATAGATATTTAGTAAATAGACATTAGAACTGGGTGTGTATCCCGACCGGAGGCTGTGTAGAGCCACTTTACTTATTCCCTTTTCTTCAGAACTTCTATTCAAAAATGCTATTATAACTTAAAACTCATTCAAACCATGAATATTTAGGGTTTGTAAAAAGCAGACATAGCTAATATAATGATGAAGCAGATACAGCTAATAACTATTGGGTTGGCCATTGTGGGCACCCATTGGACCCTCTGGGCCAAAGAACCAGAGTTAAAGCCTATAGTAATTCGAAGTGAATATGACCCCACCCCGGTCCCCACACTCTGTATGCAAAGGGGACGTCACCTGCATTCTCCAATTTTAAAAACACACCCTATTCCATGGATTTTCAAGGAAAAGAAACCCCTTTTCCATGGAATATGTGGATTTTTGGTCCTCTAGAAACACCCCTTTTTCCACTTTTTTTCTTGTATCAATGGAGGGATAACCTTACTCTTAAGACCTTTCGCTGTTGCCATAGTAACTAAATAGACAAAACATCATTAGATAGCTAATGTATAGAATTACAAAAAGCGACCCATACAGTCTAAAGTTGAAAATCCCCTCCTCCAAGTCTCACATCTTCCAGGCCATATGAATTGATACCCCCTTTTTCAAGAAAACATGGGCAACTGGTGGAAAAAATACCCCTTTTTTAAATACATGTATGGACTTGAATAAAAAAAAGACCCCTTTTCCTTAAATCAGAGGACATTGCTTTTGTGAGAAAAGGGACCCTTTTTTTACGTTTTTAGAATGCAGGTGACGTGCCCCTGTACATACTGAGTGTGGGGACTGGGGATCCCACCCAGCTATCCTGTTACACTATGGTTAACCTGCTCTTGGCTTCAGCTTATCAAAACAGAGTATCCGTTGATAAATACACAGTTAAACCAGATATGAAAGACCTTTTTCACAGTATATCGATATTCATGATTTGGCATGTTTACCGGGGCAGTTTGTACTGCATCACTTGATCGCTAAACACACATGCACTTTTTTGGGCCTCTCTATAATGCTAACAATGTAAAAGTCGCATTCAAGGCAATATCTCCAAATGTATGTGGAATATTCACAAACTTCTCTCTGCACTGTAACCCCCAAATATCAATTCTTTTGTGATCACAACCATTGAGGAATAAAACGCTTATTGGATTTCAATTAACGGGAAATATCGAAAAGAACATGGAAAGTTGAATTAGTGCTAGAGTTTTTCTTCAGGTTATGAGTGTTCATAAGCATGGTGAATTCGTCCCCCGCTAATTGTACCTGCATAAACCTCGGGTAATATTGAGAGAAATGCGATAATCTAAAGAACAGAAAACTTTTTACAATGAAGGCTGACACCTTCACCTTGTGTATACAGAAGACCGCCTTGATCATGCAAATGGACATGTGCAAAGCTATACTGGAAAGAAAAGTATTGAGATCCATCATTTTTTAGTAAAACAAGAGGATCAGAATATCTATACCTCGAAAACCTGGTAAAGATATGTTAGATATGGGAAGAGGCTTTTCTCATCATAATACATGTGTCCATATACACACTTCTGAGTTTGAAAATATTTTATTGACCAGAACAGACACGTAGAAGCACTCAGAGATGATAGAAAAAGAAGGCCTAGCCCTCTTCAAGCTTGGTAGGTACCCGTACCGTGGTTTAAGAGTAAAGATGTGACCTGGACATCTTTTATGGTCGTCTTTAGCTTTTCTTATGAGGACATTGTAATGCCCAAGGGACCAAAAATTGTCCTCCGCCTCCCAAGAATACACACAGATACATTGTTGGTGCTTTACCTTATCTATTCAAGGGGGACTGTGGTACACAGAGAAAATATTGATACTCACTGTGAGCCTGATGTTAGCCTTAGGCAAATATCGCCAAAATGAGTATATTTTGATACTCAGGGTGAGCCTAGGGTGTAGGCATACTCCAGCAATACCTGACACTCTATTCTAGATTGTTTATGGCCTAGCTGTACCCTCTCTACTGCCCTACTCTCACAGTGCATGAGTCTCTTTAGAGACAGGCTCAGGGTTAACTGGAGTAACATAATAGAAGAGAATAGGACATTGCCTAAGTATCTCTATGAAGAGGGTCAGGCGATGCTGGATCCTACCTGAACAGGCTCCAACATTGCAGGAGTCTTTCTTACCAATGGTGTAATGCACTGCCAGAGTATGCTAATACATAGGATCACACTTTGCTGGATTCTACCTTCAGAGTGAGTCCAGCAACACCACCCAGTGGGCACAACCCCATTTAATGAGTTAGTAATCAGCCTTGCATTGTAGGGCTTACAGACAGTCTAAATTGTAATGGTTATGTAGCCCTGCATTTGTAGCCCTTATTGAACTACTATTGAACTATTATTTCATACACACAAGGATTTCAGATGGTCGAACATTCAACTTCCTAAGGCAGTCTAATTAATCGATGAATAGTTTGTGCATTCCTGGTTTCAGTGTCCTTATTGCTCCTTGGTGGGATTTGAACTAGGTACCTCCTTCTTGTGACTCCTTTGTGTTCCTATCTGTGGTAGCGGAGCAGGTGTTGAAAGTGGCACTATCAATATGATATTTCAACCATAGACCTATTACAGTGAGATGTCATTGGTCATAATGAGGCCCAGTAGACTAATAGGAAACACAGACTGGAGTGACCATAGTAAGGAAAAATGTCCAAAGTAAGGACGAATGTCCACAATGTCCTCAGTAAGTATGGCACAGTCCTACTTATATGCCTATTGCAACCTGGCTCACCAGTTGTAGAGGTGGCACAGTGGTAGGATTCTCGCTTTGCATGTGAGGGGTCTCAGCTTCAAGTCTAGGTGGTGCTGAGAAACATATTTTATTTTTTCAGTTTAATAGGAAACATCTCATCTATTGCAGTGTATTTTTCTAAGACCTAACTTTCTAACTAATTGAAATAGATGTTGCTTGAAAACTGACAGAATCTTCAACATCTGCCAAGTCAGAAAATAGCAAGAAAATAAATTGTTTGCATAACAAAAAATTTCGGGTTGAAAACTTGCAGCTTTTGAAGAGCATCCCTGGGCTGGAATCGCACTCAGGACCTTCTCATGTTACATGTTACCATTACACCATCTTGACTGTGCTGAAAGATCTCCACTTGAAATCTCATATGACCTGCTCCCTCTGTGTGTTGAAAGCTGGTATTCTACTTTTTTCCATGCCCCGAAACATTAGAAATATGCCTGGGACCATATGTCACTTTTACATTTACTGCAAAGATATGATCATACTCTAAATGCTTAATTGCTATTATATTCCTATATAGATAAGATTATATGCTTAGATATCATGATTACAAGGACAAGAGGATAATAGAAAGGATATTGAGTATGTGCAAGAATGGGTGAGGGGGGGGCTTAATAGGGAACAATTTTCTCACAAACCCATTATGAATGCATATTCATGCTCACATTGTAGCAAAAAGATTGACTTACGGAGATTGACTTTACAAAAATTCTCAATGGGGTTTGAACTACAACGTTCAGATGCAGAGTTCATTGCCATATCAACTGAGCTAATGAGGTACATGCTGTGGTTGGTGCTAGGATATGATATAATCTCAGACATCAGTGTAGGGGCTAGACCCCTGCTTTGCTGGAGTATTCTGTTAGATTCAGACTGAGTATGGCACCATGCCTGAGCCTAGTGCCATTCTCATGCTGATCCTTTTTCCCAATGTGTGGCATTGAAGTAGGCTCAGCATGAGTATGGCATGTCAGGGGAGAGCCTCTAGCAGAGGCTCTCATGATACTCAGGCAGTGCCAGAGACTAGGTGAAACTCAGGCCAATGCTCTTTTTTCTGTCAGTGTAGGCTAGCTAGTGTGACACTCTAAAAAGAATACCCATGGGAGGTATAATGTTTTATAACGTGCCCAATAGCTCAGTATACTCTCTCCTCTATGGTGCAGATCTATATAGGCCTACTGTTAACATTCATGGATAATGAATATTTAAAAGGAAATACATATCAATATTCATCTATTCTCTTTCGTATGGAAGTTTGCGTCATGGAATACGAAGATATCCGATTTCTTAAACTTTTGGACTTGTTTCTGTTTTTGAAGCTATCGAATTGATGATTGATTCTTTTAATCTTATATCCTTACACAATAATTCAATTTGTCATAGTACTCTATTACGTCATAATTACCTCATTTTGTGCCATCGGTTACTAATCCACATCTTTATGAATAATGTCAGTCCCTTACGGCACCAATAAAGTGTTCTCGCACCCTTGGAACAATGGTAGATTAAAAGAAATGCATCCTTGGTCAAGACATGTAAGGGTTACTTGCAATATCCTCAACCAGTTTTTTATATCGCTATTTATTTTTGTTTAATTTCTATAATTAAGTTTCAATATAACTATCTATTTTTGGTTATGACTTCCATGCAGATGACATCCTACAAGCCACTGATCCCTACAGAATAAAGGGAAAAAAATGACTGTATTCCCGATAGAGCTGACTTGGATAGGAAGAAGGAGGCAATAATGAGAGAATTGGTTCAACAAAAGGCAAGTAAGTGCCACTCTGCAATAGAGGTACTGCCACAAAACAGGGATTGTACCCTGGCTGAGGCCATGACAGATGAATTCTGGGGCACGGGCCTAAACAAAGCTGACACAGAGTGAGTGCATCCCGAGGAGTGGCCAGGAAAGAATATCATGGGACGTATTTGGATGGACATAAGAAAAACCCTGACCGAGGATCCTGCCACCAGCAGTGATATGAAAACTGCCACAACAAATGAACCAGCAATGGGCACAGTGCCTCCACACACTGCCAGCGACACAGGTGCTAAAGAGAACGTAACTGGAGGTGCAGACACGGCAGGTGCTAATGAGAACACAACAGAATGCACAGACACTGCAGCTGCTAAGGAGAACATCACAGGATGTGCAAATGCTACCTATGCTAAAGAGAATGCAGAAGGGGGCGCAGGTGCTACCTGTGCTAAAGAGAACACAACCGTAGCAGGGGGTGTAGGCGCTACTGGTGCTAACAAGAAAAGTACAGCAAACACAAGTGCCCCAAAAAAGACAAGACCACTAATAAAGCAACACCAGTTCATAGAAATAGAATCCAAACTGACTACCTTCTAATAGGAAACAGTAATATATTGGGTATGGCAGGTATACTCCGCAGTAAAGGACTATCGGAATAATCATGGCCTGGTTGACAAACTGACTTACCCCCATATCCAAAGGATAATAACTAGTCATGACATTATAATTCTGAGTGAGATATGGAAAATACTGATTTCAAACCAGGATATAAATACTATCAAGTTACTAGGAAGCAGAGACATCCTAATGCTAAATGATGTTCTGGTGGAATAGGTGTTTTTATATCTAAGCAGACTGAGGGTGGTATCAAACTAAATATTATCTCTGATTTCCTGATATGGATTCACTTTGACTCAAAATACTTTGGCCTTCCTCGTGATGTTGTGGTAGGTGCTGTCTATATTCCGCTATCTTAGGAAACAGCAAACTCCTCCATGCACTGAGTATTTTGACTATGATAACATGAATACTGTTCAAGAATATGTCAATCAGTTTGAATTTGGACATGGGCTAAATGGTATTGATAAATCAATTGAATCTCTCCTTGACTTCCCAATTACTATGAATGAACATGAATTTGCCCTCAAATCCCTAAAAACTAAAAAAGCAACCGGAACTGATGGTATACCATCTGAGTTTCTTAAATAAGGAGGGAAAAGTTTCACAGAGGTGTTATATGTTTTATTCAACTGTGTGTGGGAGACAGGGGAGTTCCCCACGAAATGGGTAGAAAGCATTATTAGTCCTCTACACAAGAAAGGTGACACAGGCAATCCTGATAATTATAGGAAAATTACTATTGTGAACAGCACCTGTAAATTGTTTGAAATCATCATCAATAATAGACTTAAGTTCAATAATGCTATGCTAAACCAGGATGATCCACTGCAGAATGGATTTGTTGAAGACAGGCGGACATCTGATAATGTATTTATACTCTACACAGCTGTCAAGACAGTGCAAGCTGAGTGTAAGCCCTAATACTGTTGCTTTATCGATTTCACTAAAGCTTTTGACTATATGAATAGAAGAGCTCTTTTCTACAAGCTGATGTATAGCAAGGTCAAAGGGAAGTCATTACAAATCCTTATGAATTTGTATGGGAAATCCCATTCTAAAGTGTGAGTAAACTCTATCTTAAGTGAGGACATAGATAGTACATATGGTGTACTACAAGGAGGAGTCCTGAGCCCAAAGTTGTTTAACACCTTCTTAGCAGATAGTAATGAATACCTGGTTGCTGAGAGTGGAGTAAACATAAATGGTTCAGCTGTTGCATATTTTCTGTATGCAGATGACCTGGTGTTACTTGCTACCTCATCAGAAGAACTTCAAAAACAAATTGACAGGTTATTTCAATATTGCAAAAACTGGCATTTAATAGTCAACATGGTCAAGTCAAATATAATGATATTCAATGGAAGAGATGAAGATAGAAGAGTGACTTTCAAATATGGTAATAGAATATTAGAGAGAGTAAACTCATGTAAATACAAGGGCTTTACACTAAACTCAACAATAAAGATATATTTTCTGAAACGTATGACCAACTATGTGATAAAGGCCGGAATGCCATCTACCAATCATACTCATGTTGCTATCAGAATATTGGGAAATCAAATCCTAGACTATCCCTTAAGCTTTTTGACACCCAAATACGACCATGCCTTGACTATGGATGTGAGTTATGGGGCCTGAATAAAGGTAGAAAACTAGATAACTTTGAACAGATCAATCTTAAATACCTGAAGTCTATGCTTGGTGTAAGGAAGCAGACAACTTCAGCTGCAGTATATGCCGATATGGGTAGAGTGCCTCTGAAGGCTCAGTGGGAAGAAGGAGCACTAAAATATTGGGAAAGAGTTGTTAACTTTGAGGAATCACATATCATACATAGATTTTACATGAAACTGCACCACCTTAACCAACAAGGACAGGATAACCGGTGTACAAATGTTAAAGGTTTGCTATATTTGCTTGGTAGAAAATTTAGTCAGCTTTGGGAAAACTGTTTGACATCTAATAACTCTAACATTATAGCTAGTGCAACTGAACCAATTTTTAGTAAATATTCTGAGAACATTATGAATGAGATGGCACTTGCTGGGGAGGGTAAAAAGTTAAGAACATTCAGAAAATTCAAGACCGAGTTCAGGCTCGAACACTATCTACTTAAAATTAGCAATCAAAATCACAGGACTGCATTAGCACAATACAGGCTTAGTTCCCATAATCTTGGTATTGAGATAGGTAGGCATTGTAGGTCCCCCAAACCTGAATGTGAGAGAGTATGTCTATACTGCTCTACTGGTGCTATTGACGATGAGGTACATTTTCTGACAACATGTGAATTACATAAGGCAGCTGGAACAACTCTTGAAAATTATATAGATGGTAAAATCTGTAATTACCAGGATATGTCAAATATGGATAAGTTTGTTATGGTTATAGTACCCTAGTATATTAAATGCACTTGCAAAGTTTGTGTATACTGCGTTTAAGCAGAGGCAGCAGCAGCTTTAAACTACCCTCTGTGGAATCCAACTATTACTCTAGGTACTATGTATATTGTACAGTTTCACCTATTATCATATCATCACATACATAAAATGATTTCTAGGTGCCGATGTTCCTAGTGTCTATTCCAACACTTACCTACCACTGCTACCCAAAACCACCAGTCTATGTCTGTTGGCTGACTACACAGTTTCTTATAATACTGACATCTGATGACAAGTCCCCCAGTCGAGCAGGGGACCCAGAATTTACCATTTTAACTGTGAAACTATGACTTCAGCTATATCCAAAAACAACATGTTTAGTGGTAAGATAAATGATTTCATCTCTAATGGTCAGATGATGCTTGGTACAGTCTGTTTGAACTGTCCTCACAGTGGTGATTGTAAAGAGTATGTGAGAGTTCAGAATCCCCCCTTCCAGGTCACCCCACCCTCCTCTACACTCCCCCCATGCTAGCAGACAGCAGCAACTTATTCTGATGCTGAGTTTTCCTTGTTGCTTGTTGAATCCTTGCCATGTGACCATCTGAATCAGAGTAGTGTACTCTGTAAGTAGACTTTGATAGAGCCTTAGATACATCTTTGTCTATGGGACGAAGGGTGTTTGAAATATGGCTCAAGGCTGGGAGATGGTAATTTCAAGAAATAATCAACCTCTCTCTAGATTTCTGCATGTTTTCTTTGGGTTACCCTCCCCACCACCCACTCTAAATCTGAGTATGATGACATGGATGTTTGTTTTGGGGTTGACACAAGCTCAAATGCATACATACCCAAATAGGGGAGTGTAGGGGAGACACTTCATCTTGAAATTTGCATTGGTGGTGGGGGGGGGGGGATGAAGAGTTACAGGTCTTGAAGCAAGGAGCTATGGTTACGTGATGGTATTTAAAGGTACTTATTCTACAACTTTACGACTTGACAACATCAGTGCCGACAACTATAAAAGATGTCTACTCAATATGAAGTATTTTTATTGGATACTCTGCTGAATAAAACTCCTTATTTAGTGTGTCGACCTACTCTACAAACAAAAAGAAATGGCCTCAAATAATGTTTGAGCTAATTAGCCTTGATAGAGGATTTACAATTGTCACTTACCCCTTCCCTTGTTTATTTCATGCCAACACTCAACATATCACTATGACCATGTCTTGGAAAACGAAGGATTCCACTGCATGGACACAGAAAATGTCTGACAACTTTGCCTAGTGGATCTCTAGTGTGCTCAATCATGAGTCAGTTAAGTGTTTCATTGAAGAGGCGATTCTTTTTCTTTTTATGTAAAATGAAATGTGAATAAATTCACATTTAGAAAGAACTGTTATACTTTTATGTATATGCAGAGAGTGTTCATATGCAAACCAAGCATTCACCTGACCTCAGGATAATGCATAAAAATTAATGATGGCTCCAAGGATTTCAGTTTTCGCCCCCTGGAGTTTTGTCTGTCTACCTAGAAACTCATAAAGCACGGCATAACACTGTTGCGTGGTGTGGCAGGGCGGGGTGAGGTGGGTGTGGGTGGGTATGTGGCATCTCAAACACCCACTACACAAATACATGAGGTATCCCCCACCCCTCCTCCTCCTCCCCCTCCTCCTCCACAGCACCACCTCCCGACCCTGAGTCACCACCACTGTGTGGTGCTGCTGGGATATACCCAGCACCAGTCACAGACACGACCACCTCCAGCTACCACACATCTACCACAGCAGCAGCAGCAGCCTCTACATAGAGCAGTGAGTAGAATTACTTAATATTATATAGCTACCTTTTATACCTAGGTGATATGTGATTATTGCTGTTGTTGTCTATAATGTATTTAGAGCAGGGTCAGGTGCATTTGTGAGCAGAAGGAATGTGTTCTTTAATTAGATTTTTTTTTGTCCTATACTAAAGAGGGGAGGGGGAGAAAAAGAATTCAAGTTGGAATTATTTAATGATATCACGACATGCTCTACACTTCACCCTGATAATTGTGGTTGGAGTCAAGACAGTCGGCAGTTACGTTATTAGAAAGTAGGTCCTGGGAGAGACATTATATAGACATATATGATAGTTCTCTACCTCTGAAAGGATTTCATCTAAATAGCATTTAGAAAGTGCAAAATTCACGATGGAATTATAGACACAACATATTCGATTTTGCTACAGAATCTCGGATTCTCCTATGTTACTAGTGGACGTTCATAAAATGTGTGTATTTTGAATTGAATTATAACGAGAGGCCTACTGTATCACCACGTTATATCAATATCACGTAGAGACAGTTATATTTCTACGCTCTATCTGCAGATAGAACAGGGGGAAGATGAGTATAGCAAAGTGAAGATTGCCTAAAGCCACTTCACTTCTAGTTGTGTTAACTCCTGCACAGAATTTTTTTATCATTTCTCTAAAACATCGCCTTGGGTTATTCATGGCACAGTTACTGGAGTTAGCAGTAAAGGTGAAAACACCCAGAGGCTAAACACTCAGTAAATTTGAAATAGGCCTAAACCTGGAGACGTAGCTCGATTGGCCTGTTAACAGTTGGTAAAAAGGGAACACTTTCCTAAAAAGAAATTAAATCTATTTGCCTGCTTAAAACCCTGACAGTTCTTCAATTCACAATGTATTGATTTAGGATAGACGAGATGCTGGTAACCCAAAATAATGAGAGAAAAAAACACAGAAGTTGGCCTGGTTCAGGTCCATAAATGCATATAGGGTGTGATGAGGATATATCGTAGCTGATTTTTCTATCTGTGTATGTTGGCACGGTGACTATGGTGTTCTCCTGGTTGTTCATTATATGCATGAATAAGTAGAGCTATTGTATTTATGGACCGAGATGTCTATGGCTATGAGGCACTATGAGGCATATAGAACTTATATAGTCTCGTCTCACCCTGGGGTCTGCTGCAGATCTTCAGTCTATAAGAAGATAGAGGAGATGTGGAGGGAAGATGAAGGGGACATACCCCGACTTATGCACACTTCTCCTGTCTTGATTCGTCCTCCTTCCAAATCTGAGTGATCTAAGAGAAAGAAATAGCAAGGGGGGTGAAGCTGAAGGATATAGGGATACAATGTAGTTTGGAGGGTAGAGGGCCATTAAGGGGTCAGAGTAAGAGTTACTGGATGCAATATACATATAGACAGTAAGGGTAGGGAAGTTGTTTTGAGCACACTTTGACCTAGGTTCGAGAGAGTGACTCATTTCGTATTCTGTACGCGAATCATTACTTTTTACTCTGAGAATGGATTGTATGTACATGCCCTGACTAGAGGGAAGGAATTCTACTTAGTAAAGCCAATGCTGGATGTCAACAAGCCACGCCCTCTTATCACACTAATGAAATTGAAATTTAGTCACATAATATCTTATCATGGTGACCACAGTATATAGGAAATATAAAGGTGTCAGGGTTTTATTCCTTTAACATTGAATAAAATTTTCAGTATTTCATTCTGTTAACATTAAATGAAGTTGTCTTCTCAAAATAATCGTTTCTATGTCTTTCTTTCAGAAATGGCGAATAATCACTGCGTTACCGGATGTAAGTATGGAATATCCTTCGGCTATCTTTGGTGTAGAACTTCTTTTTATTGAGTGGGTCAGCTTCTCATCTTAATACTCTATGCCAGAGGCAACTGCCAAACGTATGTAGGCTATACAATTATGGTACAACTTATGGCAAGCTCACTACAGTCCAATAATGGCAAAAGAAGCTGAAAAGGATATGGAGTATATTTTTATTACTTAAAGTGGTACCGATTAATCCCTCGGATGAGCACCTAAATAAACAATTGTTTGAACGTTGTATAAAAAAAAAGAATTATTGTAGTGGTTTGTATAGCTAATTAATCATAGTGTACGAAAGTTAGTTACTACCTGTGGATCAACATGGTAAAAAGTACGCCCACGCACCCCCTCAGTTAGTGGTCAGTCGGGAGTAGTTTTGAGAAGATCGCAGATAAGAAATAAGGTAAGGGTCCAATTGAGGCCTCCTACTTCTGACCCCTGGTTTACAAATCTCTATATTTTTCTTAAGCAGTTATTTCTTTTACTAAAATGGCTGTATTCTTTCAACACATCCCATGGTTTGAAGATTCCTGATTTATTTCCGATTTTTCTGTTCATTTTTCTTCTAATCTTTCATTGATTTTGTGATTTTGAGAAATTTCCCTCTCATTTTCTATGGCCCAGATGTTTAGAGCCCCACTGTCCCTGCCCACATCACCCTCCCGTCTGAGGAGGTTTCAGAAACGACTGACGACTGACTGCCCTACCGGGCGTACCTTTTACCATGTTGATCCACAAAATTCTGCATAGTGGTTCTAGATGTATAGCCAAAATAACCAGCTGATAAAGTTGGAGTCCAAATGACTAAACTTAGGAATTACATAGAGAAGAAAGTTTTGGAGTTTGGTCTGACGTCCTTTCAAGACTCTTACAGGGAAAATGATTAAGGTTCCGTTACCTTGTAAAGAAAGTTTGCAATTATTAGTGGAACAGAATAGGTGATTGGGATAAAAAAGCACTGAATTTGTACGACATTGGAAGGTCGGTCCTGCACCCATTATGCTAATACAATTCAATATAAGCAGCTGCAGGCTCGGGCCAGCACTAGCCCATTGATCAAAACTCGGGCAAGCACCAGACCAGGAGGTTAATTCAAAAGGCTCTGCCATCGCTACCTATGAGATGTTAGCGTAGGCATGTCTGTTACCATCTCATAAGACCTAGTGTTACTACAATAACGTAGCTGGTGGTGTTAGTCCAGTAACTAATAGGAAGTACTATGCAGTCCTTCACTATGCCACTTCATTACTAACACCATCCCTTATTTTATACTGAGAAACAATAGTGGTTTCCCCCGAGTGCAAGTGCACCTGGGTGGGGGGACATTCCTTGTCACAAAAGTGAATGCACCTGCTGAGAGTCCTTGGGGGCTGTTGAGGCTACTCATGAGTTAAGTGCACTTAAATGCATTTTCTCAGAGTCCTTGAGGGCTCTTGAGTCTACTCATGCGTTAAGGGCATAGTAACGTCATGCTTCCCTTCTCTCTCTTAGTTGGTGCAGGGGGGGCACTTTACTTCTAAGCAGAACCCAAGTGTAGCCACTCTTGAGAGAATGAGTTTTTCCTCTGCTATTTTTTACCTTCCACTGCTATTTTTTCTCTGTGGACCTGTTACCACTCTACACAGTTGTTAGATGCTTGGAATAGTGAAAAGAGGCCTGAGGCTAACATCGCTCACTTAAAAGTAGCTGGCTATCAGAAAGGAAGGCAGGCTAGGTCTTACCATAGCAGTGTAGAATATGCGAGGGAAATCACTAACATCTCATAGGTAGCGATGGCAGAGCCTTTTGAATTAAGCTCCAGTGATCAAAACCTTGACCAATAATAGAATTCCAATGATCATGCATTCAAATATACTTGAACAGAATTAACAATATCTGTCACACTTTATACATATCATGAGTAGATAGTAAAAGAATGCAGGTTGTGATATTCATCTATCACTCGCCATTGATATGATATCCACAGGGGACAGACAACATGGCTGCCCACAGAGTGACACCCACATGGTGCCCTATATCATATATGCTGGCAGCAGTATATTATATATACAGTGACATCTGGTCATCTATCACCTATGTCAGTGTGTCTGTGATGATGTGGACTGATCTCCAGGCACCGCCCTCATTATACCCAGGGGAGATGTATTGTTCTATACAACAACTAAATGAGTCACCCTGTGTATAGGTATTTAGTACAGATAGTGTGTTGGATACGTTGTAACTCATATGCTGTCCAGATGTTCATACATGGACAATAGCCAGTGCAGTATAGTGAAAATCTGCTGTAGTGATTATTGTTATACCATCTAATAGTTCTTCTAGCTCTAGCACGTCTGGGTTGTGCTTCCCATCAAAACATAATGAAATATACTTTTTTTTTATATGAAAATAGCTCTGACACCATGATTTGGTTTGTGTGGATTGTATCTTGTTGAGGACATGTGCATGTAAAATTTAATTTTTGATTGATTACACTTGTGTCTATTTCTCACATAGGTATTAGAGGTAATTTTGAAATGTCATGCTTTGAAAGAGTGTCGACATACCATTTGAAATGAATATTTTAGGTAGACCATCGCCATGATACAAGCAGTTAAACGTATATTGTTTCCTAATAATAAAAGGGAATAGGAGAATATGTAATGTGGTAATACACCTTACTCTAAGTGTTGTTTCAGTGTTTAAAATGTGGGTCCTTCACTATCTACTATAACTGTCTTGGGGGGAACATGTACATTAAACAAAATGATTGACTTTCGTATTTCAAAATTTCATGATTGAAAGACAAAACCATTAAATCACATTTGATAACGACCCCTTACTGTCTGCTGGCAATGCCTATGACAAAAAGAATTATCATTCTGATTAAAAGGGTAACATCTTATTTCCCTCTGAGATGATTTGCAAGATGTAAAATGTTTTTTTATTGGGACACAGGACTTGATTGATCTGTTATTTTTATCATTGCAGTGATCTTCTTGATATCGGTGGCCCTGCCGATTGCCATGATCTGTATGGGTAAGTTTCAAATGTTCAGTGTAACCAAACATTCCCCGGATTAATAAAAACAGTTTGAAAAGAAAAGTACATAACAGATTAGATACTGGATAGATATGATCACTATACATAGAGCACAGAGATCCAAAAAGACACCAAATTTAATTTGATTTGCCAATATCAAGTGTTTAGGTCTGACAATTAGCTCAATGTTAATGTTTTCCCCACCAGGGTCCATCTACATAGATGACTGTAAGATAGAGCGCTACATTCCTATCTACCTCATAGTGGCTGGAGCCTTTGCCTGCCTCAAGGCCGTATTAATGGTAAGTAATAGTAATGACTGAAGGACCTTTCCTGTCCTATAGACATCTCTCATGATGAATGACATAATGCTAAAATTCCCTACTAAGGCTTTCAAAAGTTACATGGTAGAAAAATACAAATTAGTATGTAAGTAATGTATAGATATCGGGCACCGAATTGGTTGTATCATAGGATATCAAATGAGGGCCCGTAGGCCCCGAGTTTGATATTCTATGATACAACCAATGCTATATTACACGATTAATGCAGCAGAATGCAGCAGAGTGCATCAAAATGCATCGTGCATTCATTGACAAGAGAACATACATAAGCATTCTCTTCTATATAGTCACCTGTTAGGCATTGAATACTTATTGTATGCCAAAGGACCTACAATATACATTTTTATAGCAATACATTACCATTTCACATCATTAAGTAATCAATGTTTCAATTTGGGCTTTGATAGCATAGTTATCATAAAATTATCGATGTTGATGCTAGTACCCACAACGCGTGGTACTGGTGATACTTCGATGGGCAGGGGTTAATGTTGTTGGAGCAATATTGTTATACTGCTATCACAATGCTAGTTGTCATGTTCTGTGAGAAGGGGTCTTAGGACATCCTGCATTAAGCCCCCTTTTCGCAAATCATGTCACCGTGTATTGTTACCACACTGTACAATGGAAGGCCCCATAGATGAAGGCCCCTGCTACGACGGCCCCACGCTGAAGGCCCCCTAAGCAAAAGGCCCCAAATCCTAAAGGCCCCAAGGTCCCAATTACGTCATAATTATGTCATATTTATGTCATTTCTACGTCATAATTTCAATAACGTCATACTTACGTCATCTTTACGTCATAGCCAACCCCATAATTTTACATCATCCTTACATCTTTCTTACATCATGATTCCCATGCGACTTAATTATACGTCATCCTTACATCATACTTATGCTGAGGGAGGTGACTGCTGAAGGTATGATGTACACATGTAATTATGATGTAAATGTTGGGTAAGAAAATTGGGTAAATTATGTAAGAATGATGTAAGAATGATGTAGACATGGGTAAAATGGTATAGGGCTTAAGGACTGGGGGGCCTTAGAACCAGGGGGCCGTCGTTAGGGAATAGGAATAGTGAAATTATCTGAAATGTAGGATTACCACAATCGTTAGTATTGATGTAAAGGTTTACCATAATGGTTAGTATTTGTTTATATGATTACCACAATGGGTAGTATTGGTGTATTAGGATTATCATAATGGTGATATATTAGCATTTGATATCAATTAGTGTATAACAGTATTACAACAATAGGCAATATTGGTGAATAGGATTAGCACAATGGGCAGTATTGGTATATAGGATTATCATAATGGTGATATATTAGCATTTGATATCAATTAGTGTATAACAGTATTACAACAATAGGCAATATTGGTGAATAGGATTAGCACAATGGGCAGTATTGGTATATAGGATTATCATAATGGTGATATATTAGCATTTGATATCAATTAGTGTATAACAGTATTACAACAATAGGCAATATTGGTGAATAGGATTAGCACAATGGGCAGTATTGGTATATAGGATTATCATAATGGTGATATATTAGCATTTGATATCAATTAGTGTATAACAGTATTACAACAATAGGCAATATTGGTGAATAGGATTACCACAATGGGCAGTATTGGTATATAGGATTATCATAATGGTGATATATTAGCATTTGATATCAATTAGTGTATAACAGTATTACAACAATAGGCAATATTGGTGAATAGGATTACCACAATGGGCAGTATTGGTATATAGGATTATCATAATGGTGATATATTAGCATTTGATATCAATTAGTGTATAACAGTATTACAACAATAGGCAATATTGGTGAATAGGATTAGCACAATGGGCAGTATTGGTATATAGGATTATCATAATGGTGATATATTAGCATTTGATATCAATTAGTGTATAACAGTATTACAACAATAGGCAATATTGGTGAATAGGATTAGCACAATGGGCAGTATTGGTATATAGGATTATCATAATGGTGATATATTAGCATTTGATATCAATTAGTGTATAACAGTATTACAACAATAGGCAATATTGGTGAATAGGATTAGCACAATGGGCAGTATTGGTATATAGGATTATCATAATGGTGATATATTAGCATTTGATATCAATTAGTGTATAACAGTATTACAACAATAGGCAATATTGGTGAATAGGATTAGCACAATGGGCAGTATTGGTATATAGGATTACCACAATGGGCAGTATTGGTATATAGGATTATCATAATGGTGATATATTAGCATTTGATATCAATTAGTGTATAACAGTATTACAACAATAGGCAATATTGGTGAATAGGATTAGCACAAAGGACAGTATTGGTGTATAGGGTAACCGGAATGGGCACCCACTTGGCAAAAAGAAAGTTTTTAAACGTGTTTTTTTCCAACCAATTTTCACCCAAATAACCAATAGGGAAACCAATAAAAAAAACGTTTTTTAACGTTCCTATTCATCTCCAAAATCATCTTTACATGTGGACGCATTTTGGTGAAACTGTTGAATGGATTCACGTTCATGGACCATTTTAGACAGGGTGCCTTTCAAAGGGAAGGGACTTTACGAGACCTATTTTCGAGGCCGGTGGGCCAGATCCTAGTCCTTTCGACAAACAATCCTGCTTATACCACTAAAGTCTGTCTGTATATGGTTGTGGGGGGTATACGTTGTTCACCAGAACTTGGCGAGGCCGACAGAGGGGCTGGTTAATGACTTCTCAGTAGGAGTGTTACCATTGCGTTTACACCAAGACGTTAAAAAACACACCAGACATTTAACCGGATGACACCATCCTCCAGGGCTGCACGATAATTTAATTGAGAATGAAATCAGTCACGACTGTTCAAATGTTTAATGGTCTACAATGACAATTTCAAGGGGCAAAGGAGCATTTCCTCCAGCTGTAGGGGTTGGATCTAACAATTATATATGTTCTTATCACCTCCCAGTCGGGTGGGGGGCACCAGGATTTCCCAGATAAGGCCATTCAAAAAAGGTTTTCCGCTGTGCGGTAACTTTTCTGAAAAAAAGGGTGTGGGAGAGAGGATTTTTTAAAAAATATTATTTTGGTATAGTGTGGCGAAGGAGGGCATTTCTATTTTCAATAACTCAATATTTTTGTGAAATACTATTTCTAAGTAGCCTACTAGCATTATCACCAGGAGACCAAACATCCACCCCATGTACATAACATATTCACATTATAGATAGAGAAATGGGGGTTTAGTGTATTGTTTCTACTCAAAATGAAAGCTTAGATATGAACTGTTATGTTTAGGGAAAAATTTTTCTCAGTAGATGTGGGATTTTTACACACCTTTAGGGATATTCAAGATAGCAGCCGCTTTTATGTAGATGATGCGAGCGGTATTAGTGGGTATCTGTGAGGCTGATTTTTAAAGCTGTTATGTCCCCTAAAACGACAAATTTGAAAACTAGTAGAAACATGTTTAATAGCTTGTAAATGCTCACCTCTTGTTCCATGCTTATCTTGTCGCAATCACTGCTTGTCCAAGTGCATGAAAATGAAGTGTTTAATCACAACACAATACACCTGATTGGATAGCCCTTTACATTGCCGGAGGCTGAGTTCCCCTTATCTAAGGGATAAAAGGACCGAGTGCACCCATATCCATCACCTATGACGTTTATACCATGGTTTCCACCATTAAATTAAACATTTTTACCCTTTAAAACCATCAAATTCAATGTTATTTGTTGCAAGTCTATAAACAGTGCCTTTAGTACATACATACTAAAGGCACTGTAAAACAGAGCATAAACTGGATAACCATGGTATAATGTTTAGTGTACTTTGAAACTTAGGACTGGCCATGCATCCAGCCACAGCACACAAGCACCCTCTATAAAAAAAACTCAGGATTCAATTATTTCAATAGTTTCCACGACAGGATGCCGTCAAATCGTCAAAACTCACCTATTATGGTGTGCACCAAGCCTGTTATATAATAGGATGCAGCTGAAGCATTGCTCAGTTAGTCTAGGTGGTGTATTTTTGAAAGTGGTTGACTCTTTCAATTATCTAGGGGTCCTTATAGATAAAGAACTGAATTTTAAGGAACATTTGGATAAGGTGAAAAATATTCTTCAATCAAAAATGTACCAATTGAGACGGATCCTTCAGTATATTGACACTGACCTTGCTGTAAAATTGTATAAACAAATGGTGCTACCTGCTATTGAACATGCCAATTTTATACACGAATGTGGTCCTAACTCTGTGGTGAATAAACTGCAGACCATGCAGAATCATTGCCTGCGATTATGTTATCGGATTAGGGACCCTCGTAATATAACGGTACATGAATTACATGTAAGGTCGAGATGTAAGCTATTACAGGTAAGAAGGAATAAATGTCTCCTTGGCATTATGTTCGATGCCTCTAAGGACTCAGATAATGTATATGTTCCACCACGTGCACTCCGCGGCAATGTTAAAGTGCAACTAAATGTTAGCCGATCTACGTGCCTTGCATATGATATGAGTCCACTTGTCAGAGGCAAGGTGCTTTGGGATAAACTGGATGCTGATGTTCAGAAATTGGAATCCAAAAAGCAATTTATGTTGAAAATTAGTTAGTAATTGAGATTAGTATGTCATTGAATATAAGTATGTGTCTGTTGGGAGCCCACTCTGATATCAATGTATTTTATTATAAAGACTAATTGCTGGCATAACCTGGAATCACCTAGTAAGCGCCTATTGTATTCCCATATGCAATGCATTGTGAAATAATTTTTCCTTTGTGTATGGTTATAATTATTGTCATTTCCTGGCTGATCCTGAAAAGCTTCGTGTTGTATGATGTTATTTGGCCAATAAACTTGTTAAACTCAAACTTGTATAAGAAATGACTCCATAGCATTGACTACATAGTGAGCTACAGTCCTGGTCTCAAAATAGAAGCTGCTATTTATTCAGCTGCTGGCTCAATACACAGCACTATGAAATTATAGCATCCAGTCAAAGGGGCCACTACTGGCTATAAATAGTGACCAATCGTACCTCCCTCATGGTCTGTTTTGCACTCTACTGTTCAAATGAGCACAGTGCTGTAGTAACTGTAACCGATCCCAGCTGGTTACAAGGTCACAAACCTGGCCAATTGTCATGAAAATGGAGTGGTAAAGATGATCAAAGATCATATCTCTGCATATTCTATTTATCTTATTTATTATTCTACATTTATTTCTAGGAGTTCATATATAGCCTAACATACAGACTATTAATTGGAATAATCTTGCAATATCAATTTAGTTTGAATTTACTAAATCAATTTACTCAACGAATAGGTACAAATGAATAGATGGTATATATGATCCACTAATAATTCTCAGAAGCCTAGGGATGATTTACATAGAAATTTATTGTCCAGATACTGTAGTTTGGTAGCAGATCCTTCCACTCACAATGTGTTGTTGAAGATGCAAACCCTCCTCGGCACCATGCTACATGTATATATATGATTATTATATAGTAAAGCCCATTGACTTATATGAGTGGCGTTGAGTCATCTATATATAGGGGCTCAGATTGGGTGCCTTTGGGCAAAGGAGTGCAGAGGGCAGCAGCTACAACTACCCACTAGAGGCCTGTCATACCAGGGTCCCTTATCGTGTCACTGCTATGGTGGCTATTTAGCAAGCAGGCAGTACGACCACTCAGTAATGATGCCAGCTATTTAGTCACTTTGGGAAAAGTCCTAAGATCACCTGGTATTATTTGGCCCTTCTCAAGTAGTAGGGGCATCATCCTGTCGTAGAAAGTATTGAAACAAGGTCCAGACACACCTAGAGTAGCCGTGGGTATTACTGGCACCTTAAGGGCGTTTTGTTTCTGGTGGCTTTAAAATGAATATTTTTTCAAGTTTCTTTTTACATGTGGATAAAGGAAGGTCTTTTACACATTACCCATGGCATATTAAGAGAAAACTGACTGCAACATATTTAATTGATTGATCATGATTCAACTAGACATTTTGTGGGTATTACTGGCACAGGTGTGGGTATTACTGGCATAGATGAATGTTTTACTGGTACCCCTAGCTATAACTATTGTAAAGCCATTTTATGAGGCACCCTGTCATAACTACCATAAAGAGGATCTGCCAATCTATTTTATATCTGGATTGAGATAAAGGTAGCCCAAATGTTTTAAAATTAGTTGCTAATACCATCCAAAGGAATCATTAGTTGTTGAATATTATGGAAACTGCCAATATCAAAGTTCTTCTTTCTACAACTGATTCCATGAGACAATTGCAAGAAACAATGAAGACAGCGATCAATTATGATTTATTTGAGAGGGCTTTTGAGTTACATTAATCAGCCTGCATATACAATGCCCATAGTCTCAATCATGAGAGGGGCCTAGGTTCTCATACAGAATCAATTGCACACCAACCTGCTCATAGCTGTCTCTACAACACAATTGCCATGCATCTTTTCTAGAAACTTAGCATATATTCTGGGTATCTACTGTAGGAATATAGTGATAAGAGATGTGGTTGGACAGGGATGTTTCCTTGCTATGCATATGATTGAGTTATATAGGCATGGCAGTCTCATAGATGCACAGCTCCTCTAATAGGTCTGCTGTGCAATTCTTTTTGGTAGCCGTGAATCTATAATCTAATAATGCAGGGCAGCGCTATCTTTTGACACCTTGTTATAACAGGAATAAGGCCACTTAGAGGGGGAGGGAATGTAAATCTATTCCTAAATAAAGACCTAGGGGTAACCCCCAGTATTTATTTGGTAATAGATGCACATCCACTCCCCTTCAGCGTGCCTTATTCCTTAAGTACCCTATATCTACAGAACAAAACAAGAATGTATGAAAGGAACCTTGATAATCTATGAAATATGTACAGTCCAGTGACAAATGGAGAGAAAACATGTAATATGTACCCTGAAACAATGTCAACTACACAGCAGAATGATAGGGTGCCATTGATACCAATGACTGAGCAGATCTGTTGCTATTACTGGCACCCCCTATCAAATCTACCATTATTGACATTAATTCAAAATGACTGTTTTGGGAGGCAAATGACATTCTTAGGTATGAGAAATATACCTAAAGTTTTTCTGAGATTGAATTTGAATGGGGTAAACATTGGCATCAAGTTGAGCATAAAGTTAGCAAAAGCCATAAAACCTCATTTTTGCTGGTAAGTGAATCAGCAACTGTAAAATCATTAGGAAATATCATAACCTACAAACCTGATTTCCTCACTATTCTGCAAATAGGCTGTAGAGAAAGGTCTTAAGAATAGGCTTAAGTGAAAAAAATATCTGAAAAATCATTTGCATATTGCTAAATCCACTGCACTTTGCTAGGGTGCCAGTAATACCCCCATGCCAGTAATACCCACGGCTACTCTAGTATATTAATAGGATAGGAATAAATACAGGACATGGGTTTTCTGTGTTTTCGAGCAGAAATCATCAGGTGTTCTAACATGTTTTAGAATGCTGTCTATATATGGTAATTGATGAGGAACGCCAAAATTTGATACTGTGATCACTTTAGATATGGTCTTCTTCAAGTTACATCTTTATAACATTCTCCTAATCGCAACCTTTTTGATCCCACCATTTAGGCAAGTATTATATCATGTATTTAGACATTAATTATAAACAATTTTGTGGTTTCAGGCTGGGTGGTACATAATGGCAGGTGACGACACCAAGAAGGGACTTGGTCTCATCAGTCTCATCAACCTCTTCCTCTTCGCATGGTTCATCGCAGGTATGTGCTTGTCTTAAAGTCTGATTAGAGAATGGACTCACCTATCAAGAGGCATTCTCAACAGTGTGAAATATGTTCAAATTTATAATAAAAAACTGAGCAGCTTTTGCATTTGGGGGTTTCCATGTGATTTTATTGCCAACAAGGGGTATACCTGAAACCATTAAATGGTAGTTTCTGGACACTGATAGGGCAGAAAGAACTATCAAAGTTGCGTCATGCACCCTCTAACTTTATGGAAAAGCATTAAAACTTATCCATTTATTTATTTCACAGGTTGCTACTGGATCTACCATGTGCACAAGAAGTACCAGAGTGACCACCCCCTCTTCAACAGCTACTGTGACAAACACCTCTACCTGTTTGCCTTCTGGGTACAAATCATCTTCATCATCATCATGGCTATTGAGATTCTTGGAGGCTGCATCAAGTTCTGCTGCAAGAAGTAACTGTGTCATCTATATAATTAAGTTGTATATATGTGTGCTGAAACAATGATAGAGAGTACAATTTGTGTATTAGAACTTTGGTCAAGATGTGGCTGAGACTTTGTTCTACTGAATTATAAATATGAAATTCTCAATAGGAATACTGAATTATTGTATTGATGGAACAAGACAGGGTTTTAGGGGGCAGCTATGAGTGTTTTAGATTCCTCCCAAGTACAAATTGAATGCATTGGGTAGACAGATGTGTCACTTCATATTGCATATACACAGCGTTATACTAAATCTTTAATAATACTGTGTGGCAACAATAACGACGCTGTGTGTGGATTTTCTCTTGGATAGATAGAAGCTTCAAGTGCATTACAATTTGAATTATGTGAAAAGCCTCAACTGTTCAACTTTATCCACCACTTTTTGTCACCTTCTAGGTACAAATCTTCTTCATCATAGTGCAGATACATATATGAAGTGTGTCTTCTATTTTCCTTGCAAATATTGACTAGTGTATATGTGTATCAATGTATATTTGAATGAACTGATATTACTTGAAAGGAGTTATTGATACCTGCAACTATACATTTGTCTGACAATTTGGATTCCTTACACGCTTTAATTGCTATAGAGTGGGTGCTATCAAAATCCATTTTACTGCTAGGATTTAATGTGCTATAGATGGTGCTACTACTTTATAATTTCTGTCAAAGTTTGGGCGATTCTGATCTAAAATTGCTTGAATAAAAGGTTCAATAAAACTGATTTCTTCATTGATTTTCAATATTTATCTGTAATCCAAAGTTTGACAACTCCCCCCCCCCCCAACAAAAAAGCCAACACTCAATTGCTATTTAAAGGGAATAGGGAATCCCTCCCAGCCCTTTTGTGGCCACGAGACTCCTGTGCTTAACCACATTTCCAACATGTTAATTTAATTAGTCATTAACAGATACACATGGTCTCAAGGGACACAGAGCTCTGCTGAATTCTGAACTAGCTCAGTCGCACTGAGCACCTCTTTCATATACTTGAGCCTTAGGTGTTAAAACCACTGCTATCGGCCCTTCCATCAGTCACCATTCTTTGGTCTTCTTTCGACAGGGTGGTGACATAATGTTCATACCATTAGTAAAAATTCACGGAATGGTAACTGACCGGAGGGTCGACAGTGGTGGAATCCATTGTACTGTGAGGTTACTCCATTAATTTGAATTTATTTTAGCCTTATTTTCTGGTCATAGTATATAGATGTAATTAAGTGTATTTTGGGGTTTGAGCTAGCTTCCTATAAAGGGTAGAGTATGCCACTACCTCAGCCCAGTACACCTATTAAGCTGTGCAGCAGTCCTACTCAGATAAAACTACTGAGAGATACCTATTGACTGAAGGCTTTATTGATTCCTCTCCTCAGCTACTAACACGTCAAGCATTAAGAGTACAAAGGTTTGCCAAATATCCCGGCATCTCCCAGATGAACAACACTCGATCCTGTCCCATTGATCAAGAGTCTTATCATGACAATCTCATTTTCTTTAGACAATGTCTTCCTTGTTCTCTCCCAATTTCCTCCTGATATTAAAATTCCCTATCCTGATGACAACTCCCAATTCCTAAGTTAACATGATGTTAAATAGTAGGCAAGGCAGAAGGCAAGCTTAGTTCGATTTTAACCTCTTATCGAGCAGTGTAGTGCATTTACATGGAAAGTTTGAATTACTATTATAGGATGCCGACCTCGCAGTGGATCCTAAGTCCACACAGGGATGTTCCCTGCATGGAGAGGGAAAGGCCTTCCCCAGGCCTGCAGTCCGATTGTACTAATCACTGCTTTTAATTCCTACTTTCATCTTGTATGAAGTCCCTTGGCTTAAAGCTAGTCATTCCCAGTTAGTGCTTTTCAGAGCTACCAATAGGTGTGCCTGGTCTACTCTCTTATTCTCCTCAACAGTGAAGGGTGAGTATGTTGTTGTTGAATGTGCATGCAATTCCCCAGATGTCAAATCTCCTCTTATATAATGCTGTTGTTCCCTAATGTGTATAGGCTGTTCACTACTTTGATCTAATGGTATCTGGAGGTCATTTCTTAAACCACTACGACTGTATACAGCTACTACGACTTCACAACGTGAAAGTTAGTGCCAGTGATCGTAGAGAGTGCACAACGACTGCTCAGTACGATTACTCCTTATGTAATAATCACATAGCATTTGCTAGGGCAGTCGTAGAGCTGCAGGCATTACATGGCTAATACTATTGGGCTGTAATGTCACTAAATTAAGGGTTACCACTACGACTTGAAAGTGAGCAGTCGTAGCCTGTTAAGAAATGGCCTCCTGGCTATTCACTGCTAGCTCAGATATGTGTGCCTAACTTTCAATGTTGTTTCCATGCTCCCTTTGAACAAACTCTCCGTTTCCAACTCAGAATTCCACAAATATATTGTTTAAGGAGCGTTGTTATCTCAACGCGTCTGCTCTGAGAAATGTAGTTATCTCATGACGTCACCACCTCGTATTCATTTCCCATTTATTATTAACTTCTGTTCAACTTTATAAAGTAGTTATCTCTTAATCTAATATTCTTCTTCCTATTATTCATCATTAGTCCCTCTGATTCTGCTGGTCCTAAATCAATTATCTCTTATTTTCAGATGGAGTTTCTCATGTTTTCCCCCGGGCTATTGGTGTTTTTATCCCTTTTGTCTCTCGACTGGAGCAATCAAGCCTTCTAGCCCAAATCTCATTATGGACTCAAGCACTACAGCTTACACTACTAATTCCACTAGAACACACCACCAATCCATTTCTTCCTAAAATGCTTTATCAATAAACATCCATTACTCTGTCTTGCCTTACTGCCTTTTTCTTCGTATCCCCATTGAATCCTTTACATATCTTATCACTGTCGGCACTGCTGATTACACATTATTATCCATTAGAGATTTCTCTATCACCATCGTACACCATGATTTATGCGTCTACTCTACAGGCATATTAGACAAGTCATTTAAGGGATAATCCTTATTCAATAAACCATCTCTAATATAGAGAATTACAAAAAGAAAACGTGGTGACTGCAGATAATGATATATATGGCTAGTGAAACTGCGGAAACTCTTTTGGCAGTCCTAACATAGAGGCGGTACAGATAGTCATCTGCAACCACTGACCTGCTGAGCTCCGGCCCTAGGCAACACAGTATCTGATGCCATAAGTTAAGGCGCGCCCATCACTAGTCATCAGACTGAGTAGGATTTTTTAAGTCCAGTGACTTTTGAAGCGTGTGAGCCTTTGCTGTGGTCTGTTTCAACTATGAAATGCACCGGTAATGAAAGTCCTGAATGTTGAAATTATCATGATTACCAATATCTGCAATATTGCCTCTTTCGGGGGATATCATCTTTGCCCCCCCCCCCTTTTTTTATCAGTTCCAAGAGTTGTAGGGCATAGGATCTGTAGGGAATGATCGAAAACCTGGCTTACATAAAAAACACATCTTTATTACAAAATTGACCATTAGAAGCTGGCAAATTGCTTTGCACATAAAGCTGTGCTCTTATACCACACACATACAGACTAAAGTCTAAACACAAAAGCTATATATTTCGACAGCTTTTCAGTTTATTTTCAATTTTCTCAAAACTTGACTTTTTTTACAATTCAAAGATACCAGAATCAGTTGACTTTAATGATATAAGATTAAAGTCTTAAAATTGTGGATCTCTAAATTCCAAACATACCGGTAGCAATGGACGAATCTTTTCCGTGTCCACATGGATCTATTTTGTAAATCAACCATTTTAGTTGCTGCACGTAGCAAGTCAGGAACCTCTGCTATATTTTCTAACTCACGCTGCCTTAGTTTGCATTAAAGTTGGCATATCGGCTAACAAGCTACATTGTCAGTATCTGTATTTACACTACAAACATTGGCAGCTGCAGACCCGCTGCATCTACCCTCTTCATACGCTATATCAAATCACGGGTGCTCCGGTCTGCCTCCGCTGTTATGCTACGTCAAATCACAGGTGCTCCAGTCTGCCTCCACTGTTACCCGCGATGAACGGCTGCAGTGAGGCAGCCACAGATGGCTCTGGAAGGATGAGGCCACCTGATTAGTGGAGACTTCTTAGTAGGAATAGCTATGTGTATTATACTGGGAGGGAGGGGAGGTGGGAGGGGGAAAGGGGTGACCAATACACATCCACTATCAAACAGATTCTTATCTAGATCAAAGTGGGTAATTAAGAGCAATACAAACATTAGGTGTAATACACAACCAGTGTGAAGGTCACTGATTTGATGAGTCCTGTGGGTATTGTGGAGGTACAGAACACCCAGTCTCCACCGGTTGCAAATCTCAGGTCTTATCTCGTGGATTCATGCAGCCCACAGTCAGGTTCCATCCAATTTTCCCTCTTAGTGATGTTTACTTTAAACTTACATAACTCAATAAAAAGATACATTTCAACATCCTCTGATAAAAATTTACTACAAACAGACATTCTAAATCAAAATATATTCAGATATAAAATGAGAAATAAATTGTTGACTTGTCAGAGGACATAGAATTAAATATCACGAAGAAGGAAAATGGTATGGAACCTGACTGTGGGCTGCGTGAATCCACGAGATAAGGCCCGAGATTTGCAACCGGTGGAGACTCTATAGGTTACAGTGTACCCTCTTCAAGCATGGTCTACTGGTTATTTACTCCTAGGGGTCTCCACTCTACATACCTGCAAACTCTAGACGAGAAAAAAAACTGAGTCTGTCAACTTTTATAAGGCAACCCCTCATGCAGATGATGAATGAGATCTCATTGGATTTGGACGAATCACAAGATTGACCCAGGTAGATGGCTCGGGGAAACTGAAAAAAGAACTCAGGAGTTTGCAGGTATGACACTATACCTGTTCATTTAATCTTCAAGCAAACACGTTTTGGGGAATTCATCTCTATTCTTTTGGGATCGTAAGACCCAAAATCCAGGGAGACCCATCCGCCTGGCACTTGCCTAAGTATACCTACTACAGCAACTGTTGGTTCGGGACGACTCTATCCATGATGCCTGGGTGCCAGTGATGACTCGCGTTAGAGGTAGAAATGGGGCGAGCTTGCGCTTAATTCTGTTCTCCTCCACTAGAGGTGTCCCTGCCTTAGTGCTGCAAATTAAGAGTCCTTGTAATCGACTTTTTACATAGCTACAGTTTAGTTCCTAAAATAACAGAAATCCTAATTATAAATTTTACTATACAAGCAGCCTCCCCCTTTCCCCTGGAGTGACCAGTCTATTCTGTTTATTCTGTCGTCCATCAGACAACTGCAGTTTTTGTTCGGACTCTTCCCGGGCCCGTTCGCGGTCAACATACAAGTCAAGCAGTGACCGGATCTTGTCTTTTAGTTCATCAGTGGCTACACGGTCCTTGGCAGATATGGGGAGTACATGGTCAAAGTTGACAAACTGTTTGGGGAGTAGGTTGTGTTGTAGGTTGTGGCGGGTTGTGGTACTGAGGTGAGAGATATGGTGTAGCGTGTCGAGCAGCTCGATGTCTGAGTGCTCCAGGTCCACCTTGTTTAACACCAACATGCATGGCTTGCTGAGCAACTCCGGTTTGTACAGCTCGAGCTCCTAAAGAACAAAGGACAGGGAGAAGTTTTAGAATTTTTTGTTTGTTTTTCTATTATGAAACAGAAAAATCAAGTTAGTCAAAGACATTCCTAGTCGTATTTCAGACTTGAATACAAAATTGATTTCAAAATAAGATATGGAGTCTCGTGACAGGTTTTGGTAGCCATTGTAACACTGAAGACATAATGACTTTTTTCAGTAGTTATTTTTGATTGACAACGGCAAGAAGTAAATCAGAATGGCAAATGTGAATTACCCTAATGATGGCATCTACTTTTTTTTCCTCTTGGTACCTGTTATCAAGATATTTTCTTTTTAGAGACGTCCATACTTCACATTCATTCCTAATGGAATAATTAATTATTTTCAGAGCATGGCTCACGATACAGATGAACACATATAATATAAGACTGGTGGAGAAGGGTTACCTTATTTAGTAGAAGTACCGTCTCTATAGCTGTCCGTGGATGGTGTTTCAGGTCAAGGCGAAACCCATGAAGATCAACGACAAACAGCAACATCTAAAACATACAACAGAAATAGTCTCACATGGAATTCATAATAGATTTTGAATGAGAGGTCAATTTAAAGCCAAATATAGCTTTATTTTGTATCTATTTTGAGGATGCAGTGCAGAAGTAGGCCACAAGCATTTCTTTTTCTTTCTTTGTTTGTGTAGTACTGGTAATGCATTAGGGGACATGTTGTCTAGTATGGAGGTTTAACAAAATATGTTTTACTTCGCAGACTAGAAGAGACCAAAATTTTCACACTTTGGAAATCATATTGCATTGTTTTTAGTTGTAGGATTACATCATGTATACACTTACCTTTGTACGCTCTACATGCTTGAGGAACTTGTGTCCCATACCCACGTTGATGTGCGCCCCCTCTATGAGACCCGGTAAGTCGGCCACCGACACCTGCCGGCCATCATCATAACCAATCATTCCGATCTGCGGCTGTATTGTCGTAACTGAAGAACATCAATAAGTATGAGCACATTCATAAAATTGATGACTAATATTCGTCCATTTTAAGGTTGTAAAGGGCGTATATCTGGTGACAAAAAATAGACAACCATGACTACTACCGTAAACTCCCGCGTATAAGACGTGTCCTCTACGCCAAACAAAATGCTGGTGCGTCTTATAGGATTTTCTGAAGTTGGGGGTGCGTCTTATACGAGGGGTAATTTTACTATAGAACAGTACTGGATTGACAAAAATCACCCCTAAGAGGTGCGTCTTATATGCGAAAATGCATGTGCTGAGTTTGGGGTGCGTCCTATACGCGCAGCGCGTCTTCTACGCGGGAGAATACGGTAGTGTATTTTGATATTGTCATTAAGCACCCATACTATCTTTAAATCAATACATTTTCCATACATGAAAATATCTATTAAGGTCCATGATTTTACACACAAGACTTTTTACTTTGTATCTATCGTAGCGACCCATGTATAAAGCGAAGCTTACCCGGTACATGGATTTTAGCTAGCCCTGGATACCTGGTTACTACCGGTATAGCGTTTTGAATATATTGATTAGAACAGATTTTTTTTGGACAACACCAGAAATTCTAGAAGCACTTTATAGTTATGCAGGATCACCTAATACGCAGGGTACAGCGGGGCAATAGTGTAATAGTGATATTGTCATCCATATACCAAGTAGCTGTGAGAATTGACACAGCAGTACTTACATGGGTAGGAAGCTATCTTTGGTGCAGCCCGTGAAATAGCCGATAGTAGTGTGGATTTACCAGCATTTGGAAACCTGGAACCACACAGAATACACATTTAATGAGATCTGTATATAATTCACTTAGTAAAGACCCAATATCAGTAGTAGAAAGTTCCTCCCTTCTTTTTTCTTTAGCAGAAGTGAGTCATCATTAGGCCACCTTAGATATAGCAACCATTAATCCTTAAAATAACTCAAATATAAGCCGCATACTAACTTGGGGTATATTCTTTAAGCCACACAGGGACCCTGATTCGCATACAAGTCGGGATTTTTATGTGGGAGTTTATGGTTATACCAATACCTACCCAACGAGTCCAATGTCAGCGATTAGTTTGAGGTTGAGCCTAAGATTGGTGGCATTAGCACGTTGTCCCAGGAAGTTGTTAGCAGGTCCGCCGCCCGCTCCACCACGTGCCACCAGGACTCGGTCTCCTACCTCATTCACCTCTCCTACAAGTGAGGGATATACAGGGATTTGCAGTACTGTACGTTAGACAGGCATGGGACTGCGTTTTGAAGAAATTTCCAAGAGGGTGCTTAAATTTCTCTTCCGGGTGGTATTTGAGAGCAGTTTTATGGGATGAGGCCCCTCAAACAGCTAAGACCCAAAAGTGACCTTCTGATCTTAGATTTCTTTCTTCTTTTTTTTCAAGAAAATTGAACAATTGAAATGGGACAAAATATCTTGAATGCTGTTTTTTCATCATTTTTTCAAACAATTTTCTCGTGACTGGAATAACTGGTGCTGTAATCATTGCATTGCACTCTACTCACCCAAGACACGGCCGGCGTCGTTCAACACCTCCACACCAGGGGGCACCAGCAATTCTACATCCTTCCCAGGGGCACCTTGTAACATCATGGGCCTGTGGTCAATGTACACAAAATTCACTCAACTAGCCGTTTTAATCATAGTTACAGTCCAGACTGAAATTCTAATTTAAAATATAAAATTTCCTATCTTTTCCAAGTAATAATGAAGATTTTCCCTGTGCAAATATCCATGTATCAGTTATTCACAGGCTCTCATCTTGGTTGTCAGTTATTCACAGGCTCTCATCTTGGTTGTCAGTTATGCACTATCAACCCTCTTTCATTGGCTTAGGGGCATACTTGTATATTTACATCATACCGTAATCTCTCGCGTAGAAGGCGCAGCCCGCGTATAAGGCGCACCCCCAACTTAGGGAAGCCAGATCCGCGTAGAAGGCGCATCTGCTGCTTCTGAGTCTTATATTTGAAAAACCCCGTATAAGGCACACCCCTAACTCAAGGAGCATGGTCCACTCAAAGGACCCAACCCAAAGGAGCATTTCAAATATTGTCTGCAACTATCAATACCCCAACTGGTCATGTATTTTCTTTAACCAAAGAAAAGGTGTAGTCTATACCATGGTGCTCTAAATACCCTTAAACTGCTGAATGAAACATGCCATTCTGCTCACCATAAAAGTGTTTGGAAATGTGTGTACACCCCTCTCACTGAGAGCTTTGTTAATTACACTATTGACCTTTTAATCAAGAGAATCCATGCAGCATTATAATCAATAATCCTGCCATAGTGTGTGCTGTCACCTGGTGTTGTATGAGCTGTATGTCATTCTCTATTCTCTACATTACAAACTACTGGTATCCCAGCATGCCATGTCTCTAGAAGACAGGCCTATTTCCCTGTTATAACAGTGTGGGCCTAGATAATCAATGGGAGGGTATGATATGAACAAATAACAAATTTGAACCTGTCTTATCTATAACTTTTTAACAAATAATGCAAATCAGAGGATTATTTCTTTAAAAAAATGAAGAGTATTGTACCTTTCAAAATGATGCCAAATAACATCAGTTGTGGGCCATATGAAGACAATTGGCATCAATAGTAGTTAATGAGTTAAATGATTCCTAGAAGAACACCAGGTGGCAGCACACACTATGACAGGATTATTGATTATAATGCTGCATGAGTTCTCTTGAATAAAAGGTCAATAGTGTAATTAACAAAGCTCTCAGTGAGTCAGGTGTACACACATTTCCAAACACTTTTATGGTGAGCAGAATGGCATGTTTCATTCAGCAGTTTAAGGGTATTATCATATACCATTTTATTATTCCATAAATTGTAACATATTTTGTATTAATCAAAGGATATCTATGAAATTAATACATAGGTTGGTTCTAAGAGCTATAAGAGCGCTCAAACTTTGTATAAGAGCGTTCATGCCCCACTGCACACCAGCCAGGTCAGTTACAAACACTCTCTCTGACATCAAAGGCTCCGACCTAATGGTTCACTGCACAATATAATAAAAATGAGGGTCTCAGTGTGCGACCTCATGGTTCAGTGCACAAACTAATAACTTGTAAGTGAATGCAACCGGCCGTCACGGGTGCCTGAGCACCGCTGACGCCGTCATGAGTGTCTGAGCACTCTAATAACTGAACAATGGGTTACATAAGCACGACGCCATAACCGTCCGGTCGCTCTAGCGTCGCTCCTGAGCGAGCTAGGTCAAATATCAAAGCATTTATGGAAAGCCCATAATTAGACGGTCAGAATGAGCCCAAGATCAAGGCGGAACTCCCATTATTAAGGAAGTTATGCCATGGAGACTGAATGGAGCTCCGAGTGCACTACAGACAAACCGGCGGGAGTTACGCGCCTATCCAACGGGCAGTTCAAACTTGGCATATTCAACTCCGCGCATGCGCAAAATGGCAGCTGTAGCTGCGTAAACGACCGAGTTATGAGGGTTTGAAGTTACAGAACCGACCAAGACAATGGGGGACACAGCGGCGTCCATGGGGGTCCTTTGTGCACTCAGTGACACATGAAAGGCTCCCCTCTAACATTGTAGAGTTAGGCAGATGCTACTGGCCCCAGTCAGTCTGGAGGTGCTTTTCCAAGATTTGCTACAAATAGCCTGTCTGCACCTCCAGGAGGACAGAACACCAAGAACCGCTCTAGAGGTAACATCTCCAGTCATCTCCTGCTACCTGCTATACCACTGCACTATGGTGAAACTATGCTAGACAGGCATTGGTTTCCATCATTAGTGGCCAGAGGGTATCTTCAGCAAGACTTCCACCAGAGGGTAAAGTTATTCATTATTACATTATTCCTCTAAGCAGCAGGTCAGGTGCTAGGTGTGGGAACCCACCTAGAACTATGCTGGACATTGTATTATTATTACCTCACAGGTGGAGTGGAACAGAACATTATACTTTATAACTTACTGTATATTTACTGTATGTACAAATTACCTACATACTAACTACTGTATGATTGATATTTCTTACATGTTGCCTAAAGCTGAATAAACCAGTGACAACTGGAAATAACACTATTTTATGAGAGCCTTGAGGTAATTACTCCATACACCACTAGTCATATGATATTTCTCATATGACAACTTGATCATGCCAATAACTAGTATGACAAAGTGGTGGAGAACATCCTACTAAGATCCCAAATTACCCAATGCTCTCTAAAAATTAAGCTGGCAACATTACTGAAAACAATCATACACACAGTAAACCCCACTCCACCCACCCAGTGACCTTGACACCATGCCCACCAAGGTCATCAGTGAGATCTCCCACACACCAGTGAGATCTCCCACACATCAATGAGATCTCCCACACATCAGTGAGATCTCCCACACATCAATGAGATCTCCCACACATCAATGAGATCTCCCACACATCAGTGAGATCTCCCACACATCAATGAGATCTCCCACACATCAGTGAGATCTCCCACACATCAATGAGATCTCCCACACATCAATGAGATCTCCCACACATCAGTAAGATCTCCCACACATCAGTGAGATCTCCCACACATCAGTGAGATCTCCCACACATCAATGAGATCTCCCACACATCAGTGAGATCTCCCACACATCGATGAGATCTCCCACACGATCAGTAAGATCTCCCACATACCAGTGAGATCTCCCACACACCAATGAGATCTCCCACACGATCAGTGAGATCTCCCACATATCAGTGAGGTCTCCCACACGTCAGTGAGGTCTCCCACACGTCAGTGAGGTCTCCCACGCGTCAGTGAGGTCTCCCACGCGTCAGTGAGGTCTCCCACACGTCAGTGAGGTCTCCCACATGTCAGTGAGGTCTCCCACACGTCAGTGAGGTCTCCCACACGTCAGTGAGGTCTCCCACACGTCAGTGAGGTCTCCCACACGTCAGTGAGGTCTCCCACACATCAGTGAGGTCTCCCACACGCCAGTGAGGTCTCCCACACGTCAGTGAGGTCTCCCACACGTCAGTGAGGTCCACCACACACACATAAAGGTCTTATCAGTCAAGCTGGCAGAACAACACACAAAGACCTTACGCAGTCAGGGGCCTGTTGAAGAGGTCTCCCTCCCACCTAGATCTAGGAGGCCCACAGGAGGCAAACCAGCCTCCAGTACAACAGACCCACACTCAGTAGATCCCACACCACCCACCCTGTCTACTCAGGGAACAACCAGTTCTCAGGGATCCAACATTTCCCAGGGATCTCTACAGGACGCTCAACTCACGCTATCTACCTCAGGGGAAGAAGGATCTGCCTCAGGGGGTGGATCCACACCCTCATCTAGATCCTCCACCCCAGCTCCGGCCTTTGACAGCCACTCCTCCAGAGACACTTCTCCCACACCCTCCATCATGGACACCGATGAAGGCCCCCAACCTAATCAGACAGCTGAGAAGATAAGGGCCTATGAGAAGGCCATCCAAGATGCAGTTACTGCCCTAGAGACCAACAAGTCCCAGCAGGAGGAAAGGGAGAGGATCCTCAACCAACAACTGGCAGAGAGGAATGCGGCAATAGATGCTCAACAGAAGGCCATGGAAGACCAGCGGAAGTCCCTAGAGAGACAACAACAACAGATAGCAGATCTCATGAAAATGGTATCATCCCAGACCCCACAGCCTCCCACACCTGCCACCACACCTGTTGTCACACCATCTGCCTCTGGATCCAAGGATGACATCATAATCTCAATGGTGTCCAACATGACCAAACTCATAGACAGAAAACAACAGGACGACAGAAAGATCAGGCTACATGAGGTAACAAAACCCAAAACTTTCTCACACCCAACACCACTCATGTCAACAGCATTATTTATTGATCACAAATTCCCAGAATATCTGAAGGATAAGTACAAAGTAACAGACAGTGACACCATGGTGACATATTTACCCAAGTACCTTGAAGGACAAGCACTAGCTTGGTTTTAATCCTTCAGGGAAAGTGCCACACCTGATATGTTGACATGGACCAATGTAGTGAATAAATTAAAAGAGTATTTTGCTACTCGAGACAATATCATCTCAAGGACAGCACTCCGTGCACAAAAGATAGATGAACCTGTCCTAGACTATGCATGCCATCTCAGGAAAGTGTGTAATGCCCAACGCCAAAGTGATGAAATCCTAAGCAAGGCATTTACCCAAGGCATGAGGCCCTGGATCTCTGTAGCTCTTGAGAACAAGAAAATAGACTCTTTTGACCAAGCCCTAGACCTAGCCCTAGAGGTTGAGACCCAAGAAAGATCTAGGAAGGTAAGGGATGCAGAGTCTAACCCACAGCCTACTAAGAAAAAGGTCCAGGAAATCAGCACTAGTGCAGATGAAGATGTTAACCTAATGTCTAGTGCCCATGTAAGGCAACAGGAAGCTAAGGTTACATCAAGAGACCCTACCGGTAGATATAGAGGAAACAACTATGACCCCAACTACCAATCCAATAGAGGTAGAGGTAGAGGGGGCAACAACAACAACCGGGGAGGTCACAACAGTAGGAAAGACAACAGCTCTTCCAACTCCAACAATGGTAACTCTTCATACAGTGATACGAGAGACAGAACCCCAAGTAATGGCAGATCCTATAATAATCAAGGATCCAACAGTAGGAGCCATAGTCCCCATAGGAACTACAACTCTGGATCCTACAACAACTCTGGATCCTACAACAACAGCCAGGGTTCAAACAACTCTGGATCCTATAATCAAGGATCCAACAGTAGGAGCCAGAGTCCACATAGGAACTACAACAGTGGATCCTACAACAACAATGGCGCCTACAACAACCAGAGATCCAACAACTCCGGTCAATACAGCAACTCTGGTCAATATAACCAGGGTTCCAACCCGCGCCAGCAGGATTACAAACCTGACACAAGAGGTTACCAGGGGAACCAACACAGTAACCCCCAAATACCACCTCATGTAATGGATCAAATCTCCAAGCTCCTGGTGGCAAGCATCTCAACCACCCCACAGAACCAGGAAAACTAGGATGTCACAGTGCCGATGGGCCAGTGCACTGTGACACCCCAAATACAAACAATCAATCAGGATTAACAAAGATCCAACCAGAGACAATTGCTAGTGCCAATCTACCATCTAACAGACAGAGACGTCCATCAGTGATACACATCACCCCACCAGACTCATCATCAAAGGATACAGGTGAGAGTACCAAGCTTTCTATTGTACTTCTTCAAAATGGCTGTATCAATGCAAATCTATATGATGTTTCAGATGTACAATGTTTGGTTGATACAGGTGCTACTATCACCTGTGTCAGACAATCATTCCTCATGGACCTCCAAAAGAGATTCCATATCCAACTGAGGAAATCTAAAATCAACATCCACTTGGCAGATGGATCGGTGTGTCATGTTAGACATTCAGCTATGCTGAACTTTAGAATCCAAGGTGTCAGATTCCAATACCAATTTGCTGTAATACCCAACCTCACACAGCCCGTTGTTCTCGGCACAGATTTCTTGAGCACTACTAAATCTCAAATCGAATTTAATGTTGATCCTGAACAAATTCTCAAACCCATTAGGGCAGTGAGGGATTTTACCATCCCTCCATTCTCTGAACTTGCAGTATTGGGTAAAGTCACATCTACTCAATCACTGCAAGGCAAAACTGGAGTAGTAGATAACCTCCAAAGAAATAACAATGCCCCATATCTAGTTCAAAGGGCAGCAGTAACCCCCAGGGAAAATAACAAACATCCCCTAGTGTTACTCAACACCAGCAGGCGCCCACATAAAATCAAAAAGGGTGCCATCATAGCTCTATTTCAGGAAGTCAAGGAATCTGATTTAGAAAAACCTCAACAGGTGTCAGACACTACCCTACACACTGATCAATCCATCTCAGCCATACGGCCTGAGGATGTAACTCAATTCAGTGACACAGACTCAGACTGTGAGTCCACATTTGCTGACCCTGAACCCAATTCAATCAGACTCTCTGAAATAGCTGCTATACATAGTGAGGCACATGACCTCGAGCCAGAATTGGAAGAGAATGTTCCACCAAAATCTGTGCTCACATCCAAAGATCAGCATGATAGATTAGGATCACTGCTGACCAAGTATGATGATGTATTTGTAGGAAAAGATGGAGACATTGGTGCCACACACCTGTATACACACTCAATACATGTAAAACCTGAGGCAGTACCATGTCATTTCCTACCATATAGACAAACACCAGAAAAACAGGCCGCAATAGGGGAAGAGTGTGAAAGGCTAGTACAACAGGGCATTCTGAGAGAATGTGCTGAAGGCCCCTGGGCTTCCAGATCCTTTTTAGTACAAAAATCATCGGGAGGCCATAGGCTCGTCACAGATTTTCGTTATTTGAACCAGAACACGATAAATCAAGCCTTATCTACACCCCGGGCCGATGACACTCTAGACATGATAGGGTCACTCAGACCAAGAGTATTCAGTAAGCTAGATGCCCAACAGGGATTTTTTCAAATTCCTATAAGACAGGAGGATCAGCATAAAACCGCATTCATAGCAAATGACAAAAAATATGTCTACGAAAGGATGCCGATGGGTTTAGCGACCGCACCGGCGGGATTCTGCCATCTAGTCACATTAATTCTGAACAAACTCAAATACAAATGTACCCTACCATACCTAGATGACATATTGGTATTATCACCATCAATCGAACAACACTTCCATGACCTGGAAGATGTGTTCAACAGCCTAAGAGTTGGTAAACTCAAACTGAAGAAATCAAAATGTGAATACTTCATAGACAGAATAGACTTCTTGGGAATGAGAGTCACACCCATGGGACTACAACCATCTCCCACAAAGGTGGAGTCAATCAAAACCTTCCCAACACCAAAATCAGTCAAAAATGTCAGATCCTTCACAGGCCTATGCCAATACTTCAAAAAGTTTATCAAAGGTTATGCCCAAATTGCTAGACCACTATATGATCTACAGACACATCTCAAAGCATTTGTCTGGACAGAAGAGGCAGATAATGCTTTCAAAACATTAAAGCATGCCCTCTGTACCAATGCTCTTCTCAGATATCCAAACTATGAGAAAGAGTTCAGTTTGGCAACTGATGCTTCCAATGTGAGTTTAGGAGCTGTACTCTCACAGAGAGATAATGAAGGAGTGCTCAGACCAGTAGCCTTTGCAGGTAGAACCCTCTCCAAACATGAGAGAAATTACAATACCACAGAGAGAGAACTACTGGGAGTAGTGTATGGAGTACTACACTTCAGACACTACCTAGAGACTAGACACTTCCAATTATACACAGACCATGCAGCCCTAATCCCACTATTAACCAATACAGGACTCACACATAGATGGGCCAGATGGGCTCTAGACATACAACAATTTTCATTCACCATCCAACACGTGAAAGGTGATGATAACATACCTCCAGATGCTATGTCTAGAAGAGAATACCCAGACTCTGGACCCATGACTAACCCTCCACCCCCACCAAGGAGAGTTAGAGCAGCCAGTAGAACCAAGTTTGCAAAAGTAACAAAAAAAGTACCATTCAAAAGGGATGATCCACCCAACACCATTGAAAGGCCAGAGACACCCATTAGGGGTATCTTGAAGCAATCTACACACTATGTGTTTTGCCACTGTGAGAGAGAATACTCACAGCTCTTTCCAGATAACGACTTCGAGCCTATTGAATTCTCATCACTCAATCAGATAGTGAAGGCGACTCCTAAGGAGCCACCCTTCACCCAACCTGACTCAGATGATGAAGAATCAGAAGACACAATATATGCTATTACTCAAGCAACCTCCAAATCAGTCAGATTCCTTGAATCAATGCAGGGAGAGGAAACATCAAACCATTTGTGTCCTATGACCACACGCTCAAAGACTAGAGAAATGATTCAGGAGGGCACACCAAAACCCCCCACACAATCACAAACTATTCTAAATGAGAAAAAGGTCACAGGAAACAAACCTACCAAAACCCCACCTGCCAGGAAAAATGTCACAAAAGACACTGCATCTACTAAGTCAAAGAACTCTGAGACAAAGAAGATTGACAAAAAGCAAATTGTGCCTCTACAGAAAAAGGTTGCCACTCCCACCAAGGCGAGAATAGGCCCTCCAAAGGAGCCTACACACCAAAACAAGAGTGACACACCCCAACAAAAGGCACAAGATAGGCCAATAGTCGATGAAAAAGAAAAAGAAAGAGACAGAATAAAACAACATGTGCTAGATATAAATCAATTACTGGATCAAATTCCCGACACATCCATCTCAGGTACAAACCTTGGCTTGGAACAAAGGAAGGACAAGGAACTATTGCCCCTCATACAATATCTTGAGGATGGGACCTTGCCTGCACCAAAAGCACAAGGAAATAGAATCATCAACCAAGGCCAGACATACACCTTGGTAAATGGTACATTAGTCCATATATGCCCCATAAATTGGAGAAAAACCAATACTGTACCGCTTCAAATTGTTATACCACAGCAAAGTACACTACAGTATTTCCATGACTCACCTACCGGCGGCCATCTTGGTTCAAGTAGGATGCTGTCTGCACTCCGACCTAGGGTATATTGGAAGTCTATGCTAGCAGACACAACAAAATATGTTTCCACCTGCCACACATGCCTCACAGCAAAAAGGCAAGTACACTCACACAAAAAACCAATGACAGTGAGAGAGTACATGGCTTCACCAATGAAGTTCCTAAACCTCGACGCGGTGGGACCACTTCCCACAACTGCCAGGGGAAACAAACATATACAAGTCTGCATAGATTATGCTACCAGATATGCAACAGCTTGGGCTACTACTGACTTAAAAGCTGAGACAACAGCAGCAGAGTTCTACAAGGATATAATTTGTCATCATGGAACACCAGCCACTCTTCAAACAGACAATGGGACATGTTATACAGGTGCAAAGTTCACAAAGTTAACTAAACACCTCAAGATCAAACATAAATTCTCCTCACCATACAGGCCACAATCAAATGGGCTTGTAGAGAGATTCAATGCTAGCATAGGCACAGCGCTCAGAGCATTCTGCTCAAAGCACCAAAACAATTGGGATTCATTTATTGAACCCATAACCTTTGCATTAAACAACACTGAATCCCAAACCACAGGATTCACCCCTTTCTTCCTACTCCATGGAAGAAACCCAGCCACCCCAATGGACTTAGGGCTGGGAATACAGGAAGACATATCCACAGTAGCAGACCATGTAGCTAACATGATAACAAATCAAGATACCTCTAGGAGGAAAGCTATAGAAAGGGTCGCCAAGCTACAAAAGGAAAGGAAGGATAGATATGATAAGAAACTTACACCACAGGAAATCAAGGTCACCGACATGGTGTACCTAAACATACCAAGAATCCTGACCAATACAGAGTGTAAGAAACTTCAACCCCTTTTTATGGGACCATATGTTGTAGTGAATAGACCTAGTTTGACAAGTGCCAAACTCAAAAACTTGGACACCAATCTATTGGTGGCCAGACCAGTGCACATAGACAGACTGAAAAAGGTTGTGGCTGTCAGAAATAATGAATTTGCACACAGGCTTATTCCACATGAAGCCAAATACTACAACAAAATTGTAAGGAACAAAAATGATATCACCCTTACAAGAGAAACCACAGGCATAGGCCCTATCAAGCCTAGGCCTGCACACCACATACTAAGAAAAACATCTAGGTGTGGTGCAGTTTCAAGAAATTAAAGACAAATTGAGATACCAAAAGAACATAAGATTTTCAAAACGTATTACAAATTCTCTTCATCCACACATAAGACATGTGTGACTGATAATGAATTACTTATATGTATATAAAGCCAATCAAATTTGTAAATATATCAGTAGGTTATTGCCTCTGAATGGTCAAAGACTGGGACCCTCCAAGTAAAGCAGACATGAAGTCTAAGAAGAGTAAGGGTAACACAATGGAGTGTCTAAAAGCCTAATCCCCACATGAAAGAGCGCGCTATGCCAACACAGCAGTCTATAGAGATCAATTGACCTTATAAGCTACACTCAGACAACTGTCTAGACGGCCATGAATGGCTGTCCTGGATGACAGGAGGAGCTAATTACCAGTACACAATAGACCCCCACAGTTGCAGACACTGGAGATCAAGGCCTTGACTCCAGAGAAACAATACCAGGCCCACAATGGATGTGGGTAGGGTAGGCTATATAGGAAGCACTGTGGACCATAGCCCACCATCAGTCTTCATCCAGCTGCAGTCTGGAACACAAGTCTACAGGACCCCACTTGGGAATTAGCCAGCCCACTTCTCCATTAGGAGAGACTGCACTAGGATAAAGAACACACCTACTTCACCTTCAACCTGACCTTACCATTTACTGGTCAATCTCTATAGACTCACCGGACATATTGCCAAGACAGCTCAATCTTGCAAAGGTACAGTTTGAACCACTTCATTTAAAGTGTTGCACCATACACTTAGACTTTACCAGCACCCAAATCACTACAAATTTGACAAGACTTTAAACAGCAAACTTGCTTTACACAAGCACCATGGGGAGACTGAGAGTTTCACCCATACTGCTAACTATGCTGTTATTATATACTATAGAACCACTTACTACAGGTTATACACCTGTGGTGAGACAAAACATAGGAGTAGTATTCAAACCTAGCCCTCAACCATTGGTCAATGGACATACAACCACAACTCTGTTGTTAGCTATCCCCTACAAGATACCTCGGGCACCCGTTACCCAAGGATCCATAAGGGATAGAATACTCCATTTGACCACTCCTACTCTACAAGATCATACCTCTGGTCAAATTATCCAACAAGCCAAGGAGCTTGACACCTTGCTGGAAATTGCAGACAAGGAGATAAATGAAACATTAGCCTCCATCAAATTGTTCCTATCCAACCCCATAAACACATTGGACAAGGCCAAAAGAGAGGCCATACTGGGTTTTCTAGCACCCCTGTTTCGCGGTGTGCTAGGTCTAGCCACAGTAGAAGATGTAAACCAAGTAATGGGACAGCTCAAGAACATAGATGAAATACGAAGGAAATTTGCTAAACAAGATCAGGAAGCAGCTAGTCTCATTGAAAAGATCACAGACAGACAAGATAAGTTTGTTAAAGCATACATCCAAGATAAGAAGGTACTGGACAGCACAATCAACACCATAGGTGACACCGTCAACCTGTGGGCCTCTAACATGTCCAGGTCACTTGACTCATATTCAAGGCACGAGAAAACTCAAAGGGAAAAGATGCAAGTATTAAATGATGCATTAATTATCATAGCAGCAAGAATGAATACAGTTCAATCACTGCAAAGGACAAATGCAGCCCTGAGGATGCTATCATCAGGAATCCTAACCCCTGATATAGTACCACCCTCAGACCTTGCTAGATACTTAATTGACATTAATAGCAAACTTAGGATTACACACCCTGGAGCACAAGTCGCAATTAATGACTTAGATTTCTATTATTCACAGAAGCTGACCTCATACACTTACTCAGCTCACCATATATATATTCATCTGGACATTATAATTCAATCTACCACCTCTACCTTCAAACTGTACCAAATGATTACATCACCCATGCCTATAGACACACAGGAGACCCCCACCAGAGGAGTCACCAAATTACAAACCACAACTGAGTTTCTAGCAGTATCTTACGACGAATCATTATTCATCGAATTGGACTCAGCAGATATGCAGGCATGTGAAGGTACTACAGTAAAGGTATGCAGAGATGTAAATGGTAGAATTTATAAGCACAGGCCTACATGCCCTGTAGCCATTTTTACTAACCAGGCTCAACAGATTAATGAACATTGCAAGTTTACAGTTTCACCACTGCGAGCACCTACCACCCATGCTATTTCCATTTCTGAAGATGAGTATCTGGTCACTACTAATGAACCCCATTGCTTTATCAACTGCCATGGTAAAACGTCTGAAACTCGAAAAGCCCAGTCCTACTCAATCATAGGTGTACCCTGTGGGTGCACAATCAGTGTAGGAGAATTTTTTCTTCCAAACACAAGGTTGCCCTGTAACTCAACCTTATCATTTCATTACATTCTCAAGACAATTAATTTACCATTCATGGCAGCACTTAACGAAATTTCTGAAACCAAACCAGATGAAAGAGAGAATCTTCCAAATTTCCCAGTAGTAAACCTTTCTAGAACCTTAGAAAAACTACAGGAAAATCCAATCATGGATGATATTACTCAACTAAATTTAGAGCCCTTTGCCAAAACAGTATTAAAAGGTGCCTCCAACCTTAATAAGGAAATGGAAACTCGCTACGAGGAATCATACCTACGTCGAGTTACAGAGCATCCAATCTTCCAAAGCTTAGCACTCATCCTAGGGATATCAGCTCACATTTTTATAGTATACATACTACTCAAATTATACAGACTAGGAGGGACTGTAGCCTACCTGCCTACAACCAAAGCATTCAGACTAGTCACCGAGCTGCCCCTACACAAATTGCTCCCAGATAAGAATCCTACCAAATTAACCCCTGCAGAGGAAACCCACACCCCCTTCCTCACAATTCAGGAAACTCACACCCTGATAATTGCTATATTATTCACCCTGACCATCTACTCAGCCTACAGAATAATGAAGTACCTTAAGAAATTTGCACAGACACACTGTGGCAAGAAGAATGTGGCCAAGCGCACAAATCCCACAATATATTTTAAAATATATTGTGGAGACTCAAACTTCGCGCTACCCCTGAGGCCAATACCACATGAATTTGATGAGATTAAATCAGCAGCTGCCCCGACCTATAAGGATATAGTGGTTAAAACCTTCCCACTACCTAAGGCTATATTTACCTGGAATGGACCAGCAGTTATAACAACACAGAGAGAAGAATTTGCTTATCACCTCTCTCAGGTGATACACCTACCTTGGCGCACTAGGTTCAGTACCACACCAGCCCTTAAAAACAAAGGACTGTACTACTCCATGCTTCTCCAGAATGATTGTGGCACCAGCCCGGTGACCATGACAGCACTGGAAAATACAACAGATATAATTATTGACGAGCAACAGGAGGAGACCGCAAGGTCAAACATGCAGACTATTGCTAATTTTCTAAACCACCAGCCCTCCCCGTGACTGTGGAAACAGCCTAGACTGCCCACAGCCTAGGCTGCCCCCAGTCCACCACCAGGAGACAACATATCAGAGACAGTATTCAGAACTTTTCGGACAATTTGCCGGCCCTGAAAAGGGCCTTTGGGATGACGGGTTTTTACACCCTAGGTTTCAGTCAGTCGGGATCCTACCACAGATCCTCGGGTTCAACATCAATGGGAGAGTCCGAGCCCGAGTCCGAGCCATACATATGGCCATGGTCCTGTTCCCACTCAACGAGCCGGGCCTCCATCATCCCCAGCCCATACTCGGCGGCCATGGATGGATCCCCGGATGCCGCAAGATCGATGAGGGACACGGCCAACAAGTAATCCCACAGGACTCGCTCCCGCGGCCCGAAGTTCAAGTCCATGGGCCAGAACCCTAGGTTACTCAGGGCCCTAGCCAAAAGGGCCACAGTGGCCCCCCGACGCAAGGCTGAGCCCAAGTAATATTGGCAGGAATACATATCCACCAACACATCTCCATGCTCACTGATCTCTCTAAAATTCCCCACTATGTAACCATAGTGTATGGCCTGGTTGGCCTCCACCAGAGCCCTAGCCGGACTCCCCACCACCATCACCTGGGAGACAGGCAAAGCAAAGATAGTTTGAAGGTGGGCCATGGTGTGACAGCAGAGGTTTCCAGAGAGGAAATGATACTCCAATACCAGCCACCCACTGCTTAAATGGACACACCCCCCCCCACCCTGAACTGTCCACTGACACCAAGCTAGGCACTGCCACAGACACATGCCAGAATCTGGCACCTAACACCTCAAGTGCCACCACTGCATGAGCACATCAGGGAGGAGACTCACATCTCACTCCTGACACACCTCCACTGTCAATGAAATTATCAAAATATTAGAAAAATTTTAGAAAAAAAAAATATACACAGCCACTTGTTGATGTATAATATGAAAATCTATGGTATTCTCACAAAAATCAATGACTAATGCGCGCATATACGCGCAAAATTGCGAAATTGCAATTTAAAAATTGTAAATTGTACAAATCCAACACAAAATATACATGAATGCAGGTAGATAACTAAGACAGTTTTTGTACCCACTAGCACTTGTATACTATGCCAAGATTTACTTAAAGTAACACACTTTAGGTATCCAAGAAAATTGTTGAAAAATGAATGAAAAAAAAAAAAAAAAAAAATTGTTGAGAAAAATTGTTGACATGGAAAAATGTTTACTTAAGATACTCACCAAATATCTCTTTCAGGGACACTTACTCAAAAGGCTAGGGAAAAGTCAATTAAGCAGCGGCCCACTGCCGAAATTGCCAATTAATACACCCATATAGCAAAAACAAAGAGTAACTCAGAGACAAACAAGCCTATTGTACATAAAGTACTTTGTTTTTCCGGTCCTCGGAAAAATTTGTCTCAAATCCCATAAATTGTAGAGTGTAAACTAGATTGTACGTTTGTACCCAATTTGCACACAAAATTGTATGTTTGCACACCAGATTGTACGCTCGTACCCAATTTGCACACTAAAATTGTATTTTGCACACCAGATTGTACGCTTGTACCCAATTTGCACACAAAATTGTATGTTTGCACACCAGATTGTACGCTTGTACCCAATTTGCACACTAAAATTGTATGTTTGCACACTAGATTGTAAGTTTGTATCCAATTTACACACTTGAATTGTATGTTGCACATTATACTGTATGTCTGTACCCAATTCATACACTGAAATCAGATTTTTTTTTAGAAATCAACATTTCTATGTGTATCCAAGCTGTACGCAAAATTATATATGTACATACAGAAACTATCAATTGAACGCAGAATCAAATATTGGCATACTAAAGCTGTCAAATGTACGCAAAAATTATATATTTGTACACCAATAATTGCCAAATGCACGCGAAATTATATATTTGCATACTAAAATTACCAAATGTACGCGAAATTATAAAATTTGCACACTAAAATTGCCAAATGTACGCGAATTTATATATTTGCACACTAAAATTGCCAAATATACGCGAAAATTATATATTTGCACACTTAAATTGCCAAATATACGCGAAAATTATATATTTGCACACTTAAATTGCCAAATGTACGCAAAATTATATATTTGCATACTGAAATTGTCAATTGAACGCAATTACACGCGAAATTGTAAATCTGCACACTAAAATTGTCATTTATGTTCAATTTGCACGCTAAATTGAACATTGAATGCCAAAATGGCACACTATTTGCCAAATTGTATGTTGTACATAAAAATGGAAAACTATACCCAAAATTGATGTTACATAAGCAAATAAGCTCAGGTATGGTATGATATAGAAACTCGGAAATGTACTTATACCCAGGAGAAAATTGTTTATACTGACAAAGCTCTACCACAAAAATTGCATTTGAAGCACTCCCCATCACTTCAAATCCTCTTACAAACAGTATATAAACTCCAAAATAAGGTAAAAATTGTATAAATTGTACATTCCCTCGGCGAAATGACGGAGTTTCGCATTCTCTCGGGGGAGACGGAGTATTCTATCATATACCATTTTATTATTCCATAAATTGTAACATATTTTGTATTAATCAAAGGATATCTATGAAATTAATACATAGGTTGGTTCTAAGAGCTATAAGAGCGCTCAAACTTTGTATAAGAGCGTTCATGCCCCACTGCACACCAGCCAGGTCAGTTACAAACACTCTCTCTGACATCAAAGGCTCCGACCTAATGGTTCACTGCACAATATAATAAAAATGAGGGTCTCAGTGTGCGACCTCATGGTTCAGTGCACAAACTAATAACTTGTAAGTGAATGCAACCGGCCGTCACGGGTGCCTGAGCACCGCTGATGCCGTCATGAGTGTCTGAGCACTCTAATAACTGAACAATGGGTTACATAAGCACGACGCCATAACCGTCCGGTCGCTCTAGCGTCGCTCCTGAGCGAGCTAGGTCAAATATCAAAGCATTTATGGAAAGCCCATAATTAGACGGTCAGAATGAGCCCAAGATCAAGGCGGAACTCCCATTATTAAGGAAGTTATGCCATGGAGACTGAATGGAGCTCCGAGTGCACTACAGACAAACCGGCGGGAGTTACGCGCCTATCCAACGGGCAGTTCAAACTTGGCATATTCAACTCCGCGCATGCGCAAAATGGCAGCTGTAGCTGCGTAAACGACCGAGTTATGAGGGTTTGAAGTTACAGAACCGACCAAGACAATGGGGGACACAGCGGCGTCCATAGGGGTCCTTTGTGCACTCAGTGACACATGAAAGGCTCCCCTCTAACATTGTAGAGTTAGGCAGATGCTACTGGCCCCAGTCAGTCTGGAGGTGCTTTTCCAAGATTTGCTACAAATAGCCTGTCTGCACCTCCAGGAGGACAGAACACCAAGAACCGCTCTAGAGGTAACATCTCCAGTCATCTCCTGCTACCTGCTATACCACTGCACTATGGTGAAACTATGCTAGACAGGCATTGGTTTCCATCATTAGTGGCCAGAGGGTATCTTCAGCAAGACTTCCACCAGAGGGTAAAGTTATTCATTATTACATTATTCCTCTAAGCAGCAGGTCAGGAGCTAGGTGTGGGAACCCACCTAGAACTATGCTGGACATTGTATTATTATTACCTCACAGGTGGAGTGGAACAGAACATTATACTTTATAACTTACTGTATATTTACTGTATGTACAAATTACCTACATACTAACTACTGTATGATTGATATTTCTTACATGTTGCCTAAAGCTGAATAAACCAGTGACAACTGGAAATAACACTATTTTATGAGAGCCTTGAGGTAATTACTCCATACACCACTAGTCATATGATATTTCTCATATGACAACTTGATCATGCCAATAACTAGTATGACAGTATTTAGAGCACCATTGTATAGACTACACCTTATCTTTGGTTAAAGAAAATACATGACCCTGTGTACATCTTTCTGGTTTGGAAAGTGGAGGTACCCCGCGTATAAGGCGCACCCCCAACTCAAGGCAATTACCCTCCCGCGTATAAGACCCAGTCACGATCTGATTCGCGTATAAGACGCGCCTTATACGCAGGAGATTACGGTAGTGTATTTGACCTAATAAGCCCTCTCCCCCAAAAAAAACGCCCGTGGTTCTTGAATAGCTTTTCTGATTTATGCAACAACCCTACTTACTTGCTGTTCTGACCTGATTCCCCAATACATCTTCGTTTATTGGGATCTCTGGTGAGGTTCTTGAGATTAGCCCGCTCCTCTGCTGTTACATAGACACTTCCGCCTCGTCCCCCAAGCCCGCCGTAACGTGGCAAGCCCTGACCACCACCACCGCCCCGCGCATAGACCCGGACACTGTCAATGAATGTCTGAAACAAATTAACAGAACTAAAGTTGTTGTAGTTGTAGTTTAATACAAATAGTGAAATAAGGCAAGTGCCATAATACCCCAAGTATAAGACATACTCTGCATCTATGACGCAGATGAGGCACCAAAGATTTGGGGATCTGGTAGGAATGAAATATGGCATGTAACATAAAGGTGTTATACCCTGTGTATTAAAGACATACCATTTATTATATGGCTAATATCGACGACACTATAGATTAGTACTACTTACTTCGTATTCAATGGGGGTGGGGTGGAATACAATCCTCGCATATTCGGCAGCGCCATTTTGAAATTTATACAGAGCCAACTAGTTTCCTATTTAGGTATGGGTATTAGAAGTTTTACGCAAAAAAAGAATGATTGAACTAGTTAAATACGGTAATATGTTATGAATGGTTTAAGGTATATCTAAGTGCTAGCGCCATGTTAAAAAAAGAAGATATTGCCCTGCGCAGGGAAAATATATATCGAAACTAAAAGTAGTGGCTAGCTCCTATCACGTGACCCATTTCGTTGAGCAAGGTGTCATGGCGGATCAAAACAAACCGGGATGAGTCTATGCCTTCAAAACAAGTAAATATTGTTGAAATCCTTTATTTAAAAGCAATTTAAACCCATGGGCCATATAATAAATGCAAATGTCCACTCCCATGGGATAATTTTGGATCGTATTCCCAGAGGTGCTTCTGCCCGTATTCAACGAGGCCTTATAGGCCCATGTTCGTGGACATTTGCTTATTTATTTCATGGTAAATACGTTGAAATACTGAGCAGTCATAGAGATAGCATTAAAGGGTCGTATTACACGCTCCCTGTGTAATACGCAGAGTGCGTATTACACACCTTTTGGTCATGTGACCCTTTGATGACATCATAGCTTCCAGATGGCGTCGTAAACAATGCACAGGGCCGACATGCGGCCGATTTCTGCAGAGAAAATGTAAATACAAAACAGAAACCATGAAATAAATGCAAAGGAGCACTCGTGCGGGTCTGTCTGATGGTTATCCCATTTGCAGTCTGTCTGCCGCATGGCACTCTGCCCTGCATCGTGCAATATAGCAGACACTGAGACAGACTGCACGTGAGATAACCATCAGACAGACCCACACGAGTGAACCTCTGCCTATACCGAGGTAGCAGATTGTCCTATGGGCGTGGCCATTGCTGAAGCTAGTTCCCAGCTCTTATCACTGATAACAATTATCTGATGGATACCACTGCTCCCTGAGAGGACCGCACTGAATGGCTTGGGATAATTTCATTGGGTGATAAGAAATCCTGCTAAGTCCGTATACATTCATATAGGACACACCAAACATTTGAGGATCTGCTAAGAAAATATAAAATTATTTATTATTTAACTTCTGTACTATTCAATCGATTTTCAAAATCAAAAATTAAAAATCTAGGCTGTGTGTAGCTGGCAGCTCCTCCAGCCCCAGCCTGGTCCAGGGCCCAACCATCCTTACCAGTGGGCTGTGTGGGTTGTGTTTATATGTATATTAATGTGGTATAAGTTGTGTAGTTATTATCAGCTCACTCCGCTGTTCTCACGTATTTGGGAAGACTAACTCTAGTGGTATGATGTTGGCTCAGCCCATCCTTTTAACCAACACCAAGACGCCGATACAAGTCACCATTTATTGTTCATTGGTTATTCACAGTTACAGTTGATGATGAGTCCACTCATGGTTGTACAGCTTCAACGACACCAGTCTATTCATACAAGCAGTTCATGTTTAACAATCCGATGCTACTGGAGAGGTATAAGTGCCATAGAGATCCTGTTCAATCCGTTCTTACATTGGCTAAGTGTAATACTAAATACAAAACAGCTTCATCCTCGTCTACTCCAGGAGTATGTGTTGCCTCCTCGGCTTCTCCCACAATACTAACTCCTCCCTATCTCTTACCAACCCCTCACACCTTTCAGACGCCGATGTTTGGCTCACCCGTATTCCCCCCTCCCCCTCTACAGAATCTACCTGACCAGATCTCGTCGACTCCCCTCCGTCTACACATTCCACAGCCTACCATAAACTCTATACTACCATAAACCCTATACAGGACTCCCATAGCACTCTCCAATATAGCATATAATAAATACACACATAATGCAGCATACAATAAATACCTACACAAGTGTACCCTGTTATACCCGTTCATTATAATTATTGGCTATTGATGACAAAACACCAGCTACAGCTGCAACTGGATGTTGTCCTCAAAGTGTTGATGATCACAGGGCTCAACAAATCAGATTGGATTAAATGTGTCCATTGGGAACAAAAACATGTCAAAGTTGTGTCCAGGGGGTAAATCAAATGGTGTGGCCTATGCAGCCGTTTCAATCAAATTATCAATATCAACCCTAGAAACAATTTCTTGTGAATTCACGTGAAATTCATGTGATTTCACAAGAAAATTTGGTGTAATTCACGTTATTGATCACGTGAATTCACGTGAATTTGTGAGCAGCAATTCACGTGAAATTCAGCAGTCACATGAAATTCATGCGATTTCATGTGAATTTCACATGACTTTCACATATAGGCCTACATGCATCTGACAATAAAATGTGAAGAACTCATGAAATTCACAAGATTTCACAAGAATTTCTGCTGAACCAAATTTTCACCAAATTTACTCGTGTCAAAGTGGTGAAAAGTCGTTCCTTGTTTCCAGGGAAAACCGGGTTTTAACTTAAAGTGATTTGACACTTGTGTCAGACTCAGGCTCAGTGGACCACTGCCAGCAGACTAAGCAGTGCAGCACTGGACACAACTTGTAGTTGTAAAAAACAGTTGTGGTGTTCAGCCTGAACAGCCTGAACTTCAGGCATAGAGATGGACCCTGGCCTGGGCCTGGACCGTCTCCAAGGAAATATTGTTGTGTCCCGGGCACTGGACACACTCACACAGGGACTTGTCGAGCCCTGGGATCATACTAACTGTTTAACAGTCACAGTACCAGTATCGTGTACCTACAATACAGGCTGTAGGACGTGTGAATGGGTCCAACTCTGTCCAATGTCACAGGACTAAATCTAGACGGGCATTTAAACGTGTCGTGTGCATGACCATGAGCGATAATAGAAGAAACTAAAATTCCTAGGCTGGTTTCACAAACAGAAAGCAAATGACACATAATAACTGAGTCGCATATCAAACTTATACTCACTCTCTTCCCAGTTCCAGAGCCACATCGACAAAGAGAAAGTAAAACCATCGTAAACCTACAGAAATTAACCTTGACAGATTTCCATGTTTTGGCACCCCACCTTGGTTCAGCTTTAATTCACTAGATGGCAGTTGGGTGTAGTGCTCATTGAGCCCATACGAGGGCATCCAAATCGTTTGGCCTGGGTTTTGCCGCGTCGAATCTCGCACTCGCAGGGAAGCCTAGATGCGTTACGAGTAAGGGAGTGATCATTTTTTGAACAAGTATAAGTACCAAGGTTTTAATGCTGAGGAGTATAGGTGACGTAGCTTTGCCGTAGGTGGTAATGATCATACAATATATGAACAATATGAGATATTATATAATTAAGCGCCAGCGTTGAAGGCGCTGTGATTATGGAGAAAAAAGTATCAACATGTTAAAAAAGCAGAGAAAAGAAAGGCCCCATCCGATAGATGTAATAAATGTCCTGGCCGCGGGCATGTAAATCTTGGAGCATCTATCGAAGCAAATTTTGATTTAGTTGAACTGTCAGTTGCGCCAGACTCAGGACAATGATGCATGGCGGGACTGCCTCAATGAGCGTAAAGTGGGGCTGTGTGTTGGGCTGTGAATCAAAAAGTCACACAGAAAATCAATGCTATTTTTGGAACTTTTCATCTACACTTAGGATGCTGGACAGATCCGAGGATACATTAGGTGGGGATGATGAAATAATGATTCTAAAGTGAATAATAATGGAAAGCTTGGGATGAAAAGAGTCATGTTGGTGTGTGAAAACAGCAGACGAACAGACAGACACAGTCCGGGGCACGGCGCTCATAAGTGGGGGAGGTTTCATAGAAGAGTGGGGTAAAAACGGGGGGGGGGGGGTTCGTGAAATTCTGCGCGCACGCGGCGAAAATTTTTCAGTCCGAGGGGTTTGAAATTTTTCTGTCCCCCCTTTTCTCGATTCGAAGAGATCAGCATCTCTCCCAATGTTATTCATGGGGGAAGGTTCCAGGCAATTGAAGATCTGGATTGCATTCTCCGAGACCTTGATGGGTAGGTCCAGAAAAACTCCCTAGAACTCAAACCTTTGAAAGTATCAGCTGGGAGAGTGTAAAAATATTTGGTGTAGCTATGTTACATGATGTTGCTATGATATGCGGTGTTGCTATGTTACGCGTTGCTCAATGACGCACCTCTCCTGCATGTCCACATACCAGCACAAAAGCAGAATTTAGCTGTTGGCCCTGGGTGTGGGGGGGGGGGTTACATTTAGTGAGAGTACAATTTGCTCCCACTATCTATAATTTACCCTCTTTTTAGCAAAAAAAACCTGTGCGCTACTATAGATTAAAGAGGGGCACGGAAATTCCCTGCGCCTCCTGCGTGGGGAGGGGGGTTGCAAATAATTTTGACTGCTTCTGAGCAAAAACCCACCACCCCCCTGTTGATAAATAATGACCACTCCCTTAGCACAAAGGATGCTGAAAAAGTGAAAAGCCTGGAGAAAAAAACACCACCCCCCCCCCCTGTTGATAAATAATGACCACTCCCTTAGCACAAAGGATGCTGAAAAAGTGAAAAGCCTGGAGAAAAAAACACCACCCCCCCCCCTGTTGATAAATAATGACCACTCCCTTAGCACAAAGGATGCTGAAAAAGTGAAAAGCCTGGAGAAAAAACACCATAAAGGTATAATTTAAGGTCAAGAGGGTACGATATGCATCTTTGAAATGTGTAATGTATGTTGTTGGGACCCAAAAGAATACGACTGCAAGAAAAATGAAGAAGCAAAGGAATGAAGACGGGAAACTAGTCTAGGAAAACAGAAGAAAAAAAAAGGGTTCAAACAATTATGGCTGCTTGGCGAGGTTGTTGGTCAAAATGATATGTTATAGGCCTTAAGGGGGGCACTGATTATGATTGAGCAATGGCTTTGAGACATAGTTCTTCATATTGCCTGGCTGGTCTTTAGCCCTAGAACTAGGGTTTTTAGCTCTGTGCCCATACTGTTGTAATTTAGGAGTACAAATTTGGAATCATTTAGGAGGTGGGGGAGGGACAGCTTAATGGATAGTGCATCCCCTCCCATCCATTGTCTACCTTAGTCTATGGGTCTGGACCACTAAATTCGACATGGTGACATGAGCATTACTTAGAATTGACATGTGGCATGATCATTAGTGGCATGAAAAAAAGGATAAGTGTCATGGCATGGGGATTTCTTGAATGTGACGGAGGATTTCTTAAAATTGACGTGCGACATGGGGAGCCCCCCCCCCTATGCAAGTCCTCTATACCATTTAAGAAATCCCGATGTCATATCATGAAATGGTCATGTCACCATATCGAGTTTAGTGGTCCATACCCATAGGTATATAGGTAGCAGTGGAGGGGTGGGGACGGATTCATTTGCTGCAATTTGCAATATCCATTTTAATAGCTGCCCCTCCTCACCTTCTAAACAATTGAGAATTTGGACTCTGAAATGACATTAAAACGGGCACTGTGCTGGAAACCCTGGTTCTAGGTCTAGAAATCACCCAGGCAGTATTAGAAAGGTATGCCTAAACTCCAAAGTACATTTAATAGTCCCCTTTTGGATGTACACGTAGCATTACGTCCAGAGAATGGAAATTGTAGCCCAGAGAGATATCCATTGCCCGCACACCTGCACCCACAGGTCTGTGGATACCCATACAGCCCTATACCGGGGTATGTGCCCTTGATCCCACACACCCTGGTGGCTGCATGATGACACGGGGACCGTTAGACAAACCTCCTCCAGACCCGACCTGTAGATGATCACACTGGGTTAGACTTCCCGCCTTCATACCTCCACCTCCCTCCCCCGTCTACAACATCCAGCCCACCTTGCTATCACACCGATCCCACAGCCCACAACCTACCGCCACTGGTATGTAGACGTGTGATTGAGTCGTGTAGACTTGCACAGACCTCACGATGGTGTTGTTTTTTTTTTTTTTTTTTTTTTTTTTTAATCTTTTAAAAAGGTATTTTCTTCTTTTAAAATGCATAGTCCATTTTTTTCGTATTTCAAATTTGACTTAATCGTGTTCCAAACAATGTAGTATTATGTTTAGGGGATAGTCAGCCATAAAAGGCTGTTCAATGTCAATACAAGCGAAGAAATGGTGCAAATTATATGCTTAGATGTAGGTGTTTTACAACGGATATCCTATGGGTAAAATTATGGCAAGCATGCCAAAAGTAGCAAAATGGGAACATATCTGATGATTTCCTCAAATACAAGCTAAATTATGGGGAATGAGAGCAAATTAAATATATAGCAAATCAAGTATGACCCATAGGGGCATTCCAATTGCTTTTTGAGGTGATTGATTTTTCGACCTCAGTCGTCGGACTATGCCGCTTTAAATTTCTGATATATTCGTTATAGGAAACGATAGAATTAGGTCTGAATAGACCACGAGTATCAGCGTTAAGACCATTGCCAGGTACCATGTATACAGAAGTGACTATTGAGGTCGACAGGGCATCATGGTCCATTCTGGGGCCTAGGGTGGCAAGGGAAATGGACTTCTGTTAAACTTGACAAGAGGACATGGACATTTCTTTCGATAGGGGAATGAGCCTACCTCACCCCCAAATCCAATATATTTTTTTTTATTTTCAATGATATGAGAAAGTAGTGGTGTATAACTCTCTAAAAGTTCGTATTCCTTCAATGTAAAATTCTAGAAATAGGCTCCTTTGGAAAGAGGGAGGGGATCACCATGGGAAATATAATCACCGAAAAATAATTTTTGTAAAGCCTAAAGTTACTCTATTTCAACATGACACAAAACTTCCACCATGGGGCCGTGTGCCTGTCTAATATCCTCAACCAAAGTAGTCCCTAAAAACCACCTCCCCACCAAGTAGTTCAGTGGAGCAGCCAGCTCCAGTCAGCAGCCAGAGCCCAACTTAGTGCCCAAGTCACTGCTGGTTCGTACCAGGTTAACACACTACACATACACTATAGGAGGACTCCTGTACGCTACCACTATAGCACCTCCAGGCACAATACACAAGGATTAACTCTGGGATTTAGTCACACCTCCTCACCTCCAGTCTGCTATTGATACCCACATTCCCCTGCAGTGTTGTACAAGTGACCAGGTAGGTGGTTATTGTTGTTAAATATGACTTGGATCCAGGAGTAGTAAATGAGTTGGATCCCTGTTCTATACAATGTGTGTACAGAATGTATTAAGTTTGCACAGCAGCCACATGGTCTGACGTGTAGCCTGTAGGTGTCTGACTGGGAAGCCGGCCGTTATAATGGGAGGCGCCATAAAATATGATGATGAGAGATCTTGATAGTAGATCTATAATTAAAAGTCTAGGCCCACATTCTTTCAATAAGTTGGTTGTACAACAATGGCAGCAGAATGATAGGTTTTGGTATTATAAGTACTAGTATAGCAGAAATATGGTTATACTTATACTATATTGATGAAGCCATTACAATGTATCATTTTCTCTTTCTAATGTACTTGGTTCTGATTTATTTTGGTAATGCCTTATATGTATTGCCACATTTATGACTATATGATTTTCTCTTATATAATCACAAACCTGGACATTTCTAGGGATTCAGACATTAGGGTAAGTCACTTACCCTAATGCCTAATGTTGGTACCTTATGTCGACCACCCTAGACTAACCTCTTCCAAATAGCAGAGAATTATCAAATGGCTGTACTACATTGGCTAAAATGAGTAAACCTTGCATATACCCCAAGTATTATTCATAAATTCTGAAAATAACCTGTAGTTGTAGGGTGGTCGACATAAGGTCTATCAACATGCCTAGTGGTCGAGTCAGGGGCGATCTACTCTACCCTATGGTCTTAAGATCAATTGTTGGCTACGTATTGCTTATAGATGGTATGATACTAGCGTAGCACACATTATGGTTTAAGAGTTTAAGAGGTGTTTTTTCCCCACCAGAAATCCTCGTCCTTGATTATGTTATCAAGAGTGCTGTAGTATATACCCCACTTCACAGCTATACGTCTACTGATAGTGGCTCTAGTGAGTAAAAAAGAAAATACAAAGGCACTGTACTTATCAACAGATAATAAAGTGATGATAGTGATTCTCTCACTGTTTTGAAAGGTTTGTTCAGTTATGCTGAAAAGGAAGAAATATTGTTACTATACTTTATCTAATGGTCTAGTACTGCTTCCAGTCACTGAGGTCAAGTCCAACAAGGTCAATGTCACAAAGGTCAACTTTCAAGGTCACAAGCAAGGTCATAGAACAAAGGCCCTCCACTGAAAGCTAGGAACAACAGTGTGAGACATAACTGATCCCGGATTCCGCTCATGAAATGGAACCCAGGAATGTAAATCATATAAAAAAATAGGTGTAAGGACCAACTTATCTTTTGCCAAATGGTGGAGGAGAAAGTGTGGGGAGGTAACCTATTGCCCATATTGAGATGTCATTTTTCTTCTATTTTTCTATTTTTTTTTATTTTTTTTTCAAAATCAAACCAGTAATTTCCTATCCGGTAATTAATTATGGAATACTACGCTATAACATGGGAATGTATATAAGGAAGGCTACCTTTCTGTAGGCCCAACAATTCAAGGACGGACTATACCTATGGGGCCTACATGTAGTAGGAGCCAACTGATGAGGGATGGACAGTCGATGTAGTCTGTGTATGTATACTTGTAGTTTAAGAGTCATGAGTGGATATATATATATATATATATATATATATATGGGTCATTCCAAGTTTTACTGGTCAGGGGGGGCCTGGATCAAGAATCTACAAACTCAGTATTTCTTAATAACATTATATTTTATTGATAGCCCTATATCTTGGCTTATTAAAAAGTTTCATTCAAGGATCCAACTCCTAGGGGGTCAGTTTTTATCGCAGATGCCGTAAAACCTTCTAAAAAGGGGGTACGTTAATGATTGTAATCAAACAAACATGAATAACACCACTAATAAGAGGCCTGGAAACACCAAATATTGTGGCCAGACTGGTACAATACATGACTTTATGTATACCAAAAAGCTAAAGTGAGGCCCAAAAACTCTTGAAGTTACGCATAGGTGGATAAATTGGAAAATGTGAAAATTTGTGAATTTATTTTACCATTTTTTAACTTTAGCCTAGCTCATTCAAAATCCTTCATACAATGACTATATTAACTGTCCATTGTCTCTAGTAGACCTGCTGTACATAATAATAAGAATTGGCCTGATATATCATACCTATACTTCATACTTGGTGCTTGCGTAGAGGCCATTATATTACACATATTATCATTAACGTACCCTATTTGTTAACCTCTCACAGAATGGCCACAGCTCATCTATACATCATCATATGCCATTTTTATCACATACACCATCACAAGAGAGGTTGTACTACCTATCTAGAGTCATTTAACCCTGCATAAGGCCCATCTTGGGTGTTTAATATCACTTTGAAAATTAAAAATCACAAAATTTCTTCACTTCTCGCAAAGCATGCATGCCATGGGGTGCTAAAATGCATCTTTATATACACCAAATAGTATTTTCTCATAAGCCAAACATGTCTATGATTGAATACAAATAATAGAAACACCATACAAGATGATAGGCTGGCACTATAACAATAGAACTTTAACCATCTCAAAATCCTCCTACCGATCATTAACGTACCCCATTTGCTAACCTATCAAAGAATGGCCACAGCTCACCTATACACTATCATATACCATTGGCATCACACACATAATGAGTAAAGAGGTTGTACTACCTATCTAGAGTCATTTAAACATACATAAGGCCCATCTTGGGTGTTCAATATCACTTTGAAAATTAAAATCACAACTTTTTCAACACTTCTCACAGCCTTCGCTTGCAGCAAAGTACAAAAATATACACTTATAAACCTTAAATACTCTTTCCTGAGGGTAAATGAGATCATAATACATATATACAGTCATTTAACCATTGATAAGGGCCATCTTGGGTGTTTAATATCACTTTGGAAATTAAAAATCACAAAATTTCTACACTTCTCGCCACATCTGCATGTCATGGAGTGCTAATATGTATCTTTATATACACCAAATAGTATTTTTTGATAAGTCACACACCTCTACTATTGAATAGAAATGTTAGAAACACCATACCATGTCATAGGTTGACAATATCCAATTTTAACTTTGTTCATCTCTCAATCCTCGTACCGTCATTAACGTACCCTGGTCTTTAACCTCTCACAGAATGGCCACAGCTCATCTATACATCATCATATGCCATTTTTATCACATACACCATCACAAGAGAGGTTGTACTACCTATCTAGAGTCATTTAACCCTGCATAAGGCCCATCTTGGGTGTTTAATATCACTTTGAAAATTAAAAATCACAAAATTTCTACACTTCTCGCAAAGCATGCATGCCATGGGGTGCTAAAATGCATCTTTATATACACCAAATAGTATTTTCTCATAAGCCAAACATGTCTATGATTGAATACAAATAATAGAAACACCATACAAGATGATAGGCTGGCACTATAACAATAGAACTTTAACCATCTCAAAATCCTCCTACCGATCATTAACGTACCCCATTTGCTAACCTATCAAAGAATGGCCACAGCTCACCTATACACTATCATATACCATTGGCATCACACACATAATGAGTAAAGAGGTTGTACTACCTATCTAGAGTCATTTAAACATACATAAGGCCCATCTTGGGTGTCCAATATCACTTTTAGAATTAAATATCACAAAGTTTCTACACTTCTCGCAACATCTGCATGTCATGGAGTGCTAAAATGTATCTTTATATACACCAAATAGTATTTTTTGACAAACCACACACCTCTACTATTGAATAGAATTGTTAGAAATACCAGACCAAGTGATAGGTTGAAAATATAGAATTTTAACTTTGTTAATGTCAAAATTGCTCGTACCGATCATTAACGTACCCCAGTCGTTAACCTATCAAAGAATGGCCACAGCTCAACTCTACACCATCATATGCCATTGGCATTGCACACACATTGACAAAAGAGATTGTACTACCTATCTAGAGTCATTTAAACATGCATAAGGTCCATCTTGTCTGGCCACTGTGGCTTTGAAAATTAAAAAATCACAAAATTTCTACACTTCTCGCAACATCAGCATGTCATGGAGTGCTAAAATGTATCTTTATATACACCAAATAGTATTTTTTGACAAACCACACACCTCTACTATTGAATAGAAATGTTAGAAACACCAGACCAAGTGATAGGTTGACAATATCGAATTTTAACTTTGTTAATGTCAAAATTGCTCGTACCGATCATTAACGTACCCCAGTCGTTAACCTATCAAAGAATGGCCACAGCTCAACTCTACACCATCATATGCCATTGTTATCACATACACCATCACAAGAGAGGTTGTACTACCTATCTAGAGTCATTTAAACATACATAAGGCCCATCTTGTACAAAAATATACACTTATATACCTTAAATACTCTTTCCTGAGGGTAAATGAGATCATAATACATATATACAGTCATTTAACCATTGATCCTAAAAACTCGCTAAAACTCCAGCAACTGAAATGTAACACTTGTGTGAAACAAACAGAACCATTTAGCAACTATTGGCAAGTCTGTTGTCTTCCTCCTTACGGTGCTTTATTAGTTTCATGTTGGCCATTTTGACTGTGTTATCATGGAGGATGTGGCCCCAGACGGTGGAGTTCCCATACCGCTTCTTGTTCACATAGCCAAGGATGGTATTATGGTATATAAACTGGACATTGGGCTTGGTTGGGAACTTGTGGCAAGTGAGGTTTTTCGCCGGATGAATGAGGAACATGACCTCATACATGTCACTCTCACTGTCCACAGCTAAGACCTTGCCCATGTGCCATGCGTCCTTGGTGGAGTCTGACTCATGCAGGAATGCGCAGGCGACAAACTGTCCCTCTTGGTACTCATCCTGCAGGAATACAGCCGTATCCTCAATGTCCATTGTCGATCCGCCCTCAAAAACGGGAGGTGAGTTTGGTCCGTCCTGTCGCATGTGCTTTGTGACGGGGGCCTCAACTGCACGCTCCGCAGCACGCTTTCGTGCGGCACACGGAGGCACATTTTCTTTGTTAGCCGTGGCTGGGGCAGGAACCATGTTCTTGCGGGTGCGCTTGCCAGCCACGACGGGTGAGGGACCCCCTTGGCGCTTGCAGGCAGAGGTGCTAGCGACAGGAGTGGGGAGAGTGTTCCGTACCGAAGTACCTCGAGTCTGCTTTGGCGGGGGTACATCATCATCGCCGTCCACCTCAGCAGGGACAGTCCTCTGTCGCGTCTGCCGTGGTGGGGGAGGAGCCTTCTTGTTGTTGAATTTCATTGGGTGTGTGATCCAGTCTGGACACCCACGAATGGACCTAAGGTCGGCCCAGCAGCACTCGCTGAAGCATGATTTGTGGCGTACAGCGAGGGACTTCCCGGGTTCGGCGGGCACAGCAGCATGAACTTTCTGGGTGCCCTTGATGGACTCGTCCGCTGCTACTTTGCCGACTGTGAGACGGGCGGTGGCGATATCCGCAAGCGGAACGCAGATGTACTTGACGCGGCCTTCGAGTAGGTTGCCTTCAGCCGCGAAGCGCTCTGCATTCTGGATTAGCGTTCCCCTGTTGACGAGGTTGTCTGCGTTGCGTTTTGCTGCAGCTCCAACGCCGTCACAGGGGCCCTTTCCGTGTCCCGCCTCGAAGTAGGTCCATGTCGCTTGTAGACCACTGACAAGTTCTGCGTGGCGCACCAGTATGGAAAAGATGGAGATGTTCCGATACTGGCTCGATGGGGAGTCCGATGCATAGTGCACCCACGCGACCTGGGGCAGGTTCTCTTGCAGGAACGCTGCCAGAACTTGAATGAATGCCAGGATCGCACCGGTGTCATGCTTTCTGTCGTCGGTGACGAGGGCCACAGAGTGGTGTCTGATCTCCCCAGTTGGTCCATGCCGGTAGTGAAGGACTGCTGGGTGGAGCGTAACCGGGTCTTTGGCGTAATAGACACTCTGTGGCCCATCAGGATACGAGACAAGCCAATTCTCGGCGAAGTCCATCTGGATGACTGTCTCGTACACTGACAAGGAACTCCTCAGTTCACGCACGATCCGGTGTTGGCTACGGGCCCGATCGACGTGGTCGGCCATGGACATGAACTCGTCCTTGACCAACGCGATGAACTCCTTTTTGGATTTATCGGTTACCCAAGTGGGCCGGAGCTTCATCACCATCTTCTTCTCCTCGGGCTTGCCGTAGATAACCGGAACGTACTTCCACGTCAGGTAGTCTACATGGTCCATCTTCACCGACTGGGTCAGCTGTTGCTCGAACACGTCCGCAGTGGTGTTCTGGACCAGGGTGTCCACTGAAGTCTTGATGTTAGCTGCCTTCAGCATGAGAGCGAAATTTTGATGTTTCTGGCAGAGGCAGATTTTCTCATTCTGCAGCTCTACTGGAATTAGATAACTATGTTTACTCCTGATGTTGTAGAAGGTGGTGGACTCCACAGGCCAGGCAGGGTTGGTGTCAAGGTAGCGCTTGTGGAGGACATACACAAACTCCACCAGGTTCCTTTTCTGTTCTCTGACCTTGACACCATCCAAGTTAACAATGATGGAGTCACCTTTGCCTGGCATCATGGTGGAGTTTTCCGGTAGGCACAGGAACTCAACGACTGCTGCCTCGCGTGCCTTTGCATTGACAGTGCTTTTATGGGGCTGATCTGAAGGGGGTGACGCCAGAGACTTGCGGTTGACCTTAATGTCCTTAGCCATCTGGGTGGTGAGACCCTTTGCTTGAAGGTTGGTTTCAGGGAAGGCCTTCCGCATGAAGTCTAGTGTGTCTTTGCTGTTGAGAGCCGCCACCCCATCGTAGATAAGATCTTTACACTGTTGCTGCTTCTGTGGTGTAGCAGCTGGACCGGCCGCCTGTGCCAAATCCGATTGTAGACGCGCCTGCATAGAGGACACCGACTCTCGCGTTGCAGCCAGTGTCCTCTCGAGGTACTTGATGCGGTTAGTTTTAGGTGTTGTGGTCTTCCTTGTCGTTGTCGGGGGTCGGTTTGCAGGGGTCGTCATCATTTTCGTCTGACCGGTAGGCGGGGAGGTGCTGTAAATTGGAAATGAGAAAGCATTAACAAATTGGTATTTAGAAATTCATTTGAGGCATTAGTCAGCAAAGCGAATATTATGTCACTACATGAGCTAATTTCACTACATGAGCTAAATTAAATTGTTAATCATTTATGCTTTACTTGTGATATTATGTCATGGTGATAATATTAACCAGTAATTGTAATAACAATACGATGTCATGTACATGAGCTAATTCTAAAAAGGTGGCAATACAAGTATAGTCAAATAAGCAGCAACAACTAACATTAAACAAGCAACATCTCAACATGCAACACAACTAGTCTATTCTAATATAGCATTCTACTGTATAATTACATTATGCTACTCCTGCTCAACGGAGCGCTTCAAGGTAGCACTGGAAAATGAATGGCAATTATAAGAATTATCTGGACTAATAAATAGGTTAGGCTAATAAACCACCAGGTTAAAAATTTGTGATTGTGGACCTTATGCATGTTCAAATGACTCTAGATAGGTAGTACAATCTCTTTTGTCAATGTGTGTGCAATGCCAATGGCATATGATGGTGTAGAGTTGAGCTGTGGCCATTCTTTGATAGGTTAACGACTGGGGTACGTTAATGATCGGTACGAGCAATTTTGACATGAACAAAGTTAAAATTCTATATTGTCAACCTATGACATGGTATGGTGTTTCTAACATTTCTATTCAATAGTAGAGGTGTGTGGTTTGTCAAAATATACTATTTGGTGTATATAAAGATACATTTTAGCACTCCATGACATGCCGATGTTGCGAGAAGTGTAGAAATTTTGTGATTTTTAATTCTAAAAGTGATATTGGACACCCAAGATGGGCCTTATGCATGTTTAAATGACTCTAGATAGGTATTACAATCTCTTTTGTCAATGTGTGTGCAATGCCAATGGTATATGATGGTGTAGAGTTGAGCTGTGGCCATTCTTTGATAGGTTAACGACTTGGGTACGTTAATGATCGGTACGAGCAATTTTGACATGAACAAAGTTAAAATTCGATATTGTCAACCTATGACATGGTATGGTGTTTCTAACATTTCTATTCAATAGTAGAGGTGTGTGGTTTGTCAAAATATACTATTTGGTGTATATAAAGATACATTTTAGCACTCCATGACATGCCGATGTTGCGAGAAGTGTAGAAATTTTGTGATATTTAATTCTAAAAGTGATATTGGACACCCAAGATGGGCCTTATGCTGGTTTAAATGACTCTAGATAGGTATTACAACCTCTCTTGTGATGGTGTATGTGATAACAATGGCATATGATGGTGTAGAGTTGAGCTGTGGCCATTCTTTGATAGGTTAACGACTGGGGTACGTTAATGATCGGTATGAGCAATTTTGACATGGTGTATATAAAGATACATTTTAGCACTCCATGACATGCAGATGTTGCGAGAAGTGCAGAAATTTTGTGATTTTTTAATTTTCAAAGCCACAGTGGCCAGACAAGATGGGCCTTATGCATGGTAAAAACGACAATTCTACTAACATAGGGTGGATCCACAGAAAACACAATATCTGCACACAAGTGATTTGATACCTTTAAAGTGATCATAATACTTACACATAATCCTCCGCGAGGGCCAGGTTGCCCGGTGGTGGCGGCGAAGAGTCGGCCGGCCTCGATCCGGTCGAACGCTGGCTGCGCCTCTTCTTGGGGGAGTCTTTCTGCGCAGCCTGACGGACCGGTCGAGTCGTCCGGCTCTCCTCTGCCACCTCCGGGGCAACCTGTCCTCGCCCCCCCGCCTCCGTGGTCGCTGCCCTCGGTGCCTCCTCCACGGGCGGTGCTGGTGAGGCCGTCGCGGCGCTGGTCTTTGCCCTGCCAGCTCGGCCTCCTGCCTTGCCCTTCCCGGCTGGTGCTGTGGGTGGTGCTGCCGAGGGTAGTGGTGCTGGTGCCGTGGCCACGACGGGCTCTGGGGAGGAGCACCCGGCCAGGCTTTCATCCCCCGACGAGATGAGGATGGCTGTGGCAGGGTCCACACCAGCCACAGGCGCATGAGTCTCCTTGAATGTAGAGCAAGGGGCAAAACCATTAGTATTTATTAAGCAAGACATTTGGAGAATCGAATATTTGGTGTATGTCAAGCTACAGGGGTAAAACAAGATGAACCTTATGCATGTTCAAATGACTCTAGATAGGTATTACAATCTCTTTTGTCAATGTGTGTGCAAAGCCAATGGTATATGATGATGTATAGATAAGCTGTGGCCATTCTTTGACAGGTTAACGACTGGGGTACGTTAATGACCGGTACGAGCAATTTTGACATTAACAAAGTAAAAATTCGATATTGTCAACAAATCACTTGGTAAGGTATTTCTAACATTCTATTCAATAGTAGAGATGTGTGGCTTACTATAAAAGAGTATCTGAATGCTATAGTGACATTATAAACTATCCACCTACCTCCTCACTCCCGTCGGGGGACGAGAAGGACACCCGCTGGTACCTGGGGCGAGGGGCGAAGGGGAGGCGAACGGTCAGCTTCCCGAGCCCCTTGCCCCGGCCCCCTGCGGGTGTCCCTCTTCCCGCTGCCGCAGGTGCCGGTGCGGAGGCTGCAGCCGGACGTGGAGCCGCCTGCTCCGCTGCAGCCCCGGGAGCCGCCTGCTCTGGCACCAACACCGCAGCAGCGGTCGCAGCTGGGGTGCCCCTCCCAGTGCCTGCCCTGGCCTTCGGTCTCCCTGTTGGTGTGGGTGGGAGCGGCGGGAGGCCCAGCTTCTTCCGTCTCTGAATTCAGAAAGGGAAAGACACATTAAGTAACCTGTCACACTGGCGAGTTACTCGCAGCAGTGTTTTGACTTAGCATTTACAGTATCTGTCCCTTGAAATTTGTATACTTATTAACATTCTTAATCTCATATCACAATAAAATGTTACCACCAGAGTAGCAGATTTTGAGGCACCACAGAGACTGAGAGGACGGAAAATTATCAAACCTTGTTCTCTTTCAGTCGCTCCCGGTAAGCCTTCTTCCGGGCATGGAGCATCTCGCGCCGCCGCTGCTCCTCAGCAGGGTCTCCTGCCAGTCTCTTCCTGTCCTTTTCTCGCTGGCGACGCGAGATCTCCGCCCGGTGGGCATCATAGGCGGCCGCCCCCATCTCCTGCCGCAGCCTGGTCTCGTACCGGGCCGAAGCTGCGGCATGGAGACGGGCCGCCTTCTCCCGGTCCTCCCGGTCCTCCTGCTCCTCCAGGTCTGGAGCATCAGCGGGAGCGTGCTCCCGCACACACCTCTTAGGGCGACGGGGGGGGTCGCCACCACCGCCACTGGGGGCTACGTCAGCCATCTGCAAAAATGAGAAGAAATACATTAAATAAAAAGGTAAATAGTGATTAAACAAGTTCCTATATGCTGACAAAGGATGTACAACAAAGCCAAAGATTTTATCAGAGGTTTTTATGCTGATATGGTAATTCATAGTGAGGAAATCAGTAGATTTTAAGATAATAAGGAATTTGTTAGTGTTTGAATACTGATAAGATATACATAAATAAATAGGAAAAAAATATTCATCATGTTCCTATATGCTTACAAATGATGTACAGTAACCCCGGAAGTTCAATCAGCTGATTAATTGCTAATATGGAAATTTATACTGACAAAATATAAGGAAAATGCTGAAATATACCCACCACAAAAATTCTTTGGAAAAAAAGTATTCAGTATCTAACTAATGACACTTGTGTGAGTTAGAGGTACCATAGGGGCATGTCATGGTGAAATATGATGGAGCTATGTGCACTGGAAGTGCCACTTGTGTGGAAAATACAGAATAAGAAGGGGGGGTACGTTAATGATCGCAAAGGTTTATAACCACTCAGCAGTGGTGGCTTTGTGCAAGGGTGAGCTTACCTGGTCAACACAACAGAGGGGGGACATGTCTAACATACCCACCATAAAACATCCCCCTGAATCCAAGATGGCGACCAGTAGGCAGGCATCTTGCCACCGGGGTACGTTAATGACCGACGAACACTATCTTCCTAAATTTGGCCACTCTGGCTATGCTTTCGATCCCACAGGAGGATTAACACACCAAAATGCCCAAATAGAGGTAGGAGAAGGAATATAACCCCAAAAAACCATGGGATAAGCACAATTTTGGCTGTGAGGGGGCCTAAAAGTTCACGACGAGGCAGAAATTTGGCCATTCAAGCCCAAATTGGGGTGGGGGGTCATCTCAAAACACCCAAACATGGCCCAAAATGCATCTTACACACGTAGGGGGTCCTATTCTAAAGGATTATCAACAATTTAGACCCAAGGGTACATCATCTCGGCCAGGAGAGGCCAAATTCTGCTTGCCGAGCGAAAAATCATTAACGTACCCCAATTTTGAAAATACAGCCCGGGGTGGCCAAAGCTTCACCCTGGGGCCCCGGGCTGCATCGCAGGCCTCCCCCGGCAACACATTTTACCCCCTAGCATCCAAAATACATCGTTTCGGTACACAAAAAGCGATCTACGGCCCCCAACAGACATCTCCAACAATATTTCATCGGAATTTCATGGAATTTCGTGGAATTTCCTTACCTTTTTCGTGAATTTCGGGTTCCTTTTGCAGTAGAACTCTGCTTAGGGGTAGCTATAAACAAGCTGTGACCTCCTCTGAGCTGAAACACGGTACCCGGATGCAGGCCACTTCCGCCGGGCAACAGGAAGTCGTTTTTCTCTTCCCGCGCTGTTTTTCCCGCCGCCGATCATTAACGTACCCCGCTTACGAAGAGACCCCCCATACAGCCAAACCAGACTGTATTTGGCCACAATTCTTGTTCAGGCATGATGTATTTACTCTAAAAGTGAACATAGACTGTGGGAATTGTATGTATTTGGTTTATTTTATTCTATTTAGAGGCAAAAGCCCGGGGTACGTTAATGATTGCGGTGTGCATTGAAAATCACTTATATGTGCCTGCCAAGGGTAATTCCCGGAGTACATGAAAAATTTTTTCATGGAAGACTCCCCCCTAGGGTACCTCTTAATTGCATATAATAAGAACACTGATTATATTCCCTAACCAGGTTAGATAGGCTCTATCATTAACGTACCCCACGTGAAAATTTATAATTAAATGCATATAGAAGATAAATTATGCCCCAAGACCCACCCAAACCATATGGAAATCTTAGCTGTGACCCCCCACTAAGGAATAAAAATATTATTGGTGGTGTAGAAGTGTTTCCCTTGTTATTATATGCCCAAGAAGCCACCTGACCAGTAAAACCTGGAATGACCCATATATATATATATATATATATATATATATATATATAGACAAACGCAGTTTAGAGATGCATTATACATTATAGTATTTATAAGTATTTAGGCACCAGCTGGTCAAAGATGGACTATACTGTAGGATCCATTAGTTCAGACATGTACTATACATGTATGGACGCAGCCAGCAGGAGATCACATTTCCCCCACGTGGAGGTGGACGTAAAGAGTGGGAGTTATAGCAGTGAGTCAGATTAAAATAGATGACTTTGTTTTCTCTAACTCCTTGTAAATACCAGGATACACATTGTATGGAGATGGTTGGTTTTTTAAAAGAGGGAGAGACCTCAGGTATTGAAGCGAAGCTGAGGGACAGAGGGGAATGGTCCTGGAGAATTCTGGATAAGGACCGAATCAGGGTCAATAATTATGCAGAACAATGAATAGATAAAAAAAGATAATATGAGACTGTCTTTATTCTTCATATCCTCTGACCAGAGTTACACTCATTCAGCTTGTTACAAAGAAGCAGGATTTTATACCACCAGTGTTATAGTAAAAAGAACACGTGCCGGTGCGTCAACCACAACCACCTCCTACCCAGTACTTCTAGACCCCCTCCCCTACACACACCTGACCTGACCTCAGCTCAACCCACTGACAGCAGCAGGACATGGTCTTTTTGTATTTTTCAATTATTATTTCTCTAAATATATTCAGAACATATAGTTCTCTCCTGTCTCTTTCTTCACTAAATCTTGTTTCCTTCAAACCATGAGGCCCTAACTTTACTTTTAATCACCCCCTCCCATCTTTCACACATTGAAGCCCTCTTAATGGACCTGGACCTCTAAATTCGACATGGTGACATGGCCATTTCTTAAATTCGACATGTGGCATGGGCCTTAGTGACATGAGGCAGAAAATTAGTGACATGACATAGCTAGGTGCTTACTTAGATTTGACTTGGGAGATGCTAGGTTCTTAAAGGTGACTGACATGGGACATTGTGATTCAAGTGATATGGCCATTTCTTAAAATCGATATGTAACATGAGGGACCCCATCCCATCCACAACTCCCCCCTTAGAATAGTGAGATAGATTATAAGATAATCATCGTTCCAAGATGTCTTTACTGAAAACCTCCACTTGAGGAGGGTTCCATCTCAAATTTTGTGTCATGAGACTATTGGCTTCTATTCATGGAATTCGACAGGCTTTATGGTCGACAATACCTATAAATAGGCTACATGTAAGTTTGCACTGTGTACCCGCCATATCCCTGTCCCCTAAACCATGTTCCCCTAAACCACAGACGTGCACAGAATAGCTGAAGTTGTGTCTGAGTAGGGCTGTATAGTGATGTTTGTATGTCAATCTGTATCTATGAGACATAGAAACACAGAGACAGAGAGAAATAGACAGAGACAGACAGACAGAGACAGACAGATAGACAGAGACATGGAGAGAGAGAGGGACAGACGCAGGCACAGAGGCAGATATACAGAGAGAGACACACAGAGACAGAGAGACAGTGAGAGACACACAGACAGAGACAGACAAGAGAGACAGCTCTAGGCAGACAGGGACAGAGACAGACAGAGGCAGCCAATGAAAACATACATAGCGGACAAGATATAGCTTTACATGAGGGAGGGCGACCTCCACTTCACATCACCCCTTCTGCACACTTTCCTCCTCTAGGCCTCCTCAAAGATAGGATGAGTTTGAATAGGGCAGTTGTAGTTTGGACTAAGATCTATGAATTACGAGGTGCATTATAATGCTCTCCTCTCAGCATCCTCAAAAACTTGCAATATTCTTGCCTCATCCAGATAGAAAAGTATCCGAGGCATTGTTGGAATGGGGCATGCATACATCCCAAACCCTTTTACATGAAAGCAAATAAATCATGAACCCTTCTTCATGCTATCTGTTTCATCTAGGAGAACCCAACACTGCCCATGGACCAATGATATTTCAGTTTCCATCTTTTAAACCCTTTCCTCAGATTTTTAGTTCAACACGGCATTACTGTTTACAATGTACACACAAACAAATTCTAAATATCTTAGGCTGTTCCCCTAACATTTGTTGGAATTGCTAAGGCAAGTTGGGAGTTTGCACATTGACAAACCACTGAAGTTTTCTTGGGAGTTTACGCCTAACCCTTAGGAGAAATTAGGCAAGTTGGGCATTCTTCCTAACTTGCCTTAGACTTTTTCACTAACTACATGGACTATTTTCAATATCCATAATACCCATTCTTTTATTTTGATTCAAATGATAGGTGTAATTTCCACATGGATTAAGACACCCAGAAAAGAGCCTCTCAATTTGATAAGCAAGTTTAATGCCTCATGTCATTTTCATTTGCAACCCCTGAACTTAGTTGTTCTGGGTTTGACTCATAGGGCCTTGCTTGCTTTGAATTTAAACCTCACCTATGTGCCTCAAGGACACGTCGAGGGTGAGAGGTCCCGTGGTGTGAAACCCGGACCCGTACACTAGAGGGAGCTAAGGTAGAAATCACGCCCCTACACATTTACCGAGGCAATGGTTCTTTAACATCCGTCACTACATAGGCATAGTGAGAGATGGACAGGCCTGTTTCAAGTCATTTGTCTGCCATGACCGCCGAGAGACTTTCCAGCACAGCCTAGCCAGAGCAGGGAGGAACTCAAACGACACCTTACGGCGACGTTTGGAACCACCACTATGCCCCGGCCGGGCCGGGAACCGAACCCACGACCTTACGGCCTGTGAGCGGACGCGCTACCGACTGCGCCATGCCTCCCGACTCATAGGGCCATAGATGTGGATTATATGAGAAAATGGGATTTCCAGAGAAAAGGTGTTTCCATTCGTCTTCCTTGCTCCATCAATAACATAATAAACCTATAGGCTGTATTCTGTTAAGTCCTATGCCAGTTTGAATGGTGAAGGCTTTATCATGTCAATAGTCATTAGAAGTTCCATCAATTTCACATTTGTAGGCCTTTCCATGATAGACACTTCTCACAAAAGTCCTCGAGCAAACCACACTGCCACCTGGTGTGAAGAAATCTACTAACCCTTAGATAAAACTACTAACCCCTTAGACAAAAGACTGCTTTTCTTTCTTGGCTAAATCAAGCCAGCTTGTCTGAATACGTTAGTGAATACATTGTACAACTAACATGTTAGTAAAATATTATTAACATGTTGGGTATGTTGCCTTAACCTGTGGTTTTGCCCAAGTTAAATTAGTATTTACTAATTTGGATTTTTTTTCTGTGTATGGATCATGGATAACTTCAGTAGATTGAATGATCAGAAGTACTTTACTCTTAAATATTTTCCATGGATACAGAAGAAAGACTTGCTATTTAAAGGCAGGAAGAGTAATTCTGAAGTCATTAAAACCAGAACTCAATTAATTCCTGTAATGGTCCCATTAGATCCCTACTGAGATACCATAACCACTATAGCTCCATTTAATGGTTAATATTTAAGATAAAAATAAGATAATTGCCAACTTGTGCAATTAGCATCGAGTGATAATCGTTATATTATATATCGTCCTGAAGTGACTTCCCTTTATTTAGCAGCTAGGACATGGTGCCTGCACACTAATGGGTATAGTCTTAAAGCGGACTAAGAAGGCTCATTTTTCTTGGCAAATAACCGAATATATTGATCATTTCTTTCTTCCAGACTAAGAACAATTTTGACAGAAGGAGAGATCGAGGACCATTTGTAATCTAGAGGATTACAGATTAAACTGAAAACTCTTGTAAACTCAGATTTAGACATTTCCCCATGACACATATATATGTATACATGTACATCGACCTTCAGTAAGTGCCAACCACCCCCCCCCCCCCGCCTGTAGATTTCAAGAAATTGTAATGTTTCCCTGTCGATTTTAAGAAATTGACATGTCCCCTCCTGGATTCTAAAAAAATGTGAACTATTAAGACCAAAATGTTCGATGTCGCCATTATGTCGATTTAGAGCCATCACATTAATGTAGATCTGTGTTCGGAATTCTCAGCTCTTACCAGAGCTCAAACGGAATTCATTTGATGCCATCCACTACAATCCAATATCAGATAGGGGTGGAATCTCACCTAGGACACATTTGTTTTTATTGTGTAACCAGGGCAGACCAGGAAACAGGTGGCCTTAAACTCATGTCAGTGCTCTGTGTGAGTCTCCTGTGACCAATATGTAGGTGAGAACGAGGGTGGTGGTGGATGGAGGGGGGGGATATACAAAGACTTCTGTGTTCCCCCATACAAACTCACACTCCATCCCACACGTCGTACATTCTGAACGTGACACATACAATTTGAACAGCAGTTTTGAATGTGTATGATTTTGAACTTAGATAGTTAAGTAGACCTATAAATCTCCATTTCAATTCAGGTGAGACTAAGCATACTTTGCCTGTGTCGTAGGCTAATCCAACGCAGTATTACCTTATGTGCCATAGCTACAAAGAATCTATAGATGGTGTATTTTTTGAAAAGTCTTAAAAATGAATATTCAATTCAATCATCTCTTCTAATACTCCTGCTTGGCTGTTTCCATTTTATATCCCAGACAACCAGAGCAGGAGTCAGGCACATAGTAGATATTTGTACATTCTGACCCCATAATGACACCATAAAGAAAGAAAATGGAGATGGTTGAACTTTACGTAGACCGTTGTACCTTGGCGGGATGTGCCCTACCTGCTGTTGGTGACTCATTGATAAAGGTAAAAGAGAGTCCAAACACGGGCTGTATACCTTGTCTAAAGTCTAAGATAAAACTACTTCATAAACTTGAATATGCCTAAGCAGTTTGGAACCCCAGATACCAAATCCCTTATAGCCTAAAATTGACAATGGGAGATGTTTGGAATATTTTGAGGGGTCCAAGGCATTTCATTCTAAAATTTAAGAAATAAGCGCCTTAGTCATTTAAAGTGTGTAGACTATGGTGCAAGAGTATTTTTTTCATTTTCATTTTTATTTTGTTTAGAATTTCTGTATAAAGACATGTATAAAGTGACAATGCAGAAAGAATTTCTCCTGGACCCCCTCACCGACATCAGACCTCTTTTCATCATCTAATTTGTGGTCCAAGACCCTTTGTCAGCTAGAGCAGGAGCTTAGGGAGTGGTCATTATTTATCAACGGGGGGGGGGGGCGTAAAATTTTCAGACCCCTCCCGAGAGGGGGCTAAAAAGAATTTCACCCTCTTTTTAGCAAAAAAAGCCTGCGCGCTACTATAGATGAAAGAGGGGTGCGAAAACTCTCCCCGCCTCCAGCGCGGGGGGCGCAAAAATTTTTGACTGCTGTCGAGGGGGGGGGGTGTACAAATTTTTTGTGCATCTGTGCGAAAACCCACCACCCCCCTGTTGATAAATAATGACCACTCCCTTAGCAGTGAACTGTCCAGTGGTCGTGGAGATGATTCCTGGGCCAGCTTGTGGTCGTTTTGAAGTGGTTATGTTGTTGGCGTTGGCACCGGTGTGCTCAGTGTTGGACCTTTCCCAGCAGAAGTCTCTATGCTTACCGGTATTTTATCAGAATCATGAGTCAACAAGCAGACGGATGAAATAAACGCTGACCACCAATAGTGTAATAACAACCCAGCTCTTGATATGCACATGGCACATACAAGAGCTCCAATGTACCTTGGGCCATTCACTGCACCGCAATTGTCCTATTCCAGAGGCTCAGAGGCAAAGGTACCAGCTCCAGGTACAAATAGGATTGCTACGTGATTTTGAGTGGACATTATGTTTCCTGCCCAATTCTGTTGAAACATGGGCTAATACTATGGTACAATCATTGGTACGCATTTTCTATAAATCACCCAGCTCTAGGGGCACACGTATGGAGTAGTATATAGGTGACCCTATTGGGGCACAATAACCTACTTTTGATATGGTGCTTAGAGCAGAACCCAACTGCAGCATTCAACAATCAGTACCATCCACCCGGATCGCTTAATGTACCAGTGCCATTGAGTCTACATGCTTGAGATGCTCAGGAGGCTCCCCAATTAGGGGACTCCGATAGATGAAAAAATGGCCAATTAGCTACCACTATATGCCATTGAAAACATTTGGCTGCACCCCATAAGTTATATAAATTAGAGTTGTGAGTAGCATTGGTGAGTTCATCCCATCAGAAGTGAATACATGGGGAAATGAACCCATGGGGGGTCTGATCGATGACAGGGAGAAGTGAACTGAGTACTACAGAGAAGTAACTATCTTATCTCAGTATAAATGTAAAATCAGTCTTAAAGCATGAGTTGAATAACTAGTAGCCTATATGGATTGCGAACTAGTCATAATATTTTACTAACATTATGTTTGCATCCCATATGATTGGTGTCCAGATCCAACATGTGACCCCAGTCTTGTAAACATAGATATTTCTGTGTTTACTAAACTATGTAGACTCAAAATTTTCTCCTTAGCAGTGAATACCCATGGTCGTTACACCACTGGGTCTTCCGCAAACAACAACAAAGCTCATTTCCTTATACGGTGAATTACATGTATACACTATTTCATATCACAAACAGGAAAGAATAGAATGCATCTATTGCCAGGGATGTGATTTCTCCTCCGATTGGAGGTTTACTGGGGGGGTCTGGTACTCTGGCTGTAATATAAAGGCCTGCAAACAACTGCACCAGATTGCACCATTTGGCCTCTAGATGTTCAAAAATTCCCCCCCCCGGACCCCCCCATGCCTTTGGGCTGTGGTGCTAGATGTGCAACTTACATTTTACCCACTTTTGATATTTAATACCACAGAGCTATTTTAAAAACATACACTGAGTGCCTGTGCAGTCTATTTTGTGGGGTTGAATACCCTATATTGGGACCTAAAAAATCTTCCTACATGGAAACGATTTTCAAATCACATCCCTGATTGCATGGACCATGGTTATCACTTCTCTCTGGTACCCATATCCCCTGTAGCAAGCCCAGTTGGGGCCAAAGTGGACAGAATTCAGTACATGGGCTTATTTTGGGCAGATGCTGGGCTTCCAGTCTGGGCCACAGTGGGCAGGCCTAAACGGGCAAACCGACTTGAGACTGTTGGGCTTCCAATATTTTTTTTTACCTCAGCCAACAATGTAGGTAACATTTGGCTCCCCGATTCAGGCACACATCAGTTTTGAAATGGGCAACCACATTGGGCACAGGTTACCCAGTATGGGCTGAGAGTGGACCTCTTTGGATAGGGCAAACTCACCTTTGGCTTTTGTAATTTGACACCAGATGGCCAATCTTTTCACATAGACTTTTATTCCCCATGCAGAATTGATTCTCTCAATATAGAACTGAAGTATGTTACTAAATTAGACATTGCGTAACAATGTTCAGACTTTATCATAGTTTGGAAATCCTTAGACATTCCCTTTAAAGAATGTGCAGATCAAGGTCATCCTAGCAGTTATAAAGTGACTACACCATTCCTATTGCAGTAAATGTGGTATAAGGTTCAAACATGCTAACTACAGGCACTATGAGCTTAAAAGCTCTGATCTATGCTCCTTCATGGTGCATCTATGAAGAGATGCACTATAGAAGGTCAGGATGTCACTAGACTCAAAGTAACTTTTCTTGGTCTATTGAATGCAAATTGATGTATGTATACTCTACTGATGCAATCGTCATTGCTATGGAATAGATGAGTATCACAGGGTATTGGTATACTTGGTAAAGGGTGGGAGAGTCGTATTTGATAATTCAATAAATTCTTCTGAATTTTCATTTGAAAATATGGCAAAATCAGCCAGCTGTGTTTGGGCCACATCGGAAACCCATGTTGTACTCAATCTGAGCCATAACTCATTAGCCCACTTTGAAACTGATCTGTGCCCAAATTGGTTAGCCTAATGTGGCCCAGACACTGCTGAGGTCAAAACCCATTGGGTGCCCATTGGCCAGCCCTGTTTGGCCCACATTGGGCACCCGCTATGATCCACACTGGGGCCACACATGTTTTGCTACCTGGGATCGCCTACAATGGGTTCAGCTCAACTTCTGAGTCTATACCCCTACCAGGCAGAGATACCTTTCCATTACATGTACTCATTTAACCACAGCGCTGTCGCCAGAGCTCAAATGTTGATAAGCCTAGACCTGGGAAAGTTCCTCTTTTAAGAGAATAGCAGAGAAATTGTAGGTGGGAGCAAGTCCCATGATAAGCCAGTATTGTATTGGTGCTGATCATATAAAAAGGGGAGAAAAATGGCAAAAGGTTTACAGTAATATATCAACTACATATATATTAATTATAAAACCGATGAGGCAGCTTGATACAGCCTGCAGGGGTAAAGACCCTTGAGTGCCTGGTTCGCATAGACTCACCAAAACTCCTAGAATAGACCATGCATCTCTAGACCTGTCATATAGTGGTGTGTGCGGATTTACTACATACAAACTGTAAGGAGTCACTCTCTAGTCTAACTTCACAGTTTACATATACTCTGTGCAGTAAGCTTGTGTCATAAGGCTACCAGAGCTTATATCACATAGCAACAAATATACTAGCAGACAGGGACTGGAACTAGTTATACCCCAGGAGGCTATTTCTTAACTAACTACAAATGCACAAATTCACATATTCAGTATGACCCAAAGTTCCTCCATTTGTACGATCTCTAGTGTAGTAGTTTGCAGCGATCAACCCAGTTATCCTGAGCAGTCAATCGCACCCTCCTTAGCAATACCAATAATGATCTGCCAAATCAAGCCTATTTACATCTAGCTCCCATACCAATCTTACTACTCTATAGTACTGCCTTTTTTGGACTAAATATGCATGTACAGTTGTACAGTGGCTGTTCGTTAGTTGATGGTGGTTTTGATTATCATCCTAGGACTGGACCTTGTTTCAATAGATTCCACGACAGGTTCAGCCAGCTACAACTGGACATGCGCCAAATCTTACCAGCTGATCTTAGGATTTTCACCCATAGTGACCAAATAGCTGGTTACATTACTGGGTGACCGTACTGCCTACTGGCTAAATAGCCACCAGGAGCTTAATTCAAAACATCCTGGGATCGCAACCCCAGCAATCTTAGTGTAGGCACATATCATAAGACCTAGCTGGTCTGCCCTATCTAATGCAGTGGTTGCAGGCCTGTCCAGAATAGCAAGTCCTGGGATCACTTCACTATTCCTTTTCCAGCACTAAGATCACTGCGATCTTAGTGAAAGAATTGCATAGTGGTTTCACCTGAGTACAAGAGCTCTTATAGGGCTACTCATGCGTTAAGTGCACTGTAAGGTAATTCTTCCCTTCTCTCTCTTTGTCCTGGGGGGAGGGCACAATGCTTCTAATAGGCAAGCATAAATCATACATTCATGGGAACAACTCTTGAATACTGTACGGGGGTCAACTGCACCCTGTGCTCTTTTGTTAGCCCATATGGGGACGGGGAACAATGGTATAAACACTGTTGTGAAGAAGAGTGGCTCCACAGCTATTCCTTTATTTTGGGACTCTTACCCCTGTGCCCAGTCAGTACTTCTTGGAAAAGTGTAGGAGGGCTGAGGCTAAAATCGATGCGATGTTAGTGCTGGCTAGGATACGTGAACCCAGTCAACTCGTAAGATCGCTTAATCGGCTCCTATATGAGACATTATGGTAGTTACTGCACCCCTATGCTCATTTGAACACAGGAGTGCATAGTAGACCATGAAGGAGGTATGACTGGTCACTATGTAGCCAATAGTGGCTCATACAACTGGGTGCTATGACTTCATAGTGGTGGGTATTGAGTCAGTTGTTGAACAAATAGCAGCTGCTATTTTGAGGTCTGTACTGTAGCTCACTACATAGTCACTAGTATGGAGTCATTTCTTTTACCTCCAACTATGATTTGAGGCCATCCTGTCATGGAAACTATTGAAACACGATCCTGGTATTTTACTCAAACTTGAAGCCTCTGGTACGACTTGATAGTGTCTTGTACAGAGTTGAGAGATGGCCTCCAGATTTGTGGTGAGAGAAGTGTGCTATATTTATCGGATGCCACAATCTGGAAAGTTGATACACTGACCAGTGGGGGAGGAGGTTGTAAGAGGGGAGGGAGGTAAAGAACAGGACCTGGATTGTGTTTCAATAGTTTCCACGACAGGTTCAGCCAGCTACGACTAGAGATGGGTCAAATCTTAGCAGGTGATCGTAGTATTTTAGCCTTGGTGACTAAATAGCTGGCTACATTACTGGGTGATTGTACTGCCTGCTGGCTAAATAGCCTCCACAGCAGTGACACAATAAGGCATCCTGTATGACAACCCTCCGTGTGAATAATTAGTAGGTAGCCTGAGCTGCTACCCTCTGCATTCCTTTGCTCAAATGTACCCAATTTGGGCTCTTTACACTACTACCTATAACCTTGTGGCTAGCGCCTTTGGCACTGGGATGGCTTTTTTTTCTAAAGAATAAAATATCATTTTGAAAAGTGTGGTGTTTCACCTAAGGATTGAGTATTACATTATCCCTGTCATACCCATCCCTCACCCACCATGGCTTTCTTATAACATCACAAAGGATATTACACCTAGCTGACACCTCAGCCCTACCATCAAGAAAGAATAACAGAGCATACATTGATTTAGATACAATTAGGTCATTAGATATAGATCTATCATAATATGTGATTTGAAAGGGAACTATCTAGAACAATTATACATCATTTGGGCTGGGGGGTCTTGATTGTCTTCCTAAAACCACCTAAAACTGGCCCCACCAGGCCCCTATTCAAGGCCCCACCCCTATTGATTTGACAGCCCTCCTAGCCCGGTCCCTATTCAAGGGAGGCTGCTATTTAAGGCCCGGCTCCTATATGAGACATTATGGTAGTTACTGCAGCCCTATGCTCATTTGAACACAGGAGTGCATACTAGACCATGAAGGAGGTATGACTGGTCACTATGTAGCCAATAGTGGCCCCTTCGACTGGGTGCTATTAAACTAATAGATCATAGATATCGGGGCCCGTGGGGCCCGTGGGGCCCCGATATCCATGACCTAATAGGTTTATACCACCATTTCCTCCATTTTGTATCAATTTCTTACCTGATTTCCACAGAATATAGCCAGGAGAAGATATTTTGTAAGTGCAAGCGATCCGGCCCGGGTCAGCGCTCTGCGCGAAGCCATTGTTTTTGTTCCTTGCCAGGAGAGGTACCGCCGTGTTTACACACACATTTCGTATAGAATCCAGCCATGACAAGTCTTCAAAATAAAACATACATATCCTTAGATAGTCTAGATGATCCCTCCATATGTATTGTGTCCAATATATTCAAAATATAGGAGAATCCATTGATTTTTCCATTGTAAGCGAGTCGCGGTCCGGCCATTCCCACCCGCCTCCTTGTTCGGCGAAAGTGTGTCAGGGGCCCGGATGTGGATATAGGTCATCCGCTCGCCGTACGAGGAAGACGCCGAAAGTTTCGGACCGATGGATTCTTATTTATTTTGAATATATCGGACATATCAAGCATGGAATACTCATCTAGAATGTCTAAGGATATGTATGTTTTAATTTGAAAACTTGTCATGGTTGGATTCGATACGAAAAGTGAGTGTGAATACGGCGTTACCCCTCCCGGCAAGGAACAAAAACAATGGCTTCGCACAGAGTGAACCGGGCTGTGACTCGCATACGTTGGGAAAATCATTGGATTCTTATTTATATTGAAGAAAATGGAGACAATTAGCATGCATTCCTCATCTATGGATTGAATACTTCTTGGGATTTTAATATTATAACATGTCATGGTTGGATTCCATACGAAAAGTGAGTGTGAACATTCGGTACCTCTCCGGTCAAGGTCTTATTTATATTCGCATTTGATTTCATCACCGTTCAGTGTGGCGCAATGGCTAAGGCCTTCGCCTACCACCACTGCGGCCGGGGTTCAATCCTCATACGAGTTGGGACGGTTTTTCACAATGGAAGATGGTCAGATTGAATTTGTATATCTGTCACACATTTCCAAAAATATTCCAACTTGACCCCGAAAAAGTATATACCAAAAATTTCAAAAATGCACATGGGTGGTATATGCAGAATAATGCACGGCTAAACTGCATATAAACCCACCGGAAGTCCCGAAATCGTGGTATAAGACTTCATAGTGGTGTGTATTGAGCCAGTAGTTGAATCAATAGCAGCTACTATTTTGAGGCCTCTACTGGAGCTCACTATGTAGTCACTGGTATGGAGTCATTTCTTACACCTCCCACTACGACTTGAGGGTGTCCAGTCATGGAAACTATTGAAACATGATCCTGAGGCACAATCTCCAAAAAGGCTTGCTAGTGTAGGGGTTCGTTCCCTCCCCGGGTGCGTTGAGCCTCCAGAGGCCAGCTCACTTGGTGGTCACTCCCCCTATGTATACCATACCGATCCAGAGGTAGGTGGAAGGTGGAAATGTCAGTGGGGCCGTGTTGGTGACAGGGTATGTCAGGCCAGGGGAAATAGCTCAGAGGAAGAGCTTCCGCTTCGAAGTTGGAGGGTCCCGGGTTCGAGTCCCGGTTTCTCCAAGACACGTTTTCGCTGACCTCTACACTGGTGGAGAAACCGAGTGGTCCTGCCCTGCAAGGGGGACTAAGATACTCGGGACCTGGGCCGGTATGGTATAGACAAGCGCTTCAACTTGCTAGTGCTGGGAGACATGGAAACAGGTGGCACCCACAGCTCTTCCTGGGAACAGGAACTCCTAATGCTGTGTGTGACTCAGTGCTGGTACCGTTCAGACCTGAACTGGAGGATCGGGTCTGGCGGGATACGGTTGAAGCTGGTTGGGACGAGTGTAGGGGTTCGTTCCCTCCCCGGGTGCGTTGAGCCTCCAGAGGCCAGCTCACTTGGTGGTCACTCCCCCTATGTATACCATACTGATCCAGAGGTAGGTGGAAGGTGGAAATGTCAGTGGGGCCGTGTTGGTGACAGGGTATGTCAGGCCAGGGGAAATAGCTCAGAGGAAGAGCTTCCGCTTCGAAGTTGGAGGGTCCCGGGTTCGAGTCCCGGTTTCTCCAAGAGACGTTTTCGCCGACCTCTACTCTAGTATAAGGTAAAGGAAAATTGAGATCCAGCATGCACTGAGCATTCAAAGTCTCAAACCCCAATTTAACCACCTGATTTAACTAATTACCATGTTTGTGGTCTGCGTCCTACCACTGGGTCACCATTAATATTAACCAATCAACCCAACATGATGTGGCTCCTGCTGCTGCACCATGTGCCACATTCCTCAGCCCCCACCCCCATCTACACACACCCAGCAGTGGTTATTAAAATACCACCATTATGCATTATAGCACGCCTATTGGGGTCAGGCAGCATGTGACAATTATAGTGGTGTAACATATTGCTGGATGCAGTACCACAACTATCTGAACTACTCCTTTTCTCCCTGAGTTTCCCCTACACTAACATAGACTGTTTATATAGTCTAGATCTGATACTATCTTACTGTAATATTCTCCAAGCACCAAATAATAGCTTCATACAGTGTCATTATGATATTGAGGATGATGGTGATGTATGGCGGACGACCAAGAATCACCCAGTTATAGCATGGTAATTAGTGGGGATTTGTGATAAGTGGAGCATGTGGGATAGGGATCTCATCCATGACTGACGACATCCTGACTGTACTGGATTCTGGATTCTTGCCTTTTGCATACTTAGGCTTTGAGCTATTGTCGAGGCTGACAAAGATTTCATACTACTATGTCCAGGCTGGGCTAGTTTGAACATAGTGTAAGTACAATGTATTGAAAATAATGTGTCTTCACTTACATAGGAAACATAGAGAACTGATAGTAAACTACAATGATAATAATCAGTATTCCACCTGATTTAGAAAGTTCCAGGGATGCGTTATTGAAACCACTAGATAGGCCATCCACAGGGAGGACCCTAGGACAGTACTCAATAGGACACGTATGGCTCAGCGTGCGTTTAGGGTGTGGAGACCAGGCTGTAGGGCCTTGCCATTGTGAAGCCAAGTGTGCATGATGATTGTTGTAAGGTGACATGGAGCCCTGATGGTGAGTCTCAGCTCTGACATGCCACAGGGACATGGCCATTTGGAGCATGCTATGTACAGCATGATGCCTTATATTGGATTAATAATAGTTATGGCCTTACCAAACCTGGTGATGCTATCAGGTTGTCCATCCTATGATGCTGTATTAATTAAGCTGTACATGTATCACCAGTGATGCACAGACCCTATTTGATGTGTGTACATATACCACGAGGGCATTTTCTAATAATGTTGAATTAGAAAACTTTGACAAATTCCCTCTAAATATAGTAACATTAAGGGATGTGATATACCCAGCAGGACTTAAGATGCTATAATGGAAGAATTGTCACATGGAGGTCTTTGGTCGATATTCTCATTCAAACGGCCCATCCATCCTCAATAAACAGTGGGCTTTCGCTCAGGTTTTAGATATTATGTGAAACATTAAGATTGGCTAAAGTGATGGTGTGCCTTAAAAAGGACCATATTTGGTTTGACGGCATTCCTCATAATTGCCCCCGATTGTTAGCCTTATTTAGAACCCCGCCGCATCACTAAATGTATACAACCATGCATGCTCATTTACAATTACACTCTCATTTATGAGAAAACACATCTAATTCCAAATGTCATTGTAAATTTGGTAATTGGACTAAACAACCTACAAGTCAACACCACCCCCACAGTACACCCGGCCATGGCAGTGATATTCATAACACAATAAAACATCCAGAGGTAATGGATACACCATTTGTAGGTTTTGTTTTAGTCTCTCTTTATGATCTGGGTGCAATCCACATGAGGGGACATGATGATCTATAGTCATAACATAAAAATCTAGTGGTGGAAAGCGTCAACTACAACCCAATGGTAGCTATAGCGGTCACTGGTAGTAGCAGGGAGGGCTGATAAAGTAATAAGTACCATTGGGGCTGTTAAGGAACATAATTCACATCTAATTTTCAAATTCTTGAGGGGGATCATTGTCCTTCAAACCCCTGGATATCTAAACCTGCGATGTGAAAGCAGCTAGCCTGCACTGCTGACATAGCCACTGATTCGCCTGGAGATACATGACGATACTCCTCCTGCAACTTGCTGACCATCTACTTGACTTGTGTATAAAAACCTGTCCTCTCTCAGCCTCAGGCAAAGGAGCATTGTGTCTGAAGTTGGCACATGCATGTAATAACAACATGACACTGGCATAGACTTGCCAGGTGCTGACTATAAATTTATTTATAAATGGACAACTGGTGACAGGACCTATGGATATTTTGAGAAGCTTCGCATGCACACAACCTAAAAGGTATGTCCCAATATCATATTACCAAATGTAATGACAAACCATGCTGCCTCTCTGATTCAGTATAACTTACATGCCCTTAAACCCAGTGTGGGTCCGTTCATGTGTTCCTTGGAAAATGCTATTGGCTGATTGGCAGGGCTGTGATTTAGATATGACATGGTCACTTATAATATTATACGTCCATTTTGGTTGAGGTATCGGATATGCCCTAGAATTAAGAGGACCTATAGTAGACACCTAAAGTTTTCTGAAAATTTGATATTTGGTGACAGGACAGGCTGATTTACAACAGCCAGGTCTTTGATAGACTCACAAAACGATGAGGGCCATTCTAGACTTTAGAGGCAACATGTACCATTTGCAGAGCAGGTGAGATGAAAAGCAAACCTAGAGATAAGTGTGCCAAAGTGATCCACCACAGGGAACAATGCTGCCCTCAGGTGGTATTGTAGTGTAAGTGGTGGCTGCTCATTTCTGTGCCCCTTCAGGGTACCCAGGTTGGGACCTCCATGAGGCAAACAATACAGTTCTGCTCAGACAAGAGTCCTGACCGAAATGATACAATTGTAAAGGTTTCCGAGAATGAGTTTGTGTGAGATACATGTAACTCTCGCTCATGAGTGAGGATCAGTCCATTCCTCGTGAACCGTTACATTGATATCATGCTGTTCTAGAGTGATATATATGTCCCAAATTCCATTTATTTGACACAAAATACATAAAAAAAGAAGAAGAATCAATCATGATTATCTGACCATTGATTTTAGGAAGCTGCAACTGGCTGTGAGATATGGAGTAGGGTTGTTGCACGAGGCATTCAATATATAGAGTTTCTTGGTCGTGGATACACAGGTCTATGGAGCCTCAGTATCAACTTGAGATAAACGAATTTTTCTCTTCATTTTCCATTTCCTTTTATGAAATGTCTTTCACAGTTTAGTCTAGAGCCCATTGGCATTTGGCCGTCCATTGGACCAGTGTATCTAACTATCTAGCCGATTTTGAAGGAATTGAGATTTTTGGCCTCTCTCTCATATTATAGAGAAATACCAGCTTCGAGTAAATTTCTTTTATATCAACGTTCTTTATTTCAACATCATCTCTTAAAGGTCGAACAGTATACAATTGTATTTGTTTCAGAGAATGTTAATGCAGAGTCAGCTTATACAGGGGTGAAAGGACTGTGGCCACTCGAATGTGGAGTGTGCACTACAGGGAAAGAATCAGTTCACTTTATTGTGTCTCTCTGTGTAAATCATTCCGCAGTGGAGTATAGCAAGCTCACACAGGGACAGTGGCCAGTCTATTGATGTGATAGTGCTTCTAGTATGTAGCATACATGCTAGATAATAGTAGTGAAGAATCTAACTTGAGGACTATGGCCAGTCTACAGTGTATAATATAATAGACGACCAGACTGCAGTCAGTCTAGCTGCTGCCCTATTTTGGCTGCTCCTTGTCTACACTTGCCACCTGTGCATTGCATGCCTTCCTACCCTGCAGCCCCACTGCCTCATACCACAGGCGGCCCACCCCACCTTCACCCTGCTCCTCCAGCACCCCACCCCTCCACATAAACATCAGCACGCGCTGACAACGTAGCACTGACAGACAGACGGCTCCAGTTCATGTACTGCTAGCACAGGAGTCACCTTACCCCACCTAACCCCTACCTGCAGGTGAGTACAGTAGATAATGTCCAGGGTAAACCCAGAAGAACTCATGATAATGTGGGAAGGTTTCTGTTACTATGTAGCAGCCATTAATGGTGCTGCCTGGTGTCTATAGTACAGAGTATCAAGTGATCCCTGCAGTTCCTCCCTACTACCTCTGCCCTGCTAAATCCGGCTCCCTACCCCTAACATCTCCCCTACCCATCTCTCTGTGCTCTAATACATATCTGAATCTATGTCTCTCCCCCTCTCTCCCTACTAAACCCCAACCCTGGAGGAATTCCCCCTGGATCCATAACATATACAATAAGGCCCCATCATTGACTGCTGTCTGGCCCCAGTGCTGCAGCTGCCTGCCCCAGACAGCAGACTGACTAGGCCCTATAAACACTGACAGTGCCTTAGTATAGCACTGAACACTGGAGGAGGTAGGAGTCAGACTGTCCTGTCATCAACCAGGTATGTGTATTGGAGCTACTGGAGGAAGCAGAGATGGGTAGGGGAGGAACTACGCCGTACTGGAGGAGGCTGGGATCTCTATAATCTATGTGTAGGTGTGGGTGTGGTTACATGAGAGTTGGATGTGGAGGGACAAGTTAGACCAGGGATGCTATAATGTATGTAGTGGTGGTGGTGACTAGCACAGCACAGTTCAACTGGTGCAGTCCTATGTTTACGTGCAGTGGTGTAAGGATACAGTATAGCACTAGTAACTGTCAGAGTTAGGTATTGATTGTCAGTGTGTCAGAATGGCTGTCAGTACCGGTATTGGCCTAGTATGGAAAAGGGGTGTGACAGTCATCGCCTAGTCATAATTTGGGGGCTGAATAATACTGGGGTTTCTGGGTGTAGGGTTGTGTAGACTTGCTCGAGTCAAAAGACTTTGCAACAAAAGCTCCAAGAACAAGAAATGTATTTTACACTGATATGGCAATACATAGGGACGGGGGAAGGGGGGCGTGGTGACCAAGGCAGGGTTGATGAGTATTATTCATCAAGACTTATTAATTTCCCATTTAGGAGTGCTATTTAAGAGAGAAATTTGTCTAATAAGCCCAATTAGATATTCCCATTGGTCTTAGTCACTGTGCGCGACTCAGTTAAGGACTGAGTCGCTGGGACTGCCCTAGCTAAAACTTGCAGGTGCTCTAGAAACAGCAAGTTTCTAAGAATAACATTTGACAGAAACAAATCCCCAACAATCAGCTTATAATATTGACAAGAGTACCACCTTAGTTTTGCTGTCTGTGAGTGGGAAGAGCGTCTTTTGTTGGAAACCTTTGGATCGCACCTTTTTCCAAGGTTTGGCACATGCTGTGTGGGCTGCAACAGGTAGCTATCAGCAGGTGCATTTTCTGCCAGACAGGAAGTCAATCTCCACTCACCAAGCAGATTCTCATGGATAATATTATTTCATGAATAACACCTCTGTTGTGAGACCTGAAACCACTTCCATCATGGCCGACCGTGGCAGCTAAACTTAATGTGAAGGCTAACAGATTTGCAAGAACCAAATAATCTGGGCCCCCGTATGAAAGGTTTCTCACAAAATGGCAACAAACATGTCTTAGGAAGCCATCCTTAAGAGGAAATTGACATAAAAAAATTATGTCCTACAATTCCAGCCACCTGACAAATTAGCCCTATGCAGGAAGCCTGACTCTCCCGTTAGGTAAGAGTCAGCGCCCGCCGGACAAATTGGTCTGTGTTCAACTCAAATATTTGAGATGCTTATAATATTTCCTCATCAATCTGGTGTAATCGATCTGATTTAATTCATTAAACCATGTTATTTCAAGGGTCATAAATGCAATGACATGATTGACTTAAAATCAATTATTGTACCTCCTAAATGTACCCAAAAAAGAAACACGTTGAAGGACACATAGTAAATGAGAACCATTTCTGTCAGTAAACAACACAGAAGGATGTTAGCTAGTGGATGTTACCTGGTGTACAACCTCGTGGGGTGAAGGCTCTATGGTTGGATGAGTCCTGTACACAAGGTGCCATTGTAGTGTGGTCAGGTCACTGTAGAGTCTACAGCTAGAAGGGGTCAGAGTCTATTTGTAGACTTTGGGTCAACTAGGGATAAGGGCACCAGACATGGGGGTCAGGAGCTTTTCAGAAATGGGTTAACTCGATCTCACAAGGCCTATACCACAGATGGCTGTGAGGATTTAGTGTGGCTAAATAAAAAGAAAACATGATGGAGTCAGTATAACTGTTTAGGAGAAAAGCAAATTAATTAAGCTATGCATTCTATCATTATAATTCTTGGTGACACAAACATTCAAATCTTTGAGCAACAGTTAGTAACTTGTCATAATGACAGAGCATGGGATGCAGCTCGATCATCATGGCAGGGGCAGTGACTGGTGTGGTGAAATTCATGTGTCTATGCATGTTTGTACCTATCATGAGTCCATTCAATATGTGAATCTTTTGGGTACTAGATGCCAGCCTACATTATCATACAAAGAGTCATTCTGAAATATAGCACCAAAGTTTGGAGCCATACAGGTGAACGAGAATATGACATATTTGTGGTTAACCATTTAATGTATTTCATCTGTTACCATAGTGTCCTTTGTGACCATGGTTAAATGTATACTGACTGGTTTGGACATATAGGCTCATTGTGACATGGCTCTTCTCAGCTGTGTAAATCTCACTGTATTTGCAGTATGAGCTGGGCTATAACCAGCAGAAACACCCTGCTGCCGCATTTAAATACCAGGAGTCCATATGGTACTATGCTCCACCATACCATTCTGGCATATCAAAAAGTGAAAATATCAAATACTATGGGATGCTATTGGTTTGCTAAGCAGATAGGTTCACCCATACACCCCCCTGCGAATGTCCCTTTCTGCTTGGCTGCTCATGAATCTATATGCATCAGTCTTTACTGGTAGCTATACATTGGGCACCACCTGTGGTTATACTGTGGTCTACCTAGGAGTAGACATGATGTGTAATGGGTATGGCGACATGTGTAGCACCTGACCAGATGGACATAATACTACCGTAATACCCCATGTATAAGGCGCGGCTTATAATTATGCAAGGATGGACCCCTGGTGCAACTTACAAGTAGAGAAGCAGCTACAGTTAGGGGTGTACCTAATACATGAGGGTTCTAAATTCTAGATATTAAAGTGATAAAGATGTGACCTGAGATGTCCCCCTCCCTCCCACCATAACACTATCTAAAGTACAAGTGGTTCTTCTGCAGTCTCCATTTCCTCTCCTCATTTTGCCCCATCCCTCCCCTCCAGACCCAAATCAGCAGCAGGGTATAGCATCCAAACTGCACTTTTTTGCAGCTCTGTTTTGAAATGTTGATATATCTAAAGGTCAGTTGACGAAAAGGCTACCTTTGTGTCCAAGCAGTAGCCATAAAATGACCCAGCCAGACTCGTATACAAGATACTAGCATTTGCCAGCATAGTCAAAACACTAGCCGTAAAATGATTTAGATGAGTCAACTTATAAAAGCATGTAGGGCCAGCCACTACACATCTAATCCTTTATGTTGACATATAAGACTATAACTATAAGTAGGCCTACAAGGTGCTGTAGCATTTGGCAAGGTCAGCCAAAACCAGACTAGTCGATTCAAGCTACAGGCCAGACACGGTTCATAAAGCTTTAGTGGACCAGTACCAATTTGTATATCCATTAGGGGCACCCATGAATGGACTTTTAACCATTATCTCAAACGCGATAATCATCTGCCATAAATTGTGAATACTCAAAACGCTGAGAAAGTGCATGTTAACGCCAAACAAGGTATGAGAGCTGCTTCTTCACAACAGATTATAGGGATTTCTTCACAACAGATTGTAGGGATGGCTGTAGTAGTATGGGGCGATGATATATCCCGTTAATGAATTTAGATCTCATACAATGCCTATAAAGTCACATTGCAAGTAAGCATTACTGGAGGGAATTTCTTAACAATGTTAATCAAAGCTGTTAAGAAATGCCCTTCAAAATTATGATAAGCTCCCCAAATCGTTAGTTATGTAGGTGTTGCTCATAAATCTAACTTCATCTACAATTATGCAGGTGCTTAAAGTAGCATAAAAGCAGCAGATCAGCATGTTCCCGACATTATGATAATATATTTAAAACAACGTAATTTTCCCATTTCCTTGTAAAACCACTGTGGTATACCTCTTGAAATGTCTGCATGACTGGTTTTATATGCCATATACCTAATGGTACATGGTAGCCTGAAATATGTGCCCCTAAGCCAATAACACCTATGTATTGTGCCTATATTGGACACATGAACATAGACACATATGGCGCACACGCTGATGGCAACTGGAGGTAATTTATAGCCTCTAATTAGATACACCCGGTAGGTAAATTTTGTACTGCCACATCAGCTATACATTTTGTCTAGAACAATTCTTTTTGAAAAATAATTAAATATTTATTTGGTCCTTGAGTCCTTGAGTAGAGACAAACTGGTAATTTACTAATTCTATGGGACGTTGCAGGGAATGCTACATTGTGTATTCTACAGGCAGACTTTCTTTAATGGTTTTAAATGACAGTTTAAAAGGGAGTTTAAAGCAATAGTTTAGGCATCTATTATGAACCCTTGAAGTATGAAATTGGTTTTGACAATAATTAATTTGTTATATAAAAGTATTCTGGGTGCACGTACTACCATTTCACTCACTAGACGGCAGCAGCTATTGACAAACAGTCCATGGATGTATCTCATGGGTATAGTTGCTTTTACTTAGATCTGGACATGTATCACATGTACCGCGACGCTTTATCGGTATGGTTTCTAAGGACAATGTGTACATTATGTTTTACCATGATATGGACTTCTGTGGTGTATCATGACATTGCCCCTATGTGCTGTACCACTATTCTATTGAGTACTGGTCAGTTGGTACCTTGTAATGAACTGATTCTTTAATTTACTCAGCTTTCAGGGCCCCTCTCTGTTATGAAAGTTCCACAATTATAGAGAAGGGAGAGAGAGAGAGAGAGAGAGAGAGAGAGAGAGAGAGAGAGAGAGAGAGAGAGAGAGAGAGACAGAGACAGACAGACAGACAGACAGAGACAGAGACAGACAGACAGACAGACAGAGCGACAGAGACAGTCAGACAGACAGACAGACGCAAAGACAGCCCGATAGACAGACAAACAGATAGACAGACAGACAAACACAGAGTATCACATAGGATGTACCACCCCCATTTTCAATCTTTTTGTGAATGCTACATGAACTTCTCTCATGTCCTATTTATATTCCCTTCAATATGAGGGGGGGGGGCAGACAGACAGACGAGAGATGGTTGGAAGGAGATAAGGAGGACGGGGGGATACCTTAGTGGAAATATGGCCACTGTCCTGCTGGTCTTATCATATCAATGTTGTCAGCGCCATTCTTAGAATGGAGATGCACTGCCAGAGTCTATGACATGACCGTGGTGGTTTACCATGGCACTGTATAATTGTAATACACAGTCATAGTGATTAATGTAAGTGTATGTAATTAGAGGGGTCTACCACTAAGGAGGGTAATAATTGAGTAGATCAGACACAGACAGCTGTGTGGGAGGGTAAGAGGAAACAAAAGTAAATAAGTAAAACAGCATATAGGTGACATGTACTGCAAGAAGGGGTCTTAGGCACCTAGGCCCCTTTTCGCAGATCGTGTAGAAGTCTTTATTACACGATTTCTGTGACTCACAGTGCTTTTCCTGGATATCCTAGTTCTGATATTCCTGCATATTGTGCGACCCCTTATGAGCAGATCCCAGGTGGATATCAGCACTCTCTGAGGTGGATATCAGCACTCTCTGAGGTGGATATCAGCACTCCTTGTCCATGTCACATGTCACATGTCACATGTTAAAACCCACGAAATTTTCCAGGCCAGGGTAGGGATCGAACCTGCAGCCTCAGATCCCTAATCCAACTCCCTATTCATTGCGCCACAGGGACTGACGAGATACGCTCGGTTCGAACCAGGTCTGGATATGATACAAAGCCGTGTGCGCTGTCGCTGTCCCCTGCCGGGCGCGAGGTGTATTGTACACATAGCCAAGCCGAGAAGGGAGGAGACGCCGTGGCCTAGCGGTTAGCGCCTTGCGCTCAGCCGTGAGAGGTACATGGATCGCGTCCCGGTCTGGGTGGTTCTTTTTTCGCCGTGTGCGCTGTAGCTGTCCGCTGGCGGGCGATGAGGTGTATTTTATACACAAACATAGCCGCGAGACACGTCTTTTTTCGCCGTGTGCCCTGCCGCTGTCCGCTGCCGGGCGAGGAGGTGTATGTACACTATTTTTCACCGTGTGCCGCTGCCAAGGCTAGCTGAGACCGGGGCTGTCGCTGTCCGCTGCCGGGCGCTGAGCTGTGTGTACTATAGCAGGCTTCACGTCCCGGGGAAGGATTTTTGTTTTCAACTTATTTTTATTGATATTTTATTGATTATTTATTGATTTTTTATTGATTAATCGTGTAATAAACTTAGTAAGGTATGGGCTAACAGGCACCTCATGGCATGTATCGTAGGATATCAAACTCGTGGCCTACGGCCACTCGTTCGATATCCTACGATACATGCCATTCGGTGCCTGTTAGCCCATACATTACTTAGTTAATAACATTGGGGTCACTTGTATCACAAGTTTTGAGGTAAGACACACTGTCAATATTGATTTGATCCATGCTCCCGATTCCCTGCCTTCACCTTTTGGTATCATTTGGCCTTTCCATGAAGCTGGTCTTTAGCCTCTATGCTCCTCTGTAACCAGTCAACCCTATTAGATGTATATTATGTTTTTACATTTACCAAGTCAAGAATTCTTGCTTTTACCTTTGCCATATGATATTACATACTGTTAGTCAAGGCAGGATTTTAGTGCTCCATTAGTCCCATTGGTGAAGACACAGGAATGGCCCACCTGTATCACCTAGGGTTAAAAACACGACCTGGATACACCGACCCAGTGAATGATGTAAAATTGGTAAGAAAGCTGAGTCCAACAGTTAGGACGTAGGACCTATACATATGCCCCTGTTTCAAGGTCATAACTCTCCATTTCACATCAATGCCAACTAGTACACACCATTATTTCTCCTCCACTGTTGGCTCCTGACATTACCTCCGTCTGTGACTGACGGCCCTTGTGTCCTGTATGAGTCAGACGACTGGAAATAGGCGGTTTCCCCAGGCAAGTAAATAATGAAGGCAAAAGATATCAGAATAGGATGGGATGGTAGTACCACGTATAGGCCTATATATGATCTAAAGTCACAGAGGTGGAAATAGGGGAATGCCTTGTAGGTCAATCTTAGCTTTCATCCCAATGATAGGATTGTGGATTACAATCATGTGACTGTCTTGTCTAGTTGGATGTTATCAGTGACTAAATAAATGACATAGCATTAACGGTGGCCATGGCCGGGCCTACAACGTCATTTCAATTATGGGAACTGTCTCATTTTCAAACTACGTCACTTCTCTTTTCTTGTAACCAATACCTGATATATCCCGCTGTAAAAGAATAGTACGAATGTAATTTGAAATTGAAAAAGTAAAGTCATAAGATGATTGTGCCTCCCTAAGCCACCCACATCCAACTTTGAACATTGGACACATAACACAATGTCATGTTCACTTGTCTTCTACGTAGCCCCAAGACACACTATATAAGGCACAATACAAACTACCAGGAGAGCCCCTGTGGTCAGCATGTTAACCGTGTTTCACCTGGTGCACACTAGGGGGCAGCAGGGTTAGCATGTCACTGCGAGTCTTACCCATACTCCCTCCACAGCTGTATGTTAGGGTCCTTAGGATCGATATGGGGCTTCCCTAGCCCACTTAAAAGGGTCTACTTCTCATCTTTCCTATCCCCTCAGGATATGTGTGGTGCACATATGCGCGGGCACTGACACATTCCTCTGTGAAATTGTGTAATATAGTTCTCTAGCTGTTGAAATGGCGTTAAACATCTTTTACTCACTACTCACCTTAGGATGCCCCCTTGTCCTGTCCGCATACTTCTATATCTGCGGGGGATACTTAGCTATCTCATCACCCCTGTCATATGTCTATGTAAAGGGTTCTGATGTGGTATCAGAGGCATTTGGTTTCTATTGAAACAATGGATTCACTTTTTTAAAGCTTTACTGGTAAACTATGTTTTGGTTCTAAATCCGTAGGGAACAACCTAATATGGCCAGAGTGATGTTTAGAAGCTACTAACACCATCGATATGGACCACTCCGAATAGTGAAACAGTGCTAATGTGTTATAGTTCTGTGGTATATAGTTTTGCTTTGTTCTTCTATAGGTCGAATCCCACATGGCGATTTAAGGCTCAAATATCTCTGCGGTTTTGTCCCTTGTATTTTTTGATCTTCCTGGGCTCCTAAATCATAAGAATTGTTCAACTTGTACCGAATCCAACAGTGAATTAAGACCAATTAAGCAGTTATCCTTGCGAAATAGGGACTCAGGAAGTCCCCAAGAGTGCAAGGGACAAAATCGCAGAGATATTTGAGCCATAAATCGCCATGTGGGATTCGCCCTTATGTACCGTGACGTTATGTCATCATCCACCTGGCGGCAGGGCGATGTACTCTATGGGATAGGGGCAAAGGTCATATATGTTATTGTGGACAGGGTCAGGCTGGTCAGAGACAGGTTATACGGTTATAGGTAGGTTTACTGGTAGTGGGTCACACAGAATTGGACAGGATTGTAGTCTATACCAAATCTATATCACACTTGACTGCCTGTATGTTAAGGCCTGACTAGACTGTAACATGGTATTATTTCTAATGAACAAGACGATGGTCTTGATTAATTGCATCGCACTTCACAGATACCCTGCTGGTATGACGTATGGTGGGGCAAAACTTTACCAGGACCCTATAAGTAGTGTGTTGCGAAAATGGATATGAGATGAAAAAAAAAAAGATCGCATTCAGTAGAACCAAATTTCTTGACTTTGGGCATTCACAAGTAGAAAGGACAATATCAATAGGGCCCAGAAATGTATTCTGTGGTAATTATGATGTTGTTTATCATGCAAAATGTTTAATGTGAGAATAGGAACTTTTAGTAATTCATTAAGAACCAAGACTGAAGACTGGCGTACATAGTACTTAGTGACTAGTCATAAAGTGTTCCCATTTAGATTTTGATATCCATAAGGTCGAATCCCACATGGCGATTTAGGCCTCTAATATCTGTAGGTCGAATCTCATATGGCGAAAAATGGCTGAAATATCTCTGCGATTCTGTCCTTTGTGTCTAGGGGTGTTCCTGAGCCCCTAGATCGCAAGGATTGTTCAACTTTGACCGAATCCCACAGTAAGTATGCAGCTATCCTTGCGATCTAGGGGCTCAGGAACACAGCTAGAATGCAAAGGACAAAATCGCAGAGGTATTTCAGCCATTTTTCGCCATGTGGGATTCGACCTTCTGCGATTTTGTCTGTTGTGTTATATGGCCCATGCAGAGGCCATAAGGTCGAATCCCACATGGCGATTTAGGGCTCAAATATCTCTGTGATTTTGTCCTTTGCGATTTTGGGGTCTTCCTGGGCTCTTAGATCGCAAGGATTGTTCAACTTATATCGAATCCAACAGGGAATTGAGACCAATCATGCAGTTATCCTTGCGATAAAGGGGCTCAGGAAGGCCCAAAGAGTGCAAGGGACAAAATCGCAGAGATATTTGAGCCCTAGATCGCCATGTGGGATTCGACCTATAAAACACAAGTGTTACTACAAATTAGTGGTTAACCTACTGTTGGATTCGGTATAAGTTGATCAATCCTTGCGTTTTATTGCCTCAGTAAGGGTCATAGAACACAACAGACATAATCGCAGAGTTATAGGAGGCCAAAATTGCCATGTGGGATTCAACCTATAGGGTATCAGATGACAGAATCTAGCTTTTCCCTATTCTTTCTGCTCTGCATTTTTTTTCCTTTCCTTTCTTTATTCTTTGATTACTTTTTCTCTCTCTCTCCATCATACCAGTTCTGCCACCTAACCCATAATGATACACAGGTATGTCCTTATTACGGTGCGGATGTTGCCATCATTGAGATGTAATTGACTTGACCTCATCACTCTGCCCCAATTAGGATGTGGAAGTTAGGATCTACGATGTTTGATGTGTTAGAAGTGATTATACTTGTGCCTGGGTTGTGGGTACGATGGACGACAGCCGTCCTTTTTCCTTATCCGTTCTAATTTCTAAATGTTTTATACTTAATGGGCACAGTCTTTCCAAATGAAAGAAACAGATTGATATAGGAGGCTAACACTACAAGACTGACCAGAATGAATGGCACTGGATTTGAAGAAAAGGGGTGTAGACTTATCTGAGATAGACAGAAGGGAAAGGATTCCAATTTTCAATGCAGCTTTAACTCATGCTACTGTTGTAGCTTCTGGTATATCGACTATAGAGTACTAGGCACAGGCCCCATTTGGAAATTAGAAAATGAAGAGTTTGGTTCCCAGACGCAACTTATACCATTTGGAGTGAAAAAAGAGAGACAGATGTTTTTAAAATACTAGAGGTGACATATTATGATGAAAAAGTTAAATTCTGAGAACACTGACATTTGCATCAAGAGAACATAGCAATAAATGATCAAATTCTTGAATGAATAAGATGGGTTGAAACTAAACTTTTCACATAGAGTTTTTGGGTGAAACGTCTGGTTTGTGTGCTGTTTAATTGAGGAGAAGATGGGTCGGGAAGGGCGGCAACATGTGTGTCATGGTGGTGAAAGGAGGCAGTGTAGGTGAAACCTCTCTGACCCATACAGGTATAGACGTCCTATACGTAGGTCTTAACTCCTCCATATAATATGGCGTTTTAAAATCAGATTTAACCTATTAGAATAATCTGATATTAAATGCACCTGCCTTCAGTGCTGCCTTAAATAATTGTGTAGGCTTAAAACTTTTTGTGGTCTGATGGGGAAATATTTTACTACATAATTAAATGGAAACTTCCAAATGTCTGCCAAGAAGATAATACATGCCCGTATAGCTTGAATACCACATGGCGAAAAATGCCTCAAAACATCTATGCGAATTTGTATCTGTTGCAATTTTGGGACCTTCCCCAAATTCGCAAGGATCATAATACACTATGGTACATAGAACACAAGGACACTGTTGTGCTTTATTGTAAAGCATATGCAATATATGGTTCTAGTTAATGGGTATATCTGTGTCTGACATGTTTGATATCTTAAAATCCCAAGGATATAAAACAATAGAACAGTGTGCCTTGGTACTTTGATATTACACAATGTAAATAGCACTCATTGTGATTTAGGGCAGCAGGAACCCCACAAAATACAACTGACAAAATCGCAGAGATATTTCAGTAATTTTTCACCATGTGGGATTCGACCTTAAAGGCTTCAAAGCAGGGTGATGTCTGACTCTCAATATTGTAGCACGGTCGAACCAAAGTTTATTAAGAGCAGATAATAATGGATTCAACTCCCCAGCTGCCCCCTATCTCATAGTTTCTATATACCCATTATACAGCTGCACTATAATGGTTGCATTCAGGACATATCAGCTTAGAAATAATGCGTATCATATTAGCCGCAGGTAGCCATATTATATAGTGACGAAACTCTTTTAAGTGCCATATAAAACAGCATGGCAAATTAGTTTTCTACTTACCATTGGGATATGTTACCAAAGCTGAAGAACTGGCAATAAAACTTCACTGACCAAAAGATTGGCCTAGCTCATTTCATGAGATGTCACTATAAGAGAGAATAAGTCCCTGAGGAAGTCTAGCAAACTGAAAAGTTCAGAATGATGCTATAATGTGTTCTATACTATTAGGCCTATTTTTACATAGGTCGAATCCCACATGGCGATTTAGGCCTCTAATATCTCTGCGATTTTGTCTGTTGGGTTATATGGCCCATGCTGAGGCCATAAAACACAAGTGTTACTGCAAATTAGTGCTTAACCTACTGTTGGATTCGGTATAAGTTGATCAATTCTTGCATTTATTGGCCTCAGTAAGGTTCATAGAACACAACAGACAAAATCGCAGAGATATTGGAGGCCAAAATCGGCATGTTGGATTCGACCTATTGGGCCTACTATTGTGTTTGCCTATAGCAAAATGTGTGTATAAAAATGATCTTGTTCCTGGCTTAGGAGAGGGATACACCATACCCATATTAGAATGTTCTTTTTCACGTTATATTACAGTAAAAGCCGCCCATAGACTACACCATCATGAGTCGGCCGAGTGCTGCCGATATGTACCGACGTTACTCGGAGAGTAGTGCGAGTGCGCAGTCGCGGGAACCTCGAAATGCGCGAGATGCCTACGCGAGGTCGCGGCAAGCGGCAGAAGAACGACTCGCACGGCCACCCAGACCGGGCACACAGCAGAGGAGAGAACCCACAGGACCTACAGAGGCAGAGATGAACGAGTGAGTAACCTTCTGTCACTTTGAAAAGGAGCTATAGGTATGATAAATTTAATTTAGCGTTTACAAATTTATTTGAACAAAATGAAAAGGACAGGGTAAATATCCAGAGTGGGTGCGAATTTCTCGTTGGCTTAGCTACCAGATAAAAATCAGAGAATATGTATACTTCTTAATGTGCCTGTTACTTTACAGGTGCTATGCATGAAATATCAATATGTGGATCCGATGAGTGAACTTTTAACTTGTATAAAATACTTCTTTTGGCTCATATGACAGTCACTAGTCGGAGGACCGTTTTGAGTGGACTAATTTCATGTTGCCCTTTGCTTCTTTTGGCACTCTTTTCTCTAATTTCATGAGAATAAGGTGAAATTTCAGGGTATGAAATGGGAGAAGAGAGGGGAACCTGTTTCATGTAGCCAACCTAATCTAGTCTAGTAACTATGTTGGGATACTGTCCCACTTCACTGACTTGTCTCTTTTCCTTTTTATTTCATCTTGGCACAACGCCGCACATAAACTTCCTTAGGGAAAGAAAAATACCTTAATTGTATTGGCCCTATCATTATCTAATTCATCTGGCTGAAGGTATTTTTCTTCATATAAAGTTATGATGTAGGTAGAGATATACAGTCATATACTGGTGCAGCCTCCTGCAAGGATCCCAGTAGCCTACATGTAGGGGTCTAACAAACCGATCATATTGATGTTATGGCAATGGCAGTACTTAGCAGAGAAGGGGACTTACACTTTTTGTCATGGTAACGATTACCACTTTTCTTGGTCTCCATCCCCTCCCCTTGGAGACTGACAGCATGTCAGGGAGGATTTACATAATTGTGAAAACCCGTAATGTCTATGGAGGACGAAGAAACCACTTGCAGGGGATAAGATGGCGTCAGATTCATGGAGACCCCATACAGTCCTAGTATGACCCATCATGTCTGTACACGAGCACCTTTTGGTATTCAGACCAGGACCCCCACAGTTTAGATCATACCAGGTTGTGTAAAAGTAAACATGGCCCCTAAAGCATTTTGGGCTCACATCCTATAACCCCCACCTCCCTCTTACTCACCCCTACGTGCCTGGAATAGTCTTCCCATTTCACTGAAGTCACACAAAGTGGAAGTATGTGACAGACTGAGAGAGGGGTCTGTATTCCACTCAGAGAACTCAAATCCTGTTATAAGGTAGCAGGAGTGGGAGAAGGTCAAATCCCACATGGCGATTGAGGGCTAAAATATCTGTGCGATTTTGTCCCTTGGCCTCTTGGGGCTTTCCTGAGCCCCTATATCGCAAGGATTACTGCTTAATTGGTCTTGATTCACTGTTGGATTCGGTATAAGTTGAACAATCTTTGCGATCTAGGAGCCCAGGAAGACCCCAAAATCGCAAGGGACAAAATCGCAGAGATATTTGAGCCCTAAATCGCCTTGTGGGATTCGACCTAGAACGACCCAGACAAGTGTCAAGAGCTGAAGTAGTAGAGGGAGGAAGATAACACCTCTCAAAAGATCATTGAACAACTAAAGCCTTGGTTTTTCAGTAGGCATTAAACGACCAAGGGGAAATTACAGATTGTCCCATTATTACTTCATGGATACTCAACAAGTTTGTTCCATAACATTGAGTGGACAAAGGCGAACCCCAAAATGTGAACTCCACTGCACTTACTGAGGCTCCTATCCTAGACGCCTAATGTGCCAAAAACGTTACGTTTACCCACTGTATACATTAAAGGTCGAATCCCACATGGCGATTTAGGGCTCAAATATCTCTGTGATTTTGTCCTTTGCGATTTTGGGGTCTTCCTGGGCTCTTAGATCGCAAGGATTGTTCAACTTATATCGAATCCAACAGGGAATTGAGACCAATTATGCAGTTATCCTTGCGATAAAGGGGCTCAGGAAGGCCCAAAGAGTGCAAGGGAAAAATCGCAGAGATATTTGAGCCCTAAATCGCCATGTGGAATTCGACCTTAAACGACAACGGTAGTTATTCATCCTCATAATGGTCTATTGAGACGGTATGCTGTATGTTATGTTAGGTAGGCAGAAAGGGGAGAGAGTTAGAGAGGTATATCGTGTGCCTATATAGGGAGAGAAATATAGATGGAGAGAGGGAGAGATGGAGGGGCAGATAGATCTGAGATAAATACAGAAGAATGGATGGAAAGAATCCTGGATATCGAGAGAGATGAAAGATTGATGAGAGAAATGTGAGATAGATAGGGAGACATAAAGACAGAGACAAAGAGGATTGAGTGGTAAAGAAAGAGACGGGAAGGCAAGACCTGATGGAATACACATGGCAGCTCTTTACACACTGAGTCCAATATTGTAACGGTCTTGACGATTCAAATAAAGTCCTTTCATGAGAGGAAACGACTTTGAATACCCTTATCTGACCGTCTAGTGAATGAATAGTTGGTATACACATGGTGGACACAGTACATTGTGGATTAGTATGTTAAGTCCTATATATGGGGGTGCCCTTAAGTTAATGCTTCAATACATATAGACGAACGTACATTTCTATAAATGTGCTGTATAGAAAATCGCCATCTTGTCTCCCAGTCAGCAAGCAATACCAGCAACCAATATAGAACAAATGCTAAGACTGTTGTAGATTTCTACAGGGACTTATATCGCATCTCTAACCGAACCTAGAAGTAATCTCTGATAAGAGAAAGTTGCATATTGAGAAGTTGCAACAGGGGTGTTAGAGCATCATAATTATCCCTTGTGCCGCCATTTTTTGAGATCAAGAATGCCATTGCTCATATGGCGCTATATAGATCAAGCTACAAGAGATATCTCCAGTTCAAAGAATTAACCACAGACTATAGAAGACAAATAATACAAGTACTATGCACCTATGGTAGGCATATATTTGTATCAGCATGACATTGTATTCATAAGTTGATGATTTAGGTGGTTGGGATTCCATCGCAAGGAACTGTTTCAAACGATACTATAGTATCAGTGTGCGCAAATCATGAAGGCAAATAATTAAGAGGTCCCATTAAGTGGACACTTGTGGCACTAAGTTGATATATTTCTATTTTAAACATTTGCATTTATTTATGTGTAAACTTATTATCGCACTTGTAACTCAGTGAAGCCATTGCAACTGTCAGCTAGAGCTGATTTCTTCTCTTATTTTCTTTCCTTTACCTCTGATGAGGATGTGAATAAACTAAATTTTAAAAATTGGTACATCGGTCTCCAGTTGCAATGGCCCTGGGTCTAAGGACTGACACTATAATGTTACCAACAGGAGGGCTCTGCTATTTACCAAGGGGTAAGCGAATCAGTGCATAGGGTCATGTTGACTTTTATATTTACCGGTAGGTTAAATACTCCATTCATGTAGTTGGGAGGGGGGGGGGCAGCATTCAGTATCAGATTGTTTAGCAACTCATCGAAGAAGCGAGTCAATATCACATTTTAGTTTGGAATCAGGGCCTGTTTTAGTGTTTTACATGATGTGTGATTTCTCAGGAACTAGTCATAACTGAGGACAGAGCCAGACCTACCTAAGAGTACACTTGTTCTAACCAACACCACCATGGGGACCACCAGTTGCACCCTGTTATTTCACTATATGACAATCATGTCAAGTCAATGTCAACTATTACTGGCACATTGGGTGAATAGAATGTTCCGACAAAGGGAAACAAAAACTTCATCTGAGACATCAAATGACTGTGGCTGACAACAAATAGGGACTCCAGGCTTCAGGTGCCCTACAATATGATGTAAATATATGTCATATGCATTCCAATCACACAGTCTGTAGGTGTGTGTGTGTGTGGGAGATGTAGAGTATGTGGTACTTTGGGTAGCATCCGTCCATTCCTTTTGCCTCTCAGTTCCCCTGTGGTGGTAATAGTACACAGAATGTTAGTTATCCACCTATATACTGTGTTTGTGAGATATTGAAGGTTAGAGACTCTAAAACCTGCCAAAGAAGATTTGCCACCGCTGGTTTGTGATCTACAGACAACGCCTTGCGATAACTTGTTTAAGAGAGGGTTATCACACGATGCCAATTGGGGACCTTTGTATAACATCCCATATTATATGAGTCACTACTGGGCATGAGGTATCGGGTAGTTTGTTGTATGGGGTGTGCGATATGGGGGTTCTTGACATCACCATGGCGTTGCTGTATTCAACTTGGGCTTACCAGTATAAAATATTCATGTTTGGGGTGCAGTAGCTGTCCCGCCAACATCCATGCAACCCTATGGGTCCCTCCATCCTGTAGTGTATGATTTCTATGGGCACCCCAAGTTTTACTCTTGATAGATATGGCCATTGCCAATGTTAAAACGGGCATTGGCAGTGTTAAATAATGCCCTTTGACTTGACGATATTCTCTTATTACCTGTGGCAGTCAATAAGAAAACTGACAAAAAAGTAATGTTGTGAGCTGTTTTGCATAGTCAATATCTTTTTGTTGCCCAGTGCTATATAGTGGCCTGCGCAGCTGCAGGAATTTTTCTTTTTCTTGCATAAGCCCCTTCACTCCGTTTAATCTGTTTCACCCCCACGCCTTTCTTTTCCTCTGAATGGGGAACCTCATCATTTGGTGCCTCTACTTTACTCCAAAATAATCTCTGCAGTATATGCATAAAAACAGAATTTAACTAAGAGGGAGATCTCATTACATGGCAATTTCATATATCATCGTACCAAGGGGCGGCTAAGGGGAATTACATGGTATAAATGGGTTTGTAAAATTGAAGGGTGAAAATGTATCATTCTAATACATTTTAACTTTTCAATTGTCAGAGTAGCATAATCTATATTACCGTGAAACTCTGTACAAACAGATATACGTTAAATCATGATTTGAACAATGTTATATTACAACATGTGCTACATTTTCCCTCACTTTCAAGCTATGGAGCAATCGGACAGCCCTTCATAGAGGGCGACTATCCCATGTCAGTATTTCACATTAATCTTGATATTTTTCCCTCTGTACTCCATGGTCGTGCTAGTCCCTCTGCTCTATATATTAGTGAAGTTATGTTTTTGTTCTATGCACAAAGTATGTGTATGTTTATATTACAGTGACACCACTGTTCTAGTATGTTTTCTGTAAAACTGTTGTGTTTGATGTATTTTGACTGTCTTATGGACCTCAATAGTAAGTTAGAATAGTATTTTTCCCACGTACACTGATAGGACACTGTGAACGAAAAGGTTTCCTTTGGAGTTCAACAGAACAAACGTCCTATCTATTTCTATCAATATTATGTTCAACTGTTAATTGATATGTTTACTTTTGAGTATGGACTTTTATTGTAGTACAATCTTTCCTTTGTTACCATGTACCTGTAGTCAATGGTATTATTTCTTTCGGTAAAAGCACTTCGGATATTAGAAAGTTTCAGGGCCAAGTTCATTTCTCTTTTGTTGACTTATATGACTCTTAATATTACAATGTCCTAAATATTGAGATCAAAACAGAAATATTGGGATATAACTTATGTCAATATGTATATTTTGGAATTTTACTTTCAAGAGAAGGCAATAGCAGATTCAGTTAGGCTGGCTTCAGACAGAGTGGGAATTACGTGGATTGTTGTTGATATGCAAAGATAGCTGCTATGGAAAAGGCTGTTACAACTGATTCGGCGCAACAAAGTCTCAGCCTACAATGATATGGAAGCATGGCTCTCCCATGATAAAAGCGCGATCAGCACGCTGAGTTATGTATTGCTGATGCTGCACAAACACAACCATATCTACTATATAGCCCCGGGCTACTAGCTGACAATGTGCCATGATAAGCGCGATAATGAATGTTGGTGCATTTTCGCTACCACAGTTTGTAAGCAATCAGAGCACCTTCTTTTGATCATCCACCTTGGCATGGCGTTTGTTATTAAAGAAGCCAAGCTGTACTGATATCAGATATCAGTTTTCCTCATGACGCAACTCTATATTCAGTGATAGCTTTGGATGTTGCGCCCTATTGCTGTCTGTGAATCCTTTAGATGTGATACCTATATATGGCAAGTGCCTGTTTGGTGCTGTAGAGACTGAGTATATTTGATTTAAGGTCACAATAATGCCTGGCCAATGTGGGACAATACAAAAACCTACATCTTTGTCTTGAGTTCTAGTGTGAGATAATGTCTAAATAATATCATACCAACAAGCTCGATCTTATATTGATTATTTACTGGTTTTAAAAGTATATGTTCAATACAGGTGAATACAGGTAAATACGGATTTTACATCCGTATATATGTCTCACCAAGACAATGTTTCATTATAAATACGTTTTATCTAGAGATAAGTGAAAAGAAAGACGAAAACATGGGAGAAAGGATTGTGTTTGATTCCAAGTAAAATTGGGTTTGAGAGTATGTGACATTGAGCCTCTGTTTGATTGACCACCAGGTACGAGGCTAACATCAAGGAGATGGAGCGTGAGTTGGAGCTGCAGGAGAAGCGGGATGCAGAGCAGCTCAGGGAGTTCCAGGTCAGTCATTTATTAACCATGCACACAGTTTGGATTAATCAGGGCAGCGTTAGGCACTAGCTTTAAGTGCATGAAGCTATGAAATAAGGTATTTGTAAAGCCACCCCCAGGGCAGTAACAGTTGACCTGCACTGAGAAAGGGGCCCTTATTAGCCTTGAAATGAGGTCCCTTTTCCCAGATCGCGTCAATTTTCAAAAGGCTGGTAATGGCTCTGGGGAAGAGTCAGCTTAAGGTGCTAAAAGGGAGGCCCTGGGCTGTTCCCAGGGTTGGGTTTAGGTAGAGGCCCTGTATTTTTTCTTTTAGGTTTTGTTTTTAAGATCCCTATTTTTGGAGGCCTTGGTTAAGGCTACTTGTGTTAATATCAGTTTGTAGTACATCCCTTCTCTAATTTTAATGTCACTCCCATTAACTGAATTAAGACTATCGCTTATGTATGACAGCCCACTTTAGGGTTTTCTTTCTTACTTAAATTGATGTTTATTGCACAGAGTCGGTATGGAGTGACGTCTATGGACGACAGTGCTGTGAACTATGATAGCTGGACCATATCACAGATCCTGGTACAGTAGCCATCTAGGCTGCATGCCAGTTTGTTATAACATGTTTTGGTACCCATCTAAAAACTTACCTCATTATCTTGGTTCAATGGCACAGTTATATCTGAATGCCTATTGCCATTGCTATGTAAATTCGATTTCATAATTGAAAGGCATATTTCCCAAAAGAAAAATATGCAACTGCTTGTTTGCAAAATTTTTACAGGCAATGGGTTGAGGCATATAAAAAGAAAATTAACCAAGGTAATATTCTCCCATATCACTAATCCACCTCCTTTAGAGTTCATTCATCCTTTACAGTAAAGATGAATTCATTACTTCTCTCCACCCATGGATATCCCATGTATTAAATGTCGGTGCCGTGGAGAAGTGACTAGCATGCATATGACATTGTTCGTTATTTTTGGGCAGCTCACGTTTGCTTTCCCTATCATTGATAGCAACACTGAGAAAATTCTTCCTGACAAAGTGACATGTATACCCATGTCAACTTGATTTGACACAGAGAGCACAGGTCATTGGGACATGTGCACATATGTCACCATGACAACTGTAGCACACAGTAATCCTCATATGATTTGACATGCCTTAAAATGCCATGTCATCTGTGAGTTGACCAGGGTCACGGCCATGTCGAAGGCACTTGACATGTGATGGTTTGACATACATAATTGTTCTAGGATATTCCACTAGATGGAGCAAACAACCATTTTGGTACCAGGACTAATCACTACCAAGAAGTACTACCAACACTTGAGACATTTGATGTATCTGTGTCATTTTGTTTTCATGAAGAATAGATCACTAAGGTCTGTAAATACTATCAATAAATGGTAGTGAATTCTATTTCGTTGTTAAATCTGCATTTGTTATTGAATATCAAAATAGACACCCACCATCCTGAATACTCCAACTGGAGTGGATATAGACACCTTATGTGTGGGTAAGTAAAATTACCAAAGGACTGTATTCTAACCCACAATCCATAATCTCAGTATCTACAGTACAGGGAGACATATGGCATTGCCATGCACCTCCATGCCCTTGTCTTATGGACTGCATAGAGGTCCTTAGTCAAGTAGGAGTTCTGTAGATAGGAAAAAGTGCCTTAGTGTTGCAGGCTTGTGAGACTATGATATCCCCTGCCTTCTATTATAGGCCTCCCTTGATTGAACCATTGGTACATAGTTATTGACTGCTCTTGACCCTTACATAATTGTCTCACAGTATTACCTAGCACTCAGGTGAATGGATCAGAAATATGTGACGTGTCTTTATTACGCATGTCAAATGGAGTTGACAAACCAAATATGAGAGGGTCAACCTCATTTGACATGCCTTCATACATGTCATCTGGGAGACAAATTGTGACCTGTGCAGTATGTGTCAAAGCGATCAGTGTTCTTTCCTCTGTGAAAGTGCCCTTTTCAGGAAAACATGCAGCGTTGCATTCATAAAATACATGGTAAAGGATTGAGTCAAAGGGTTATATAAAACCATAGTGCCCGGGTGCAAAAAATGTCTCATAAATAGAATGCATTCAATAATCAATAAGTAATAATACTTCATCGTGGATAAAGAAGATAGGGACTACAGTGAGGCTCCTCACGGAGGTCCCCTTTAGCTTGTCGAACCGCAATTGTTCTCCCCCTAGTCCATGTAAAATAGATTACCTGTATTTGACAAAGTTAATTGGTGATATCATATGGACTGTTGAGAATTTATATTTTGTCTCATAAAAGAAGTTGTGGTTGTTTTCACATGACATTAATTATATAAATAGTTGTCAATTGCTTTACATGCTCTATAGTTCTGGTACTATTTAGTAGATCAGTGTATCAAGTCCTATTGTTCTCACAATGCAGTTTGGAAAAAAGCTACTTTTGTATCTACACCGCTGCTTGATGTGCTTCAATGGGTGGTTTTGAAATCATACAAGCAAAAAATAAAATCGCTTTTCCAACCAGGATGAGGCCTATTAATTAACGTACATTTGTTTGGACTCATTTGAACCATTTGCAATCATATATAGGTATTATGGTTATTTCTCATTTCCCTGGATTCCTTATTGGCCCAATCTCTCGTTGGTGAGTTAAATTAACGATGATCAGACTAGAACTCGTTTGATTAGTTGTCGTGGAGATGAACCATTTGAGTGAAAATATTATTTTCATTTGCATGGCGGTTTGTGCTGGTCTTCTGTGTAGCTTTGTAGCCATTCTTTCCTTGAAATTGCATCATTTAATTCTGACTACTTTGTGGCTAGGCTATAGAAACTTCATATATTTGCATCAAGAGATGTAGGTAGATATGTGAAGCATATAGTCAACTCACTAGATGTTAGAGACTTTGTTTGAATTTGCAACGCAGTCATTCCACGTGGAGTTATTGAATTTTAGATTCTGTTCAATTCTGTTCGGTATCTATTGTGTGAATGTCACCCCTTTCATCTTCAGAATTTTGTTCTTGTATTCTCGTCCTCCAATGTTGTATATTTCCTTATATTCCTCATCGTCACGTCTGAGCTTTGAGATCGAGAGTTTAGATATGCTTTATCACAATTCATATAGCCGTCTCAATTAGGTGCAGCTCAATGGAGGAAAATTGTCTATTTATTATATCCCATCTGTGATGTTTGTATCTTTATTGTGTCATCAGGTTTTCAGGTGGTGTGACATACAAAATAATAGGTGCCTGAATTGCATGAACTTTCTTAACTAGGGACAGTTGTCTCTCTCTTTGTATGCATGTGCCTCCATAAAAATGATATATTCTGTTTACAATAGACTTTATATTTGACATTTACAGGAGAAATCTCAGACAGAAGTGCAGGAACGCCTGGCACGGCTAGATGAAACAATGGCACAGTCTATAGAGAGACAAATGATGGACATGGAATCACGCTATGGACAACACAGTAACACCCGGATCAAGACCAAGTCTACCGACGTACTCCGTATTAACAAGGTAATGCATGGCAGGTGCTATACGCCCAAGCTGCTCGGGAGTATAGTGTCCTTATACACCCGAGGAGGGTACATGGTTCTTTTCCATGCATGTGACAACCAATTCATACACAGGACATATATAACATACACAGGATTTTAGACCTTTTGGCCTATACAAGGGACTCTACCCGAGGAACAAACAAGGGAATTTTGTTGGCCTCTACACAGGAACATTTGGAGGGCCATACACGGGATATGTGGACATACAAATACCATACATGGGACAGGGGACAGGGGACAGGGGAAGGGGGACAGGGGATAGGGGAGGTGGGACAGGGGAAGGGGGATAGGGAAAGGGGGATATGGGAAGGGGGGAGATGGGACAGGGGAAGGGGGATAGGGGAGGTGGGACAGGGGAAGGGGGATAGGGGAAGGGGGATAGGGGAAGGTGCACAGGGGAAGGGGGATAGGGGAAGGGGGAAGAGGATGCATGGGATTATAACTTGGTTATTGTTGGCCCTCCACCAGTGACTCCTTGGCCGAGCACTTAAGACGACCAACTGCCAATCATGGGGTACCGAGTTCGCCTCTCCTCTCCAGCTATGTTTTTTCGTCGCACTTTTTCGTCGCCCTTTCTTTCTCCATAAACTGTAAATTCTATCCATACATAGGAAATTCATTACATACACCAGATATTCAACTATAAAGAAAATTTATACCTGACACAAAATAGGGCTATAATCAGTTTGACATGTGCTTTTAGTCCCTAGCTATGTGAACAAAAGGGAAGGTGCATGTTAAGTGCAGCTGTTAATCATAATTCATTCAGTGCCCTCAATTGAGTGGTTAATTGGTGTAGCTGCAGTATCAGGGGCTTAGCACCTTCCCATTGTTTAATGAGACACAGCTGGAACTACTGTTAAGGTATGCAGACCATGCCCTCTGCCTTCCTCGGTCTAGTTTGAATAATGTACGCTACTTTAAAGTCTATAACTGCTTTGGTTGATGTATTTCATAATTTTGCTTCTGTTAAAAAGTTGGATAATTTTGACAAAAGTTCACAAAACGATGAAAACCTGATCATAGTAACCACCTAGCCTTAATTGGTTCAGTTGTATCACGTCAGGTGGCAGGACAGGGCCGGGGTTTTTAATTTATGGTCGCTTTATGGCCGCTGTTTAAGTTATGGTGGCTATTTAGGCTAGACCTGCTTCCACATGCTCCTAACTAGCCACACTCTTTCAATGGCATTCACCGGGGTTATATGACTTGAAAGAATTGTTTTGTCTTGTGTATTATTCTGTTTATGTCCAGTTTATGAATTGGTAGAAAAGGGTTGTCCTGTGTATTTTCATATGATATATGATATCTCCACCACTTTGCCACCTCCCCTGTCCCACTCCCCTTTCCCCCTTACCCTGTCCCCGACGCGACGAAAAAACAAAGCCGGAGAGGAGAGGCAAACTCGGTACCCCACGATCGGCAGTCGGTCACCTTAACCGCTTGGCCACGGAGTCACTGATGGATGGCCAAGAATAACCAACTTATAATCCCATGCATCCTCTTCCCCCTTGCCCTGATCCCCCTTCCCCTGTCCCACCTGCCCCCCTTGCCCTGTCCCACTTGCCCTGTCCCACTTGCCCTGTCCCACTTGCCCTGTCCCACTTGCCCTGTCCCACTTGCCCTGTCCCACTTGCCCTGTCCCCCTTCCCCTGTCCCCCTTCCCTGTCCCGTGTATGGCTTTTGTATGTCTCTCTCTCTCTCTCTCTCTCTCTCTCTCTCTCTCTCTCTCTCTCTGTTTATCTTCCTTTCTTACATCTTCTGTCATCTAATTTAATTTTAAGCATATCGTGATTACACCTTGGCTCTGAATAAACATATACACATTATATATTAACTTTGTTATCCAGATTATTTTAGTCTGTAATGTCTAGAATCCAAATAGACAGTGAAAACTTATCATTTGAGAAGATAGATCTAAGTATAATTGTGGCTTTCTGACTTTTTCAGATTCTCCGTGAGATTGGTCGCGGTCTGGGACCCGACTGGCGTCCAGTCTTCCGTATCATGGTGAAAAATGTCCCCTTAGATGAGGTCGAGAAACAGCTCAAGAAAATAGAAAGACAAAAACCGTTTATACAGGTAGGTATTTGGACATTTGGGCGACTATTTGCCCTCACTTATTCATAATTTACTTTGACATGGACACATTTTCTGAGTATGATACTTTTGGCCATATTGTCTTTTATTTTTCAAGAATCAAGATCCCAGGGAAATGAAAATATGGGATAGCTATCCCATTTCCAATGTAATACATGATAATGGTTCTACATAACAACTTAGAGCATAGCTTAATATCTTACACAATTTATCTATCTTCCTCCAGGCATACAAGGCTTTAACGGTTGCACGGGAACTAAATGGTGAAGACTTTGAGATATTCAGACTCGTAGATGCTCTCAAGGACTGTGACAAATATGACTTGGCAGAACGGACATTGGATATCCTGGATTGTAAGTAATCCCCACCACCAATAATTATTATCCAGGGGCGGTGGAACCATTTGAAAGTTTGGGGGGGGGGCAAAGGTTAGTTAGTGCCCGGGGGGGAGGCGAAAGCATTTTTGACATATTGGATTCATAGTTGTGACAATGGTGATTGGGGGTCATCTTCCAGAAAATTTTGAATTTTGAGGGCCACAAAGGTGTATTCTGGTGCATTTTGAGGAAAGAAGATGCATTCTGTGGGCGCTAATGAATTCCCCCCTCCTATTTATAGGCCTAAAAGATAATGCCTAAAAGTCAGAAGAATCCCATAGAGAAAATGGAAGCCCTGCCCTCCCCTCCCAAAAAAAACTTGAAAATCTAGACACCATATGGTGCATTCTCAAGCAACTTCTAACATGATTTCCCTCTGTGTTACCCCAGATCTACCAATAGACTTTATCTTTCTGTCAGGACTATTGATCATGTGGATCTTAGCCTAGTAGATCCTATATTTTTCACATATCTCCCGCCAGGGAAAATGTTTGGATTTTCAGGGTAAAATGGTGCATTTTGCGGAGTTCTACAAGTATAATTGGATCGTGTATTGGATTCAAATTGTAGGCCCTATAAATTGACATTGGTATTGCCCTGAAATGTCACAATTTTCTGCAGAACGTTGGGGAGCAAAAACATAGTCTTGCCCCCCCCAACAGGAAAGTTGGGGGGGGGGGATGTGCCCCCTGCCCCCCAGTTCCGCCGCCCCTGTTATCTTATAATAGCATCTCTCAATAATCTCATGAATAGATACTGAAGTGTACTTGAATTTCAAAGCTATGGACTAGGCCTATCTTTCTCTTTGGCCTGAGGGCCAACTAATCTCTCGGATCAAACAGGCAGCTATAATTGCCCGGAGGTAATTTCTTTAATTACTACAACGGGGTAGTTTTGGTACTGTAGGCCTAGTACAAAAACATCCATATAGGAATAGTAATGGAATTTGCAATCTTATAGCTGTGTTCGATCGTAGTACCTTGAGAAATTACCTCCAGAAATTTTAGTACCTTATAGTGGTAATATAGTACACAAAGACTAAATATTTTGTAGATCATTTTAATCCTAAATTTCAGATATCATTTATATAGTTTTAACTAAACACCCATGATTTACATACATTACATATTTCTCGTTCCTTATACTCATGTAACATGTGTTATGTTTCCCCAGCTGAAGGAGACGAGCTCTTTACACTTGGAACATTTGGTCGTCCCATTGTATCAGGATCCTACGATGTAGACTTAGAGGGAGATGAAGCCAAGGCAAATGGACACGATGCAGCAGCCGCCGCAACAAATGGACAAAAAAACGACGGTGGTGCCGACTTCCAAGGTTGGTATTCCTTCTCTTGTCTTTTTCATTACAAGGACTTGGTTCTAAGATGCATGCCGTAATGGTTATTAACAGAACACATAAGGATACAATATTCCCAGTAGGGGAGGCAAACACTTCGAAGGAAAATGATGAAACTAATAATCCAATGGTAGTATCAGTATAATATACGGTTGCTGCCTCAAACATGTTCGACAAATCCCCTATCTAAGTTATTAATGACTCAACCTTCTTATAACTAGAAGTCGCTGGTTTGTGACCAGCTTGGACTAAGCTATTTTTATGCTTAGGTTTAGGATTCAATTTGAGTGATGTCGATAGACTAGAATTTTTTAAAGTGAAAATGAGAAAATGGGAGCGAACATGCTAAAATGGTACCCCTCATGTAGGAGCTGCAAAGAAAAATATCTGCTTGACAACTCAGTTTCTTTCCTTTTTTTTATTGATGTCCCGGTTTTGCTCTTTTAAATATATGATAATTTTAATGTATTTTAGACACATTTCACAGATTCGATGTAAAATTATTTTCCTTTATGTGCAGAAAAGATGCTCAGCGCACCCCAATTCATTCTGCATGGCTACTCACAATCATGATGTTAATCCTAACTAGGGGGTTTCAGTTAAAAGTTGTTGCATGCCATATACCTTTGCCTTGTCTTGGAACCTTAGAAAGTATACCCACTTCTGCATTGTAAATGTGAGACCAAAACAGTTGCTACTGCGTTTCGATATTTCAAATTCTCAAGTTTTATCTTGAAGAAAGTCTTGGAAAATTATTTTCTCAAAAACATTCCGCCACCTTCTGTAAGAGCTTAACTGCCCTTGGATATTCATTATTCAGGATTTTAATTTCATATCGAAGACTAAGGCATATGTCATTTCTAACACTTTGACAAAATACGTCTTATCTTGAAATTCCATGCTATAGTGTTCTAAATCAACAGCAAATGTGAATCCCACTTGCAAGTCACACATTAGGCAGTGGCGAATCTGGACCTTTTAGCATCTATTTAGGGACATTGAGCTTCTGTTTTATATTGGTCTTTTCAGATTGGGACAAGTCCCAAGGTACATAGGTAACGCCTCGTGAGATGCCATTCTCTACATGGTTTTCAATACCTCGTGCCTGTTGTGTTCTGCTGTATGTTGTACTCATGCTTCCCTCCCCACATGTTGGTGCTCACACAGACAACCATGCAATGAACTTTGTTTTTACAAAGGTGATATGGACACCGAGTAGCTTTGAAAACAGAACTATTATTAATTAGAACATGGATGTGCCTATCATAATGTGGTGCATTCAGCAGTGAGACTAATGTATGGATAGTCAAGTACAAGTGTCGTGTATCAATGGATAAGACATCAGGCAAAGCCTAAAAGTCTAAAAGCCAGAGATTAAAATCACTTGTTTAGAGCGTAGCTTTTCTATCTTAGCCAAAGAAACACGAGGAAGTCCCATTTTAGGGAAAGCCAACACTAGATTGTAAGTTATCCCTCCTCTTCGGGGTTCATTGTGTCAGTCCTTATGTGTGCACCCATACCATGTCCTGTTATACCTGACTTGTAGAAAATGTGTATAAAGGTTTGTTGTGCCTGCAATGTGGTAATGTGTCTTGTTAATGTGGTCACCAATGTTAGAACCCCCCAGGAGTTTTACTTCACAGTTCTGCCATACCCCAAAGTTCTCCCACTGAAAAAAGTGGAACTTTCTTGGAGGTGGTCAGAGGAGAGGATCCAAGACAAGAATCAAGCTATCAAGGGTATAGTAAAAATGCCACAATCAAACAGGTCTTTTGCTATGGAGGATCTCCTGGTCAGTCCAATGGACTAGGATGTTTTGTGCTGAATGAGTTAGATGTGTGGATCTCTGCTTACCGATATGTTGTCCCAATAAAAAGAATATGACATTGGGTCAGTGATAGCTCAATGATGAGACATCTTACATTGGTTTCAGCTTATCCCGACTGCTTGCGACTCTCATGCTTGTATTTCGGAGTGCTTGCTAAATGACCTGTGATTATTATGTGTTTTGTTCAATGATACTAATATGTTGCGCCTGTTCAAAGATATCCCTCAAACATGTCATTGTAGAAAAGAAAGCCAAATCGTTACGCACTCCTAACTTCGTGGAGGGTATGTATAGACGAGTGGATAAACGGTCCTAGCCGATCTGTAGCTTTTTTATTTATTTTGTTTTAACCACTTATTGCAATACATGTCATTTCGGTTTTCTTTTGTTGTTGAAGCCTAGCATGCATCAGTATCCTTCATGTTATATTACAACCCTTATCGAATCTCCTGTTGTGGAAGTTACGTACATTTATCTGTAGTTGTATAGATTGTTTGTTCATTGCCTTTTGGCGAGCCGTTTGAAATGTACTACATGCATGTTGGGAGGCTAAATAATTTATATTAGAAAGATTGTTTTAAGTGTAACCTCAAATTATGTATAAACTGGGAAGCTGTTGAATTAATAATGCTTTAAGGACAGCATGATGCTGACAAGTTTATGTTTCTCTGTCATCATGATGCACCAATACAGTACTAGCAAGTAGCTCAACAGCTCATCTTTCCATATGGGAGCATAGAGTAAATCTGCTGATCATTGGATCAGCATGTTTTCTGAATATTGTCCTGTCGAGTAATGTAGTAAAGTCCTACTGAGTTACTCGCTAGGGCTGTATTCATACATCATGATGCCAAATGGGTATAATAGGTGCACCATGCACTCCTTAAAGGGTTATGGCAGTTAGCTACATATTGGAGACATGCTTTTATTGCTCACAGATTTATAAGCCCTAATTGATCCTAAGGTTATAGAAAATATGATACAATGATCGCCTCTCTAAAGGAGCAAGAATCATCAGTAACACCAACTGATATTATTCCAAAGTAAATTCTAATATACTTTCATAAGAATAATGCAATATATTTTCATTTGGTTTTGACAACTTGAAGCTAAAATTGTTTTAGAATGAATGCAGTGTTTCAGCTGATAACAAGACATTTATGGAACTGCGAGCTACTAGTTCTAACCAATGGTATTGTATCCTGATAACAACAAAACCTGTCTTATTAAGTTAGTTCTCAACCAAACCTTATCATAAGTGGGCTTAAGTTATCTTTATGGTTATGTTAGAACCCACTTATTCCCCATATATAAGTTCCTTAATGGTGGTATTTTAAGGTGAATTGATTTCCAAGCCAAATACCATGTGTTACAAGATTATTCAAATGATTAGATATAGGGATAACCAGCTGTATGGAGATAAATCTGTGTAGATGCACAGCATTGTAATGACTCGGCAAATAAGCACTGGTCAATGCAGTTATAATTATTGTCATATTGCAAATCAAATGCAGCACACTCTTGCATAGATATGCAGCATTACAATACAAGCTACGCTGTCCTCTGTACGATTAGACTGCTTATCCATGAGCAAACCCTACAGATGCTTAGCCATGGCTTATTCAAGTGGTGTCTTTAAATAAGCAGCAAAGGTACAGTGGTATGTTGAAAGTGTACGGCTGCTGAGACAAAGGCTATTTTGATGTATATGATCATGGTGCTGCATTAATAAGGAAATACCAACTGTTTGTAAGGTAATGTTGTGTCAGCGATATGACCACACACACACACACACACACACACACATATATATATATATATATATATATATATATATATATATATATATATATATATATACGTGTGTATATATATATATATATATATATGTGTGTGTATATATATATATATATATATATATATATATATATATATATATATATATATATATATATATGCTATGCTCAAGACTCAGATTGGTCAGCTGATTTAAATCCATACAGCTGTGTTGATGACATTAGATTCTGCCCTATTCGACATTAAAGTTTACATGATGTGACGTGGGTTCGGAGGGTTTCAGGTCTGATGTGCCTCACATCTAATACTAAGTGCCAAGACAATTATCAATTTTTTCATGAATCTTTTATTTGTAATTTTCCTGTTTGTGTGATGTCTAGCACTTCTCCCTCGACCCCATAGTTACCACCATCCACCAAAATAGCCTTGCATGGCCCAATTTTTAAACTATTATCATCTCCCAGTTTCAATTTTGTCTGAAGGGTACACATGTGGTGTCACAGATTGTTTTGTAAATGGTTGTGTGAAATAACTTTCTGTTATTCAGTGCCATATTTGGAGAATTAAAAAATATAACTATAATTCTATATTTTTAACACGATGCTGTGATAATCTGATCTCAACAATAAAAATAATTAATCTAATTTAAATGTTCCTCTTCAGATTTACTCATCAGTTCTGATATTGATCAATAACCCCATGGTTGACATGAGATTGGATCTGGTAGAACCTTTCATGATCAGTAGCATACTGTTTTAATACGCTAATTCCTTCTACATATGAATATACGTATCAAGCACGAATCATACTCTTTTAAATGGCTGAGGTGTCATTATGATGGACTGGTGCAGTGAGGTCATCAACCACACTGCATTCTTAAATCATGGTGACAAAATCAATAAAGGTACAGGCTTTATGACGGAAAGAAAAAAAAAATGTACATTTGTAATTTGTCTTATCTAATATAATAAGTAGGTACCTTTTTCTCCACAGGACCCCTAGCTGACCGTAAACTATTGCATTTGTCAAAGAAGATGGGAGATAAGTGGGAGCAGCTCGCCGCACTGCTCAATGTGCCTGAGGAGGACATCAACGACATCAAGGTAAGAATGTGCAGCAGGGTATCCAGCAGGAAGACATTTTCTCCTTGGGGACATTGACTTCAAAATTCATGGGATAGTTTGATATCCATTTTTTGTTAAGATATAGCTGTTAATTCTGTATATTTGGTATTTCAAGATTTCATTACCTCCTCTTCATTCAACTACTAATTTTAACTAGCCATGATGTACTAATATAGTACATGTAATTATAAGTTTATATTACCATAATCATTATTATTATTATTATTATTATTATTATTATTATTATTATTATTATTATTATTATTATTATTATTATTATTATTATTATTATTATTATTATTATTATTATTATTATTATTATTACTTTTACTACTATTATTATGTTTCTTATGCAACATCTGTCATGTTTATATATATATATATATATATATATATATATATATATATATATATATAAACTATGAGGTTTAATCCGAAGTTTGTAAGTAATTGGCACTGCAGTTGGACAACTCGGACCTTTGTGCGTCCCCCGGCTACAGTATAAATCAAGAATTATGAATTGAATTGAATTAGATTGCAAAGAGGTTGATGACCCAGGGCTTTCTCAGCTACATGGGTTTTGAGTGTAACTCAATATTTCTAAGATATGGCAAGGCCCGCTCACTCGTTAACAGTCTCAATTTGAGTTTAGAACACTTTCTTCATGAATCTTTGATTCATTCAACAGGAATCTGATGCAGACGAAAATCAGACCAACTTCAAGCTGATCTGGGGATGGCGGGAAGCAGTGATGGATAACCATGGGGAGGATGAAGCTGTCAGCCAGCTGAAGGCAGCCTTTGGACAAATGGGCCGACAGGACCTGGTAGCCATGCTGGAAGAGTGATGACGTCATTTGCGTGATGATGACGTCATTGGTGTGATGATGACGTCATCTGCGTCAGATGATATAGCTGAACTCAGCTGATATATATGGACATGATTCACAGAAGACTTTATAATTGCTGAGAGAAACTGACAGATTTACCTACTGGGTTGTAAGCCAACGACATGGTATCTAATATGGCCAAGGTCTGAGAAGGAGACAGTTCTAGGAATTAATCAATCAGTGCTCAGTGACAGTGATGAGATGTTAGCGGAGATGTCGCTTTGTGCTTTACAGATAGTCTGGGCTCGCTGGTGTGACATCAAAGTGACATCTGCATACTGCGCAATCATCACTCATGTAATAAGACTAGTAACCAGGAGGTTATTTCAGAATGGACTAATATTATAGAACACAGCCCCCACAAGTTGATACCTATCAAATCATAGCAGGCAATCATGCTGTACTATAGGTAATGAAGTCATCACCTACATAGGATTTGTTAGGCTGGTATCATAGGAATGGCACCCAGTACTATTTGAAAATTTGCAATATCAATCTGTTCTGAAATCACATCCTGATGAAGATTTAACTTGGATGGTGGTTCATCTATTGAGGAGAGTATGGCACTTCAGTGTAGAAACCCATGCTGTCCTTGTGGGCTAAACCATTTGAGTAATACCTCTAATGATTACCAATCTGATGACACATTAGAACTAAGTTAATTAGGTCGCAGTCAGTGCAACCAGGACAATAGGCTACTAGCCTAAACCACAGTGCTCATTTTGTAAAATCCTCTAGATACCATCAACAGAACTCAGTTGTGATATAATGGCTTTGTTAATTTTTTATATACTTCTTTGCTTTATATGATAGTTGTTGGGTGGGTGCTGAGAGGCTCGTTTTTAGCAGGATGATCTCTATGCTGATCAAGATTACAGCCCTTTGTAGTTGGAGTTACTGCCATCTCTGTGTTAATGAACTGTATATAAATAATGTATTAATTGTCCATTGTAAGGTCTGTGCGCTTTAGCCAGCTTTTAAACTCGACTACTACAAGCATGTAAGGCAAAGCATATCCTTGATAAAGAGTACTTCTTCACAGAAATATTTCTTTTGTAATTCCGTCTATATTTGTAAGTTGTACATGTCACACTACCCAATTACAATCAAAAACACCTTGTTAGTAGTCACCTCAACATGCTACATTATCTTTTAGTACACACAGGACACATAACATGCATTCATATACAGTTCACCATCTCAAAACATACAACAACAAGTATATACATTTGCATCCAAAATAACCTTTATCTCAATCACATAATACGTACCCAACACTCAGTGAAAGTGTTATGAGCAAATGAGTCCAGGACCTAGCTCCGCATATATCAGCATGCCCAATTTAAATTCAGTTATGATATACACAAGTCGACAAGAACATTCGAGTTTTGAAAATATGTCCATTCTTTATCGCCACTAAAATTGATTTTGTACAGTTAAATGAAGGTATTTCTCTACAACATACCTAGCTCAAAACAACGAAATATATGTAATTGACATGTACTGGGAATAGGGACCTTAATGCACCCTGCACTAAGGGCCCTTTTCGCAGATCGTGTCATTAAAGCAGCACACACTCTGGCAGAAGCTTTCTAAACTGCTATAGAAGTCTCTAATAGTGCAACACCCTATCATATTTACCACTTCTACAAATAAATCGTTTTAAGGAAAGGTGATTTCGACAAAGATTATTTTGGTGTTGTCGTGTGCCAATGAAGTAGAAATGATGGCCTGCACTCTTCTGTATGGGTACACATTCTGCGTAGCAACACAAAAATGTTATTAATTAGGGTGGGACAGTCCACCACAACTGTGTATTAAAGTGAAACTAGGAGATCAACATTTAATTTCCCAAACAACGACTGGTGTCTATTACACGCCTATTACACTACTTGTTAGAAGGGGGGGGGGTCTCGTGTACCTATTATTCTTAAAGTGTATGTTCTCTTCTGAAATGAACAGCTCTTGTCATATTTTGATATTGGCTTGATAGCAGGCAAATTAATCGATCTATATCTCAATGTACATTCTGCACCCTTCCAATCTGGATTGTGAATGGCGGGATTTTTGGTTTATGCAACCAGGAAAGAAGCAGTCAAGATCAAACCGATTGTATGCAAACAGACCATATAGAGCAAATTTTATTGTTAAAGGATGGTCTAATATAGATTCTTATATTGGTGCTTCTGAGTATGGCATTTTTATACTTGACTCACTACGCTGATTAGTCAGTTTACACTGATCATTTTACTGTGTCCATACATGTGAGTAAATATTATAGATGAAATGATGTTTCATATACAGTTATAACTACTTGTGGCTTTGCTGTTGTTGGACACGTTAGCTTATAGATACTGCCAATCAGCCATTGTTCTTATCACAAGTCATCAATAGGACAGTCTTACGAACAGTGATGGTTTTCTTAGGAATAGAGGCTATTAGTTGTGTATGCAGTGTCACTGGCCAGTTATTGGTAGTATCAGCTGTACACAAATAGGAGTAGTATATCAGAGCTCAGCTTTCATCTCTGAAAATCATGGCATGTGAATTGCTCCTTTCTATGAGCAGCCCCCGGGAAAGGATACACCGTATTTAAATATCATTGTGTTTCTGGTTAAGTATACATCTAAATAGAAAAGCCGCAACATACTGGTATCTTAAAGATAAAAAACTGCAGTGATTGATGTCTCACCAGCGTAGTGCTGTTCAAATTTAAATGGTATCCTTCCTACTTTGTATAACTGTAATCAAGGCCCTGACCCTAAATCCCGTCTCTGAATTTCCCATTTTATGTCATGTGTAATGTGTTGACTCCGTTAATGTAAATGAAAGGTGTATAAACATGTGCTTTTATGTAAGTCTTAAGTATTGTCTACGTTTTACTATCGTACCTTATATCTTGGCGTAAATTCTCTAAAGCTGGACATCTTATTTATTTGTTAATAATTTATTATAATAATGACCACCTAGAGATTACACAAATCCAGCAACCCTTTTTGATACAGATAATTATAGATATTCGACATAATTACATAGTAAATAATTGGGCAGTGCCAATTCAGGGGAAGCTGGGCCAGTAGAATTAAAAACAATCATGAACTATGTGCTGATTATAAGTTACTATACCCGCCTAGCATTCAGTTCATGCTTAAGCAAAACAGTTTTATCTAGACGCTGTAATACTAAGATATTGTATAATGATTGAATGGTGGGTGGCAAACTGAATGGGACCATTTCTATCAAAGGTTATTAAGGCAGAATTCAATTAGCCATTGGGTTTATAAATAATTATTAGTGATTAGGGATTTCAAGTATCCTAAACCATTTAAAACATGCAATGCAATGGGGAAGAGAGTAGCCATATGGCGATGACCTGTTAGAAATTATTAAATTGACAGTGACATTTGTTTTATGTTTTATTAATGACCTGGCCAGACATAACAGTGTACATTGTATCAAGTGGTGGTTTATTTGGAAATGGTACTGTCTGGTGTCTAATAGATGATCACAGATTAAGCGTAGATTCGAATAAATGCTTAAAAAGCTTACAGTACAATTAACCATCTCATCATTATCAGTTTTCAACGCCACATAGCAGACCTCTTGCTTGAGTTCACTGAGGTCCTGTTGCAATATATAGATTTTGTATACTTTTGCTGATGGTTCATTGTGTATTCACAATAAAATAGGAATTGTAAGAAGTTGGCATGATGTGATCATGTCTTGACGAGTGTTTTGTATGTTAACAATCTGATGTACGGAACGGTGAGTGCTCTAAACATGGATAATAAAGTGAAAGTCTTTCAGTCTGAGGCAACAGTCCTTGTCGTTTGAGTCTATTCTATTATCGTGAAGTCTCTATTATCCCAGAATTATAGCAGAGCACCTCATGTAGATACTGGCAGCATTCTTTCAACATTATCCTCACTAATGCCTAGATCACCCACTAAGGCCTAAATCAAAAGTATGCAATCTTGAAATCATACCCTGTCTACTACGTCTTTAATGGAAAACTGCTTTTCCTCTACGGACTAGTGAAAAGGTAACAAGGTGCTGGCCCCTAGGGAGCTAAGGTGCTATAGAAATACATCTGTAGGTCTACATCAAGATGCAGCGCCTGGTATGTTACATATAATATAATGTGTTTCATTTGCCAGGGACATCTGTATGTTAGCTGGAATATGTTCTGGTCAGCAATTATTTAAAAGCCACGTCCTTCCCTCATTTTAAAGAGAAATCAGTGCCCTACATATTTAACATTCTGCCATCTCATTCAGACTATCACCAAGCATATATCATCACCCATAAAGCCAAAACGTGCCACTTGAAGGGAAACGCTACTTATTTTCACGAGGGCATGATGATTTTGGTCACTTTTATGTCAAATAAAAGTATTCTGGCATGGTTGTTTAACTATGTGTCACTATAGAGTAGAGCATGAGGTTTATCTGATGCATCTGATATTGTCACGTTTGTCAAAATGAATAAAGTGCTGCATTAAATATATATATAGAAGGTATTGTAAAATAAAGCTGTATTTAAAATTGTGAATGACATAGAGTTATGATCCTAGACAAGTACCTTTTGGTGAGTCATTGACATTTCTCCAGGGAAAGAGCAAATCGTGCCAGAGAAAAATCTACAAACACCATCTGATTACACCCTCACAGTGCTGTGCAAGCACATCTGGGATGCGTTTTGGCAATCATGACGTCATCAGATAAACATGCTGCTTTAGGTCTAGAATCCTTTAGAATCCTTTTATACAACATAAAGGTAATCAAATTATGCCCTTATGAAAATAGGGTAGTGTTTCCCTTTAAATAGGAGTAGATACTAACTCTAAAGTGTCAGCACCCTGTGGTAATATACAGCGAACTCACGATGGCAGTCCCATATAATGGTGGGATGTTCCTGTGGTAAAATACTGCAGACTCACGATGGCAGTCCCATGTAATGGATGGATTTTCCTATGGTAAAATACTGCATACTCACGATGGCAGGCCCATGTAATGGGTGGATGTTCCTGTGGAAAAATACAGCAGACTCATGATGGCAGTCCCATATAATGGAGAGATGTTCCTGTGGTAAAAATCTGCAGACTCACGGTGGCAGTCCCATATAATGGTGGGATGTTCCTGTGGTAAAATACTGCAGACTCACGATGGCAGTCCCATATAATAGTGGGATGTTCCTGCGGTAAAATGTTGCAGACTCACGATGGCAGGCCCATGTAATGGTGGGATATTCCTGTGGTAAAATACTGCAGACTCACGATGGCAGTCCCATGTAATGGATGGATTTTCCTATGGTAAAATACTGCATACTCACGATGGCAGGCCCATGTAATGGGTGGATGTTCCTGTGGAAAAATACAGCAGACTCACGATGGCAGTTCCATATAATGGTGGGATGTTCCTGTGGTAAAATACTGCAGACTCACGATGGCAGTCCGATATAATGGTGGGATGTTCCTGTGGTAAAATACTGCAGACTCACGATGGCAGTCCCATATAATGGTGGGATGCTCCTGTGGTAAAATACTGAAGACTCATGATGGCAGTTCCATATAATGGTGGGATTTTCCTGCAGTAAAATATTGCAGACTCACGATGGCAGTCCGATATAATGGTGGGATGTTCCTGTGGTAAAATACTGCAGACTCACGATGGCAGTTCCATATAATGGTGGGATGTTCCTGTGGTAAAATAATGCAGACTTACGATGGCAGTCCCATATAATGGTGGGATTTTCCTGCAGTAAAATATTGCAGACTCACGATGACAGTCCCATATAATGGTGGGATGTTCCTGTGGTAAAATACTGCAGACTCACGATGGCAGTTCCATATATTGGTGGGATGTTCCTGTGGTAAAATACTGCAGACTCACGATGGCAGTCCCATATAATGGTGGGATATTCCTGTGGTAAAATACTGCAGACTCATGATGGTAGTTGCATGTAATGGTTGGATGTTCCTGTGGTAGAATACTGCCGACTCATGATGACAGCAGTCCAATATAATGGTTTGATGTTCCTGTAATAGAATACTGCAAACTCACGATGGCAGTCCCATGTAATGGTGGGAATTAGGAAATTCAAGAAAAAGTTCTTCACACTGACATGCAGAAATTTTATGGTATGGGTTATACTTCATAAGGACACATAGGACACTCTGTGAGTAGTTATGAAGAAGATGTAGTATTCTGATCTTACCTTATTTGCCATAGATAATTGTGCTGAAGATGTCAGTTCACTGACATGATGTGTTGTGACAACAGTATAGCGATTATCTTGAACTTTAAAGAAAACCACTACCCTATTTCCATGATAGCGTATCTTGAAGGCCATTATGTCAACAACAACAAAAATTAGCATGGCTATCTAAATATGTGTCACTATAGAGTAGAGCAGTAGGTTTATCTAATATCCAACACATTTTTCAATTCATTCCATAACCAATGCACTGATGCATTTTTTGCAACCGTAACATCATCAGATGCATCAGATAAGCCTGCTGCTCTACCCTCTAGTAACACATATTTAGATAACCATGGTGGAATCTTTTTATCTGTCATAAGGGATTTAAGGGTAGTTCTTTTCTTTAATTATCAGGAAGTCAGATGCTTAATGCATCAAATATGAGTGAAGATGTATGGGAAGACCTATTCCTCAAAAGGGCATGCAGAAACTGAATCTCATTCTTACTGACTCCATTCTCCAATTAGTGCTGTGACTTAATCAAAATAGCCTCAAACCAATTGAATATGAGATGAATACAGAGACATTTAGTCCAGGAATTTTAGGTTTTTACCCGGAATAAAATAACGCAAAGCTGAACTTATTTGCCATAGATAATTGTGCTGAAGACGTCAGTTCACTGACATGATGTGTTGTGACAACAGTATAGCGATAATCTTGAATTTTAAGGAAAACCACTACCCTATTTTCATGATAGCATATTTTGAGGGCCATTTTGTCAAAAAAAAAAAAAAGAATTTAGCATCCCTATCTAAATATGTGTCACTATAGAGTAGAGCAGTAGGTTTATCTATTATCCAACACATTTTTCAATTCATTCTATAACCAATGCACTGATGCATTTTGGCAACCGTAACATCATCAGATGCATCAGATAAGCCTGCTGCTCTACCCTCTAGTAACACATATTTAGATAACCATGGTGAAATCTTTTTATCTGTTAAAAAGGATTTAAGGGTAGTTCTTTTCTTTAAGTCAGATGCTTAATGCATCAAATATGAGTGAAGATGTATGGGAAGATCGATTCCTCAAAAGGGCACACTGAATCTCATTCTTGCTGTCTCTATTCTCCAATTGTGACATGTACTGGGAGAAGGGGTCTTATTGCCCACTGCACTACGCCCCCTTTTCACAGATCGTGTCACAATTAGTGCTGTGACTTAATCAAAATAGCCTCAAATCAATTTAACACGAAATGAATACAGAGACATTTAGTCCAGGAATTTTAGGTTTTACCCGGAATAAAATAACACAAGGCTGAAATTCGCAGGAGTGAATGGATTTGGTATGGGTATCACTATACTAAAAGTCCTGGTTCCTCCCGTGTGTGCTTCCATTAAAAAGGAGCAAAATCCAATATGGCTGTCAAATAACCAGAACCTTATCTCCCAAACCAAAAATATTGCTCAGGGTTTTAACCTTAACTATCCCCCCTAAAATTAAGTCCAATGAATACACTGGTGTGATTGGTTTGTTGCTAGGCCAAGTGGTTGCTTAGCAACAGCAGTTTTGCATAGCAACCAATGCTTAGAAGCGAGTTTTAAGCCCCAAAATGTCAGTATGCAAGATTCTGAGGGACCTAGACACCACCTACCCCCCCTAAATTGTGTGCAAGAAATCCACTTGTGTGATTGGTTTGTTGCTAAGTAAAGTTGTTACATCGGATTCCCCGAGGTGGGACTAGCGTATCCCGCGAAGCCATTATATGGCTGAGTGGGATACGACCAGTCTGACAGAGGGGAATAAGATGTAAAAAATCCCATGGAAGTGGACATTTGCATTTATGCCATGGCCTAGGGGGTTAATTTGCTTTTAAATAAAGAAAAACAGCTGAGATCTGTTCAAAATCCAAGATGGCTGACATCCATTGAATACGGACACATTGTATTCAATGCCCCCCATTGAATACGGCAGTTCTAGTACTAATCTATAGTGACATTCGTATCAGCCATGACATAAAATTAAATCCTGTATATATATTACACCTTTGAGGAGGTTTGGGAAGTGTCAGAGTTAATAGGATTATATTAAGCATAGTACAATATGTTGTCAGGCCTATGATTTGTTGCAAGTGTAAACGGTATAATGCTGGTAGTTGAAGAGGCAGGGCAACATTAACCACTAGAGTTTTTATCCTATAGAGAAAATGCATGCCTTTAGATCCTTTTAATTTAACTGCTAAACTAGGGAGAAGAACCATTATCTTCCAAGTGATATCTTCCAAATAGTTATAGGCATTTGACCTACTTCAGACTCATAAGAAATCTGCTATTATTCCCTCTGTGAACTGTGGTAGAGCACACATGCCAAATGTTTTTCAGAAGTTGAGCAGGATTATTATAACAGACCACATGTGAATTTCAAAGCAAAGTCTATACCTATCGAAAGAAAAAAATATTTATAGCAGTGCATACATATCCCACGATAGACAATAGCATGCAAAAGACAGTACTAGCCCATTGGATGCTAATGTCTTTATTACTATGAATTGTGAACTGCAACTGATAGTAAGAAATGATGATTACATTTAACAGAAGGGTATTCAGGGACAGACATTAACACTGGCACAAAGGCTAATAGCCAATAGTTTTCAGTGAGGGCCAGTAATTTTCTCAAAAACAAGCTTCCTATTGGCCTGGATGGCCAGTGGGCCCATGGGGGTTGGGTCATTTCACATTATATAATAATGAAAATAATGTCCTTACAAAACCTTTTTTCAAGAAACTGCAAATCTTGAGCTGTCTTAGAAATAACAGAAAAGTGTCCCTCTATATACTATAGTTTAGAGACCCTGGGCCACAACCTTAGTTGCAGGTGAAAAGATTTTTGGAGCTGTTGGCCCAGGCCAAAAAAAAAAGTTAGTGTCTACCCCTAGACAAACCAGTAGTAGCAATAGTAGCTTTTTCAAATGCTAATACCATTGTTGTTGTGTCACTCCATAGAGATTTAAGGAGTGAAATAGTGGCTCATATATAAGTAAAGGGGTATTGCAAATCATTTGACTGCATTTGATAGTTCAAGGTATGCCAAATGGGGCTCACACCAAATTAGAGGTAGGCACCTTGCCATAGATTTGATACCAGTGATTTTGTAGGTTTGCTCACCTATTTTAAGTTCCCAAAACCCTGACTACCATTTAGCACTCTCAAGCTCCAATCAGTTTCTGGAAAATGAGTGTTATTAGATACTTGACATAAGATATTATACTATGGAAAGGTAGGAGGGAAGACATTGACATGGAAAGGGATTGAAAATACAGAATTCTTTACTATGGCTACTCCATGTTTTACCATTGAGTGATCTCAGTCTCAATCTGCCAATATAGAGACAATACTCAGTCTATCATGATAGATAGGTCTTGCAAGAGAAATGATAGATCTTACAAGAGGAACTTATGTAATAAACATTCACAATGATATGGAATAAACGAATTAATAAGCTCATAGCAACCACTAGGTTCCCTTTTATATGAGAGCTATGTTTGAAATTGAACCAGTACAAGTTAAGTGTGTGTTGCTGGGAACTTTATAAAAAAAAAGCAATCTTGCTAGGCAACTAGATGCTTTATAAACAAACCAGTAGTAGCAATAATTTCCTGAACCTGGTTTAGTGGGGTTGGGTTCCCTCAGAACCTTGCAAATTGGCATTTTTGGGTTTATGCTGTAGACATTTGCTTCTATTTAGGGATGGGCTGATATGCAAAATTGCTGTTGCTTAGCTGTTGCTGTTGACCTACCAACAAACCAACCACGGCAGTTGATTCCATTGGGGTAGGTGGTGTTTTTATTCCTCAGAATCTTGCAAACTGGCATTTTCGGGCTGAAAATTCCCTTCTAAGCATTGGTTGCTAGTCAAAATTGCTGTTGCTAAGCAACAACTTTACCTAGCAACAATCCAATCACACCAGTGGATTTCTTGGACCCAATTTAAGGGGGATAGGTGGTGTCTATGTCCCTCAAAATCTTGCAAACTGGCATTTTTGGGTTTTAATCTCGTTTCTAAGCATTGGTTGCTATGCAAAACTGCTGTTGCTAAGCAACCACTTGACCTAACAACAAACCAATCACACCAGTGGATTCCTTGGACCCAATTTAGTGGGGGTAGGTGGTGTTTAAATCCTTGTAGGAGATGATGTTCTGATTATTTGGTGGCCATATTGGATTTTGCTCGTTTTTTAATGGAAGCACACACGGGAGGACTCAGGACTTTTGAGAGGTCAAACCTAATATATAGATGGGCCATTCCTGGGATTTCCAGCGTTGCGTTATTTTCTTCCGGGTGCAGCCCAAAATTCACCTAAAAATCTTGTACTAATTATAAAGTGACTCCACTCGTGAGGATCCCCAATTGGCAAAAAAGGTTTTTCAACCAATTTTCAACCAAATAACCAATAGGGAAACCAATAAAAATGTTTTATGCCAAGTGGGTCTGAACTTGGCCAGTCAGATCACCACTTTTGAAGAGACTGGTTGTGTCGACGCTTTGCCGTGCACCTCTGTCTATATGTGCCGTTGCCCATGCATATCTATTACATGCAAAGAAGACATAAAAGAGGTGATAAAGACACCTTAGAATCGGCTAGGGAAGCCTAAATACCGCAGCACTTACCTTGTCTTGTAAAATGATTGTAACCTACCCTAAAGATTACATTGAACCTAAAACCTCAGTCATTTACACATCCATTAGAATTGCAAAGTGTGTCCTTACACTGTTGTTTTTAACATGGAGATTTAACCTAATATTTTACAGCAAATATAAAGAAATATACATAATTCTAATCAATGATGCAGTCTTGGTAGATGGACTAGCCAACGCTACATTAATGCTTCAGATGCATTAATGTATTGGGGGCTCTTTCCTGGCACCTGACTTCTCGTGGCTGCAGGGAACAGGTCTCCAAATCAATAAGCCATGCAATCATTCACAAAGAGACACAATGATTATGAAAATTATAGTGAAGAGTGACATACGTGGTCCTTGGCAGACTGCACCAAACCTCTCAGCAGGGGAGTGGCCCCAGCCCCAGTTCCATCCCCAAGTAACACACCAGCCTGTGGAGAAACCCCACTGCTGGCCATGGACCTTAAACATGTAGTAGCTGCCCTGCAACAAAAGGGATTTTAGTTAGATATTCTAATCATACTTTAATATAGAGTAACATGAAATATTGATGTATATAAAAAGGTAGGCAGTGCTCTGCTGCATGATAGAAGTGACCTTGGGTGCATTATAGCATTCTATTGCACACCTGAGCAAGGTCACCATAGCTGTTAACCAGTCAAGGGCCATTAATTGGTCTAGATATAACTTGATTGGGTACTTAAGTAATTTGAATGAAATGTGCAACATTTTATAAAGACAATAGACATCTCCTTCTTCACATCTTGACTGTCTGTTGTCCTATAAGGCACTCAGATGCATTTGTGCCTTATAGACTTATAGGACAAAAGACAGCCTTTATGTGATGAAGATCATTGTTTATTCTCTCTCTGTCTCTGTCTCTGTCTCTCATTCTCTGTCTCTCTCTAAATATATATATATATATATATATATATATATATATATATATATATATATATATAATTTTATTAATTTTATGAATACCTTTTTATATGCAGGGTGTCCATAGCAGAGTTTGGGGAATCGGCGGTAGTCCCCACTACTGGCACCATAGTTACTGGGTACTCTCCAGGTCCAGCACCAATCATGGGCATCACCAGCCGGATTCACAGACACTAGAATATACATTAAGTTTATCATAAAAAATGGCTAATAGTTATTGTCTTTTGGAGCATGCTATAAAATCATGTAAGACCCCTGAACATGTAACATGTATCTTTGCTCTCTATTAGTCTTCTTTGGGTAGCTAAAAGCTTAGGTCCCCGAAGATGTAAACAGTATTGATAAAAAGGTTTTCAGTTAAAATCTTTTTCAATACATAGATAAATAATAGCAGTGCTTACCTATGTATGCATGGTTGAATTGACAGAAAAGACTGGTGCCCAGAAGTTGGAGCACAAGGCGTAGACATCCCATGTTCTGTCGTAGAGCTTGATGTGGTGTCCCCATGACAGACAAACAAAGGTCTATTACAAAAATTCAGATCAGATATCTGTCGATTAACACGGTAAAAGGTAAAGGGTATGTCCATGAGGGGGTCGCGGGCATACATTTTACTGTGCTGACTATTAGGTGTTCAGATAAGTATTAGCCTTGTTTGTGCAGTTTGCCTTGAATACGTAGAGGTTAGTAGTCTACTGTCTTTTCTAAAATGTCTTTTTGTAATTAAGGGTGTAACTGAATATTCTGTACCCAAGTCACATTTTATTTTGTAGTGCTCACCATGAATACCTTTACATATCGGCTGATTACATGTACTAAATAAGATAAAGTACAAGTTTATGGAGCTGTTAGTTTACGAATTAAAAAGGAATTAATTTGGCTTACTTACTGGACAATGTTAAAACGCACATTAATGCCACGTCCCGTAGCAAGGCTATCTATCCTCTGCCAGCATCAACTAGTTAATAGATGAAGCTCTGTTCTTAGGTTCAATATCTGAGAATATGTCTGCACAACACCATACAAATTATACCAAGACCAACACTCTGAGAAGTAGTGTGGTTTGTGCTGGGTAGAGCAAGTCAATAAGTCTTTTTAAATTGGAAATCCTTGAAATCAGCGATTTAAAACCTGAAGACGTCAGCCCATAAAGTATGTCCACACGTATAGAGATATGATTACCCTTAGATATGCATCTTACCACCCCCGTTAACAACATGTTAATAAGATATATGGAGGTTATATATGGAACAATGAAGCTCAACCTCCATAGAATAAAAGGCGCTTGTAACAATACAAACCATCGTTTATGCACCATCCATGTGTCCTGGCATGACAGGGGATCACTGTACCTCATATATTCATAATAAGACAGCTTTCTGACAGAACAAAACTTGATGCCTTATTTAAATACTTCTTGAAACAAATATAAGCAGTGGCTAGAGTGGACTTCGGAATAAGCACACTGGCATTAAAAATGTATATCAAGAATATATAAGTTATACAAGTTCAGTAAGTTCTATTGACTGTTCACTGATCAATTATTCACACAACATTGATTCATCATCAATTATTGTATTGAATTATTCCATGGAAAATTGCATTGCCAACGATTCCAATTGTAATGAACCAATTGTCAACTTCAAGAATAGAATTTCAGATATAAGTTCAATTGAAACTAATTCAGTTGTGAATTTATCCAGCCATTCTTTAACCAAATATAAGCTATCAGTGTTGGAGAAAGGCCTGAATTTCTGTCCCACCCCGGGTGAACCAAACATGGGTGACCTAAAACGAGACTTAGACGAATTCCACCAGAGACTGAAAATAAAATCATTTTTCACCCCGATCAACAGTATTGGACAACAAACCTGGTTTGACTGTAACACCATGATACCCCCGTAGATAACACCGGCTCCAACAATGATAACCCACTTTTGGCTAGCATTGATAGATTCAAAGTCATCAAACGAGACAAGATATGGCAACCCAATGTCGTACCTGTTCCCTTACAAGCATATATCCTTGCAAATGAAACTGATTTAAACAATCTCATTGTAAAATCACCTTCTAGACATGACATATGCAAAGAGGAAAAATCCTCCCTTAAACTCTTAATGAAAGATCGCAAGATAGTCATTAAACCAGCGGATAAAGGGGGTGCTATAGTCATCCAAGACAGGGGAGACTATGTAGCAGAAGGGGTCAGGCAACTTTCTGATACAAAATTTTACAAAGAGGTCCCAGAAGATCTTATAACACCTATAATGACTATATAAAGGATCACATAGACAGGCTACTACGGCTTAAAGAAATGACAAAATCCCTCTCTGAGAAGTTGAAGACTACCAACCCAAGGACTGCTCAACTGTATCTCCTTCCTAAGATACATAAAGGTAAGTCGCCACCTACAGGCAGACCCATTGTCTCAGCAAATGGCTGTCCCACTGAGAAAATCTCATGTCTGGTTGACTTTTACTTAAGACCTTTTCTTCCCCTGACAAGGTCTTATTTAAGAGACACTACTGACTTCATACTCAAACTACAAGATTTGGGCACTCTGCTGAAAAATTGCATTTTGGGTACTCTGGATGTCACTTCTCTATACACCAACATTCCCAACCAGGAGGGTGCGCTGATCATATACAAACACTTGTATTATAGTCTCACATCCAGAATTGTCCAATGAGGCTATTTACACACTACTGTACATAGTCTTGTCTATGAACAATTTTGACTTCAATGGCAAACACTACCTCCAGGTGGGAGGTACTGCCATGGGAACAAGAGTAGCACCCACATATGCTAATCTATTCATGGCCGATATAGAAAAGACCAAGGTGTACACTTATGCCCTGCAACCACTAATCTGGCTACGCTTCATAGATGACATCTTTTTCATTTGGCCACATGACCAAGAAGAATTGGACAAGTTCACCCTATACCTGAACAAAATCCATGATTCCATAAAATTCACTGTAGCCACTTCGACCACACAAGTGGATTTTCTGGACACCACAGTCCACTTGGATGATTGTGGAAATCTGTCAACTGACCTGTACACCAAGCCCACAGACAGTTCCAATTACCTGCACTTCCAGTCTGCCCACACCAGACACAGTATACAAGGTATTCCATACGGGCAATTCCTTTGAATACGCCATATTTGTTCCAATGACCAACGGTTTTTGGAACATTGCATCCACCGCGGTAGACACTTTGTCAGGAGAGGATATCCAGCAGCCTTTATCTCACAGTGCTTCCTAAAAGCCAGTGAAAAGGACAGAATGTCCTTATTAAAGACTAAATCCATCAAATCTGCGGAAAAAGAGAAATTAAAATGCTCATCTTTAGTCTCTACTTTCACTCCAGGATTTAATGGGATCCACAGGATTGGACATAAAAACTGGGACATTCTCGGCAAATCGTGCAGTACTAGACAAATCCACCAAGATGGATTCAAAATGTCTCATAGACGTCCAAAATGTCTAAAAGACATGCTGGTCAAAGCAAAATTTACTCCTGAGGAACCCTTGGTCCCTAAACCAAACAAAAACAGGTGTTTATCCTGGCCCAAATGTAACTATTGTCCCCAAATAGATAAAAGTGGAAAACTAAAGTGTACTCACTGGCCGGGAATATACCAGTAAATACAATGTGTGTTGCTCCAGCACCAATTTGATTTACTGCATCACCTGCAATATTTGTGGCATTCAGTATGTCAGACAGACAGAAAATGCCATAAATACTCGTTTTTCTGACCATCTCGGAAAAATAAGAAGAGTTTGAGTTTGAAACAAGTTTATTGGCCAAAAATATCTTAACGCAATGAAGCTTTTACAATTATCAGCCGATATAAAGAGGGTACATTCAAATGAGGTATATATATTGTACAGTACAATTACATTTTGTGTATGACAAGTGGTTTCCATGAACAATTATATACTGAAATTTGTCCTATACATATTATAACTCATACATAATTTTGCCCTGCAATCATTAACGCCTGGGTCATATTATAATTTCACACAGGTGTTTTTTGAACATTTGTAGGTTAACTAAGGTTTGTACATATACCGGTAGATAGTCCCAGATAATACTGCCTCTATATAGCAGGCTTGATCTATATAATTCAATTCTAGGTCGATTTACCTTTATTTTTATCTTATCATTACCCCTAAAGGGTCTTACTGGGACGATTCCATTCTCTGGTACCTGTATATATTTATATATCATACAGGCTAACACCCATTTTCTCCTGGTTGCAAGTGTTTTGACATAACATGATATCAATAAATCATTTACATGAATATCTTGTGGTTGTCTCACTTTTTTACACACTCTTAAGCAATGGTTTTGTATTGTGTCTAAATGATTTACTAATGTAACAGGGCCACTTTCCAATATATAACTACAATATTCTAACAACGGGACTATCATAGTCTTATAAATTTTAAGGCTCGTGTCAACTTCCAAATATTTCACAATATTTCTTAGTTGCTTTAACTTAACCGTACCTTGTGAGTCAACTTACTTACAGTTTAATTTAAAATTTAAATCAAAATCAATTACTACACCAAGGTAATTAAAATGTTCGACACAAGCCAGTTTGGTATTGTTCAAGGTGATATCCTATTTAACAATATGTTGCATGTTCGCGTGACACCATAGGACCTTTGTTTTTTTGACATTCATAGTTAAAATATTTTGTATACACCATTTCTCAATATTGACAACATCATCCTGCATAAGTTTGCTCATAATCTCAGTATCTCTACCATTTACTACTAGTGCTACATCATCCGCATATAGAAAGAATTCACAGTTTTTTACTTCTCTAGTTATATCATTTATATAAATATTGAACAACAGTGGACCTAGGACCGTTCCTTGGGCTACCCCACAATCTAGTAGTTTTTCAGTAGATTTAATATCATTAGCTATAGTGATTTGTTTTCTGTCATATAAGAAACTTTTCAACCATTTTAAGCAGTTATTATCACAACCAATACTACGCAATTTACTCATTAAAATATTCAAATTCACTGTATTAAATGCATTTTTTTAGTCTAGGAAAAGTACCAGAGAGTAATCACATCTATTTCTAGCTTCAATCAAATATTATATTAACCTAAAAGTGGCATCCACTGTCGATCTGTTTGGGATAAAGCCATACTGCCTATCACTAATAGTATTATTTTCAACAATATAATTTTATCAACTGTGAGTGTGTTATCTTCTCTATTAATTTAGAGAATCCATTTGTCATTGTTATGGGTCTCCAATTAGATACATCAGATAGGTTACCGGCTTTAGGTAATGGGACTATTTGTCATAGTTTCATAACATCAGGTAGGGATCCGGTCTCAACAGATTTATTTACCAAACTTTGTAATAAGTACGGTTTATGACTTAATAGATTTTTTATAATACTACAGGGTATATCTTTATTACAGGACCACAGGAGTGAAGTGTCCAGACACATGAACTCCTGCTCTAAAAGAGGTCAAGACTACAAGCATCGGGATATGACCATCCATGCTCAGTCAAAATCCAAGAAGGCCATTCACCTTCCCAATTTAATTGGATCCAGAGGCTCCATACAAATGCTCCCAGAGGCATGAATGTGAGTGACCCCCTGGTCCATTAGATGACATACACAGGCACCATGGAAAAATGTTTTAGGTGGTTGCCATGTACACCTAACCCATTATCCCAAGAGGAAAATTCCTGAAATATTTTTCCCAATATTATTTATATAGTGTGGATTATACCATTTAATCCATAATATCTTTGACATGTTTGAACAAATTACCCGATGATTTCGTTTATTTAGACCCCTAATTTATTTCTATGGGACTTCACCATAGAAATAAAATTAAAAATGGCCCTACACCCAATTTTAATAACCAGTAATGAATTAAAACATTTTAATTCAAATTAATGGGATTTTTTAACACCCAAAATGCCATATTTTGAAGTAATAAAATTCCCCCCTAAAGCCCCAATGGCCTAGGTACCGCTCAAAATTATTTAAAATTTTTTGGCCTGTCCAGGATATCAAAAATAATTTTATTTCAAAGCAGTCTGAAGATCCCCTAACGTGAAACCGCCCAGTTACTCTATTTAACCCACTGAGGTCAGAGGTCGAATGGATCCGTTGTCATGCCTACGATGCAACATCTCCACCAATGAAAAACCTGGGATGCACCAAAGCACTCCTGATTGGTCAATACAAGTCGCATGTCAAGCACTATAAAAGGGCACTCAAACTTTTGAATTGTGCCAATCCAGCGGTAACTGCAATAGCATCAACATTACTCCGTACCAGATCAAGAATATATAAGTTGCACCAAGCAGTGGCGGCAGGTGAAAAAGGCGCAGTTACACAGCCCAGTCCACAAGGGTAAAAAGGGCATTATTTAGAGCCATTAGAGAAATTATAAATAAAAAAAACCTCATGGTTTCCTTTTATGCTCAGCAGCACAGAACTAGTGTGACTAGTTCTCTGTCTGCAGTCATTGCAATTGGTGCTCTCTGTATCACCAAAACCATGAGTAGTATAGTATGTATCGGAACAGGACTATAGCTAATCTAAGGATATTACTCACTGGGGATGCAGCCAATCAGAGGCCGCTCTTTTGGCGGGAAATTCAAATATGGGGTCACGTGACCTAGACCCCCACCCCCGTGGTGTGGTGCCAAAATGGACCAATCAGAACCCTCCCTTTTTGTGGGAAATTCAAAATGGTCACGTGACCTAGACCCCCTGTTGTGTGCTGCCAAAATGGTGCCCTCTGATTGGCTGGCTGTTTAGGTCATGTGACCACTATTATGCAAATAAGGTCACATGACCATAATTTGAATGGACCAATCAGAGGTCGTCATTTTGGTGGGAAATTTGAAAAATTTGGTGACGTGACTCTATTTTTTTAAAATATTTTACAAAAAAAAAATGGAGACCTCTGATTGGTTGGCTGTCCACACGTCATACCGCCAGTCAGCTGTATGCAGCAAGCAAATTAGTTACGTGACCTTATTAGCATAAAGAGGTGTGGTTTATTATGTAGATGAGGGTGTGACTATAGTGAGATATTTTTTATATAATTAAAAAAAGGCAAGCTGAAAGCTTGCCAAGAAAAAAAAGGAAATATTTGGGGAGGGGAGGGGGGCCCTTGGGTTGGGGGGCCTTTGGGGGAACCATTGGGTTGGGGGGGCCTTGGGTGGCAGAACCCACACATTGAGATGTACACATTCAACTTGTGTTTGTCATAATTTAGACTGTATATGGTGTAATCCTGGTGAACAACTTTAGAGCAAGTACCCTCTTGAAATGAAGGATAGGTGTAAGCCATATTTCCCATCCACATCTCATCGATATTACAAGTGAACTCCACTGAAGTGCTATACCAAGTTCTCCATTCAGTTTGTCTGGACATGATACTTCTCAGTTGAGCAGCTGGTACACTGGGATAAGGAACTTTGCTACACAACAATCGGTCAACACAAAAGAACTTCCAAAAGAGAAAGCAATGTGTTGATCGATTCTATCGTATATCGCCTTTTGACGAAAGCACATGTGTTCTCGTTATGGAATTGATCCATACTCCTATAGCTCTATCTGTGGTGGTACCAACCACTCTCTGAAATGCATCTTTGAAACACACACTCAATGAATCAAATACATCATTAGAAACGAACACTTTATGAACACTTTGGTTTAACAACGGGGCCTTAAAGAACAAAACATCTGATGCATCTATTATTTCCCAAGTGAAAATGGGATCGCAAGTACACATTGTCTTGTTTTGTTTTTTTAACACTGATACACAAGGTAAGTCGGTGGACAAAGTAGATGAAGTTAATTCATCCTTTACAGTTATTTAATTCTTGGAGTTGAGACTTAGAATTCCATCACCCTCCCACTCAGATTTGAAAAGACCCAGAGTTCTCTGATCGTGAACGTATCGTTTCTGACAACAAGCGAGGGGGATCCATTCTTTGACGCTTTGGGTTTTTATCTTTACGAAAAGCTCTAAGTGGTCATCGCACACCGCTGTTGGAATCCAGCTCTTAGGTCGGGTTTCACGAGTTGGTCCAATGATTCGCCGCTGAGAGCCATGTAAAGACTGTCAGTGTCCATTTGACAAAGTGCATAATCGCGTCGATTGATAAATTTATCCAAAAAGTTGGACATAAACTCTAACATTTTCAACTTGGCGTACTGGTACACCATGAATCCTATTTGAATAGGAAGATTGTTCCTGACTGTTTTCAGTTGCAGTTTGACTTCAAAGAGATCTGTGCTCAACTCTGTACCCTTTTTGAACCGCCACGAATTGGTCAATAATTGGAAGGTTCGACCTCTAGTGTATTTCACAGTGGTGTGTTTTTCTTTGATGCAAATTGTTTTACCATATGTGGTGTTTCCCATCAACAGTCTGACAGAATTTTCTCGTTTGCATTTACATCACCACGTCTTCGTGCCGCGGTTACTTCGTCTGCAAAACCAGCGAAGGGACGTCTAGGAAAGTATTCTATGAACATCTGCACTTCGGTGACTATTAAACCATGATCCAAATACCACTTAAGAAGAGGTGTTCCCAAGAGAATCTTTTGTCCGTGGTAACTGCCTATCAAGGATGTCTGAGGAGCGTTCATCAGGTTTTCATTGTTCGCAAATTCTGTCATGTGAGTTCCTATGTCGGATTTCGAAATGGTCATGTTCTTGAAAACAGGAGTCATTTCTTCGAAGAATTCACGTAGGTGAGGAGGAGTAGTAATGTCCACCTGAATCAAACTGAACATTTTCCCGTCTTTCACAGAGGATATGATGTCACTCTCTGTCATGGGATTTCGAGCCACTTTCAATTCGTCGACCTTCCAGCGTTGTTCGGACGCTATAACCTGCGGATCCTGACGTTTCATCTTTCCCCATTCACATTCCCATACGACAATCAGCTTGTGACCTAGAGCTTTTAAGTAAGCGCTTACTCTAGCTGTTCTGTCACGTTTCTTGACCCTGTCTGAAGCACACGGATATCTGTGCAGCGGTATGCACTGGTGAGCGTGGAACCAACACCCATGAAATTGGAAAACGGTGTTAGAGGGCGAGTGAAAACTGTCTACGCGAATTTTACGGCAACCTAGAGAGATCTCCCCTCCGTTGAAAGTGTGGCGAAGTTTCACGCTGTGGGTGTGCTCCACGTAGTGTAACCACTCTAAAGCGCTCTTAGAGTGTCTTTGCCTGATTTTCGGTTTGAACTCAGTCTCGGGTCGTCTCACCAGGTAATAACCTGTGCAGTGTGCTTCGTTCATGCAGCGCAAGTACAGAGAGTTAGCGTCTACACCTAGGATGTGTTCGCACGTTCTCGCTTCTTCACCATACCTGTGTTCCCTTATCAGCGTGGCACCATTCTCGTGAAAACTATGGAAGATTATGGAAGGACCCCCGACCAGATTTTTTTGAATCAGAGAGTGGAGGTGGGAGTCGAACTGGTGGTAGGTCACGAACGGGGTTTCTGTGGTTTGAAAAAGGAACCGTAAAGTCAAATCCGGAAGGGAGATGCGCTCCCTGAAAAATTTAGCGTTATTATTCAGTGCCTCTATGAAGGGTTTCATGTCTTTGTTGTTGTAGTGGATCAAGTAATCTCTGAAAGTTTGCATGTTCTGTTCGGACCAAACTTTTTCACATTCGGCGTAGTCAAATTCAGACATCTTGGTGCCAGTCAGTTTGCTGTCAAATGCAGATCTTGGTGGTAGTGTTCTGTTTTCCAGTTTCCTGGTAGATGTCATCCATTTGTAAGGTAAGTGTCCTTTGTGCTGATTTCTGGTGAAAGCTAGTAGATATTTCACTTAGTTATAACCAGGTGCCAAATTGCTTACTATGTCCAAGAAAACAGTGTGCCGAGTGTTAATTGCCAAGTATTGGTTACTTCTCTTTATGAAGCTGAATTCTTCGTTCTCTTTGGAGGAGAAGAACGAGTGAAGCTGTACTTTGATCAGATTTAAGTCATAACGCCCCGAGTTGAAACCTACGACCGGAACTTGGCGGAGATATCTCAAAAGTCTCTTCTTCAATTCAACTAAAGGGTGTCTTGTCCGAGTTTCATTGAAGTCGATACCGGGAGGACTGAACGCCTCCTCTAGGTGGAGAGCTTCAGCTATCCTCTCATCTAACTTCGCTAACGTCGGCCGGTAAAGTTCTAGCACTGCTTCCCCGATGATCTTGGCGATGACATTTATGTAATTCAAAACTTTATCCAACAAGGGGTCTGAATCTTTGTCTGATTATCTCACGAAGCAGACTGGACCTTCGTGACCTGGAAAGTCGGATGCGACGCTAGCCGACAGAGGGACATGTTCCCACAAGACTGACACGTGTTCGGTTGACGGTTCTTTGGCTGGTCTGAAGAAAGCTTCGGAATCAAAGGTAATTTTGTAAGGGTATATTTGTTAATTTCAGTTGGAAGGAAAAATGGAAAAATCTGCTAGTGCTTCGAAAACCGTTTTCGAGTTTTGGTAGATTCCACCTACGTATTTCAAGGCGACTTGTCTGCAAGGGGAAAGTTGGTTCCTGTGTTTTTTTAGTGAGAACTTAGTCATGAACGCCGACTTACACTCGGGGCATTCGTAGATGCCAGCGTATTCATTGAAATCCATAATGAGGGACACGTGCAAACCGTGTGTCGCGGACAGGTGTAGGTTGACTTTACCTCGGGTGGCCGATGTTTTGGAAGGTGGACTGATCAGGGTAAGTAGGTTTTTCAGGTTCTGACCCCTCACTTTATGGGTGGTGTAAACCGCTATTTGTATATCAAACAAGTTCTCTAACGTGGGTAAGTCGCTGATGATCAAACCTGGAAAGGTTTCAGGTTTCGCAGTGGAATCGAACTGATGCAACAATTTTGAAGCGTCTTTGCCAGTCTTGTATAAGTGAAAGGATATGCAGCCAAAGAAGCATAACTTGTCCCTGTTGGGAAAATCTAACACACCTCCTCTCTTTTTAAGTCGACCCAAATTGGTAACCCTGCCCCCAATCAGGAATTATCTGGGTCCCATGTAAACACAAACGTTCAAATTGGTGGGAAAAAGAACTTTCCACTTGTTGTCAGAGTCGCAAAGTTTCTGTACTCCTTCGGAAGTGACAGTGTTTTCCATGAGGGAGAGAAGCTCTTCCGAAGTTTCTGAATTAGTTATGGTGGGGAAGGGTTGTAAAAGAGACGCGTTGTTTTGGGAGGCGTGAAAGTAGCGTAACTTGTTTCTGTTTTCTCTGTGTTGTACAATTAACCCTACTGACAAACCCACTTTGTATCTGAATCTTTGCGTGATGTGAATCTGACGCAGAGTATCTACAGCTTTACTCAACTCACCGGTTGGTAGTCTTAAGTTTGTTACACTCACGCGACTCCCGTGTGCCCTGACTCCTGTTTGTATTTCGGTCCAATTCCTGGTGAACATTTCCTCACCCTCCGGTATAGTGCGTATTATCGGAGGAATAGTCACTCAGTCCAGAGATTCGCGTCGACAGGTGATTTTTTTGCAATTTCCTTTGCCACATAGAGGACAAAATTTAGGTATTACCCTACATTTTTCCACGTGTCTGTCGTAATTGCACACTCTTTTAAATATTTTGAAACACTTTTCACAGATATGATTATCCATTTTCACTGAGTTACTTATATGTGAAGAGAAATTTTTTTTCAATATTTTTCATTTATCTATCTATCTAACTAGCTTTCTATCTATCAATCAATCTATCTATCTATCTATCTATCTATTTACCTGTACACCTATATACGCAACATACCTACACAACGTATATACACCTACATACACGTCATATAAAACATACGTCAGCACTAGCTCACACTCGTCTCAATCAAATTTTATCAAGAAATTCAAGAATAATCTCCTTTTTGTCACCCAGTTCTTTCAGTGCTTTGGTGGAAAGCGTCACATCGTCCTGTGTCTGAGTTTTCTGGGGTCCTTCGTACCTGCGCATGTGGATAATGTTCTTACCCTTGTTGTAGCTGACAGCAACATACAGCGCGCTTTCCGGATCCAGGACAACGAACCATGTGTTGTAATTGGGTAGTCCTTGGGAAACCGCTCTGTCACATATCCGTACCTCCTCTTGGACGTCAGTGACCCTCGTTATTAGCTTGAGGAGTGCGTCAGTGGTGAAGTTTACTTTTCTGGTGGGCGTCGAGGTGCACTTTACGGCGCTGTAGCGTTCCTTGGAGATCCTAACCCCATCGAGCCAGATCTCCAGCTTCAAACTGTCGATGAAGAACTCCAATCTGGGGACTGTGGAAGGTGTAGGTGGTTCACATTTCACTACCGCTTTTCTCTTCTTGGACGCCTGGTCGCCATTCTTGGTAAAAATATACCCGTAGAGGGTTTCAAAGTAAGAAGAGAAGCACCATCAGTGTGAGCTGAATCAACAGCAGAACCAGCAACAGGAGGAAAGCTCACGTCGGTATCTTGGCACTTTTGAAAAGAGGATAACCACACACCATCTGTCGTGGTTGTGGAGGGTGAGTAAGTCGGAGAGGTAAGAAAAAACTCGCTCCGACTCTGCTTGACGTCGGTGTCCCCTGGTGGATAGCAGAAGCCGCTGGTTCTTAGAGACACAATAGCAGTGGTGAGTAGATCGGTGATCTTTGAGCAACTGCTGGAGAAGTTCTTCTTCCTCCTCCTCCTCCTCTTCCTCTGTTTCTACCAAATGTGGGGTCTCCAAATAATCCGTATGAGTGCAATCGTGTGTGTCTATGTCAGCTGTAGTTGCACCAGCACAGACTTCTCCAGCGTGAGGGTGATAATGATCAGCGTTAGCATCAGCATCAGCATTAGCATCAGCATCATCATCAGCATCAGCAGTAGCAGCAGCAGCAGCAGCAGGAGAAGCAGCAGAAGAAGCAGCAGCAGTGGGGGTTGAAAACATCTGTGTCCAGTAAGGAGATGAATGACACCCACCGTCAACAGTAGCTCCGTCGTTATCAGCAGCAGTAGCAGCAGCAGTAGCAGCAGCAGCAGGAGCACCAGAAGCAGCAGCAGCAGCAGTACCAGCACCAGCAGTAGCACCAGCAGCAGCACCTGCAGCAGCAGTAGCAGCAGCAGCAGTAGCAGCAGCACCACCACCACTAGCAGCAGCAGCAGCACCAGCAGTAACACCACCACCCATTACACCATGTGGGTTGTAAGCAGAAGCAACTGCAGTAGTAGCATCTTCAGCAGCAGGAGAAGACAATGAACTCTTGTTGGTCCTTCTCGTCTTCCTCGAGAGCTGTAGCTTAGACGGTCTTCTACTCATGGTGAGGGTTGCAATGAGAGTGTAAGTGAATGAAATTTTTCTCCCTCCCTTATATACACCTCTGGAGATAAGTCGCTTAGTGCAGTTTAAATAGATGAAACGAGGCTTTGACGTCTCTTCTTAGAAAAGGGGAATAATCCTGTAGTCACAACAGAAGAGACCCTCGCTCGGTAGGAGTCCTATAAATCCAATTTCACCTGTCCTCCACAGGGGAAATAAACAATAAGAGAATCCGGATAAAAACTTCGCTCCATTCTTAGATCATCAAAGGGTATGTGGAAAAAAAAAAGTTCCAGCAGGATCAAAGTCGGATTTTGATAGCTTTTAGAAAAGAGCTTTAATCCTATGATCACAGAGATCCTCAGTCGGTAGGGTACCTATAAATCCAATTTCACCTGCCCTCTACAGGTAAACCGTAGGAGGATCCAGATGAAAGTTCGTCTAAATAGGATTAGAAAACCTCAAAGAGTAGTTGGTCGCAATTACAAACCCCCTGTTAACAAGGGGAGAAGTAAAATTTAAGGAATCTCATAATACCTTAAAGAGCGCGCCTCCCTCACACCTGTAAAGTGGATTAAGCTAATTATCACAGTTTTAACTCCCTTTAATCCCAGCAAAATACAGTGATCACAATACCTTTCCACCTGTTTTATGTCAACAGATCTAAAAGATAAGTCGATACACAGAATGAAAGCAATCACCCCTAATTTCACCAAATACACTTGTCACAGCACCTTCAAAAGGGTCATACTGATAAGCCGCTACACAGAAAGGAAAAGGTGATGGTAAGTATCCAGCTGGAAATAGGCTTAGATCACCCTATATAAAGCACCCCAATTTCTCTTGAAAGGATATATCACTGCCGACCACTAAGACTACCGCGCCTACCGCCACTGACTTTACCATCACCAGCACCACCTACCCGCCGGCTGCCTGCCTACCTGTCCGCCTGCCAACCTTCATCAAGTGATTTCTGAAGTTTTTGCAGAAGAGATGAGTCATGAAAATAATGCTATCTGACTCTGACGTATGTGATGTGAGTGTACAGGATATCATGTGTGAAATGAAATTTACATATACAGCGATCATTTGCTTCATGATATAGGAAGACTGTTAGTTGGATCTTGGAAGAAATTGGGAATCACCTTGGACATTGCCTATGAGCGCCTGCAGCAGAACCTCAAGACAGTGCAGGATATGTGTATTGAGATGTTCCAAACTTGGTTGTCTAAAACTACGCCTTATGCCAGATGGGGAGAGCTCCACCACGCCTACATGAGTGTTCATCGACAAGATCTGTTACTTCAGTCGCAGAGCATTTTCAAGACGTACTAATTGGATTACAACAACCCTGACCAGTTTTTAATGGAGAGGTACTTTGTCACCATGTCTGAATCTCTATTCAGGGAGTGGAAAGATATGGGGATGTATTTAGGCTTGATGTCTGAAAAGCTAAATAGAATTGCTCAACAACTGGAACAAGATATGTTTCTCCACGCCTTCAAAGTGTTGAAAATGTGGCAAGCTAAACCCGACAGTACACATCATCAGCTCATTCGTGTGCTGATGGATGACATGAGGAGGTTTGATGTGGCCAGATATATATTGCTTCACTTTGAAAACAAAGAAAAAGAGATGATATGAGGAGAGTAATTGTGGAAGGGCGTGGTGAATTATGTAAAGGAGTCTGAGGTGTGCACCATGGGAATTACATCTTAAGTCACTACACAGGAATGGGGTGGAGACAGAGAGTATGCAGCTGGAAAGGGGATTAAGCACATCTATATGAACCACTTACGTCACGTCTCTTCTGTCTCATTTACCACCTCGCCTACCACTGATATGTCCACACTCGACACAGCTACTACCACCATCGTCACTGCTCACACCACGTTACCTACCTACCTATCTACCTACCTACCTAAGAGAATGTTCAAGTACGTACGTTTCGTCGATTTATCAAGGAGACTAAACACTTTCGACAAAATTATGTGGAATAAACCCTGTCCTTTCACAGAGAAACTCGCCGCACACGGATTCTTTTACATCGGAGGTAAGGACCTTGTTCAATGCTACCAATGTGGAGTCGCTATACACACATGGTTAGAAAGTGACGACATGGCCGTGGAGCATTTCAGACATTCTCCTACCTGTCCATTGCCCTCAGAAGGTATGAATCTAAGTCCACAGAGCAAAATTTTGCTGACTGAAATGTTGAAGAAATTGAACTTTCTGGACTACGAGATGCAGCTTTTCAGAATGAAGCGTGGAGGAGTTTTTCCTTTTGAACAAACAGCTAGATCTGTGTTTTCTAACGCTGTAACGTCCTAGGACACAGTAGATAAATGAGAAACAACATATTTACACCCAACACCACCGTAGATTCACCAGGGACAACATATATGAACTGAACAAAGACCACCCACAATGAATCACGATTCATGTATAGATAAGACACCAAGATAGTTTGTATGTGAAAAAAATGAAATGAAATTACGACAAATATAAAGTGGAATGTGTAGTACTACTCCATATGTGGGTTCTATTGTATTTCTATTTAATATTTAACTACCTTATGTAAATTTTACTTTTAGTAAACCCGCCCCTACCCAAGGGGCTGGTTTACTAAAAGTAAGAAAAAGGGACCCCACCCACCCACCCAAGGCCCCCCCAACCCAATGGTTCCCCCAAAGGCCCCCCACCCCAAAGGTTCCCCCTCCCCTTCCCAAATATTTCCCCTTTTCTTTCTTTTTTTTTTCTTGGCAAGCTACATGCTACACGCATCTAGTGAGAAATAATAGACATAACAAGAAAAATTGACCACATTCAAGCTAAAAAGGACATAAAGAAGGGTAATAAATATAGTAAATAGGATAGACTAGCACTTACCCAAACAGTTGCTAAGACTCATTTGTATTTGGAAGTATTGCAAATTATGAAATTCAAAGTACACATAGTTAAAGAATTAGCCATATAATGTTACGAGATGTAGTAGAGATAAGTTAGAACTTGAACAGAGGCTTAGTACACAAATCTGATCCATCAGCACATTTCAGGTCTGATGAATGATGGTTTCCTTCAATATACATGTATTTAAGCCCCATTTAAGCCTAAAACCGCGCTTTAAAGTGCGCTTGGGCACCTAGGGGTTAATATACTGCGGTTTAATTACCCCCAAGTTATTTTCTAAGGGGGGCAGTGTAGGGGTATGGTAATTTGTATTGCAATATTACACTCATAACTTTCATGTACCCGTGGGACTCAGACCCAGGTCTCCGGGTGTGATGGGGGAGTCTGGATGGCAGGTGGCAGCACCTGCCTCCGGGTTTGTATCCATTACACCATGGGGCCTTCCACTCATCAGTCACATGTCATGTGACAGGTCTGAGTTTTGCGGGTTTTTCCCCTATATAAGGCCAGTTCCTACTGTAGTTCTTCAGTAGTGGTCCTACCACTGTTCAGCACCTTGCTATTGTTACCTATGGGTAACCAAATGCCATCCGGTATGTAGTCTCTATAGGCTGTGATCATATGTAACTAAGGATAAGAATAAAACACTCAGTTGCCTACCCGGAAACTTCTTCTCTTTTCGTTATGATTTGACATCTAACTAAAAAGACGAACAACTACATATAATATGAAACACAATAGGCAAACAAGAAGGTGTGGACCTCATCCCCACTTAGTTAGTGACAGGGCTGGTCCTTCTGGTCCTACCTGGGTATTATATGCAATATGACACAGTATAAAGTAAAGTACAGGGGGGTTTATTTAGGGGGGAGACACCTCAGTTTACCCTCGACATTAGGATATATAAGTAAAGATAGTAACCCCTATCCATAGGGCAGGAGTGATTTAAGGTATTTTAGTCTTTTTTAAATATATCATAAGTTTCAGCATTTCTTCTGCCCACAGGAAGCAGGTTCCATTGTTGTGCACCATAGAACTCTACACTGTTATTAACTGTATAAACATCAGACCTTGATCTACCAAACATATTATTCAAAAGGTGAATATATATTCTATGTATCAATTTGTTACAACCAGTTTCATTGTGTATGAGATTAGTATTTGTAATGTGAGGCACATATCTTGATACATCTGTTTGAGGTAGTTAAAAAGCATACATCAGTGTATTCAATATATGGTAAGTAGTATAGTATGTGTAGGGGCCGGTATCGTCGTATATATATTAGTGCCGTTCATCCGAGAGACGTGTTCGTGTGGTGCCTGTTCCTTCTATGCCAGCTAGGTGTCGCTTTGTGATACCCCGTTGGTACAAGAGGGGGCGGCACCATGCCTCGCGTCCAGCTCCTACTAAGGAGCCGGACGAGCGGCAGAAGGTGACTGGACCTAGTCCAGTCCAGACGCGCAGCTTAACCTGTAGACTAGAGTGGAATAAAGTCCTACCCGAGAGGTAGGGGTTTCTGGGGCTTTGCCCAACCCGAACTACTCGTGTTGTGTTGGTGTTTCTAGTGGTAAGCGAGCCAAAGAGCCACCCAGCATATAAGTCAATACGAACCATTACACTGGTGCCGTGACCAGTTGGTTCGGGGGTGGTGCGCGGCCACATTGGCCGAAAGCCTCGGGAAACCCGAAGCGGATCCCCCCAGCCCTGGGCTAGAGGGATTCGAAGAGGATGACTTCACATCCCAGCATCTGTTGTTAGACTGGAAACCCAGTCAACAACAAATGTATAATCCAGCGGGTGTCCGAACTGTTTTCTCGACACCCGGTCTGATGGACGGTACCACGGGTGATGGTATCGTAAACTTGTATCCGGGTACACCACAAATGGGAGTACCGGATACGGGATTGTTTAAGGGAGTAATAAAAGCCCCAACTTTAGACCTGAGTGATTGGTCCCAAACTATAACTAGCAGACGCCAGCTGTGTCCTATCGTACCAGCAGGCTCGGCTAGTAACTTGGGTATGCCAGTAGCACAAAGCCCTGGAAAACGTACTGCAACCCCCCCAGAAGCAGTACCAGATGGTGCAAACGAGGTAGCCCCATTAATGACATCGTCGGACCATGACAGCGACGATGGTAAAGCCATAAGGGACCCAGTGGTCCCAGAAGTGAACGCGAAGATTAAGCCTAGGGGTACTGAACCGAAAAGCTCGGAAAGGCATCACCTAGGCCGATCTCTAGACGAAGGCTTGTCTGACTCCATGTTTAATCCTGGAGGCAGCCGCAGGTCTATATACGGACGTCGGATGGGTCCCGGGTATAAAACTACCCCGGCCTATTTGAAAGCCAAAGAACAGGTAGAGTTACAGGCTAAGAGGCAACATGAACAATTCATGGCGGCCCAATTAAAAATAGAAGAGGAAATTAAGTCTCGGATCGGAAAATTACGGTCCGATGAGCAGGAGGCGATTCTAAAAGAATCTGACCTAAAATATCGTCTAACTTCGGTAACCCATCGTTTGGAAAGGAAGGAGAGAGACGAACGCGAGAAAGAGAAAAGATTGGCCGAGTTAGAACTCGAAGAAGCCAATAGACTTAGAGCAATCGAAAAGGCTAGAGCCGAAGAGGTTGCTAAGGCCCGGGATGTAAGCAGATTACAATCCGAGTTGCATGCTATGGAGGAGAAGCTAAAGAAACTTCAACTCCGGAAGGCGGAGACAGAGGCCAGAATGGTCTCGGAACAAGCCGAGATAAGGAAAGAGACCAATGAGTACCAAAGGTCTCAGAAAGAAAAAGGTGAAAAGTACCGCTTACTAAAGGATACTTTTAAGCGAGAGGCTTTAGCCGCTCAGGAAGAACGAAACCGAGCTGTGGCGGAAAATGAAAAGATTCAATCCGAAATCTTAGCAGAAAGCGCACAGCTGAGGGAGGAACAGCGAAACCTGACCACAGATTTAGCTACCCTCACAATAAATAAGTCTGCCATGGAGAGTTATTTACAGGAGCAGGAGCAAGCGAATGCCCCTCCGGCGAGTAAGGATACAAACCCGAACTCGACTTTCGTTAAACATGGTGACCCAGTCTCCTGTTCCATGCCGAAGCATCCGCCGTATAATCCTTTTATCAATGATAATGCGACGCGGAATGTAGATCAAGGGGGAGTTTATATCAGAACCCAGGATAAACATGGCCGAACTAGTAGAGTCCGGATAAGTGAAGTCCCCATAGTCCACAACTTGGACCCGGATTATGTACCATGGGACGCCTCTGACAGTAGTGCGGAGACTAACGGATTCCACATACATGTGGATCCGAGTGACAGTGTGGGGTTGGGAGCTGGTAATGACAGCAGCCAACCCAATCCATCAAACGATGGCAGTCATCCGGCGGGAAACCAACCTTCCAGCGGCGGTTATCAAAGCGCAGAAGGGGGGGGGCGGTGCCCCGGGTACCACAGGCCACAGTGGTACCTCGGGTCCCGGCCCTAACCAGGGTGGCGCGGGTTATACGAACCACAGTGGTCCACAGTGGACGTATACACAGCCACCACCACCACCTCCACCGGGCAATACGAGCTTCGGTGGTATAGGGGGCAACCGAACCTTGAATGAAACAAAGGCGGTTGAATGGAGCAAACAGCAATGCACTAGATTGATGTATGCTCATAATTCTGCCCGAAGGGTAGCCGTTATTCCAAAAGAGTATGACGGTACTCGACCATGGAAAGAGTGGTTTGAAGACTTCATCGATGTGATGAATTGTAATGGGTGGACCCCATACGAGGCCAAGCCGCATCTGGTAAGATGTTTGAAAGGCGGGCCGGGTCGCATGGCTGTAGACCAATGGCGGACCTGGTACGGTCTCGTAGGGAGTTTTGAGCAGTTGGTAGAATCTGCTAGCGGACTGTTATGTAACATGGTCAAGGAGGACCCGATGGTCCGTTTTAAGAAACGTACTCAGAAGCCTCACGAAGCTTTCCGAGCATACGGTATGGAGCTCCATGCCCTGCTAAGCAAGGCTAGACCCGGTACTGAAAACCAGGACTGGTATATGGACGATTTGATTACACAATTCGTCAAGGGTCTGAGAGACCGAGATGAGCAGATTGCTGCCAGGGATGCCTGGAAAGAAGGCGTAACGCTTCACGACATATTTAATGGTATAGATATGGCCGTGAAGAAGCGAACGATGTTAGCTGGAGACATACCGAATGCCAGCAGCTCGGCTCCCCTGGTGTCAGTAGTCCAGCAGTCTTAGGTACAAGTTCCCTCAGACGATTTCGAATTGATTGAAATCGAACAGGAGGACGGTACCTTCTGTTCGGTTCAATTAAGGAAGAATACTACAGGCAGGAAGTATATTCCAAGGAAGGCGCTCAATAAGCCAAGGGACTCTAGACCATCACCCGAGGTCAAGATGGACCCGAAGGCCAGTGAAAAGGCAGCCAAACCTCCCTTAAGCGCCGATAAAGTGAAGGGTCAGTCTCCAGACATGACCAAACTTATGGAGGACATGTGTAAGAAAATTACAGATGCCATCCAAGCCAGTCGGCAAAGACCCTGAGTGGATCGCCGAACTGTAAAATGTTTCAGGTGCCAGCGCATGGGACACTATTCATCTGAGTGTACCGCTGCTAAGCCGGTAATGGCTGCCTTCTATGAAGCCGAGGACAATGGCGAAGGAAGGGAGAACACTACGGATTCCACTGACGTGGAAAACTAGTGGGGGTTGTATCAACGGCATCTGATACGACCCCAAGGAAGAACGAATGCCAAAATGCTACCGGGGGTGACCCGGTGGAAGATTTCGAATCAATTACACCTGGAGGCCGGGTGGCCGGGGGTGCGCACCCCTGCACCTTGGCCGGGGCCGGGGACCCTAGTGCTTGTATGTATGGGAGTGAACATATGGAGGCGAGTGGCCGCACTAGGGGAGAGGAAGGATGGATCAAAGAGTTGATCCGAGTGTGTGGGACACGCCTTCCCCCAAGTCATCCGTGTCTGGAATTCCTGAGAGGACTCGGATTGAATCTTGGTGATTCGGGAGACTTTCACCAGTTTACCAGTAACCCCTCACCCTTAGGGGGGAGACGGTGGTATGTACCCATATCTGTGGAAGGCCGGGTAGGAGAATTCTTGGTGGATACCGGAGCTAGCCACTCCTGTGTGTCCAAAAGGTTTTTCGACTCGGTGGCCAGCAGCCATGAGAACCTCAAAACGGGGGTAAATGCTTGCACGGCCGACGGAAGCAGTATGCGTACATTTGGTAGGACGTTTATGCCTATCCGTATAGGAGGCAAAGAATTTGTTCTTTCGCCGACTATAGCAGAGGTTAGTGATGACGGAATCCTCGGACTGGATTTTGCAAGCTTATACGGGGCCGTCTTGGACCCGAGGGACGGTATGATAAGTATACGGAACCCGTATGGCTTGCATGTCCAATGCGTATTGAGACAGGTGTCTTCGGTCGCATCAGTGATACATACGGTGAAGATCCCACCGGGTACCACCTGCGATGTCCTTTGTGGCGGGTCCATGGCTCAAAGGAATGAAACTGGAGTCTATGAACCCGATACGGTGTACTTGTCGAGCATCGGGTTAGACTCAGTGGATACATTAGTGGCTAATGCAGCTTGGACTGTATTACCCATGACTAACCGAAGTGGTTCAGTGGTCTATTTGAAGCGAGACGACAGTATTGGGAGGATGAGCTCGGTAGAACATGTCGCCGAGGCCAAATTCAATAAACCACTGAACCCTGTTAGTAAGCATCCTTTGGATGAAGAATTTCAAAAGCTGATTGATCAGTCTGATTTAGAGAATACGGAGGATAAAGATTGCCTATCGAAACTCCTACGAAAGTACAAGAGTGCTTTTGGTAAGGAGGGGGGGCCGGTGGGTAGATCCGATAAGGTGTTGCACACCATAGATGTGGGCAACGAGAAACCTTTTAAAATTCCGTATCGTAGACTTCCTCTAAAGAAGAAGCTAATTTGTGAAGAGGAAATACAAAAACAGTTGGACCTAGGGGTAATCGTGCCTAGCTCGAGTCCCTGGTCCAGCCCTGTTTGTATGACCACTAAGAAAGACGGTACAATCCGCTTTTGTGTCGACTACCGGAAACTGAATGGTATAACAAAGAAGAACTCGTATCCTTTACCAAGGATAGACGAGACTTTAGATAGCTTGGGCGGAAACCAATGGTTCTGTACCTTGGATTTACAGTCCGGGTATTGGCAAATACCGATGCACCCCGATGACAAGGAGAAAACAGCGTTCTCCAGTCATATGGGGCTATTCGAGTATAATGTCTTACCCTTCGGATTGTGTAACGCCCCCGCTACATTCGAGGCTATGATGGAATCCTTACTAAGTGATCTTTTGTGGAAGAAATGCTTGGTCTACTTGGACGATGTGGTCGTGTTCGGCAAGTCGTTCAAGCAATGCCTGGCGAATCTGCAATTAGTCCTCGACCGGATACTATCAAACGGTCTTAAACTTAAACCCAAGAAGTGTAATTTGTTTAAGAAAACCATTACATACTTGGGAAGGATCATTACTCCTAACGGGGTGAGTGCAGATCCGGAAAAATTGGAAGCTGTGGAAAATTGGGAAAGACCTACGAGTGCTAAGGAGGTGAGATCATTTTTAGGATTCTGTTCCTATTACCGTGATTTCATACCAAATTACTCTCGTGTGAGCTTCCCCATGCAGTGCTTAGCTCACTGGACCCCGGGTAGGGCACGGGACCCATTCCCATGGACCAGCGAGCAAGAAGAATCTTTTAATAAAATAAAAGATTTGTTTAGGAATACACCCGTGTTGAAATATCCCACTCCCGAGGGACATTTCATCTTAGACACTGATGCGAGCAACGATGCAATTGGGGCAGCTCTCTCTCAGGTCCAAGAGGGAGTCGAAGTGCCAATAGCATTTGCTAGCAACACGTTAAGCAAGACACAGCGAAATTATTGTACCACCAAGCGAGAACTCCTCGCTGTGGTGGTGTATACGAAGAAGTTCAAGCATTTCCTTTGGGGAAGTGACTTTACTTTAAGAACCGACCATTCGTCTCTTAGGTGGCTCCTTAACTTTAAGGACGCCGAGGGGATGATTGGACGATGGTTAGCTCACCTATCCGAATTCGGATTAGAGCATAAGCAAATAGAGCACCGACCCGGTGCTAAACATATCAATGCGGATGCCTTGTCGAGACGACCCATCCGAAGGTGCCAAAATGCCACTTGTGAAGACTGCGGGGCCCACAATGCTGTGGTAGCCGGGTTGGTATTTAATTATACCACCCCCCGTATCCCCTGGGAGGAGGCTGTGTGTAGCTATCTCGATTGGTCCCCGGAGACCATCAAGAAGTTCCAACAGTCGGATCCCACCACTGCGCGCATAATGGAATACCTACGGTCAGGTATTAAACCGGCAAGGCCGCTAGTATCCCTAGAAGATAGGGAGGCGAGGCGGTTGCTAGCCCAATGGACCGAGCTAGAGATCCGAGACGGCATACTATGTAGGTGGAAGACAACTCCCACCAATGGTAGGCTGTTGCAGATAGTGATATCCACCCCGATGAGGAGGGATATCATGTATTATTGCCATGGCCATCAAACGAGTGGCCATTTCGGTAAGAAAAGGTCAATAGAGCGCCTACAAAGGCGTTACTACTGGCCCGGTATGAGAGGCGACCTGCTTCGGTGGATCGCCACTTGCCCGGATTGTTGTAAAAACAAGCCGGGACCCGGCCTGGGTAAGCAACCCCTATCCCAGGAATTTTTGGTATCTGATTCGCTCGAGTGGCGATAGATATCATCAGCGGAATTAAAACGACGCCCCGAGACAATACTTGTATGATGGTCGTAACCGACTATTATACCAAGTACACTCGGGTGTTCCCCCTTCCTAACCACAAAGCTGCCACGTGTGCGGAGGCATTTGTGAAAGGCTGGGTGCTACATTTGGGCGTTCCCCTTATGATGCACAGCGACCAAGGAAGGGAGTTCGAGTCGGAGCTATGGCAGGAAATGTGCCATTACCTAGCCATTTGCAAGACCCGAACAAATCCATACCGACCACAGTCGGATGGGCAGGTAGAGCGTTTCAACAGAACCCTCATACAAGTGCTAAAGCCCCTGGTTAATACCCACCAGGACGACTGGGATGAACAGTGCGAGTTTGTGGTACATGCCTACAACAACACTGTCCATTCATCCACTAATTGCACCCCCAACATGCTAGTGTTCGGCGAGGACATCATAATGCCCGCCGACTTAGTGTATGGAGTGGTTGGTATAGACCCGGAGGCGCCCTGCACTGTGTTGTTTGTGGAGTCATTAAGGGACAGGTTCAAACAGGCATACGAGGCCGTTCGTAAAGAACTGCTGAAGAGTGCGAAGTGGCAGAAGGTGGGCTATGACACCAATGCTAAACAAATTCGTTTTAATGTAGGGGACAAAGTCCTAAGGTATTACAAGCCGCTAGAGAAGCTAAAGCTTGTAACGCCTTGGGAAGGTCCGTTTAAAATAATTCGTGTCATCTCCGAGTCCACGGTGATGATGGAGGACTGCCTAACTGGTAGGAAATGGAAGACAAATGTCGGAAAACTTCGGCCCTGGAAGGGACGCGAAGAGGCGGAGAGGGAGTTCGGTTACAAACCACCTGTATCTGTCCCTAGCGGACCGAGCATGGTAGTACCGATGAAACGCCCTAGAGGCCGGCCGAGAAAGACGCCGGGAGACGAGGGTATGGTGAAAAAGAAGACGAAGGCCAGGAAACGACCTAATCGTAAGAAAAGGAAAAATGTCTCGCTGAGTGAAGGCATTACGTATGGGAAGGTGCCCGCAGTGGCTAAGCGGAATCCGGAAAAGGCCGTACGTAAAGCCGGGAAAAATAAAAGGCTAACCGAAGGCGTTAGACGCAGTCCCCGGTTGAGGTCTGCCGTAACCTAACTCAGTACACAACGAGCTGCTGCGTGTTGTCCGCCATAGGCGGGTAACATACGTTCCACGGCTGGAGATGCCGAACGTGCCCTCCCCGGGTAGCTGTATCCCGTGAGCGGCGGTCGGATTAACCGGTACATTCGCTTTGAAGCGTTGTATACACCGCCAAACTCCAGCAGATAGCACTCGGGTGGTAGGCCGCGTCTCGCATGTCGAGTCGAATGTTAGTTCGGATCTAGTTCCCTAGGTGGCGCCGCGGGTGCGGTGGGAAAGCTCGGAACTAGGTCACCGGATAGCCACGGCGGGATCTCGCGAGACGAGATGTGTGACGTCATACTGGTCATAACTAGAGCGGACTCGTGGTGGTTAGACGCCACCCGTTTTTGCTCTAGTTAGTGTTGGCAGTTTACAGGCCCCTAGCTGTCGGTTAGCTTGCCTAACATCTACCTTGCGTTGGACGAATCCTCCGGGAGGAGTCCAACACAGACGCCAAATAATTTGGAAGTCGCCCTCAGTGCCATGGCACAGGGGACGATCGACGCCGCGCGTCAGACTGCCAACGTTCTGTTGGAACTAGGCGAGGACCCGAAGGTCCCGTCTCGGGTCGAGGAATCTATGGATTCTTCGACAGAGGAGGCCGCCTGGACGCTCTCGGATATGGCCGAGGCCACCGACCGGGAGAGGATGCCACCTCCACCACCACCACGCCCGGAGCGCTCGTCTGCAGCAGCCGCTTCGGGTAGCAAAGTGGATGTCCTGGACATTCCAATGTATCCTCCGGGATTCAAGACTCGGATCAAACGTATGGCACACGTCGATCGCGAGGCCGGTGTAGTCTACACCTCCTGGGGGACCTACATCCCCATGCACGCCTCCATGTTCGGATGCAGACCGTTGGCGGTGGAGCAAGGCGTGCCCGAGCCCATACCAGATGATTTCAAGACTCTGGTAATGGACTCGTGCAGTGACGAGTTGGCTGACAATATGCCAGTCTCTTGGCTTCGCAACTACCTGAAGTTAGCGGAGAAGATGGCGGTCAACGAGAGTCTGGCCCGAGCTGTGCTGATCTCCGAGGGCATCACCCGAAAGGCCTCGGAGTTAAGAGAGTCTGAATCCGACATGGATACAGACTCCACAGTCACTCTGTCCTCGGTGGAAACCGACCGGGTCAAGCGATTGACCCGCAAACCTGCGCCTAAGGGTCCTCTTACCGAGAGCGATCTGGAGGCTGAGGATGTTCGCATCGCCGTCGAGAGGTCCACAACCGAGACCGACCCAGCTGCCGACATTCCGGACGCACCTGGCGAGATCTCGGAAGAGGACATCTCGCGCCAGCAGGCTGCTGTGGAGGCCAAGCGAGCCGAGCTTGCCAAGCAGCAGAAGCAGCTCACTGCAGCTCGCCGGGCCCATCGCAAGCAGCAGGCCCAACAAAAAGCTAAGGTCTCTTCCGACTCTGACTCCCCGGTCAGCGGAAGGAGGAGCCCTCGTACAGAGGACAGGAATCCACGGGAGTCGGATTCCAGTCCTGAGATGCCGGCGCAGCCAACCAAGGTTCAGCGCCGGAAGAAGAAGAGCGGAGCGAAAGCGTCTCCGGCAGAGCCCGCGCCCCCCACCAAGCCGAGGGGTAAGGGCCAGCCGAAGACGCCCGCCTCCACCACCACAACCTCAACCACCACAGTAGCCACCTCGGCTGCAGCTTCCACTGCCAGTACCAGCGGAAAAGGCGCCAAGTCCTCTACCAAGGCTTCGGCTGGTACCACTACCACCAGCCGAGCCAGCCGTAGGGGAGCCGGTATCTACACGGACAGTGAGGACAGCGACAGCAATCCAGAACTGCCCGAGTCGGCCAAATCTGATTTGGAGTCTGTGACAACGTGGGAAGAAATGACCACGGATGTCCCGAAGGACGACAATCAGAAATGGATGTGGAAGAATGCAGCCGAGGGGTTCAAGGAACGGACTCCCCGCTGCTTCGCGGACTGTGCCTACGACACGGTCCACTACATGTGTCCCGGCGCCGTCAATAAGGACGGTGACAGCGATGACGAGGAGTGGATGAAATCCGGCCCCTCGGATACGCCTGTAGGTAAATTCTACCTCATTTGGATTGATCAGCTGAAATCCAAATTGGGGTCGATTTACAGCTACGAGGCCCGGACGAAAGTCCAGTGGGCAATGACCCAATGGGGACCAACCGGCAACCGCCGACGGTGCCCATTCGAGTCATGCCAGCTGGCTCTCACGGGTGAGAAGATGTTCGAGACGAAGCCTCGCTTCGCTCGCCACATCGTAGAACATCACATGCACCACAAGCCTGTGATGATGTGTGTGCTTGGAGACCGCCCGAGCAAACAGTGTGATGGCTCGTTTAGCACTCACCGGCGCCGAGACATGGCTCTGCACTTGCAGAAGGCCCATGGCATCGGCCTGGAGAAAACCAGGAAACGAGCCATCAAGTGCTTCAACGAGCTCCTAGCTAACTGGGCCTCGTTGAGCGTGAAAGACGTCAAGGAGCAGGCATTCGAGACCGGATTCTGCTCATGGAAGAGCGGCAACTTGTTGACCTTTTTTCAAATCAACTTCTCGTCCACGAAGTTCGGGATGCCCAGTGAGGTGCACCTGAAGGTGAAAAAGTGGCGAGGGGACGATAAGCGGGAGAAGGCCAAGGCCCGCTCGAAGGGTCCCGGCGGAGGCACAACAACAGCTACCGGTGCTTCCAAAAGAACCCGAGCAGACCGGTCCGTAAGCCCTTCGGGTAGCAAGGACCAGCCAAGACCAGCAAACCCAGCTGATCGTCGCGAGTCGGGACAACAAGTCTCGGCTCTGGATATGCCCAGCAACCAGGCCCGTAGGGCGGTTAGCCAGGCGGCCACACCGGCGACACCAACCACCTCTACACCTGCACCCGCGGAACAACGCCCGGGCGAAGCCTCTGGCAGCCAGGATGATGGGGGCGAACTCTTCGCTCCCCCATCCGGGTATTCATCTTGGTGGGCTGGAGAGGGATCTTCCGGCAAGCGCCCCACGTATAGTGAGTACGCGGCGAAGTTCCCTGCTATGGGACCAGCTGGACCCGAGTCGCAGGTCCTTACCTCCCTGGGCCGGACCAAACCCCGTGGTAGAGGCCGTGGTGGGCTGGAGTCCACCCGAGCTTCCCCGGGTGGTGGCCGAGGCCGGGGCGGGTTAACGGTTGAGGGCCCGTCTGCTCCTCCAGCAGGTACTCCGCCTGCCTCAGTGGAAGCCACCGCGCCTCCACCAGTCATAGCTCCACCAACGGGCCCTCGGGCACCCCTGATGGAGCTAATTTCGGATACGCTGTCAGGTCTTCAGGATCCGAACACGTTTGTTGACCACCGGGATGTCCAAACGGTTCACATCCAGAACGAACTGATGGCAGAGTGGCAGGCATTGCACCGCCAGAAGTCAGTCGACTACTGGCGGGTGATGACTGAAGCCACCCTCAATCTGGTATACGAAGTCCAGAGAGGGAGGAAGATAAAATCAGGCAGCTGGAAAAGGATAGAGTCCAGGAGGCTCTCGAATCCTGCCGGCGTCAGCAGATGGAAGCTGAAAAGCTTAAGGAGTTCCACCAAGCTGAGAACGCCAGGTACATTCACAGGTTCAAGGAGGCTGACCTCAAATTTTTCCTGGCATTCGGGAAACATCTGGAGGAGTGGGACGGCTTACCGTCGTCCCTTATCTTCGTACCGGATGTCCCACCGGATGCCCCACCGGTCCCGGCTACTCCACCGGTTCCGGCCACTCCACCGGTCTCGGCTGCTCCGCCAGTTCCGGCAGCTCTCCTGCTCCCGCCCCCTTCTGTCACCCGGACTGCTCCAACTGCCACGGTTGCTTCACCTGCATCTGAGGCAATGGACAGTCCATCCGCGGTGATGAGGGCCTTGAGCTTGGGGAGCGATACGCCCAGCGAGGCTTCCGCGGCGCTCTCTGCGAGCAGCTGTAGCAGCTCGGCTCCATCTGCCTCAGTGGAGTCGGCTGAGAAGATGGACACGGATCCGGAAGATCTTTAAGTGTCCATCTGACGGTGTCTTCCTTGTACCCGAGGGTAAAAGCATTTAATATGCCAGAGGCACTGTTCCTTACGCTGGACCCTTAATTCTGGAACGGAACCTGCAGTGAAGATGGACGCTAACCCGACACACCAAAAAGGATTACCACACCTACCCATCTTCATCAGGGCACATCATAACAGCAACGTGGCTTGCCACCACACATATGTCGCCGGATGGAGCTGCAGAAACCAGTCGTTCCAGATCCGCCGGAAGTCCGGTATATTGTAAGGGTGATCCTGCTACCCTGGTAGGACACCTACATTTATCAGTATTATTATTTTTATATAAATATATTTTTATACCATATCTATATTCTTGTAATTAAAACAAACAAAATTTTTCTCGGGTTATCTACCCCACCTCGGGTCGGTTAGTTAATACTGTAAAATTTTATTCATATCACCTGATTACTCGTCTACAACTTTTAAATGCGTCTCGTTTATAATAATAACATCATTGTAACACTGTTACTATATATCACCATAGGTCGATGGTGCATAAGGCGCCACTTCCTATTTGTTATTATTAATTATCATTACTTCGGGTTATATGCGACGATGCCTCATTATGTACATATTATTTATAATGCCCCTAGGTGTTCTATATCCTATACGAACTGTATATATAGACTTACCTATTTGTGTATGATATTACTGTATAAAGCTAACAATAGGTATTTGTTAATTACACCTAACCCTAGGTATAGTCTAGTGGGGGTGGTGTAGGGGCCGGTATCGTCGTATATATATTAGTGCCGTTCATCCGAGAGACGTGTTCGTGTGGTGCCTGTTCCTTCTATGCCAGCTAGGTGTCGCTTTGTGATACCCCGTTGGTACAAGAGGGGGCGGCACCATGCCTCGCGTCCAGCTCCTACTAAGGAGCCGGACGAGCGGCAGAAGGTGACTGGACCTAGTCCAGTCCAGACGCGCAGCTTAACCTGTAGACTAGAGTGGAATAAAGTCCTACCCGAGAGGTAGGGGTTTCTGGGGCTTTGCCCAACCCGAACTACTCGTGTTGTGTTGGTGTTTCTAGTGGTAAGCGAGCCAAAGAGCCACCCAGCATATAAGTCAATACGAACCATTACATATGTATCGGAATGGGACTATAGCTAATCTAAGGATATTACTCACAAGGTATGCAGCCAATCAGAGGCCTCCCTTTTGGCGGGAAATTCAAATGTGGGGTCACATGACCTAGACCCCCCTTGGTGTGGCGCCAAAATGGACCAATCAGAGCCCTTCCTTTTGGCGGGAAATTCAAAAATGGTCACCGCCCTCTGATTGGCTGGCTGTTTAGGTCACTTGACCTCTATTATGCAAATGAGGTCACGTGACCCTAATTTGAATGGACCAATCAGAGGTCATAATTTTGGTGGGAAATTTGAAAAATTTGGTGACGTCACTTTATTTTTTTTTAAATTTTTTTGCAAAAAAAAAGAAAAAATGGAGACCTCTGATTGGTTGGCTGACCGGCTGGCTGGCTGGCTGGCTGTCCACACGTCATACTGTCAGTCCGCTGTATGCAGCAAGCAAGTAGTTACGTGACCTTATTAGCATAAAGAGGTGTGGTTTATTATGTAGATGAGGGTGGGACTATAGCGAGATATTTTTTATATAAATAAAAAAAGGCAAGCTGATAGCTTTCCAAGAAAAAAAAGGGGAAATATTTAGGGAGGGGAGGGGGGCCCTTGGGGTGGGGGGGCCTTTGGAGGAACTATTGGGTGGGGGGGGCCTTTGGGATGGGTGGGGCACCTTTATTTTTAGTTAACCCACCCCTTGGCTAGGGGCGGGTTTAGTGAAAGTAAAATTTACATAAGGTAGTTAAATATTAAATAGAAATACAATAGAACCCACATATGGAGTAGTGCACATTCCACTTTTTATTTGTCGTAATCTGATTTTCAATTATTTTTTTTTACATACAAACTATCTCGGTGTCTTATCTATACATGAATCGCGATTCATTGTGGATGGTCTTTGGTCGGTTCATATATGTTGTCCATGGTGTCTTGTGTATATATGTTGTTTCTCCTTTATCTAGTGTGTCCTTGGACGTTACAGCTTTAGAAAACATAGCAGTTACTTGTTCAAAAGTAAAAACTCCTATATGCTTATTTCTGAAAAGCTGCAACTCGTAGTCCAGAGAGTTCAATTTCTTCAACATTGCCGTCAGCAAAATTTTGCTCTGTGGACTTAAATTCATACCTTCTGAGGCCAACAGACAGGTAGGAAAATGTCTGGAATGCTCCACGGTGATGTCATCACTTTCTAACCATGTGTGTATAGCGACTCCACATTGGTAGCATTGAACAAGGTCCTTAACTCTGATGTAAAAGAATCCGTGGGCGGTGCGTTTCTTTGTGAAAGGATGGGGTTTATTCCACATAGTTGTGTTGAAAGTGTTGAGTCTCCTTGATAAATCGACGAAACATACATACCTGACCATTCTCTCAGGTAGGTAGGTAGGTAATGTGGTGCGAGCAGTGACAACGATGGTAGTAGCTGTGTCGAGTGTGGACGTATCAGTGGTAAGCGAGGTGGTAAATGAGACAGCAGAGACGTGCTGTAAGTGGTTTATATAGATGTGCTTAATCCCCTTTCCAGCTGCATACTTTTTATCTCCACTACCATGTTCCTGTCTAGCGACTTAAGATGTGATTCCCATGGTGCACACCTCCTTTACATAAGTCACCACGCCCTTCCACAATTACTCTCTACATAGGATCTCTTTTTCTTTGTTTTCAAAGTGAAGCAATATATATCTGGCCGTGTCAAAACTCCACATGTCATCCATCAGCACTCGAATGAGCTGATGATGTGTACTGTCGGGTTTAGCTTGCCACATTTTCAACACTTTGAAGGCGTGGAGAGACATATCTTGTTCAGGTTGTTGAGCGATTCTATCTAGCTTTTCAGACAACAAACCTAAATACGGCCCCATATCTTTCCACTCCCTGAATAGAGATTCAGACATGGTGACAAAGTACCTCTCCATTAAAAATTGGTCGGGATTGTTGTAATCCAATTTGTGTGTCTTGAAAAAGCTCTGCAACTGAAGTAACAGATCTTGTCGATGAACACTCATGAAGGCGTGGTGGAGTTCTCCCCATCTGGCATGATCCATAGCTTTAGACCACCAAGTTTGGAACATCTCCATACACATATCCTGCACCGTCTTGATAACGACCATCTCCTGCAGGCGCTCATAGGGGATGTCCAAGTAGATTCCCAATTTCTTCCAAGATCCAACTAACAGCCTTCCTATTTCATGAAGCAAACGATCGCTACATGTAAATTTCAATTCACACGTGACATGATCCTGTACACTCACTTCACATACATCACAGTCAGGTAGGGAGGGGTTATTTTCAAGACTCATCTCGCCTGCAAAAACTTCAGAAATCACTTGATGAAGGTCGGTAGGTGAGCAGGTAGGCAGGGAGCCGGCGGGTAGGTGGTGCTGGTGATGGTAAAGGTAGTGGCGGTAGGTGCGCTAGTCGTAGTGGTCAACAGTGATATATCCTTATAAGCATGAGTCTTTTGAATTTGTTAACATCAAACAGGGGGAAAGACGTTGTGACAAGTGTATTTGGTGAAAATTAGGGTGATTGCTTTCATTCTGTCTATTGACTTATCTTTTAGATCTGTTGACATAAAACAGTTGGAAAGGTATTGTGATAACTGTATTTTGGCGCGATTAAAGGGAGTTAAAACTGTGATAATTAGCTTAATCCACTTTACAGGTCTGAGGGAGGCTGGCTCGTTAAGGTATTATGAGATTTCTTAATTTCTACTTCTCCTTTTGTTAACAGGGGTGTGTAATTGCTACCAACTACTCTTTGAAGTTTTCTTATCCTATTTAGGCGAACTTTCATCTGCATCCTCCTACGGTTTGGTTTACCTGTGGAGGGCAGGTGAAATTAGATTTATAGAAACCCTACTGAGTGAGGATCTCTGGGATCATAGGATTAGAGCTCTTTTCTAAAGAGATGTCAAAAGCCGACTTTGATCTTGCTGGAACTTTCTTCTTTTTTTCCACCTAACCTTTGATGATCTAAGAATGGAGTGAAGTTTTTATCCAGATTCTCCTATTGTTTATTTTCCTGTGGAGGACAGGTGAAAATTGGATTTATAGGCCTCCTACCAAGCGAGGACCTCTTCTGTTGTGACTACAGGATTAATCCTCTTTTCTAAGAAGAGACGTCAAAGCCACCTTTCATATATAAGGGAGGGAGAAAAATTTCATTCACTCACACTCTCTTTGCAACCCTCACCATGAGTAGAAGACCGTCTAAACTACAGCTCTAAAAGGAAGACGAGAAGGACCAACAAGACTTCATTGTCTTCTTCTTCTGCTGAAGATGGTACTACTGCAGTTGCTCCTGCTTACAACCAATGTGGTGTAACGGGTGGTGGTGGTGTTACTGCTGCTGCTTCTGTTGGTGATGGTGGTGGTGGTGGTGGTGATGGTGCTGCTGCTACTACTGCTGGTGCTGCTGCTGCTGGTGCTACTGCTTGTGCTGGTACTGCTGCTGCTACTGCTGCTGATAACGTCGGAGCTGCTGCTGACGGTGGGTCTTATACACCTCCTTACTGGACACCGATGTTTTATACCCCCATTGCTGCTGATGCTGATGCCAACGCTGGAGAAGACCGTGCTGGTGCAACTACAGCTGACGTAAATACACACGATTGGACTCATACGGTTTATTTGAAGACCCACCACTTGATAGAAACAGAGGAAGAGGAGGAGCAGGAAGAGTTGACTTCTCCAGTGGTCGCTCAAAAATCACCCAATCTATTCACCTCCACTATCGTGAAATCTTGCAGAACCACCGGCTTCTGCTATCCACCAGGGGACACCGACGTCAAGCAGAGTCGGAGCGAACTTTTTCTTACCTCTCCAACTTACTCACCCTCCACAAACACGAACGACAGGGTGGGGCTATCATCTTCTCAAAAAGTCGCGAGATACCGACGCAGGCGTTGCTCCTGTTGCTGGTTCTGCTGTTGATTCAGCTCACACTGATGGTACTTCTCTTCTTACTTTGAAACCCTCTACAGGTATCAAGAGGCGTTTTACCAAGAGTGGTGACCAGGCATCCAAGAAGAGAAAAGCGGTAGTGAAATGTGAACCACCTACACCTTCCACAGTCCCCAGATTGGAGTTCTTCATCCACAGTTTGAAGCTGGAGATCTGGCTCGACGGGGTTAGGATCTCCAAGGAATGCTACAGTGCCGTAAAGTGCACCTCGACGCCCACCAGAAAAGTAAACTTCCCCACTGACGCACTCCTCAAGCTAATAGCGACCGTCACTGACATCCAAGAGGAGGTACGGATATGGGACAGAGCAGTTTCCTAAGTACTACCCACTTACAACACATGGTTCGTCGTTCTGGATCCGGAAAGCTCGCTGTATGTTGCTGTCAGCTATTACTAGGGTAAGACCGTCATCCACGTGCGCAGGTACGAAGGACCCCAGAAAACTCTACCAAGGGACTGAAAGAACTGGGTGACAAAAAAAAAGATTTTTCTTGAATTTCTTTGTAAATTTTGATTGAAACGTGTGTGAGCTAGTGCTGACATATGCTTTATATGACGTGAATGTAGATGTATAAACTTTTGTGTAGGTATGTTGCATATATAGGTGTACAGGTAAATAGATAGATAGATAGATAGATAGATTAATGAAAAATATTGAAAAAAAAACTCTCTTCACATATAAGTAACTCAGTGAAAATGGATCATCATATCTGCGAAAAGTGTTTCAAAAAATTTAAAAGGGTGTACAATTACGACAGGCACGTGGAAAAATGTAGGGTAATACCTAAATTTTGTCCTCTATGCGGTGAAGGAAATTGCAAAAAAATCACCTGTCGACACGAATCTTTCGACGGAGTAACTATTCCTCCGATAATACGCACTGTACCGGAGGGTGAGGAAATGTTCACCAGGAATTGGCTCGCAATACAAACAGGAGTCAGGGCACACGGGAGTCGCGTGAGTGTAACAAACTTAAGACTACCAACCGGTGAGTTGAGTGACGCTGTAGATACCCTGCATCAGATTCACATCACGCAAAGATTCAGATACAAAGTGGGTTTGTTAGTAGGCTTAATTTTACAACACAGAGAAAACAGAAACAAGGTACGCTACTTTCATGCCTCCCAAAACAACGCGTCTCTTTTACAACCCCTCCCAACCATAACTAATTCAGAAACTTTGGAAGAGCTCCTCTCCCTCATGAAAACACTATCACTTCCGAAGAAGTACAGAAACTTTGCGACTCTGACACCAAGTGGAAAGTTCTTTTTCCCACCAATTTGAACGTTTGCGTTTACATGGAACCCAGAGAATTCCCTATAGGAGGTAGGGTTACCAGTTCGGGTCGACTTAAAAAGAGAGGAGGTGTGTTAGATTTTCCCAACAGGAACAAGTTATGCGTCTTTCGCTGCATATCCTTTCACTTATACAAGACTGGTAAACACGCTTCAAAATTGTTGCGTCTGTTTGATTCCGCTGCGAATCCTGAAACCTTTCCAGGTTTGGTCATCAGCGACTTACCCGCATTTGAGAACTTGTTCGATATACAAAAAGCTGTTTACACCATCCGTAAAGTGAGAGGTCAGAACCTGAAAAACCGATCAGGCCACCTTCCAAAACATCGGCCGCCCGAGGTAAAGTCAACCTACACCTGTCCGTGACACATGGTTTGCATGTGTCCATCGTTACGGATTTCAATGAATACGCTTACGTGGAATCTACAAATTTCGAAAACGGTTTTCGAAGCACTAGCCGATTTTTCCATTTTTCCTCCTGACGGAAATTCAAAACTGTACCCTTACAAAATTACCTTCGATTTCCAAGCTTTCTTCAGACCGCCCAAAGAGCTGTCGACAAACAAGTGTCAGTCCTGTGGGAACACATCCCTCTGTCGGCTAGCGTCGCATCCGACTTTTCAGGTTGCGAAGGTCTGGTCTGCTTTGTGAGACAATCCAACACAGATTCAGAGCCCTTGTTGGATAAAGTTTTGAATTACATAAACGACACCGCCAAAATCATCGGGGAAGCAGTGCTAGAACTTTACCGACCGACGTTAGCAAAGTTAGATGAGAGGATAGCTGAAGCTCTCCACCTAGAGGAGGCATTCAGTCCTCCTGGTGTCCACTTCAATGAAACTCGAACAAGACACCCTTTAGTTGAACTGAAGAAGAGACTTTTGAGATATCTCCGCCAAGTTCCGGTCGTAGGTTTCAAATCGGGACGCTATGACTTAAATCTGATCAAAGTACAGCTTCACTCGTTCTTCTCCTCCAAAGAGCGAGAGAACGAAGGATTCAGTATCATAAAGAGAAGTAACCAATACTTGGCGATTTACACTCGACACATTGTTTTCTTGGACATAGTAAACTATTTGGCACCAGGTTATGACTAGGAGAATTATCTACTAGCTTTCACCAGAAATCAGCACAAAGGACACTTTCCTTACGAATGGATGACATCTACCAGGAAACTGGAAAACAGAACACTACCACCAAGATCTGCATTCGACAGCAAACTGACTGGTACCAAGATGTCTGAAACTGACTACGCCGAATGTGAAAAAGTTTGGTCCGAACAGAACATGCAAACTTTCAGAGATTACTTGATCCACTACAACAACAAAGACGTAAAACCCTTCATAGAGGCACTGAATAATCACGCTAGCGCAACATCGACATGTTCTAAGACGGCATCTCCCTTCCGGGTTTGACTATACGGTTCCTTCTGGTCTGGGGTCCTTCCATAATCTTCCATAGATTTCACGAGAAGGGTACCACGCTGATAAGGGGACACAAGTACGGCGAAGAAGCGAGAACGTGCGAGCACATCCTAGGTGTAGACTCTAACTCTCTGTACTTGTGCTGCATGAGCGAAGCCCACTACACAGGTTATTATCTGGTGAGACGACCCGAGACCGAGTTCAAACCGAAAATCAGGCAAAGACACTGCTTTAGAGTGGTTGCGCTAAGTGGAGCATGCCCACAGCGTGAAACTTCGCCACGCTTTCAACGGGGGGAGGTATCTCTAGGTAGTCGAAAATTCGCGTAGACGGTTTTCACCCGTCCTCTAACACCATTTTCCAATTTCACGGGTGTTGGTTCGATGCTCATGAGTGCATACCGCTGTGCAGATATCCGTGTGCTTCAGACAGGGACGAGAAACGTGACAGAACAGCTAGAGTAAGTGCTTACTTAAAAGCTCTAGGTCACAAGTTGATCATCATATGGGAGTGTGAATGGAGAAAGATGAAACACCAGGATCCGCAGATTATGGCGTCTGAACAACACTGGAAGGTCGACTACTTGAAAGCGGCTCAAAATCCCATGACAGAGAGTGACATCATATCCTCTGTAAAAGACGGGAAAATGTTCAGTTTGATTCATGTGGACATTACTACTCCTCCTCACCTACGTGAATACTCCGAAGAAATGACTCCTGTTTTCAAGAATGTGACCATTTTGAAATCCGACATAGGACCTCACATGACAGACTTTGCAAACAACGAAAACCTGATGAACGCCCCACAAAGATCCTTGATAGGTAGTTACCACGGAAAAAAGATTCTCTTGGGAACACCTCTTCTTAAGTGGTATTTGGATCACGGTCACCGAAGTGCACCTGTTCATAGAATACTTTCCTAGAAGTCCCTTCGCGGGTTCCACAGACAAAGTAACCACGGCGCGAAGACATGGTGACATAAACGCGAACGAGAAAATTCTGTCAGACTGTTACAAGTTGATGGGAAACACCACGTATGGTAAAACAATTTGCAACAAAGAAAAACACACCACTGTGAAATACACTAGAGGTCGAACCTTCGAATTATTGACCAATTCAACGCAGTTCAAAAAGGGTACAGAGTTGAGCACAGATCTTTTTGAAGTCGAACTGCAACCGAAAACAGTCAGGAACAATCTTCCTATTTAAATAGGATTCATGGTGTACCAGTACGCCAAGTTGAAAATGTTAGAGTTTATGTTCGACTTTTTGGATAAATTTATCAATCGACGCGATTACGCTCTTTGTCAAATGGACACTGACAGTTTTTACATGGCTCTCAGCGGCGAATCGTTGGACCAACTCATGAAACCCGACCTAAGAGAATCGTGCTTTAGAGAGAAACGAAACTGGATTCCAACAGCGGTGTGCGATGACCACTTAGAGCTTTTCGTAAAGATAAAAACCCAAGGCGTCAAAGAATGGATCCCCCTCGCTTGTTGTCAGAAATGCTACGTTCACGATCAGAGAACTCCGGGTCTTTTCAAATCCAAGTGGGAGGGCGATAGAATTCTAAGTCTCAACTCCAAGACTCACATTTTCTACGATAAAGACTCGACAGGTGAAAGAAAATCAAAGAAATAGAGTGCGCAGGGTGTCATAAAGAAACAAAACGTTCAAGAACCCACAGACTTCTTGAAAGTTCTTTTGAAAGGAAAAACTATCCGCGCTGTTAATACAAATTTTAAAGTAATAGAAAACAAAATGCACACTTACACGATAGAGAAAAAGGGACTGAGTTACTTATATGTGAAGCGTCGCTTACATTCTGACGGAGTGACGACGAGTGCTTTAGAGTTATGAAAATAATAAAAAAAAAATATAATATGAAAAAAATTATAAATAAATGTAGGGGTATGGTATTTACACTTTACGTTAATGTACCCGTGGGACTCAGACCTAGGTCTTCGGGTGTAGTGGGGGAGCCCGGATGGCAGGTGGCAGCACCTGCCTCTGGGTTCGTATCCATTACACCAGGGGGCCTACCACTCCTCCGCCACACGTCACGTGGCCGGTCTGAGTTTCGCGGGCTTTTCCCCTATATAAGGCTGGTTCTACCCCTATGTTCTCCAGTAGTGGTTTTACCCACTGCTCAACCAGGTCGTTACCCGAAAGGGTAACCGAATGCCCTAGTAGCATGTAGTCCTCTGAGGCTGTGATCGTATGTAACATAAGCTATGAAATAAAAGCTTGGTTGCCTACCCGGAAACTTTCTCTCTCTCCGTTATGATTTAATCTAACTTAACGAGACAAACCACTACACTGGTGCCATGACCAGTTGGTCTTCGGGTAAGCGCAGTCAGAAATGACTGAGCTGAGCCCAGTTAGGGGAAATGGCCCAAATCATGAGCTAAATTCCCCGATGGAGGATGGTGAAATCAAGTCACCACCCCAAGGAACGGAGTGGAGAGATCCACTGGAACACTACCCTGATGGGTTAGAGGATGTAAGAAAAAACTTACATGATGAACTGGATGAATTTGGAGACTCCTTATTCATGCCAGGAGGTACTTTGAAACCTGCACCTATGCACAAAAGTACTGCTCAATTTGGTAAACTGCCATTTGAGGTACCAAAGCCTAGTGCAGGTATGTTTGAAACTCCATATAGTTCTCGAATTAAACACCAAAAGTGTGGATTCGAAAAGAACAAAATGGACGAACTCGAAGAAATGAGAGCTGAATACGAGAAGATCCAAAAAGATCTCGTTACACTGTCCGGAACTCGAGACAAAATTCTGACTGAAAACAAACAGTTGATATCAGAACGTCTTGAGTACGATCAGAAGTATAGACACCAACAACAATTGTTATTGCATTAAATGGAAAAGGAAAAACAAGATTTCCAACTCCAGCACGAACAGTATCGTGACGCACTATACACGGCGGATCTGGAATACAGAGCCTCGTGTGATGAGTTGAATAGAACTAAACAAGAGTTAAATTCAACCCAATTGGCCTATGGGAAGTATCAAGAAGAGCTGATGAAAATAGAATCAGCCTTCAAGGATGCACGAAAAACGTATCATAAACAAACCGAAACACATGAAAAACTCAGAGGTCAAAGGATACGTGAATCCACAGACTTGGCTGCCAAACAGACAAAAATGATGGATGAGTATTCCGAACTGGAAGCTAAAGCTATCCAGATGTCAAAGTATCTAGAGGATACTGGTCGTGCAGTAGGCACTCTTGAATCAGACTTCACTGTTTCAGGAATTGCCCTAAACACGACGAGTAACCAGATGAACTCTTTGAGGGGCGATGACGGGGTAACAGAGACAACTGTACCTCGTTACGAAGGAGTAAAGAGTCATCAGGTTAGATTCACGGATAATACCTGGAAACCTCTTGGTTTAGGTACGGCAAATAGTGGGGGTGACTCTGCGAGTGGAGCTAAACAAAACCACTCGGCAAGAACCTCCACCTTTGACGGCGGATGGCCACAACAGTCACCTTTAGGGGGACCAAATGGCCCGTATGCCCAGTATGGATGGAATCAATCCCAATCAGGAGCGAATCCGTCTAATGGTAACACCCGGAACATGTCCGGAGGAACAACCGGACGAACATCCGGGAATTCCAGTACAGCTGGAGGGCAATCCGGATGTGATCAAGGATCCGGACCTTCAGGAGATAGTTCCAGAAGCAGACCCTCTGCCGGTGGGACTGGTTTCAATAATGGAAATCAGTCATATGGAACAGGAGGAAACACTAATCCCAATAGTGGTTTCTTCAGCTTTGGTGGAAATACACAACCCACCAATAATCCAGGGCCAACTCCTCAAACCGGCGGATACACCTTCTCGCAGGTGCCTCCATACGGAGCAGGGGGATCAGGGGGTGGAGGAGGACCACCACCCGGAGGCTTTGGAGGTACTTATGGTACGAATCCTCCAAGGAAAAAGAGACTCAGTCGCCGAGTATCTCTTTCTCCAGGGTTACAAGCGCTGCATGACTCCAATGCAGCAATTGCTAACTTAGGTGTCGATTGTTACAATCAAGGTCTGGACGATACGGAAATCATGGAATGGAGTAGGGGTTTAACCCTTACTGGATCCACGAATCCGGCTCGTAGAGTAGCTAAGATACCTACCCCCTTTAATGCCAAGAATCCTTGGAAAGAGGAGTATCAAGGCTGCGCGGATGTCTTTAACTGCAATGGATGGGGCAAAGCGGAAGGTCTCCCTTATCTAGTATGCTGGTTAAAGGAAGGCGACGGGAAAGGAGCCGTGGAACAATGGAGAGATTCCCAAATTGTAGGACTCTTGGCCCATATGAAATATGATGAACTCATAGAGATTGCTTCATATTTATATGGGAATATAGTTGGAGAAGATCCTTGGCTGACGTTCACTAAAAGAACGCAGAAACCTAAGGAATCTGCCAAAGTGTTTGGCTTAGAATGTCAATGACTGTTGCACAAAGCCAGACCTCAATGGAGATTAGATGATGAATGCTTCCTAGATGAAATGTTTAAACAATTCATCGAAGGATTGCAGAATCAGGAACACAGGACAGTGGCCTGTGAAGCTTGGAAGAATGATGCCTCTTTGACAGATTTGTTCCAGTCCCTAGATCATTATGATCGTAAGGCCCGTATCTTTGCCGGGAAGGTACCTCAACGGATGTCAGCAATGATAATCCCGGAAGGGATACCCGAAACCGATTCATCCGAATCAGGGGAACCTGACGAAGATGAAAACGTTGGGGCTGTTGGCCAAGGGAACCCCCGGTACAACCGGAACTGGGGAAAGAAACCGGGTTACGTCAAGGAGAAAGTGACTACCTCCAAACCTCCTGTGACTCAACCCGATACCAAACCTACTACCGGTCCGTCTTTATCAGAGGACCTGGTTAACAATTTGGTAAAAAAGATCACTGAAAATCTTAGAAGGCCTAAGCCTGATAGGAGTGTAGTGACGTGCTTCCGATGTCAGGAAACTGGACATTATGCTGCCGAGTGTAAGGCAGATAAGCCAGTTTAAAAAAAACGCTCGTTACCGGAACAATCCGAGTAAGGAGGACTCAGTGAAGAAGGAAAACTGAGTGGGGGTGTCCATGAAGGCAACCGGATTACCCCCCGAATGAGTGATTGCCATGACTGCCAGCCTATCGCCGCTTGTGGTACTGGTGAGAATCCTCTAGCGATTTCGCCCAGCAGTGAAGCTAAGGGACCTGATCAGTTCCTTACTCATGAGGCTGGGGAGACTGATAGTACACCAGGTGTCAAGAACCGGCAGAAGAACACAGAGGGGAAACCCGATATCAGTCCAGAGGGAGCGGCCAATGAGTTGGCCAGGGTGGGGTGTGCCCAGCTTCCCCCGGGTCATCCTTGTCTCGAATTCTTGAAGGGATGTGGATTTGACCTCGGCGCTAAGACGGAACTTGCTAAGTACGCAAGTAGTCCTACCTACTTGAAAGGTAGGAGGTGGTATGCAGTTGTATCTGTGAGTGGTAGATCTGCTGAGTTTCTTGTCGATACGGGTGCTAGCCACTCCTGTATTGCTAAGAGATTCTACGATCTTTTGCCTACGAATCATGAAACTTTCACAACGGAAGGAAATGCTCGTACGGCCGACGGTAGCATGATACAAACGTTCGGTAGAACATGTATAAGGTTCAGTCTACAGGAAGATAAGGACTTCATCCTTACTCCTACTGTGGCGAACATCGGGGATGATGGTATACTTGGTCTGGATTTTGCTGCATTATATGGAGCAAGGTTAGATTCCCAGAGGGGAATATTGGAAGTGAGAGACCCGTATCATCTCGAAGTACAATGCGTACTTAGGCAAGTGAGCAGTGTAGCCAGTGTAGCCCAGACTGTTAAGATACCACCAGGCACAGCCTGTGATGTCTTATGTCGAGCGGACAGACAGTTTTCAGGAAAAACTGGAGTTGTAGAGCCAGACATGGCAATGTTGTCAAGTATCGGATTGGAATCCGCCGACGTTCTAGTAGCTAACGCTGCTTGGACGGTGGTTCCTATATCCAATACCGGTAATGAGACTGTCTACGCACAGAAGGATACGATCCTCCCGAAAGGGTAACCGAATGCCCTAGTAGCATGTAGTCCTCTGAGGCTGTGATCGTATGTAACATAAGCTATGAAATAAAAGCTCGGTTGCCTACCCGGAAACTTTCTCTCTCTCCGTTATGATTTAATCTAACTTAACGAGACAAACCACTACACTGGTGCCATGACCAGTTGGTCTTCGGGTAAGCGCAGTCAGAAATGACTGAGCTGAGCCCAGTTAGGGGAAATGGCCCAAATCATGAGCTAAATTCCCCGATGGAGGATGGTGAAATCAAGTCACCACCCCAAGGAACGGAGTGGAGAGATCCACTGGAACACTACCCTGATGGGTTAGAGGATGTAAGAAAAAACTTACATGATGAACTGGATGAATTTGGAGACTCCTTATTCATGCCAGGAGGTACTTTGAAACCTGCACCTATGCACAAAAGTACTGCTCAATTTGGTAAACTGCCATTTGAGGTACCAAAGCCTAGTGCAGGTATGTTTGAAACTTCATATAGTTCTCGAATTAAACACCAAAAGTGTGGATTCGAAAAGAACAAAATGGACGAACTCGAAGAAATGAGAGCTGAATACGAGAAGATCCAAAAAGATCTCGTTACACTGTCCGGAACTCGAGACAAAATTCTGACTGAAAACAAACAGTTGATATCAGAACGTCTTGAGTACGATCAGAAGTATAGACACCAACAACAATTGTTATTGCATGAAATGGAAAAGGAAAAACAAGATTTCTAACTCCAGCACGAACAGTATCGTGACGCACTATACACGGCGGATCTGGAATACAGAGCCTCGTGTGATGAGTTGAATAGAACTAAACAAGAGTTAAATTCAACCCAATGGGAAGTATCAAGAAGAGCTGATGAAAATAGAATCAGCCTTCAAGGATGCACGAAAAACGTATCATAAACAAACCGAAGAGCATGAAAAACTCAGAGGTCAATGGATACGTGAATCCACAGACTTGGCTGCCAAACAGACAAAAATGATGGATGAGTATTCCGAACTGGAAGCTAAAGCTATCCAGATGTCAAAGTATCTAGAGGATACTGGTCGTGCAGTAGGCACTCTTGAATCAGACTTCACTGTTTCAGGAATTGCCCTAAACACGACGAGTAACCAGATGAACTCTTTGAGGGGCGATGACGGGGTAACAGAGACAACTGTACCTCGTTACGAAGGAGTAAAGAGTCATCAGGTTAGATTCACGGATAATACCTGGAAACCTCTTGGTTTAGGTACGGGAAATAGTGGGGGTGACTCTGCGAGTGGAGCTAAACAAAACCACTCGGCAAGAACCTCCACCTTTGACGGCGGATGGCCACAACAGTCACCTTTAGGGGGACCAAATGGCCCGTATGCCCAGTATGGATGGAATCAATCCCAATCAGGAGCGAATCCGTCTAATGGTAACACCCGGAACATGTCCGGAGGAACAACCGGACGAACATCCGGGAATTCCAGTACAGCTGGAGGGCAATCCGGATGTGATCAAGGATCCGGACCTTCAGGAGATAGTTCCAGAAGCAGACCCTCTGCCGGTGGGACTGGTTTCAATAATGGAAATCAGTTGTATGGAACAGGAGGAAACACTAATCCCAATAGTGGTTTCTTCAGCTTTGGTGGAAATACACAACCCACCAATAATCCAGGGCCAACTCCTCAAACCGGCGGATACACCTTCTCGCAGGTGCCTCCATACGGAGCAGGGGGATCAGGGGGTGGAGGAGGACCACCACCCGGAGGCTTTGGAGGTACTTATGGTACGAATCCTCCAAGGAAAAAGAGACTCAGTCGCCGAGTATCTCTTTCTCCAGGGTTACAAGCGCTGCATGACTCCAATGCAGCAATTGCTAACTTAGGTGTCGATTGTTACAATCAAGGTCTGGACGATACGGAAATCATGGAATGGAGTAGGGGTTTAACCCTTACTGGATCCACGAATCCGGCTCGTAGAGTAGCTAAGATACCTACCCCCTTTAATGCCAAGAATCCTTGGAAAGAGGAGTATCAAGGCTGCGCGGATGTCTTTAACTGCAATGGATGGGGCAAAGCGGAAGGTCTCCCTTATCTAGTATGCTGGTTAAAGGAAGGCGACGGGAAAGGAGCCGTGGAACAATGGAGAGATTCCCAAATTGTAGGACTCTTGGCCCATATGAAATATGATGAACTCATAGAGATTGCTTCATATTTATATGGGAATATAGTTGGAGAAGATCCTTGGCTGACGTTCACTAAAAGAACGCAGAAACCTAAGGAATCTGCCAAAGTGTTTGGCTTAGAATGTCAACGACTGTTGCACAAAGCCAGACCTCAATGGAGATTAGATGATGAATGCTTCCTAGATGAAATGTTTAAACAATTCATCGAAGGATTGCAGAATCAGGAACACAGGACAGTGGCCTGTGAAGCTTGGAAGAATGATGCCTCTTTGACAGATTTGTTCCAGTCCCTAGATCATTATGATCGTAAGGCCCGTATCTTTGCCGGGAAGGTACCTCAACGGATGTCAGCAATGATAATCCCGGAAGGGATACCCGAAACCGATTCATCCGAATCAGGGGAACCTGACGAAGATGAAAACGTTGGGGCTGTTGGCCAAGGGAACCCCCGGTACAACCGGAACTGGGGAAAGAAACCGGGTTACGTCAAGGAGAAAGTGACTACCTCCAAACCTCCTGTGACTCAACCCGATACCAAACCTACTACCGGTCCGTCTTTATCAGAGGACCTGGTTAACAATTTGGTAAAAAAGATCACTGAAAATCTTAGAAGGCCTAAGCCTGATAGGAGTGTAGTGACGTGCTTCCGATGTCAGGAAACTGGACATTATGCTGCCGAGTGTAAGGCAGATAAGCCAGTTTAAAAAAAACGCTCGTTACCGGAACAATCCGAGTAAGGAGGACTCAGTGAAGAAGGAAAACTGAGTGGGGGTGTCCATGAAGGCAACCGGATTACCCCCCGAATGAGTGATTGCCATGACTGCCAGCCTATCGCCGCTTGTGGTACTGGTGAGAATCCTCTAGCGATTTCGCCCAGCAGTGAAGCTAAGGGACCTGATCAGTTCCTTACTCATGAGGCTGGGGAGACTGATAGTACACCAGGTGTCAAGAACCGGCAGAAGAACACAGAGGGGAAACCCGATATCAGTCCAGAGGGAGCGGCCAATGAGTTGGCCAGGGTGGGGTGTGCCCAGCTTCCCCCGGGTCATCCTTGTCTCGAATTCTTGAAGGGATGTGGATTTGACCTCGGCGCTAAGACGGAACTTGCTAAGTACGCAAGTAGTCCTACCTACTTGAAAGGTAGGAGGTGGTATGCAGTTGTATCTGTGAGTGGTAGATCTGCTGAGTTTCTTGTCGATACGGGTGCTAGCCACTCCTGTATTGCTAAGAGATTCTACGATCTTTTGCCTACGAATCATGAAACTTTCACAACGGAAGGAAATGCTCGTACGGCCGACGGTAGCATGATACAAACGTTCGGTAGAACATGTATAAGGTTCAGTCTACAGGAAGATAAGGACTTCATCCTTACTCCTACTGTGGCGAACATCGGGGATGATGGTATACTTGGTCTGGATTTTGCTGCATTATATGGAGCAAGGTTAGATTCCCAGAGGGGAATATTGGAAGTGAGAGACCCGTATCATCTCGAAGTACAATGCGTACTTAGGCAAGTGAGCAGTGTAGCCAGTGTAGCCCAGACTGTTAAGATACCACCAGGCACAGCCTGTGATGTCTTATGTCGAGCGGACAGACAGTTTTCAGGAAAAACTGGAGTTGTAGAGCCAGACATGGCAATGTTGTCAAGTATCGGATTGGAATCCGCCGACGTTCTAGTAGCTAACGCTGCTTGGACGGTGGTTCCTATATCCAATACCGGTAATGAGACTGTCTACACACAGAAGGATACGATCCTCCCGAAAGGGTAACCGAATGCCCTAGTAGCATGTAGTCCTCTGAGGCTGTGATCGTATGTAACATAAGCTATGAAATAAAAGCTCGGTTGCCTACCCGGAAACTTTCTCTCTCTCCGTTATGATTTAATCTAACTTAACGAGACAAACCACTACACTGGTGCCATGACCAGTTGGTCTTCGGGTAAGCGCAGTCAGAAATGACTGAGCTGAGCCCAGTTAGGGGAAATGGCCCAAATCATGAGCTAAATTCCCCGATGGAGGATGGTGAAATCAAGTCACCACCCCAAGGAACGGAGTGGAGAGATCCACTGGAACACTACCCTGATGGGTTAGAGGATGTAAGAAAAAACTTACATGATGAACTGGATGAATTTGGAGACTCCTTATTCATGCCAGGAGGTACTTTGAAACCTGCACCTATGCACAAAAGTACTGCTCAATTTGGTAAACTGCCATTTGAGGTACCAAAGCCTAGTGCAGGTATGTTTGAAACTTCATATAGTTCTCGAATTAAACACCAAAAGTGTGGATTCGAAAAGAACAAAATGGACGAACTCGAAGAAATGAGAGCTGAATACGAGAAGATCCAAAAAGATCTCGTTACACTGTCCGGAATTCGAGACAAAATTCTGACTGAAAACAAACAGTTGATATCAGAACGTCTTGAGTACGATCAGAAGTATAGACACCAACAACAATTGTTATTGCATAAAATGGAAAAGGAAAAACAAGATTTCCAACTCCAGCACGAACAGTATCGTGACGCACTATACACGGCGGATCTGGAATACAGAGCCTCGTGTGATGAGTTGAATAGAACTAAACAAGAGTTAAATTCAACCCAATGGGAAGTATCAAGAAGAGCTGATGAAAATAGAATCAGCCTTCAAGGATGCACGAAAAACGTATCATAAACAAACCGAAGAGCATGAAAAACTCAGAGGTCAATGGATACGTGAATCCACAGACTTGGCTGCCAAACAGACAAAAATGATGGATGAGTATTCCGAACTGGAAGCTAAAGCTATCCAGATGTCAAAGTATCTAGAGGATACTGGTCGTGCAGTAGGCACTCTTGAATCAGACTTCACTGTTTCAGGAATTGCCCTAAACACGACGAGTAACCAGATGAACTCTTTGAGGGGCGATGACGGGGTAACAGAGACAACTGTACCTCGTTACGAAGGAGTAAAGAGTCATCAGGTTAGATTCACGGATAATACCTGGAAACCTCTTGGTTTAGGTACGGGAAATAGTGGGGGTGACTCTGCGAGTGGAGCTAAACAAAACCACTCGGCAAGAACCTCCACCTTTGACGGCGGATGGCCACAACAGTCACCTTTAGGGGGACCAAATGGCCCGTATGCCCAGTATGGATGGAATCAATCCCAATCAGGAGCGAATCCGTCTAATGGTAACACCCGGAACATGTCCGGAGGAACAACCGGACGAACATCCGGGAATTCCAGTACAGCTGGAGGGCAATCCGGATGTGATCAAGGATCCGGACCTTCAGGAGATAGTTCCAGAAGCAGACCCTCTGCCGGTGGGACTGGTTTCAATAATGGAAATCAGTTGTATGGAACAGGAGGAAACACTAATCCCAATAGTGGTTTCTTCAGCTTTGGTGGAAATACACAACCCACCAATAATCCAGGGCCAACTCCTCAAACCGGCGGATACACCTTCTCGCAGGTGCCTCCATACGGAGCAGGGGGATCAGGGGGTGGAGGAGGACCACCACCCGGAGGCTTTGGAGGTACTTATGGTACGAATCCTCCAAGGAAAAAGAGACTCAGTCGCCGAGTATCTCTTTCTCCAGGGTTACAAGCGCTGCATGACTCCAATGCAGCAATTGCTAACTTAGGTGTCGATTGTTACAATCAAGGTCTGGACGATACGGAAATCATGGAATGGAGTAGGGGTTTAACCCTTACTGGATCCACGAATCCGGCTCGTAGAGTAGCTAAGATACCTACCCCCTTTAATGCCAAGAATCCTTGGAAAGAGGAGTATCAAGGCTGCGCGGATGTCTTTAACTGCAATGGATGGGGCAAAGCGGAAGGTCTCCCTTATCTAGTATGCTGGTTAAAGGAAGGCGACGGGAAAGGAGCCGTGGAACAATGGAGAGATTCCCAAATTGTAGGACTCTTGGCCCATATGAAATATGATGAACTCATAGAGATTGCTTCATATTTATATGGGAATATAGTTGGAGAAGATCCTTGGCTGACGTTCACTAAAAGAACGCAGAAACCTAAGGAATCTGCCAAAGTGTTTGGCTTAGAATGTCAACGACTGTTGCACAAAGCCAGACCTCAATGGAGATTAGATGATGAATGCTTCCTAGATGAAATGTTTAAACAATTCATCGAAGGATTGCAGAATCAGGAACACAGGACAGTGGCCTGTGAAGCTTGGAAGAATGATGCCTCTTTGACAGATTTGTTCCAGTCCCTAGATCATTATGATCGTAAGGCCCGTATCTTTGCCGGGAAGGTACCTCAACGGATGTCAGCAATGATAATCCCGGAAGGGATACCCGAAACCGATTCATCCGAATCAGGGGAACCTGACGAAGATGAAAACGTTGGGGCCGTTGGCCAAGGGAACCCCCGGTACAACCGGAACTGGGGAAAGAAACCGGGTTACGTCAAGGAGAAAGTGACTACCTCCAAACCTCCTGTGACTCAACCCGATACCAAACCTAATACCGGTCCGTCTTTATCAGAGGACCTGGTTAACAATTTGGTAAAAAAGATCACTGAAAATCTTAGAAGGCCTAAGCCTGATAGGAGTGTAGTGACGTGCTTCCGATGTCAGGAAACTGGACATTATGCTGCCGAGTGTAAGGCAGATAAGCCAGTTTATAGAAACGCTCGTTACCCGAACAATCCGAGTAAGGAGGACTCAGTGAAGAAGGAAAACTGAGTGGGGGTGTCCATGAAGGCAACCGGATTACCCCCCGAATGAGTGATTGCCATGACTGCCAGCCTATCGCCGCTTGTGGTACTGGTGAGAATCCTCTAGTGATTTCGCCCAGCAGTGAAGCTAAGGGACCTGATCAGTTCCTTACTCATGAGGCTGGGGAGACTGATAGTACAACAGGTGTCAAGAACCGGCAGAAGAACACAGAGGGTAAACCCGATATCAGTCTAGAGGGAGCGGCCAATTTGTTGGCCAGGGTGGGGTGTGCCCAGCTTCCCCCGGGTCATCCTTGTCTCGAATTCTTGAAGGGATGTGGATTTGACCTCGGCGCTAAGACGGAACTAACTAAGTACGCAAGTAGTCCTACCTACTTGAAAGGTAGGAGGTGGTATGCAGTTGTATCTGTGAGTGGTAGATCTGCTGAGTTTCTTGTCGATACGGGTGCTAGCCACTCCTGTATTGCTAAGAGATTCTATGATCTTTTGCCTACGAATCATGAAACTTTCACAACGGAAGGAAATGCTCGTACGGCCGACGGTAGCATGATACAAACGTTCGGTAGAACATGTATTAGGTTCAGTCTACAGGAAGATAAGGACTTCATCCTTACTCCTATTGTGGCGAACATCGCGGATGATGGTATACTTGGTCTGGATTATGCTGCATTATATGGAGCAAGGTTAGATTCCCAGAGGGGAATATTGGAAGTGAGAGACCCGTATCATCTCGAAGTACAATGCGTACTTAGGCAAGTGAGCAGTGTAGCCAGTGTAGCCCAGACTGTTAAGATACCACCAGGCACAGCCTGTGATGTCTTATGTCGAGCGGACAGACAGTTTTCAGGAAAAACTGGAGTTGTAGAGCCAGACATGGCAATGTTGTCAAGTATCGGATTGGAATCCGCCGACGTTCTAGTAGCTAACGCTGCTTGGACGGTGGTTCCTATATCCAATACTGGTAATAAGACTGTCTACGTACAGAAGGATACGATCCTCGGGTCAGTTGTCTTCTCTGAATTGGTAGAAGACTGTGAACATGTTTCGGCACCCGGAGTCCCTTCCTCCCCCGAAAGGAGTCCGGAACTAGATACTCTAGTAGCCGAAAGCCATGTAGAAAATGATGAACAACGTGAAGCTCTAACTGACTTGCTATATAAGTACCGTAAAGCTTTTGCAGCACCAAGTGAACAATTGGGGTGTACCGATAAGGTACTGCATACGATTGACACTGGTGATAATGAACCTTTTAAGATTCCTTATAGAAGACTCCCACTAGCCAAAAAAAGGGTAGCTGAGGAGGAGATAGCTAAAATGCTTGAACAGGATGTAATAATTCCATCAACCAGTCCTTGGTCTAGCCCTGTGTGCATGGTGACTAAGAAAGATGGTACCATCCGTTTTTGCATAGATTACCGGAAATTGAATGGTATGACCAAGAAGAATTCATATCCCTTACCACGGATTGATGAGACTATAGACTCCCTTGGAGGTAAGCAATGGTATTGCTCTCTAGACTTACAATCCGGGTACTGGCAAGTGGGTATGCATCCGAAAGACATGGAGAAGACGGCCTTTTCCAGTCATATTGGGTTATTCCAATATAATGTGATGCCGTTTGGATTGTGCAATGCACCGGCAACATTTGAAGCCATGATGGAAACTTTATTAAGTGACCTATTATGGAAGAAATGTCTCGTCTATCTAGATGATGTGATTGTCTTTGGGAAGACATACGAGGAATGCTTGGAAAATTTAGGTATGGTTCTGGAAAGGATCATAACTAATGGATTGAAGCTGAAGCCCAAGAAATGCGATCTTTTTAAAAGATCTATTAATTACTTGGGTCGAATAATCTCGAATGAAGGGATTAAAGCCGATCCGGAGAAACTGGATGCTGTGTCAAATTGGCAGGCACCCACGAATGCGAAAGAAGTTAGATCCTTTCTCGGATTCTGTTCCTATTACTGGGACTTTATCCAAGGATATTCAAGGGTTGCCTTTCCTATCCAGAGTTTGTCCCACTGGACACCCGGAGTGAGAAAGGAACGATTCCCTTGGGGATCCGAGCAAGACGAGGCCTTTATGAAAATAAAGGATTTGTTTGCAAGTACACCTGTGTTGAAGTACCCTACGGAGAATGATCATTTCATTCTAGATACTGATGCTAGTAATGAAAGCATAGGAGCCGCCCTTTCTCAGGTCCAGGATGGGGTTGAAGTTCCTATAGCCTTCGCTAGTAACACATTGAGTAAATCTCAAAGAAACTATTGTACCACTAAACGTGAGTTGTTGGCTGTGGTGGTCTATACGAAGAAGTTCAAGCACTTTTTGTGGGGAAGTGATTTCACTCTACGGACTGATCACTCTTCTCTCAGATGGTTATTGAACTTCAAGGATGCAGAGGGGATGATAGGTCGCTGGTTGGCGCACCTATCCGAATTCGGTCTAAATCACAGCCAGATTGAACACCGAGCCGGGGCAAAACATTTGAATGCAGATGCTTTGTCTAGAATCCCAGTGAGCAAATGCTGAGTGCACTGATTGTGGAGCACACAATGCTGTGTTGGCAGGGGTTCGAGTTCCTTTCGAAACCCATCCGGAACATGTCTTGAATTGGTCCTTGGAGACCATCCAACAGTTCCAGGAGTCTGATGCAGTCACATCACGTTTGATTAAGTTCCTTAATCAGGGTATCTGTCCTCCAAGACCCGAAGTGTCATTGGAGAACAGAGAGATGAGACGATTCCTAGCTCAATGGGCCGAGTTGGAAGTCCAGGATGGTATTCTATTTCGATGGAAGAACTATTCTAATAGGAAGAAAACCTTGCAAGTTGTCATACCTAGTGCTATGCGACGAGATATTATGTATTTCTGTCACGGGCATAGAAATAGTGGACACTGTGGAAAGAAACGGTCTCTAGAACGTCTAACCAGACGATACTATTGGCCCGGCATGAGTACAGATCTCACCCGATGGGTAGAGACCTGTCCCGAGTGCTGTAAGAACAAACCAGGACCCGGGTTAGGCAAACTGCCATTATCCCAGGAACTGTTTGGTGTAAGGTTTGCTAGAATAGCTGTTGACATTATTAGTGGGATTCCCCCCACTCCTAGTGGCAACACGTGTATGATGGTCGTGTCCGATTATTATACCAAGTACACCCAAGTGTTTCCTTTACCGGATCATAAGGCTGTTACTTGTGCTATGGCCTTTGTAAAAGGGTGGGTGTTGCACCTAGGTGTCCCACTCATGTTACACAGTGACCAGGGCAGAGAATTTGAGTCTAGTCTGTGGCAGGAGATGTGTAATTGTCTGGCAATTTGCAAGACAAGAACTAATCCCTATAGGCCACAGAGTGATGGACAAGAAGAGAGATTCAATAGGACTCTGATCCAAGTATTGAAGTCTCTAGTAAATGAGCAGATGGATGATTGGGATGAACAATGTGAATTTGTGGTACATGCTTATAATGGCACTGTACACTCGAGCACAAACTGTTCTCCTAATCTCCTCGTTTTTGGAGAGGATTTGATTATGCCAGCAGATTTAGTGTTTGGCGTAATAAGAATGAATCCGGAAACCCCTTGCCAGGTGATGTTTGTAGAATCTCTACGGGCCTATGAGAGGGTTAGAGATGAGTTGCAGAAAACTGCGCGTTGGCAGAAAGTTGGCTATGACACAGGTCTAAACACTAGATTTTTTAATCTAGGGGATAGAGTATTGCGTCTACACCAACCTCTGGCCAACCTGAAATTAGCCAGCAATTGGGATGGACCTTTCACTATAACTCAGGTTATTAGTGATTGCACAGTGATTATCAAATCACAGCTTGGTAAATGTTACAAGTCAAATGTAGCGAGACTACGCCCATGGAGGGGGGGGGGATACCTCCACCGAAATGTACGGCGATGGTCTATTGGAAGTAATGGAACAAAGTCGTGTTAAGCAACTCGAAGTGGTACCGACCCGAAAGCGAGGACCCGGGCGGCCACGGAAGTTTGCAGACCCGAAGAGGGTGGTGCCCCCTGTCGTAACATCCGGAAAACAGGGGAAGATACAAAAAGTCTCGGCAGGCGCAGGTAAAAATAAGAGGAAAGGTCCTTCTAAGGCTAAGAAGACCTTGGAAAAGGCTCTTATGGATACCAGGTCAATAAAAGAGGCCTCAAAACCTCTTAGACCCAGTCCAAGGTTGCTAAAGACTGCTGTAACCTAGCCTGTTAACACAAGGAGTGTGTTGTCCTTTACTGTGTACTGTTATATGTTGTAACCTAGTTCAATGTATATTTGAGCCGGTCATGAGTTTCTGGAAAAGGTCCTATGACAATGTACCCACGGTTTTGGACGGATAATCCGGTGGATATGCCTATGCTATCCATAAACTCCATAATACCTAGCGAGTTGTCATGGTTGAGACCTGAGTACGGACGGACGACCGATCGGGTATTGTATTGTTTTTATGTAAGGGCGCGTGACCTAATTAAGGGCATGCGGGAAAGTTGTTGACCCATTTTCGAATGGTCATGTGAGGCGCCGGTTTGATCATGCACAGCGATTCAAGTTCGAGTATCCCGCCATATTGTCTTATTCCTGCGAAGGAAGAAGACGTGGCCGAGGGTGGTCTTACTTTTTTTGGAGTTTGATAGCCTGTGACAGCCGTGTTTCGAGGTGTGCCCTCGTTAAAAGGCACCCGCCTTTCACTGGGTAAGCAGTCTTAACTGCTTATCCGGTGGATTGGGATATTTAAATCCCCGAACAGCCACTTCTGTCGATGGCAGAAGAGGCCGTCCGCCTTGGCGGTGGTGCCGGTGCTAGCACCCCGCCAGAGTATGGAAGTGGTTCTCCCAAGAGTCCCACTTATACATATGATGATCAGCAATACGATGCTGATTGTGATCAGATGGATCAACAAATGAATGTTGATCAGTACTTCTCTGGAGTAGACGATAGCGACGTAGAATCGTTCTATGACGCATCCGACAACTCCAGACAAGTGAGTCCTGAACGCCGAGGTGTTCAACAAAGAATTGATGTAGGTGAGCCTTACGTAGCCCCTCCATCCGAAGGTTTGAGTGGAGAGCCGGCAGGAGTCCAGTCTCATGACAGGGCTCTGATGCCACCTCCCCCTCAATTGCCGCCTCGTCTGGGTGGGAGTACCTCAACCGGTGTTTTGGGACCTGCTTCTCCGGTTGACAGGCCAATGTACCTAGAGCTGCCCCTACCAGACAGTCCCGAATGGCACGATGTAGCCAGTCCCTATGACGGACGGATGTTAGCTATTTCTTAGGAAATGCTGATACCCACCTGTTATGGGACGCCCAGAGAGGTTGACGAGCGTGTTGTCAACGCAATCTGGGAATGTGCTCATCCGCAATGGGCTAATACCTTTCCGGAAGCCTGGCTGATGGATTACCATCAGATGGCCAAAGGACTGGTAGTCCATTTATGGTTCCGTAAAGCCGTCTGGGACGCAGAAATGGCTTTCCGAAGGAATACCTTCTTTAGGCCTTCCTATGTGTCTGACAAAACGGGTTACACCAGTGTCAAGGCAGATGAGGTCTCTAGGTACATAGATAGAGACCAGATCCTAATGTTAGGAACAGCGGAGGAGTATGAAGCAGCAGGTAACACTGTTGTGGATTACTGTCCAGGGGTCCCCATTACGTCTCAAACCATTGAGGCGGAGGAGGCCCGTATTGGTGTGTCTCCACTAGACAGACTCGGGTGATACAAGACCTCGTAGTACGTCTATTGGAGAGGCAGTATGCACTGGCGCATCCGGAGCTAGTACCCGGACCCGCACCCGTGCAGGTAACAGCCAAAATGGCCGATCGGATGTAGCGTCTCATGTCTCCTGCTGTAACTCCTACCTTGGGAGACGCAGCGGTAGTACCTGAGAAGGCTCCACCTGGTGCAGATGATTCCCCTAAAACTGCTCAGTCTACCCCTACAAAGACTGAGCAGGCGATAGGGAAAGCAGCTGGTGGAACCCCCACCAAAGGTAAGGGTAAAGGGAAACGGTCAGGAACCGAACCCTCTACCAGCACGAGTGTGGCCGACAGTACCCGAACCCGTCGGGTGTCCCCACGCTCAGCCAATAAGAAGGGAGCTAAGGCTTCGGATGTCTCCGGCAACGAGACGGATGCATCCGAGCCCGGCACTTCTACTAACGGCAGATCCCGCAGACGGAATAAGAAGAAGGTTAACCAACGTAAACCTGAACCTATCGAGGTAGACGTTCAAGCTGAAACTCCAGAAGCTGAACCGGCTGTCCCAACCGTAAATGTTGAGCTGGGTGTGCCAATTGTCAAGCTACACGAAGTAATGGCCGATTTGAGTGGAGACGCTCAAGATGCCGCAGCTCAGGTTCTCGCGGGTCAACAACCCGTTGTGCAACCTGTGGATGTATCATCCGACCCGGAGGGAGAGGAGCCAGTTGACCCAGTTGTGGATGTCACTCCGACCGATGAGCAAGAGGCTGCTATCTGGGAAAACGCCAATAGCAACTTTGCCGACTTCATTCCTCTACACAGGGGACACCTGAAGGGGAGTAAATCCGTATGGAGACTACCCCCTCGGATCACCTGTGAGAAGCGTAAGGACATGGAGGAGTGGCTTCGCAAGAAGCTCTCCAATAGAAAACCGGCCAACATGTACTGGATCTATTGGGAATTCGTTAAGAATTCACCCAATGGTCTGTACAATTACGACCAGAAGGGCAAGCTAAAGTTTGCTCTGGATGAGTACTACGGGGAGGATCGTAAGGATTGTCCCTTTCAACGATGTACTCAAAGTGAAGGTGAGGTTGAATTCTTCATCGAGAAAGACGAGCTCCTTCGTCATCATGGGAGGTTCACATGCACCAGAGGCCAGAATATGTCTGCGACCGGGAGGTTGGCAAGAAATGTGCTAAATGCACAGGATGTGTCACTCCCCGACGCGGAGACATGGTCCGGCACTATGTGACTTCGCATGGAGAGGGCCTGGAGGCGGCCATAGATAGAGTGACGAAAATTCACTCTGAACTCTATAGCAACCTTAAGGGCCTCAATGCCGAGAAACTTGCTTCCCTCACACCGAGTACGAAGCAGTTTGCGCCAACGGTTCCTGGTACTAACCAGAAACTGAAGGCTCGGTTTGCCCAGACTCCTGGGTCCGGCAAATTAGAGTACGCCCAGGAGGAGTACGATCTGTTAAACGAGTGGAGGAGCAACAAGGCCCGCCGCCGGGGTGGGGCTTATGTAACTCCATCCGGAGAACAAATCCCAAGCCGCAGGGACTACCGTCAGGGACCCTCTGTGGCAGATAGAAAGAGACAGGCGTCCGAATCTCCAAGCCGAGCCAGGTCACCACTGGAGGCGCTGGAGAGACAGACAAATGGGAGAAGGAAGAAGCCACATCTTCCGTCTCCTACTGGAACTCCTTCTCATTATGGACGAGCACCAACCCCACAAGGTGCACAGAACCCGACATTCTTTGGTGTCAGTGGACTGGGTGGTCAATCCTCCCGGAAGCACGCGCCTTTGAATGTCAGAGACCCGAAGCAGTACCCTGCTATGGGCCCACCCGGACCAGAGATGCAAATCTTTGATCAGTACGGGAGGGTCAAGCAGGAACTGCCGACAGGAGGAGGTCAAGCTCCACGACCAACAATGAGTGCTGTGGTGAGACAACGTCCACCCGCGCCATTGTTGACTGTCACAGACCTTAGAAGGGAATTGTCACGGTTGCCCCTGGCTCAGGGACTACCAAGTCAAGGCCCTCCTACGACCACCGCTAGTGTGGCTCCTACTGCGGTTGCTTCTTCGCATACGCGTGTAGCTGTCACTGCGCGTGGGTCTGGAGCACAGCCGAAGCCTCAGGGTCAGGTACCCCCACCTGGTGCTGTGGTTCATCGGCCTAAGGTGATCCAGACAGTGGAGACCTTCTTCAAGAAGGAGGACAAATTGTCTTGCACTATTCAGAGCAAACAATTTGAGACGTTACAGCACCACCTGGAAAACCTCCATTTGGATATGTACCGTCGGACCGTGTCGAGCACTCTCCAGTGCATAGACGCGATCCAGAAGTCAGAGATCAACCGGATCTCTACTCAGATCAAGGTGGATGTTGCCAAAGATAAGCAGGAGGCTGCTAATCTGCGGCAGGAAGCCTTATCCGAGAAGGAAACAACTTCTCAGATGCTCGACCTAGAATGAGCAACGAACATGAAGAACCAACAAAAGTTCTTCAAGGTTTTTGGAGTTATCATGGATAACTGGGACGGCACACCTGGGCATGCTTTGAGCCTGTTCAAAGCACACCAGAAGGTGAAACTAACACCAGCTGTCCCCGCATTGGCTGCACCTATGGATGGAGCTGGTGTGGACTCTCTTGTTCAGCCACAGGCTCAACAACCGGGTCCAAACCAGCCACCCGAGGAGAACATGGAACAGTGAAAACTGTTGCATGAAGGTTGGACATAATTGTGTGTCCCGAGGTGTTATTACCTATGTATTGTTGGATGAGAAATCATTTTTTATCCAACCCGCATTGATTCGGGTACCAAACTGTACCCTAATCCGGAAACTGAAAGCAGAAGGAGAAAAACAAGTCACTTTGGAGAATGAGTACGAATGCTGTCAACATTATAATTGTACTGTGCTATTACATAATGACTGTGCCTATTATAGAAATATGGACATTTTACATTAATATGGACTCTAAACTACAACCGGATTTACTACTACACTACTACTACTTGTCAGCTAGCACTACAGGCATCCGGGTTTAGCTACGCCCATAAAGTCCATCAATAGTCTACAACTGGATCTACTATTACTTCCAGTCAGCTAGCACTACAGGCAACAGGGTTTAGCTACGCCCATCAACATATTCTTCTATAGCACTTCAGGCATCATTGTTCAGCTCGCCCAAAATCTACAAATTCCTGGATTAAATATAGCACTTCAGGCATCAGGGTTCAGCTCGCCCATACCAAGACATCAGCAGCATCCGACTCCTGTTATATTCTCCAACCAAGAAACACGTAACTTTGTTGATAATATTATATTGTATGTAAAATTGTATTTATAACTCTAAATATCTTTTATAAAGGTATATTATTATATAAAGGTACTTACCTATAAATATACTGGATCTGCGTATCCTAAAAGTTATTTAAGGTAGTACTAGACCTATAATTGTCTATATAGGTCATTCCTGGTCTCAATATATTAAGAGACTATACTTCTTCTGTGGTTTGTAAATATAAAACACTAAGGTATAAATTGAGCTGCGTCTCAAATATATAGTCCTTTATTTCTATAAAATGGAGAATGTTCAATGGATTTCTCTAAAACTAATATTATATTAATCAGGTTCAATACCTTATTGTGTTCATATGGTATCAGAATGATTATTCATATCTGATCGTTATTGTTTGGTTCACTTTATAGGTGGACAGAGTTGTTAATTTAAAAAGTCGAAATTTTTTTTCCGGGTTTAATAACTGTAATATGATTATTATTTACAACCACCGGTCCTTTTCAGGACCCTACTGTTGTCAAACATTAATATAAATCTGTGATATTTATATTTATCATTTGTGGTTGTTATAGCTACAGGTGGAAATGAAATGAACGATACTCGATGCTATTATTGTATAATTTTTTTCAGAAATAGGATAGTCTCATATTATAGCCTATTTCACATCGAGCAAGTGTAATTAATACCCCTTTTTAGTATTGTAAACAATCACTTACTAGGTTATTAATACACTGCGGTTTAATTACCCCCAAGTTATTGTCTAAGGGGGGCAGTGTAGGGGTATGGTATTTACACTTTACGTTCATGTACCCGTGGGACTCAGACCTAGGTCTTCGGGTGTAGTGGGGGAGTCCGGATGGCAGGTGGCAGCACCTGCCTCTGGGTTCGTATCCATTACACCAGGGGGCCTACCACTCGTCCGCCACACGTCACGTGGCCAGTCTGAGTTTCGCTGGCTTTTCCCCTATATAAGGCTGGTTCTACCCCCATGTTCTCCAGTAGTGGTTTTACCCACTGCTCAACCAGGTCGTTACCCGAAAGGGTAACCGAATGCCCTAGTAGCATGTAGTCATCTGAGGCTGTGATCGTATGTAACATAAGCTATGAAATAAAAGCTCGGTTGCCTACCCGGAAACTTTCTCTCTCTTCGTTATGATTTAATCTAACTTAACGAGATGAACCACTACATAAATTTATAAAAAAAAATGTACATGTAGATAAGCCGGTGAGATAATACCCTTTGTTGTTATATTAACTTCATCTACTTTGTCCACCGACTTACCTCATGTATCAGTGTTGAAAAAAAAAGAACAAGACATTGTGTACTTGCGATCCCATTTTCACTTGGGAAATAATCGATGCATCAGATGTTTTGTTCTTTAAGGCTCCGTTGTTAAACCAAGGTGTTCATAAGGTGTTCGTTTCTAATGATGTATTTGATTCTTTGAGTGTGTGTTTCAAAGATGTGTTTCAAAGAGTGGTTGGTAGCATCACATATAGAGTTATAGGAGTATATCAATTCCATGATGAGAACACATGTGCTTTCGTCAAAAGGCGATAAACGATAGAATCGATCAACACGTTGCTTTCTCTTTAGCAAGAGAGCTCAGACTTCTGGAGAAAAATGTGTCATTGTTCAAAGGGACCATTCGACTCTTCTTGTCAAAAGTGTGTCGACCTTATGTTGTGCAGCAAAGTTCCTTACCCCGGTGTACCAGCTGCCCAACTGAGAAGTATCATGTCCAGACAAACTGAATGGAGTACTTGGTATAGCGCTTCAGTGGATTTTACTTGTGATAATGATGAGATGTGGATGGGAAATATAGCTTACACCTATCCTTCATTTCAAGAGGCTACTTGTTCCAAAGTTGTACACCAAGATTACACCATGTACAGTCTGAATTATGACAAACAAAAGTTGAATGTGTACATCTCAATGTGTGAGTTCTGTCATGTTCCTCTCCGATATTCGTCTTTATTATGTATAGAGTGTGAATTTGCATTTAGCAACTTGTAAATGATAAAGTGTAAATATTAGTTATCAAAATGAAAAAAATGAAATAAATTTGTTTGTTAAGTTTTTATTTTTACTAAACCCGCCCCTAGCCAAGGGGTGGGTTTACTAAAAAAAAAAGGGGCCCCACCCACTCCAAAGGTCCCCCCCAACCCTTATTTTCATAATAGAGGTCACGCCAAAAGGGAGGGCTCTGATTGGTCCATTTTGGCGCCATACCACAGGGGGTCTAGGTCACGTCACCCAACATTTGAATTTCCTGCCAAAAGGGAGGCCTCTGATTGGCTGCATGCCCAGTGAGTAATATCCTTAGATTAGCTATAGTCCCGTTCTGATACATACTATACTACTATGGTAATATTGTAGTTTTATATAAATTGATGGCTATTTTCACATCTAGATAGCGTCTTAACAAGCAAAGTTTGTATGTCTTGTAAGCTATTGTTTTGACTTGTTTTTTTTAAATGCAAACCATAAGAAAGTAGGGGGTCAAGTATTACACCTAGGTACTTATAACTCGGGACTACTTGTAAAATTTTCCCATTCAGAGATATATTAGCTTGAAGCGATTTTAATTTGGTGGATGATGTAGAAAAAATCACAACCTTGGTTTTAGCCACATTAATAGATACTTTGTTTTGAATACACCAGTTTTCCAAATCTGTCTGGAGCCTTACCTGTGCCATGTTAAAATCATGATGTGATGAGTATATAACCGTATCATCTGCATAGAGTTTCACTTTAAAGGATTTTATACAATTTATAACATCATTTACATATAGCAAGAAAAGCAAAGGCCCCAATTTTAAGCCTAGTGTAACACCACAGACCACTCTTTCACTGTCAGAAGTGATGCCATTGGCATGAACAATTTGGTTTCTATCATTCAAACCAATGATAATTGTCTGAGTATATACCATAATGATTTATTTTTATTAGTAGGACAGAGTGGTCTACTGTGTCAAAGGCCTTCCTGAGGTCTATAAAAGCCGCAACAGTAGAATTTGCAACATTCAATTCCCTCTTAATAACATCAGTAAATTTTGCTAGGGTATCCACTGTGCTGTAACCTGCACAAAAACCCCCTTGGTTAGGAGTTAACACCTTTTCTTTTACCAGAAACCCGTAGACTCTATTATGCACAATTTTTTCTAACAGTTTGCATGGGAGGGGTAATAAAGAGATAGGCCTATAGTTGTTAACATATGAGGAATTACCAGCTTTAGGTATGGGGGTAACCTTAGATATTTTCCATGAGCTCGGGACAACATTTGTACTGATGGACAAATAAAATATCCTGACCAATTTATCGTGAACATGCTTAAAAACATTCTTAAGTATCGATGAAGAGATATCTGAGATCGCAGAAGATTTAATAACATTAATATCATTGACCAACTTTAAGACTTCTTGTATATTGGTTTCAAATGGGTTCATTTGAGCAGCGACTCGCTCGTCATATGGTTGCCATGGGATATATAAATCTTGTGCTGGAGTAGGGCCAATATTGGGGAAAAATATTGATTGATAAAATTTGGATGTCTTCTTTAGGTACAGGTGAATCGTTATTGTTGTGATCTACAAGGTTTGTATCTTTTTTTGAATTTAGATGACCAAGTAGAAGAGTACTCTTCAAGTTGTTCTTTAACAAAGTTTTTCCTGGCTTTATCAATTAATTTGTTAGCTCTATTTCTGGCATCCGATGCCTGTTTCCATTTTTCAGCAGACTTTTATTGTCTAGCTTTCCAGAGAATTCTATTTTTATCACGTATGATTTCATATACATTTTGAGTCATCGAGGGGTCACGGTGCTTTTTTACCAGAAAGCGATGCAAAGGACAGTGGCGATCTGAAATATCTCTAATAATATTTTCCATAATATTCCAAGCTGTGTCAACAGACAGAGTGTTGTTAAACAGTCCAATTAGCACTATCAATTTCCCTGAGGAGTACATCATTTTAAAGTTTACTATATGACCTCCCTTTAATATAAACTTTTTTGTACTGTGTGGATACCCAATTAATTTCATGCTTTTTTAGCCTTATTTCCTTGTCATTGCATATAGACGTAATAAAGTGTCTTTTGGGGTTTGAGCTAGCTTCCTTTAAAGGGTAGAGTATACTACCACATCAGCCCAGTACACCTATGAAGCTGTGCAGCAGTCCCACTCAAATAAAACAAGTGAGAGATACCTTATTGACTGAAGGCTTTATTGACTTTCTCCTCAGTTGCCAGCACGTCAAGCCTCAAAGAGTACAAAAGGTCTGCCAAACACCCCGGCATCTTATAAATGAACAACACTCGATCTTATCCTATTATTCACAGAGTCTTATCATGTCAATCTCTATTTCCTTGGATGGTCTATTACTTGTTCTCTCACAATTTCCTTCTGTCATGTTTGCCTTAATACTTCTAGCATTTAAATTCAAAATACAAAGGCCCCTGGTGCATTTTAGTTGATCAATTGTATTAAAACGCATAGTGTGCACCTTTACGGTATACTACCATACCGGTACATACAAATGATATGATATACAGTGGTATAAAAATTGAGCCGTGTCCCCCACCCCCATGATGGTCTAAGGTGTTTCTGTCCAGAGCATGCCCATTGGCCTTTATGCCACCCATGGGCTTAGGATTTATCTATAATTTTTCAAAGGCTTAGAGTAGTCTGCAAGTTTTAGGGGGAGTTCCGTCGATACTCTAGATAGTGGGAAACACTATTTTTTAATCATAGTTTGGTTATAGAATAGAATACAAAATAAAATATAAGCAAAATATAAGCATACCAAGTATGGTGGGAGTGATAAATCAGGAAACACGGTCAAATAACCCTATAGCCTTCATCATACATGTATATACCAAGATGTTTGTTTTGCAATATATAGTAATACAATATTCTATGTTACATGATATATTCGCTGTTTAAGTATACACAGTTCAATGATCACTGAGTTTCTCATTGACAGTCTGTACTTTGGCCATATCCTGTTCATTCCTCACTATTTTGTCACTATAAGTGTTCAACGATTGGTCAATATCATCACATCTTTTACCAATTTCCTGTATTGTGGGAGTTTTTTTCTTTGGGGAAGCCATCTGGACCAAATAGATGTAACTCCATGCCACATAGGACCCGTACTGTCCCTTTGTTTAAATCTTCTTGTGACTTAATACGGGCCTCCAGCTCATTTATTTTATCAACAAGAACTTTAGAAGAGGAATTTTCTAGTGTCATTCGTGGAGATTTCAACAAACCGGAAGTGCCATCCGCCATGTTGGATTGGCCAGATTGAAGGTCCGTATGGGGAGATAGTTTCATACTCCTGGTCTTTGGGGGCATTTCACCAATAATTCACAGAACAGGTGGCAAATATATCATACAGGCAGTGAATGGCTCAGAGTGAATAAATCTAGCATTGAGAAGATGTAATTACTCAGTTTTAAGACAGTTTTACATCGGTGTTGTCGCTGTCGTGCTGGAATGTCAACCACTGTCAACAGACCATGGGCACTGCCACCTTGATAACTCGTATCACGGTTCCTTTACAAGAATCTTAAGAATCACAAAAATTCACTAAAGTCTTAGTCCAGCAGTTGTAGGGAGACCTTTGTACTTCAACTTGGTATGTTTAGATTTCTATATTCCACAGAAATGTCAGTGTGGCCATCCAAAATTACTCATAACTCGTGGAAAACCCCCGGTGCTCGCCGATCTACCTTGTTAGCCTTGTGCCATTGTTTTGCATAATTCCCTTTGATATTTGTGCTCCCCACTGAAATGGCCCACAAAATGGCTGTCTCAATTGCTTTTTTTTTCTGTAATTCATGAGGGTGTGTGTGAAAATATCAAATGTCTGGCAGATTTGGATTCAACACGTCGATTTGGATTCAGCACCCACATTGTAAAGAATCATCTAGATTGTTTGTTTGTATTTCTTTTATTTAGACAGGATAAATAGAGGGAGATGCCCTTTTTTATATGAAACCTGTGACACAAGTCGTGCTTATCGATGATAATTGATGTTTTTACCATAAGAGTGCATATAACATACAATCTATCAAGATCAATAAGTAAAGAGGGGGATCTAAATGATCCAACTGGAACTGCAGACTCTAATTCAATAGTCTTAAATTTCCTATATATGCACCTAATCATAAAGTTCTTTGGGTTAGAACTTTCGGGTCTAGTACCACCATGTTAATGTTAGTAATAACACATAACTGGAATATGCGTCTTAAGTATCACATTGGTGCAGAGGTCTAGTTTAGGAATCAGATTTATAGATGCATCAAGGATTTTTGAGTGCTGTTTTCCAAAAGAGTATAGATAGGAGCGGTGAAGGAAGTATAAAGAATAGGAGTATAGGGGAAAGGGGGGATAAGGGATAGGGATCAAGGATCGAGATTACACCTTCTACCCAGAAATGTCTTACAAATTTTGGTTTTCTGAAAACCACTCTTGATTACAACACCACTATATAATATTTGAGATGTTAATCTTTTACCAGTAAAGACAGTGAACAAACATGGCATACATCTAAAAAAAAAAGATCTTTATTATGCAAAGCTTTTTGGTTAAGCACATCATCTCACAATGTTGCAACATAGATCATGACATATCTTTCTGTCAGACATTGAGTCTCTACATGACATATGAACATAAAAATGACTGTGTTCTATTAAATATCAATAGGATGGAATAACTGCTTTCCATCTAGTTTACAATAGGTGCTCTATGCTCCACGTGATCATCATGATTTTGGCCTACTAACATAGAAGGAAATACAATGAATTTGAGAAAATAAAAGAAAAATAACTCTGTAAAAAGTATCAAAATTAGGGATGGCCTCTATCTTCTCTACTACACTATTATCATCTATTTTCTACTGAGTATTCACGGAATATTACCTCAGTGACTTATACATCACAATTGGAAAATAAAATTGGCACAGCAAAAATGATACATGGTTGCTATCTGCGGTAACATGCCATTTAAATATGAAATGTGCGCTGGGCTCACTTTAGAAAATGGACACAGTCTGATTGAAATGTAACTACATTATATATAATAATACAAAGGTAGTGATTAAATCTTCACATCGATGGACAGTATTTAGCTGGATGGTCTAGACACATCAATAGTAAAGGCTTGTTACTGACATGGGCACTAAGTGGCACATGTATATTCACAAGCTTTTTCAAAAATACTGTTGTTGTGAACTGTAAATTATAACACTGTTGCTTGCTCTTAGGTTTTAATTCTGCTCTATCAAAATAAAATCAACATTAAAACCAGGCGACCAGGAGGGTCATATCATAATACATTATCTTAAAGTAGGTTTGTGCATTATAGTCTTAATACAATCACAATTGGGCACTGTGGTACAGGTACTACTGGTATCTTCACTTCTAAATCCTAATGTGCATATTGTGTACAATATTAAAGGTTATTACACGATTTCTGTGATTCTGAGTGCTTTTCCTGGATATTCCCATGCACATACCTGTCGATATTGCACACCATGATGTATGCATCATGACTTTTGTAAGGCGTGCGGTTATCCATGGATGACATGCCTCCTTACATGGATAACATGCCTCCTTACATGTCATACATTGCATGTTAAAACCTACGAGAATTCTATTGCCAAGGGCAGGGGTCGAACCCATACCCTCCTGGTTGGTAGACCAACTCCCTATGCAGTGCGCCACAGGGACTGACGAGAAACGGTGTGTATTTGCTTGGTTCGATTGTAGAGGGAGGCGGGACGAGTCCCAGTCCGGGCTGTCCACTGCCATAACCGCGAGACGCGGGACACATTCAATTCAAACCAACCTGGGCGCCGAGGTGTATGACCCGGTGGTCTAGAGCGTAGCACATTGCACTCAGCTTCTACAGGTAGGTGGGACAAGTCCCGGTCCGTATATTTTCTTTCGCTGTGTCTACCGATCGTGTACACACACAGTCTATGGCTGGCTTCGAGTAGCGGGGAGGGAAAGATTTTTGTTTTCAACTTGAATTTATTGATTTTTTATTGATTATCTATTGATTATCGTGTAATTAAATAAGTAGTTAATGGATATGTCATGTCTTGTGACTGTTATCCCCTCGTTGCATGTTATTGTTGGATAACAGTCACGCGTCATGACATATCCATTAGGTACTTGTTCATTATTGACCTGCTACTACTTTCTATAGATTACAGTGTCATAAGACTAGTTAAAGTGTTGTCCCAGTGTTACAAAGCCATCATCATTTAGGAAACCCATTATTTTGCATACACCCAACATATCTTCAAGACAAATGGACCAAACTCTCTGTTGATCTGAGTAATCTCACTCTCTTATGCTAAAACTGATTTGGTTGGAAGTATCTATAACATATGCAATATCAGGTTTCGAACAAGATGTTTTTTTTTCTAATTATCCCCCAAATAAAACATGTAAAAATTACATCCATTCAATCAAAAATGCCAAAGAGAAACTTATGTGAATACAGACCGGTAGTTTGGGGGGAAATAAGATATCAGCACAGGACATCTATAATTAGTCTACTACTAAACTTAATAATTGGATATGAAAAATGTACCTCACATGACTATGGTTTTGTTTAATCATCGTACGATAAACTAAGGTCCTTACTGCATTGGAAGCGACAAAATATTCCCCTATATTTTCTGCTGAAATGTGGCTATGAATGATACATTTGGTATAATTTGTATTACTTTGTTTCATAGGAAATACATCATTTATACAATGTATACAAATCCTAAGACTTCCAAACCGTTGAAAAGGAATTAGTATGTATAGTACTAAATAATACAATATCAAATTTGAAGGCATTGCCTCTAGTTTCAGGTAGCAATGAGAGAGTGCAGTTGCATTAATGTCATCAATAGTGCACATAACCTAGCATGGCTTAGTTCTGTGCACCTTACAATTGAGTCTTAGTAATGAGGATGGAGAGGAGTGGAAGAATAACCAAAATGCTTATGGAGGACTTCGTAGCAGAGTTACATTTATCTGTCTTACAGCAAAACATGCCTGTGTCATCCTTGTTGATATCGGCACAGAACAGACTGCAGCCTCTGCTCACCACATCCCCAACCTTCGATTTCTGTTGAATAATAAATGCAGATAGCATGAATGACAAAATGGATGGATGTCAACAAGAATAATTTGCCCTATTAATAGGTGCAATTTATATAAGTTGCCCACTACGGTAAGTAATACTAATTATGATGGTGGGCATGAAACTATTTAGATGTTGACAGTCTATGAGCTTTTTGTTCATGTTAGAAGCATTGGTTTAAACTAGGGGCTCCATATCTCACACCCTTTGAGATAAACCACCCCCATATCTCACGGTCAGTAACAGCACCCAAAATCATTGTAAAATATGTAGATTATTGTTTTATTTTAAAATGATCTTAAAAGGGTACACCTTACATATAAGGTATACCCTGACTTCAGGTATATGCACAACAAGAGCCTATCCTGGCGTGTATATGTTGTTCTTTCTATTACAGCATCATTATTGTTGTTTGAAAGTTTTGTTAATCAGACTATATTGCTTATAGTCTGATTAACAAAGAAGCAAAAGACCAACCTTACCAGCTTATTTTGATGGTCTTTGCATATATATGACCGCTATACTAAACTAAGGATATATATAACCAAACAGTAATTAAGTTGTCACAATTGGCGTTCTTAACGCCCTTAATTTATTAAGAAAACACCCAAAAAAAAAAATTGGGGTCCAACCAAAACAATATGGTGGCCTCCTTGTGTGTGTGGTGGCTACCTGGGAGGGGGTCAGGTGACTTAGGTGAGACTATGCAGGCCCTATGTGAGTCCCAGTGTAGCAGAACCTGAGTAGCAGAACCGCTACAATATATACCATTATAATAACTAGTAGAATAGATAATTATAACACCCATATATGACCGCTATACTTAACTAAGGATATATATAACCAAACAGTAATTAAGTTGTCACAATTGGCGCTCTTAACGCCCAAGACCTCCAAGACAATTGTCCTAGTGTAAGGAAAACATAACTAAACACAGACACGAAGAAAGGAGGCTGCAACCTTGTCCTTTGACACCTTTTGAGTCAGGCTATCAACAAGATATAATAATACCGCGAGACTTTGCCAATCGCCTCTGGATTTTATGTCGATAAGATTCCAACCAATCGAGGACAGGTAAGATGCTCCGCCTCTGCGGAGGGAATGGGTGGATACTTTGCCCACAATGCCACACAATTCTGACAGGCGATGGAGTTCAGTGGCAAAAGCTGAATAAGTCATTGGCCGTAAGCGTCCTCGCTCCCAGTACTGAAACACTTCCTGACCTGCCCCCTTATCTTTTTATATTGGCTCTGTATTGCATTTCCTGAGCTGAATCACCTCTTAACCTATATGCCTATGAAAACTTTTCCCTATGCCCACTATGCCCATCAAATCTAGCTGAAAACTCAATACTTACCGGTACCATGGGTGGCATAAAGGCCTTTGCCCGTGAAATTGTACCGAAATTATCTACTAATATACGGTACCAATTATTATATATAAATTTAATTACTGATTATATCCTTAACTATGTACAGAATGGACTCGAGGGAGAATTGAAATACCAGGTTGTACTCCAAGTTCTAACATATCACAGGACGTAATTAAATTGGCTGGCACCAAAGGTTTTCATATTGTTCACTTAAATGCCAGAAGCCTAAGGGCTAACTACCCTACTATATGTACAGAATTATATAATGATAAGATTGAAATATTTTCCTTCTCTGAGACATGGTTAAAGTGTGAAGACCCTGAAACATCATATCAATTTTGCAATTATACTAGATATAGATTAGATAGACAAACTCTGGATGGTAAGGGTAATATTAAGACCGGTGGTGGATTATGTTTCTATATAAGACATGGTGTATCACATGACTATTCTGCGTTTGAGCATTTAAACCTCTCTGAAGAACATATTGAAATCCAAAATATTCTGGTCAATAAGAATCATATGAAACCTATAATTGTATTTAATGTATACAGACCACCTGAAGAGGGTCTTAAACAGATGTTCATTGATTCACTATTAAATACCATCGATAACATTAATAATATCAATAATTATGAAATTATTATTATGGGTGACTTTAATTTTAATATAAGGGATGACAATGATATGGTTAATCAATTGTTAAATAAAATGAAAAGTCAAGGTTTCATGCAAGAAATTAATCAATCTACTCGTAAAAATGCTATACTTGACCTGATCTTCACAAATTTGAGAAGAAATTATATCCAGACGGGTATATTGGAATCTTATATCTCTGATCATCTACCTATTTACTTGGTTAGGAAGAAATGGCATATTGCACCTGAGAAGGTAGAGATTACGGGTCGCTCATATTTGAAACTTTCTGATGATATCCTGTTTGACAAATTCGATAGCTTTGACTGGACTACATTTAATCAGACTAATAGTGTAGATATTGCTTGGGACGAATATGAAAAAGCTGTACGTTCAATCCTGGATACTTATTGTCCTATACATAAATTTACTGTTAATAAATTAAGAGACCCATGGATTACCCCGCAACTTATTGAACTTATCAGAGACAAAAATTCTAAATTAAAGGCAGCTCGGAAATCCAAAGATGAAAATGACTGGAAAATCGCTGATAAATTAAGAAATAAATCTAATAAATTGGTCAGTAAAGCACGAAGATTATTTTATAAGGAACAATCAGAGATATACAAAAATGACCATCGTAAATTTTGGAGGGTTATAAATAAATTGATCCCAGGTCATGAAAATAGAACTGGTGATATAAATTTGGTGGATCATGAAAATCCTAATACAACCATCCCCAGAAATGATACTTCTAACTTTATCAATGAATACTTCTCCAACATTGGACCAAAATTAGCTACTAATATGCACATACCCTGGAAAAGCTATGATCCGCTGACTGATAATTTCATAACAAATTTTCATACCAATGTTCAAGAAGTCAATAGACTGGTTCATGACATTAATCCACTCAAATCTTCAGCAATAGACCAGATATCATCAAAAATTTTAAAGAAAGTTTTCTCACATGATCCCAATAAACTTGTTAAACTTTTTAATCTATCCTTTACAACAGCCACTATACCTGCTAAGTGGAAAATTTCCCAAGTTACCCCTATCCCTAAATCTGGAAATTTGAAATTAGTAAACAATTATAGGCCTATCTCTTTGATTCCCTTACCCTGTAAATTAATTGAAAAAATTGTTCACAATAGATTATATGGTTTCTTGACGGATGAAAATGTTTTGACAAAATTTCAAGGTGGTTTTCGCCCAGGCTTCAGCACTGTTGACACCCTTGCTAAATTCACTGACGATATTAAGAGAGACCTTAACATAGGTAATTCCACTATTGCTGCTTTTATAGATTTGAGGAAAGCTTTTGACACTGTGGACCACTCTGTTCTTCTTATTAAACTTCATAACTATGGTATAAGATCCGACACATATCACTGGTTTAAGAATTATTTATCTGATAGAAAACAAATTGTTAAAGCAAATGGTATTGCTTCTGAAATGTATAGTGTAATATGTGGTGTTCCTCAAGGATCAATATTAGGTCCGTTGCTTTTTTTAGTATATGTCAATGATGTAATTAAATGTATAAAAAACTGTAAAATCAGGTTATATGCTGATGATACTGTGATCTATGTTTCGCATAATAATTTTGAAACTGCTAAAATGGGTCTGCAGGAAGACCTAGAAATGTATAATACCTGGTGTGAACAAAATAAGCTGTCGGTTAATATTGCTAAAACTAAAATAATGATTTTCTCATCTTGTACTATGAAACTCAATACTTTATCAGCCAATATTACCATGAATAATACTCTGTTACAAGTTGTACCTAGTTATAAATATCTTGGAGTCATATTGGATCCCTTACTAAACTATAGTCTACATATCAAAAACCAGGCTAAAACAATTGCCCATAAAACCTACTTATTATGTAACCTAAGGAAATATATTAATACCAAGCTATCACTAAGAATTTTTAAAACCACTATTTTACCATATATGGACTATGCTGATATCATTTTCCATACCACATATGAAAAATATCTGGAAATGCTCCAATATGCTCAAAACCGATGCTTAAAGATTTGTCTCAAAGTACCTCATCTCACCAACACTCGCTATATTCACCATATATCCAACTGTAATTTTTTATCTGATAGAAGACAAACGCATTTATTGAACTATATGTATACAAGATCTAGATGTATTGAATATATAGACCATAGACAGATTAGAACAAGACAGCATCTGGCTCCTACTTGTAAGGTATTATTTCCTAATACTGTATCTTACATGAAAAGTATTGAATACTTTGGTGCCATAAGTTGGAATGCTCTCCCAATAACCCGTCGTAATACTGAAACTTTACCAATCTTTAAATCTAACAATAAAAAATTATTACGAGAACTAGTTCCCAAAATTGGGTGAGCTGCACAACTTTAAATCTACTATATCTACTGATTAATTAAATTCTGAGTTGCTTCCCCTCTCTCTCGTCCTTTAAATCTCTATAACAGGTAAACTGTATTTGCACTTTATTCATATTATTATTTTGTGCTATATTGGTACATACACTTTCTATTTCTTCATGTGTGTCAATCCTATACAAACATAGCAATCAGTTTAGGTAGGACCTGAAATATCAACCCATACACCCTACGTGGTGGGGATGAGGTCCGTCACCTTCTTTAGTCTCAGTTTGGTTTCATATTCTTTATGTATTATGATTTTCTCTATAAACTGGTCAATATACTTCTTTACTTAACATATTTCTACGTGTAATTGTCGCTATACCTGTAAAACTGAGCAAATAAAGAGAACTTAACCTAAAAAAACCCAGTGTGGTCGATGAGCCGACGAACATAGGAGGTGATGCATAAAGGCGATCCTGGTATGTTACTGAACGGGATTTCAAGCACCCGCTCACCATATTGAATCGTCTTTGTACGAGGCAAGGTCAGGAGTAGCCCCCAGTCATGGAAGGATAAATCCTGGAAACATATAGCTTGGGAGGAACTTGTTACGTGTGCTTTGCGTAGAAGGCCGCGAAAGGCAGTAATGGCTGCTGTCCACCAACACAAATGAAACGACACTGACATGTCCAGATGCTTGTAGAATTGGAGGAGATGTGTAGGCTCCAAAGGCATAGCTTGCACTGGCGAATAACCTAGCTTACGCTTGGCTCCTAACATTGTCCGTTTGACCATGAAATTGGTAGCATTGACTGGAGTATAACCGTGCACGTGCTGGAGATATGACAGGGCACTTACATACTGTTCAATGCTTGAGTACTTAAGCCTCCGGGCTAGGTACGCCACATATACACAAACACTCTCCTGCGTACATGGAAGTGGCTGAATGTCAAATAAGGCACAAAATTCATGATAGTCTTTCCACCTGGACCTGTACGATCTGTACGAGCTCTCAGCCAGGGCTTGGTCTTGTAGACTCCGGGCCTCCTGACATAACAGGGACAGACCTACAACACATGGGAAAGGGAGGTGAGACTGCTGCAACTTGGGGGTACGCTAAGCGAGAAATGTAATCAGCCTCAATATTATCGCCAGACCTGATGTAGGAACATTTGATATTGACATTGTATGTGAAGGTGAGCCAAAACAATTCTCGCAGGAGGACCATGCTGACGTTATTACGGCTCCTACCAGAACTCAACATACTGCAGACCTGGGTATTATCACTCAAGATGAGGATGGTAGTGTCCCTATACACTGGACCCCACCTGACCAAGGCCATCAGTACCGGCCAAAGTTCCTGAATGTTGATGTCATGAGACAAATCATCAAAAGTAGGGACCGGGAAGAAATGGTCAGCATAGTAGGGGAGTGCTGGTATGTACATGTAGAACCAGACACCATAGAGCCAATCTCCCAAGTGGTAGGCCCCAAAACCACGAGACGATGAGTCACACGAAATAACAGCAGAAGGAGTCTTGGGGCACAAAATTCTGGCCTTACCGTTGAAGACCCCCGCAAAGGCTATCCACCACCTTAAGTCTGCTCGAAACTGATCATTCAGTCTCACTCTATGGTGTGCTTCCTTGACGCTATTGGTCAAGTTGATCACTCTGCGACTGAAGGTACGGCCACCCCGAACCACAGTGGAACAATGGCCAAGGATGCCCGCCAGCTGCTGGAGTTCGCGCTTAGTGGCAGTCTTCTTCGAAGCAAAATCGTACAAGGTCTGATAAAGCATAAGCAATTTTTCACTTGGGAGGCTAATTTCCATCGCTTTGCTGTCGACCATTATACCGAGGCAGACTGCCCGTTGAGAAGGGCAAGTGACTTTGGGCCACTTTACATGGAAACCCATACCTCTCACCACTGAAATGAGGACACTTTGAGCATAGGCACATTGATCATAAGTGGGTCCCATAACTGTCAGGTCATCGATATAGTTAGAAACCTGGTAGAATCCTCGGCGATGCATACACCTGACAATCCAATCTCCCAACTGTGTGAACAGATATGGGGCACACCTGAGACCAAAGGAAAGGACTCTGTCTTCAAATACTTGCTCTCCCTCTCCTAAATCCCATCTAAAGCATTGGTAAGAAGCTTTGTCAATGTTCACGCTCCTATAGGCTTGAGATAAGTCAATAGAACAAATATAGTCATAGGGATTAAGGATCTCCGTGAGGTAATCTACACCTTTGTACGTGAAAGTATCACAGGTGTGGTCCATGTAGTTGTTTATGGATCTGTTTAAAGGCCTTTTACAGTCAGTGATTGGCCTGAGGGTGCCATCCTTTTTCCTGATTGCACCCAGACTATGAATGCACCTAGGTGAGTCAGTAGCTAAGGTGACCTTGCCTTCCTGCAATTCTCTGAGAATTGTGTCATTCATTTCTACATTGAATTCATCATCCAGAATACTGGAGTAGTTGCTACAATCATAGGGGCCTATGTGTGTATTGTCTACTATACTGAAACCACTGTAAACACCAGCTAATACAAAATCATCATGAGCACACATATGACCCTTGTATCTGTAGAATTCTGCAGCTAACCTGCAAGGGCTAAGCTGAGATCGAACAGGTCCAATTTTGTGCTCGCATGCACAAATACTGAGGACACAGTTTCTGTAAACTACAATTGGTTCATGGACGTCAGGTATGTATACAAGGCATACAGGTGTGTTACTACACACTGGAACGGTATCTGCTACATCAATGACAACAACATTGCTAACACAAGTATCAGGATCACATACACTGCTAGTAGGGTAGCCATCACCGGCGGGTGACGCACCGTCACCCACAGGTGACAGACCAACATTGATATCATCACTACATACAGGGTCAGAGAAGACATTTTGTGCAACAACACATTCATGACTGTCACCCGCCGGGAACAGTCCCGTATCCGTAACACTGCCATCACATATAGAACCTCTGGCACAGACAGTAGGGGCACCTACATTAACATTGTATACAAAATTGTCACAACTATCAACACCAGCACTGGATTTAAATAGGGCACATTCTTGAACATAGGGTACAGCTATGTACCCTATGTTCAAGAATGTTCTATAATCAACAACATTGGGTATATTGACACTGGGGACATTTCCAATGACACTGGGGACCCCCACATTGACACCAGGGACACATTCATTGACACCGGGAACATATTCAATGACACCGGGAGCACGAAAGGTGGGTGATGGAGGGTTAATAATGTCAACACTGACCAAGTTGAGGTCTGGATTTTGGTATTCTGGATCGATTTGAGCTTTGATAGCATCATCCCCCCCCAAATCAGGCCTGATTTGATCGATTCTGGGGTCGGCGAACACTGAAACCACTCTATTCACCCACAAATCAGAGATATCATGATTTACCTGAGCGCTTTCGTGCGTTTCTCCGTCCGGCCGTCGCCATCTTGGATTTGAACAAGACGACAACGGCGTGATGGGAAAACTACAATATTTTCCGAAATCTGACGAATTAACAGTACTGTTCGATTCAACTACACTTAATCCAAAGCAGGAAGACGGAATCCGACCCGTATTTGCAATAATATCATGAACACAATCGACATTTTTACGACTGCCACATCCGGGCACCGTTCGTCTTCGTATATGCAAATGAGATGAGAGGCGCCTATGGGGGCACTCGGATTTATTCCGCCCGCTAACTCACCGGCCGCGTCCGACCGGGCGGCGCTGATGGGTGTTCCAGTCACGCGGACGATTTTGCCGCTGCCGCCCTTTTGACGTTGGTGCAGGCTCTCATCTTGTGGGATGCATCCCAGCAGTGGTAACAGACATGCTGCTGCTGACAGTCATCACCTGACCTGCATTTGAAGTTGTTGTATCTCCAACAGGGCATAGAGGGGTCAGGCTCAAATTTGGGCTTATTCCTTTTCTTCTTGGAACCCCCACCTTGGGCCCCTCCCTGGGTGGAGGAGGGGGTAGTAGTAGGCTTGTGTACCAGGTGTAAGTTGATCATCTCCTCATCCCCATATACAAAGGCCTGGGCATCATAGTGGTTGGCCCTTTCTCTGACTCCATAATCATAACACCGGAGCTGATCTAATGTGTACAGACCCATGGCCTCCCTATCACACAAAAACTGAATGTGGTATTGTATGTTACCACAATAAGGAGTCCAAGGGTCCTTCATCAGGTGAATGGAGTGGAGTCTAGAGAGGGCACCTACCAGCTGTGCAAATGAAGTGGCCTTTTTAACACCTTTAGGGAGGTGTCTGCAGAGATCAAATGGCTTCTTCTTCTTTTTCTTCTTCTTGCGCTTGGCCTCCTCCTCGCTGTCAGAGCTATCCTCACCCTCCTCCTCATCTTCAGAGTAGGGGAGAGGCCCTGAAGGGGACCTAGTACCCCCAAACAGAGGTGGTAGCACAGGTGTACCTCCAGGTAGACCACTAGGCCTAGGTGTACTAGTAGTAGGTGGGTCTATGCTGACTATGGCTAGTATCTTGGAGACTCCTCCTTGCAGGTCAGTTACAGTGTCCTTTATGGCTGAGAATTCATTGGCCAGGCCTGTAAGCTGTTGCTGTTGAGATTCCAGGCAGCCCTGGAGGGCCTGGAAATCAGAATCCTCCTCCAGGTCTGAGCCAGAGTCAGTGTCACCCTGACCAGGTGGGGTGGTCCCCTTTTGTAAGGCTGCCTGTTGGCTCATAGATAAATTGGCTGGATTGAAAACACACTTCTTGCCTGTAGGAGGCACATGCTTGTAACCACATGTCCTGCAGTTCCTGGGGAAACCCTTTGGTGGCATGGTAATCCAATTCCAACTCCACCAAAATTGGGGTCCAACCAAAACAATATGGTGGCCTCCTTGTGTGTGTGGTGGCTACCTGGGAGGGGGTCAGGTGACTTAGGTGAGACTATACAGGCCTGCCCCCTATGTGAGTCCCAGTGTAGCAGAACCTGAGTAGCAGAACCGCTACAATATATACCATTATAATAACTAGTAGGATAGATAATTATAACACCCTAATTGATAAGGTATTAGTGTGTATTAATAAGTTTCCGACAGTTTTGAGATCACAATGAAACAAATGAACCCCAGTATGCCAGTTTAAGCTATAATCTACAATCATATTGAATGCTTGTTATACCATATTCATAACACTGATTGCCAATTAGCACTCTGACTAGATGACCCTACAGAGGCTTCCTGCATAATATCATTCTTTTCATAACATAAGTAAGATTACAGCCTCCCCCATGTTCAACAAAGGCAGCAGCTAACCCAGGCAGCTACCTGGTCTAAGCTAAGGGAGTGATCATTTTTTAACAACAGGGCGGAGGGCTGGTGGGTTTGCGCGCGGACGCGCGAAAAGAATTTTGACCCTCCCCCCCTCTCAAGGCGGTAAAATCTTTTCCCCTTTTAGCCTATAGTAATGCGCTGGGTTTTCCACTGAAAAAAGGTGAAATTATATAGACCCCCCATCAGAGGTATTGAAAAAATTCCGACCCCCCTGTCAAGGGGTTGAAAATATTCTGACCCCCCTTCAAACCCACCAGCCCCCCCCCTGTTGTTAAAAAATGATCACTCCCTAAAGCCTAGAAAAGACCTGGAATCATCTATAATCCGTCAACTCTGTATAACAACCTCTTTGATACACTTCCCTCCTTATCTTATCAGCTGACCTAGATAATGGGCCCTGCTCCCTATAAGTCATTTTAATAGTCAAGTGGAGGGAAGGCACCTATAAGAACACTTAAACTTTTTTTCTCAAATATCTATACCTCTCTTTTCATCATGATGGTTCCATGAAGGACAAATGAAGGTAAAAACTGCATTACAACATCATGTTTTCTATGTCAATAACACCACAGAGGCATTAAATGCTGAATAGATAGGATACCAGCTCTAACATATCGTTGAATAAGGAAGGATTGGTAAATAAGATACTTGAGTGGCTCATTAGTTCATCTCTCATAAATATAGGCATAGAAAAACAAGACCTTTTTTTTACCAATTGTTAAATAATAAAATACAATACTTCTTGTTACTTAAATACACTTACGAGAGGTTGAATACTGTAGAATAAAAGAGATTTATGTCACCCAAAAAAAGAAAAACAGAAATAGGAAAAATATGTACGAAACAGAATAAAAACATTGGAGGTGTGTGGGGTATTGAAAGGACATTGTATTCACCAAATAATGTAAGGCTTTGTTGAATATTATGATTTATATCAAGGTTTATAGTTTATTTTTGGACTTCTCGTGCATACTTTCTTTTCCTTCTTTGTCATATCTATCATAGGAGACCCTTATTATTGTAAATGAATTAAGGTACCCATCTAAATGACCGATGTCCCTTATACAATACCCTGACACTGATCATTGAATAATGATTTCTTGTAAATAAGACTTTACAGGAGTTGTAGTTTATCATGAGCTGCTTCTCTTAAGTGCATTTTGTCTCTCGTAAAAATACATTATTTAATGAAAGGGTCTCAGGGCCATTTTCCATTCATATATTCCATTTATTAAGGGCTATAGAGCTGTTCAAAGTTGCATGGTTCATAAAAGAATTCAATTTCTAAGGGAAAATAGGAGAAAATAATTATTTGTTATGAACTATACAAGTTTGAAGAGCTTGGCAGACCTTAATAATTGGAATATCCTGAAAAGAAAAAAAAAGATCTCCAGATATTGACTTAAGGTTTCATTTACAATCATTAGATCTGGAGAGCATATCCTATTTCTATCCCATAGTGCTGTTCAAAGTAAAGGGAGCCAAAAAAGAATGTTTTGGTTTCATTTTTATTCCATGATAAACAAAACCTCATAAAAAGGAATAAATTGGAAAGGGTAATAAATATGGTGACACTGATGTATAATACGTAAGTATCCAACAGACCCATGTCAAATTAAACACAAAAATATCTTTCCCTGAACTAACCTATCTAGAGCCCTTAATAATATACAGCTACATTTTACCTGAGTAACAAATCAGTATGACCAGTCTTCTTTTTCCTTTCTTTTATTTAATCACTGTTCCTTTAGTTTCAATAGAGCTATTATTCATTGTAGTATAATATGAGAGTAAGGTAGAGCATACAGAGGCGTAGACTTACAGAACAGGATCCTGACCCTTCACATGTCTCTAGGCGCATGGCAGTCACAAAGTTTAGAGGGTCTGAACATTTAGTGTCAGTGAGCGATGAACATGAATAACATGTGATTGCATGGAGTTGAGCTGTAATAGGAGAGATATGTGTGTTATACATAGCTGTTTGATGAACAATGGTGTGTTGACTAAGAAATGCTGTGAATACATTTGCAAGGGGCCCTTACCACCACTCCTTGGGTGTGTAAATCTGTATGGAAGGCCACGAGACATTTTAAATACAGAGAACAACACGATTGTTTAGATACTCCTACATGTACTGTTTTCTTTTCAAGATATTATCATAGCATGAATCAACATCTACACCAACATATCACATAGTAATCAGATATTAATGGTGTAGATTTTTATAGGAAAGATAGGATATGAATTGTATGAAATATATATCAGAGAAGCTTTTCCTACCTGGAAGGATAATTCCAATGAGTACAACAGTAAGTATTTTGTTCATCTTGAAGAGTGTTCCTCGTCCTTTTGATAGCAATCTACTGGATTTATATCTGTGGAAATGAATGTCAGACTTAATGCTTCAAGTTGTAAAAATATACAGCAACAGTTGTATTTTTATGTTTGTTCCTCCTGTATCCAAGTGATTTTACCTGACAGGCCTTAGTTCCCAAGCAATTATATAATATTTTGATATGGATAAAAAAAAAGCATAGCTTCCACATTGTCTTGTCATGCCATTGCGGAGTATATTGCAATGCCCCTTGTTTCTTTTGGTCTGCACAGTGTTACAACAACAGGAAAGCAACAACAACAAAAAACAACAGTCACTACAAACAATTGCCCTCTTGACGCCGCCATGATGAAGGAGTAGCGAGTACACAGGTTCCATATTTTCGCCGATTGAGATATATTACAAGAAACATAACTGGGGAAACTCAAGTGCAGGTCTGCATGAAACTATATATTACCAGGAATAGAGCATTAGAAACCATAATTACCAGTAATTGGGAAGATATATGGTTCCAAACACCGGTGAATCAAGACACCTGAGCGACATTAGAGGAGGTCAACAACTTTACCTACTGATCAAGTTCCCCGGTCATCAATGTAAACAAACATGGCGGGTCGTCAATATATGAAGGATCATGGTGAAAACAGGCATAGACGATCGTCAGGAGTGGAAATTGAAGAATACCTCGACCAAAATGTACAGACAAAGCCCAAAGGACCAGGTAGACTGAGAAAAGAAGTGAAAAATGTTAAGAGCAGGGCGACAAAAAGGGCTTGACCGCCGAGTGAAGAAAAATCCCCTACGATGGCCAGTTTGGTCGATAATGTATTGCCGACCTACCACTTGAGGCACCATAAATCCAAGCACAGAGTTAAGGATTGTGAATCAAACAAGGTGAGAGAGGAATATGCAGCCAAATACCGTACATACAACAGAGGATGAGGGTAAAGGAATAGATAGTGAATATGAGGACAGTGACTGGTCTTCTGCAAGTGAAGAAGATGAAACCAAGCAGAAAAGGGTCCCCAATCGCAAGACAGTATAAATATAGCCGAAAAGAAGTACAAAGGCTCTAAAAACCTCTTCAAGCAAGGCTTCAGCGAAACATATGAACTTAAATAGGGTCAGCTCACAATGCGAGTTTGAAGAATTAAAGGAAAAAATAGACGGTTCTAAAAAGCTGTTAACGGACCGTCTAGACCAGATAGAAAGAGAAAGAAGAACCACTGCATCTCTTAACATGGTCAATATCAAAGAGGTCAGGGGCATAGCTGAACAGGCCGCAGATGAAGCTAACGAGGCAACACAGCTTGCTAAAGAGGCCACACAGTTAGTTGAAAATGTCAAAAGGGACCTAGAAGTGAAAAACTACAACCCAACATATGCAGCAGCGGTAAAATATGACATAAATGAGAAATACAAATCTCCCAGGAGGTTCAACCTAATAGTAACAGGCCTCAAAGAGGATATGGATGAGATACCTGTTGATGTAGTAATGTCCCTGGTGAAAACACTACAACCTGACATTGACAAGACTGAACTTAAACTAGTGAAGAGAATTGCGAACGTCATGAGATGAGGGTAGGGCCCTTCTGATCTGCTTCTCAACAACCTGGAGGAGAGATGCATGTCTGAGAGCGAAAGCATCACTTGCTAGATCAAATAGTGAATATAAAACAGTCTATGTGAACCCAGATGAAGACCCCAAAGTTAGAAAGGTAAAAGGTCTCATGAGAAAGATTGCTAAATACTGTAGAGAAAGTAACATAGCCAATGCTTGGGCCAAAGGTACAAGAGTACTGATAAACAATGTATTTTATGATGGCTTCAAACCTGAGTCAATACCAAAGGCCTTCATACCAACAGAAGGCAGGGAGACAAAGAAATTGTACAATGAACAGAAGCAACCAACTACAAGACCTATGGTAAACGGGGATGAACCTGAGACTTTACCACCCACTACAAACAGAGAAAAGGCTACCTGCAGTGAGGAGAGAGGGAACAATCCTGGACCTAGAAGAACAGAGAGCAATAGCAAGATGGATAGAACCCATGCAACACCTATCATTGTGCGTCTTCAGAGAATGACAGACAACGAATATAAAAACAACTTCACAGTACTCAAAAACACCCCTCCAAAATACAAGACACCTAGTAGAAGTTCAGGAAATGGGGATAAACCCAAAAATGACTTTACAACCTGGACCCCGATTCATTTGCCTACATTGGGGAATCAAGCTAGGATGAGCTCCCCTGAGATACCAATAGGAAGGCTATATATGAGACAGACTGAAGTGTAGTGTTTTATGGTGAGAGATGCTACCTAAGTAACCTTTATGGTGTGAAAATCGAACATCAAGGTATATTATTCCAGTCTGCAGAACAGATGTTCCAGTGGCTAGGGTATGTTGAAATGGAAGACTTTGAAAGTGCAGAACGAGTGATAAAGGCCCCCTCTGCCCTAGCTGCAAGAGAAGAAGAAGGGAAGGATAAAAAGGGTATGAGGTGGAGGAAAATGAGACTGCAAGTTATGAAACTCTGTCTTAGTAAAAAGTTCATCCACAATCAAATGTTGAAAGATCTGTTAAGAAAGACAAACAAGTTGTTTTGGAGTGCTGGAGCTGGGTATAACGAGAACTGCCTAGACAATGATAGCTACAAAGGTCAAAACATGAAGAACGATGTTAAAAGGGTGGAGGACACTCTACACGAAGAGAGGTTGGCTATATATGAACAATCTGAACCTATGTGCTAGAAAGACTGAGATACGATGGCCAGTTTGGTCGGTATATAGGAAAGTACTGTAAAAATTTGATAAAAACAGACAGTACCAACAGGCTTTTTGGACCGTCCGCTATAGCACTTTAACGTTAGGGTTATAATAACTACTATATCGACACTTCCCTGGTAAATAAATCATACAGACTTATGTTTCATTTCAAAGAAATGTGTTGTTGATATCGGACAATAATATATACGGTCCCATTACTACTAAACTTGGTGAATTGGCATTTTTTATTGGAAATCATTGAAATAATTAGTAGCTAGGTTAGTGTCCTAATATAAGTTTGTCATATTGGTGTATGGATATTGATGTATTAATTAACTGTTAACAGTACTATTTTTTCACCATGTGGACCATTACTTTGCTTCTTTGTGGTTCAGTTACACTACTACATGGTAATATAGATTCACTGTATAGGATAGCAAACGCTACCGTTATCCTGGTATTGGACCCTAGAAATTATAGTGTCCATATCTACTTGTAAATATGTTATTAAGTGGATATTCATATCTTGGTTTATTTGTAGGAGGTGATGTCAAGTGGCACAGTCGTACAGTAAGAACATGGGTAAGACCCCTCAGGAGGTAGTCTCTGAGAATGGTTTAAAATACCTAGCGCTTAACGCCCGGAGTTTACATGATAAATATAACTTTATTAGTAGAGGTTTGCAAGGTTTTGACTTAATAGGGATTACTGAAACATGGCTTAAGACATCAACCCTAAGTAATCAACTCCATATGAATAATATGACTTTGTTCAGAAATGATCACCGCAGGGGTAAAAGAGGTGGAGTAGCTTGTTATATAAAGAATGTATATGTTCCATATACAGAAATAGTCCACGAATTTACAACAGTAAATAAAAATATTGAATGTTTATGTCTAAAAATAAGTTACCCTGGTCATAAATGTAAGATTGTATGTGTTGTATACCGTCCACCTAATGGTAAAGTTCTTGAGTGTTATAATTTCTTGACAGCGTGTATGGGTCCTGATAGTGTTAAATATAATGAATGTTGGGTTATGGGAGACCTAAACGTCAACAGTAAAGCAAGAAATTGTATAAAATTTAGAAGAATGTCAAATGTCTTGAAACATACTGGACTAAGATATCTTAACACCCTAGCTACTTATTATCATCCACATGGGAAGTCCACTTTGGACCACTATTATACAAATTGTGATTGTGTAAAAGCATATGGCGTACTTGATAATCTCTGTGGTGACCATGTACCGATATATGTTATAAGGAAAAAACAAAAAATATTAAAACCCATAGCCATAGTCATACGATTTAGAGATATGAGAAATTTCTCACAACTAGATTTTTTAAATGCAATGGATAACTTAGATTGGAACAACTGCTTACTGGAGGATATGAATGTAAATAACAAATATGAGTGTATTATTAACAATATTAATATGTACTTAAATACAAAACACCCTATAAAGGCCCGTACTGTGAGAGAGAATGATATGTTTTTTGATGAAGATATACGTCATTTGATAACTTTAAAAAAAAGATTCTTCAATAAGGCTAAGAAAGGTAGACCAAATATGTTGAATGTAGCGTTTGCAAGAGCTAAACAAATTCAAAAAAGAATTAACAAAAGACTGAATGTGAAGAGAAAGAATGTGACTACAAATCTCCTAAATAGGTTTAAAAATGGGCCAAGCCGTTTTTGGAAAATCTTGAATAGAGTCTGGAAAGGACAGAGTAACAAACCCACAATGTGTTTAAAAGATAACAACGGTAACACTGTTAACCACCAACACACTGCAAATATAATATGTACAAGAGGATATAGGTATTAATAGTGTTATGACTCTCAGAGAAATAACTGTAAACCAATCTGTTAAAACTGTGAAATCTATAATGGGTCACAAAAGCTCATGTATTAAGGATTTACCATGTAGTATTATTAAAATTCTATTAAGTCATAAACCATATTTACTACAAAGTTTGGTAAATTAAACTATTAAGAGTGGTGCACTACCTGATGTTATGAAAGTCCCATCGCCCAAGCCGGTAATTTATCTGATGTGTCTAACTGGAGACCCATAACTATGACAAATGTTTTTTTCTAAATTAACAGAAAAGATTGTACATTCTCAGTTGATGAATCATATTATAGAAAATAATATTTTCAGTGATAGACAGTATGGATTTATCCCAACAAGATCAACAGTGGATGCCACTTACAGGTTAATACAATATTTAATTGTAGCTAGAAATATAGGTGACTACTCTCTGGTACTTTTCTTAGACTTGAAGAAAGCATTTAATACAGTGAATGAGTGAGTGAGTAATAGATGTTTAACGCCATTTCGACACCTAAGGTCATATTCATGGTGAGAACTACATTACACAATTTCACAGAGGAATGTGTCAGTGCCCACGCATATGTGCACCACACACATCCTGAGGGGATAGTAAAGAGGAGAAATAGACCCTTTTAAGTGGGCTAGGGAAGCCCATAATACAGTGAATCTGGATATACTAATGTGTAAACTGCGTAGTATAGGTTGTGATAACAACTGTCTAAAGTGGTTAAAACGTTTCTTATATGATAGAAAACAAATCACAATAGCCAATCATACTAAATCAAATGAAAAAGTATTGGACACCGGGGTAGCCCAAGGAACAGTCCTAGGCCCACTGTTGTTCAATATATATATATAAATGACATAAAGATAGTAGTAAAAAATTGTGAATTTTTTCTATATGCAGATGATGTAGCAATAGTGCTGAATGGTAAAGAAACTGAGATTATGAGTAAACTTATGCAGACTGGTGTCACTCGAGAATGCAACATATGGTTAAATATGATATTACTTTGAACAATACCAAATTGGCTTGCGTCGAACATTTTAATTACCTTGGTGTAGTAATTGATTTTGATTTGAACTTTAAACGACACTGTAAGAAAGTTGATTCACTAGGTACTGTTAAGTTAAAGCAACTAAGAAACATTGTAAAATACTTGGATGTGGACACTAGCCTTAAAATTTATAAGACTATGATAGTCCCGTTGTTAGAATATTGCAGTTATATATTGGAAAGTGGCCCTGTTACTTTAGTAGATCATTTAGACACAATACAAAACCATTGTCTTAGAGCATGTAAAAAGGTGAGACAACCACAAGATATTCATGTAAATGATTTATTGATATTATGTAATGTCAAAACACTTGCAACAAGAAGAAAACGGGTGCTAGCCTGTATGATGTATAAATTTATACAGGTACTAGAGAACAGAATAGTCCCAGTAAGACCTCTTAGGGGTATTGATAAAATAAAAATTAAAATAAATCAACCTAGAATTGAATTATATAGAACAAGCCCGCTATATAGAGGCAGTATTATCTGGGATTATACCACGATTTCTGGGTTACTCAGTGCTTTTTGGTGGATATTCCCATCCACATATCTGTCGATATTGCACACCCTGTAGGCTGTAACATCAATTTTGTAAGGCATGTGGTTATCCATGGATAACCTGCACCCAGTGCAGTTATCCATGGATAACCTGCACGCCTCTCATGTCCCTCCATGTCATATGTTACATGTTAAAACCCACGAAATTTTCAAGGCCAGGGCAGGGCTCGAACCAGCAGTCTCAGATCCCTAGTCAAACTCCCTATGCATTGCGCCACAGGGACTGACGTGTGATGGTCTGGGTTTGCTTGGTTAGATTGTAGTGGTAGGCGGGGCGGTCTGGGCGTATATTTTCGTTCCCTACTGTCCGCAAACAAACGTAGCCAAGCCGAGACGCCCGTTGAAGTGTGTGACGCCGTGGCCTAGCGGTTAGCGCATTGCACTCAGCCATCAAAGATGGGCGGATCGAATCCCGGCCTGGACGCGTCTTTTTTCATCATGTGCGCTGTCCGCTGCCGGGCGACGAGGTGTACATCTAGTCTAACAGTTAGTAATACGGTCCGGGCGCATCTTTTTTTGCTGTGTGCGCTGTCGCTGTCCGCTGCCTGGCGACGAGGTGTATATCTCGTCTAACTGTTAGTAACACAGTCCGGGGGCATCTTTTTTTTGCCGTGTGTCTGCTACCATAACCGAGACGCATTCAATGCATTCAGACGGGGGCTGTCGCTGTCCGCTGCCGGGTGCCGAGGTGTATGTACCGATCGTGTACACACAATGTACACACTCAGCCTACGGCCTCGTGTAATTATCCTTCACTAACACACACTCGTCATGAATTATCCATTGATTACTTGTTCACTATCTACCGGTACATGTACAGACCGTAGATAACCTACAAATGTTCAAGAAACACTTGTGTGAAATTATAATATGACCCAGGCGTTAATGATTGGATCAGAATTATGTTGAGATATAATATGTATAGGACAAACTTTACTATGTAACTGTTCATGGAAACCACTTGTCAAACACTGAATGTAATTGTACTGTACAATATTTACCTCGTTTGAATGTATCCTCTTTATATCGGCTGATAATTGTAAAAGCTTCAGTATGTTAAGATATTGTTGGCCAATAAACTTGTGTCAAACTCTAAACTCTAATTGTATTACAATCCCAGGGTAACAATAATGTGAAGAAACAATACCAGTGTTGTTTCTAGTATTAATCAGTAGGTGCCACTCCTGTTTGTAGAGGCCTGGGTTGGAATCTTGGTGGTCAATGAAATAGCTTGGAAAGCTTTTATTCACTGGCCCAGTAATGTCTTAACCAAAATCTTTTACTTTTATGCCCCTCAGGCCCCTCAAATCTCTCTGAGAATCAATTCCCAGAGAGGGTATCAGTCTGTGCGCTCTCCGTAGATTTCATCGATTTCTAGCATTGACATAGAGGTATGGTCCTTTCCCATAGAAAAAATAGTCACAGGGCAAAGAAATTTGACATGCTGATAGCCAAGGGGCACCACCCGAGGTGCTGAGTGTTATTCTCTCTCTAGGTGCTATTCACAGAAATATCTGGCTAAAATGTATGAAAAACCCTCAGAAATATAATGTTATAAAGGAATAAATTCAACAAAATGCATCTTAACTCCATGTGTAATGGCTTAGATGGCCATATTTACACATTATTCAAGCTCCCCCATGTGAGGACGAAAAAATAAACCAGATATGGTGAATACATGGACATTTTATTAAGTGTCAGTAGACATTCATTGGCTGCATAGCTCAGGGAGAGAAAAATGATGTTTTCCCCCGATGCATGAAAAGGCCTCCCATAGAGCACTGAGGACGAGAGAAATAGATGAAAACAGCTGAGAATGTAAAATTAAGGTCATTTTGACCCTGAAAACCATAACTTTTGTTACCTGGCACCCCCAGGTACAGATACAGAGAAGTATCAGGCTTGCGGAGTGACACCAGAATATTTCTCATAAACCTCTCCAAGGCCGAAACTCCGATACTACGATTTTCAGTGATTTCTCATTGATTTTATTGATTCCCTTGCCCTTTCTCACCATAACATTGTCAAACTGACTTACCCTAAGCAAAATAAACACATTTTAGCGAAATTTGACGAACTTGGTAGAAGGCCCTATATAGCCTGTAGAGGCTGCAGGACACTAATTATTTTCGCAATGTTGGCTTATATAGCATATGGGCGAAAATAAAATATTTGTGCGAATTTCTGGGCTTAGCCACTGTTATTTTCTTGTAGGCACACTTTTTTCCCATTGATTTAGGGCTATGAGATGTGGTACAATGTGATTAACTTTTCCGCTATCGGCCGTAGAGTGCGGACATACCCAGCTTTGGGGGTTTTGCAGTGAATGATTGCAATAAATTCTGTAATTGAAAAGAGTGCACCCCCTCAAATTACCCTCAAATATCAGCCTAAATAACACTCAAATCGATTAATATACATAAGGATTAATTTGATGCCTGGTTTGCCTACCCACTGTCAGATTTTAGACCAATAATCATTGTACAACACCCTTCAGTGCGGAGCTACAAAGTGTCTCCTGCTGCCACCTCCCGTCAATTGGTGTTCTGCAACCTATACTCAGTGGTACCACACCACACACTACCCCCACCTGGTGTTAATATCACTGTATGCTCAGTTCACCACCTCAGCAGAAGGAAGCAACACTGCCTTTGGCGCTTAGTGTTGTGTGACATGGATTTATGGTTTTTTTTGGTTTTGTTTTGTTTTTCTTTAATAAAGAGGGCTGTCACTATGTTTTGTGGCAAGTCCAGGTCCAAATCATAATTACTGGTCTTGCCTCTATTTCCTATAGGTATTAATACAGTCTCATAATAAGGATCACATGTAGTCCCAGTCTCATCCAGTCGGGATTCAGGGAACTCCCTCTCTCGTGTTTGGGGATTGTGGGTCCCCATATTCTGGGGAATATTACTATGCATTATACCTGCCTACATTTTACCACTACAGCAACCAGCAGCCAGAACTACTTTTACCCATGCATAAATGCTGGTCCGCAGAGACCACTCACACTAGTGGTCGAGCTGGGGCCAGATTGATGTAGTCCTATGAGTCAGAGGATTAAGGCCACATACATCATTTTAGGGCAAAGTAATATCAACCATGTGTATAAAAGCAAGTAAATGACCAGTTCAGGCGGATGGACGTGTTTGAAGATGTATGTACAGTTAAATCATGTGAGTGAGTATGAGATTGACACATCCTGAAATCAGTGGCACACTAAGCAGGATTCAGGATTTCCTGCTAGGGCTTGTTTCAACATAGCTGACAGTCTGAAATCTCACTGATGATTTGATTATCCTACTGCAGAGGTATGCTGTCGTGTCTGTACATATCATGGAACATAATGTATCCCACTTGGCAGAAAGAAAAACCGTTTTTATTCAGTTCCCAAGTTTACAAAAAATTGTTTGATGTAAAAAAAACATCAAAACATGTACTCAAAAAACATGTTTTTATTTGGTTGAAAATTGGTTGAAAAAACGGTAACGTTTTTTGCCAAGTGGGATGAGTGTCTTGAAATAGGCCCGAGGTGCCATGTTATTACCTGAAATTATGAAGCAGTATGATAAATGAACATGAATCCACTAGACATCAAGCTGCTCTTAGGGTTAATCTTCAATTTGCTTGAATGTAGTACCAACAATGGACTCGATGAAGGATTAATGAATTGGGATAACTGTACAGCAAGTAGGGGTCCATACCTACCTCCTATCTGTTTGTACCGTGGTTCCTGTGGGTCTGGGACTGAGCCTGGGCCTAGAATGATGCTGTACCACCTGCAGCAGCAGAACCACCACCACAACCTTCAGCTTGAAACTGGGGCATCTATACACAGGACATTATTCGTCTGGCCACTCTCCAAGTACCTGTAGGGGGATGGGGCCCTATAGTAGATGACATAACTCTGCCACAATGCACAAAGATGGGGTGGGTCAGTGGGTTCATTAAGAGGTCAATAACAGCAGGTGAATGTTAAGGCGCATGGGGTGGCGGTGTGGCCCAGGTAGAGCCATAGTGCAGGGGCAGGTGTCAGGATTTAGGGTGTCGTGGGAAGTGGATGTTAATTTTCCCCAACATACATAAATATGTTCCCTGGGTACCTAAGCTTCCAAAAATGGATGTTGGGAATTTTTCTTTTTATGTTGGTTATGATAGCAACCATTTCCTTGGCAACACTCAAAATCAGCTAAAATACTCACAAAAGTGTATAATACTCTGTCAAATGATAATACTAACCACCCCTACCCCCTAATATAAAATCTATATTGTCTACCTTATATTGGTTTGTTTCTAGGGACCTTGATTGCTTGGCAACAACAGTTTTTAAAGGATTTCCTTAGCAACACCATTAATATAATGTTGTTCAGCATGTTTCTACATAAGGATTCATTCAAGCTGGCTCTATGGGTACCCCAGTGCCCTAGATCTATCAGACACAAAGCAAAGTCATACACTAACAACCATTTTCTATCTAGGGACCTTGGTTGCTTAGCAACAACAGCTATTCAAAGGATATCCTTAGCATCGGCATTAACACAAGATTATTCAGCATGTTTTCACATAAGTATTCCTTCAAGCTGGCTCTATGGGTTACCCAAGTGCCCTAGATCTATCAGAAGCATAGCAAAGCCAATAACAACAACCATTTGCTATATTTTCCCAACAGTAACAGTCCCGTCTCCTTACAGCACAAGAAAGACATAGACACCTTATAGATAGATCCCCCTAATGATAGATTTGCAACTCCTATCTAATTGATGCCATTGCATGGGCGTGGAAAGCAGGGGGACAGGGGGACATGTACCCCCCACTTTTTGCCAAGTCCTCAAAAGGTCAAAACTAAAAGGTCAAGCAAAGGGAGGTCAAAAATTGCAGAAAACCCCCTGGTCCCACCCACTCTGAAACTGCTTCCCACACCCCTGCATTGTCACAGGGTGTGCTATTTCAAATAACCTGTTTCTAGTCATCCTGGTTCCTTAGCAACAGCAGCTTTTGCAATGGTTTCCCCAAGAAACAAGTTCAATCCAATGCCATTCTGAATCAGTCATGATGGGATAATGAAAGGACCTGAATTCTATTACCCAATTTGGTGAATTTGTTCATGTTTTGATTAGCCAAATTTGGTTTTGATAAGGCAAACCACTTTTGCAAATACATTCAGCTAAATTCAACATACATTCAAATAGGAGAGTTGTCAGCCATTTTCAATGCCCTTAGTTGAGAAAAAGGGACAATATGACTTTAATCCCAATTTCTATTATATATTACATATTACATATATGAAGAGCTTGGTCCCGAAATGCAATAAATCCATTTCAGATTTCCAGCATATACCCATATTTATATTGCCACCCTGAAGTTAATTTTAGTTCTATCTTCATGAAATCTTTATAAACAAAATCTGGAAACCCGGAAAATATATTTTTCAAAGGAAACAGTTTTTGTATTACATTCAAGTATCTCTGTAGGCTTTTGAAATATTGGCCTCTTTTTTCAAAATGGCATTTATTGCGTTTTGGAACCAAACTCTTCATATATTGCAACAAGAGCAATTGGAATATCCCACTTTCAATTTGAGTTAGAGGAAACATCTTTAAATGTCAGAAAAGGGGAAAGGCACTATGTGGAAAAGACTGGGTAGGCCTATGTGAGAATTTGCCAAATGCAGGGGGGGGAAGGCAATATGAAATTGACTGGGAACCTATTTTCTCAAAGAAAAGTTCTGTAGCTCCTACATCATAACATGACCTTGTGTGTAAGACAAACCTAGAGTTTGTTCATGGCTTTGGTAGAAAGATTAGGAATAACCTTCCTTGAAATTTCCCACACCTTCAGAACAGTCCAACAACCTTAATCAGGCAATTTGGTAAATCTTGAAGTGATACCATTAGCCAAAATAAGATTGGCTTCACTATTCCACAGTTGTTTTTCACAGCATTCGTATGCTGTGAGTCAAGTTTTCCTAAAAGCCCGTGACTGGCTCCCAACATAATGTTGGCCAGCAAGATTTCTTCTTAATCTCTATAAGATGCATTTAACTACATTTATTCTTGGACTAACAATACAGTCAAGCAATATCAACCAAAATGTAGTATTCCTCCGTGAATGGCATAAGTTGGAGCAATGGCTTTCAAAATATTATATTATAGTAAAATGACATTAGGTAAGTAAGTATAATTAAATGGTGAATGGTAATTTGAATATTTCCATCAGTGGAATGCAATTAACCATGTTTAGATGTGTAGATATATCCCATATTCTACTGCCCTAGGGCATATGTGATGCATCCTAACCAAATCAGTCACATCTCGGCCCTCATAGACCAGAGATAATGAGGTCAATAGGTGAAAAATGCTGATCTAAGTGAGTTTGATATTTTTGGATGTTTGCTTTTATTAATATCTTCTCTGTGATTTAGTGAAAGCATAACTGCAAAAAAGATTAGTAGAAATTATGAAAATTGGCCGATTTTATGATCGCTGCTAATTTTCTAAGAACAAAATTGGTTATATTAGGGTTAACAACTAGTTGCATCCAAAGTCTCAAATATTTGAAGGTGAAAGGGGAGTGATCCTGTAAATAGATCTTGTCTCAAAATACCAGCTGCAGGAGGGATTTAGGTGCTATGCCTTGGATATTTTCATCCGGCAATTTTGAACTAAGAAATTGAACCTGGTCTTAAGGGCATTGTCCCAGATTTAGGCCCAGCCAGGGGGCCATTTCTTAACTCACCCTTGAATTAGTGCCATGAGAGCCAAATAGTATTGGTTATATGTTAGAAGCAGCCCTATGACTGCCCTACGAAATGCTATGTAATTATTACATAAGTGCTGATCGTACAGAGCAGCCATAGTGCACTACCTATGATTGCTGAGGGGTTGCAAATCGTACTACCATAGGTCAATATCACCTAGTAAAATGTTAGCATCACATAAGTCAGCATTATGTAAAGTGAATTAACCTTTAATCCGGTCAAAACCATTTAAAAAATTGAAAATTCATGCACACCATCATCCTTTTGTTGTTACCGGAAGTGCAAGTGATGACATATATTGTATTGCATAGCAACTACATGTATGTCATATTGGATAGTAATCACCTTCAATTGCATAGCAACTGTACCAGGCATTATCCCTAGGGCATTATCTTCGGATTAAGCCCTGGCTGCCTTGTTTTAATTAACAGTGAGTTCTATGGGATCAAACTGCCCTACATACCTGCCTATGGTAGAACAATACAATAGTAAGCCTGTTGCTAGGTAAATCTGGGAATTTATTGTCATTGCTAAGTAATGATGGTTATTTGAAATAATGTAGCCATTGATCATAGCATTATGTTGATAGAAACACATATTTCATCACTTGAGAAATTTACTGGCCAATGTTTAACATTTTCTTGCAAGGGGAAGTGTCAGTTGCGATGGAAAATTATAGCAGATGCTAGTTTCTATATGATTTTGATTGCTTTTGATATATCTTGGCACTGGGGTAACCCAAAGAACCAGCTTAAATGAATACTTATGTAGAAACATGCTGAATAACATTGTATTGATATCGAAATCCTTTAAATAGCTGTTGTTGCTAAGCAACCAACGTCCCTAGATAGCAAATGGTTGTTACTATATAACTTTGCTTTGTGTCTGATAGATCTAGGGCACCGGGGTAACCCATAGAGCCAGCTTGAATGAATCCTTATATAAAAACATTTCGTTTCAATGAAGTCAGGCGACTTCTTTTATTCAATGTAATCTCACGTGGAAGATGGTCGTAAAGTAATTCTTACATTGAATTGAATCGAAATTGGTGGATTGCAATCCATTGACTTTAGTCATATGGTATTAACTACTTTTCATCAATGATAACATGTGTATCACTCTCTGAAGGGTCCTTTACAGTTCAGTTTTGTCCAGGCATTCTATGCCGTGTCTATTGGTTTGGCACATTGTGTGTGCATGAGAGTCACTTATTGATATGTATTTCATATAAATGTGAGATACAGCTTAAAACTAGGAAAGTAGCTCATTAGCCATGTGGCAACAATCATTACAATCAATAGAGCTATAACATATAGTAATACATATGTACCATTACCAATATCATTTTATTTTGTGCAGTTGTGGAACCCCTCCCCGGCTTGCCTCGGTTTTACCTATCAAGGAAATGCTTATGGCTGCAAAACATTGGGACATATAGGTGTGGGCATAGTAAAGAAGAGTTTTTTTTTTTTTTTTTTTTTTTTGTGGGCGGTTTGACTTAGATTTGACTTTGATTCCATCCACCAGCAACAATTCCCTCCACCCGCACATATTTACATATAATAATGAGCAGTGTAATGAAGAATAAATATAAATAGTATTCGCTTGATAACATCTATACCAAGATATAACTGCAGAGGAATATGTAGTAAAAGGCATCAAGTATTAAAGTGACAAAAGGTATAACAGTTGTATGACTACATACCAGTAAGTAGCACACCCATTTACTATTTATTCCTGCCCCCCCCCCTCTCCTTCAGAGTCAAAGTCAGAGTCCGTCTCTGGCTCCAATTGTGTTTTCCTGAGGTGCCTCTGGAATATGTTTTTGGACTCAGCAAGTTGTACCTGTGCTGGGATCCTGTCCCATAGCTTTTTACCTCGATACAGCGGGCTTCTCTTGTATTTTTCCAACCTGGGCCGTCGCAGCCTGATCTGTATCTTATGATCAGCCCTAGTTCTAGGGTTTTCCGCTGGTCTTAACCCTAATTTATTGACATATTTATACATTACTAATAATAATTGCTCATCCCTCCTATCCTGGAGCAGTGGCACCTTTGCATCCTTATGTAAAGTAATGGTTTCAATCTTGGAATAATCCCCTTTACAGATTTTAAGCCCCCTATTTTGCAGTCTCTGCAGCTTTTGTATAGAGGCAAGGTTTGCACTATTTGTGAGAAAACTACAATAATCAAAGAATGGCAACACGGTTTGTTTATAAATCTGCAGTGCTGTATGCTTGTCAACTAGGTATCTTATTCTACCTAAACTCATTGAACTTATCCTGTAATTTAGTTATCTTCTTGTTACCCTTCGTCACCTTGCTATCTAACTCTTTGAACATTTTCCTGCTGGGCAGTTTTTTTTCTAACTTTATGAAGTAGTTGTCTAGCAACATGATTAGCTGATTGTTGCCTATGGTTGGGGTTTCTAGAGTTAATTCATCTAAGGGGCCCTCATCTTCACTATCACTCTCTCCTAGTGAATTGTAGTTAGAGCTACCACTTTTATTGACCTCGTTTTCCTCAATGTCAGACCCAACATTGTTTATATTGCTATTGTCAATATTGTCATCATCAGCCTCATTTGCCCTGCTCCTAAGATTCCTTTTACCAGCTTTATTTCCCTCATCAGAGTCTTTCTTCCCTCTGTCGCCAGCCATAGTGAAATAGGTGTTGGGGGTAGTGCAAGTCTATGTATACCAGTAGGGCTTGACAATGGAGTCCCTGACAACCAGCCTCCAGTCTGTGTACACTGAGAAGAACTACTGGGAAATACAGACTAACCTAGGTCAATAACAGCAGGTGAATGTTAAGGCGCATGGGGTGGCGGTGTGGCCCAGGTAGAGCCATAGTGCAGGGGCAGGTGTCAGGATTTAGGGTGTCGTGGGAAGTGGATGTTAATTTTCCCCAACATACATAAATATGTTCCCTGGGTACCTAAGCTTCCAAAAATGGATGTTGGGAATTTTTCTTTTTATGTTGGTTATGATAGCAACCATTTCCTTGGCAACACTCAAAATCAGCTAAAATACTCACAAAAGTGTATAATACTCTGTCAAATGATAATACTAACCACCCCTACCCCCTAATATAAAATCTATATTGTCTACCTTATATTGGTTTGTTTCTAGGGACCTTGATTGCTTGGCAACAACAGTTTTTAAAGGATTTCCTTAGCAACACCATTAATATAATGTTGTTCAGCATGTTTCTACATAAGGATTCATTCAAGCTGGCTCTATGGGTACCCCAGTGCCCTAGATCTATCAGACACAAAGCAAAGTCATACACTAACAACCATTTTCTATCTAGGGACCTTGGTTGCTTAGCAACAACAGCTATTCAAAGGATATCCTTAGCATCGGCATTAACACAAGATTATTCAGCATGTTTTCACATAAGTATTACTTCAAGCTGGCTCTATGGGTTACCCAAGTGCCCTAGATCTATCAGAAGCATAGCAAAGCCAATAACAACAACCATTTGCTATATTTTCCCAACAGTAACAGTCCCGTCTCCTTACAGCACAAGAAAGACATAGACACCTTATAGATAGATCCCCCTAATGATAGATTTGCAACTCCTATCTAATTGATGCCATTGCATGGGCGTGGAAAGCAGGGGGACAGGGGGACATGTACCCCCCACTTTTTGCCAAGTCCTCAAAAGGTCAAAACTAAAAGGTCAAGCAAAGGGAGGTCAAAAATTGCAGAAAACCCCCTGGTCCCACCCACTCTGAAACTGCTTCCCACACCCCTGCATTGTCACAGGGTGTGCTATTTCAAATAACCTGTTTCTAGTCATCCTGGTTCCTTAGCAACAGCAGCTTTTGCAATGGTTTCCCCAAGAAACAAGTTCAATCCAATGCCATTCTGAATCAGTCATGATGGGATAATGAAAGGACCTGAATTCTATTACCCAATTTGGTGAATTTGTTCATGTTTTGATTAGCCAAATTTGGTTTTGATAAGGCAAACCACTTTTGCAAATACATTCAGCTAAATTCAACATACATTCAAATAGGAGAGTTGTCAGCCATTTTCAATGCCCTTAGTTGAGAAAAAGGGACAATATGACTTTAATCCCAATTTCTATTATATATTACATATTACATATATGAAGAGCTTGGTCCCGAAATGCAATAAATCCATTTCAGATTTCCAGCATATACCCATATTTATATTGCCACCCTGAAGTTAATTTTAGTTCTATCTTCATGAAATCTTTATAAACAAAATCTGGAAACCCGGAAAATATATTTTTCAAAGGAAACAGTTTTTGTATTACATTCAAGTATCTCTGTAGGCTTTTGAAATATTGGCCTCTTTTTTCAAAATGGCATTTATTGCGTTTTGGAACCAAACTCTTCATATATTGCAACAAGAGCAATTGGAATATCCCACTATCAATTTGAGTTAGAGGAAACATCTTTAAATGTCAGAAAAGGGGAAAGGCACTATGTGGAAAAGACTGGGTAGGCCTATGTGAGAATTTGCCAAATGCAGGGGGGGGGGAAGGCAATATGAAATTGACTGGGAACCTATTTTCTCAAAGAAAAGTTCTGTAGCTCCTACATCATAACATGACCTTGTGTGTAAGACAAACCTAGAGTTTGTTCATGGCTTTGGTAGAAAGATTAGGAATAACCTTCCTTGAAATTTCCCACACCTTCAGAACAGTCCAACAACCTTAATCAGGCAATTTGGTAAATCTTGAAGTGATACCATTAGCCAAAATAAGATTGGCTTCACTATTCCACAGTTGTTTTTCACAGCATTCGTATGCTGTGAGTCAAGTTTTCCTAAAAGCCCGTGACTGGCTCCCAACATAATGTTGGCCAGCAAGATTTCTTCTTAATCTCTATAAGATGCATTTAACTACATTTATTCTTGGACTAACAATACAGTCAAGCAATATCAACCAAAATGTAGTATTCCTCCGTGAATGGCATAAGTTGGAGCAATGGCTTTCAAAATATTATATTATAGTAAAATGACATTAGGTAAGTAAGTATAATTAAATGGTGAATGGTAATTTGAATATTTCCATCAGTGGAATGCAATTAACCATGTTTAGATGTGTAGATATATCCCATATTCTACTGCCCTAGGGCATATGTGATGCATCCATCCAAATCAGTCACATCTCGGCCCTCATAGACCAGAGATAATGAGGTCAATAGGTGAAAAATGCTGATCTAAGTGAGTTTGATATTTTTGGATGTTTACTTTTATTAATATCTTCTCTGTGATTTAGTGAAAGCATAACTGCAAAAAAGATTAGTAGAAATTATGAAAATTGGCCGATTTTATGATCGCTGCTAATTTTCTAAGAACAAAATTGGTTATATTAGGGTTAACAACTAGTTGCATCCAAAGTCTCAAATATTTGAAGGTGAAAGGGGAGTGATCCTGTAAATAGATCTTGTCTCAAAATACCAGCTGCAGGAGGGATTTAGGTGCTATGCCTTGGATATTTTCATCCGGCAATTTTGAACTAAGAAATTGAACCTGGTCTTAAGGGCATTGTCCCAGATTTAGGCCCAGCCAGGGGGCCATTTCTTAACTCACCCTTGAATTAGTGCCATGAGAGCCAAATAGTATTGGTTATATGTTAGAAGCAGCCCTATGACTGCCCTACGAAATGCTATGTAATTATTACATAAGTGCTGATCGTACAGAGCAGCCATAGTGCACTACCTATGATTGCTGAGGGGTTGCAAATCGTACTACCATAGGTCAATATCACCTAGTAAAATGTTAGCATCACATAAGTCAGCATTATGTAAAGTGAATTAACCTTTAATCCGGTCAAAACCATTTAAAAAATTGAAAATTCATGCACACCATCATCCTTTTGTTGTTACCGGAAGTGCAAGTGATGACATATATTGTATTGCATAGCAACTACATGTATGTCATATTGGATAGTAATCACCTTCAATTGCATAGCAACTGTACCAGGCATTATCCCTAGGGCATTATCTTCGGATTAAGCCCTGGCTGCCTTGTTTTAATTAACAGTGAGTTCTATGGGATCAAACTGCCCTACATACCTGCCTATGGTAGAACAATACAATAGTAAGCCTGTTGCTAGGTAAATCTGGGAATTTATTGTCATTGCTAAGTAATGATGGTTATTTGAAATAATGTAGCCATTGATCATAGCATTATGTTGATAGAAACACATATTTCATCACTTGAGAAATTTACTGGCCAATGTTTAACATTTTCTTGCAAGGGGAAGTGTCAGTTGCGATGGAAAATTATAGCAGATGCTAGTTTCTATATGATTTTGATTGCTTTTGATATATCTTGGCACTGGGGTAACCCAAAGAACCAGCTTAAATGAATACTTATGTAGAAACATGCTGAATAACATTGTATTGATATCGAAATCCTTTAAATAGCTGTTGTTGCTAAGCAACCAACGTCCCTAGATAGCAAATGGTTGTTACTATATAACTTTGCTTTGTGTCTGATAGATCTAGGGCACCGGGGTAACCCATAGAGCCAGCTTGAATGAATCCTTATATAAAAACATTTCGTTTCAATGAAGTCAGGCGACTTCTTTTATTCAATGTAATCTCACGTGGAAGATGGTCGTAAAGTAATTCTTACATTGAATTGAATCGAAATTGGTGGATTGCAATCCATTGACTTTAGTCATATGGTATTAACTACTTTTCATCAATGATAACATGTGTATCACTCTCTGAAGGGTCCTTTACAGTTCAGTTTTGTCCAGGCATTCTATGCCGTGTCTATTGGTTTGGCACATTGTGTGTGCATGAGAGTCACTTATTGATATGTATTTCATATAAATGTGAGATACAGCTTAAAACTAGGAAAGTAGCTCATTAGCCATGTGGCAACAATCATTACAATCAATAGAGCTATAACATATAGTAATACATATGTACCATTACCAATATCATTTTATTTTGTGCAGTTGTGGAACCCCTCCCCGGCTTGCCTCGGTTTTACCTATCAAGGAAATGCTTATGGCTGCAAAACATTGGGACATATAGGTGTGGGCATAGTAAAGAAGAGTTTTTTTTTTTTTTTTTTTTTTTTTGTGGGCGGTTTGACTTAGATTTGACTTTGATTCCATCCACCAGCAACAATTCCCTCCACCCGCACATATTTACATATAATAATGAGCAGTGTAATGAAGAATAAATATAAATAGTATTCGCTTGATAACATCTATACCAAGATATAACTGCAGAGGAATATGTAGTAAAAGGCATCAAGTATTAAAGTGACAAAAGGTATAACAGTTGTATGACTACATACCAGTAAGTAGCACACCCATTTACTATTTATTCCTGCCCCCCCCCTCTCCTTCAGAGTCAAAGTCAGAGTCCGTCTCTGGCTCCAATTGTGTTTTCCTGAGGTGCCTCTGGAATATGTTTTTGGACTCAGCAAGTTGTACCTGTGCTGGGATCCTGTCCCATAGCTTTTTACCTCGATACAGCGGGCTTCTCTTGTATTTTTCCAACCTGGGCCGTCGCAGCCTGATCTGTATCTTATGATCAGCCCTAGTTCTAGGGTTTTCCGCTGGTCTTAACCCTAATTTATTGACATATTTATACATTACTAATAATAATTGCTCATCCCTCCTATCCTGGAGCAGTGGCACCTTTGCATCCTTATGTAAAGTAATGGTTTCAATCTTGGAATAATCCCCTTTACAGATTTTAAGCCCCCTATTTTGCAGTCTCTGCAGCTTTTGTATAGAGGCAAGGTTTGCACTATTTGTGAGAAAACTACAATAATCAAAGAATGGCAACACGGTTTGTTTATAAATCTGCAGTGCTGTAGGCTTGTCAACTAGGTATCTTATTCTACCTAAACTCATTGAACTTATCCTGTAATTTAGTTATCTTCTTGTTACCCTTCGTCACCTTGCTATCTAACTCTTTGAACATTTTCCTGCTGGGCAGTTTTTTTTCTAACTTTATGAAGTAGTTGTCTAGCAACATGATTAGCTGATTGTTGCCTATGGTTGGGGTTTCTAGAGTTAATTCATCTAAGGGGCCCTCATCTTCACTATCACTCTCTCCTAGTGAATTGTAGTTAGAGCTACCACTTTTATTGACCTCGTTTTCCTCAATGTCAGACCCAACATTGTTTATATTGCTATTGTCAATATTGTCATCATCAGCCTCATTTGCCCTGCTCCTAAGATTCCTTTTACCAGCTTTATTTCCCTCATCAGAGTCTTTCTTCCCTCTGTCGCCAGCCATAGTGAAATAGGTGTTGGGGGTAGTGCAAGTCTATGTATACCAGTAGGGCTTGACAATGGAGTCCCTGACAACCAGCCTCCAGTCTGTGTACACTGAGAAGAACTACTGGGAAATACAGACTAACCTTGGGTTTCCCCTCGTGGAAAACTTAACCTATAGTGTCCTGTTTCCTTTCTACACTGACCCTGCTTGTGATTCCTCCCTATGTCTTCCTAAATACACCATAATCCCTTCCAAAGTGCCAGAGCTCTCACGTTCAGCTACTGGCCATAACGATGACGTCATGCTGAATAACATTATATTAATAGCGTTGCCCGGGAAATTCTTTAAAAACTGTTGTTGCTGAGCAACCAATGTCCCCAGAAATAAGCTGATATGTAAAGTAGACAGTATAGGTTTGATATCAGTGGGTAGGGGTAGTTGGTATTATTATTTGACACAGTATTGTACAATTTAGGGTGCATTTTAGCTGATTTTGAGTGTTGCCAAGGAAAACGGTTGCTATGGTAATCAACATGAAAAGAAAAAATTCCTAACATACATTTTTGGAAGCTTAGGTACCCAAGGAACACATTTATGTGTGTTTGGTAAAATTAACATCCACTTCCCACGAAATTACACCTGCCCCTCTACTAAACTGTGTCACACGATACTCCAGCTCTCAGTTACGTCCATAGGCTTATCCTCTTCATTCTCTGATTGACTATATTCCTTGAAGGACAGATAGGACACTCTGTAAGTAGTTATCAAGGAGATATATGTAGAATTTTGATCTCACCTTATTTGCCATAAATAATTGTTCTGTTCAAGATCCCAGTCACTGACATGATGTGGTGTGTCAACAGTCTAGTGATAGTCATGAATCAAGTATAAGTTTTTATTTGGTTGAAAATTGGTTCTCTGAATCTCATTCTTCCTGGCTATGTTCTTTAAGTAGTGCTGTGACATAATCAAAATAGCCTCAAACCCTTATAAAAAGTTTAATCTGGTGTCATTTACACTAAGGTAATATGAAATAGATACAGAGATGCACGTTAAAGTGTCTCTACTCCTAGTTTCTTCACTCATGAGGATCTGAACTTGGCCAGTCAGATCATCACTCATAAAGACACTAGTTGTGTCGACACTTTACTGTTCACCTCTGTCTATGTGTATCCTTGTCCATGTATAATATCATTTGCATCAGGCAGACAGGCAGACATAAAAGAGGAGATAAAAGCACGTTAGAAAGGGCTAGGGAACTCTAAATACCGCAGCACTTACCTTATCTTGTTACATAATGGTAACCTACAATATAGATTACATTGAATCTAAAACCTCAATCATTTACACATCCATCTGAAATGCAAAGTGTGTCCTTACATCGTTTTTTTAACATGGGGATTTAACCTAATATGTTACAGCAAATAGAAAGAAATATACATGATTTTAATTGATGATTCAGTCTTGGTAGATGGACTAGCCAACGCTACTGTGGTGATCGCAAGTCACCATTGAGGAATATTTGATAATTATCAAGTTCCTTGTTGGTGACCTCGAGGACACTTCACATACTCGACACCTAGGGGCACTGGAGTCTGACGCCGCATCACCACCTGGTCATGTGGCCCTCGACTCCAGTCATAAGGTCTTTCTGAAGCCTTCCCCAGGGTCAGTCCAGTCCTGACATCCTGAGAGATGGAGATCAACTGCCTGACTACCATGTTACTTTAACCTCTCTGTGCTTCTACATAGAGTGGGTTATGGTGTAAAGTGTTGTGAGACGTTAGTGGACTTGAAGTCGACTATCATCGAGTTGATGGAAACTGGTGGTTAATTCACTATGCTTGTAACCTGTTATTAAGAATGGCTGGTGTTGAGTGCGTCAAAAATAAAAGTTTTAACTGGAACCTGTCTCATGTTTGGTCATTGTCTATCCAAGGATTCGATTAGAAACGAGGGTCGAGAACACTACATTAATGTTTTATGACAACCAATTCATGCATTAATGTATTCAGGGCTCTTTCTTGGCACCTGACTTCTTGTGGCTGCAGGAACATTAAGTCTCCAAATCAATAAGCCAGTCAATCATTCACAAAGAGACACAATCAATAATTATGAAAAATATAGTAAAGAGTTACATATGTGATCCTTGGCAGACTGCACCAAACACCTTGGCAGGGGAGTGGCCCCAGCCCCAGTTCCACCCCCAAGTAGCACACCAACCTGTGGAGAAACCCCACTGCTGGCCATAGACCTAAAACATGTAGTAGCCGCCCTGCAACAATACAATATATATATATATATATATATATATATATATATATATATATATATATATATACATATAATTTTATTAATTTTATGAGTACCTTTTTATATGCAGGGCGTCCATAGCAGAGTTTGGGGAATCAGCGGTAGTCCCCACTACGGGAACCATAGTTACTGGGTACTCTCCAGGTCCAGCACCAATCAGGGGCATCACCAGCTAGATTCACAGACACTAGAGCGTACAAAGTTTGTCATCTAATAATATTTTCTTTTGGAGTTCACACTGTAAAATAACGTCATCAAAATAACAACAGAACCCTCATCCCAAAGCTTCCAGACATCTGTCATCATTTTCACAGAGATTCCTTGCACCACCATACTGCCACCTGGCACCTCTTGTAAAAACTACATATGTATATATATATATATATATATATATATATATAGTTATCTCGCTACCAGGGAATAATAATACCGGTAATAACGATAATAATAATGTTGATATATACGGTAATAATAATATATAAAACAGTAGGATAATAAATGATCATATCACAGACACATGCGTTTAGTGGGTTACTGACCTTGGGGCTATCAGCACCATACATGCCTTTATTAAAACAACTATAATCATCAGTTGAATAAGCATAGTCAGTAAAAGTGTAACAATCACAATAGTATAGAGTAACAATAGTAATAACAATAGTCAACAATAGTAAAATTAAAAATTTCAGGGAACACCCAGCATGGTGTTACCTGTACAGGTGAATACGAGCCAATTGACGGTTAGCTTGAACCCGCCCCCTTTTATACCAGTGGAGTTGTTGACCATGACGTCACACTATGACATCATTGGTATCCTTACGAGCTGAAAGTAGTCCCTAACCATCCGCGGCTAATTATATAAATATACACGAGTGTATATAGTTCCATAAGTTATCTCGCTACCAGGGAATATTAATACCGGTAATAACGATAATAATAATGTTGATATATACGGTAATAATAATATATAATACAGTAGGATAATAAATGATCATATCACAGACACATGCGTTTGGTGGGTTACTGACCTTGGGGCTATCAGCACCATACATGCCAAACACCTAAACACGCCAAACACATGTGAACAAACACATACCAATCAGCAATGCAATTGAGATTGGCAAAGTCTATCTAATTCTAAAAGTTCTTGTTTATAGTCATGTAAATACGTAAAAACAGAATTAGATTTCCAATTTACCTTCTTTTTAATAGAATCTATACTAAGTCCTGCATCCTTTAACATAGTAGCACCACCATGCCTAAGTGAGTGAGTGGAGACTGAACCCTTGATACCAGCACGTAGAGATAAAGATTTCAATCTCGAATTAATATATTGGTACTGTAGAGGAACACCATTAATTTTAAATAACAAATCACTCACAGCCCTACCTGTGCACAATTTTCCTACGTCTCTACACGGACATAACAGTGAGGTATCATCCCTACACAAGTATATGTTAAAAGAATGGCCACCAAGTTGGTCAGTCTTAGATGTTTTAATGCGCAGACTAGCATAACTTTTAAATATTTTAACATCACCTACCCTTAGTGTATGGGGAGAAGATACAACATGTCCTATCCTGAGGACACCTCTATAACATAAGAGAATAGCTAACCAAAATTTTAAATCAGCCCTGTTGGAGAGATCCAAATACGATCTAATACATAACATTTCCTTTGGACTCAATGGGTGAATAACCCTAGTAGGAACAGCAGAATTCCTATCAATACCATCCAACACCTTTTTTAGCATGAAATTACTGCTATGGTCTAAGCCACCCCTAAGCTTTTGATGAAACCAAATGGACGATAGATAGTTCCTTACAGAAGAAGGTTTCATATAACCAGATAAATATACTGCATATGTAGCAGCCTGTGAGGGAGAACAGGGAAACTTAGATAAATTAAATTTATTACAAAATTTTTATACCTGTTAAGCTGTTGTTCCCTTGCCCTCCTCGTATTTTCAGACACACTCTGGGCTAAAAGTAACCTTTTTCTGTTTAGTAATCTCTCCCACTCTGGAATTAAAGCAACACATATCATTTTCATGGAGAGAGGTTATACATTTGCTCGGGATACCGGTGTAAGCAAGTCTAGAAAGTTGGTCGGCCAGGATATTATCCTCTGACCTAATATAAGTTGCGTACACTTCCACATTATTGATGAAACACAGCCAAAACATTTCTCTAAGCCATTCCATACAAAGTTTGTTTCTAGACCTGCCCATATTAATCATAGCCAGCACTTGCATATTATCTGTTATACAATGTATTCTTTTATTTTTACAACCTGAAATCCAACGTTTCAGACCAACCATGACAGGATATAGCTCATACACATTTATATTTCTATGGTGATTTTTTAAGTTATCCAATATAGGAGGGAGAGAAAAATGGCCTGAACCCAAGTTGAACCTATCATGAGATGTCCAGTCACCATATAAATAATCTTTACCCATCCAAGCTCCAAAGCCCTTAATATATGAATCGGAGTACATAGGTGTATCCACCATATCGTTTAGAATTAATCTCTTACAGTTGAAAACTTTACAAAAGTCAAGCCACCACTGCATATCTTGGCGAGTGCAAGCTGATACCGTAATATAACCTCCGGGTCTAGCCCGAGCGCAGAGATCAAAAATTCGTCTGCTAAAGGTCCTACCACCCTTAACCACCTGAGAGCAAAAGGACATTAGACCACCTATCTTTTCCAGATTCTTTTTAGAAATAAATTTCTTATTAACATTCTCCATTAAAATGCCTCTCATCTTAACCACCTTATCCTCCGGCAGAGATAGTTCCAAGTTAACAGAGTCTATCATAATACCAAGAATTTACAAGTTTGTGAAGGCTCCGTTACCTTCTCACTCGATACCACAAACCCCATATGCTGCATGCATTCAATGAGGATATTCCTTTGACGTAGACATTCACCATAAGTATCAGCAATTATGATAAAATCATCTAGATAATTAACCAATTTTTTCACACCATAGCTCTTGGCCACTTCTACAATAAAATCCGATATTCTGTTGAATATATAGGGGGCACATTTAAGACCAAAGGTCAACCTGTTGCTTACATAGAAACCTTCACCTTGACCAAAGTCCCATCTAAATCCTTGCATATCAGTGTGGGGACCATAAATATTAATGATTCTATAGGCAGATTTTAAATCTACTACGCTCATAAAGTCATTTTTATCTAACTGAGCTGTGACCGTACCAATATTATTGTAAGAGAAGGTAGAACTAGTCTTGTCCATATAGTTATTAATGGAAATCTTTTCCGGCATACTGCAGTCAGTTATAGGCCTTAGCTTGCCATTTGCCTTCTCCACACCGCCCAGGGAATGGATGCACTTTGGTTTGTTTTCAACTTTGGACACTAGACCCGCTTCTAACTCCTCCACTAATATGCTACAAAATTCCTTATAGAAATTTCCTTCAAGAATGGACTTATAATTTCTGCAATCATAAGAAGTATTGCATTCAGGGTCAACCGTCCTGAACCCCTCAACAAAACCTTGCCATAAGAATAATGCCTCTTTATCATCTATATTAATAACTCCTTTTTGGGTTAAGAATGGGGCCACTCTGCAAGGGAAAACTTGAGACCTTTTACCATGAATATAATGTACACAATCACACACACCATTTATACAGCTATCATACACTTCGATGCTAGGTAAATTATTAATAGCAACCGTAAACAATGGTTTAACCTTGCCCTGTACTGGGCCACTATATGATACATCCACACCAACAGAGTTGGTTTTAATATCAATATCATTTCCAAATTTCGTTTGTAAACTTGCCACACCGAAACCACTAGGGGGGGGACAGGTTCTACAACTCCAGCATTACATACACCAACACCCTGAGCTGGAGCAACGGGTGGAGGCGAACCAGGATCTACCAAACCTACTATACACGATTTTGGCATCGACACACTATCACATATAGGAACCTGGCCACCTGTACAATCCTAGTCAGACTTGTTTACTTGACAGTCCACTCTACTGTGGCCTGGTTTGGTACATGAGCTACATACATGTCTGTATTTGCAGGGATCCCTAGTACATCCCTCAGCCCTGTTAAAGGCATAACACGAATTTGTAGACACTTTAAATTTCCCAGAATTCTTCGACTTAGTGGAATAAGCCTTCTGGGCCTGTACAGTACCATCATACGACAAATATCTTAAAATATCAGAATTTTCAATGACATTGAAAGCATAGATACCATTCTCGTTAGCCCTGGATCTTACAGACTTGTCATATGCAGTAAGGGCTGGTACAGTATATATCTTAGTACCAGACTTCTCAACCAAAACCTGCAAATGCCTCAGCATCCCTTCAATATCAGCGCCCTTTCTATAATACTTTAGGGCGAATTTAAGGTTGACTAGAATAAGCTTCTCAATAGAGTCTATCTTATCCTTCTTTTCTACATAATTCTCTTGGTCAAACTCACCGATTTTGGTATGACGATGACGACCAGACATAGACGAATCCATTGACGATGAACGTGAGTAGCTGCGACTGCACTGACGAGCTGTAATTGACGATCTAGACTGATGACGACCCCGTCAAGCGACTTTAACCCACTCATCCTCGTCTTGCGCTGGCGGAAAGCATGGTGACTGTTGTCTTGTCTCCTTGACTACCGGCCCGCGTCCCTGGCGACGTGACGTCATATCTTGTTTATCAACATATGCACGTGGTTTGCTCGAACTGCTTGAAGTACCATACATCCCATCTTTACGGTCCCCTCCGGTAACCACCTCTAGTAGTAAAGACTTGATATCTGCCAATTCGCCTTCCAGCTTCTCTAGCCTGCTGTTCCCCGTCTGGTCAACGACTGGACTGTCCAAATCCAGAGATGTGCTGGACAAATCCAAGTCGCTCGCTAATCCTGAATTGGCCGATTCAGGCGAAGTTTTTGCCAATTTAGCCGATTATTTCGCCGATACCTTAATCTTGGTATTTCTCGTAGACTTCCTATCCATTTTTGGGTAAAAATTGAGGCCCAAAAGACCTTAAATAGCGTTTAAAAAAAAATTTCAGGGAACACCCAGCGTGGTGTTACCTGTACAGGTTAATACGAGCCAATTGACGGTTAGCTTGAACCCGCCCCCTTTTATACCAGTGGAGTTGTTGACCATGACGTCACACTATGACATCATTGGTATCCTTACGAGCTGAAAGTAGTCCCTAACCATCCGCGGCTAATTATATAAATATACACGAGTGTATATAGTTCCATATATATATGCCTATACCATCTGTGGCACAAACACTGTAGGATACCTAGAACAGGTCCGTGACCCATGTATGCCTTATACAGTATAACTAACCAGAATTACTACTACTACTCCATTAGTCTAAAGAGTTGTCTTCTTTGGGTAGCTAAAAGCGTAGGTCTCAAAAGATTAAAACAGCATTGAAAATAAAGCTTTTAGTAAAGAGTGTGTATGAAAAGCAGGAATGCTTACCTATGTAGGCATGGTTGTATTGGCAGAGGAGGCTAGGGTAAAGGCACCCTGAGTCAGACAGATACCTACAGTCGGACACCTTTTGGATTGAATTACATAATCCATATGGGGATTTTAGGTGCCATGTGAATTAGATGGTTTTACAACTGTGCAAACCCAGAGTGTTTCTGTTATATTTGGATGATAAAGAATGGTGAGTAAATGGGAACCCTCACTTGATCTGTCAATCTGCTGTGTGTTTGCCAGAAAGTATAGATGATCTATCCACATGTCAATGGCAATATGTACATTTTTGCTGATAATTTGACTCAACAAACTTGAATAAATCACTCACATTACATTGTTAGAGTTATTCTTATATTGCCATCAGATTACCCCTTACAGTCAGACACCAATTACACCCCATTCTGGACACAATTATATCATGAGTCATATACATCTACAATAGATAACACATAAACATAATCACTACTCTATCTACCCATGGACATCATGTTGATATGAGCTTGAAGACTGCCCTGTTAAAGGTATGCTAAATTGCACAACTGAGAGTACCTTGGAGAGGAGTTTTGTATCAGCTATAATTCCCTATAGTGTTGTATCAATGCCTCTATAGCAAAGTTCACATACAGAGACTCAAATGTTGTGTTTGTATCAATCAGATAACATAGTGTCTGACTGTAGGGTCATGTCTGGAATGGTCTGTCCGACCTCAGCCAATTTGATGTTCTGAAGACAAGATATGTACAGCTCATGTATTGGAGAGATTTATCAAAACCCCTTCATAGATATTGATCATTAGGTATCATGTATCAATTGATGCAATAGAAAGTTGAATTCACTATGTTTAAAGGTACTTGAATTGAGCACCAAATAGGGCCACCTCTTGTGTGGTCAGGAGCGTCCGAAATGGGTGCCTTTACCCTAATGCATATAAGTCGAAACACAAGGCATAGACAATCCATGTTCTGTGTTAGAGTTCTTTGATGTTGTGTCCCCATGACTAAAAATAGTAATGAAATCACATTATTGGTAGTGCTTCCTTTGAAACCTGTACATGTCAGCTGTTTACCTGTAAAAGTTACTTAGGAACATTAAAAATGCAATGATTGGGCTTACTTAATCGACAACATTCAAACTGCCTCAAGCTTTGCACATTAATCCATTTGACCTCTGTCGCCCAATTGACCCATGCAAATCCTATAAAAAGTTGCCGAAAGAGAGCTAATGGACATGGGTATAAAGGAATAAATATCCATCAGGCAGATAAAGAAAAGACGACCATGTTTGGCGTTGACAAAGGCATAGTTAACCCAACTAGATGATAGGCATCGAATACACCGAGGCCAGTCCACAATGGCAAAAAGGGCATACTTTTATGCCAGAAGACAAATTACAAAAAGGCTTCCTGGTTTTCTTTCATGGTCAGCAGCACGGAACGAGTGTGGCTTGTTTTGTGTCTGCCGTCAAGTTGGTGCTCTCTGGAGGTGGTTGCGAAAAGAATTGGATTTGAATTCTTGCTGTAGCTATTTGATCTTCGAAATCTCCTTTCTTCCACACCCTTAGAATTGACTTACCCAGGGAATTGGTTCATACTTGAGAATTACACACTGACTTTGGACCATCCCTATGAGGTGAGTGAGTTCCATTTTGGGAATAGCGGATTGAACGATACTTTGTGCATAAGGTGCACCTAGAGCATAATAGCACGCACCCTTATTGCATATGCAACTTGCAGATAGGCTAACATTTTTTCAACATATGGAACATTGATTATCTCTCTGTTTGTCTATATGCACAAGAAAGATGTCATGATAGTAATGACCTTGACCTTGACCTGTGATAGGTAAAGGTCATTTAATTGAGTATATGGACTGCAATTGCTGTTGCAAAAGATAGCTTAGGTTGTGTTCCAGGTATTCTGACAGTGAATCTTAGGAAAATATGCAGTATTTGACCTTTGCCCTGTGATCCATGAGCTATGAAATCTTAAATATCATCAAATAGTGTGTTATACTATTCTAGTATGAGAGTATATAGAGAAAAGTGGTGTGATTTAGAAGTGAAATAATTTTTTTTGTCTTTTTTTTTCTAATTAAATGATATTTTACTGTTCTTTTCAATTCTATTTTGCTTAGTTTGTCCCCCAAGTTTATTTGTACACACCAGGGCTGAAATGTGCATGATTACAGCTTTCGAGTGGTACCAGTTGTATTCTAGCCTTTTTCGTGACTGGTGGTCTCAGAAATAAGGCCCCTAGCAGCCTAATGCTGCACCATTATATGTCCAGGCCTGGGTGGAGATCCTAGAGGACGTCCTTTTGGTGGAGGGGGGGGGGTGTCAGGACCCCCAGAGCCACCCCTCTCTCTCTTGATCTCCCCTGGATACAAACCTGTAGACAATTTCATGCATCCTGCTAAGATCAGTTTTGTATACAGGTTTAGGCTGATACTTGACTGGCTAAATACTTACCTCTTTGTAATATGCAAATTAGGTCATTATCATTGGTGTTACAATTGAAATGTTATATTATGTACTAATTATGTGATATTCGATGTATGATTATGATTTCCATGGGTCAGTTTTGCAAATTAAACTATCACATAAAAGATAAAAGTTTTTTTTTCACAGAATTATTCCATTTTTGATACAGCCCATGTTCAACTTCAATTTTAAAGGGCAAACATTCCTCAAAATTCATGTATCCAATAGATCTTAGTTCAGTGTTGTCTGAAGACCCTGCATGCAAAGTTTCATGATTTCCGCCACATGTGTCAAAAATACCTGGAAGATGTTACATAATGACTGCACTACTACCTGTATCTAGGACTCCCTCTCGTCACTGGCTTAACGCTTAAGAAGGCCATCAGAGTCTCAACTGGTAAAGTTAATTCCAGGTTGTTCAGCTTTAACCAGATTACAAATTCTGCTCAAAAGATGTCTTACAAATTCTGACTTTCTGAAAACCATTATAACACCACTATACAGTATTCAAGATATCAATCTTTTACTGGTATAGACAGTGAACAAACACGGCTTAAGTCTAAAAAATGTCTTTATTATGCAAAGCTTATTCATTAAGCACATCATCTCACAATGTTAAAACATAGATCATGACATTATCTTTCTCTCAGGCATGGGGTCTCTACTTGGCATATAAAAATGTAAATTACAGTGTTCTATGAAAATATCACTAGGATGGAATTAATGCTTTATATCTAGTTTGGAGTAGGTGCTCTATGGTCCTCATGATCATCATGATTTTGGCCTACTATCATAGAAGGTAATACAATGCAGATGACAGAGACTCAAATCAATGTAAAAGAAAAAGAGCTCTGTAAAAATTATTTAAAATATGGACATGTCCTGCCACATCTCTACTGTACTATTGTCATCTCTTTTCTACTGAGTATTCAAGAAATATTACCTCAGTGACCTATACATCACAAATGCAAAATAAAATTGACACAGCAGAAATTATCAATATGTGGTTGCTATCTGCAGCCATCGGACTGGGTTTTGAATAAATACCCAAGATGGCTCCTAAACTCCTACTCCAACTGGTATTTGAGATGGAATATAGGGGGTGGGTTCCTTCAAGAGTCTGGAGGCTATTTCTTAAGGTACTACGACTGCATACCACCACTACTATTTGAGACAGCCAGGAATAGTGCAGGTGATCGTAGGTAATGCCCTACGACTGCTCTGTACGATTAGCACCTGTGCAGCAAAAACATATGGTATGCTAGAGCAGTTGTACTGGTGCTGGCATTGGTAACCATTAGTGTATAGTACTGTAATGGCATTATTGTAAAGCTCCTCACTACGATCTGAAGGACAGTCGTAGTGTGTTAAGAAATGGCCTCCTGAGACCACTCACCAAATATTAAATGCTTTCTCATTGGATCTGTGCAAATCACAAGAATAACCCAAATCATTTTCAGAATTTCAGAGAGTTTAGATATATCCTGATGAATATTATGCCTGTATCTGTGTCTGACAGCTGTTTTGTGTGCCTGCATAATCATGCAATGTGCAATTTAAATATGAAAGGTGTGCTAGGCTCATTTTTAAAGATAGACACAGTCTGATTGAAGAGTGACCACATTATGTATGCTAATGCAAAGGTAATGATTAAATCTTCACACAGATGGAGTTTTTATAGTAAGATGGCCTACACAGTGAGTGAGTAATAGATGTTTAGTGCCATTTCAACAGCTAAGGTCATTCATGGCGAGGGCATATACATATAGCAACAATGAAGGCATGTTACTGACATGGGCACTATAAGTGGCATATATATCTATAAGTTTTCCACACTTACTGATTTGGAGCTGTCAATTGAACATTGCACTGTTGCTTGCTCTTTAGGTTTCACTTCCCCTCTTTCAAAGCTAAAATAAAATCAACCTTAAAACCAGGCTACCAGAAGGGCCATATCCCAATACAATATCTTAAAGTATTTTGTGCATCATAGCCTTATTACAATTACAATTGGGCACTGTGGTACAGGTACTACTGGTCTCTTTACTTCTAAACCCTAATGTGCATATTGTGTACAATATGAAAGGTTCTTGACCTGCTACTACTTACTACAAATTACAGTGTCATAAAGCTAGCTAGGGTTTTAATCCAATGTTACAAACCAATCATCATTCAGGAAGCCCAATATTTTGCATATATTTAGCACATATACATGAAAAATGTCCGTTGATCTGAGTAATCTCACTCTCTTATGCTAAAACTGATATGGTTGGAAAGGAAAATAGATAGATACATAATTACAAATCAACCTTCAAACTGAATACGTAATGTCATCTTATGGGAAAACGTTTAGGTTTCATGTTTAAAATAAAGTATGTACAATATGCAAGATCAGGTTTTGAACAAGATGTTTTTTGTTTTGTCCCAAATAAAACATGACATTGTGCAAATAATATCCATTCAGCCAAAAAGCCAAAGAGAAACTTGGACAAATAAAGGCTGGTCCTTTGGGGAAACATGAATATCCATACTGGACATCTAGCATCAACCTACTACTAACTTAATAAATGGATATAAAAAAATATACTTCGCTAGACTCTATGGTTTTGGCCAATCATCGTACAATGAATTAACGTTTACTGCATTAGAAGCAATGAAATATTCCCCTACATTTGCTGCTGAAATGTGACTATGAATGCTACATTTGGTAAAATTTGTACGACTTTGTTTCATAGGAAAAACACCATTTGTACAATGTACACATATCAGACGAAAAGGGAATCACTATGCATAGTTATACATTAAGTACCAAATATACAATATCAAATCTGAAGGCATTGCCTCTGGTTTCAGGTAGCAATGAGAGAATGCAGTTGCCTTAATCTCATCAATAGTGTACATAACCTAGCTTGGTTGAGCACTGTGCACCTTAGAACTGAGTCTTATGGATGAGGATGGAGAGGAGAGGAAGAATCACCAGGAGAAGGCTCATTGAGGACTTGGCAGCAGAGTTACATTTATCCGTCTTACAGCAGAACATGCCTGTGTCATCCTTGTTTACTTCAGCACAGATCAGACTGCAGCCTCTGATCACCACATCACCAGCCTTTGATTTCTGTTAAATGTTAAAGTCAGATATCATGTATCCAGAACATGGCAATTTTGGGATTAAAACAGGCTATTAAACACTTAACTACTCGCAAAAAGGAGGGGGTGAACGCATAGTTCATAAAAGATTGTAATTGTTAAGGGAAGATAAGCATTTTTATGAACTATGTAACTTTGAAGAGCTCTGGAGACCTTAATAATTGGAATATCTTGCAAAGAAAAAGATCTCCAGATAATGACTTCAGGTTTCATTTGCAATCATTAGATCAGGAAGGCATTTCTCAAGACGGCTAGACACAACCACTACGACTTGAAACCCTCAATATCAGACTGGGTGATCACAGGTAACACACTACGACTACTCTGTATCAGCAGTTAAGGTAGTAATTACGAAGGGTTTGGTAGGGCAGACGAATCAGTGCAATCTGTATGACTTGTAGGGGGTTTAGTTGTAACATCTTGAGAAATGCCTTCCTGGGCCGCATATCTTATTTCTATCCCATAATGTTGTTCAAAGTAAAGGGAGCCAAAAAAGAAAGTTTTTGTTAATTTTCATTCCATGACAAACAAATCCTCATAACAAGGAATAAACTAGAAAGTGGAAATAAATATGGTGACAATGATGTGTGATACATAAGTATCCAACAGATCTGTGTCAGATTATACACAAAAATGTGTTTCCCTGAACCAACCTGTCCACAGCCCTTAATTTATATACAGCTACATTTTTGACCTGACAGGTCTAAGTACCCGAGTGACAAAATAGGATGACCAGTCTTTATTTTGTTTTTTTCTTTCTTTTATTTAATCACTGCTCCTGTAATTTCAACAGAACTATCATTCATTGTAGTATAGTATGACAGTAAAGTAGAGTATACAGAGGGGTAGACTTACAGAACAGGATCCTGACCCTTCACATGTCTCTAGACGCATGGCAGTCACAAAGTTTAGAGGGTCTGAACATTTAGTGTCAGTGAGCGATGAACATGAATAACATGTGATTGCATAGAGTTGAACTGTAATAGGAGAGACATGTGTGTTATACATAGCTGTTTCATGAACAATGATGTGTTGACTAAGAAATATTGTGTATACATTTTCCAGGACCTCCCCACACCTACCCCTTGGGTGCACACACACTTTATGGAAGGCCACTTGACATTTTGAATACAGAGAACAAGAATGCTTAGATAATCCTAGTTGTACTGTTTTCTATTCAAGACATTCCTATATCGTGAATTAACATGTACACCAATATCACACATAGTAATCAGATATAGGTGGTGTAGATTGTCACAGGGAAGATTGCGTGCATGGTATTTGCTATATTGAGTAAATGAGAGGCAGTCCTTAACACTTTATGAATTACTTGTCTGCTCACAAGGACTTTATTGGTGCATCATGAATGCCAACCCTCTGGGAGTTTGTCAACCGCATAGCGTCAACATGATACATCGATGTGGGCATAGTCCTAGTGAGTAATTTGCTAGGGCTGCATCCATGCATCATGCCAATCAATGGGCATAATGCATTAGGGCACTATCAGTCTTTAAAGGCTTTTAAGCATACAGCACTCCTCAATCATGCACCCCTCCAGTCAGATATATTTAAACTCTCATACATGCATTTCTTTTGCATTATTCTCTTAATCAATAGACTTGAACTGGTTGGCACTAATTGCTGCTACATGGATAGATCTAAAAAAAACCATTGCCATCTAGGATATGTATAAAAAATTATTTCAGAGAAGCTTTTCTTACCTGGAAGGATAATTCCAATAAGTGTGACTGCAAGTATTCTGTTCATCTTGAAGAGTATTCCTCGTCCTTTTGAGACTAGATTGGATCAATATCTGTAGAAATGAATGTCAGACCACTTAATGATTCAAGTCAACAATATATACAGTAACAGTTTTTTCTCTTTCTTATTTCCGGCTTATTCGAGTGATTTGCCCCTCAGGCCTGAGTACCCAAGAATTGATTTATTTTGATGTGTTTGGAAAGCATAGCTTCCATATTCTCATCGCATACTGGTTATGATGGGTAATATCGTAATAATAATTTGCTATTTCCTGGGGTTGAACGTCTCAAGGTATGTGCACGTCTTTAGGTTAATCTACCCTACAGTGATGGTGATATAAGTCTGCAAATGATTACGCTGAGTCCTCAGATGTCACTTTTCATATCTGTGTATCAGACTCTTGAAATCCAAGATGGTGGCTATTTTTCAAGATGGCTGCCTTGATCACAAGTCAAAACTTGTTTCTGTCATAGCAATGGATATAGTTCTTTAATCAACTTGATCCTGGTGTCAACGTTTATGTTTCCAAACATGCTGAGGCTGATTGTGTAGCTTATAATCACTTTACAGCAGTTCAATAGTGTGCAAATAGGTGTTTGACATATTTTACTACTAATGGATTTGCTTGGAAATTATGATTTGTCCCAACCTTGCAATGTGGTAAAACAACCTTTCTTCTGCTTTAGAATCGATATGATAGACCCTTTTCAAATTTCATATAACATTTAAAAAATCAAGATGGCAGCGTTTTCCAAGATGGCTACTTAACTTATCACCTCCTAAAAGGTGTTTGATAGAAATGGATATGATAGACCTGTTACACAGTTCTCCACCTCAGCAAGCTAGGGATTATGTATGTGAGAGGAGGGTATTTATGTAGAGGCAAGGAGAAAGCGTGCTCCATGCTAAAAGTCAACTTTAAAATTCAGATCAATAGCTTTCCAGTGATATATTGCAAGAGAAGATACTCCTGTTAGTTTCAGGGGAATGGCTTGCTTAAATATGGGTAGGTATGACCCATTCCTGAATGGCAATAAGCTCTGCACCTAATTGGTCATGAAATACATCTATAATTAGCATAATTTATGCTAATTATCTTAATTAACATAATTTTCTTATTTTTTTGCCTATAACTTTTGATATAGAAATGATATTTTCGTTCTGCTTTCACCATAGTAAACCTGGTTAAAAATTCTTTCGAATGGGATCATTGATTTTCCCATTTAGAATGAAAAGCATGTTTCCATGGCAACAGAAATCAACAAAAATGCCTATTTAGGCCTAAAAACGTTTCTTTTACAAGCCTAATTTGGAACCTTTGCACCCAAAATAGAACATTCTATCAAAAATCATTGAATTCTCAATAGAAATGTACCCTATAAAAGTTTTAAGCATACTTTTCCTATTCTAGCCCATAGTGGTGCCCCCTGGTGGTTAAAATAAGTATTACATCCCGCAGGAACCCCCATTTCTGCTTGCTGGATTTTGTCAATATATAGAACAGTACTAAAAGTATAACTTCCAAGCAATAAAGGAGGCTTATAGTCCCCTCTAAAGTCAAGGGTGCAGCTTAAAATACCTTATGAGGGTTCGGCTTATACAAGAAAGTTTACAGTATTGACTACAACGCTTAAGAAAAATCTCATAAAGTATATGCCTAATTTCTCTCTTATTAGAAATTTAACAAGGCCCTTTATGCAGGGGTAGACACATGCCCATAGGACAGTGGCCCATAATTTTAGCTTCAGATCTGAGATTTTTCTAAACGTTTTATCTAAAAAGCAAGTTTGACCCATGGATTCCTTTCATGTAGATGTAGTTCATATAGGACTGTGAGCATATGTGGTAAGAGTCCCAATATCATAGTGTCTACCTTTGTTTATGGGAGAGGATGGGGGACTACATCGTCCGTCTTACTGTTAATTGTACAGTGGTTTGTTGTCTGATTTAGGACCTTAGAACTGGAATCACCCAAATTATTCACATTTTTCTTTCAACCTAAGTAGGTGACTCTCTCTGTGATGTCATGCTAATTTAGGAATCAAACCATCAAGAAGGAACACTGTCTGTTATAAATCAAGGAGGAAAATCCTAATCTGATTCTTTATCAATCTGAACCCTTTTTCATTTCTGTTGACTACATAACTGTTGCAAGATACTAAAACAGAGAGCTCGTGGACTATGACTGCATTTCTTATTACTAGAAACCTGCTATTTTGAGAGAAGGATTTAAACAGGATGAAGCAACATGTGAATAGGAAGGGAGTGGACAGGCAGCCAATATTGGAGGGATTGTAATATGAAATATGAGAAAAAACAGGGATAATTTGAGCATACATTCTGACTATAAGCTGAAGTTTAATATAGCTCTGACCTATGACAAATTAAATTATTAGTGGAAGTTGTCATTATGTGGGCAGGATAGACCACGTTGTGGTTGGTTTTATAGATAAGATTAGGGACTGACTTTTTACTTACTTGAGAGTCAGGCACTGGCAAAATGTATACCCCTTGTCAAAACCTTGGACGAACTGACCTGACAAATAGTGGGTGCTACAATATCAGGTGCTTTCCAGTAAGTCCTAAACCGTAATTCTTTATTCCTGGTCTTCACGGAACAATTAATGACAAAGGTCAGGATCGCTTTGTATATATACATAATTATCATGTTGTTAACAGAAATATTATTAGTTTTGTGGCTTTTGAAACCCAGGACTTGTTTTCTTTTGCCTAGAGACACTCAAGACTGTGGGGTAGTAGTCCCTTCTTTATCATTTCTAAGCTCCCCTGGTTGAACAGTTGTCTTGCACAGAAGGAAAATCACATTGGGATAAGCAACCTGCTGTATCATCAATGACTAGATAATGATGAATGTGTGCAATTTTTGCGTAGTCTCACTGAATATAGCCCTATCAGCTATATACCATTTGCTGATTACACTGTGCTATACTAAAACCACATCCCACTGAAAACCTAGAAGTTCTGAAACTAGTCAGCGGTGACCACTTTAGGTCCTCAAGTTGACGATACCTAAAACTACAACTTTAGGTAGTCAAAATGACGACTTTAAGTCGTCATCCTGACGACCTGAGTCGTCAATATGACGACTCTGTACTGTCAGTATTGTCATCCTGATGACTCAGGTTGTCAGGATGATGACCTAAAGTCGTCATTTTGACTACCTAAAGTTGTAGTTTTAGGTATCGTCAACTTGAGGACCTAAAGTGGTCACCACTGACTAGTTTCGGATCTTCCATGTTTTCAGTGCAATAAGGACTAGACAATCCACTACCAGGGTCGATGTTTCTAGCACGCCATTTGTTTCAGGGCAGTCAGTTTCCTTCAATAGTCAATCAATAAAAATTATGTTCTTAGGCTGAATCAGATTCTAACAAACAACATCCATGTCGGTTGTATGTAAGATAAATCTTGAACCCTTATAGATAGGTCTATCTTTTCCTAAGCCATGAACAACTTTGCATGGGGTTGCATAAAGCTCCTCACAACTGAGTCCTTGGACTGTTTGTGCGCCTTATTTCTACCTTATAGCAGTAGCCTCTCTTGTACAAATGCATTTCCTTATATTCCCAGACTACAGAATTCATCTGTTTTTCATGCCATCACATAATGCGCATTATGACACAATCTGAGAAGAAATCCTGATCACACACAGCCAGGAGGGCATTTGCCAAAATGTTTTTACTATAGGCCTTAGTGTTGACGCCTAGTGGAACGGCCATTGTTTGATCTGGCGCCTGGCTAGATAACCACTGATAACAACCAGCATGATGGGTACCAGGTGTTACATAATGTACCCAAAAAATTCTGCAGCGAATACAGGGAATCATCTGATTGGTTAATAATATATCCTGGGTGAACCCTATAGACAGCCACTACACCTCAGAACACCTCCAATTGTACTGTCCACGGGATGAGGGGGTGGTGGAGTACACTGAGCTCTGTGAGATATTACTGGAGACATAACAATTGCTCTGTAATGAACAAGTAACCAATAGATAATTCATGACGATTGTGTGTTAGTAAAGGATAATGACACGAGGCTGTAAGCCGAGTGTCATTAGCCTTTGCTAACACACACGAGCAGACAGCTACAGCGGCCGTCTCGGCTCGGACAGGCAGCGGCACACGGCTAAAGATTTCAATGCGTCTCACTGTTATGTTTGTGTACTAAATACACCTCCTCGCCCGGCAGCGGACAGCGACAGCGCACACGGCGAAAAAAGATACGCCTGGACCGGGGCTCGATCCGCCGTCTCTCACGGCTGAGTGCAACGCGCTAACTGCTAGGCCACGGCGTCTCCTCCCCTCTGGGCTTGGCTATGTTTGAATGCGTCCCGCGGTTATGGTAGCGGTCAGCCCACAGTCATCGCCTGCCCGGCCTTTGTATCATATCCAGACGTGGTTCGAACCGAGCGTTTCTCGTCAGTCCCTGTGGCGCACTGCATAGGGAGTTGGACTAGGGATCTGAGGCTGGAGGTTCGATCCCTACCCTGGCCTGGAATATTTCATGGGTTTTAACATGTAACATATGACATGGAAGGACATGTAAGGTGTGCTGGTTATCCATGGATAACAACACCGGGTGCCTGTTATCCATAGATAACCGCACACCTTACAAAATTGACATTACAGCCTACAGGGTGTGCAATATCGACAGATATGTGGATGGGAATAGCCACCAAAAAGCACTAAGTAACCCAGAAATCGTGGTATAAAGTTAAATAATGATTAATTCGAACAGGGTACATTTGGCATGACTTAAATAGCTGTCGCATAATAAGAAATGCCATCCTGGATAATGGCTGCCCAACTTGGATAATGGCTACCATCTTGGACCGTTAATTATCTCATGTTATATGAGGTGAGTGTACCATATTTATTCTAAAGCAGAAGAAAAGATAATTATGCACGTTCAGAGTGGCCTAGTAGACAATTGCCCATAATTTTAGGGCAGGACCCATGATTTTTCTTAAAAACTCATTAAAAATCCAGTTTATCACATACATTGTCTCACACATACATTATAGTGTGGGCCCAGGTGACCCAAGCACTAAAGTCTCTGTGTCTGCTCCTGCAAGCTTGCGATCATTTTCAGACATCCAGATTAAATCTATTATTTATGTCAAACCCTTATGTTTACACTATTGAACTGTTCTAAAGTGATTAGGAGCCACATTATCAGCCTCAATAGGCTTGGGAATAACAATTGACAACAGGATCTAGTTAATTGAACACCTACATCCACTGCTATGCAATAAACAAGTTTTGACTTCTCGTTAAGGCGGCCATCTTAGTTGTAAAATATATATCAAACACCCATTTGCACACTATTGAACTGCTCTAAAGTGATTATTTATAATCACTTTATAAGCTACATAATCAGCATCAGCAGACTTGGAAACATAGAAATTGACACCAGGATCAAGTTGATTGAAGAACTACATTCATTCCTTTGCAAGAAACAAGTATTGACTTCTGATCAAGGTAGCCAGCTTGAAAAATGGCCATCTTCTTGGATGTCAAAAGTCTGATATCACAGATATGAGAAGGGACCTCTGAGAACTCAGCATGATCATTTTCAGACTCATATCGCCATTTGGAGCAGTCTATATTACCTTATATCTGCTCATATCTGAAAATTATATGCCAAAAATGGCAGCCATTTTGTTTTGGCAATTTCGGGGGTAAAGATTTAAAATAAGAAATGCCATCAGATTTGGATTCAACACACCCAAATTGTTTAGAATCAACCAGATGACAAATTCTACTCAGAAATGCCTAACAAAGTTTGATTTTCTGGAAACTGGCCCTGACTATTGTCTGAAATTGTGAAGACCTAAAATGAGTGTCCCCTGTCATTCCTCATTTTAATCATCCGGACTATCTCCATGAACACTGATAGACAATGCCAGAATTATTAGGTCATAAGGGAATGCTAAATGTAATAGAAAGCAGATAGTGCATTGGGACCCCCTCTGGGGACCACGTATTGATTTCGGAGTTGGTATAGTACAAGGAGAGGGTGTTCCTCTCCTCGGCCTATAATATCATGAACTATGCCATTTCCTATGGTATTTCTAGCCGCACCACCTGTTATTGCTACTTGTTATATTTTAATCCACTTAACAGTGGGGGCGGAGCAACTGAAAAAGTGTGGCGGACAAGCTGCACAAATTCTACAAGAGAGAGGATGGAAATCGAAACTGGTGTCACAGTGGTTTTCAAAATTCGACACTTGCCCTTTAAAATCTGACAGGGGTGACACAGGCATTTTAAAAACCAACGACAGATAGTTGTAACATAAAATTCGACGCCCTCAAAAATCTGGGTACCCATTACTACAGTCAGAGAGGAGTGATTTTCAAAATCAATATTAACACGAATTCATGAGACATCAAGCTGCTCTTAACCTCTTAGGGTTAATCTTAAATCTGCTATAATGTGGTGCTGCTGATTGATGTAGCCTGTACACGCCTGTACAGCCAGCACCCTTTTCAAAACAAACGCAGTGGCATGTTTTACAGTGCAATCCTTTTAACAATGGGGGTTGATCTAGAATTTTACAGAGCTGTTGAGTGACAATATTATTTGGTTTATGCACTCTTCTCTAACTAGAATTCACATAAGCATGGTATCATTAATCAGTGAAAGTAATGTCACACAAAGGGAAATTCAGTCAGACTGAATTTCATGTGACGTTATGGCACAAGCCCCTATGATATGAGACGGTCCACCCATGCAGGGCCATTGCCATGACAATTGTGAATTTGACAAACTCTAGGCAGGAAAATGGGTTTAAATCACATGTGCATCAATTATGCAGTACTATGGTGTGACAAGACAGAGACTAAAGACATTCAGGCAGCTGTATAGGTTGCTATATGAGTCATAGTAAGCAGGGGTCCATACCTACCTCCTCTCTGTCTGTACCGTGGTTCCTGTGTGTCTGGGTCTGAGCCTCGGCCTAGAATGCTACACCAGCCACAGCAGAAGCAGCACCACCACAACCTTCAGCTGGAAACTGGGGCATCTATACACAGGACATTACTCATCGGGCCACTCTCCAAGTACCTGTAGGGGATGGGGCCCTATAGCAGGAGACATAACTCTGCCACAGTGCCCCTCACAATGCACAAAGATTGGACGGGTCAGTGGGTTCATCTAGAGGTCAATAACAGCAGGTGAATTTGAAGGGCTAGGGTTGTTTTTTTTTAAGTATTTTATTTGGTACATAAATACATATACAGGGTAAATGCATTTAATTCCTAGCATCAGGTTAAAACTCAGGTTTTAACTTATTCCACTGTTCAACTGCTCGATACAGTGCACTCTTGACCACTGAAGGCCTAAAACATACAGGAACCTTTAGTCTTATACCTACATGTGCTCTAGTGGGTATTTCTCTATCATGTATGTATTTATTATTTTTAACAAGCCAATAGACATAGTTCAATATATGTATACATCTCCTGTCACATAATTTCAAACAATTTGCTTTGGTATGTAGTTCATTTGTTGTATACTTGGGGTTCTTTTCTAGTTTAACCTTGTAAACAATTCTTAGGGCTTTATTCTGTAACAGTTGTAGTTGGTCATTTTCCCCTTTACCCAGTCGATCCCATACAGAGTCAATATAATCAAAAGTTGGTAAAACCATACTCTTATATATAGTTAGAGCCATTTCATTGTCTACATAGTGTCTTACTCAGGCTAGTTGTGATGTTTTATGCCTTATTTGCCTAACAACATTAGTTCTATGCCCAACAAAGGATAGAGGAGAGTCAAGGGACAAACCAAGATATGTAAAAGAGTTAACTTCATTCAATAAAATTCCATTCAAGTAAAAGCTAGGTTGTATATTATTAAAGTTGTTAAAAAATTGCCATCTCGTCTTCTTTTCATTGATAGTTAAACCATTATTAATACACCATGTAGACAGTCTATTAATACATTCATGCACAGCGTCTTCATTTGTCACAGATAATACCGCATCATCAGCATATAGAGTACATTTAATATTATCCATTATTTTCGGTAGGCTATTAATAAATACAGAGAATAGAACAGGACCTAACACAGATCCTTGAGGGACACCATATTCTACTAGCCTTTTGTCTGAAAGGATATTATTAGCTACAGTTTGCTGCTTCCTACTATGTAAATACGAATCAAAAAATTTCAGAGTGTTTTCGCTAAGTCCAAAAGCCTTTAATTTTTTGAGGAGAATATGGTGTGAAACAGTGTCAAATGCCTTCTTATAATCTATCTATAGACTGATTGTAGAATATCCATTTATAACATTGTTAATAATATTGTCTAAGTGTTCACAGATAGCTGTTTGTGTGGAATGACCTTTATGATAACCATGTTGTACATTTGACAAAAGACCTTTGGTAAACATATGTGACAGGATCTGCCAAAAGGGCCCTTAGTGCAGGGTGCATTAAGGTCCCTTTTCCCAGTATATGTCACATATATGCCTGCAGCCTATTACATACAATTTTTTCTAGAATCTTACCAGGAATTGGTAAAAGGCTTATAGGCCTTAGATCTCTGACATCTAGACTATTAGCTTTCTTTGGTAGTGGAACAACAGTACCTAGTTTCCATCTCTCAGACTCTGGAAAGGTGTGACAAAGTAGACATTTATTATACAATTGTCTGATAAAATCCGGTATACATGTTAAAGTATCTTTCAATACGTGTGATTTCATATGCTTAATAGCTGATGGTTTTTTTATATTGATATTCTTAATTAACTTCTTTATTTCCTCCAGCGTTATAGGTTCTAATAGGTTGGTGTTAATCTCTGGTGTGCCATAAGGCGCTCTTGCATTATCATCATTCATGCCTACTGCAGGTGGGAGTGCATGTGCCAATTCTTTACCAATATCAGTGAAGAAATTGTTCATATAATTTGCACAATCATCAGGTGGAATTACTAAGTTCGTCACTCTATGTTTTAATTTGATTAAAGTTGAACTGGTCTTATTAGGTAGTAAACTTTTAATAGCTTCCCAGAATTTTGTGGGATCGTCTTTTCTATGTGCAGCTAGTTCTTCAATTTTATTTTTAATACTATTGAATATCATTCCTTTGACCCTGCTTTTATATACGTGTATTTGCTACCTCCCAGTCTTCAGTAGTCAAAGACCTACGCGCCCTCCTGTACATGGCATCCCTGGTATTCATCATATTAGCAATCTCAGCTGTGAGCCATTCAGGTGTATAAATAGGTAAATACAGTTTAATTATTGGATTTATTTTGTTTAAACAATTGATAAAAGCAGTCTCCATATCCTTCCATACTACATTTGGGTCCTCTTTTGAGACCATGTCTTGCCATTTGACCCCCAGTAACATATTTGTATATTTAAGCATGTCATAATTCTTATATGATCTGGCATATACACGTCGTTTTAAAATTTTGGTGCGTTCACATTTGAGCAATAAGGCTGTAGGTGTATGATCTGAAAGATTAAAAACAATAGTACTTGCTAGTTTAACATTATGAACATTTGCATAAAAATGGTCTATTAAAGTTCCAGATTTAGGCCTCGTAATTTCTTTTATCACTTGGAACAACTCAGCGTTGGTACAGAACCTTTCAACTGTTGATTTGTCCACATCTCTTTTATCCAGCAAATTAACATTGAAATCTCCCATAATAATGATTTTCCTATTTTTACTTACATTCGTCAATAATTCCTGTAACTTAACCTTTTAGACCGGCAAGTCAGTTAACAACAACTTTATAGCTCCACCCAGGGAGGGACATAGCTCGAGTAACTTTTTTTGGTATCGAACAGTAGTCGTACTCACTGTTCGGGGGTATTGGTCCTGTAGGGCCGCCCACCTGTGTCCCAATCAGGGTGAACCAGTTCTACCTGTCACCTCACTCTCCACTCACCTGCACAGGCAGGCCCACACAGTCATTTAGTCAGCTCACCAGTGCAGAGACAGTTCAGTTCAGTTCTGTATCATACGCCAGATCAAACCCACTCATCTCATTCCATTTCATCAAACAATAATATGAATCAAGAAGAAGTGAAATGTACTCACATCACTACTTCAAAGTAACTGATTATACAGTCAGCGCATCAAAGTGGCCTTAAGTATTTTGTATCTCATCTTTAACAACACTTTCTTTTTTGTAATATTTATTCTTGATTGGAACAGGTAAGGTCCATATTAGACCTATATACTCCTCATTGTTAACATAGAGAATATATGACGTACACTAGGTAGTTGACAGAGCTAATTTCTAGACATATAGTAGAGGTAAATAAACAGGCTAATCAGAATAATGCTAAGATTAACATATGTAAAGAGAGCAATTTATTGGAAATGGAAATTCAGCGAGAGAAATTATATTTATTTTTAGTTTCACTAGTGTAGAAGAAATAAGAACCTGATTATAATAAGGCAACGTTTAAAAATAGAGGGAAGGCATTTATCTTGTTTCACTTTAAATTCATCAAGGTTGGGGATACATCTAGTCTCGACATCCAGTTTATTCCAAAGATCTGTACATTTGTAAACAACACTTCTTTTAAAGGTTTCAATACGTCTGTGATAAGTTATACGTACTGGGCCATCATGTAATCTTGTTTCTCTTGCTGGTATAACCAGGTTATCTGGTTTCTCAGCCATTTGATAAGCTTGGATGGCTATTTGTTTCTTCCTCCTATAGGTCGAATCCCAGCTTTGATTAGTATTATGGATGAGTATACCGCCATACTCAAGGTGAGGCAAAATTTTAGATTTGCAGATAGTGTGAGCTTGGCGATAGGTCATAAATCTACGTAATCTTGCAAACAGGTATAATGTATGGGCAGCCTTTGATCTCATTTGATTTATTTTTTGATCAAATTTGAGTTGTTTATCAAGCTTGAATCCCAAATAGTTATAGACCGCGACAAACTCTAATTCATTTCCATTCAAAACCAACTTAGGAATAATGAAATGGTTCAAATGAGCTTGAGTGCCAAATTTCATAGCCTGAGATTTTTTGCCATTTATTGTTAGTTTATTAATTTTGCACCATATTGATAATTCATCTAAATCAGATTAGAGTGTTCTAAATACCGAGACTGGATCATCATCTGAGATAAAATAAAATAACAGTATCATCAGTGTACGAACTTATATTTGCAAAATTGCACAAACCAACAATATCATTTATGTATATTAAGAACAATAAGGGGCCTAAAATAGACCCTTGGGGGACACCACACTGTAAGGGAGCAGAGTTTGACAGAAAACCTTTCGCAGTAGTTTTCTGTGACCTCCCATTCAGATAGTTTCTTATCCATCCCAACAGTCTGCCTCTAATGCCTAGTTTTTTACATTTTTCAAGCAGGATTGCGTGATTTACCACATCAAATGCTTTGGAAATATCAATAAAGCATGCAACAGTATAATAATGAAAAAATTTGTTGGTAAAGACAGCTACTGTTAATATAGAAAAAAAAACTTACAAAATCCACCTTGTTTTCCATTAGGCCACTTAAAAAGCTTTTTCAGATTTGCGGATACTTTTCTGAAAAATAGGGTGCGGGAGGGAGGCTATTTTTATTTATTTTTATTTGGATCTAGAGTGATGAGGGAAAGTGTTTTTTATTTTTATTCACTCATTATTTTTGTAAGTATAAAAAATATATTATTTCTAAGTATTTTCATAAACAGATCGATCTCTAATCCAATGTAAATTGCATTCTTACATTGTAGATAAAGAAATTGGGGATTAATATGCTTTTTAAATTGTGTTTCTACTCAATATAATCGCTGAGATATGAATCATATTGTCTACGGACATTTTTCTCAGTGGATGAGGGATTTTTTTAAGGAAATTTGCAATAATAAACTACAATGCGGCCCTTTCTATATGGTGCGGGCGGATCTGTAAAGCTGAAACCTAATTTTAAGTGGCCTTAAGTAATTTGTGTATTTCCAGAAATGTTAATATTATGTGTATGTACTTGTTAAATCTTACCAGGTAAAGGAATATTTGAAATGGGTCTGTAATTTGTAGCATTTGCTTTATCGCCAGATTTTGGTAATGGTGTAACTATAGCACGTTTCCAATGTGTTGGAAATTTTGCATTAGCAAGAGAGAGATTAAATAGATAAGCAAATTTATCTGGAATGATGAGCATAGCATCTCTTAGTTTCTAGGAGACATTTATGTAATGACAGAGGATTTTTTTCATATCAATATTTTTGGCAATTGAAATGATATCATCTGGGTATACTATAGGATGAGGAATAGTTTGATCAATTGTATTTCCAGCATACAACTAGGGTGTATTAAAAGTGTGTACCAATTTCGGTCCAATAGTTACAAAATATTCATTGATATATTCAGCAGTTGTTCTATTGGGTCCGTAGTGGTTTGATCAATCAAGCAAATAGAGGAAGCGGGTAATTTATTAGGCATAAGTTCTTCAAGTTTTTCCCGAAAGGTTGCATTATCGTCATCTTCATAGTCCTGAATGTATACATGTGCCTTTAGCACGTCTTATTTTGTTTTTAACCATATCTTTTAATCTGTCAGAGATATCATTATCTGCCAGGAGATTTGTTTTCTTGGCAATTGTCCAAGCATCATTCTTGTCAATAATTTGCTGTTTCAATTCTGGGGTTAACCATGGCTTGTCTTGAGTTTTTATCTGGGAATATTTAAGGGGACACATAGCATTTAAATTCATATCGATAGCTGTATATATCATATCCCATGCTCCATAAGCATCTCTGGTTTCATGCAGTGCATACCAATCAAAATTTATTAGCGCATTTTGTAACGTATTGAACTGGTAATTTCTATAGGAGCGGCCTAAGAATTGGACAGTGGGAATTTCGATATTAATTTTCTTTTTGGTTATAAGGATTGGTAGGTGGTCACTATAATTATAATGCAAAACCCTTGATTCTGAAATAAATCTACAATTTGAATAGGCTAAATATAATATGGCTGTTTTTAGTAGGTGTCTTAATATATTGAATGAGGCTAAATTCTTGTTCTAGGTCTAATAATATTTGGAATTTGTGATCCTTGTGCATGTAATTTATATTGATATCGCCCATTAAGGTAATTTCATCATTAATAGTTTGAGTTTTCAAAATTGTTTATTGGCCAATAATCATAACAACAAAATGGATCTTCTCAGAAAAAAATCAGCCATAACATAGTCATATATAGTTGATATCCAGGTGTCCAGCACTTTTTTGTGAATTCTAGCCCAGGGATACATAATGCACAGAAATATAAACATCAAATACCCCAAGGAGTACATGAATAAACATACATTGTGATTTTGAGGTCTTCCTGGGCTCTTAGATCGCAAGGATTGTTCAACTTATACCGAATCCCACAGTGAATTGAGACTAATTAAGCAGTTATCCTTGCGATAAATCACCATGTGGGATTCGACCTTATCCGTCTTTCTAGTTATGAATGTAGTAACCATGTAAAGGGCTACGCCCACTGGGACAGATGGACCATCCTTCTCCCTTCATCCGTCATTTTCTCCATAGAAATCAGTGATAAATATGATGGATGAAACCTACGGATGGTCCATCCATCAGCAGTGGATGCACCCCTTAATACACACACAAATCGAGTTACGGTGCAAATTATAACACAAAATATCAATTCCAATTCAAATGTGTTCATATACACAGACCACTTATCAATTCAGAATTTAATTCAAATTTATATGCTTCGTATGATAGCATCATCCTGTAAGGTAGTTAGGGTTTGATGCATTAAATTATAGAATTCAGTCTGGTTTCCATCAAGGGGTCTATAAACAATTTTCACCAGGTATTAAATCCGTTTGGTTAAAAAGAACTATACGAGTCCATAGTATTTCAATATCCTTTTTGGCATGATTATTTCACAGAGTGGCATTTAAACCAGGGGTAGCTATGGTATATAGCAGGACTTCGCATGCAGGTTGTCATTCTTACAGCAACCGCCATGGAGGTAGGAGCTAGGCTCCTTCCCCCTCTAAGACACAAAGCTTGCAGGAGGCCGGCCATACAAGGCGCTCTCAACGAAACCTACACGGCCTCAGGCCGGTAGGGTCAGGCCCCAGGCCACTCCGAGCTCAGACTCCACCATTCCTGGTGGGCAGGGTACCCCCAGGGGGATCATACCCAAGCTACAGAGTCTAGTCAGAGCGTTCTGGAGGACATCTTAGCTGTAAACAGGGCATACAGTGGATGAATGTCAGAAAAAAATGCACATATCTGGTGCACACAGGACAGAAAGATAAAAGTCAAATAAACATTACAAAGGCTTATTATATATTGATAATGCAACATCTTGGCCTTATGGAAACCCCTGGTGAACTGACTTTCTCCATGAACTGCAGATTTTATTCATGGTCAACAGAATCTCAGCGATTTTTGTGAGGCGTCTGTGACGAAAAACTCTAGGATTGCTATAAAACAGATTAGGACAATCAAAGCAACTAGAAATTTGGGCTACTAATTGGATTAAACATCCAAGAATGCAAAACTGTATCTTTAAGATTCTTTTTGTGAGAGCCCTGACATGATTATCACAATGTTGACAATTTGGACATTTTTGTCTTCAAATCCCTAACATCACTGTAGTTCTGTCAATTATGCCCTGATTAGCTTAAGAATTGCTCTAATAAATCCTCATTATGTCTAGTTCTGGGAAAATGAAACAGAGGCCTTACTGAAACCAACTTTGTACCCTTGAGTGTTGAACATCTGCCAAATGGAAAAAAACGGAGGAAAAACCACATTTCACACAGGCAAAGGGGCCCCCAAAAGGTTTTTTTCATCAATTGCAAAGCTGCTCTGTACCAAAATGGACTTTGGCTAGGGGCATCTTGTGTTAAAGTATTAGTTGGTTATGTGTACTGAAAATATATTTTTTGGGGGAAAATGTCGAAATGAGGCGTCTGTGACGAAAACTAAAAATGCAATGAATTTAAATAAGTATGCTGGAAATGTAATTATTTTAGGTCAGGACATTGAACAATAGTGTATCATAGTCTACCAAGAAGAGATATTGCATGGATGATGATTTGCAAGATTACAGGACCATAATTTCATTACTGTCAGAGGTGTCTGTGACGAAAACTCATTTCTGCACTTTGGTGCTTGTTGTGGCCAAATAAGAAATGTGATTCTTATTATAACACACACAATTGTGACACGATCTGCGAAAAAGGGGTCTTAGTGCAGGGGGCCCTAAGACCCCTTCTTGCAGTCCATGCCACAATTGATGTATAGGAGTACAAAGTATCATATCAACATCAGAAAAGTAAATTGAATACCCAAATCTCATGTACAGGTGGGAATTTCTGGAGCAATTTGAGGCAATTTGGGGTCAAACATAAGTTCAGACCCACCAACTCTTGGCCAAAATCAACAGAACATGTAGGAAATGCCCTGAAATAATTGGGGCACATCATTTCTGTATATTTCAATCCATTTTTTGACCTTAGGGCAGGGTATGATGCACACCAGAGATAATTTTGTTTAACAGCAGTTGTCGAAGAAGCCTTCCAAATATGAGTCTGTATCCAATATGGCCCAAAATCAACATAGCAGGCACCTGCATAGTCCAAGAGGCTTACTGATTCCTTCATGCTATACTGTTTCCATCAAAATAAGGGCAATTGAACAAAATCTAACCACATCAGCAAGTACTACAGGGTATAATCTTTGGACTGCAAAAGAAATTTGATCGGATTCCTAAACTGGCAAAATTTATCATAATCTGAAGAGAACCTTCAGAAAATCTTTGATAAACACCCAGAAGTAACACTTATTTGACAAAAACAAGTCTCCCCGAAGTAATAGACTTCTGCTGGGTAACTGTAGATTATTCCAACTTTGCTACAAACAAAATCTTGAGGCATCTGTGACGAAAACCCCCTATATATGAGGAATGGTACTCAAAATGCTATGCTGCAGGCCCAGTCTACAAGTGCTTGTCAGAATTGATGAGCAGACTGTGCATGTTGGTTGATATGACATGTAAGAAAATCAAATAGATACTTAAATAAATTAGCAACATTATAACATGTAGTTGAGGCGTCTGTGATGAAAACCCAGTCCACATTAACATTCTGACCCACAAATCCGGGACCATTTGACTGATGGCTAAAATCTTGATACAAACTTCAACCTCTTATATGTTCTTTATGTGGAAGGTATTAAAGACATTATATATCACTATTATTGATGGAGTTATTCTGATCTAAGAGTTATTGTCACGAATGCCTCAAAGTGTACAATTCCACACATGGGTGACCATAGCAAGAAATCTTCAATCAACATCCACCTAAACTGACATAAATTGTAGGCCTAACATATGTGTATAGCCAAGCAAAAAGGGTCCCCCAGGGGAATAGTCAATTTTTAAATTCAGGCCATGAACTTTCAGGCAGTAGACAAACGGTAGAGCCCCAGACTAGACCATTGACAGAGACCTTGTATACTGGTCACTTCGTTACTAAGCTAGGTCTCTGCCATAGGGTTCGTTTGTTCTAACGGGATGCACTATGGCCTTGATGCGCCATGACTGAGGGCTCCTGCACTGGGTATCTTGGCAACATCAAGGCCCAGGTAGTGCTCATTTTTGTTTTTATTAAAAGGAATAGCGGGGCTGTATTTGTCTGCATGGAGATACCAACAAGAATAGAATCCCTACTTACCTGTTCTATGACATTCATGCATGGAAAGGTAGGAACAAACTACAGGGTTCTGTTCTATAGCATTGATGTATCATGAGAAGGTGGGGGCAGCCTACAGGGCTCTGTTCTATAGCATTGATGTATCATTAGAAGGTGGGGGCCGCCTACAGGGTTCTGTTCTATATTATTCATGTATCATGAGAAGGTGGGGGCAGCGTACTGGGTTCTGTTCTATAGCATTGATGTATCATGAGAAGGTGGGGACAGCATACAGGGATCTGTTCTATAGCATTGATGTATCATAAAAAGGTGGGAACAGCCTACAGGGTTCTGTTCTATAGCATTGATGTATCATGAGAAGGTGGGGACAGAGTACAGGGTTCTGTTCTATAGCATTGATGTATCATAAGAAGGTGGGGACAGAGCACAGGGTTCTGTGTCATAGAATTGATGTATCATGAGAAGGTGGGGACAGAGCACAGGGTTCTGTTCTATAGCATTGATGTATCATGAGAAGGTGGGGACAGAGCACAGGGTTTTGTTTTATAGCATTGATGTATCATAAGAAGGTGGGGACAGAGCACAGGGATCTGTTCTATAGCATTGATGTATCATAAAAAGGTGGGGATAGCATACAGGGATCTGTTCTATAGCATTGATGTATCATAAAAAGGTGGGGACAGCATACAGGGTTCTGTTCTATAGCATTGATGTATCATAAGAAGGGGGGGGGACAGCCTACAAGGTTCTGTTCTATAGCATTGATGTATCATGAGAAGGTGGGGAGAGAGCACAGGGTTCTGTTTTATATCATTGATGTATCATAAGAAGGTCGGGACAGCCTACAGGGTTCTGTTCTATAGCATTGATGTATCATGAGAAGGTGGGGACAGCCTACAGGGTTCTGTTCTATAGCATTGATGTATCATGAGAAAGTGGGGAGAGAGCACAGGGTTCTGTTCTATAGCATTGATGTATCATAAGAAGGTGGGTACAGCCTACAGGGTTCTGTTCTATAGCATTGATGTATCATGAGAAGGTGGGGAGAGAGCACAGGGTTCTGTTCTATAGCATTGATGTATCATAAGAAGGTGGGTACAGCCTACAGAGTTTTGTTCTATAGCATTGATGTATCATAAAAAGGTGGGGACAGCATACAGGGTTCTGTTCTATAGCATTGATGTATCATAAGAAGGGGGGGGGGGACAGCCTACAAGGTTCTGTTCTATAGCATTGATGTATCATGAGAAGGTGGGGAGAGAGCACAGGGTTCTGTTTTATATCATTGATGTATCATGAGAAGGTCGGGACAGCCTACAGGGTTCTGTTCTATAGCATTGATGTATCATGAGAAGGTGGGGACAGCCTACAGGGTTCTGTTCTATAGCATTGATGTATCATGAGAAAGTGGGGAGAGAGCACAGGGTTCTGTTCTATAGCATTGATGTATCATAAGAAGGTGGGTACAGCCTACAGGGTTCTGTTATATAGCATTGATGTATCATAAGAAGGTGGGGAGAGAGCACAGGGTTCTGTTCTATAGCATTGATGCATCATAAGAAGGTGGGTACAGCCTACAGGGTTTTGTTCTATAGCATTGATGTATCATGAGAAGGTGGGGAGAGAGCACAGGGTTCTGTTCTATAGCATTGATGTATCATGAGAAGGTGGGGACAGGGCACAAGGTTCTGTTCTATAGCATTGATGTATCACGAGAAGGTGGGGACAGAGCACAGGGTTCTGTTCTATAGCATTGATGTATCATGAGAAGGTGGGGACAGCCTACAGGGTTCTGTTCTATAGCATTGATGTATCATGAGAAGGTGGGGACAGCCTACAGGGTTCTGTTCTATAGCATTAATGTATCATGAGAAGGTGGGGGCAGCCTACAGGGCTCTGTTCTATAGCATTAATGTATCATGAGAAGGTGGGGACAGCCTACAGGGTTCTGTTCTATAGCATTAATGTATCATGAGAAGGTGGGGGCAGCTTACAGGGTTCTGTTCTGTATCATTGATGTATCATGAGAAGGTGGGGACAGCCTACAGGGTTCTGTTCTATAGCATTAATGTATCATGAGAAGGTGGGGGCAGCCTACAGGGTTCTGTTCTATAGCATTAATGTATCATGAGAAGTGGGGGCAGCCTACAGGGTTCTGTTCTATAGCATTGATGTATCACGGGAAAGGTGGATGAGAGCACAGTGTTCTGTTCTATAGCATTGATGTACCATGGGAAAGTGGGAACAGAGCACAGGAATGTTGTATGGAATTAATGTACTAGTAGCAAATGATATTGATGTGCAGAGCCAGGGAGAGGCATTGCCTCCAGTAAGGTACCCCATTGGCTGCACCACCGGTTTTTGGTATTGACTTGTTTCATGACCTCCAGATATAGTGCATGTATGTATACACTTATTCCTAGTCCAAACACTGCATGGATAGATTGCCTTCAGCCAATATCTTCCTAGATAATGTTTCACAGAGGGGACGAGATGCCCTAAACATGCTGAGGGGTATGCCTATCAATTATCAAGTAAAACGTATAAATATGATATGGTAACTTCTTAGCAGATTCAACCTTTAGCTTCATATAAAATGCAATAGCTTGAAATAAGGAATTCTTAAGGTCGCAACATGTGATGTAAATAACAGTAGCCCTTGGGAAGTCTATCTCCACCCTACCACACCCCAGTCCTGTGTTGGAGTGCCTGGTGCTGCTGAAGATCAAATCGATTTTAGAGTCCAACAGTGTAAGGTGGTGTATCTGTAGGCATCATGGTGCAGTCAGGGCGTAGGGTGTGCAGAGCCACAGGGTGCTGGGCTGAAGGGCATACAATGGGAGGTGCCGTACTGAAATGGGAGTAATAATATTGCACTGTTATGCAGCAGGTTATTTCAGAAGATCTATTTTATGTTGGCTTTTTTTTTCTACGCCCTATTCTAACTGACATATTTTGAAAATAGGTTCCAGGGCCCTGCTATTGCTGCTGTTGGACATACCCTGCAGATATTACAGGGTTTACGGTGGCAGTACTCGTGGCAGAAGGACTATAGGTCCCACGATTGACTTACCTTCTATTTATATCTGTTTGATGTACACAGATTTGGCATCAGGACATCGTTATGTGCTATATTTAACGCAATTATAGTCTTAATAAGCTGTCCGACTTGGGTGTACCATTATTTCTATTTCTTTGTAATGGCAATTTACCATAGATTCAATAAATAAAATATTGATTTTATACTCATGTCATATCATTCAGGTTGTGTTTTGTTACACAATAAATTATGAGCTCTATATCTAAATTTTAATTATTACGTTCCTTAAGGGTTATATACTGTATGGGGCTCATAATACTAATAGAAGGGGTCAATATCTGCTGTACATCTTCATGCAGCTGACTACTGTGCAAGGAACTGACTCAGGCACAGTATAGTCTAAGCAAATACTGCCCCCTGTTGTTTAACTCAGTAACTACGGTTTCCATGCTACATCCACATGGCATGCTGACGTATCCATTGGGGGCACCTCCTATCAAACATTAATGTGCAGCTAGCAAGGGTAGCTTTTCAGCAAAATGTCCCTACCAAGGGACAACATTCAGCAAAAGCAACGGTGATTGATTTAGGCCTGTGCAGAGAATTTTGAAATTTCAATGAAAGTTGTTGCAGTTTTGATGAATATAGCATGGACAAAACAGGACAGACTTAAGATATGTAAAGCCAGATCTGAGACTGCTGTTTCAAGAGTGCCCTAACAATTAAGGGTAAACTTTTGGAGAAAACCCTGCGAAAAAAGGTACTTTGGGCCACTAAAAAAAACCTGGTTTCTCATCACCAACCCCCGAAAAATATGACAAGGGCAATTTTTTTCTTTTTTTTCACCCTGGGCATGTCGGGGCGAAAACTGCATGGGGCGAGACTGGAAATTTGGATTTTATTACTTAAGAGTTTACTGATTATAAAAAGTTGTGACAATGCACTTAATCTCTAGTCCACTGCATTGCTGACACTGTTAGCTTTAATTGATACCAAATATGCCCATGTTTGTCTATTTTTACCATGATTTTTGACTAAAATTATGTATAAAAAAAGAAACAAAATAAAATTCAAAACACAATTTTATTATGCGCGCGGTGATGAGAAACCAGATTTCTTTTTTGAGAGGCCTTAGCAAGGATAATGGTAGTAGCGGGTTTTGCCGCACACATGTATAAAAAGTCCCTGGGTAAATGCCCATGAGAGGTACCTCATAGACCCAGCAAATTGTCGTCATCTGTCGCCATGATTGGTCATCAATGGTGACTACTTTTTGAGTGATAACTCATTTCGTCATCTTTCGCTACTGTGTGTTAGACTCACTTGGCATAGCAATTGCTATTCCTGGTGATCTTGTGCTATAACGACGTCGTGTTCCATCTAGCGACATGTGTGAGCCACTTCACACAGGTTGACGAGGACTCACGACAATTTGCTGGGGAGTGTCTGCTCCTGGAAAGGGTATTTTTTCACCAAATCCCAAGGGTCCTATTTTGAGCTCAAATCGCTCTGAGAGGTATATGACTACCAAAATCTCCGAGTTTTTTTGGGAAATCGCTTGGGGACGGCCATTTCCGACTCCCCAGTTTTCCGGGGAAATTGTCAGAAAAAAAGGACATTTCACAATCAATTCTAGAAAGCCCAGTTTATTTGCCAGAAAAAAGGGAAAATGTACATGATGTCTGATAACTATATTTATCAAATGTTAACTTGAATATCGCTGAGTTTTCCTTTCATAATTATATAATCAAGGGGATATACATTAATGGCCCTAGGTTGGCAATGAGTCATTCTATTACATAGTTGTAGTGTAAATATTAGATAATAGTCGGGTCTTGACATTGTTAATGTATAGGGCCTTTGACACAATTTTAATCATCAGATCTATTACAGGTCACTGGATCGGTGACAAGGTTACTGTTCTCCGTGAGATTTCGTCTTTCTTGTTGGCACTGGTGACTATGCTAACCGTGATGAGTCAGGAGAAGGTCGAATCCCACTTGGCAAAAGATACCTCAAAATATCTCTGCGATTTTGTCAGTTGTGTTTTATACCCTCCCCGGTGTCCTAAATCGCAAGGAGAATAAAGGGAAAGATGTAATATCAAACTCTCACTGCAGAATGTGCTAATGCTTTATATCCTTATGATTTTAGGATAGGAAACATGTCAGGCAGAGATATACCCATTAACCAGGACAACATATGACAAATGCTTTACTATAAAACAAAACAGTGTCCTTGTGTTCTATGTACCCTCTTGCAAATTTGGGGTAGAACCCAAAATCGTAAGAGTTTCAAAATTGCAGATATATTTGAGGCATTTTTCGCCATGTGGGATTCGACCTAGATGAATTAATCACCCACCTCTACATCCTTGCCAAGGTCCTTTGTACAAACTTGCCGTTCAACATGACTCTCAATAAAGGCCAAATCCCACAACGTGAAAATAGTCGGGAAATCATTGTGAAATAGGATATGTGGGTGCTTAGCCAATATTGGGGTGGTAATATCGTCTAGGGAAGACCTATAAAGCCGAAGAATCCCTGTCAAAGTGCTGGTATTTAGGGAGTATAGTACATCAAATGTTTTTGATATTTTCTTCACAAAGGGCCTAAAATCTCTGTGATAGACTAAAAATCCCTGTGATTTAGAAGAAAACAAGACTTTCTAGGAAATCAGAAGAGGTGTGTCTTTGATAAATCAGGAGCCAAGTTCCACATACTACAGTCATAATGGAGTTCTGCTTGTGATTTATGCAAGCTACATGTGTTTATGCTATGCAGGAGACCATTGCAAACCACAGAAAATAGTCAGAGACAACTGTGATTTTAATATCAAATACTCTATCTCTGTGAATCATTCTAGCAACTCATCTGTGCAGTAATGAAAATCACAGAGATTCTCCTGCTACTATCAGCTATAGTCAGATTTGGAGTGGTAAGAAGTGCAGTGAGTACCCTTGTGGTTAAGGAAATTGGCAAAAGTCCAATGTTGCCGATATCCAGAATCACAGACATTTCAGACCCATTTTTCACGTAGTGGGTTTTGGCCTTAAATACTACTTTAATATACTACTTACCGATGATAATCTCCAATTTGACAAAGAATTGAATTAATGAGGTAGACAAGACACACGTATACCATTTGGACATGGGGCTTGTCAAAGAAGTATGACCACCCTATTTATTAAAGAGAAAAAAAACAGATAACAATAGATTCACACAACATTGCAGGAATAGTACCATGTTGCTCCTCCAGCTCTGGGGCAGTGAATGAGGAAGGGACTGGTGCGCACCGCTACCAGACCCTGACATGGTGGAGCTCTCTATGTATCAATATACAAATCAATATACCATGGATTCTACACGATAATTTGTCATTTGATATATACTACTTACAAGTTTGGAGCCAACTACTTACTAAAATCAAAGACGGGATTGTTTTTATATCTTATTGCTTTATTAGAATGTCGATATGGAGATTGCTGAAGCTGCCCGCCGTTGGACAATGGCAACAATCTGGACGTGAGGGTGCATCTGCGGCGTACGCCCAATCCGTTCAGCAATGATGATTGTGATGATTTATTTCCATCTACCTGATCAATGATGTACAATGTATATTTGTGGATGTGAACAAAGGCCATATCCCACTACGTGGAAAATGGGTCTAAAACGGCTGTGATTCTGACTATCGGCAGCCTTGGAGTCTTGTCAAAAACAAAATTCACAAGGGTTCCCATGCCACCCCTACCTTTATCAAACCCCACTGCTAGCCAATATTGGAAGGGAAATGTCTGTGAAATTCATCACTGTACAAAAAAGTTGTTACTTTTAGTCACAAGTACAACATTCTTATGACTATAGTGTGTGGAACTTGGGTCCTGATTTATGAAAAGATAACATACCTCTTGTGATTTACTAGAGATTTTTGTTTTCCTCTAAATCTCAGGGAATTTCTGTATATTAAGGCCAAATCCCGCAACATGAAAATCCTTGTGATATAGGATATGTGGTTACTTAGCCAATATTGGGGTGGGAATATTGTCTAAGGAAGTCCTATAATGGCTAAGAATCCTTGCCAAAGTGTTGTTATTTCAGGAGTGGAATACATCAAAAGCTTTTGATATTTTCCTCACAAGAGGCCAGAAATCTCTGTAATATATGGAAATTCCCTGTGATTTAGAGGAAAACAAAAATCTCTAGTAAATCACAAGAGGTGTGTTATCTTTTCATAAATCAGGACCAAGTTCCACACACTATAGTCATAAGAATGTTGTACTTGTGACTAAAAGTAACAACTATTCAGTACAGTGATGAATTTCACAGACATTTCCCTTCCAGTATTGGCTGGTAGTGGGGTTTTCTAAAGGTAGGGGTGGCATGGGAACCCTTGTGAATTTTGTTTTTGACAAGACTCCAAGGCTGCCGATAGCCAGAATCACAGCCGTTTTAGACCAATTTTTCATGTAGTCGGATTTGGCCTTTGCAGAGATTTCTGGCCTCTTGTGAGGAAAATATCAAAAGCTTTTGATGTATTCCACTCCTGAAATAACAACACTTTGGCAAGGATTCTTATCCATTATAGGACTTCCTTAGACGATATTACCACCCCAATATCAGCTAAGTAACCACATATCCTATATCACAAGGATTTTCTGGCTATTTTCGCGTTGTGGGATTTGGCCTAAACGTCTACTGGCACAATGATGTGTGTACACATGTATTTAGTGCTACGTGACTAAGCCCTCATTTCCATTTCAGGGGCTTGGGAAGCAGTTTTAGAGTGGGTGGGACTAGGGGGGTTTTCTGCAATTTTTGACCTCCCTTTGCTTGACCTTTTAGTTTTGACCTTTTGAGGAGTTGGCCAAAAGTGGGGGGGGGGGACATGTCCCCACTGTCCCCAATGCTTTTCACGCCCATGCATTTATATGAATACCATTTGGATAACGTAGAGTGTAAAAACTAGCAAATTAGATCTCAGATTGCCCACACGAGTCTTACGAGGCAACGATAAGATCAAACTTAATGTTAGTCACTCAAGGTTTAATCCCACTTGGCAAAAAATGACTCAAATATCTCTGCGATTTTGGATCTCTTGCGAATTTGGGACATTCCCCAAATTCGCAAGGATATAACTACAGTAGGGTGTATAGAACACAAGGGCACTGTTGCGTTTATTCATGTACTCCTTGGGTTATTTTGCCTTTGTTGATGTTTATATCTCAGTGGATTATGTATTTCCTGGCCTAAAGGTCGAATCCCACATGGTGAAATAGGGCTCCAATATCTCTGTGATTTTGTCTGTTGCATTGTATGGCCCTTGTTGAGGCCATAAAACGCAAGGACTACAGCAAACTTGAGCATAAACCACTGTTAGATTCAGGTTGATTTGAACAATCCTTGCGTTTTATGGCCTTGGTAGGTTTGCCTACAACCGACTGTCATTTGGTAGCACATCAGTTATAACCGGAAACAGGTCTCCAACATCATCGCCGAACTCCTGGGAGTAGTATGTCTCATGGATGACATCATGATATCTGGTACAGACTCAGAGTGAATGGTTCTCAGGACCATCTCAGCAGGAGGTGTTTGACAACATCAAGGACTTACTCAGCAACACTCCTGTACTGGCACTGTACAAAGCCAACCTTGAGACCAATGTATCCGCCGACTCGTCCTCGTATGGACTAGGGGCAGTGCTGATGCAGAAAAACAACTCCATTTGGTGTCCTGTTGTTTATGCTTCCAGATCTCTCTCTGAGACTGAACGCCTCTATGCTCAGGTAGAAAAGGAAGCTCTTGCGAGCACATGGGCATGCGAGAAGTTCTGTTATAACCTCATCGGTAAAAGGTTCTCTCTACAAACAGACCATAAGCCGCTGGTACCTCTTCTTGATTCTAAAGACCTGGACCTGCTCACTCCAAGAATCCAGAGGTTTAATATGTGTCTTATGTGGTACGACTACTATATCATCCATGTGCCAGGCAAGGAACTCTACACAGCTGACAGCTGACACTCTATCCCAAGCCCCAGGCACAGGGCTATCAGCTCGCCCAACATCAAGTTCCAGGAAGACACTATAGTATTTGTGAACTTTGTTCGCAGATCTCTCCCTGCCTCTGACCAACGTCTAGAGCCAATTCGTCAGCATCAGTGGGAAGATAACATATGTCGTGAAGTCGCGATGTATGTGCGTGATGGATGGCCAGACCGATCACAGGTCAAGGGTACTGCTAAGAAGTACTTTCCCTTTCAGGCAGATCTCGACATCATAGATGATCTGTTGCTCATGGGTACTCGTATCTTGAGATGTCATCACTGCTGGATTAAAAATCTGAACTACTTAGAACCACTGATTCCATCTACTCTACCGGACCATCCATGGCAAAAGGTTGCCACAGACCTGTTCCAGATTGGAGAGGTACATTACATCATTGTCATAGATTTTTACTCCAGGTTCGCATTTTACAAATAACTCGAATCTACAACTTCGCATACCATTGTTGAGACTATCTTAGCAGATCAAGGCATCCCTCAAATAGTTTGTTCAGACAATGGGCCTCAGTTTTCAAGCCAAGACTTTCAGAAATTTGCTAAAGAGTATGGATTCCTCCATATTACTAGCTCACCTGTTCATCCCTCCAGCAATGGTGAACCCAAAAGGGCAGTCCGCACTCTAAAAGACATCATCAAAACATCGAGTCACTATACTGCTCACCAATCAGAAATGGGTTTAGCCCAGCGCAACTGCTCATGGGTCGTCGCCTTAACACTAAGATCCTGCTCCTTCTATCTAAATTGGGAATAAACCCTCCAGATATGAAGACCATTCAACAGCATGAGGAGGAATATAAGCTGAAGCTAAAGGGAAACTTTGACAACCATCACAGAGCACACAACCTTAGTCCATTCAATCCAGGACATAAGGTGTGATTGCCAGAAAGAAAGGAGAAGGCAACAGTAAAGGAGCCTCATCATCATGAGAGGTCGTATGTCATTCAAACACCTAATAAGACTCTTGTTCATAACAGAGGCCAGATGAAGGAACTGCCAGCTCCACAGCCACTTCAAGAGGCATCTCAGCTGGTGGAAACTCCACCAGTACCACCAACACCTACTGCACCAAAGGCAGTACCAGCTAGTTCAGCCAAATCAGTGACTCCCAGCCAATCACAGTCACCTAAGATCACTTGTACCAGAGATCCGTAAACCAGACAGGTTTAAAGACTAGATTAGGGGCATGAACGCTGAAAGTTCATTAGTGGATGATTTGCTTGAAACCGCTCTCCATAGGTTTAGTTTTGTTGGTTATCATTAAAAAACCCAAGTTATCTGTATTACCATAAAGTTCAAAGACTGAAGGTTCTAGTCTCTATATTTCATACTTGAGCATAGTATCAAACCATAAACTCTCATCATATTAAACTCAAAGACTCATATGATCTTATATCTAAGTCAAAGACTTGCTATATCAAACTCAAAGACTTGTCACATCAAATTCAAAGACTTGTTATATCAGACTCAGAATATATACTACTCAAAGACTGAAAAAGGGAGATGTAGAATGTCGTAAAAGCTATCGTCATTCATCTGTACTACTGTAACGACTATCATCATTAGGTCGCAACTGGGCGCGCAACAGATGGCTACCAATTTGCAAAAGGGAGGTAGAAGTTCTCAAGCCATGGGATCCATGGACATAGTAAAGGTGACAGAAGCCCAACTGTACCTGCAGCAGCTTCCTAGAAATGATAGGAACAATTTGTACAATATGGAAGAAACTTCCCTCATCTAAAAGCTTGACCAATCCAGCACCCTGTCCACTGTGAAAAATGTGGAATGGTAGAAAATGCCCAAGGTCTGTGGAACTGTGGCCTTCAGCCAGTGGCGGATGCAGGATTTAAAAAAGGAGGGGCCGTGGCCCACAAGGAGGGGGCACACCCCCTATCTTTGAGGATTTTTTGGGTCCAAAATAGTCAAATAAGCTCTTAACTACAGGCAAAAGGGAGGGGTCCCTGCTCCCCCCCATCTAAATCCACCACTGCTTCAGCAGTGTTGCCTGAAGCAACTAGTAATTCACTACACCACATGTGTTGGGGGTAATAAACTACAACAGAAGAGTGTAGCATTTTCTGAATTGTGCCTTGTCAGAAATGTCAAGTAGCATAATCCCCAGCTGCTAGGATCACACTGCTGTCAGTTAATGAGAGAATTTCAAACAGAATCTAATGATCAGAGATATGTAAGGATAGATAACACTGGGCCTGGTGCCCAGAGAGGTAACAGATGAGAATATACTGAGAATTGTACAATTGTATTCTGAGCCTTCTCTCAAATTATCTCACTATGTGGATGAAACCACCACTGAGTAAGGTGAAGTCAAATTCTGCCTGTGTGGAAAGTAACACTTACTTTCAGACAAGTAGGCTACAGAAGGCTTCATTTTAATCAATTAGGACATGCAGTGGCTCATGGAGGCAGAGAGGTAATCATCAGTGAAGGACCTTCTTAAAAGATAAGGTGAATACATGAACTCATCAGTACCAGCAAACGTAAACATTGGTAATATAACAATTTTGGATGGGGGGAGGGGATAGTTGTGATCCTGTGTAATCATGAATGATCTGGGATACATATGCATGGATCTGTATGTACATTATGATAAGTAATGCTTTACATGAACAACCTGTTTGCTAGACTATGGCAAGGCCACAAAGTGAATCTAGATTTGTAAGCTTTCATGATCTGACTTGTATTTAAAATAGGAAAGAAATAAGAATGTATACATGGTGTAGATGTAGCAAGTATTTCATCAATTTTGCATCATTTCATCATATAGTCTTAGTCAATTAGATGATTCTGAAAGGTAGACTTTCATCAATCACACAACCTTGCAACCTTTTACATGTACTTCTATTCTGAGATGAGCACAGGGGAGTGCAAGTTCCTGATGTGATACTATACACTAGTACGTCTGACTATCAGCATAGTTTTCGACATGGGGTGCTATGTTAAGCTGCTGTCATGAGGCAACCACAGCAATCATTTACTACCTATATTCATACTCTGTGATGTACATGGGAGAGCTATGCAATTTGTCATCAGTGAAATATATCCTGGAGAGAAGACTATGCACAAGCATATACCTACAGTTGTGAATCTAGGCTTTGTTGCTATGCAAAACTGCTATTGCTAGACTGCCACACAACCTAGCAACCTTTTACTATCTATATTGATAGCCTGTGATGGGTACAGGAGAGTTATATGCACTTTCCATAAAGGGAGGACATTGTTGAATGGAAACCATGCAGAAACACACATTCGGGCATAGTGTCAGGCTTGGTTGCTATGTAAAGGTGCTGTTGCTACACAACCACACATACCATGCATATTTTTGTAATGCAAAGTGACATTTAAATCTATTGTTGGTCATTTTGAATTAAGGCCATATACAGCCTCGCAAATCTTCTGAAGTAGAAATATCCCTACTCTTAATCAGCACCCTTGAAATGGAAGATCATCGTATTGACTCAAGGTAGTGTCCTTGTGTCCAAAGCAGTAACATGGATTATATTTATCAAAGAATGCGGCAAAATGGCTCACATTACTCAGAAATAGTTGGCCTACAAGAATCATATTAGATATCATGGTTAGATGGGGGATAAGCATAAGTTTTATGCATATATCTGGAGTGCATTGAAATTTTTCAGTAAAAAAGTTAAACTTTGTGATTTCAATCTTCCATCTTCCCGACCCTCTGGTACACTCAAATCTGAACTTGAGAACACATATTAGAGCCTAATGAAAAGGTTATCATGTCCTCTTTCCAATAAATCCAAAAGCTTCAAAGTCCACTCAAGGTAATGTTGTATTAGAGCTTGAATAACATGGTACCAAAATTGACCCAAAAGTGGCCTGACCACGCACATAGATAATGAGCAAAAACTGGTAGTGCATCCCAAGTTAACATCTTGAAACTTATTCAGAGGACCCTAAGGAACAAAAAATAATTTTGCTGAGTTGTGGGGGGTGCATGGTGGGCCATCTCAGCCCACGTCCTATTATGAAGAACATGTACAATAATTTACCAAAATAACTAGATACATACAAGAAATACTGGTAGATTTCAGAGGACAGGTTTTTGATCTAAATCCTAGATGGCTGCTTCAGAGAGTCTCAAAAACGGTCACATTAAATTCCTTGACCCTAAAAATGGACTCCTGGCAATTCAAGTTTGCAAGTGACCTAGAACCAAAAATACAGCTTTGACAAGATTTTGATGGTGGCCATATTGAAACATGGAGGCCATATTTGATACAGGTGTTGCACTGACAGGCCCCCAGTTTCACAGGATTCTCTTCATGATAGAGCCTGTGTGACAGGTTTGATTGATTAATTCCCATAATTCTTTCATATTTTTTCAACATTTATTAGAATAAAACACCTATTTAACATTTTACATAACTTGTGTAAATTTGCCCGAATTGGAAATTTTCATAATGGTGAAATCTTATTGCTGGAATTTTAATATGTTTTTTGAAAACTAGCCATTTTAGAATAATTGTATGCATGTGTTATGGTTTAGTGGGGCAATTTTTCTTATGTAATAAAATATAATATGATTTAGAGGCCTGCAAAATCCAGAATAACCCCAAGCAAGTTCGGATTCCATGGAAAACTCTGAGTCATTAATCTAGTTTAACTTATGTGAAACACCTGATTGGGCAAAACACCCAGCACATGACTAACATCTAACTTAAATGTTAGCAGTATTAGCTAACATATTTAGGCAAGCTGACTTGACATAGCCAAGAGAGAAAATCTGTTACTTTGTCTGAGGGGTAGTAGTTTTGTTTAAGGGATAGCAGTTTCTTTCACACCAGGTGGCAGTGTGGTTTGCATGAGAATTTTTTCTAGTATGTGTTTATATGCGGACAGCATTTGATGGCCGACACCTTTATGAAGAGGTTGACTAAAAAGGATGAATTAAACATATAGTAGACATATTCTCTAACATTCTGATCTGAAATGATTATAATACAAAACATTCTGATTAATGTTTACTACATATAGAATTGCAATTATCACAAGAGAGGGACTAATAGAATGTCTGAGGTTGTGGTTGTGAGAAGCATATATATAGCTAGTCCCAAAACTAAGTTTGCTTCATGGGGCCTTTGCAAATAATTCATTAAAGGTAATTCAGGGATAATATGTTATCTGAACAATATACTCATAATCGTAATCCAAACGGAAGATATCAGACATAATAATCAGAGTTAATACCCATTATCGTATTTATATTTAAGAGACTACTGGATATGATAGTTCAATGACAGAGTTCGATGTAATGACTATATTAGGAGAGAATGTCTGGCAAATGATGCATTCCTTGCATGCTATCCATTAGGCAAGTCCACTGTTCGCTATTAGGACATGCATGCTGTGTTTTAGGCAAGAATCGTATAGGCACACTCTCCTTGATGTAAGTCTGAAATGAGCATTGCCAATCTAGATAGACACAAAGTTAAATTACAGATGCACACAAACAACCCCTTCATTATTATCCTGATACCTTCAGGTTTATGACCTTTGGACTGATTTGACCCTTTGGCAGTCTATCAATCTCCTAGGATGGACATGAATGCGGCATTAGCGAGTTGCTTACCACGGCTGCATTTTCAGGCATTTGAAGACCTAAGCCTTTGTTACTCCTCTTTTAAGCCATCTCAGTCATAGTCTATCACCTTCACCACCCGAGGTAAGCTCTGTGGTTCCAGTATGTAAACAGGTAAAATAGTCAATAGAACCACTGCATCTCCGGCTATCTAAGGGAAATTCCTTTTCAGATTCCATACACAGAGATGACAATAGGGTTACATTGTACTTTTGAATGAGGAGGTGCGTTGCCACTGTAAATGCCTAAAAGATATGAACACTTCATTGAATACCTCCTTATGTACATAGATAAATGTGACTTATCCCCTTTGAATCTCATTCCATACCTCCTCCCCTCGCGGTACGTTTAGCTTTAAAAGTGTTGACGCTTAAGGTTAATTTCATTTCTAAAAGTTTGAGAGAGCCACCTCAATGGCAGCAGACCTTGAAATGCTCAGATTCCTACGGTCTTCTATGTGTTGTCTCTCCCTAAGTCTTTCTTCATGATTCAGAACATTGATTCTATTCAGTCTTTGACACTGATGGAAGCTTAGCTTAAACATGACACTGCAGGCAAATACTATTGTATTTTTGATATACTGAAGTTTATTGCAGGTAAATACAAACGCAGTAACAATTAGCATGACTCCGAGGCAAGATGTCATTGCTAAACATCGCTATTGGCGTTCAATGAAAACGTTTTTTCAAACAAGACAACTTTCTTTTCATCTGTAGTGGTACTGTCACAGGTAGATGTTAAATGGGCCCCTGTTCCCGTCTCATCTGTCAAATATCCGGCAAGGTAAAAGGCAGGCATTATGATATACTCAAGTGCATGGCATACAAATCCAAAATGTAGTAACAATTAATTTGACTTCCAGGCATGATGCCATTGTTAAACGTCACGTTTGACATTCAACTAAAGATTTTCCAACAAGAACAAAGACAACTTTCTTTTCACCTGTGATGGTACTGTCACGGGTAGATGTAAAATTGACCCCTGTTTCTGTATCATGTATCCAATATTCCCTTCTGAGTAAAAGATCTCTTACTCACTCCTATTGTTGATCCTATTCTCATGAGGGCATTCTTACTAGATGAAACATTTATCAGGCGTTCCTATTGGCTAAGATAGGTGTGGTGGTTAGTCCATTTGGCAATAGAATATAAATATGAGCTGCTCTCATTTAGGGCTACACAGACAGATGTCCATCCTGGGGGAGCAGCTCAAAGGAAGGACAAGGTCAGTAGGAGTGTCAACTACACCAGGTAGGTTCTAGTTCTAGTACTAACTTACCTTGAGTGCATTCTATAACTATTGGTGTCATTGGAAAGTAGACATAGTGACCTTTCTATTAAGCCCTAATATGTGTACTAGAATTCAGATTTGAGTGCACCAGAGGGTCAGGAAGAAGTCAAAAATGAGAAACTTCAATTTTTCATTGAAAATGTCAATGCACCCCAGATACATGCATAAAACCTACCCTTATTCTCCATCTAACCAGAATATCTAATATGATTCCTGTGTGCTAATATTTCTGAGTAAATTGAGACATTTGCAACATTTATTGAAAACTACAACCCAAGTTACTTTCTTGAATACAAGGTCGCCACCTTGAGCAAATACAACACTCTTCTATTTCAACAGACACCCTATTGATGTAAATGAATGCTTTTACATGCTAAATCTTTATCAATCGGCCTCCTTCCTAAGTCAAAAAGGGTGCTGATTAAGAATATAGATGTTTCCACTTCAGAAAACTTTATGGCAAGGCTGTATATGGCTGAAATTCAAAATGGCTGCCAATAGATTCAAATGTCACATTTCATTACCTAAATTGGCAGTTTAGAAAGTATCTGATAGGTCACATTCAGATAGATCAGTCCTACAGAATACAGTGGTGTTTCTGTTATATTGCTAGGTTGTTTGCTTACCTAGCAACAAAGGCTTTGCATAGCAACCAAGCGGAACACGATGCTTGAATGTATGTATTTACATGGTCTCCTTTTGGCAACATATTTCTTTGATGTATGCATGCATATACCGTAAATTCTCTCGTATAAGCCACATTCCTGGTATAAGCCGCACCCTGAGTTAGAGAGGAAGGTATAGGCTGCAAGTGAGGGCTGAAAATTGATGTTTTAGAACTGTTCTATGAGTAAATACCCCCTATAAGCCACACCCTGACTTTGGTCAGATCCTACACTGCAAAAATGGTGTTTAGGTTTTAAACATGTTTAGGTCTAAACACGTTTAAAACCTAAACACATAGGTCAGTTAGGTGTCTCATCGACTACACATTTAGGAAATGAACACTTTTATTCTAACTACATAAACATTTACGCTAAACATGTTTAGATGTTTAGAGTTGAGACAGTTGAATAATAGGTGTTTAGATTTAAACATAAATATGTTTAGATACTTGGATGTGGAATCCACACCAGGTAGCAGCACTACCTTTGACTAGACTATCTGCACACAGTTATAATCAATTGTTGTGACAAATGTCCCCAAATCCCATGTTTATAATGGTTTCATTTCATAGAATGTCATGTGAATAGAAAGGGCAATAGGAAATTGACTAGATTCACCTCATGCCACCATCATTACCATAAAATAATCAATAAACTCCATGACTGACACCTATTTAATATATTTCTGGAATAGATAAGCCAATGTCCCTCCTGCCAAGCTGTTGAACTTTCTCAAGTCTCTCATTCTGATGCAGTGTGTAATATGTGTACACATATATATAGCTGTGGCTGACATCTTTGGAAACTTTGACAAGTAAATACCTGCTGATGCCCCACCCCCCCAGTAAATGAGAAAAAAAATATATATCTCTGTTTTTTAATGCATACATGTCTGCAAACCTTAACTCTCCATCAAATCATTTAAACATCTAAACACAAAAATTCTTAAACACCTAAACACAAAAATTCATATATCTAAACATAAAAATTTTAACCTAAACACCTACATTTCTAAACACTTTAGCTAAGCACATTGTTTGGCTAAACATGTTTAGGAAATTAATGTGATTACAAAAACGTTGCAAGAATATGTTTAGAATTGTGTTTAGGATCTAAACACCATTTTTGCAGTGTATAAGCCCCATTTGGCTTATACGTGAGAATTTACGGTAGTTCTTTTTGACACACAACAAAATGTGAATGCATGTGGTGAAATATTGCTAAGTTGTGTGGTTCCCTAGTAACAGCAGTTTTGCACAGAACAAGGCCTAAATCCATACTTGAGCATAGTGATAAATTGATGTCAAATTGTATATGGCTCTCATGTGCACAGAATGTGAATGCATGTAGTAAAATGTTGCTAGGTTTTGTGGTTGTCTAGCAAGAGCAGTTTTGCATAGCAATCAAAAGCTAAATCATTGCTGATAGTCACCTATAGGTGTTTGGTCTAAGCTCAGGAACAATGAGTAATATAGGTCTTCTATGCAGATCTCAGAATAAACACACACACAGAATACATACAATAAGTTGGGTCGTAGTCATTAAGAATGCTGTAAAATGTCAATTTACTCAGAAATGCTTAGCCTACAGGAATTATATCAGATATTCTGGTTAGATGGAGGATAAGGGTAGGTTTTATCTATGTATCTTGGGTGCATCAACATTTTTCAATAAAAAAAATAAAATTTATCATTTCTGACTTCAGTCTTGCTGACCCTCTAGTGCACACAAATGTGAATTTTAGTACTCATATTAGGGCTTAATTGAAAGGTCATTATATATTCTGTCCAATGATATCAATAGCTATAGGGTGCACTGCGGGTAAGGTAGATCTTGAGCTTAGAGAATGAACATACCCCTTACATAAAATGGTACCAAAATTGACTCAAAAGTGGTCTGACCCTGCACATGGGTAATGATCGAAAAATGGTAGTGTATCCCAAGATAATAAATGCTACCATCTTAAATCTTATTCAGGGGACCCTAAAGAACAATATAAAACCTGTTACTTTGGGATGTAAAGTTGGGTGTGGGGGTTGCATGGTGAGCCCCCTCGGCCAATGGCCTATAGCCAGTATTGGCCCAATGTACCCTTGCTAGCTGGGATGGTATTATGTATTAATGCTATGTTGTGGTAATCTTTTTAGACTGTCCCCCTGCATCTCCATCAAACCAAATACCTCTAGGATTTAGTAGGAATTGAAATAGAAAATTTGAGGATTTCAGTGAATGAGGTGGGAGGAGTTCAATATTAGTGAAGACACCATTTCCCCACTCAAAAAGGACCTATATACCGCTTCAAATAAGACACCTCCCAGGATTTCCATATTTGTTTTTATATGTGTGGATGGTTCAATTAATTCATTACATTTGATAAAAGACAAGCTTACTGAGGGATAACCCAATTCTTAGAACAGGATAATGGAATAGAGGTATCTATTCTTATCTTTCAGTTTGATAACCTTCTAATCTCGACATGGATTTAAGTACTGTAGGTGCTGGCATTGAAGATGTAGGTCTGAACTCTACAAAACATCTGGGTCCTGCATCACAGGCCTGGTCAGACTTCCTGATGAACTGGATCCCACCAGCTGTTGTTATTCTTGGAACACTTGGTAATATTCTAACCTTGGCAGTCATGTTGCGAAGAAAGTACAGAAAGTTGAGCACTAGCGTCTACTTGATGGCATTGACAGTAGTTGATACCTTGTATTTGTATGTCTCACGCCTTACTGTCCATGGCTGGGAGTCCATCACAACACAAAACATGTTTGTTGATTCTGAATGGAGCTGCAAAGTCCTTGAAGGGCTTGGGTTCATATCAACTTCCTGTTCAGCCTGGATCATTGTTGCAGTGTCTCTTGAGCGTGTCGTAGCTGTTGCTATTCCACACAAGGCAAAGGCGCTCTGTACCCGGAAACGGGCATGGCAGATAGTAGGGGCAATCGTTGGCATCTTCTGTGTTCTCTATATCATAGTCTTTGTAGTCTATGGTGTGAAAGTGAATCCAACTGCCGGCTCGGGCTATGAGTGCTACATGAAGGATGAGTATGGCCGGCTGACACATCTCCTTGTTTTTCTCCTCTACCTTTTCTTCTACAGCTTTGTGCCATTCTGTATTCTTATGGTTGCTAACCTGGTCATTGTCATCAAACTCATTCAGTACCAGCGAGAGCGTGCTATCACTATGGCTAACACTGGTGGTAATGAGGCGAGTGGTGGTGGTGACAGTGACACCAAGAGGCTGACCATCATGTTGGTCGTCATCTCGTGTTACTTTGTCCTTGCCACACTACCACTGCGCATCTTCTGGGCTATCCACTCCATCTCTCAGTACCTTGATGTACCGGTAGATTCAAGTAAGTACTCTCATGCCGCTGTAGTGCTCTCACTGAGAGCACTTGCCAACTCCAACCATGCCATAAACTTTATCCTATACTGTGTCTCAGGTCGACCTTTCCGCAAAGAATTTATGTGCATGTTTGGATGTGGTGGCAGTGATGACAACACATCAAGCAGCATCTCAAGAACCAAGGACACAGACACAAAATACTGAAGTTCCAGAATATATTTGACATTCAGCAAGTTCCAGCCCTTCAATGAAAACGACACAAATCCTGTTCCCTCCAGCTATATTTATGACCATGAGCATTCAAATGTAGATAGCATATTATTTTTTACCAGGATGAAGAACAGCTCTTTACCTGTTCTGATGATGACCACCCCGACTTTAAGGTTTTTGTTTGCCATGGTATCTGGGTATCGGAGAGGTGTGGGGTGAGGCTAGTGACAGGCCTAGTGACTAATAGAGTTTGTTATTGAGGAGGTAATAACAGATCACTATGCCTTCAAAGATAATCAGTGCAAGATGGAACCCTGGCACATATAACATGCTGCCTGCTATTTTAGTCCAAATGACCGTCATGTTAAAGCAACAGACAGAAATGGAGTTTAGCAGATCAAACAAAGGAGAGCATGAGAAAACGGTTAAGGTAGAAGGCAAGAGGAACAGCTCATAAGTGTCAGCACCTATACTTCTCATTACATTCATGAATAAAATTCAGCACCATTTAACAGTTTGCATTACAGCTCTAGGCTTATAGAGATGTTTGTAGTGAATAGATATGATTATTTAAAGTGGTAACAGAAATGAAATGACACTAGATGTTACTTATGTTAAAACACTAAAGTGTGTACACATCTCATATAAATGATAGTAATAAACAGCAGTTAGTCTATATACGAGCTTCTTCCAAATATCTTTGTCTTTTGCTAATTGTCTTGGTCATTATTAGATAGCAATTCAGTCTTCCAAACATGGATTCTTGAACCTGAGATAATTATAGTCTATGAAAATACACCTTTTCACAAAATTGAGCCAATTGAAAATTTAGTTATGCCATGACATCACCTCTAAAACAAGTGCACTCCAGTATAAACACACCTTGGCATCAATTATCTTCCTTAATGTACAGGTTGACAACGGCACAAACATTTGACCTAATAAACTTACTGACTGATAAACAGCAGAAGTTCCCTGTTATAGCAAAGAAATGGTAACTATCTATTCTTTGCTCTTTATTACCTGCTTAAAATTATAGAGCATGCTGGAGGTGTCACAGAAGCATATGTGGATGCCCAAAAGGCTTTTGACAAGGTACCCACCAAGCCTCACCGGCCTGCTCGAAAAAAGAGCTACAGGATGACAGGTCTCTACCTGGTTGGTCTCTACTTAGAAAAAGGCATTTCATACTGGTAAAATTAGGTCATGATCAATGGTATGAAAAACCAGAATAGCGGAATTTCACAAGGCTCATTCCTGGACCCAATATTTACTTATAACAAAGATCTACCAGTTCTATCATAGTCAGCAGTGCAGGTCGCATAGAGAACTGTGAACCAACATTCATGGTGTCAGAGGACCAACGCACAGCAGTGAGTCCATGCCATGACTGCTCTGCGCTGTAGTAAGAAACTCATTAAAAAGAGTAGGCTTTGTGTGCTTTGGCAGATGGCAACAACAATGCGTAGCAAATGACCAAGGTGATGCTCTGACATGCCAACTTTTTGCCCAATTTCATCCTCTTTCAACAGCTATGCTTTTGACTGTGTATGTTCTAGTACTATGTGCACTATTCAAACTCTAATTTTCAACATGCAGTCATATCATCCAAAGGTTAAAATAAAAGAGGCTAAAACAAGTGCAGAGCACCACTTTGTCCCCAGCTTGCAATGTCGCTCATATTCATTTGTTTGATTTTTACAACCAAGATTATTCTAATTAGAATTTAGCAGAGAGACCATGGTTTCCAGAAATTAAGTCCTTTCTTTTTTTTCAGTTTGGACTAGTATTTAAAAGTTGCTTGTCCAAACAGTTAAACAGGTATTCATAATTATGCTGCTTGCCAAACAGCAGTGATCACATCTAGTGTGGGGCTGGGCCTTGTTGGGATTTTGCGACTGGCAATTAAATGAAATATTGAGTTTTTCTTTGTGCAGCAGTGTAAAGAAATTTCTTCCCCATAACAGATGGCGGACTGGCACAACCGTAGCCCAGGGTCTCAGTTGTATGTCTATAATGCGGGGCTACTTTGGCTTAATCAAGACAATTTTTTACTGATTACTGTATGTTAGGTTATTTTTTACCAAAATCTTATTCTTTTCTATAATGTCTATATAAAAGACCTACCTGTATGTGTGTTGCCATGGCAACTAGCGCTACAGGTCTATGACTTTTTGTGGCATTAAGTGCTCTTCAAAGTAGCATCGCTATTCGGGGCTACTTTGGTTACTTTTTTAGAATGTCATTTCTTTTTTATTCGACTCCATATTTCTGCTGTTTTTTTTTTCTTTCATATCATTTTTTTTTCAATACCGGTAAATAATGTTATATATTAGAGACCCAAATATGTAATTTTCTGCTAGTTGGAAATAATTCCATTTATAAAAACAGCTAAAGTGCGAATGACACACTGCGCTATAAGTATCAACGTCTCTTATCTATAGCATGTTACTGTATGTGTGGAGTTACTCAGCGCCACTATGGGAGAGCTAGGATGGTAGAGATCTGATGCATGAGGAGTAGAGATAATCCAAGTCCATACTTGATGTTACCAGTTTTATTGCAATGATATATGTATACATAGCACAATCATCATGCATATCCAGTTGTCATCAATCCATAATGTACATTGCCTTAGTATAGATGCCATAAGATTGATCCCTGTTTCCTATCAGTAGTGGTGTGTGTGTGTGTGTCCATGTGTGAGGGTGGTTGAGCTACTCATTCCATCACATGATCCTGTCTTATCTAGTAGTGGGTTCACAGAATCCTTAGCAGATGTTATTTGTGTGAGTACAGCTCTGCTCCAACTGATGTTTAACCTTCTGTTAGAATATACAATATATATATATATATATATATATATATATATATATATATTCTCAGAGTTTCAAGATACCGGGTTCCATACCCTCAGCTCCCTTATTGTGTTATCATTATGCCCACCTGTGTATTGTTTCCCTTTCCTTTTATATGACCTGTATATTGTCTCCCTATATCAATAGGTCATACTTGGGTTATTACGTTATCATGTCACCATCATGTAGGTTGTGAGTTTAATGTGTCTTGTTAGATCAATGTGTCATGATGATGTATGTCATAGTGGTATTAGGGTTAGTCTGTTACGGCCTATGTCGATGTAATGTCAGTGTTGTATGTTTGTGTGTCAGGTCAGTATTCTGATATGTGGGGACCGAGTTGAGTTCATGTGACCTAAGTCCAGGATTCGAGGCTGTGTCAGTATGTCATGAGCTGCTCCTAGATTTGTGTCCTACTTTATCCTCGAGGTTAGTATGTTATAGTAGTATGTTAGGTTACCATGTCACCTATCATGTTTGAGGTCAGTGTGTTGTGAGCTCCTCCTAGGTCATGTCAGTGTCCTACTTTTACCTGTGATGTTAGTATGTTATAGTTGTATGTTAGGTTACCATGTCACCTATCATGTTTGAGGTCAGTGTGTTGTGAGCTCCTCCTAGGTCAGGTCAGTGTCATACTTTTACCTGTGAGGTTAGTATGTTATGCCCAAGTTCTCTGACAGGTGGGGTCAGTATGTAATGTATAACTTATTTGTGCATCTAGGTTATTTTGATCCTTATGAGATGTATTCTTTTCTTTTTAGATTGGTTTCTACACATCCTGTTTCTGGGTTTCTACTCCCGTTTCTAGGATTTCTATATATACTCTATAATAAGGCACTATAATGTATAACCTATGTATTTCATTATGTACAATAAACCCTTTACTTCATGACTCCCTTTGTACAACACTACCAGAAATTCCCTTGTATAAGCTGCAGACACCATCACTCTCCCACTGTCATCACTGCCCTTGGGCATGTTAGCAGTCTAGTGTCACCTTCCTCATAGACCATCGTGAGGACTGCATAGTCAGTAAGACAGTGACAATCTCTTCAAAATCAACCAAGAGTAAACACTTACAGTTATACATTGCTAGCCTACAAACTTAAGGCAAATAATAAGTTGTACAGGCCCACTTTGACTATTACAATGTGATCTGTGAAGAAGACTCAAAGTATAATAAGCCTAAAGCCAGGCCAACCATAAATATCATGATGTAATTACTAATATCAAATATGTCTGATGTTGTCTGGCTCAATTGGATGTGTTACTGAAGTCATAGTCACTGACGTTGATGAGATATAGAGACATTCCTACAACATTCATTGCTAGTGTAATGGTCAAGTATTCTGACTTGGGGTTCGTATGTCTAATTCGGAAAGAACTACCAAACAACAATCTCCGGTACAGAAGAGGCAACAAGGTTTATTCAGAATCCTGCTTACAATCCGACTAAGGGCTTCCGAGTTCAAGTGTATTTGTATCAGGGTATTCAGACAATCAAATAATGAGTTACTAGGTAAGTTCTCGTAACCAGAGGAGGGAAGTGCTTACTGACCGTACGGAGCCCGTGAGGGTTCTCCCTCCCGGCAGCTACCGACCTGGCCTTATATAGCCTAAGGTTGGGTGGTGACCTTTCGAGTCTAAGGCAGGAAGCTCGGAGAGCAGTGCTGCCACCGCTCGCCCCAGCATACCGTTCTCAGACCCGAGTGTACACCCCACTCGGGAACTGCCCAACTCGTACCTACATGACGCTCATTACAAACCGTGCCCCTACACTACCCCGACCAAGACTATGACAAGGTGCTACACTACTGGGTAGTAATTAAGTTATAGTATTAACACAATTATATCAAATAGGGCACATAATAGTGTATGAGTTGCCTGTTTACTAGTCTGGCAATAATTGTATTCGATGTATTCAAACACAATACTGAATGATCATAGTATTTATGTTACATCTAACCAGATACTGAATAGTCATTCATACGACTCATAAATGAGAAACTTTTTGTTTTCCTAGAACACAGTATACCCAATAACAACATTCGGAAATGCAGAAATAAAATTCATTTTACATAACAAACTTGAAAGATACATAAGAGTAATCCGAATCAATGTTAATGCTTTTATGTTTGTATCCTATAATTTCAGAAACCTATTACTCGTAGTAGTAGTGATTTGTGAATCTGATAATTATGTTACCTCTAGACCTTGTGAAAATAAAAAAAATAATTTATGGTACAGTCTATAGTACGTATATTATGTGTTTTATATACATAAACATATGTAAGGTCTTGAAATATTTTCTTACTGGACCGGACAGAAGAAAAATATGAACACACACGGTATAATAACTTGAATCTGGTCTTAACAATTGCCAGATGTACATATCTATTGGTAAACTACCAGTGTAGTAGAATACCGTACAAATATCAATAAATTACTATAGGCTTCATATATATTAGAATAATGTGCAAATTGTTCGTAGAGTCTATATTCAGATATGGTGTTCCGAGTCTTCCTTCCGACGATGGTGGCAGGGTAGCTGTGTAATCGTATAATCCGATACTGTCTCTATCAGGAACTGGAGTTGTAATGTCCTATTAGCAAGATTCGACTTGCATGTGTAGAAGCAGTTCATTTGGTGGTTATTGTTCATATTCCAGCATTCGTAATCACTGCTGGTTATAAACAGATGGTGTCCTGATTGTTATTAGAGTATCAAATAGTCCTCGTGTATGCTTTAGCACTTGTATCATGTGCTTTAGCATAAAGTCCAGACGTGTGTAGATTGAATTTATCAGTTTATCATAGCACCATACATAATCAAATCAGCTACCACAGATCCCACAGTCACAGAATCCATCATTAACGACCATGATGTAGGAGTAACTTCATTCCAGATAGGGCCACTCGGCATCTGCACGCTCGGGAACACGTCTCGTCTCCTCCAGGTAGATACTGAATTCATACATCTTAACATTTCTCATAACTTAGTCTGCCATACCTTCCTCATCTGAATAAGGTGTTTCAGGTTCGCGTTCCAGACCGTACTCCGTTTGTCAAACAGATACTTAGCATGGCATCTGGTCCCATTCCAACTTGCCATGGGCTTGCCAAAGGTGTCCATGAAACGAGTTGGAAAGTCCTTCTTATTTCTCTCTTCGAATCTAGGTGCGGCTGCGCCCTGTAGGGACCCCAAAGGTGATATACCGGAACTCGGACTCTTCCGACTTTGCTCCTGATCTGGGCTGAACGCTCTAGGATGGTACCTGTCAGTGCGTCCTCCTTCCAAACTCATTCCCGATATTCTGACTGGATCTACAGCTACAAATACTCCCATCTGATGATCATCTTTCAGATGTCTCACCAACTCCCCCATCCGACATGTCTTCAGACCTTCACAGTTGCGTTCAGTCTTACTGACGTCCATATAACATACGTATTCCGGATGGTGATGCATATGTTCTTCCACGACATGCCTGATCATTCGGATATGGCTGGAGTATCTGATCGGTGTGTCCTTACATAGGGTGAACGGACACATTTCATTTTCCTTCTCTCTCCACGAGTCAATTGCCCACTTAATTTTACTGTACGCATCAAAATCATAGTATTCCTCGTTCCGATTATCCAACGTCTGCTCCACCCACTTAACTTAGAACATATAGTAAGGTTTGTCCTTCCTAGTAGCTCGCATCCATTCTTCCAAGTCTGTCTCACCATTTATATCGATCAAGGGAGGGCAACTGAAGTATTTCTTATTCCGTTTGCTCTCCATCATACTTTTAGGTATGAACATCTTAAATCCGCTTCTGACATTAGCTTGGATTTTCTTCTCATCAGGGGTCATCTTATCATCATCATCGTATACTTCCAGATGGTCGATATCAACTGACCAGTCCCACTCACTCTGGTTGCTGTCATCTCATCTTTAATTGATTCTGTGTCTTCAGGTTTACGACCTACTTGTTTACTTATTTCTGAGTTATCGTCTACCTTCTTCTTCTCCTTCTTTTCTGCTTTCATTCTCTTTTTAAGCAGCTCCCGAGCTCTTTTTATAACCTTAACCTGAAACTCTTCTTCTGTTGGATTCTTACTTACTCCCTGCGTAGTCAAAGTATGAGCAACTTTGATACGGGCCATGTCCACCTTATTCGCCTCATCCATCTGAATAGCTGCTAATTCGGATTTTTGTTTCAGGATAATCTGATCCTGCTCTTCCTTTTTCCTGATTAGTTCCTCATCTCTGACAGCCTCATTCTGAATCCGAGTCTCCTCCTTAACCAGTTCTTATTCATCCAAATTACTGAATGAGGGGTTAGGAACCTGGGATGCAGACCTAGTTGTCATGCATCCGGAACGGACCATATCCTGTTCAACTACTTCATCCAGAGTTTTCGGAGTCTCCTTAACCCACGGATTCCCACCAAATTGGAACAAAGTCTGACCGTGATCCCGATCCGGGTGCTCCTTATCCCATTTATTCTTAACAGCTACTACCAACTGGTAGAAGCTAGCACACATACCGGTGGCCATGTCCATGTAATTCTGATGCCACAAATCCGGGGTCATCTCTTTAATCATCTGACTCCACCTTCTGTTCAACTTATGGGGTTTTTCCAGCTTCTTATCCAACACCCTGTCTGCTTCGATATAGACAGTGTCACCATTGGGCCCGTCTCATAGTTGACTACTCCCCGACTTTCCCGTGCATCCAGAGTGCAGGGGAGGCCATCTTCTTTCGAGCGCGATGCTTCTACACCGTCTCCGCTTCCGAGTGTGACATCCGGAATGGGTTCCCGAGTATCTCTTTCTTGACTGGACTCCACGGGAACCACACTTTTTGCAGAAATGGGATTTACCGTAATTTCCATGTCCATTTCCATCTTAACTTCATCCGAGCTCATATTCCTAACCAATTCACCACCCGCAGTCGTATCTTCAGAGTTAACCGGACTGACCTGTTTCTCAACTTCCATCTTAACATTTTCGCACAACATATTCTGAGTCATTCCGACCAAAACCAGAACCCACAATACCCACAATACCCAGGTACGACAGGTTGACTTCTTAACGATCTTATCGAACTAATAGACAAACTTCCGTACTTCTTGACTGCCTTTTTCCGCGTAAATCCGGTTCCCATGTCGACCAAGCGTGCAGCCGTTACCGGTCACCACGCCTGATTTGACAAGATGGCGGACTTTCCCGTGAGAACCCTAATCAGGGTCAAAGGTCACATACCCGTCTTGGCCTCGCTTTGAAAACGAGGTCACCCGACACGTGCTCGCACGCTCGTAAACAAAACACTCTCTCAAAGTCGTATTATCACTTCTCAACTTAATCTCTTCAGGAGTATCTATGGAGACTACTTATAGTGTTATACTGATACGCCGGATATTTCCGTCCATCACCCAAGGGAACCATCAAGCTGCAGACAATAGAGCAGGTTAGAGCGATACCGCCTACTCATGTTCGCAACCTGATTACGCTGTCAACCTGGTTGACACCGCTACTGTCATAACACGTAACAATACATACATATAAACAAGTGGACATCGTACAGGACAACACATCGTTGTGTACAGGATTCAATACTTCCTAGAACTTCAGATAAGGCTTCATTAGGTAACACCGCTCCTCTGTGCGATCCTAGCACTAGGGCGCATGCCCTCCTTCTCAGTCCTATTTTTAGCATTGGGACACGCGGCTTCATTCCCGGGAGCTGACCTAGTCCCTCTGTTCCCGGATTGCTTTGTCTTTCCAACTCCTGCCGAGACTTTTATTCTTAACACCCTCCTCAATTACCTTCACCACATTCTTCTTCTTCTTCTCCGGTTACCTATCATAGGCAACTTTCGTGGTTTTTTCTTTATATTTCCAGACAGTCTCTTCTCATCCGGAACTGAGTCCTCAGTCTCACCCAATTCAGGTAAGTCTACAACCTCAGGTAATTCCATAACATTCGGACCTACTCCATACACTTCTTCCGCCAATCTTCTACCCCTATAGGGCCTCAATACCTCCACATGACACCTTCTTACCTGACCATTCAGATCTTTTATAAAACAGCTAGTTTCAGAAATAATCTGTGTTATGACATGTGGGCCATCCCAACTGGAAACCATTTTCAGGTTATCAAGGGGTGTATAGAATCGCAAGACCCTATCACCTACCCGGAAGAACCTAGGTTTCAACCTAGTGTCGTAACCCACTTTCTACCAACTTGCTGATTTTTCCAACCGATTCCGAACAAGTTCAAAAGCCTTCTTGAAGTTATCCCTCAGGGACTCCACAAACATTATAGAACATTGAGTTTCAGGGCTTATTCCGATTACACCAAATACTAGGTCTGCTGGCATGATGATATCCTCACCATAAACCAACATATTCAGAGTACAATTAGTAGAAGCATGCACCATACTATTGTATTCATGCACTACAAAATCGCACTGAACATCCCAATCATCCTGATACTTATTGACCAATGGTTTCAGAACTTGTAACAAGGTCCGGTTGAACCTTTCTACCAAGCCATCCGACTGAGGACGATACGGATTCGTACGTGTCTTACAGATAGCCAGGTAATTACACATTTCCTGAAACAATTCCGATTCAAACTCCCTTCCCTGATCACTGTGAAGCATAAGGGGAACCCCAAACTGCAACACCCAGCCTCTTACAAATGCTTCCGCACAAGTAACAGCCTTATGATTCTTCAAAGGGAACACCTTCGTATACTTCGTATAATAATCACAAACCACCATCATACAAGTGTTATCCCTAGGGGTTGTTTTAAACCCACTAATAATATCAATTGCGATTCTGGCGAAACGTACTCCAAACAACTCCTGGACTAGGGGATTCCTAGTCCCTCACAAGGTTTATTCTTACAACAGTCAGGGCAAGTGGCAATCCACCTAAGCAGATCCCCACTCATCCCCGGCCAATAGTATCTCCGGGTAAGTCTTTCCAGAGATCTATTCTTCCCAAAATGACCACTTGTCATGTGGCCATGGCAGTAAAACATAATATCCCGACGCACAGCAGTCGGAATAACGATCTGAAGGATCTTGTTAGTTGGACTTATTTTCCATCTACATAAAATCCCTAACTTCTAACTCGGTCCACTGAGCCAGAAATCTTCTCATCTCCCTATTTTCCATACTAATAGCAGGCCTCATAGGTTTTATTCCGAGTGGGACCGTCTCCAGGAGTTTCCTAGTAATGGAATCCTTATTCTGAAACTGACGAATAGCCTTAGGTGACCATTCGATTAGGGTTTCAGGATGATCCCTATACGGCATTCGTACATTCGCAATGACTGCGTTATGTTGTCCGCAATCATCACAATCTTCCCAATGGCACTTCTTAATTGGTCTCCTAGAGAGAGCGTCTGCATTAGTATGCTTATTTCCTGACCTATGTTTTACCTGACTATTTTCTAATCCGAACTCTGAAAGGTGGGCCAACCACCTTCCCATCATCCCTTCAGCATCCTTAAAATTAAGTAGCCAACAGAGCGATGAATGATCGGTCCTCAACGTAAAATTCGTACCCCACAAAAAATGTCTAAATTTCTTAGTCTAAACCACAACAGCTAAGAGTTCCCTCTTAGTGGTGCAGTAGTTCTTCTGAGCTTTATTCAGAGTGTTGCTAGCAAATGCGATTGGAACTTCCACGCCATCCTGGACCTGGGAAAGGGCTGCTCCAATGCTATCGTTGCTAGCATCCGTATCTAAGATAAAGTGTCCCGTTGCATCGGGGTACTTTAGCACCGGGGTATCCGTAAACAGAGCCTTCAACTTAACGAATGCTTCCTCCTGATCCTTGCCCCATGGGAAGGGCTCCTTAGCCCGTCCGGGTGTCCAGTGTGCAATGCTTTGTATCGGAAAACTCACTCGTGAGTAACCCGGAATAAAATCCCTATAGTAGCTACAAAATCCTAGGAACGACCTGATCTGCCTAGCGGTTACTGGTCTCTCCCAATTCTGCACACTCTCTACCTTTTCAGGATCAGCTTTAATACCTTCTGGGGATATTATCCTTCCCAAGTACGTAATGGATTTCCTAAACAATTCAAACTTCTTAGCTTTCAAACGTAATCCGTTGGAGACAAGTCTCCTTATCGCCACTTCCAAGTTATCCAGACATTGGCGGAACGTTTTACCAAACACAATCACGTCATCCAAATACACCAAATATTTCTTCCATAACAGATCACCCAAAAGAGTGCCCATCATGGCTTCAAACATTGCAGGCGCATTACAGAGACCAAACGGCATAACCTTATATTCAAACAATCCTAAATGACTAGAAAACGCTGTTTTCTCAATGCCACTAGGGTTCTTCCCAATCTGCCAATACCCAGATTGCAAATTCAGAGTACAGAACCAGTTGTTCCCACCCAAGGCATCTAACGCTTCATCAACCCTGGGAGGGGATATGAATTCTTCTTAGTCACGCCATTCAGCTTCCGATAATCCACACAGAAGCGGATGCTACCATCCTTTTTCGTAGTCATCACTACGGGACTGGACCAGGGGCTAGTACTGGGTACTATCACCCCTTTTTCCAACTGATCATAAATCTCATTTTCGCAAATAATCTTTTTCTTCAGAGGCAAATGTCTATACGGAATCTTAAAGGGTTCAGCGTCTCCAGTGTTGATATGGTGCAGGACCTTATCGTTCCGACCTAAGGGTCCTCCTGAGTAACCGAATGCTTCCTCATACTTTTGTAACAGATTCCGTACTTCCATTTTCTGATAACCATTTTCCAAAGAAGAATCCTCAATAATCTTATCCAGCTGCTCATTCAGTTTCACCTTCCCTGGTGGAATCACCACCTTGTCAGGCTTCCTGACCGAATCCTTTACCATGTTTATCAGAGTTAATGCTCCCATTTCAGAACCTTTCTTGAGGTATATAGTATCACCTCCCCGATTCATCACTGGTAGCACATTCCAGAATGGGTTCCCTACCAAAGTATCTACAGATTCAAATCCAATACTCGCCAGGTGGGCGGTATCCGGCTCAAACAAACTCTCCTGCCCCTTCAGAGCCCTTTCAGTAGTACACCAGGTCTGAGCAACTACCTTAATTACACCCCGGTAGGAAATTACACACTGTTGTCGTTTTACACACCACTCTCCCAAGGTGGTGATGTGATTTTCTGTGTCAGTGCAAAAAAAGCTGCCAGTGCAAGAAAAGGCACCAGTAGGAAATCCTGCTATGCTCATTGTCTCGTATTGTCAAGTGTGTATTGTAAAATGGCTTTTATCATTAATGACTGATTAGATCACTTTGGTTTTTTTGTGAGTAGCTTACTGGGATGTTCCTTCAATCATTGATACACATTACATCGTTTAGCAAAAAGCATAAAGGATTAGCAAATTAGATACAAAATGGGTTGTGATGAATTTTGGAAATAATCCAGAGGGAAAATCGACTCTTCTCTGTTATAAACTAACTCTAAGGGTAAAACTTGAAAAAGTACAAAAGAGAATAATTGTTTCAAGAATTACCATGATTTATATCCATTAGAATATAAATCAGATTGGTCAAAATCATCTTCAAAATGGTTATTTTGGCAGTGATGCCAAATCACACACCACCCCAAAATCACAGGCTGGTGTGACGTGTGATTTGGTGCCGTAGCGGTTTTCCACACCGGTAGGTTATTTCAGCTTTGCTGGAACCTGTACACAACACATCACAGGAGACCCCCGGAGGAATCTTAACTGTGTCCACTACACTAGCCACTGAACTGATCTGTCGGAGCAGGCATACAACCTGGATGTCATACGGTTTCCTGATACTCAAAATACCCTGGCTTGGGTTCAACTCAGCCTCAAAGAGACTAGCAAAATCCAACCCGAGTATACCATCGTCCTTAACTTCCGCTATATTTGGACATATAACGAATTCCCGCTCTCCAATTTCCGCCTTCATAAATGCCTTACCAACAACCTGCATATCTGATCCGTCGGCCGTACAAGCCTTTACCCCCGTTATGAGGTTCTCAGTCTTATTCGGCAACTGGCTGAGGAACCGTTTGGAAACCAACGAGTGACTAGCCCCCGTATCGACCAAGAATTCCCCAGTCCTACCCTGAATCGTAACAGGCACATACCATCTCCTACCTCCCAACGGAGAGGAGTTCCCAGTGAACCGATCGAAATCTTCCGAAATGCCAAGATCCAATCCTCGTTGTCTTATGTGTTTCAAACAGGGATGATCTGGGGGAAGGTGTGCCACACATACACAAGTGAGTTCAGAAACCCACAGCCCTTCTTCTTCCCTAGTGGTAATTGGTACACTCTCAATCCTCCGATTAACTGACTCACTAGGTTCCCTGGCCCCGGGAAGGGAGAGGTGATCAGCCTCCTCACTTGCCCTGCCAGACGTACTCATCCCGGATTCTCCTGACGATTCGCTGTTGACAGTACTTTGGCTCACATTGCTTCTACGGGTTGAGTCTATAGCCACTATCTCAACCCTCTCTAATTTTTCCGAATTCTCAGCCACCTCCTCAACTCCTGAAACGCTTCGAGACACAGGTTCGGATGCTCTGCAATCGTAGGCGATATGCCCCATCTTTTTACACCTATAACATCTTACCCTGGATTTGTCGAACCGGGGTCTTTCCCACCTGTGACTCTCCAACTCCTCGGACTTCATCATACTTTCCATCATTAGTTTCATATCCTGAGAAGGGTCCCGGGTCTCTTTCTTCTGATCATCCGGCTTAGATATTGAAGGCTTCCCCCTATTATCTTCAGACTCCCCCTTCTTAGGTTGGGTAGTAAAACTACACCGAGGAACAAACTTCTTACCATTCCCCTTAGGGAATCTAACAGCAGAAAAGCTGCCATCTTCCTCCTCAAACTCAATAAACTCATATTCATTTTCTACTTCAGACAGGGGTGCAGCCGTAACCTTCCCTACCGGTTTCGCAGTGGGCATTACGGAACTGCTGTTTTCCTGAGGCATGTATCCGGTAAGGAATGTCCTTTTCAGATTCAAGTCCTCAATCGCATCAAACAGAGTATTCATACTGGCTCCACGTTTCCAGGCCCTATACGCACAATCCTGATAATCCTTCTCTCTCAACCCCTTATTGAAATGAGAGATCATTTCGCTATTCGTATAGTCATCATCCAGGGTTACATTAGGCCTAGCCTTCCTTAACAGGATCTAAAGTTCTAATCTGTATACTCTTACCAATTCCCCTGCTTTCTGAATTCGTTTCTTATACTGAGTCATGGGGTCTTCCGACACTATACCTCCCAAATATCCGCTTCATAACTCTACCAACTGGGCATACGTTCCATTCCCTTGGTACTGGACCCTCCATTGGTCAACGGCAATTCTTCCTGGTCCCTTCTTAACCCATTCAGGGCTAGCATCAACTATAGTCGACACCATGGCAGGCCTAGCGTCGACTATAGTCTACACCATGGCAGGCCTAGCTTTGACTATAGTCGACGCCAGTTATATAGGATTAGTATAGGAATTGAAAATAGGCTCGTCCTCTAGGAACTATACTTTTTTCAGAGGCCGTCCCCATGGCCAGGGCAACCATTTTTGCTCTGCCCTTAAAGGGTTAAGGCATCGTACTAGGAGAGGAGCTGATTCCTCATCAGAGTAACCATCAACCTCCCTGTGGTATCCTTCTGACCTATACTCAAACGGACATTCCGATCTCTATCCGGTTGATACCGGTCACTTACCACATTCCTGTCTGCCTTGTTGTTCACAAAGGGACTATATCCTTTCTTCAGGATAGGCTTAGGCGTTGAAGAACAGACAGCCGCCTCAACCTGACCTCCATCTAGGATACTACTTACATCGAGGTTTTCGATCTCCTCGCTCCCTTCACTTCCAACCCCTGTCATCTGACACCGGATCTGAGTAATTTCGTAAATCAGATCCTCTCGTTCTTCGTATAGAACCTGGTTATTCTCTTTAATATCCTTAATCAACTTATAATTTTCCCCAATATGATGGTCCCGTAACTGAACATGTTCTTCCGTTTGTTTCCTGATAATTTCCTTATTCCTATCTTACACTTCTTGTTTGACCTGGACTTGTTTGTTCAAGTCGCTCAAGAGACTTTTAGAAGCTTCGATTCTTATCTGATAGTGTTCTGACGTTTCATCATGTTCCCAGGTTCTTTCTTCTAGTGCAGTACTGATTTGGTTCAACTGTTCATTAGTGTCCTCAAACTTTTGTGCTACTAAACCATATTGCTTTTCTTTTCCTCTTACCTGCTCATCAATCTCATCAAGCCGGGACAGCTTAGTTACCTTATGGCAGTCCAAATCTTCCAAAGCTCCTTCCAATCCACATTTCTCTCTCCGCAACCCTTCCACTTCAGATACAACTTCTCTTGCGGAAGTTTCCAAGTCCAATAATTGAGCTTTCTTCCGTTCATATTCCTTTTTCTGAAACTCAAGCATTTTCTCACCCCTGACCTTTTCTTGATCATACTTCCTTTTCCAATCCAGATGAGCCACCCGTTCAGCTTCGAAACCCCTCCTCTCCTCGCGGTATCCACTCAACCCTAACATTCCCGTAGGGGCGGGTTGGCTTGATCCGCCAGGATTGAAGACAGATTCCGACAACATAGCGGTACTCAACTGATTTAGAAAAACCCCCTGGTTAGCCAGCGGCATAATGCGGATGGACTCCCTTCTCCTCCGAGGTTCAGTCACTGGTAGCTGGGCTATCAGGATGGGACTCCCGAAGGCCCCATCACCGAGCAATTCCGAATTTCTAATATTCGGAACCATCTGATTGACTGCTAGAGCCACATCTGGAACCAGAGATGTATCCAAATCTTCTTCCGAATCAGTGCTTCCCGATTCCTCAACATCCTGAACTGGAGTCCTCTATTCCATATAGGCAGCCTTTATACTTCGCGCCGTAATAGAAGCTGCCTCATTCTGATCCACTGAATTATCTTGTTCAGCCACAGCTGCGCACTCTTTCTCAACCAATCCTGGTCACGGCACCAGTGTAATGGTCAAGTATTCTGACTTGGGGTTCGTATGTCTAATTCGGAAAGAACTACCAAACGACAATATCCGGTACAGAAGAGGCAACAAGGTTTATTCAGAATCCTGCTTACAATCCGACTAAGGGCTTCCGAGTTCAAGTGTATTCGTATCAGGGTATTCAGACAATCAAATAATGAGTTACTAGGTAAGTTCTCATAACCAGAGGAGGGAAGTGCTTACTGACCGTACGGAGCCTGTGAGGGTTCTCCCTCCCGGCAGCTACCGACCTGGCCTTATATAGCCTAAGGTTGGGTGGTGACCTCTCGACTCTAAGGCAGGAAGCTCGAAGAGCAGTGCTGCCACCGCTCGCCCCAGCATACCGTTCTCAGACCCAAGTGTACACCCCACTCGGGAACTGCCCAACTCGTACCTACGTGACGCTCATTACAAACCGTGCCCCTACACTAGCAAAGCTTCATGCACTGATTTCAGCTGATTCCTACTACATGTTGGGAGTCCAAGGGCTCTAAGGGACTAGTCATTTATTGCTAGGTGGGGGACTTGTTAGATATAAGGGGGGGGGTCATTTTGAAAAAGAGCCTCTTGGACGGGGGCCAAACCCCAATAAACCTTTTGGGGGGGTCATTTTGCAAAACCAGCTCGTAGTGGAGGGGGGGGGTCGCAATCATTTTTGTTATATTGGTGGGGTAGGGTCTGAAAAAAATTTGCCAACCCGCCAAAATCCATTTAGCCCTCCCACCTAGCAATAAATGACTCATCCCTAATTGCATCAGGGATCATTCCTTCAGGCCTTTTCTCCACTTCACCCATAAAAAATAGCCACCAAAGCAAATATCCAAAAATGAAGCGCCCCCCTACAGGAATAACTGTAAATGAAGCCCCCCCCCTATAGAAAACCCCCAAAATGAATTGCCCCCCCCCTACATGAATGATCTAAAATGAGGCAGACCTGGTTTCGCAAATTCGATGCATTTGAGGGGCAGGGTAGTCTCTGAGAAATTTCGGAGTGGGGTGATTTCTCTTTTCATGGGTATACTATGGGTTTGGGTGGTTACTATTGCGAAAGTACATGGCACAACTGTGAAATTTGGGGTGTACATAGGGGGTATGTGGGTTCACCAAATGGACATATAGTAGATAGTTAAATACCAGAATAGCACCTGTGCTACAAAATTAATAATGTCAACAATTGTTGACATGATGTTTCCCCTTGTAGCTCTGTACCTATACATGGCACAACTGTGAAATTAGGGGTGTACATAGGGGGGATCAGGGTGCACAAAATGGACATACAATAGATAGTTAGATAACAGAATTGTACCTGTGCTGCAAGTAGGTACGACAACTGAGGAATTGTTGACATTGTACCAAATTGCATTGGTAACCATGGCAACAGTTTACATATTTAAGAAAAATTACCTCTGCAATAGTAACCACCCACACCCATAGTATACTCATAAAAAGAGAAATCACCCTACTCCAAAATTTCTCGGAGACCACCCCTCAAATGCATCTAATTCGCGAAACCAGGTCAGCACCTCCCCCTCATGAATACCCAAAAAATGAACCGCCCCCCCTATCAAAATACCATCCCCCTGGCCATAAATAATGAACCCTCCCTATAACTAGGGAAAATTCATCATGTCTGGTTTTGAATATGGCGGGAGTACCGACCGACAAAGCACAGTTTTTTTCAAACAGATATAGTCTAGTTAGATCTTCACCCACAAGGCGAGGCTGCCCAGCAAACAAGAAACGTTTTTTTTTATGTTTGTGTTGACCATTGTTGACCAGGCCTATTCCCACAAGGCTGTCTTCACAGGCAGACTCGATAAAGCACAGAAGATTCTGAATTGTGAGTCAGCATTGGGAGCAAAAAAGATTGCTAAATTTGACTGTCCAGAATGGAGGCCGAGGGAAGAAGAATTACTACTATCCTAATATTCTTAAATTTGAAAGTGACAAGGACCTTTTCCGGGTCATACTCCAGACGTGGAATCGTAGACATCTGGAATATACAGGCTCAGAAAAGTGGGGGACATCTGCTGGTCTACACTCTAAACACGTAAAGGATGGTACATATACAAGGCGCAATAGAGGTGGGACAGTATTAATGGAGGCACGTCGCTAGCTGAGAGAGAAATATGGTCAACATCAGTCTACACCTCCACCCACCACGGCTGCTCCTACCACTACACAACATCAGCAACTGATCTTTGTCTTTATCCCCACAAGACAGACACCACCCCCTCCAACACCTGGAGGAAATCCTACTCCCTTCAGTATGCAACAACAGCAACAAGCAGTGCAGCAACAACAGCATCCCCCGGTCTCCACACAACAACAACAACACATCGTGGTAACAACACCTCAGCAGAGTGTATTTTTTTCCATTTATAGAAATATAATGGTAACCCACAGTTTAGGTTAACGACAAAAGAAGGAGTAAAAGAGGAATTAACTTATTAACTGATTTGTTATACTTAATCTGCTTACTATAGCTCACATAGCCATTATCAGCTGGGGGCCGCCATTAGACCCCGACTCCACTATGACTAACACCTTTAGCTCCCGACTCCGCAGTTTATGCCAGGGATACCTCCCATTGGTCAATAATACAATAGCCATGTGCCGTATACTACGTGCATGTTTGTAGTCACAAAGGTAGGTACATACAAAGGCAACCACATAGAAAGGTAGGCGGGGAGGTGCCAGGGCATGTGTCCGCCATTTTTTATTGTACACCCCAGGTAGCCCCATACTTTTGGTAGTGAGTAATCTATTTAAAGCTGCAATAAATGTTGGAATAACATTCTTTAATATTTATTTCAGACAACTTTATGGGTAGAGCTGAGTAGGTTAGCTTTCCAATGTAGATCTATTTTAACCCATAGAATACCAGGCTAATTTTTAATAACAGATGGAGCTACTGAGCTGGTCTAAGTAGGTGTGTGTTAACATGGATAAAACACTGGAAGCATTTTTTATTTTGAAACATTTGTATTTTTTTGGAATTAGCAAGGTTAGAGTTCACAAATCCAAAATAGGATTTAACCACCACACTTACAATAAAAGAAAATGGGGAAACGAAAAACAAGTTTTCTAGCAGCTTTAAACACTTTGACTCTGATCTTACAAGATTGATATTTTTCCCTTGTTGTTAATCACCCCCTGTAGTTTTTGTATACAGACTTTGAACACCTTAATCTCCTAATAAAAGATAAGCCTCTTATACATGTAAGTAGCATTAAGGTGTTTATCACAGCTTTTACACCTATTATCCCACTTTGATATGCTTAATCCAGGGGTAGAAGGGTCCAGGTGAAAATGGGATTACATCACTCTCTCGACTATATAAAGAGCCCTGATTTTTTTGGAAGGACAGGTCACGTTTTGACAGCATCAGCGACAGTGGGGGCAGCAGAAGCAGAAACATGAGCAAGTGCAGCGACAGCACCAGCAGAGCATACTTGTGCATTGGGAGGCGCAAGTGCAACGACAACACCAGCGGCAGTAGGGGTAACAGAAGTAGGAGCATGAGCAAGTGCAGCGACAGCATCAGTAGAGTATGTGTAGCAGGACCATGTGCATGTGTAGCAGCAAGTGCAATGACAGCACCAGCAGCAGAGTACGTGCAGCAGCAGCACTAGCAGAGTATGTGCATGTGCAGCAGAAGTATGTACATGTGTAGCAGTAGCAGCAGCAGCAACACCAGAAGCAGCAGTAGCAACACCAGCAGTAGCAACACCAGCAGTAGCAGAAAAATGTGGGAATCACAGAGCAGGAGTAAATTGTGAGCAAACGGTATAAGGTAGGTGGGTTGTGTTCTCTTTGTATCTTTTAAAAGACCAAGTATTTTTTATAGTTATTTAGCTTTTTTGGTGATTTTTATCCACTATAGAAATATGTCAAAATTGAGTAGGACGTCTATGGTACTATAACATAGGGAGCTGACTGGTATAAAACCTATGAAAATACAGCTTTCCAGAAGTGGGGAACCTCCAGGGGGAAAAAATTACAGCATGGTGACAACCTTCCCTCTTTAAAGACAAAGGTTACCCGGTACACAGAAGTTACCTGGTGACATCAATTGAAACGCATCAATTGTTCTATTTTTAATGATGGCTTTGATCCTTTTTTTCGCAAAATACCACCACACAATATAATAGAGATTGTCTATATACTGACATGTAGGGTAAACCCCCATTTATGTAACTGATTGCCATAAGTCTGTAGGGGTATGGTATTTTACACTTTAACGTTCATGCACCCGTGAGACTCAGACCTAGGTCCTTCGGGTGTGGTGGGGGAATCCGGATGGCAGGTGGCAGCACCTGCCTCTGGGTTCGTATCCACTACACCAGGGGGCCTACCACTCGTCCGCCACACGTCACGTGGCCGGTCTGAGTTTCGCGGGCTTTTCCCCTATATAAGGCTGGTCCTAGCCCTAGGTTCCTCAGTAGTGGTTTACCCACTGCTCAACCAGGTTGTTACCCGAAAGGGTAACCGAATGCACTAGCAGCATGTAGTCCTCTGAGGCTGTGATCGTATGTAACGCAAGCTCTGAAATAAAAGCTCGGTTGCCTACCCGGAAACTTTTCTCTCTCTTCGTTATGATTTAATCTAACTTAACGAGACGAACCACTACACTGGTGCCGTGACCAGTTGGTCTTCGGGTAAGCGCAGTCAGAAATGACTGAGCTGAGCCCAGTTAGGGGAAATGGCTCAAATCGTGAGCTAGACTCCCCGATGGAGGATGGTGAAATCAAGTCACCACCCCAAGGTACGGAGTGGAGGGATCCACTAGAACACTACCCTGATGGGTTAGAAGATGTAAGAAGAAACTTACATCATGAACTGGATGAATTTGGAGACTCCTTATTCATGCCAGGAGGTACTTCGAAACCTGCACCAATGCATAAAAGTACTGCTCAATTTGGTAAATTACCATTTGAGGTACCAAAGCCTAGTGCAGGTATGTTTGAAACTCCATACAGTTCTCGAATTAAACACCAAAAATGTGGATTCGAAAAGAACAAAATGGACGAGCTTGAAGACATGAGAGCTGAATACGAGAAGATCCAGAAGGATCTTATTACACTGACCGGAACCCGAGACAAGATTCTGACTGAAAACAAACAGTTGATATCGGAACGTCTCGATTACGATCAGAGTTGTAGACGCCAACAACAATTGTTGTTGGATCAGATGGAGAAAGAAAAGCAAGATTTTCAACTCCAGCACGAACAGTATCGTGATGCACTATATACGGCGGATCTGGAATACAGAGCCTCGTATGATGAGTTGAATAGAACTAAACAAGAGTTAAATTCAACTCAATCGGCCTACGGCAAGTATCAAGAAGAGCTGAAGAAAATAGAATCAGCCTTCAAAGATGCTCGGGAAACGTACCAAAAACAGACCGATGAGCATGAAAAACTCAAAGATCAATTGATACGCGAATCCACAGATTTGGCTGTTAAACAGACTAAAATGATGGATGATTATTCCGAACTGGAGGCTAAAGCTATCCAGATGTCAAAGTATCTAGAAGATACTGGTCGTGCAGTAGGCACTCTTGAATCAGACTTCACTGTTTCAGGAATTGCCCTAAACACGACAAGTAACCAGATGTTCTCTTTGAGGGGCAATGACGGGGTAACAGAGACAACTGTACCTCGTTATGAAGGAGTAAAGAGTCATCAGGTTAGATTTACAGATAATACCTCTAAACCTCTTGGTCTAGGTACGGGAAATAAAGGGGATAATTCTGCGAGTGGAGCTAAACAAAGCCGCTCTGCAGGAAGCTCCACCTTTGACGGCGGATGGCCACAACAGTCACCTTTAGGGGGACCAAATGGCCCGTATGCCCAGTATGGATGGAATCAGTCCCAAACAGGAACGAATCCGTCCAATGGTAACACCCGGAACACGTCCGGAGGAACAACCGGACGAGCACCCGGAGGTTCCAGTACAGCTGGGGGGCAATCCGGATGTGATCAAGGATCCGGACCCTCAAGCGATCGTTCCAGGAGCAGACCCTCTGCCAGTGGGACTGGTTTCAATAATGGAAATCAGTCGTATGGAACAGGAGGAAACACTAATCCCAATAGTGGTTTCTTTAGCTTTGGTGGAAATACACAACCCACCAATGGTCCAGGGCCGGCTCCCCAAACCAGTGGATACACCTTTTCACAGGTGCCTCCATACGGAGCAGGGGGATCAGGAGGTGGAGGAGGACCACCATCCGGAGGCTTTGGAAGTACTTATGGTACGAATCCTCCAAGGAAAAAGAGACTCAGTCGCCGAGTATCTCTTTCTCCAGGGTTACAAGCGCTGCATGATTCTAATGCAGCGATTGCTAACTTAGGTGTTGATTGTTACAATCAAGGTCTGGACGATACGGAGATCATGGAATGGAGTAAGGGTTTAACCCTTACTGGATCCACGAATCCGGCTCGTAGAGTAGCTAAGATACCTACCCCCTTTAATGCCAAGAACCCTTGGAAGGAGGAGTATCAAGGCTGCGCGGATGTCTTTAACTGCAATGGATGGGGTAAAGCGGAAGCTCTGCCTTATTTAGTATGCTGGTTAAAGGAAGGCGACGGAAAAGGAGCCGTGGAACAATGGAGAGATTCTCAAATAACAGGACTCTCAGCCCATATGAAGTATGATGAACTCATAGAGATTGCTTCATATTTATATGGGAATATAGTTGGAGAAGACCCTTGGCTGACGTTCACTAAAAGAACACAGAAGCCCAAGGAGTCTGCCAAAGTGTTCGGCTTAGAATGTCAACGACTGTTGCATAAAGCCAGACCTCAATGGAGACTAGATGATGAATGCTTCCTAGATGAGATGTTTAAACAATTCATTGAAGGATTGCGGAATCAAGAACACAGGACAGTAGCCTGTGAAGCTTGGAAGAATGATGCCTCTTTGACAGATTTGTTCCAGTCCCTAGATCATTATGATCGAAAGGCCCGTATCTTTGCCGGGAAGGTACCCCAACGGATGTCAGCAATGATAATCCCGGAGGGAATACCCGAAACCGATTCATCCGAATCAGGGGAACCTGACGAAGATGAAAACGTTGGGGCCATTGGCCAAGGGAACCCCCGGTACAACCGGAACTGGGGAAAGAAACCGGGTTACGTCAAGGAGAAAGTGATCACTTCTAAACCTCCTGTGACTCAACCCGATACCAAACCCACGACGGGTCCTTCTTTATCAGAGGACCTGGTTAACAATTTGGTAAAGAAGATTACTGAAAATCTTAGGAGGCCTAAGCCTGATAGGACTGTTGTGACATGCTTCCGATGTCAGGAAACTGGGCATTATGCTGCCGAGTGTGAGGCAGATAAGCCAGTTTATAGAAACACTCGTTACCGGAGCAATCCGGGTAAGGAGGACTCAGTGAAGAAGGAAAACTGAGAGGGGGTGTCCACAATGGCAACCGGATTACCCCCAGAGTGAGTGATTGCCATGACTGCCAGCCTATCGCAGCTTGCGGTACTGGCAAGAATCCTCTAGCGATTTCGCCCAGCAGTGAAGCTAAGGAGCCTGATCAGTTCCTTACTCATGAGGCTGGGGAGACTGATAGTACACCAGGTGTCAAGAACCGGCAGAAGAACACAGAGGGGAAACCCGATATCAGTCCAGAGGGAGCGGCCAATGAGTTGGCCAGGGTGGGGTGTGCCCAGTTCCCCCCGGGTCATCCTTGTCTCGAATTCTTAAAGGGATGTGGATTTGACCTCGGCGCTAAGACGGAACTTGCTAAGTATGCAAGTAGTCCTACCTACTTGAAAGGTAGGAGGTGGTACGCAGTTGTATCTGTGAGTGGTAGATCCGCTGAGTTTCTTGTCGATACGGGTGCTAGCCACTCCTGTATTGCTAAGAGATTCTACGATCTTTTGCCTACGAATCATGAAACTTTCACAACGAAAGGAAATGCTCGTACGGCCGACGGTAGCATGATACAAACGTTCGGTAGAACATGTATGAGGTTCAGTCTACAGGAAGATAAGGACTTCATCCTTACCCCTACTGTGGCGAACATCGCGGATGATGGTATACTCGGTCTGGATTTTGCTGCATTATATGGAGCAAGGTTAGATTCCCAGAGGGGAATATTGGAAGTGAGAGACCCGTACCATCTCGAAGTACAATGTGTACTTAGGCAAGTAAGCAGTGTAGCCAGTGTAGCCCAGACTGTTAAGATACCACCAGGCACAGCCTGTGATGTCTTATGTCGAGCGGACAGACAGTTTTCAGGAAAAACTGGAGTTGTAGAGCCAGACATGGCCATGTTGTCAAGTATCGGATTGGAATCCGCTGATGTTCTAGTAGCTAACGCTGCTTGGACGGTGGTTCCTATATCCAATACCGGTAACAAGACTGTCTATGTACAGAAGGATACGATCCTTGGATCGGTTGTCTTATCCGAATTGATAGAAGACTGTAAACATGTTTCGGCACCCGGAGCCCCTTCCTCACCCGAAAGGAGCCCGGAACTAGACACTCTAGTAGCCGAAAGCCATGTAGAAAGTGATGAACAACGTGAAGCTCTAACTGACTTGTTGTACAAGTACCGTAAAGCTTTTGCAGCACCGAGTGAACAATTGGGGCGTACCGATAAAGTACTGCATACGATTGACACTGGTGAGAATGAACCTTTTAAGATTCCTTATAGAAGACTCCCACTAGCCAAAAAAAAGGTAGCTGAGGAGGAGATAGCTAAAATGCTTGAACAGGATGTAATAATTCCATCAACCAGTCCTTGGTCTAGCCCTGTGTGCATGGTGACCAAGAAAGATGGTAGCATCCGTTTCTGCATAGATTACCGGAAATTGAATGGTATGACCAAGAAGAATTCATATCCCTTACCACGGATCGATGAGACTATAGACTCCCTTGGAGGTAAGCAATGGTATTGCTCTCTAGACTTACAATCCGGGTACTGGCAAGTGGGTATGCATCCGAAAGATATGGAGAAGACGGCCTTTTCCAGTCATATTGGATTATTCCAGTATAATGTGATGCCGTTTGGATTGTGCAATGCACCGGCGACATTTGAAGCCATGATGGAAACTTTATTAAGTGACCTTTTATGGAAGAAATGTCTCGTCTATCTAGACGATGTGATTGTCTTTGGAAAGACATACGAAGAATGCTTGGAAAATTTAGGTATGGTCCTGGAAAGGATCATAACTAATGGTTTGAAGCTGAAACCCAAGAAGTGCGATCTTTTCAAAAGATCTATTAATTACTTGGGGCGAATAATCTCGAATGAAGGGATTAAAGCCGATCCGGAGAAACTGGATGCCGTGTCAAATTGGCAAGCACCCACGAATGCGAAAGAAGTTAGGTCCTTCCTCGGATTCTGTTCCTACTACCGGGACTTTATCCCAGGATATTCAAGGGTTGCCTTTCCTATCCAGAGTTTGTCCCACTGGACACCCGGGATCAGAAAGGAACGATTCCCTTGGGGACCCGAGCAAGACGAGGCCTTTATGAAAATAAAGGATTTGTTTGCTATCACACCTGTGTTGAGATACCCCACGGAGAATGATCATTTCATTCTAGATACTGATGCTAGTAATGAAAGCATAGGAGCCGCCCTTTCTCAGGTCCAGGATGGGGTCGAAGTTCCTATAGCCTTCGCTAGTAACACGTTGAGTAAATCTCAAAGAAACTATTGTACCACTAAACGTGAGTTGTTGGCTGTGGTGGTCTATACGAAGAAGTTCAAGCACTTTTTGTGGGGGAGTGATTTCACTCTACGGACTGATCACTCTTCCCTCAGATGGTTATTGAACTTCAAAGATGCAGAGGGGATGATAGGTCGCTGGTTAGCGCACCTATCCGAATTCGGTCTAAATCACAGCCAGATTGAACACCGAGCCGGGGCAAAGCATTTGAATGCAGATGCTTTGTCTAGAATCCCAGTGAGGAAATGTGCAAATGCTGAGTGCACTGATTGTGGAGCACACAATGCTGTGTTGGCAGGGGTTCGAGTTCCATTCGAAACCCATCCGGAACATGTCTTGAATTGGTCCTTGGAGACCATCAGGCAGTTCCAGAAGTCTGATGCAGTCACATCACGTTTGATTAAATTCCTTAATCAGGGTATCTGTCCCCCAAGACCCGTAGTGTCATTGGAGAACAGAGAGATGAGACGATTCTTAGCTCAATGGGCCGAGCTAAAAGTCCGGGATGGTATTCTGTTTCGATGGAAGAACCATTCTAATAGGAACAAAACCTTGCAAGTTGTCATACCTAGTGCTATGCGACGAGATATTATGTATTTCTGTCATGGACATAGAACTAGTGGGCACTTTGGAAAGAAAAGGTCTCTAGAACGTCTGACCAGACGATACTATTGGCCCGGCATGAGTACAGATCTCACCCGATGGGTGGAGACCTGTCCCGAGTGCTGTAAGAACAAACCAGGACCCGGGTTAGGCAAGCTGCCATTATCCCAGGAACTGTTTGGTGTAAGGTTTGCTAGAATAGCTGTTGACATTATTAGTGGGATTCCCCCCACTCCTAGTGGCAACACGTGTATGATGGTCGTGTCTGATTATTATACCAAGTACACCCGAGTGTTCCCTTTACCGGATCATAAGGCTGTTACTTGTGCTATGGCCTTTGTAAAAGGGTGGGTGCTGCACCTAGGTGTCCCACTCATGTTACATAGTGACCAAGGCAGAGAATTTGAGTCTAGTCTGTGGCAGGAGATGTGTAATTGTCTGGCGATCTGCAAGACAAGAACTAATCCCTATAGACCACAGAGCGATGGACAAGTAGAGAGATTCAATAGGACTTTGATCCAAGTATTGAAGTCTCTGGTAAATGAGCAGATGGATGATTGGGATGAACAATGTGAATTCGTGGTACATGCCTATAATGGCACTGTGCATTCGAGCACAAACTGTTCTCCTAATCTCCTCGTTTTTGGAGAGGATTTGATTATGCCAGCCGATTTGGTGTTCGGCGTAATAAGAATGAATCCGGAAGCCCCTTGCCAGGTGATGTTTGTAGAATCCCTACGGGATAATTTCAAACAAGCCTATGAGAGGGTTAGAGACGAGTTGCAGAAAACTGCGCGTTGGCAGAAAGTTGGCTATGACACAGGTCTAAAAGCTAGATTTTTTAATCTAGGGGATAGAGTACTGCGTCTACACCAACCTCTAGCTAACCTGAAATTAGCCAGTAATTGGGATGGACCTTTCACTATAACTCAGGTTATTAGTGATTGCACAGTGATTATTAAATCACAGCTTGGTAAATGTTACAAGTCAAATGTAGCGAGACTACGCCCATGGAGGGGGAGGGATACCTCCACCGAAATGTACGGCGATGGTCTATTGGAAGTAATGGAACAGAGTCGTGTTAAGCAACTCGAAGTGGTACCGACCCGAAAGCGAGGACCCGGGCGGCCACGGAAGGTTGCAGACCCGAAGAGGGTGGTGCCCCCTGTCGTAACATCCGGAAAGCAGGGGAAGATACAAAAAGTCTCGGCAGGCGCAGGTAAAAATAAGAGGAAAGGTCCCTCTAAGGCTAAGAAGACCTTGGAAAAGGCTCTTATGGATACCAGGTCAATAAAAGAGGCCTCAAAACCTCTTAGACGCAGTCCAAGGTTGCTACAGACTGCCGTAACCTAGCCTGTTAACACAACGAGTGTGTTGTCCTGTACTGTGTACTGTTATATGTTGTAACCTAGTTCAATGTATATTTGAGCCGGTCAAGAGTCTCTGGAAAAGGTCCTATGACAATGAACCCATGGTTTTGGACGGATAATCCGGTGGATATGCTTATGCTATCCATAAACTCCAGAATACCTAGCGAATTGTCATAGTCGAACCCTGAGTACGGACGGACGACCGATCGGGTATTGTATTGTTTTTATGTAAGGGCGCGTGACCTAATTAAGGGCACGCGGGAAAGTTGTTGACCCATTTTCGAATGGTCACGTGAGGCGCCGGTTTGATCATGCGCAGCGATTCAAGTTCGAGTATCCCGCCATATTGTCTTATTCCTGCGAAGGAAGAAGACGTGGCCGAGGGTGGTCTTGCTCTTGTTGGAGTCTGATAGCCCGTGACAGCCATATTCCGAGGTGTGCCCTCGTTAAAAGGCACCCGCCTTTCACTGGGTAAGCAGTACTCACTGCTTATCCGGTGGATTGGGATATTTTATCCCCGAACAGCCACTTCTGTCGATGGCAGAAGAGGCCGTCCGTCTTGGCGGCGGTGCCGGTGCCAGCACCCCGCCAGAGTATGGAAGTGGTTCTCCCAAGAGTCCCACTTATACATACGACGATCAGCAATACGATGCTGATTGTGATCAAATGGATCAACAAATGAATGTTGATCAGTACTTCTCTGGAGTAGACGATAGCGACGTAGAATCGTTCTACGACGCATCCGACAACTCCAGACAAGTTAGTCCTGAACGCCGAGGCGTTCAACAACAAATTGATGTAGGTGAGCCTTATGTAGCCCCTCCATCCGAAGGTTTGAGTGGAGAACCGGCAGGAGCCCAGTCTCTTGACAGGGCTCTGATGCCACCTCCCCCTCAACTGCCGCCCCGTCTTGGTGGGAGTACCTCATTCGGTGCTTTGGGACCTGCTTCTCCGGTTGACAGGCCAATGCACCTAGAGCTGCCCTTCCCAGACAGTCCCGAATGGCATGATGTAGCCGGTCCATATGACGGACGGATGTTAGCAATTTCCGAGGAAATGCTGATACCCACCTGTTATGGGACGCCCAGAGAGGTTGACGAGCGTGTTGTCAACGCAATCTGGGAATGTGCTCATCCGCAGTGGGCTAATACCTTTCCGGAGTCCTGGTTGATGGATTACCATCAGATGGCCAAAGGATTGGTAGTCCACTTATGGTTTCGTAAAGCCGTCTGGGACGCAGAAATGGCTTTCCGAAGGAATACCTCTTATAGGCCTTCCTATGTGTCTGACAAAACGGGTTACACCGGTGTCAAGGCAGATGAGGTCTCTAGATACATAGACAGAGACCAGATCCTACTGTTAAGCACAGCGGATGAGTATGAAGCAGCAGGTAACGCTGTTGTGGATTACTGTCCAGGGGTCCCTATTACGTCTCAAACCATTGAGGCAGAAGAGGCCCGTATTGGTGTGTCTCCACTAGACAGACTCGGGGTAATACAAGACCTCGTAGTACGTCTATTGGAGAGACAGTATGCACTGGCGCATCCGGAGTTAGTACCCGGACCCGCACCCGTGCAAGTAACAGCCAAGATGGCCGATCGGATGGACCGTCTCATGTCTCCTGCTGAAGCTCCCACCTTGGGAGACGCAGCAGTAGTACCTGAGAAGGCCCTACCTGATGCAGATGTTTCCCTTAAAACTGCTCAGTCTACCCCTACGAAGACTGAGCAAGTAAAGGAGAAAGCAGCTGGTGGAAAGGGTAAAACAACCCCCACCAAAGGTAAGGGTAAAGGGAAGCGGTCAGGAACCGAACCCTCTACCAGCACGAGTGTGGACGACAGTACCCGAACCCGTCGGGTGTCTCCACGCTCGGCCAATAAGAAGGGCGCTAAGGCTTCGGATGTCTCCGGCAATGAGACGGACGCATCCGAGCCTGGCACTTCTACTAACGGCAGATCCCGCAGGAGGAATAAGAAGAAGGTTGACCAACGCAAACCTGAACCTATCGAGGTAGACGTTCAAGCTGATAATACAGAAGCTGAACCGGCTGTCCCAACCGTAAAAGTTGAGCTCGGTGTGCCAATCGTCAAGCTACACGACGTAATGGCCGATTTGAGTGGAGACGCTCAAGATGCTGCAGCCCAGGTCCTCGCGGGTCAACAACCCGTTGTGCAACCTGTGGATGTACCATCCGACCCGGAGGGAGAGGAGCCGGTTGACCCAGTTGTGGATGTCACTCCGACTGACGAGCAAGAGGCTGCTATCTGGGCTAACGCCAATAGCAACTTTGCCGACTTCATTCCTCTACACAGGGGACACCTGAAGGGGAGTAAATCCGTATGGAGACTGCCCCCTCGGATCACCTGTGAGAGGCAGGAAGATATGGAGGAGTGGCTTCGCAAGAAGCTCTCTGATAGAAAGCCGGCCAATATGTACTGGATCTATTGGGAATTCGTTAAGAATTCGCCCAATGGTCTGTACAATTATGACCAGAAGGGCAAGCTCAAGTTTGCTCTAGATGAGTACTACGGGGAGGGTCGTAAGGATTGTCCCTTCCAACGTTGTACTCAAAGTGAGGGTGAGGTTGAATTCTTCATCGAGAAAGACGCGTTCCTTCGTCATCTCGTGGAGGTTCATATGCACCAGAGGCCGGAATATGTCTGCGACCGAGAGGTTGGCAAGAAATGTGCTAAATGCACAGGATGTGTCACCCCCCGACGCGGAGACATGGTCCGGCACTATGTGACTTCGCATGGAGAGGGCCTGGAGGCAGCCATAGATCGGGTGATGAAAATTCACTCCGAACTCTATGGCAACCTTAGGGGCCTCAATGCAGAGAAGTTGGCTTCCCTCACACCGAGTACGAAGCAGTTTGCGCCTACGGTTCCTGGTACTAACCAGAAACTAAAGGCTCGGTTTGCCCAGACTCCCGGGTCCGGCAAACTAGAGTACGCTCAGGAGGAGTACGATCTGTTAAACGAATGGAGAAGCAACAAGGCCCGCCGTCGTGGTGGGGCTTATGTAACTCCATCCGGAGAACAGGTCCGAAGCCGCAGGGATTACCGCCAGGGACCCTCTGTAGCAGATAGGAAGAGACAGGCGTCTGAATCTCCAAGCCGAGCCAGGTCACCACTGGAGGCGCTGGAGAGACAGACAAATGGGGGAAGGAAGAAGCCACATCTTCCATCTCCTACTGGAACTCCTTCCCATTATGGGCGAGCACCAACTCCACGAGGTGCACAGAACCCGACATTCTTTGGTGTCAGTGGACCGAGTGGCCAGTCCGCCCGGAAACACGCGCCTTTGAATGTCAAAGACCCGAAGCAGTACCCTGCTATGGGCCCACCCGGACCAGAGATGCAAATCTTTGATCAGTACGGGAGGGTCAAGCAGGAACTGCCGACAGTAGGAGGTCAAGCTCCCCGACCTACAATGAGTGCTGTGGTGAGACAACGTCCACCCGCACCATTGTTGACGGCCAAAGACCTTAGAAGGGAATTGTCACGGTTGCCCCTGGTTCAGGGATTACCAACTCAAGGCCCTTCTTCGACCACTGCTAGTGCGGTTACTACTGCGGTTGCTTCTTCGCACACGCAGGTAGCTGTCACTGCGAGTGGGTCTGGAGCACAGCCGAAGCCTCAGGGTCAGGTACCCCCACCTGGTGCTGTGGTTCATCGGCCTAAGCTGATCCAGACAGTGGAGACCTTCTTCAAGAAGGAGGACAAATTGTCTTGCAATATCCAGAGCAAACAATTTGAGACGCTACAGCACCATCTGGAAAACCTCCACCTGGACATGTATCGTCGGACCGTGTCGAGCACTCTCCAGTGTATTGACGCGATCCAGAAGTCAGAGATCAACCGAATCTCGACTCAGATCAAAGCGGATGTTGCCAAAGATAAGCAGGAAGCTGCTAATCTGCGGCAGGAGGCCCTATCCGAGAAGGAAACAGCTTCTCAGATGCTCGACCTAGAACGAGCAACGAACATGAAGAACCAGCAAAAGTTCTTCAAGGTCTTCGGAGTTATCATGGATAACTGGGACGGTACACCTGAGCATGCTTTGAAGCTGTTCGAAGCACGCCAAAAGGTGAAACTTACACCTGCTGTCCCCGCATTGGCACCTACGGATGGAACTGGTATGAACCCCCCTGTTCAGCCACTGGCTCAACAACCGGGTCCAAACCAGCCACCCGAGGAGAACATGGAACAGTAAAAAACTGTTGCATGAAGATCGGACATAATTGTGTGTCCCGGGGTTCTATTACCCATGCATTGTTGGATAAGAAACCATTTTTTTATCCAACCCGTATTGATTCGGGTACCAAACTGTACCCTAATCCGGAAACTGAAAACAGAAGGAGAAAACAAACAAGTCACTCTGGAGGAGGAGTACGAATGCTGTAAACACCATAATTGTACTGTGTCACAATGTAATGACTGTGCCTATTATAAAATCATGGACAATTTACACTAATATGGACTTTTGAACTACAAACCGGATTTACTACTACACCACTACTATTTGTGAGCTAGCACTACAGGCATCAGGGTTTAGCTACGCCCATAGAGTCCATCAACAGTCTACAACTGGATCTACTATAACCTCCAGTTAGCTAGCACTACAGGCATCAGGGTTTAGCTACACCCACCAACAAGTTTTACTATAGCACTTCAGGCATCAGGGTTCAGCTCGCCCATACCAAGCCATCAGCAGCATCCGACTCCTGTTACATCCTCCAATCATGAAAACAAGTAACTTTGTTGATATTATTATATTGTATGTAAAATTGTATTTATAACTATATAATATCTTTTATAAAGATATATTATTATATAAGGGTACCTATAAATATACTGGATCTGCGAATCCTAAAAGTTATTTAAGGTAATCCTAGACCTATAACTGTCTATATAGGTCATTCCTGGTCTCAATATATTAAGAGACTATAATTCTTCTGTAACTTGTAAATATAAAACACTAAGGTATAAACTGAGCTGCGTCTCAAAAGTATAAATATTTTTCTATAAAATAAGAGAAGGTCCAACGGATTTCTCTAAACTTAGTATTGTATTACTCAGGTTAATACCTAATTGTGTTCATATAGTATCAGATTAATTGTCCATATCTGATCATTAATATTTAATTCACTCTGTAAAGTAGACAGAGCTGTTAAATTAAAAAGTCGAAAATTTTTTTTCCGGGTTCAATAACCATAATACGATCATTGTTAACAACCACCGGTCCTTTTCAGGACCCTACTGTTGTCAAAACGTTACTATAAATCTGTGATAATTGTATATTTATCATTTATGGTTGTTATAAGCTAGTGATGGAAATAACATGAACGACACTCGATGCTATTATTGTATAATTTTTCAGAAATAGGATAGTCTTATACTATAGCCTATTTCACATCGAGCAAGTGTAATTAATACCCCTTTTTAGTATTATAAACAATCACTTACTAGGTTATTAATACACTGCGGTTTAATTACCCCCAAGTTATTGTCTAAGGGGGGCAGTGTAGGGGTATGGTATTTTACACTTTAACGTTCATGCACCCGTGAGACTCAGACCTAGGTCCTTCGGGTGTGGTGGGGGAATCCGGATGGCAGGTGGCAGCACCTGCCTCTGGGTTCGTATCCACTACACCAGGGGGCCTACCACTCGTCCGCCACACGTCACGTGGCCGGTCTGAGTTTCGCGGGCTTTTCCCCTATATAAGGCTGGTCCTAGCCCTAGGTTCCTCAGTAGTGGTTTACCCACTGCTCAACCAGGTTGTTACCCGAAAGGGTAACCGAATGCACTAGCAGCATGTAGTCCTCTGAGGCTGTGATCGTATGTAACGCAAGCTCTGAAATAAAAGCTCGGTTGCCTACCCGGAAACTTTTCTCTCTCTTCGTTATGATTTAATCTAACTTAACGAGACGAACCACTACAAGTCTATTAGTTAAGCCTTTTTTTTAGCCCAGCACTTGTTACTAAAGACCCAGGGGTTGTAATAATAGGTGTCCATGGGTTGATTCAGATGTATGAAAGTTTAAACGTTCTCCGTCAAAATGACAAGTACAGAAACAACCACCAAGAAATAGAGCTAAAACTTCCATTGTAGTTTAGATCTACCTATAGTATTTGTATGTTCCCAAAATTTTGGTTGCCGTTGTGTTTTTTTTCTCTAACCAGATTTAGTGTAAGTGTGTATTGCTTCTAAATAGGGGTATGTGTGCTTGAAGAGTGCCTGCATGCTTGACTGATCCTTGAACTGTGCACAATTAATTGACAGTCACATGATATCCACTCACACACTCCTCAATCACACATCTTACCTTTTCTACTGAATGTTCTAAACTAAGGAATCTGCTGAACACTGACTGATGTCAGAACAAACTTTTAAACTGGGGAACATGACAAACCTGAGGATATTGGATTAATTTGGTCTCAAAAGTCAGACAAGATACTTTTGTTTGTTATTTGCACACAGGGTACACTGAAAGATGTACCACCTATTGACTGGTAAAGAAAATATAGAATTACATGCATATTTTTTTTAAAACTTTCAGCATTGAGTAATCTCAGTCTGAATTTAAAGGTTGAAGGTTTTTATTGTCAAGTCACTAATTAAAATGAGTGATGAAATCTGACAATATGGTGATTCCTTTTAGTCATACAACAGTTTCAGTTTTCCAGCACATTCTAATGAATATAATGATACAATATATATAGGTGAAGATGAGGCATACAATATGTATATGAAGCTTAAAAACTAGATTGGAGTGTATTTACAAAAGTAACAGGTTACATTATGTACAATTGACGAATGACAAAGTACCATACTATAGAATAGTAGTAATCTAAATATTTGTAGGCCGCTAGGTATTTTCCAAAATAGAAAAAGGAAATGAGTTGCTGGGTGATTTTTTTTTCTATGGGGACATTTTATGATAGGATCATATGTGACATATACTAGGAATAGGGACCTTAATGCACCCTGAACTTAGGGCCCATTTCGCAGATCCTGTCACATATATTTCAAGCAAATATAGCTTACTAATATTTGAATCTCATCTTATTGGATCTACATATACACATGTACATGGACTTGGCTATCACATGGTCCTTGGAATGTGGTTGGTTTACAAACAATACACTCATGATGTCTCTTGCTCAGCAATAGACATCTTTAGTAAAAAAAAAAAACTGTGATCACTAGAATACCTGGCGGATATCTTTTCATATGTGGAGCATCTGTGTGTCAGTTGGTTGGCTATTTGCTATGCAAAAGCTAGTACTTTCTAAACAATAACCAACTGCACAATTGTTAAATATAATTATTACCTATTTTGGAGGGTATTTTAAGGTATAATTGTTTTCAAATATATTGAGTCCATGGATGCTTAATTGTCATCAAATCCAAATGTCTTTTTATGAATATACTTCTTAATTTTCCTAGGTTTGAAAAAGTGTTTATTTGAACTTCTCACAAAATTACAATGTGGATAATCGAAGTCCAGCTTGAAGCAAAAATCTCAATATTACAATTAGTTCCAATTTTAACTATATAAACCATCACATCATATGTTACTTGATATTCATTACATCAAACAATAGAATTTTTCATACGCACATGAGACGCACAAGGACAATGAGGTATGTGAGTAGGCGATTATGACATATGATAGACACAAGGACATTGAGATACAGACATAAGAGACAGCCCAAGAAAGAGAAAGTAAGATATAACAATTTAACACCATCGACCCCTGTTCCCAATAAATTATTAATTAAAGACCACGAAGCTTAAGCTCAAGAGAACTTATAATCGAAGAACAATATATTCATTCATCCAGAAACTTGTAGCTAGTTCATATGGACGTGCAGTACGCATTATGCATTACGCGTTATGTCAATATAGGTTGCTAAGTAAATTTGTTATTGCTTGGCAATCACCCACTCTAGGAGTAAAGTGAAAGCCTCAGATGTTTTTGAGGATATAAGACACACTACAATTATACAGTAAATAATATTTTTTCCAATAGAAGATAATGCTGAAGTTGCATGGTTTCATTATACTTGCTATATCATTTTTTTTCTACATTCCCTGATTAGCACACTGTGTTTTTCGTACAATATTGCATTTTCTACAATGGCATGGACCTTCTCAATACCGAAATGAGAAGCAATAGCCATGATCTCCATTCTACAATTATACAGTAAATAATATTTTTTCCAATAGAAGATAATGCTGAAGTTGCATGGTTTCATTATACTTGCTATATCATTTTTTTTTTCTACATTCCCTGATTAGCACACTGTGTTTTTCGTACAATATTGCATTTTCTACAATGGCATGGACCTTCTCAATACCAAAATGAGAAGCAATAGCCATGATCTCCATTCTGTAAGTCATTCCTAGGAAAGGTCTTTCTTTGTCTCGGAAAGGGTCCGTTGCTAGCTAAAACCAGCTGTTTCTAGGTAATCATCTGTCCTAGCAACAAATGGTGAGCTGCAATGTGATTGTTGGGGCGGGTAGGTACCATTGGAATTGTTGTAAGATGAATATTAGTGCCAGAACAGGTAGACCAATGTGTATTTTAGCTTTCAAAAAACGAGGCTAAAATTTCAAAAGATGATTGTAAAGAATTGCAGATTTCTCAGTGACTGCACAATCTTTCATTGGTCAAACATCACTTTTCCATACCCAGAGACATTGGACAACATGAAAAAACAACTTATAGCTATCAGTAATCTTACGAATTAAATGACCCCAGATGGCCCCCTGTGCTGCTCCT